>OU015693.1:7500000-8750000 GCA_907165295.1 Nomada fabriciana | reverse complement strand
CCAAGAGGACCAAATCTCCTTCGTATGGCTGACATGAAAATTACATGGGAAATGGATCACTGATCTAAATTCCGAGTATTTGAAAAAATGCAAGGGTTTTCTTTATTTCCGGACCAACACAAGAAACGCAAAATCAATTGAAAAAAATATATTGTAATAAAATTTGTCCGGAAAATTGGTCGACTTTTGGACAACTGTAATTCTGTGCGAAAAAAATCGTTCAACAATTTTTAAGCAGTCGTTATAAAGGTTGGACTTTAATCTTCAAATCCTTGGTGATTTAAGTCAAGAAAAAATTTGTTTAACTTTGCAAAGAGATTTTATTTAGAACAATTTTCAGAGATGGAAAGCACCTTCAGTTTCTCACTCCGGTTTTTAATATGAAAGGATTCTTCAAACAATTCAATTCGAGGATGTGAAAGTAGAGGCATTAACCTTTAAAACAAGTCCAGGTTGATTGTTGTATGATTTTTTCTCACGAATTTACAGGACTTCAAATATCGATAATTTGACGGTAAAGATTAAATGATCCTTTAATGTTGTACAGTAATTTATTATAATTCATCATATGCTTACAATATCAAAATCAAATTCACACCGTAAATTCTACGTTTTACTTTACAAAATCGACGGCTATCAAGTATTACCGTACCGCCCACTGATTAGTTAAATTTAATTCACACAGCCGCATAAAGTTTGTCCGCTCACGCGTGCGAAACTAACAAACAAACAGATCAAAGGCGAGAGTAAAAACCTCCTCTGAAATAGTCGTGAAGCAGTTAAAATCTTAATACACCGATAAAACCATTAATAGCTCGTTAAATCGTTAAAATAGTAAAACTCAGCTTCGTTTCTTTTCAAACGCAAAGAAAGGCCAGACGATTCCGCGTTTCCACGGTTTCCACGTTTTTACTTCATTTTAATTGCCGTTACCGATGCGCAACAAATTGAAACGGCTAAAGGAAGATCATCGGGACTAGCGATTTTCCAAGGGACCCGATGATCCACAAATGTTACACGATCGCATTAATTGCGAAAGAATGCCCAGGCACATAGGTGCGATCGTACAGAAACGATGTTGTTTTACGACTGCCTTAAAGGCAACGGGAATACGGCGACCGATGAGATCGGTGCTAGTCTTCCTTATAATTTTATGGCTGTTGCGCAATGATACGCGGGGAAAATTCCGTCGAGTTTCTAGCGTGAATTGGCCTGTAATCACCTCATCAGTCGCATTCCCACAAGACCCTGTTCACTCACTTCGTATACACGGATCACCATTGACCCGACACTTGAAAGAGGAAAATGCAATTTCCTTCAGTGTATACGCGTAATCCGCTTAATCGCCGGCGAACTAATTGTACAAGCGAACGGGAGAGTACCTTGAATTGAAGCCCGTCTGTGATTGGAAAGTGGAGATTTTTCGACGCGGACAAGCGTCTGGGAATATGTGTACAAATATTGAAAGTCAAGCGGTGGCTCGAAAGAGAAACTAAAATTCTAGCGCTTCGCGGCACCGCGTAACGAGGCGGTCGCCGATGAAAAAAATTTAATCGCGTTATTCATTCAATTGAATCAACTGACGTTTACAAATTCCAATGCGATAGAAACAGGAATACGTGATAGATCGATCTGTAAGTTCAGAATCGTTACCCCTCGAAACTTCTGACGGCCCCACCACCTCTGTAATTATATATGAATTAAATAAGAATTAGCTTTTCCATTGAACCAACGGCCAAGCGGTTACTTCATACATATGTCATACGAAACTAGTAGTTAAAGAACGGGGCAGCCGCGGAGGAATTAGAGGTGGACACACGCTCGAGAACCCACGTCACGATCGCGATCCACAGATATGGTAAACGAGCTTATTATAGCAGTCAATTGTGGCATTGTTCGCGCGCTTTTAACGACGTCGATTTGCATAACGCGTACACCGCGGCCTCACCAGCCTCGTGCCCGCCTCTTATGTAAGATTCAGTGGGGTTTTTTTTTCCTCTTTTTTCGTCCAATTGTCGAGGCTGTATAATTGAAGGCGAAAAACCAGTAGACAACCGACAGTGGCAGAAAGTGTCTGTCGATCGTATGGAAGAAGACCCTGCCCGGCCACGCCTTTAAAAAATGATTAGCGTCAGACGGTATGCGAAACCAGATACGAGAATCGTTGGAATCCGTGGGTCGTTCGATGCGATGTCTCTGCATATAATTAAGCACACCGGCGCATGCCGTTTCATTCGCTTTTAAACACCCGTTTCGTTTAATGCGCGCACACTCGGGAATCATGAGGTACAATAATGTGCGTCGAAGAATGTAATTGCACCGTGATTTAATGAACGCCGCCGCGAGGTGGGGCGGCCGTAAAGTACGTTTTAAGTACGTTGAAGGATTATCGCGAAAGTGAGTTGAAGCAAGCACGCCGGTATAAATTTGATCATATCCGTTGGAATGCAGCAGCTTTTAAGGTGACTGGTCGGACACCTTAAAAATCGATTTAATTGTCCGCCGGTGCTTGGTGTCCACGCGGATGGACAGGGGGCAGGAAGGGTTTTCCACGCGTCAGCGTCGCTGTACTTCTCAACTTGCCCATGCCAACCGGTTTGAATAGACGCGGCGCAAAGCCCAATAATCGTGATCCACTCCGTCGCGGTGACTTTATCGACAACGTTGAACACGTGGCAACATAATTTGTCATCTACTTAAATTAAAGTAAATCGTAAAAATTAATCGATTTAGCGTTGTTCTACAGGCTGGCGATGGATATTCATGGTACGCAACGAAGAGTGGAAACGTAAAGAAAATATTGATGCTGTTAAGTTACTGAAATGAATGTCCCCTTTCTGTATAATTATCCCCAACTCCTGTACACGTGGAGGATCTTTCATTTTCTGATCTGTGTTTAAAAAATGTTCGACGACGCCGGAGTTTCGTTTTTATTTAAACATTCATAAATGTACCATTAGCGCAACATTTTCTCCAGAGTCGAAAAATATTGCAAGGCGCCGAAGATTGTCCCTAACAACGGTGGCGATTTATAATCACGCTCGCTCGATTGGGAAACGCAGAAGACTCTCTCTACTTATTAAGCTCCCCACAAATGTACGTGCTTCGAATACCTCCGATAATTCTGGTAAAATTTCGACAAGAACCGTGAGCGTTTTCTCTGCAATTTCGACAAACCGGTGATGCCAGTAATATCGAGCCTCCGACGAGCTACGTTCACCTGGTGTTCTCGAGGCCAGCTTTGATGAACCGATATCGTCCTATTTCACGTTCGAGCGAGACCACGTAATAAATATTCACGAGGCTTCCGCCGTGGATTGTCGCGGAATACCGACCACTGGGATGCGACGTTGTAACGCAGCCGAGTTTCATAAACAACGACGCTGTGTACCGGCAGGTTGGTTAGTTATGATCCTCCAGGAAGCCTGGTGGCTGCGCTACGATGGCCAGCAACGAAAGACGGATGGCATACGGTACCGAAGAAGAGGAGGCAGAAGAAGAGGAACTCTCGAGGAGAAGGCGTATCCGTACCGCTGGCGACCTTTAAAATTTTCTTGCGGTCTACGATCGTGGCGTGTTTACACGCTTAGCCAACACCTGCGCGTTCCGTGATCACGTTACCAGTCCCAGCGCAGCGGTCTAAGATTTCTGCCGATACCTGTTTCGATTCTGCGATTTACTTGCGGCCCAATGTCGCGAGTGCGCGATTAATTGCGAGTCACGACTAAACTGGTGCTGGTTCCACCCGGGAGCAGCGGGAATTTCCGGGGAACTGATTGGTTATCGTTGATTTTAGTATGCATATATTTCTCTGACCTCTTTGCCGACGAAGGTTGTCGCTTTTCTGGATAACGTTGAATGAGAAACTAAATATCAAGAAGATGATACCGCCGTGAAGGTTGGATAATATCGTGAAAAGTGTAAGCATGCGAGATTACTTCTACTGATTTGAAAATACTGCTGTATGCGAGACGCGTTTACAGTTTTACAAATGCAGTATTGTATATGTAAAGCTTAACCGGTTGGGCATAAATTTCTGCAATTTTTTGTAACGCTTGTTTGAGGCATTTTAATACGAGACTGTGTACGTGCAGCTTGAAAGGATTGCAATTTAAATCTTTTCTTCAATCTAAGTATTTTATTAAAATAAAGAGGCATTTCACTGTGCTTTGCCTTTTATGTAAATAATTTGTGCTAAGTACAAGCGTTTGTGCGCACAATTTACTGGTATAATAATAATTATTATTACTATGTAATAGGTAATAAAAATATTATAGACATTCCCACGAATAAAAGAATTTACATTCCCGAGAACAAAAACCTTACTCGCAACAGCCTTCATATACACTGTAAAATACACTAATTCGAAGACCATAAAATAGGAATAAAAAGCGGCAATAGAAACGGCCCGTTTCCATCGACAATTACAATTAACCCACAAAGTTCTTGCCAACAATAAAACCTTTGATCATGCATTCGATCCTCCTGCGACCTGCCATTAGCGATACCCGTCCCGTTTAACGTCGAATCGCATGCTGCGCGTGGGTCAATGTAAAAACAAGCCAGGACGAGTCGCTTTAACGAGCGGATGCCGCGCAAGAAAACCACCACCACGTTGCCGTTTAGTATGCCGGCGTTAAACGCGTTATTGTACGCTATTATATCGCGGTACGTGTGAAGAAAAAGGGTCGCTGAACATCGTGCAGGGTTGAAACGGCGTTTAATCAGGAGTGCACGAGTTTACGACACTTTGGAACGTGGCGTTCGCCGTGCTCGAACAAATGCAACTCGACGGGCCGTGCAATAGAAGCAATGGCAAACAACAACGACAACGACGACGACGACGGCGACGACGACGACAAGCGGCGAAGCAGCAGGAGAACGAGCAGCAGAAGCACACGGCAGCGCGTTAATTAAACGCGAGCGATTAGTTAGCGGCAGTTAATTATATAGATTAATATGCAAATGAATTCTCCCTCTCCCTCTCTGTTTCTCTCTCTTTCCCGCCGATAGTCTGGGTGAAGGTAGACCCAAGGCGCAACGAGAACCGCAGTCCTGATTACATTACGCTCTACGGTCTCTCCGCTATAGCTCCCATCGCCCACTCGATTTTCCTAGCTACACCAACCACGTGACTCCTGCCTCGAATCTAATCGAGCCGTGCTCTCGAATGAGAGATACAGGTAATTAATCTCTCGAACTTACCTCGCGGTGCCACGAATAAACCCTTCACACTGGCCCGTCGATTGGGAAAGTTTCTATTTTAATCTGACCTTTTTTTTTTTATATGTATGGAGGCAAGAAGTGTGAGGTATGGAAATATTTTAAGTCGAAAAGGTACCGTGGTATTTGGTGTTGTACATTTTCTGGGATTTTTGGTATTTTCTTTGAAAATATCAAAAATATATTTATGATATGTCGTCAAATATTATATAATTTATTATGATTATTTTTTGAACAATTGAATAATCTTTCTCCAATATTTAAGACAAATATTGTTTAAACGATGAAAGCACACCCACGTTGCGAATTACTATAAAAGGACTACACTAACACGTTCCGAGGCGTTTCCTCGATTCCCTTTTCGATTACGAGAGAATTCCCGGTAATCCCAAATTGGTTACAACCTGTCAGAAGCGGCGAAAGAAATTTGCAAGCGTTTTAAACCTGTCGCACCATGCGGAGCATGTCACCCGATGTCGTAGTTCATGCATTATCGCGGGAATTAGAATGGGAACGAAGGAATTAGAATTGGTATAAAATTGACAAATCGGACTGCTGTTTACCGTAAATTGGCTGAACGTGGCCGCGTCAAGCCCATTAATTATCGCTAATGAAAACCAATTAGAACTATTCAATACGTTGCAGGACAGGTCCATTAACTGTTGCAAGATATCTCGTGGATACCTCCAGACCGAGAGTCAGGCAAAAACGGGCCGTCGCATTAACCGTGCATTGGAAAATCGCGGAAAACCAGAATTTGTGTGCCTGCTGTCCCTTCCTTATATACTGTTACGTTATACGCGCTGTTAATCGTTATTCGAATAGGCTTGTACGTCGAAAACAAACCATTACGATTAAACGAATTATAGTAATAATATTAACGGCAATAATAAATGCATGGAAATGTGCAATATCCTAATTACTTGTTCATCAATGCGTTGCGAATAAATCTTACTATTTTACTGTGCAAGCCTAATGACTTCTCCACATATTCAATATGTTAGTATCGCCAATATTGTTCAATGTGTGGTAAAATTGAAAGGCCACAGAAATTGTACGCCGACAATGGTAAAATTAAAAGCGAGCCAAAAATTGCATAGATTGTATACGTGTGGATCATCGGGAAGAAATAATTATTTAACAATTTATTTATCACTTTAACGTACGTGACAACTCATGGTTCGAGTAAACTTACGATTAACAAAACTCCACCATTGCAAAAGTATTCATAGATTCGTCACCGATTCACGTATAATATAGAAACGTTCAGCTGTCACGTGTTCGTCAACACGTGAAATTCTGGACCATTACAATACACGGAGAGGATGGCACGGCAGGTGAATAGACGAAAGAACGAGACTAAGCTTTGACGACAGGTAGACACGCCGATGTCCGATCTTATAAACTGAAAGCCCTGGGAAGATGGGCCTAGCACCTTCGAATACCTCATGTAACTAACATTAGATGCATAATGCATGGATAGGTGGCCGAGCTAGGTGTCACAGCGACAAGCCACTACGACTCTCGACGCCCCATGTGTTGTATCGTGCCAGCAACATCGAAGTCTCGAGCGTTGTTGCGCCTCGACTCTGTATACATCGACGTGAATGCGATTTTAAAATACAATTGCGCTCAGCATCCGATTTTCCGCTATGTTCCACGCACACAATATATATGTATATACCGGAGACCCTGTTACCATTATAGAAAATCGTGAGAGCTAGGAATTGTCATATTGAATCTTCTTGCGACAGCATCGAGGATTCAACCGTTTGTCTAATCGACTTGAAGTCTGATAAAAGTACAGATACACGTTCTCTACAGCATCGGTATAAAGTGCCATGATAAATGTGCCGTAGTGAAAGGGATGAGCTCGATAAAGGAAGCCGAGAAACAAGAAACCACGATGATGTAAAGGTGTAATAATATAGACAGATGAAAAGAAGTCTCTGAAAAGAAAGCGTGCTGAATGGTCGAAAGTAAAAAGATGCCAGAGCGATATGAAAATGTGAACGACGCTGAAAGAGAGTGGAAGGAACTTCCCGATCAGATTCGAATAAATTAAACAAAGCAGCTAGATGTACCGTGAAACTTCTTAGATAGAGGTTACACGTAAGCCAGCGGTGACTAACAGGTCCACGACCAACTAGTAAAAGCAGCCCAGCGCCGATAACGTTTTTCACGGGACACAAAACAGTGTGTACCTAGTGGCCGGGTTGTCCACGTGAGATCTTGGTCGATAGGGCGTTGTAAACCATTGTAATGGTAATATGCGGCGCGCGCGACTACCGATACACATCACCGACACAGCCACGAACTGTTCTGCCCTGTAAAAGTGTCCCCGGGTGCAGCGTAATCGTCGCGTGTAATACCGCGGCAACGTCGTACGGGAAACACGGTTTCCATCCTTCGTTTCTCATCGATCGAACAAGATACCAGGGAAGAACAGTCACGGTTTCATGAAATAACGGCGGGCAGACTGAAGGGGTATGAAGTGTAAAATTGAAGATGAATCTGGCGGAAAAATCAGCGCAATCTAATCCGCATTGTACTAATATTTAGGTCTGCGTATCAAACTCGATCATCTTCTGTTCTGCGGTTTAAAATGTCGTGGGTATAATCAGAGACACTGTCGTCGACCAGACACGTATCAAGGAATTTTTCAGATTCTTTAAGCATGATTTTGTACACGTTCACAAGAGTGTTGAGCAAAGCTGAAATAAATGCTACATTTTTATCGTTTAAAGGAACAATCGTGATTATTATTCTACAGTTTCAATCAATTTCTCGAAAATCCGGGACATTGCTAGAATCATGAAAATACAATGGCAACCAAACTAATTCTGCTGTAATTCATATGAACGACAACATGAAACCATTATGTACCTGCTCGCCGTACGATTCCTTGATTTCTAAAGCCTTGCGCGTGTGTACGTCTTCCCCAGCCGAAGGGTTGAAGTTCCGCCACGATGCGACGGTCAAAGCCGTTTTCCGTATCAACGATGGCAACACGGCTCCGCAGGAACACAAACGGGGCATAAATCACTCGCGGGCACGGAGCAATCATATTTCAAGCAAGGAACGGTAGCGCATTGCTAACAAGCGCGTAGCGTTACCGGCAATTACAAGCGTGCACGCAGCGACGTGGGATCATCCTCTGCTGGCCGTGTTCTACCATTCCGAACGGGTGATTCTAAATCGATTTGTCAGGACGTCGGGCACGACGTCCACGGAACAACGTTAAGGACATAAGTCCGCAACGGCAACAATCGCGAAACCGACCGGAAGACCAGCGAAACCCGCGTTGCTCTGTACGCGCGTATAACAGGTAACAACGAACGACAACGAACAACCAGGAGACGCTTTCCACGGGCACGGACAGCTAACAACCGCGCTGCCCATTGTGGAATGGTCCAACCGACTGACTTTTACAAAGTGGACGCATAACAAATGCCCGGCACGCATACATTAGCCGGCATTAATACCTGCTTGGATTTATTAATGCCCATATTATATTCATGCGTTGCTACGAGTTACGGCGCGATGCATTGCACCGGGGCATGCGCCAAGCCCGATGATATATTCAGCGTCGCGCTCACTCCATTGTTCGAACTACTGCCGTGGCCTCCCTTCTCTCCAACCGTGATATCCATAACTATCTCTCTCGCTCGCATCCCCCTCTAGCCTTTTGATTCTTTCGTGCGAACCCTTTCGACTGGCCGGTACATACGTACGAATCGTGCATCCACGTTGTAGCTGGCGATCGCAATAAGTCTACCGTTGACTACCGTTCGGGCTTAAGTACGCGACCCACGGTTGTGTGGTGAGATCGTCCGAGGGATGAGACTGTGGGCAGGTGTTGAAGCAAGAAAATGCGAGAGGAAAGATTCGAACTGATACTTCGGGGGGATGCAATATATTTTGTGTACAAGCATTTGAATAAAGTTCACCCGTTTCAAAATGCATAAGGAGGCAAAGCAAGAGATCAATCAATCCCACGTATGAAGCTTAACTAATTTTTCGTCAGCCGTTTTCGTCTTTTTCGGATACCGGGGTCGAACACTTTCTCAGGAATCTTGTTAGAAGTCGCTGGAAGCATTGTTCGACGGTCCCTCTAAGTGGCGCGCGAGGAAGCAAGAAAAAGCATTTGGCGCGGCACTTTCACGCGACTCTCTTGCCATTTGCCGACAAAAGACGCTTTTTCGAAGCGGAACGAACCTCCGACTGTCTGCCAAAAAGTTGTAAGCATTTGACGACTTCAGCAGTGACTTTTTACTCCGTGAATTTCTTTGCCCTACGTTCTGCCTACATTCCACATTGACAGGAATTATATAACAAGGTGTTTTACCTTCGTCAATTGCTGTACACTGTCAGAGTTGCGACATCGTGTAAAAGTAGCGGACCTCTCCGAATTCCAAATGAAATAATTCAAGGAACATAACACGAGTATCGCAGTTCTCGAACTGTCGTCCAAGTTTCGTTGTGCTCGAAATAAATAAATAAGTAAAATGAGAGAGAAAAAAACGTCTTCTAATGGAAAATGAAAGTAAAATAGCCGCGGGTGAAAAAACCAACTCTGTGGTTACAATGGAACCGTGTAACGGCGCGGCGCAGCAGCGGGTTGCGTCGCAAACAAAAAAAAATGAAATAAGACTGAAAATTATATTTACACAGGCCGAAACCAATTTATTCTTGCCAACATTCGTTCCCGCCACTTTCCAACTGAAAACGACTCAGTGAACAAATTGAAAATGACATCCCATCGCTCCTCGAGCCCCCTCATACCCCGAACCAGGCAAGAACAAATTACTCCTAAGCGCCACTCGCATCGCGAAACAAAAAAAAAATACGACCGCGCCTGGTCCCAAAGAAGATTACACGTCAACCGTCCAGTCCTGTGCACCAGCGGCGGGCGATCGAAGTATCAGCGTCCAAGCCTCGCGCGGAAGTCTGAAGCGTGTACGTACGTACGTTTCTCGTGTGCATTTCCTCGTACAAGCGGCGGCCTTGTTAACCGCAGTCAATAGGTCCGCCCGAGCATGGTGCACCGATGCACCGTGGGATTCGCGATGTATAAGGCCGAGACCGCGAACTTGCACTTTAGCGTGCGTCGCGACGTCTCCTCTCGCGGAGATAACAAACGCGCCACGTCGAGTGTTACGCCCGTACGGGATGACCGTGCCACTGCGGTCTCGACGTACAAGCGCCAACCCCGGCAAATATAAATGCGCTTACGCCGCGATGAGGACAGACACGAGCTTTAGGTGGCAATTCAATGGAAGACCGCGCGCGGAACGCCACACAAGCCGAGAGAAATGAACGAGGACGAGAGAAAACGCGTGCACGGATCAATAAGAACGCTCGAACGCCGTTGGAAGAGGTATAGAGAGAGGGAGAGAGAGAGAGAGAACTGATGCATGGATCCGTGCTGCACCGTAGACACCGACGACATGGCAGCTTCGCTGGCCACGTCGATACTCGTTAACCGTAACACCACGCGCCTCCACCTTGACTGCGGCTTAAGCCATGTCCCGACTTAAGAGACTTTGTCTACAGACGTGTGTACTCTGGGCGTGCTTGGCGCACTAAGGAAGTTGTTTCTGTATTGACAACCTTCTATTAAAACCCTGGGGGGAAGTTGAATGTTCAGTAGTTGTAAACAATATTACTGCACGGGTTATTTAGTATTCGGGGAACTGTTTATTTTAGGGAGATGTCTTGAGATGGTTAATTATATTCGCATTATTTACTTTCGGTTTTTTTTCAAGATTTTCTTAGTTCGTCGTTGAATACTTCCGGATCGAATACGACTAGATTCTGATTCAAAATTTGCCTATTTCAGCTATGTCCTTTTTCAGTTTTATCCGGGGATATCCACAGCCATATGAAGAAAATATCGTGGAATTCTGATCACTATTCGAGAGCGCGCGTGCTAATGAATTTTATCGATACGCTATACATATATGCGGCACGCGTGCTTGCTGTTCTTGCCCATGAATCAAATTAAAATAAATTCTAGTTGATCTAGATCCTTAAAAAGTCGATGCTTCTAAAGAGTACTATGTATTGCTGAAGCTTGCAACTTCTTATCGCATACAATTCTTCATTTTACATTAGCGTTGAAGAGTAGTACAGAAAAATTTCATTAAATAAGCATAAGTAATTAAAGTAATGGTAAGGTAAGCGGATGCGGCTGCCATTTTCTGGGAATTAAACTTTTCATTCGTAATTTCATGCCATAAAGTATTCAATTAAACAACTTTCTAGCATTCATTGCACGCCTCTTGATTTCGCACAAATTACGAGCCATACTTTGCCAGTCTTCGTGAGAAACAAAGAACACCGATTCCTTGCGTACAATCTAAATACTTATTCCTGTACAATCGCATCTCTCTCCAACTTAAAACTTTTCTATCAACCCACCCAGGAAAACAAGTCCAGTCGTATTCCACTCGTCAACCAAAGCAAGATACGTGTCGGTGTTCGTGCAACTCGGTTACATGTTATCTTCGTCAAGAAAGTAAACTTGCATTTCCACCCGTGCGATACGTTCGTAATACTCGCGACCAATCATTACCATAACTAAGGGGGGGGGGGGGGGGGGTAGCTGATTGCACGACACGGGACAGCGAGGGAAATACTTTCTCCAAGCCACGATGTAGCAAAAAAAGCGACCGAATAATACACGATGACAGCGTTAACTAATGCGTGCAGCGCGTCTTAACGAGCAGCACCGCGAATGCGTGGCATTTTATCAATCTAATACAAGCAAGAGCCTCTACTTAACGGTACTCCGTTGCGTACCATTAATCGACGATAAAGCGACCAGGAGGATCGCGTCAATAAAATCGCCTGAGTTACAGCACCGTTGCGCGTTCGCGTACGCGATGCGGCATCGGGACGCGAAAGGGAAGAAAAAAGCTTATCATTATTATCGCGTTAGCATAAATCGCCACCAGCAAGGTGGTTCCACCGGTGAAGGTGACAAAAACGATTGTCCATGGGCGTAAGTGCCTAGGCTGGCAATGACCGCCGGCATGTGAGACCCAAGGAAGCCGTAAAGGCTCGTGAACACGAGGACGTGGCCACCGTGGAAACTACGGAGTTACGATCGACCGGAGGTTGCCGGCCGATAGCGAGGGACAACCTCGACGAACAGACTTACGATACGTCCCCGGAACCGCGATGAATGCGACAAAAAGGGAACTGCCGGATAACACGGCAAAAGCCACGGCCGAGTGAAAAATGGCAAGTCGAAGGAAAAACGAGACTGTGCGAATACGCTTCCTGTTGCTTTTGTTACACGTCGCTGTCGATCAGCTAAATTTTTATATACGCACACGCGGTGAAAAATTATTTGTGTACGGTTCAATTTTACGTCGGGTCTACTTAGGTTGCTGTTGGGTAGCTTAATGTGAGGTATTTAATCGAAGGAACGTGGGAAATCGAAGCGCAACATAGTTGAAGTACGAAGAGGTTTTTAAATCTCCGAATATGTCGCTTGTAAATTAATGTATCATTGAATGTATAAATAAGTACGGAGAAGAAGTCGGGAGATGTCGTCGAACGGCTATAAGCTCAATATAAACTCGGCAAAAAGTGCAATTGTGCGCCGTGGCGAATTGCAATACTTATTAAATTACTCCCTGCCCGTTCAAACGGGTCCCTACACGCAAGAATACCTCGTTCTTTCCCAGAAATCATAATATTCCGTTGACAAAATAAACCGGCAATAATTTAAACGATCGCAGTTACGGACAGTTCTCTACGGACAATCATAATTATCCAGTCAGTAGCCGTAATGAATAGTATAATTAATTTCCAAAGACATTCGCGAGAGATCATTTACGAGCACCGGATATGCGCACCCCTTCCACATCCAAATTACCGACTATCCCATTATAAATTCACTCACGAGCATATCATAAGCCATTATTCAATTTATCTAAAAGAAAAAAAAACCAAAACCATTCGAGAACACATCCTTGCACGTCATTAGCAAGCGGAAACAGAGAAACGTGCACAACGGTATCACCCGAGCAAACGAACGAATATAAAGAAATATCCGGTTCTCGATCACAGTTGAGGAACGGTTCTGCAACGCCGCGCCGATTCCCCCGTTAAGTAGTAGCTGATGAACCTAGCCAGACGGAGAGCAGTCACCGTGTCGTATTAGCGTACTCCTGGACAATTTGTAACGCCATCTTGGATCGCGTCCGTGCGTAACAATTCAACCAGAAGCCCGACACCAGGGCAAATAAATGATTGCCGCGACGCTGCGCTGTAAATCAATCATCGCGAAAACGGTCGAGGCAGCGCGGATCGACGATGACACGGTGCAAAAGTCGGCGGCGACGCATCGCGACGCGGACAGCTGGTGGACGGACGCGGAATCGTGTGTTTTACAGAGGCCACGATCGAAACGGAGGTCAGGCAAAATTGACGATGATAGAGGTATAAATTAAAAGCAAATTGATCGGGCTGAGAGGTGCCCGTCGTTGTGCACCTATGCGGCTGGCAAGAACGGACAAATCTCACGAGTGTGCGCACGTTCTGGCCGCAAAAATCCTTGAAAATCTGGTTGCCCTCGGTGAACAGACAGAAGCGGCCATTATTTGATGCGGCTCGTTTAAATACGTACGCACGACATCTTGTCCCTGGCTATCACGGGCAAATTCAAAGAAAACCGACGAAAGCGACGCGACGTCACGAACGGCTACCAGAGGGTCTACCAAAGGTAGGTTTCAACAAGAAACGCACGCGGTTCCCGACCGCGCGGACACGGGATGCTCCTTCTTCTTCGCGCGGCGTGTTTAGGAGCTGTTGGAACGCGATCCATTGGATCCCCGGTCGGCATGGAAAAAGCACACGGAGCAATTTGTGACGACACCGAGGTGCCGGCGGCGTGATGTAAACTGTACACGTCCGTGTGCGTCCATGCGTATACGGACGTATATATCTCTATACGTGTATAGAAATATATATGTCGCCGATGTCGGCCGTGGCGGCATTCGACGACGGCAAAAGGCCCATGGGGCCCCGGGGATCGCCTGGATTGCTTTCATTAGCCGTAATGCCTAGATAATTCGATAAAACTGAAAAATTCCGATGTCGGGTAAAGGAGTGATGTATGGGGCCCGCGCCGCGTTCGTCGACCCATTTAAGGATAAGGACAACGTCCACGATGCCCCTGTTGAATTTGTGTATTTGAAGCACCATTACCAGTTTCTTGTGCTGTGCCGGGGATCAACCTCACCGGACCGGGGGTCTTTTGTCCCTTTGCTCTGGTGTGGATCGTCGTGGATTTTTATGTGTCACGTGTAAACGCTTAGAATTACTGGCGATTCTTGTCCCGCGTACTATTTGGTTATATATCGTGATAAGCAAAAGATTTCGTGACTACTTATTATTTTATATTTTTACCAAGTACATATGTACTTGTTCTACTTTGCTAGCTGCTTTAAATTCGTGCAAAAAGAACAAGAAAATTTAACGTCTATGAATTCCGATTGACGGTAAAATAGTCGACTACACCTCTACAGCGTTGCTTCCAATAATGTTCAACCCCCAGATTCTTACGGACTGAATACTGTCTAACGTGGCAATTATACCATGTTAATCAATTTGTACATTATCATCCCAAAGGAGTGCGAGAATATCGGATACAGCATCGGTGATTTCGTTGAGTCGCAGCTGAACGAACTGCCGTCGTTACTCGACGAAAACGGCATGCTTCGCCAACCGGATACGAAAAACACGATAAATCCTGCGTTACACGTAGGCGTGCCCGCCTTCCGCGGTACCCGCAACACGAGAATCGCGCCACTACTAAATTACGACGACGAGTTCGGCTCTCTCCTTAAGTAAAGTGCAGGTTACCTGTTCTACCTTCCCTTCGGCCTTGGCGAGAGGCGCTACACGGGCTTTCGCGCATTTAAAACGGTCACGTTGCCGCCTTACAAAACGTTCTGTCCATCAATAACCCATTGGCCAGTCGTCCGCTAGCAAGTGACTCACCGAAATGGTCCTTCTATGTACGAAAATATATTAGTCAAGCGGTGACCACTAAATCCATTAACAACGTTTACCGTGCCGCACTGGGGCAATAAAACAAAAAGTCTCTCTAGGTGAGAACAGTGTTCCTTCGGCAAATAATGTTTTTCGTATTTTCACTTGATATTAAACATCAGTGCACTGCGTTGCAATTAGTACAATTCATTCAGTTGCAATTAGTACAAGTCTTCGTATTAATTGCCCGATCTATGAAAAGGGACGCGGTATAAAAGGCTAAAATTGTAGAAGCTATTGTTAGTATTCATAGTGAGTTCGCACGTATCAGACGGAATATACATTCAAGCATCGCGTCCAGCAATCATCGTCAACAGCGCGCCCGTGAGCATAGTATTACAAACATGAAACGGATACACAGTAATAATACAATTACAATTCAACGCTTTTACTCATCGTTGTTTTGTAAATACACCTACCCACGAATCGCGGAGGCGGCTCTTGTATACCTCGCGTTACGCGCTACTGTTCCGCGACATATTAAGAACTCGATAGGGCAATGTCCAATAGGGAACTCGTACTTCGACACACACTGCCGCGATATATATCTAGAGTGACAGGTTGTCATAAATACATTTGATAAAACTAGCATAATAGATACGATATCGCTGTAACTTCGCTCTATATACCATTATTTATTGTAAATGGTATCCACTGAAAAATTGTTTTCTTCAACAACACTTTCACTCTATTCCTTGAATCCTCGATTAAATACGCGCACTTCCACGTTAAATATCAAAGCTCTTGCAATTACACAATGGACTCGTTGCCAAGGCGAAATAGGTCCCAGCAAATTATACGAGACGCGATTCGAGAGCGGCTAGCCTCAAATTCTGGAAGCCAGGTAGGTTCTACGAGAGCTCTGGTATCCTCGACAACGTTCAGGCGACTCCACTCCAACGTGTAGTGCGCCTTATCAGTGGATCGCCCGAGCGTTAATGAAGTAAAGCAGTGCACTCCCAACGGAAGAGTCGAATCGTGCGGTGCGTTGTGCGGGACACGAACTTGCTCGATATTCTATAGAAATCTTCCGATCGGTCGCAATCAACCATCGCGATTTTTATGACCACCGATCCTCTGCAATTTCGTCACGTAACCGTTTGGGATCGTACAGCCGAATCGCGAGCGTAACGTGTGGCTCGAGCACGATCCTCGATCGTGACTTTCGAGTTACTGTTTAATGCCAACTATAAGCACGCCTCGTAAAAGCAGCGCCCATTAGAGAACTAGTTTATTTCCCGTCTGATCCTGTAGAATTGCATTATGTAATTGAGTGCAATTCGGGAAGACATTCGGACTTCATTTATGGTAATTGCTGCATGTGCTTTCACGAAGCACTTGGGGGATTGGTTTGTGGCGGACGACAGGAATGAGCACGGAATGAGATGCGGTGCATCTCAAATCAATCCGACCTCGGGACACCTGTGGAACCCGCTGCAGACGATCAACATAGTATCTTAGCAGGCTAATTCAAAAGCCAGGAGTTCGTAGGTATTCCAGTTCACCCATCCAGCACAGTCCGGGCTGAAAAGCAGCGCTTAAAAGTGCCGGACGAACAATCTAACGAATATTGAACTCTCATTCGACAGAATTGGAGAAACTCGCCCAATCGTTCGCATCGTTGCAGTCATACACCGGTAAAGCAAAAATAGAGTGCAGCCTCGGTTAAACGTGCGCGAACCCGATCATGGATACTGCACACGCTTCGATCACGATTCGCGGTCGAGCCTTAAATTACTCTCGCGCCTCGGCGACGGTTCTGCCTCTTAAAACGTTCGTACGGGGCATTCGTTCCGTTCGAGACGCTTATCGGCACGTTACTACACGCTGTTACGTCCAATTCGGTCCCCGGGAATGCTGATACCCGCGCGATACCGATGCTCGTTCGGTGTACGGGGAAAAAGCGAGACGCTACGAGACTTTCAATAGGGTAGTGCGCGTGCACCGAACGATTCATTGACGAAAAAATCGAAAAATCGCGAAGCTCCGCCGAAACTGTTATTATTTCCCACCGGGGGATCAACGAGGCTGCGTTTAACCGGATCCCCTTATTTCCATACGTAAACCATGAGAATTCTGCAACAATCGGCAAATATATCATTACCCTTGACCGGGCAAGAAGCACAGCCGTGGAGGGAAGGGGGAAGACTATCCTTCGCCGAGGATCGGGAATTAATTGGAGGGTGTCGATTTTATGGATAGAAGCGGCAACTACTGCTAGCCGGTAATTTCACGAGTGAGCTGGCTCGGACGCGACGGTGCACAAGCGGTAGTGGGGCGTGCTGTGGGAACCTTAAGTAATTTATAGGATGTTGTAACGGGATTTTTACAACATTGGACATTGCAGCCTGGGAACGTAGACTGGCAAAAAACTGGGGCTACAATTGAGGACGCGGTTCGCTCGCGTACGCCCACCACGGCTAGACGCCTATTGTTTTGGCCTGTCTTAAAAACGTGCCCTTGTTTAAGCGGCGAAGGCCCATCCCTTCCCATCGTAAATCACGTGGATCATCTTAAGTGACGGCGCGTGGTAAACGGCGACCCCTTTCAGACTTGCATGATTGGCACGTGTCTGCGTATTACATATATAAAATCGCTCGACACATTCTGGATGGCATCTGGTTGACACAGGCAACGATACTCGAGGGAAAGTATGGAAAGGGACGACTATTTGAAAGACATCGACTTCGCGACGCTAGCATTGCGTTGAAAAATTCATTAAGAGCAGTTATTGGCGAATAGTGTCTCAGTTTAAATACCATTCCCTCTAAAAGTGGCGGAGAATATTGAAATTGATCATACAGCGCCGGTACTAGCATCACTTCCAAACGACAATGATCTCGCAGAGTTCAGTCGCGTTCTCGAATCGACGTTTCACCATATTCCGTTCCAAACGATAGTGAGAATAAGACTTAACGAAGCGGAATAGCTCGTTCGTTAGTCAAGCACTTAAATGCGTCGATCCTTCTAAAATAGAACCACGATGCCGGCTCTTAATTGTACTCCGCCACTAGGTATATTTCGAGAATCACGGTCCCCGTTAAAACACCGCTGCAACGGGGCACCGAGTCGCGATAATTACGG
Organism: Nomada fabriciana; assembly: GCA_907165295.1. Taxonomy (NCBI): domain Eukaryota; kingdom Metazoa; phylum Arthropoda; class Insecta; order Hymenoptera; family Apidae; genus Nomada; species Nomada fabriciana. The sequence continues at coordinate 8,731,625 of OU015693.1, read as the reverse complement.
CGCGGTAGGAGCGGGCAAACACCACGGTATCCCGCAGTTTCTTCGAACGAGACGATAATTATACGAGCGGAGACACTGTAAATCGGCGAATCGTCCAGGAAACGCGGTTTCGCGGCCGGGGCGAACGGTCCGGTTGTGAGTGAAAAACGACGAAAAGAATCAGCCCAGAATTCACACTCACGCTGACTAATGAGCGTGAATAGTAACGCGTCAGATGTCCTTCTTTTTTTCCGTCCTGTTTCTCGTTGAATGGGGCACGCTGTGCGAGCACAATGACGCGTAGATGAATGACATTATTTGAAAAAATACACCACGCGCCGCGATTCCAGAAGGAAACGACGGAGAGGAGAAAAAGAAAGGCGCGAGTCATGCGAGGTCTGACCGTTCTTGATTACCAAATTTCTTAATCGGCTTCGGAGAATCGAGGGGCACGATACCATTTAACTATAATCGGATTATGGGAGAGAAATGGCGGTAGGTTAGCGAAAAGGTAGAGGCTAATTTTCATGGGAATATAATAATATAATCGAAGAAAGGAGTGGTCTTCCCTATGATCTCGTATTTTTTTTTCTTCTTTTCGTCCCTGCTCCCTTTCGACAGTCGACTTCGACGTATGCGAAATGTAAGTGTGTGGATTGGGTGATTCGGCATGTGCCGATTTTTTTGGAAGTAAATTTCGAATTTCTGAAGACATTCGCCGTTCGATAATAAGAATACGTGCAATCAGCTGGAAGTATCAGCATTTTTGCACGATGGCGTCTTAATCAATCGAGTTTTTGTTGTTTTTTCAACTACGAGTTGCGGTACCCCGATTGAGAAACTTGGAAGTTCGATCTCCGATTCGATACAGAGCGGCTATAAATAATAGCAATTCTTGACGAAACATGCCAGAGGTACGATCACCAGTTGAAGCTAAGTGACCGTGAGAACTTTTTAAACTATAAGAAAGCCCGCTGTGCAGGCTTGCTCCTGAAATAGCAGACAAATATATTGGAATGCAATAAGTTTCAAAAATATATGGAATAGAGCACAGATGCCAAAGCATCGAATTGTCTACGCTAGTAGCGTAACACCTGAAGTGTGTCATTATTGTTATTGCAACCTTATTACGTAAAGCATGTTACATTCGGAGAAGAAGGGACGAGAGTAGGTTGCGAAAAGGTGAGGCTTAGTTAAGGTTGCACTAGCAGATAGGTAACTGTACTACAAAGTGTCAAAAAAACACAAATATCGCCCATTATTTAATAGGAAATAATTTGCGATCTTCCCTGCGGGGCGCAAAATTTGTGAAAGCAATTAATGCGCGCTGTAATGGGAGCAAAGTATTTATAAGCGTATGCGTAACTTTGTGTGGATTGAAATTTCGATTTTTGGAAAGAACATGGTTACCAAAGTGTGCCTCTGTCAACGGTGTCTGAAGTTAATGAATCATATGGACGTAAAGTATCGTTCTCGCTGAGATTCCTACAATGCCATTAACACCGTTTGCAATTAATGCGCACCGAGCGTATCTCGTTGCGATGTTCGACGGCCTCGAAGTATCTTGGAAGAGCGGTTTCTCCTCGTGCCAGAACCACTCCGATCTTTTCCCTTAATTAAAAATAACGATTGCTCGTTCGAGATGCAGTCTCACAGTTGGCGGCGTCGAAACGAGATTGGCACGGGTATAATCATAATTTCCCTTCCATACATATCTTTTTCTCCTGTGAGAATATCGTGGCAACTATTATACAGAGAAGGTGTATAGCTTTCTTGCAGATGTTCAAGGACACGCCTGTCACCTTCATTATCTCTATATTGTCGGTACTCTAAGCGTCGAGATATAGTTCATGAAGTGGTATATTAAAAGGTGACACGTATAGAAGAGATGTATATGGAAACCAAAGATATCACATATCTCCGTGAACTTTCCCCATTTTCATGCACGACTCGACTCACCGAGAAGAGTTCACAAAATTCGACACCTTCCGCATACGTAACTAAAAATAAATTTAATCGACAGTCTGTACGTCCTGAGTAAATTCGGCGATCGTGGTGGCGTGGTGAATTTCCGAAGCGTGCCAGAATTTCACTTTCTTCATTCCTCGTTATATTTCCCGGCTCGTAAAGTATCTTTAAAGTATCTCCATCTCCCTTCATCTCTGCCTTGCACACACGATACGTAACTAACTCGGCACACACACGCTGGCAAGTGCGGGTAGCACGATTTATCGAGCTAATTTTGGGACAATGGCGAGGAATCAAAGGGAGAACAGCGGGAGGATGAGAAATCGGTGAAAGGAAAAGAGGTTGAGGATGCACAACAGGTTACGTACAGACTATGGACGGTAGTTAACGGTGCGAATTGCTCGCCATATAAGTAGGCCCGTCGCGGTTATGTTGGCCCGGCTAATGCCAAACGGGGGGGCCACACGTACGGTTTACACAGCCGTAAATATACCAGGGGACTAATGTGGTGCAACTTTACGTCGCGGGTTACACGATCATCCCCCACCGTATAGGCAGCGTACCGTATAACCGTATGCGGGTACACCACTCTCAAGCGACGAAGGGGTCTCGTGTACGCCGGATCAATTAGGAATTTAAATTTGCCGCTCGAATCGTCCGCGTTTGGACATCAAAGGAATTTTTAAAGTGGGAATTACACGAGCGTTCCGCGAGCGGTCGTTTCCAAAGGTTACCATGAACACCACGTCGAGCCAAAGCTAGAGCGCAGCCGACACTGCACGGACCGTCGGGTCGCGTTCCTTGAATTTTCATTATAACGACGGATATTGTGCAACCCGAACACGGCTACCGTTCGGCCGAACGACTTTAACGGAACGATCCTCTCGAATAAAAAAGAATAAGGTTGTATTATTCACTTCCTTCGACGGAAGGCCACGGGGAACCTGTCGTGCTACCATTCCTCGATTCGACCACGGCACAATCTAGTGCGACAAACCAATCGACCTTCGTCGCTTCGTATACCTAGATACGGTGCACGTGGAACGTCGATCCTATACGTTCGCGAATATACTTCCGCATTGCGAATTCGCTCGCATTTCAGACATTCCGGCAACGGCTACGTGTCCATTCGGCTAAATCCACGATCGGCTCAATTATTGTTATTTCTCTCGAATAGGAAAGGCTGTTAATGGCCGACCTTATTCCCGTTTCGTAGCCGGTAGTTCGTGCATTTGCATGCAATTTACTTAAATCAGCGGTCGAGCCGTGCCCGGCAACGCCACGTTCACCGGTCGCATAAACCACGACGGAACCATTCTGACTTCTTCGAAGGTATAGGTTGCTGTATCGAATGTCCGACTGCTGCCGCTGTTTCTACTGCGCTGGCCGAGGTCCGCGCGGTGACAGGATCGGTCAGATCTCGTACCGATACGGTGGTACTCTCGTTTCAAAGCAATTACGCATAAATTTCCATGCCACGGCTGCGACCTTTCCACTGTAACGGAGTTAACAACTATGAGCGATCCAGCGCCGGCTCGCCCCTACATCAATCGCGGTGAAAGATAAAAATCTCGCGCCGAGATGCTTGGCAAATGCGTTAATAATTATTTCGTTCATTTTTCTATTACCTCGATCGAGGCTGGCTCTGATCGCTCTCGAACGATGGTATAATTCTCTGCTCGCACCTGGGGAACGCGACTCGATGATTCATTGTCTAACGTCGGCTGGGATTCCGTTTGCAATAAAATTGATTCTTGGCAATTCTTCGCAGTGGAAATCGAACTTTATGGGAATGTCCGGATGAATTGCATGGAATCTTGTCACGTTCGCGACTCTTGTACCGCGGATCGAGGCTGCAAATTATTCCCCGGCTTGCACAACCCATCCAGGAATTCGCACGTCATAGACTGGCCATCTTCGGCTAAATTAACACCGTCTTCAAAGGATCGATGGTCTCCGGCATCGCGTGAAAGTGGCATAACTTACTCCTCCGGTAAGTCACGTTCCACTGACCCTGGGTGCTTGATGAACACGTCTTTCAACGGTTTTACTAAAAGAGGACTACGCACGTATCCACGTCCATCGATTACTCGAGTCGTCCTTTTTTCCAGCTCTTTTATCTTCGTCTTACCTAACTTCGTCCGACAGTTTGGTATTTAACTGGCTTATTTCGCTAATATTCATTACTTAATTCCATCGCATACGTCGCACGTTAAACGTAATAGCTCACGGAGGCAAATAGGCTCGGGCATTAGGATAAATATAGCATTATCAGACTGCCTATAGTAAGTATCCCTGTTTCCGTGTGTCCTATATCCTTGGCCATTCGACGTGGCTTAAAGGCACGTTGAAAACCGTCGTTCACGAATAATCAAACACCTGCGAGTGGACACGCCGATGGCATAGTGGAAGGGCGTTCGTCAAACACGACGTTTCGCATAGGAGGAAGACATTGTCCATGGGTTAATCCTGCGGTCGCGTCATTCTTGTGCAAGTCACTGATAGGTTACGGCTGATTGCAGTAATCTTCGCGTCGATGTTCCGTAAAAAAAATTTGCTGGAAACCCTAGCGCGAGCGTGGGGCATTACTAAATAACGGTACGCCTAAGTACGGGCTTTAATGCACAGGAGAAAATATAATCTCTCGAAGCTTCGAAGCCGACGTCATGGAAACGCGTGTCCGCCTGGCGGCCCCAGAAATGTTTTCCTTCCACGACCGTGCGTCTATTCTAATTTATACTCAAGGAAAACCGTTCAACGATTGGAATACGTAATTAGGGGAATGAATTTTTAACAGATTAATCGCTGTCACCTTGAGCGTTAAAAAGCTGATTGAAATATCGGAAAAGGGGGCACGCGAGCAGTAGTTTACCGATTCGGTTAATACTCTAGGTACACGATAGCAAGTAGCCAGATACCAACATCAAAGAGATAGTAAACATTGCGGTTCTGAGTCTTGTTTGGTCGAGTGTGACAAGCTAATAGTGTCCTTGCTCCATCGAGGCCCCGATTGAAAATACCACAGTAGTGTCTACCAAATCGGACCAAAGTGAGCGGACAGTGCGGTTAGACCCAGATGCGAGTGACAAGCGGTCGATTGCTCGGCGAGAGGAAAAGGCGAATGTCGAAGGGGAGGTGTTCGCTTTCAAACAGAAGCACGTGAACGTTCTACTAGCATATCGAAGAAAATCATAATGTCTAGCTCATGACGGCGGTTATTCGACAACGAAATGACTGCTTAATGATCGAGATAGAAATGGAGTACCGATGCTTCTCCCTTGATCTTTAAATACCTTACAATAATGCAGGGTTTAATAATAATTTCCTTTCGATAATAAAGGACAAGCATTGCGTTTACCTATATTTCCGTTCAGTTTTGCCATTGCAGTCCGATATTTATTAGCGCCCAGAACCATCTGGTAGAAGTGAACAATATTTGGTATCTTAGTAACTACGTCCATAACAGATGGGTCCAGTTTTAACACGTGCCAACTTATTTACGAAGTTACGCGTCGTTCTTGAGACAGCATATATGTACAAATGATATTACGCTCCATTCGTCGGGGGTCTCCAAGGTGTAAATATAATAAGGGCCACCGTTGGCGCCTCCGTTTACGATATGAATGGACGGCAGGTAATCACGTGGGACTTCTTGAGCCCCGGCTAACGAGCTAAACTCGCGGTGCAACCTCGATTCAGTCAACCAGGAAATATCATGCGCTTCCTGCCTCGACATCGCTGGCGTTACCAGCTGCGCTCAAAAGCCACCTACGATCTTGAACGTTTGGCCACTGACCTATTTACATTAATTACTGCCATATTACATTCAATTTGATCCTACACTTCTGTCAAACAAATTAGACTCTCGCTTCGACAGTCACATCTGAAAGCTCAATCAGCGGTGCGTTTCCTTGAACTTCCACCACACACTTGACACGAAACAATCTATTCATACCACCAGCTCAAATGATACAGAACCAAGGAACGTCTCGCCCACCTTCTGTGCAATTAGTTTGCTTGCACGGCAAGCATTATGTATTTTAATTGTCTTTTCTCTTTTATGCCACCACACACCCTGCATCGCGTACATAGAATCATACGCGTACACGAGAACGGTATACAGTGACAGAAAAATACTCGTCACCGCCACGACCACGAACTTCATGCGTATTTTGCACGATTGTCTGGAAGCATAATATGCATCACTGATTGGCATCAGGCCTTGTACCTCCGACGGACAATCCTACGACACGTTCCAGCCACAGTAGGGTTTCGTACGGAACTGACGACTTTGTTAGCGCAGCCTGATGTAGATAGAGCACCTTCCTGTTACGCTGTTGACCATTTGAATGGTAGAACCTAGTCGGCTGTAGGTTACCGTGCTATCGATGCTGGTGTACAACGTCGGGGTAGGCAGCGCAAGCGCCAAGAAGTCTCCGGGCTTTCCGTGAAACACCTTCGTGAAACGTACGACGTTACCTGAGAAACAGGCTCCCGCTAGTGCCACGACACTTGAGGATGTACCAGAAGCGAGTACCAGAAGATGTACGACGGTTGCACGGTTCTAAGGTAAAAGTAAACACTGAGGGGACAGGAGGGGTGTTAACGCGAAGCAGTGAATTTCAGTACTTGTGCGAAATTCTTTCTGGACGACGCTCGATGGGGAAATTGTTCCGTTAAATCGATTCTACGTACCGAGAAATTTCCTAGAACCACCGACAATGTCTTATACCTTACATTTGTAATAAATGAACGAATCAATGAATAAATATTTACCATGAAAACCAGAGCTTGGCACAATGTTTTCCAAAGTGGATAAACATTTCTAGTGGTATAATATTAGTTCAATAATTTAAAGGTTGCAAAAGGTGGTCTTTTATAAATAGCCATCTCCTTAGAAGGAGAACTACGTGGCAAGATACTGTACAGCCAAAAGTGGAACCCGGCGCTGGGGAAAAAGAAGAGCCGAAGACAGCGCCCGACGACGGTAATTTACATCGGCGCCCATATTTGATCGCAAGATTAACCACGGCAATGAAACGGAGGAACACCTGAGGTGTACACGAGGCAGGTGAAGCGTCCAGCATCGAGCAGGAACACGCGGGATGCCAAGGTGCGGCATCCTCGATCGATCCTCGATGCACCTTAAGCCCTCTACCTAAAGCGTATGTCGCACGCATCGCCGTTGCACGCGCCTTTTAAAACCACTTTGCTCGCCATTCGTCGTAAGATAATTCCGTACAAATGGAAATACCGTTCGTTCCACGGCCATTCCACGAGAATCGAAAGAAGATTTAATAATCTTCGCGACTCGCGTATCATCTCGCCTTACTAAGTACGCGCGTCTGGCGACCAGTAAATCGAGACCTCGAACAGTGGGAGAAAAAAACGAGAAGTTACATCTAACGCATAATGATCCTTCTAGTTTTCTTATTTAAACGTCCACGTACCAAGTGGACGAAGGGAATTTCTTGCAAGTTCGCATAATTAACTGCTGCTTAATAGTTAAAAGCGGGTACCTTTTTCTGCGACATTTACAATTATAATCGAACAGCCCTGCTGATCGCGTGCAACTGGACAGCAGGGACCCATTGGATTCGATTGATAATCATCGGGGACAATGAGGCGTAAACTTAATTGCAGGAAAAAGAGGTTCGACGTGCCAGACACGAGGCGTGCACGAATGTGTACACGGGACTGGCTGTCGTTCGCGTGAAAAGCTACGCGAAGGAACTTCGCGTCGGGCAATAATTACTGTTTCATTCATCGATCATTAAGGGACGTATTATCGAATTGTGCGTACGTCGGTCGTTGACGAATATCCGGTAAGCTGGGCGTAACCCTGTCGGTGAATTATCTTGTATGGCTTGACTAACGATCGTGGCTGTACTGTCGGATGCAAGTAATAACGCCGGCCGTGGTCTGGTTAAAAAGTTCCAGGAATGTTATAACATAAGCTTGGTATAAATACATCGCGCAATAATTCACTTGCGATATTGTAGCATAACCGAAACACCAACTCGGCAACAACTGACGAGTAATCCACGATTGACAATCTATTCTTAGATAAGATTGTTAATCGACACAAATTTGCCCGTTTCCTATCGCGACACGTTCCTCCTTTTTTCTCGGCTCACCGTTTTTGCCGTGTTTCCATCAAACGAAGCGCGATCGTTAAGACTGATCCATCCAGAAACACGGGGCATCTAAACCGAGGCTCGCTCGACCGACAACAACGATCGAGAGCCAGGTTTTTCTGGCTAATGCGAGTAGCTATCGGATACCGGGAAACAAAGAGGGACTTGGTCAAGAGAAAAAAAAAGCTTGATGAGCGGGCGTGGCAGCTGCCGCTTGCCGGCCAGTATAAAGATCCGCGTTCGGTCGCCGGCAAAGAACAGGCAACGCTAAGGAAACTGCGCGAATCAAACGAGCCCGGTAGACAAGCGTAAGCCTGGAAACCAGTTGATGCATCCGATCCATTTTTAACGAAATCCCGGCAAAAAGTTGAACGTCGCGTTGTCCGTGCCGCGACGCGGACCGACGGGAAAATTAAATTAATTATAAATCGTGGATCCTTCATGAAATTCCAGCAACCAGTTTTTCACCCGTCAGCTTCCCTGCCTGCGAGAATTTCGCCGTCGCTCTTGAGCGTTTCACGGCTAAATACCGGATCCCCGACCCCCGTATCGATACGCAACACGCAGCACGTAATTCGTGTATGCCACGAATTTCGCGTCTCCCTTCTATTTGTATGTTAATCCGATCGCAGAAGAAAGGAATTAGGGATTCTGGAAACACCGTACGGACGACGAACTTCTCGGAACGATCGTTCACACGCTTGCCCACGGCCTTTTTGCCGGAATGAACTTAACAATTCTTTATTAGCGATGCCGAGCCTGGTCCCAGGCGGTTCGTCCAATGGAATTCACGTATAGGATCGAGCAGCGATTCCGTCTCGAAGGACGACAGATCGCGACCGACAGAGAGATATCATGGAAATCTTATGCCGAGATGAAGCTCGCACAGCCTCATTACTCTCGCGAACGGAGCTTATTACTTCGCGAACCGCAAAGAGGGCAAAGCAGCAAAGTGGATATCTCTGGGGGATACACGTCCGCGTAGACGCATTAGTCAGGCGGATATTAGGTAGAGACTGGCTGGGTGGACAAGCTGTTAAGCGAATAATACATCATGCTGTTGTGAAACATGTCACTCGTTACACGAGGACAATGTTTCCCTAATGATTGATTAACGTCGTGGATCGATCGAACGTTTAGAGTTGCTAAAGTTTAATTGCGACAGAGTTTTGAGCGGTGCCCGCGTGAACAATGAATGGTAGATAAAGATCCGTCAGCTTTTGATATAGAAATAATAGTTGATTAGAAATCGTGTTGAACAAGACCGTGCATGTGCCATACAATACACTCGCGAGGATCGTAGATTATTTCATCACCTGTACGTCGAACGAGAGTTTTCTCTTCAGGCATGGATAATTCTTATGGGAGTAACGGGAACGTCGGTGCACGTTTCAGTTAATAAAAAGTTTGCAGAACTACCTCGCTATAATGAAATACGTTTTCATCGACGATTACTACATCGTCCACGAGAATCGATTGTAAATAGCTTCCTTCATAGTTTCCAATCGTCCCGTTCGTGAATCCAATAACTCTGCCGCCACACAATAGGAATTAAGATTTCACCGTGATGGAAGCAAAGGAAAAAAAAAAATGTCGGCACGCTCGTCTCGAGCCTGTTCCGTTATCATTGATCGTGTTGAATACGGCGGCTTCGCATCAAACGTTTCGCTGCAAAAGTGCGGATAATAAAAGCGCACCTGCTTCGACAGTTAGCACTGTCGAGATCTTACATACAACGTATACACCGACACTCTAATTGCGTTCTCGAGTTCCTGGCACGACTTCCCGAACTTGTAGCACGTTGCTAGAGTCTGTTTACCCTGGACACGCAGAAGGGTTACAGAGCCACGTTAATTTCCCCGTAGCTGACATTGCTCTCTGATCGTCTGAATAAACATTTCACCTGCATCCATTGCTTTCATGTCAACAGAGTTTTTTTAATAATCGGCGGGAGAACCATTGATCAATTTCTATTATTTGTAACTCCATATTGATTAAAACGAATGCAAATCGTAGGATATTATAAATTCTAATACTAAGAAATAAATCGATCGCGTAAAAAGATAGACAAATGAATTTCTCCTTTCATGAATTTACGTATAAAGAGTTGCGTACATATAAAGATTTACAAAGGTTTTTATACGAAAGTAATATATGTGCCAGCTTGAAACACATTGTTACTAAAATTATACGATAACACATTTATTTTTTTAAATAAATGTTGATACAAATAAATCCATTAAAATACTTAATATTATTGTAATGTATTTATTATTTAGTATAATTTTCTTAAACGTAAGTTTTTTAAACGTAAGCAGATTATAAAAATTTCTCGAGAAAGAATTCTCGCGAAGGGACACTACGTGTATCTAAGAGCGTTGCTCCGGGTACTCGAAAGCGAACGCTTGTTGACCACGAAGGTGCTCACAGGTGAAACGATCTTCCTGCCTGTTGCTGTATCCGCAAACGCCCACAAAAAACTCTGTTGAAATACTATTAATTCATGGTCATTATTACAAATACATATCATCATGGATACACGCACTAAGCATCTGCACTTAATTATTACAATTACATGCTGCCATGGTTCCTAGAAGGGGAAGGCAATATCTATCCCCAGATATCGGGTTTATCAATTAACTCCAGAAATTGAAAGCGTGCAGGGTAAATTCCCAACAGCGATACGCGATACGTTTACAAATCGTTTACCCGAACGTATCGACAGTCTCTTCGCAAATAGGCGTGCGTTTGTGCCTTTATTGCTCGAACGGGCAATCGTCGGCTTCGATTCGTGGCGAACATGAATAACGGCTTTCTACCGATCGCAGCAGATTCGCCCACATTGGCCTTTGAATCAATTATGTACGACTTATATTTATGCGCGGCGAAGACGAAGAGACGAGTGGACACGTGGCCCAGGTAGAAGCGATGTTGGGAGGTAACGAGAGTGCGTATGAGAAACAGCAGAGGGAGGATCGAGGAAGCAACGAAGACGAGAAGCATCACAGCAGAGAAGGATGAACGAAGATGGTGCAAGGAAGAGACAGAAAGGTGCGCACGAACTCGTTTGGCAAAGGTACCATCTCGCCGGAAATAAATCAAGGCTGCACCCAGATTTCAAAGCGCAAGATTATAAAAATTAATCGACCTGACGTTCGCCGCGATAAAAAGCGTCTCCTCTGCTCCTCTTGTTTTCAGCTTTTCTTTTTCCCTTCTCCCTTGTGTCCCTTCTGCTTAAAGCATTTCAGCGGAACAAACATCGGTCGGTCCACGGATACGTAACGACCAAGCGCGTGCAGCAGAAAATTCGCGACGTTTATATCAATTACACCGATCGTGGCTGTAAAATTTCGACGAACAAGCCCGGAACGTCGTTAATTACACCGCGCATACCTCGAGCCCTCGAATCCGCACGGGACACAGATCGCAATCGCAAATGTACCTCGATAATCTCGTCGATCGGCAAAAAGAGGACCTCGTCGATCCAGAGGGGGGACACCTTATCGAACAAGATAGAGTTCGATCCCTGTATCGTCACTTTCGTTGAATTCTCTTATTCGTGCCGTTCAGAAAATCTCTCTAAAAAATTGTCGATCATTCCAAGCACAGCACCGACTGTATCCATAGGAGTATGGTGACACAAACCCGCTGTGCAACACGGAGAATCCGTCCCTGCTGTGTTATGTTACGCTTCACGATCATAATAATTACCAATAATCCCTCGCATTTAGGTGTAATCACAGCGTAGCGTAGCCTTGGCCCGCCATTCCGACCGGGAACGAATGTTCACGAATCAACGCGAGATGCATGTAACAAGTATCCCCTCTGTACACGCGTTACGGAATTTCAGTTTACTTGCGCCGTTCGATTTAACGTACGATCACGTGCACGCGATCGAGGCAGAAAGATAATAATTTGATGATTTACACTTGCGTTCGGAGAATGTATCTTGGCAGGTAGTGCGTTATTCTCAAGAACGGTCCAGGTGGCAATCGAACTATAACACTTGAGAGAAAAGCTCCAGGGGAACGGTTGGTTTTGTAAATGATACAATTTGCGATACCGATTATTCCAATGGACAGTATTTTCTCGCATATGATTGCATAAGGGGATGCATTTAAATTACTTCTGAGCGTCGTATTTCACGGTCCGTTTTCATTTAGCACGATATAATATCATGCGCTGTACGGTGACGATGAACGAGAATTCAGACTGGTGACGAGGTCCGAACCAACAGGCGTTCGCTCCAAAGAGAAAGAGGAACGTTGGCCCTCGAGATTTATGCACCGCGTCGAATACTCGACAGTCAACTCTTTCCTCAAGTCGTTCAATAAATATCGCACGCCGAATGAGCTCGTATGATTACTCAGCGTAGCTGGCCCCCCCTTAGTCACAATTAATTAGTTCATCGTGGACGATCACTGCGTTTGGAAATCGATACCCAAAACCAGATTAACTTCATTTTAATTTCGGCAGTCGTTAATAATTATCATCGACCAATACCCCAGACACTAGTTAACTAAGAAAGCCTTAATAACTCCAGCGTGAAATGAACTCAACGAAAAATTTCCTTCTTCCCCTAACGTCAGAAAAATTAATAACCCTTCGCAAATATCAAAAGTCAGCCTTCCACTCATCTTAACCAATCGTTTCCACTTTCAAATTGCAACTTTATCGCAGTCGTCTCGGTTTCGGTGAACCTTCAAAATCACGTTCGCGATCGTTCGAAATCGGAGTCACTATTGCGACGGTTTCCCGCGACGCAACGGAGACAAGTAGTATTCACCCGTCGGTGGCTGACAACGAGAGCATAAAAGTGCGCCCCGATAAATCTGTAGAAGCGTTAAGGTAGCGGGCGTTTCTCGCTCCATCTTCGCTGGCTGCACCGCGACAGACACATATGCACACGTACAGGCGATACACGACACGTTGTCCCGGTGATATTAACGCGATACGACAGAGGCGGCGCATATATATTCTTTCGAAGTGGCTGGAGCATGTCACGTATGTATACGGGGAACGCAACGCCGTTAAAGATTTAAGGAGCGGACTCAAAGGCCTCTTTCCGATTAAACGATAAAGGGGGAAATAAATGCGAGGCGTGCGTTGCACACGGGGACCTTTTGTCGCTTACACGAGGAACAGGATCTCCGTGGTCGTTGATTCCTCGAGATTTCGCTTTACACGTCGCGGACGGCCGCACGCGACCCGCCGCGTATCGAAATTCCGCTGAACCGCGTGCGCATGAAATTATTGGTAGTCCCGCGAGTTTATTTCGGCGCATCCTGTTGACGTTTCAATTATTGTGAAATTCGAATTTGTCGACGGACAAATTCGCAATCGAGACCCACGGCATTCCGACAATTACCTTGCGATAACGATTTCTGAACGCTGACAGAGGTGAATGAGAAAAGGCTGCAAGTGCTCGGCGAATCGGTCGCACAACCTATCGTGACTTCGTGGGCTTGTACGCGGCAGGCGTGTACCGGCCACATATTTGTACAATTAATACGCGCGCGAGTACCGTAAAGTGCGGAGCAAACCGGCCGCGAAGACGTTAACGGAGAAGCGTCGCGTCGAGAAGAGTGTACGCGTAGGTGTTAATCGCAAGCACACACTGTGCGATAACGATTCCCTGAACCGACATCGAAACTAATTCCTATTATTAATCGCCAAGGTGTGGTCGTCGAAGAATTTCTTAATTATCGCGAAAATTGTCGTTTGCTTGGACACGAGCATCACGCGTGCCTCGAGATTATTGGTAATTGGCGAGAATATGAAGAAACGCGAACCGTGCGAGTTATCATAAAACCACGGTGTGCAAAACAGAAAAACGTCCGCCGGTACTGGCATCGCCATTCGGATGTGCAAATACAAATGTGTGCGCAGAGTATTGGACCACAGTATTCCACAGTTTAGATACCGGTTTTAAAGACATTTTAAATCTTCAAACATCCCAAGGTTGGACCAAGATGGTTCCACGCGTTTTAAGGTGTCGAGACGTCCGTTCGAGACGAGCGTACTTCGGAACCCACGTATGTGGGTCAACTTTCCGACAATTAATACGAGAAGCTCGTTAGCGACGGTGAGAAAAAGTCTCGCTACCAATAACACGAACAACTCGCGTTTGCGTCACGCATCTTCGTCCCTCGTTCGACCACATCTCGTTTCACTGCAAGCTTCTGCCCCTTCCTGCCTCTTATGTCCATGCAAATTGATTGTTATCGGCCATTACGTACACGGTGCACCATCGTTCCGCTCGTCCAGTCGAAATTGCGCTGACTTTTGCCACATTTCACGAACGATCGTTCGTTAACTGCACACGTGAGAAACACCACTGCGAACTGCGGTTTCACGCGTCCGATTAATTACGAATATGACGCCCAAGTTAACTGTAACACCGTCGTGAATACCGTGAGCCAATCTTATGCATGTTACGCACCATTATGTCGGACGATATTTGTATTATGCGCGTACGCTAGTCGCCTCGAGCCTATCGGCTGGGTGCGGTTGCAGCCACCACGAGCTTGTATACGTCTCTGGCAGGTATTCTACCGCTAGTTAAATCGCGGCTGGACTTACCTGCGCTAAGGTTCGAGTCATCGACGGATTGAAAATGGCCAGCAAGATTTTTAACTCCCGACGTGGATACTTTCGAAACTCTTGGGAAGAACTAATTAGGTAGTTAATTATGCAGATAGCTCGGAAGCGGTACTGCGATAAGTTCGCGTGATTGATAGTATTGTTGTACACTGACTTGTGAGACGTACAAAATATTCCACCAATATTCAAATGAAATAATATCCTTGAAAGGGGAGCAACTGCGGGATAGTGAAAGATCATTCGGGAAATATCACGAATAAATTAAACGCCCAGAAACAATTTTACAAATAATTCTATACCGTGGCTCCTATGATGTGAAACAACCAGTAGAATAATTACATTTCCATAGAAACATTTGATGCTATTATTTTTCTCCCCGTCGCAGATGTAGTAGAACTTTATTGTCTCGTTCCGTGTATGTTGTAACAATTGACAAACAACTTGCCCCGCTTATTTACGCACGACGATCGGCGACATTGCGAGAACCAGTCGAAGACACAGAGTCGCTGGTTCTCAAGGGAATCGAGGGGAAAATGGCAGCTAATAGTGGAACGATTTCCCTGGATACAACAAGAAACACGATACGATACCAATCGATCGTCCAGCAGACTCGGGCCTGGCAGCGGTCGTTATTCAAATCAAACAATGCACTTTTTTTTCACCGTTCGCCGACATGCGCTGGGACGGATTAAAGAAAAAGGGGATAAAACCTGCTCCAAGATCGTCCAATCGATCAATCCCCGATCTGGTAGCGGTCAACGATGGACAATGTGTCCGCGTGGACGTTGTATCCGTGGCGCAATAAAATTAGTAGCCTTTACAACGACGCAGACAAACGAACAAAGCCATTCAACAAGACTCCGCCGCGTAAAAAGGCCCTTATTGCGCTTCAAGAGGGATCTCGCTAATTATCACGCGGCTAATTGATACTTTGCAACCCCGATGATCACTGCCACCGGCCACTTTGGCGATACCTCTACAGCGTGGGCTCGTTAGGGCAACTTCCAGCGACAAACGTTTAATTCGAAACATAAACGTTTAACGACAAGGCCTGTCGATCTCGTTGTTCCGTGACTAATTCCTAATGCCGCGCACCTCATCCGTGGTATTTTAATTACAGGCTCGCAGGCATCCCGAAACATTACCAGATTCCTCCGATATTTACGCTTTTCGCCCCGCGTTGTTTCAATCAACCTTGATTTTTTCCTCCTTTTTCCCGTAAACTATGTTACAAAACTTCCATACGGAAGCTCTTTCATCGCCGATTCAATGGTCTCGTCCAACTTCGATGGCTCATAAGGGATTTTCAACGAACAATCCGTAGAGAGGGGGGAGGAAAAAATGGATCGGCGAACGGGTAACGGTAACGGGGCATTTTTTTCCTTCCGCCTTCAGCGTATTCCAGTCTACAAAGCGGCTGGAATTCAAGCATGACTCTATAGACATCCAGTTAATATAAAAGCGCTCACGCACACGGTCGCACGCGTTATACAATTCAATCGGGAGCGTGTGCATACGCGTAAGCGTATCCGACGCGGCGCGGGCGGAGCGGCGCGCGTACACGAGCGTGCAGACGCGTGTTGCTCGCTGCGAGCAACCGGAGCACGAGGCCTGTTTCGAAACTTCGTGCAAACGTTTGTTTATGCCCACATTCCCGGTACAGACTGATAAATTAATCTCTCATGCTAATACATCCAGGCCGCTGGCACAATCCGTACCTCGAGAGCACGGCGATTTCGTAGCCCCGCGATGTCCCGCATTAATTCCCGATCGCTTCCGGATTTCGTTTGGGTAGTGGGGCGCACGGTCGTTGGAAAACGTGCACGCTCACAGACTGCATCGATGGAAATAAAATAAGGAGCACGGTGCATACGCGGGGCACACATCTATTTGCGTCGACCTGGCTTATTGGGAACGGTTGTTCTCCCCGGTACGATTTTACCGTGGCGTTTCGACCGCGATACTTGGATTATTAATCTCCGGACACAATGTCGGACGGGGCTTTTTTTCGAGATACTGAGGAGGCTATCTTTTATGGCCTTGGCGTTAAAGTGAAGAGGATACGCTTGGTTTCGTTTCGAACATTTCCAAAGAAAGCATCGATAAATTATTCTTTCTACGTTACATATCGGTGCGCGGTTCCCTTATGAATTTATACCAAGCCGGTACGAGGCAAACTCGAAACGTTCCAGCTATTAATCGCGTTAATTTCCATACCAGGCGGAGAAGAATCTTACGGGAGTATGGTACGCTCTCGAAGCGATGGAAACACAGGTAGCTTTTAATATCTGACTAATAGGCGGGGATGTAATGAAATTACGTAGCGGTGAGCCAGAGAGATCGATGTTTATAGATATATTCGATGTAGAACGGTGTTCCGCATGCAACGATCCTTGTCGACGATCCAATCGCCGACGATAGTTTAGGTCTAATGTCAAGGGTACGTCCGTTCAGACTGAAACGTCGTAAACGGCTTTCCATGCACAGTGGCGGTGTCGAAGAGACTCGGGGGAACACGGAAAAGGAAAAGTCGGACGATAAACGGACTGATGGACTTTCCCATGCTCCACCTCCGCGGGAGAGCCGTAAACGTCTTGTCTCTCGATTTAAATGTCCTGGCATCTACTGGGTTGGGCAGATCCAACAGTCTTGGCCATTGCCGCGCCCTCGTGCGTCTCTAACTTGTTATTTCGTCACATAATCGCAGAAATATGACGATTTCGCGTGTACACTGCAGTTGATGTTTCTCAATGCATCGCGCGAGTACCTTGCAAATGTTTACTCGTCGAACGGGCGTAGCGATAGGCAAATAAATAATTAGATACAAGTTATTTTTATTTTACTTTGATTATGGGAATACTTGCGACACCGAATATTGTTCAATTTACGAATAGAGGGATATTGAATAATTTTCGATTTCTTGGATTTGCTGGAAACTGTGATCAGCTTCGAGAAGCAACTCTAAGGCTTATTATTGCCCTCGTGATTATCTTTGAAACACGAAGAAATTGACGGGAAATTGGCAGCAATACTTCGGTTTCTGCTCATAAATGATAAGGCAGGTTAAATGTTAAAGTTTTGTCGCCGAGCGTCATAGTTACATAATCGAGAACAGTCGCACTAGAACGATAAGCGTAATTGTTACGTTGCAGCGAGCGTAATTGGTGCAATTTCGCGTGGAAGCATAGTAAGATACTGTTGGGCAAATAGATTCTTAACATTCGAGAAAGCACGATCGCGCACAATACGCAAAAGATAGGTACCGGTGCCGTTTTAAATCACGCCCGTAATAATCTGCAATTCTGCCACTGAATTACAAGTACTTAGCACGCAAAACGATTGATCTTACCGTTTCCTGGCTCGCACATGCGCGCTGGTGAAATCTTAATAAGAAATACTACAGGCGGTGTATCTCGTATCGCAGAAATTTAGGTCGAATTAACAAAACTCCTGGTGAAAGTAAAATAAATTGAGAAAGAAAAAAATTACATATTAACCATCTGGCATGCAACTGCGTGCAATTGGACTCCGTCCCGCAAAGAGCTCGAACGATAATGGGTCGTTTAAATCCGGGCAAATGAATGTTTAAATGAATAATTACAAAGTTTTCGTACTTACAAATAAACGAAAACCTTGAAGCTAGTATGCAACTCATATTTATACGGTGCATCTACGGTACTAATAATTTCATGAATCCTGCAAACAGCAAAAAAGACTACATTAAACGAAACTTGAAGGTTCACCGCTAACTCGTACGTTATACACCGTAGCATTACATTCCTGTTACATTCTCTCTATCGCAACCGCGGTGTAAGAGCCAAGAGAGTACGAGACATTTACGAGGGGCAATGAATGTCTGAACGGTGAAGTTCCGTGAGGTTCGCCCATATATTATTGGAAACTTATTAGAATTAATTAACTTTTCACCCGTACTCCGCATTACTTATTAGCCGGGAAGACCCGGTTGGCCGTTGACGTTGGACGTCGCGACATTTCCATTATGAATGCCCGCCGAGTTCGTTTCGGGCTATTATGTAATATAAATATGTATATTATATCGTTCAATATTCATTCGAAGTCCATTCTATTACTCGCGCGACCCATAGCGTTTCATTAAATCGAGAACGAACATTAACCGCGGGATAATCGTTTGAAAGTTTTATAAAGCCAGTCTGTAATTGCATCCAGCGTCTCGTTCGGCCAATGCTAATCCCTTTCAACGATCAAGGAAGAGGATCAGAGGGAAGGAAAAGGGAAAGAAGAAAAAAGAAGGGACGTCAGTGCTGGTCGGAAAGAACGGAACACCAAGAGCAGTAGATGAACGAAAGGTGGAGAACGGGAAGAGGTAGAAGGGAAGGTGAGGTCGAGGTGATTCGCGGCGAGGCAAGGCGGGGCAAGGTGAGCCCGGACCCACCTGCAATTATCCGGTCTAATGAGCAAACAGTCTGCTCTACCCCTCTCTTTCTCTCGAGTTCCGTTGTTCCTCGTTTCTCTCGGTTCTGCTCGCTAGACGGCCCATCAGAAACGCGTGTACTTGACTCTGTTCTACCAACAACCTTCCACGGTCGTATCCTCCTCCGCCTCCGTCCTCCTCTTCCTTTTGTGCCAACCTTCACCTCCACCTCCGCCAGTCTGATGCAGGTTAATGAAGATTATTAAATTAGTACCTCTCACGGGCAGTTTTTCCAACGGGCAAACGTACCAGCGTACCCCGTCACTCCCATCGATACACTGTGCGAGCCTTTCAGTACGGCCAACTGGTACGTTAACGTCTGTGCACACCACTACTCTTGCGCCTAGAGGAACTTTACAAAGGGCTGGGACTGAAAAATGGAGCTCGATCCCCTGGTGATGCTGGCGACGGCTACGATGTTGGTGGTGGAAAAAAGGAGAGCAACGAGAAGCAAGTTAAACGCGAGGTAGAAGAGGTTCGAAAGGCCAGTAAGGAACGAAGAAACTATCCCGGGGATTACAACGAACGCTTGGGAACCACAACCATCGAGGGATTTAAAGCGTTTCGGGCCGGGTTAAAGGGCACGGTTGTCAGGTGACACGTGGAGGACGTGCCGCGTACGTTGAACCTGATTTCTTCATTTCAGAAGTAGGAATGATTCGGCAGAATCGAACCTGTAGGAACGGAGCGCGAGCTGAAGGAAGATGACTCAGCTCGTGGAGGAATTAGGGGGACAACCGAAGAGACACTGATTTCAAAGATAGCAGTCTGCGAGCAACATGGATATAATTGGGGATCGTGTTAAATGAATTGACGTAATCGGTAAAAACGTGAATAGAGGGAGAAGGAAATGAGTAGCTTGTCGAAATAGGAATAAACTTACTTATACAATTGCGCGGCTATTTTCGCTCGACGATATCTCATATCGTAAATCAAGCGTATTCAGTCGCTCGTGGTCAGAAAATATTTGCTCGTGTTTCAAACAGGCAGACAGCATCGGATGTCTCGGACGAACGCCTTCCGTCCTTCGACGTACGAAATGGTCTCTTAGAGGAGAGGAAGACGGCGATCAAGGCGTCGTTCAAGCAGGATGCACTCATCCTACCTGGACTGCCCGCCACGCCCGCCATTCACCTTCAACTTGGTCTCACTGTCGCGGAACAAAACGCGTGTGTTGCAACCGAGCCACACGCACGATGCACACCTACGGCTGGAAACCAGCACAGAAAATAGCGAACCGCGAAGAGGAGATGAACGCCACCGGCGGCTGATAAATACCAGAATCGAAACCAGTCCTCGACAAATTGTCCCGGATTAGCGCGAGTCTATTGCTTTCCGCGAACGACAGAAAATTGTGCCGACAGAAAAACTTACGGCGGCGTATTTATGGACTCGCCGAGCGCGTTACGAAGTGTAATTCGTTCCAGAATCCCCCTGGATCGCGAAACGATTGATTGTAAACGATCCATCCACTTTTATGTCGTTGCGCCGTGCGCTAATGGAAGCTACAGCGGTGTGTTCCGTTTTTTATTTTTCTCGATTCATCTTGCAAGCACTCTAGTCGTTCAAGACTTACAATGAACGCCGAAAGCGATTTCGTTGCGCAACGGTGACTTGTTCGCTGAAACGTTCGTAGGCATTTAGCTGCGGCGGACTAAAGAATAAAGAAAGTATTTCTAACGTAAATATTGGAATCTGTATTATATTATTAAAGGGCCGCAACGGCTTGCCTTTATTCCAACGGTCCATAATTCTGCAATCTGTAATTGCCGTAATTATGCGACCGCTCGTAATTGTGGTCGATCGAAGAGGAATTGGGAGGAGACGACGATGCACAAGACGCGTTCCAAACTGCGTCCTTTTCAATGTTCTGAAAGCGTCGTGGCTTCCCTTTTCTTTTTTTCCCTCCCGCTTCATCGACGTATTTTCCTCACGCAAAATTCGGCAATCTTGATTAATATCAAGTGCAATCTCGCGATCACGAGCACGGTTTGGAAGAACGGAATCCAAGATTACTGTCATCAGGGGTCGGCTAATAATTGCGGACAAGAATCCACGAGGACACGAGAACAAGAAATATATTCCGCGTGCACCTATATGGACGCCCAGGTGTACGTGCGCGTACAATCTTTTCTGCTTCAAGTCTGATGCTTATGGGGAATCTCTGGTATAATTTTCATGGAAACTCGAGGCAGTTGTATCATACGCCGGTTGATTACAGTGTTTAAGGGATACTTCGTAATCGCCATCGATTAAGGAACCAAAGATCCATAATATATGAAATATTGCGGCCTATGTATTGTGTTATAATTAATAATCTCTCCGTACCACCCTCCAGCCGTAATTCGAAGCAATCTGTCGTATGTGCTTACGTCGAAGTAATTCCCCATATAAAACACTTTACTACTTGACTCCTCAATTGGAAACCGCAAGACCGGCAACGACCGTGTCCCAAGAAATTTCGCTTCTGGCCAAGTGGAGCATAAATCTTTTTCGAATCGAGAGGAAAATTGCTGGAACGCCTTATGGGTCGAACACTCGTCTTGCATTGCGCGTGTTAACTGTATCTGTCACCTGAAAGTGTCCAACCAACAATCCCAAGCACTAGAGTACTTGCTTCTCTAAATTCGTCCAACCTCTCCTGGGATAGATTCTGTGTTAGAAATGATCGACATATTCAAAAAACGATTTCCCTTTCGCGCCGTATACTACGAGCACCGTTGACTCGCGACGTTCGATCCACACGCATCAAGCTCGAGTACATACTTGTCGTGCAAAAAGAAAAGAAACACGGGTACAATGACGTTCCGCTGGCTCGAGCCACAGCGCTGATAAGACCTTAGCCGACGTTTGAACGCATTGGAACCTTCAGTCGCTGCAGCTGCGGAAATGTCCGCAGAAACGAGGTGAAGGCTACCAGATGCAGATACACGCGGATACACGCGGATACACGAGTATCAAGGTGCACACACGTACACGCGTTAGACGGTGCCGGCGTTAGGTCACTTAAGGAAGCTGCAGCAATGCTTAACAGTGCATAAGTATAAAGTAACTAAGGAACGAGTTGCATAACACCGTGGCGATCGTCGCCGCGTCGATGTGCACTTGGTGGCGGGAATTCGTGCAAAATGTTAATGTCTCCCGGCGCCGTAACACCGCATCGACTACCTATCAGCGATTGCGTTCAGCTCGGGGCGATACCGCCTTCTATACGTACGAGCGTTTCACATGCGAGCCGCTGCCGCGAGATATCGTACGTTACGAGCCTCGATACTCAAGTATTTTGCACTGCGCAACGAATATTCTCTATATCTTGCGATATACTGGAGCACGCGACGCAGGCTCGTTACTTTCGCGCCACAAAAAGTACGTCGTATCAATCATATGTTTCCGTTACACGCTTCATTCGAATCGACGGAAAATTCTGCTCGACGCCTAGGAACAACAGTCTCGCGGTCCGAATACGAACGGAGCGAATAGGAAACGTGGCCCAGAAAGATTAACAGGTGGCGGCGACTTTCAACGAGGACAAAGTTACGTTTCAATTGACTTTTACCCCTTGCCATCATCAGTTTCTCGTGCGTCCATTCGCTTCCTTCCACGACTCCGATACCACGTGCGTTTTCGTGGCAGACGAACCAACCGTTCGTCGGACAAAATATCGCAAGGACGACGAAGAAATAAAAGAGAGGAATAAAGGCAGGAATTTCTACGGAATCAGCGACACCCGGTATGTAGGCGAACCACGCGACGTATCGTGCGACAGAAGAGAAGGGCGTGCCTGCAGTCGTTGCACACTGCGCAGTTTGTTGCACGCGCTGCAATCGTCTGTATGTACCGAGATGTGAGAGTTGCACGAGTCATGTACGTGAACGCACATGCGTACGCACACATGCTCGCAATACGGTGCACACCGACGTGTCTAACTTTTGCGCGACGAAAGATATCTTCCAGCGTGACATTTCTCTCGAAGGCATGGAAAATCCAGCCGAAATGCGACGCAACGAACACGCGGGCGTGCTCACGGAGAAGGGTGCAGGGTAAAAGTGCCCCTAGAAATATATTTTTCGAGTCGTTGAATGAAACAAGGTAGCCTGCGTAGCTGCGAATCGCGCTGGAATGTAGCAAAACACCGCGTGCAAGCTTAATCCGTACTGCGGTACGCGACATGCTGCAAACGTTAATTAATGATAACGGCTATCGAACAGGTGCATCTGTAATTTATTCGCCTTTATTCGAACGAAGAAGTTTGATGAATGGATAACTTTTCACCTATGTTTCATTAGACTCGGGGCAAAATGCTCAGGTGTTTACGCCTCGAAACGTGCGGCAATTCAGAGGAAAATGCACGTGAAACATAAAAACTTGCTAATAGCCTTCGACAGAGAACAGCAGAAGTAGTAATTATACCTTCGCGATATACTGTAATTATTGTTAATCTAAACCAACGAAAATCTTTAGCGCTATTTATACTGCACAACAGAGCAATAATACGGACACTACGGCACGACTGGGTGTAAGAAGCGCGTCTAATTGGAACACTTTCTAATTAAGCTTCGTAAGGACGCCCCATTAGCAAACGCAAGTCGCAATTTTCATCTGGCGCATCCTGATTATCTTCTATCAGGCCAGGAGACCGTCGCTCTCGCAGTCGCTCGACGATCGTGCATTATGATTAATCATGCATGATAAATTTATCAAGTTAACTCGCTTGTAACCAATCTGTAATTTTCTTACCGATTGCAATTACTCTTTTTATGCAAGGGTAGTCGCCTCGCAGCGATACGCGTCTAAACTATCGCTCTCGTATCACGAGCTAACGCAGGTGTGTCCGGAAAAGCATTAAGAAACGTCAGTCGAACCGTTCTGATCCAATACAGCACGCATCGCACGCTTATCACACGGATGCAATTCTCTGTACACAAAATCCAAGGTCGCGCAAATGGAAATCAAGCGTACAAACAGCTTTTTAACCGTGTTGATGAATTTCATCTCGTACCACTCGGGGCATCGAAATGACCGTAGAACGATTGGATCTAGCAACGAATCACACCGCGGATGACGTCCCTGTTGTAGTCGAGGAGCATGGAGCGTGTCGGTGGCAAGGGTCCCCCTACTTCCGGCGAACCATATCCGGCAGAACGCCCACCTATATCTCGATCCGCCAGACCGTGCACACTCCCTACGGCCACAATCTACTCTATCGTCGTCCAATTGTGATAGATGTTCTAGCCAGACGAAATTGTTTCAGAGTCGCATGCAACGACAAAAATTGATATCTCAATGGGACTTGTATCGACCTGGCGGCAAATGAAACCTGGCCCTTTGGAAAGAATCGATCGAAAGTAATGTGTGAACGGTGTTTTGGTTGGGAAATTCATTCGGGCTGTGGAACGTAGGCACGTTCGTTCCATCGTTCTTGCGAGGACAGGTATTTTTAGGATAAATCGTATACAAAAGCCCGCCGAAATTTATGAAGTTCTTGTCCGCGGAAGCAGATTTCGGCTGTCCTCCATCGTCAAAGTAATAGTACCTCTACGCATCCCCGCGATACGTGGGTGGAATAATCTACTACCGCTGGCAGATCCGTCGAACACGCCACTGACCACCGAGAATTTCGTGTACGCGTACATCGTCCAAGGTTGTCGACGAAAACTCGCTTTAAATAAGTGTCTTGCGCAACCGAAGCCACGCACCGTGATTCAGAGTCTGAACCGATATGAGATAATGGTTTAGAAATTTGTAACTCGTGAATGCGCTCGACTGCGCGTCGATAGAATTTCGATCGAGATGTAAACAGCTTCGCGAGGACGATGTGGAAGAAAGAGGGGAGCGGCAAAAACGGTATTATGAAACGGCAAAAAGATCGTATGCGCCACGGCACATGGCTCGTTGCATGTACTGTCGGCAAAAACTGGTAACGTCTGTACCAATCATTGTCAGTCGTCATCTGCCGATTGGATCTAAGCGCACGTCCACGCAGCTTGGAAATTAGAATAAAAATCATCCTCTGTAAACACTGAGGCGGCCCGTTGTAATGGGGCCGTTTAACGCGTGAAATAAAATCAAACCCTTCGGGCAAGAACCTTTGAACGTGTAACATTAATAACGTTAATCAAACATCCCGGAGAATTATTATTGTATTATTATTATTATTATCGGCGTATATACGAAAGTATATAGAGAATTAGTCATTCTCCCGTTCGTTAATAAGCCAGCTGGTTGAGGCTGCCGTGTCCAATTCGTGCTAGAAGAGTTATGCAAAAGGCCACGATCTTTCCAGCGAAACCCGCTTGATTTTGCGCGCCAATATTTATCGCACCCACATCCCGTTATCGTAATTAACTTGGCTCTCGAGTAATCCGACTCGTAGCGAGGTATGCACGATACGCAGCCTGTGCTTGGCAATTTTATACAGCCACGTGGGTGTTCGTATGGACCCGTGTGAAGGACTCGCTACAAATGACGCAACCAGGAAAGTAACGAGTAACTGATAAATCTGATAAACGACAAAGAACCTTTCAACCCTGTTCCGATTGCCATTAACCACAAAGGATACAGCAAACCGTAGGCAACCGTTGCCCATTCGAGCTTGTACGTATGTACATTTGGCGCAATTTATTAGTCGAAACACATTCAGCACGTATATTATCAATCGATCACTAAAGACACCTAATGCACTCGTGAAGCGTATATCGCTCGATGAAATAATTTCTCATTCATGATACGTGCATGCAAATTCTGCTTATATTTCCCTCTATCCGGAGTCTATGATATAATCGAGCGCGCTGACAAAAAGAAAGCAATTAGGTAAGGAGCATAATTACAAGCCGGCAAATGAATTCCATCGCTGAATCGTTCAGACTGCGGCAACATTCGAGCAGGTTAAGTTATCACGTCGTATTTCGTTACGTTTCAGACAACGTGCTTAACTTAACGTCGTCGATGAACATGCTACGCATGAAGAAAATGAAGGGCTGTACGAAGAAAAAGATCGAAGAAAATGAGCGCGGAGACTTCGGGTATGATCAATGCTTGCGAAAGCTCGCTACGATTCGCAGACACGGAGCAAGTAGTAACAACCGATAAATGTCCTTATCGTATTTCCACGCTTTCACAGGGTCAGCGTACTGCTATCTGTTAATCATTTTGGCTTGCATGTGCAAGTGGTTCTCGAGTTTCCAATTACACGTAACAAGGACCGGTTGCTTGAACGATATGCTATATCAGCGGGGACAATAAACCAGGAACAACAGACATCAGCGGGACTCGCAACAGCGAATTGATCAAAGAAATCATCACGGGTAACATTGAAGAAAAAACGTTTCTTTAAAGCATTTTCTTATCGTTCACTGGTTCACAATGCTCTACAACGTATCTTCGCAAAAAGTGACGTATACACGAATTATTGGCTAATGTAAATTTCCAAAAGGCCTAGATTAGTGATGCGTTAGGGCGAACACAGGTCGAAGCCAATGCGTGTACAGTAACTATTTCCATTGCTTGGTTACTGCGTGCATGAGCATCGATGTAACTTCATCAACTCAGTGGAGAACACCTGCAGGGCTTGAGGACGCCGGCATGCTTTCTATCGTAGTGTCAACCGACCTGTTATCCAAACAATCTGGCACTGCAAACTTTGCCTAGCTGCAACGCCTAAACGAATCAATAGCCAACTGTATCGATAAAGAACGCGTTGGTCGGTACAGATAAGAGTCTTTGTATTTTATTCAGGGCTTTAGCAAGATTACGTGGAATCACGGTACCGTGTAAGTCTCTTCTGTGTTACACGAGGAATGCACCGATGAAATTACACAGATGTGATTTAAAGTGCTAGGAAATGACACAGCGAAATGCGACGTGCAAAAAGTCTTTCGTGGTTAGGCGTAGCAACGGTTTGTAGCAGCATTTTTTACTAGCACGATAAAAGAAGGCGTGACATTCGGTGCAATAATCTCGCGAAAATGAACACGACAGAATATTGCTTCCTATGAACATTCCGGGAAGCTGGCAAATTTGTACAATAAATTCAGACAGAATGAAAACTTTAAACAATAGCCAATCCCTTTTTAAGGAGCTTCTTTAAACGTAATCACGTACGTCTGTGAGTAAAATCATTTGTTCAGGGTAAGTTAAGAAAATAGTCGACCAAATGATATTGAGTATATTCGCCAAGTGAATCCACGTTGTCAGTCAAACGAATCGGACTGCCCTGATGGGACCCTAGGGATAGAAGCAGCAATATATGGTCTCACCGAACATCACGCAGTCAGCTATAAAACGGACGTAAAATAATGTCTGACACTTGGATTGCAAAACACGTGTAACTTTGGTGGCGAGCATCATTCAGTTGCTCGTAAAATGCCAGCACGAGATACGATGCACCCATATGCACTTTGGTTTACATCCTCATTTTACTGAAATTGAGTTTAAACAACAAAACATAAAGTGACAGTTCTCCTCCTCCCCGCCGCCGCGAACAATCTCAATTTTCCAAGCTTTCTGTTACGACGTATAGGGGCAATCGCGTGAGATTAATGCGTGCTTGATTTTAAACTGACACCCCTCAACTTCTCTCGATGCATGAAATTCACGTCGGATTAAGTGGCCAATATATATGGACCGCGAATAAAAAGTAATCTCTTTTATCAACGAACCATTGAAATCTCGTGTCGAACATGCTGCATCGAGTGCCCCAGTAAACGAGACGGATCCAATAATAACAGCCCGGGTTCACACCCACCGAAAGTCAACAATAAAATTCACAACTCGCTGGGACGCGCAGTACGTAACGATGCAGTACGAGAGACATAAAAGGAACAACAATTATTCAGTGTTGCCGCGAGGAAGTCACCCACCAGGACCTCATGCTGAGACGATCACGTTCCACGGACCGGTTCAACCGTACCATATCATGAAATCCCGTAACTACAACGAATATAGCCACGCCAAACGGGATCGAAATTTCACCGAAGAATTGGATTATCAATTACTCCGGCCATTCTGGAAATTGTTTCAATTTTTTCGTGCAAACTGCACGTGCGTCATTACTCGCAACAGTGCCGTGACTGTTCGCAGTGTGTCCCAGGAGTTGTAGGGAAGTCGTAGAAGCATAGTACAATTTAATTTTCCTCAGAAATAGTATACCACCGGCATTCATACGGAAAATAATATAGAATCGTGCAGGCGTCAATCCAAGCAGACAATTATAGAAGCGAATGATAAGTGGCGATTTTAATTATCAACAGGTACGCAACGCGCGAGACATTTACATATCCATGCGCGAGAATTTAATAAGCGATTTCGCAGCTAGGATAAAGAGAGAGAGAGAGAGGGAAAGAGAGTACCCGACAAGAGGTGTAACCGCTACCTACGATACGCAAGGAATGCGATACCACGCATTTGCAACTCGCTTCTTGATAATTATGACCAGACCTATGTATCTCATACGCTTCTTACGCAGGATTCCACTTACGCAACGATCGATTCATTCAAATGCGATACTGAACACTACGCGTTCCTGTTACGAACGAGGAGATAATTCGAGAATTCTTGAAAAGAACGAAATTGAAAGTGACATAAGAAGTACTATCGCGATTCACGAGCGTGAACGTAGCCAAGTGAATACATCGACCATCGGGAAGAAACTTATTGGAGTAATAATCGACGCAACAACGCCGGCATCGACATATTTTCTCAATTACAGACGGCTGTATAAATCGTTGTGGAAACGAACGCCAACACCAAAGGGGCGATAAATCGCACGAATGGATCTTGCGGATTAATTCCTTCGAAAGCAAGAGCACATGTAATGCAGTTGCCGTTCTGTCGAGAATATATTCGCGAACACAACCGGCATTAATTCCAAGCTAATAAACCTTAATGACGGCCAACGCGCGCGTAGGAAGCCCGCTAATGATCCTCGGGTAGTACAGCTTTCGTGAAATTACTGCCGATTCATTTCATTTTCCGTGTCCCTTACATTTTCTTCTTGTTTCGTAAACTCGGATATCGTGTCGAATTTTCTATCAGCATTTTACGACTTTTACGCGACCAAGAATAATCGAAATCATTTTTATTCGGGTCGAATGCAAAACGTATGTAAGTTCTAATCGAAATGCATGTTTACCCAATAAAATCGCGCGTTGCTCGATTTCCTTCGCCAATTAAGTTTCCTTTTCATTTCATTGCGGCACACGCCTGTTTACGGCGCGAGCGTGCAAGCATATTACCACTTTGTGCATGCTTTTGGCACATTCATCACACGTGTCGGATATAGGCGGCGTTATATGCAACCGTTTGATTCCGTGGCAACACTTTAACGCGAAAGATGTAATTGAATTCACCTGTCTGTAATGCCTTCAAGGCGGCGTGGAAATACACACTCTCCTCGCCTCTTTTCCTTCTGAAATATGAAACATCTGGCTGTGCAGTAAATATAATTTTATTATGTCCAAAGATGTCTCAAAGTGGTAAAAAGACTTGGCGAGAACGAGTTCTGGTTGAAATTTATTGCCGTTCGTATCTTCTCAGGGTAGCCGGGTAATTTGAGTTTCAACAATTATACCGATCGCTCGTGAGATAAGCTCTTCAAACTGTGGTCACCAGTAGCGAGAGGTTTGATTGATCATTAATAAACATTAATGCCCAACTTCAAATTGCAGCCTCATTCGGCCGGTACAGTATTTATATCGGTGCTTTCTCCGGGGCAATCATGAAGAATTCTTCAACGGCGCTCGATAATTATTCACGTAATAACTCATGTCGCGGGGCGATCGATAACTCATGCGCCGCTTTGTGAGCCGTACATTACGTTATTAGCGTTTTAATTGCACGGTTATCGATTTATTCGGATACGTAGTGCCACTAAAAGTCACGCGCGACGTGACCGACCTTTTGTTTCCAACCGTACATACATGAGACAAACTGAACGCCGATAAAATATGACGATCGGCAAAACTGTTCTCGAAGAAGGAGAAAAAAACATCGCGCGTCTATTTTGCACGATGAGATAGTTGCCAAGAAATGCAAATAAGAAATCCTGGGGTAAGTAAGCCCGTTTGCACACGGTACCGCTTCACTTTATATGTCAACCGTTAATTCCTGCCAAAAATAAATTCATATTCCTTTTGGGCGCTCCCGTACTTTCGCCGGCTACGTTTCACGTTTCTACTTCGTGGAAAAATCCAATAGTGTAAAACAAGATTTCACGACTTTTCGGATTGCCAAGACGAACAAAGAAACATTGCACCCTGAAATTGTCTACGCGCTGTACGCTAGAAATAATTTATATAAAAACGATAGAAGAAGAAACGAATGCCCCCCTCAAATTTCCTGACGGCACTGGCGCATCCCGATATAATTGCGAAAATATTATTCGCTGATCCGCTGGGCTGCGAGGCGAAACAAGATTGCTCACGCGTTCCAGTTGTTCCCTAATATCGTTTGACAAAGGCATTGATTTTCGCCGCTATTTCTTTTATTCGTGTACCAGTGGCTGAACTACCTCGCCCCATTTGTCCGTTTTGGGCGGCAACGTGCGGAAGAAATCTTTCCGGTTTTGGCGGTGTAACCGGTTTTGCCTTCTTTTTTCGTTTCACCCACCACGCTGGTGCACTGCGACACGAGACCCTCGCGAATTTTTTTGCTTTTATTTACCAATGTATCCATACTCGTATGCATACAACTCTAGAGATCGCGGAATTCAATGATCTTCCAGCACGAAACGTTTCCCAGCATTCCTTCGCGATTCAGGGCCATTTTTTATGCGCGAAGCAGCATGAGGTACAGCACACGAATAATGCGAATCATTTGCAAGCACGAGTTACTTAGACGTATCGTCTAACAAAGTGGGATGTTGCACAAGCCTCAGACGGGATCGAAAGGTTCGTCAATTTGAGAAGTAGGCCAGTCGATGTGTGTCCGAATAAATGTTAACCGGAGATACGCTTATCTCGATTCGATTGCAACATCTTTCCAAACTTCGGCCAGTATGTATGTACATATTCCGTGCGGCCGATCCCATAGACGTGTCCCAATAGGCGATAACCTAAAGCAGCAGTACTAAAAACGTGAACTTCGATGGAATACCAACTCGTGAGGAGAACGGCGTTGGTCAATCGAATTACACGAATGGTTTCGAATCTAGTCCTTTCGTTTTCTGTACGGGTTCCCCGACCAATGTTCCAGCTGATTGTAATGGAGCAAATAAATTGTTATCTACGTGAATTCGGAAACGATCGTCATCAAAATCGAAAGGGCGTCGAGTCGCGTGCAACACAAGGGGGTCGTGGTTAAGCGAAACGAGCATCGCGTATGAGACAGCACGGTTTTACGACAAGTACATATGCCCAACGAGCAGAAATGCTTTTCATTAGCACCGCCGAGAGTACAGTCGAGTTAATTTGCCCTCTAAATAGATCGGTAGCTATGCGAGAAACCCGTCATTAGCGCAAGCCGAACAAAGGGAGACGCGAGAATTAAGAACGCAAGGGACGGTGAGTCGCTGTGCTGCTTGAGAATGCATAATCATGGTGGCGGCAGGTAGACTATTTTAATGCTTCCTGTTACGACCATCCCGTCGGTTATTGTTTCTTCATTAGATGCGTACTTAAGGACTCGAATAGAGATTCTCCCAGTCGTGCGGCCGTTCGGTCCACGTTCCCCGGCGATAACGACCGGCGTAGAAATTTACCAGGAAATGGAATGCGCTCCATTCGGCCACGGGGAAGTTCAATTCCATACGGTTTGCTGATAATTAGAGGATAATAACGCTGTAAATACGATGGCAGACGCGCGTGCGCCCTTCTCCGAACGATCTTTCTTGCTTAAATGAAAAGCTCGCGCGTTAATTAGCCAGATTAATTATTCTGATCGCTTGACGATGAAATTGGCGCGCGTCAGAGGGCACGTTCGAAGAACAGAAGCTCCACGATCGACGTTTTGTTAACGTTTGATGTTCCAGGACATATACGTCCCAGGAGAAAGACATGAAAAGACATGCCCATGGTAGGCAGTGACGAATGACGGCGGAGTCCATAAAATTGTTTCTTACGGACAGTTCGACCAGTCGGACGATCGGTGTCGATCGCGTAAATTGATGTTCGTGCCGCCTGCTTATCAAATTGTACAGGAACGCACGTCGGTCTTCTCTGTCTGAACGAAGCTGACGCGCAACGACCTTATGACAAGAGCCGCATTTTCATGAAACGACGCTTCCAGCCGATCGACGATGTCGATAAATGTCCAGTCGACCATATTCGTCGGCCAGCATGCCGTTTAGAAAATCTATTGATCCGTCCGTACAACGGTTATTCCGCAAAGAAAGGCTGACAGATTTCCTGTGAAAGGCCCGCGAGATATGTGCTTATTCGACGCCAGTTTAGCTGTTTGTTCGAAACATGTCATCGCGACAAAGTGGTCCCGTCGTTTGCTCCCGCGAATCTGGATATGTCGCGTGGAAAATGATGAAGTTACAGGCCGATCGTTACGGCGGCCGCAAGAAAACTAGAAGGGAAAACGGCGAGGGCGAAGAAAGGGGAACGACGGTCGTGAAGCGAGGGGGAACTTGGTTCGTCACTTCGAACGTAAGCTATTACGCTCGATAACGTCGCAAAGCACGAAGTCGTAAAACGTACGCTCTTCGCTATCGTATAGCAATCTAAATTATGCAGATAAGCGGTGGAAAATTGCGAAAGACAGGGAAACAGGAGGAACGTCTTTCGATGTCCAAGTCTTTTATACACCTTGCAAAGTAAGCACTTGCGCGTAAAAGCATCAAGCACGCAGGGAAACATGCATCTAGACAACGGTGAATACGATAGCGCGGAGACGTGTTGCATCACAGACGCAATTTGTGTTTGCCCGGTTTTACGAGGAAATATTCGTGGGCGCCTTATTTACGATCAACGTTTGTCGACAATATGGCTCTATTATAAGAGAAGTGGCGTGGTTAACTTGCCAACGGCAAGATCCAAGACCTTATATATTATCAATGAAAATTGCTCGGTCCAAATTCGCTATCTTGCCAATCAAAAAATCCCCACTTACTATCATAAAACAGCGTAACACACTAAATAGCAAGCGCGTGACACCAAATCACTGGAACATATCATTCTCAAAGCAGTGGAACAAAATGTGATCGAAGAGGACTTAAGAAACGAAATCCTGGTGAAATGCCAAATGAATTTCCGATACAAATCACACTTCCATAACAATCGCAATCGAACGGACGGCAAACAAGCGAGATGAGTCGAAAAATAAGCGCGGCGATATTCGGCGGCAAAATCGAGGATCAAATTAAATGTGAAAGCAAAAGAAATGATCGTCGTTGCGCAACGATAAAAGTCAAGCGTATCTGAAAAAAAAAAATAAAAAAAGGGAGCCAACAGACACGCTGGTGCCTGGCGTTCAATAAGGCAAGTCGATGTCGAGCACAAAACTGTCGAAACGTGCGCTCACGCCAAATACACCCGTGTTATCGTGAAAGCGAATCGGTGGACGATTCAAAAAATTTGGCACCTTTTTAACGCCGACCAAATTTACGCCCACCTTTAAATCTTCCGCTTGAACGGGAGTGCAACTCCATCGACGTTGGTGCCGGGCTACGTGACGTTAACGGTTCGTAAATTAAATGTTGGCCATTTTGTCCGAACCAGCCCGGCAAAGGAAGAAGACGTTCCTCGGCTGTTCCGCCGTATAAAACTCGGCCGGCTCATTGTTCCCGTTTTTATATCATCGGAATTCGCCGTCAGTGAAAGGATATACGAGATTGTATTTAACCTGTCTTCCCTTTTGCAACACCGAAAAATGATACACGACCGTAAATTTCAGCGCCGGTAATTATTTTTCTCACAAACGCGGGCAATGCCTCGTTGGAAAAAGAAAAAATCGTGCCCGGCCACGTGACCCCCGTGCAATTATTTACGACTTTTCTCCGGGCGTACTTTCACGAGTGCGATATCGCTTATTGTCCGAAATACGCAAATTATTTCCACTTTGGCCGATAAATTCTTTGTCGTAGCCGGCACGGCCGGCAGAGCCGTTCGTTTACCAAATGCGAAATCGTCAGTGCGAACCGGGACCCCTCGTAAATCAGCGAGCCGTGCGTGTTCACGCCCTTTAAATGAGACGATCGAAAAGTCGATCGAGCTCATCCGATAGCGGTAATCGAGCATCCGCGAACCAGCACGTGAGTTGGCATCCCACGACCACGGTACAAGATGCATGCGTGCATGTACACGCGTGCACACGTACACGCGATATACAGCTGCGTGCAACCGCAATGTTACTCGAAAATTAATGCAGTATAAATCAGAGGCAACACGCTCGCGACATACCCCGGAACATCTGCATTCACTGACGTTCGAACGATAAAACGATATAAACAAACGACACGCGACATCGTGAATTATAAATTTCACTCGGGATCGTCCGCGATTTTCAGGAGGAAACAAAACGTTTCCGTTAATTTCCCGACGATCGATACGGTGCACATTTTATCCGACCGCGCGCAATTTCTTATTAGAACGCGGCAAAATGTGTTGGACGAAAGTTAGACACGGCGGGGTGCGACACGTCTATTATCATCCCCCATGAATACTTTATGATCGCATGAACGCAGAGAAAACGTCTATCGTACGGTATAAACGCTTCTTTTTCTTCTTTTCTTTTTTTCTTACAAAGTCGTGCCGTATCGCCGCACGATCAATACTCACGGTGTCCGTCTGGAATGGTTTCTTCGTTGCATATGGAAGCCTCTCAAGGATGGAAATATCATTCGAAATATACGAACGCAACGTTGAACGAAATAATATAACGGTGCGCGATAATGTTGCCTGAAGCATGGTTAATAAAGAAGAAAATCCTGTTCAGAGTGTAATAAGGAGATTATAATGGACGTATCGCTAAAACAAGCCTCTCGTATCCACTACCAATGAATTTGAATTACGCCGCTCAATTACCGGCAAATAATTTATATCGCGTGCAACAGGAAATATTCTTTATGACTAACCATGATATCACGAGTATCGCGAGACCGTAACAGGTAAGTGACACCTGAGTCTGAATGCTGTGAGTAAGACATTCTTCTAACGACCGTATCCACTCGTAAGCGTTGATCGATAACAAAGGAGGGTGGTGCACATCTACCTACGTTGAACTCGTGCTACATTCTGTTGACCGTGGCGTCTAGACACGTGCATCAACACCAGGAAAACCAAGATTATGCTATACGTTAATCAATGATAAAATCTTTACACCACGGCGAGATAATTTATCGCTAATGTATTTGCATTTGTTTTAAACGATCGCGATGCGTGCAGATAATGCAAATGATATCCAGAAATAATTTTCGCTTTAACGCAAAGCCTGCCGACCATGTCTCGTTCATTCTCTCCTGCTCAGTTCCTTTTACTTGCCGTTCAATCAATCTCCGAACGAATCGATTCTAATTATAGAGTTTATGAATATTCAAACGAATCGCATCGTTGAGCAACGGTTATCAATTGAATTTACTTCTTCGAGCGTGCCCGCGTTATCGTGAAATTCATCAGCTGTTTCTGGAATTCAGTGAAACCCTGCCCCCGAAATGTTCAATTAAATCGAAGCCGTACACAACTTGCCGCGCGTATTTCAGAGCGCCGGCAACCAAAGGAGGCCTATAGCTGCGTTAGAGCGAATGTTGCACTCGTTGTGCAATAACCAACACGTGCTGTGTCTTAAATATAGCGCAAACGGTGTTCCCTCTCCCTGTCTTTCACGGATCTCCCACGAGCTTGTGGTTCGGATCAAAGAGAATAACATCGAGGTCCTAAAGTACGGTAACAAACGCGTTGTTGTCGCCCGACTTCCGTGAACACATACTAATTGGAAGTTGCGTTATTTAAAGTCGGATCTCTAAACAAGATTCACGTGAATCATCCGTTGGCCCTGCGTTGTTAACAAACTTAGGGCACGAGCTCGATGAAAATAAAAGTCAACAAAATGTACGCGTTCGACAGCATCGTTTCATCCGAAGTTTCACCGAATATGTTACACAAACGTCACCGTGGTTTTTATTACCTTTGTCGAATCATCTGCAACGATAAGAATAATACAGCCGCGCAGACGGTATCTTTCTACCCGGTTTTGTTGCACGCATTTTATGACCAATCCACAGCTGACATCCCAAATACGACCATGAAATGCAGAGAAATACAATCTGTAGAGAGTGGGCATATATTTCCTGTTGCGCCTTCACAGGTGACGTTCATTCCTTCCGAGAAGAAATGTTTCAATTTCGTCGAAACAATTGAGCAATTCGTGTATCACAATCGAAGCCTTCAACGATCCTCCGATGCGCATAAAAGTACAGTGAAATCCCGATTGAAGCTCGGAAGAAACGTGGTTAAACCAATATCCTCGGTACCTACAATAAACACTCGGAACGAACTCATTGAAAGTTGAAAGTACTTGTGAGAATTTCATGCTTTTAGCACTTCTGCTGCTAAAAGAAGACGAGCCAAGGCGAGATGTACTTACACGTAAGCTATATTCAAACGAAGGTGAAGCAGCACTGAGATCGTCACGATAAAGCAACCTCCGCGCGATTTGAATTTCGAATTTTAGAATATTTAAATATGTACACTTCAGCAGTTTGGAATAACGGACAGCCTAGACACGAGCCAATTGAGATTTCACAATGGTATATACTTTGGGTCGGAATAAAAATCAATAGCTGAACGTTGATCCACGCGAATTCCAGCCTGTGCATACATTACGATCTAAAATGTCGTTTTCAGAAGATAATTAAAATGTGCCACGCACTGACATATCCGGAAATGAATTCGAAGACTCTGTGCCGGTGTTTCACTCGCGTATAGGTACGTCGTGAAGAAATATAATCCGTGACGACCGTATATACCTCGTTGCATCGTGCCGCACCTTGGCAAGCGACATTCATTTATTTCGGACGCCGTGTTTAAATCCATCGGAACAATTAACCGGCACAGTACTGATCCACGCACGTCGCGTGGGTGTAAGATTCGAAGCGCACAGAATGCAGAGAAGAGAAGGCAGATGGGAGAAAAGGCGAAAATTTCTGCGTTGCTCCAATAAAAAATAAGGCAAGCTATGTATATTAGTAAGTGAATCCAGTTAAGCACGGTGCGTGTTAAAGTAACGATCGCCGCGTACAGATTATGTTTCAAAGAGTTGGAAATGCAACACAAGGAATGCCAACTTACTGATTTTTCAATTGAATTTTTTTCTTTCCCGAATATCTTCTTATGGGACGGTAAAAAAAAATAAAATTATATGTTTAAGTGGGCGAACCTCGCGTCGCGAAGATAGGAATGTTCTTTAGTAAAGCGGCGAAAACGTGTTAAGAGACTTTCTACGATTCAGTCACGCCTAAAATCGGTATCTTAATCTACGTAACTTCTTAATATTTTAAGTTAACCCAAGTTTAGTAGACTCGTTAATGAACGAGGAAAAATAAAAACGACTCTTAACAGACGCCTAGAATTACACGATAATATAAAAACGTTCTAACCGAACGATTCAAATCTCGCATTAAGGCCGCGTTTCGAATGTGACTTCAAGCCATTAAATATCCTGAAGAATTCCAGGTACACGCCCATATTCTCCTCCGACGAAAGCTTCAGATTCCCCCGATTTCAGACCAATAAAAGATTCAGCAGCGCGGTATCCCCCGATAAAACGAATGGAAATTAGGTACGTTGCCGGCTACATTTGAGCCACGAAACAAATGGTATTCGGTGTATCGTTTTTGACAAGAAGCATGCATCACTTTCACGAGGACTGCAAGCTGTACACGGGTGATGTATCGTGGCACACTGTTCTTTCATTTTTCACGTCCACTGTGCATCGTGGGTTCGAACGCTGCCGCGGTTCCCGTTTGCTTTTAATGTCATTAAACGAAAAATATATCCGCGGAGCAACGCGTGTTACGAACGTCAAGCGATCTCCGCCCTGCAGCGGAATTTATTCGTACGGCATTCACGACTGCTGAAGCATACACCGCAGCCTGCCCAATGATATACGACCGATAAACGTTCATTTGTGACGAAGAAAATTTTTATTGACTTCCACGCCGACGCACGTGCAGCCAAGTAATGTCGATATTTATGACACGTGTCAAACTGTACACCGTGTAGAACGGATACAAATAATCTTTAACGTTGCATTACTCAAACATTATTGGCGCCCGTGTGATTTTAATATGCCGAATGTCGGCAGCACCTCGCCGCGTGAATAATTGAATACAGGAATGCATCCGAGTCGTCCGAGCTGCCTGAACAGTCCATGCGTGTAAGACCAAATGTAACGAATGAAAATTGCCCTCGTGTCCGGCCTTGCGGTGCAATTCTCCGTTTCAACGGAACTACAAGGAAATAGAAGCGATTCGCATCGGTGTATCGCGAAAGGTCACGACAAATGATAACCGTGCCACGTGTCGAGTAATGCACGTCACGATGCAAATGCGTTTAAGCCATAAACGTATCTCGGCAGCGCAAACGAATAAACGGTAGGATCGCGAATTGAATTTCAAAAAGAGTTCGAGAGAGGTTAGCGTGCATACTTAACGATATGCATCATGACGAGTATTATTGATGCGCCCCGCGAATTCGACCGCGTGATGCACGCCCGAGCGATGGCCTCTATTAAATTCGGCTCGTCGCTAAATATGCTGATCCGTCGCTGCAGGTGGCAATGGGCGGCGGTGGGTTAATGGCGATGCAGCTCGTAGCAGAGAAGGCAGGTAACCACGGAGAGGCCGACGACCGATTTTCACGGGACAAACCGATAGGGGAACACGTGTTGGACGAACGAGTTCCTCCG
Source organism: Nomada fabriciana (assembly GCA_907165295.1). Classification (NCBI taxonomy): domain Eukaryota; kingdom Metazoa; phylum Arthropoda; class Insecta; order Hymenoptera; family Apidae; genus Nomada; species Nomada fabriciana. The sequence goes on along the minus strand of OU015693.1, from coordinate 8,692,643 downwards.
AGGGAATTTCTTTCTTGCCGGGACCGAGCGGACGTGATCGCCGATTCGTCTCACTTGCGAAAAGAACGCGCATATTGATCGTCGTCGTTAATAATGCACGATGGAGAAAGGACGTGAAGTATTTCTTCCAGCATCGCAACGGCGATCCACCTCGATCTTCGCCGGTTGCAGTTTCCGCGAAACATTGAACACCTATCAGTACCGCGACGTCTGCGCGCTTTCCAACGTGGAAATCGTCGCGACATAAAGCTGTCAGATCCGCGGCACATATTGTGCTTATGAAATTGAGCGAGCACACCGGCGATCACGATTGAACGGACACGAAACGGAAGCTCCCGCGAGAAATACCGCCGGGCGAGGGACAGAATTTTTGCGCATAAATTGAACAAGCCCGGCGACAGCGCGCACTTAAATAAATACCCGTAAGATAAACTTGTTTACTTCCTACTAAAGAATGTTTATTCGAAGGGGATCGAGATGCAACCGGCGAAATTCACAGAACGACCGGCCGTATACCGGTTTGTCGAGTTTCCCGGCAACGTTAATTCCTCCGTTTCAATCCTCGCCCCCTATTTCCGAAATGTGCCATCGGGTTATCTAAACGACCGCACTTCGGATAGAGAATAGCGTTTTAGCTTCGCTTATCGATATATATTGTTGCACCTCGCGGGGACGAATCTTTTTCGGATGCGCCGCGAATGAAATATACGTTAAGCCAACTTATGTTCGAGCGACAGAACGTGACTCGAAGTAGTCGCTACTATCGATTTGCAACCGACCAGCCACGCCAACGATTTTCAATGATCCAGAAATAAATTCTCTCCCCAGCCCGCCACCCCTTGTACTGGCAGCGAAATCGTCATGACGATAAAACGACTACAGATCGAATGTGTACCCTTTCGCCATTGATTATCTTTTTTTCACGATATATACGTCCAACTGGTTTACGAAGGCAGGACTGGACTTTTTCCTCCTGTTTTGCCCGTCCGGTGCACCACGGACGATCACGAAGAAGCAAGGGGAGTAAGAAAAAGCCGAGGAGAAGCCGGAGTAGGAGGAACACAAGGAAGAAGAGGAAGAAGAGGAGGGTTAACGCACTCGCCACACCCTGCTTTAAAGGTTGTAAACGATTATTAATGCCCCTCCATAGCTGACCCGTAACCTGGCGGTGAATCTCTCTTTGTATCCTTTTCTTTTCTCTTTGGCGCTGTCTGTGCGTCTCATCTTCCACCCTCAAAATATCCGGGCAAGAGTAACAAGTACAAAATGGCATAACCGGGAGAAATCGAGAGGATCGAATACCCAATGCGAGACCCCATTCGGATGCTTTTCTTAATTGGAGAAGAGCGTCGAGGGATATAACTCGGAAGTTATGCTCTGCCGCGTGAATTACTATAATTCGCGAAACGCACTATAATGCCTATATTAATATTGCAAATAAAAGAATAAGAGTGTACAAGTGAGTAAAAAATGAGATACCTCGGATAACACTTTCACTGTATTAAATACAGTCCAAAAAGTACGCACACGCGAATGAAAGTTCTGCTAACGGTTCTGCCAGTAACGAAGAGGACATAATAAATTAATTTCGTTTAATTGCAGCCCTAATCAGGAATAAAAAAATCATCCCAAAGAGTTCAGAGACGAAATTCGAAAAATTTCCTTACGCTTACGCGACGTCGCACAGTGCCATTTCCCGAAAAGCTGGCCAAAATTCAATTTTTGAAGTATATAGCAGATTTATTGTATATATATCAATGCATCAAATGCCGCTTGAATTTTTTAAATTTATTGATTGGTTACTGAGATATAGGCCGTCAAAGTTGATGAAATTCCATGCTCCTGCATATCTTGAAAATTGGAGCTTGTTTAATGCGTAAGGGAAAGTTTATCTTATAAAAATTTATATATGAAACATTTTATCATTAAAGTAGGTGTTATAGACATACATTTTCCACAGAAGTAAAGTAACATATCTTTGAATTTATCCTTGTAATTCCGTTCTCAATATATCATAAATATTACCCATATCTTAATGAATCGGAAGGAAAATAAACATGTTATTCACCAAAATTCACGCTGAGACAAGTTTCTTGACATAAAGTGGCATGTCAACTATGATATCCAGTTGAGAAAGTTTGCGCCTTTTTAAGATATTTAATTTTAAAGTATCCTAGTAGGGGTATTTACGGTCTGTCCCTCTAGAGCACAGTGGCGATATCTCGTGCAAAGGTTTGAATATGGAAAATTGAATATGAGATAACAAAATCTACCGAAAACATTAATACAATAATAATAAATAAGTAAATAAATTATAATAAATAAATAATAATTAATAATAATTAATAATAATAATGATGTGTCTAAGATTATAAACGACCAACAACCCCAAAAACATAAAAATATCCATTGTTATGAAAACCGTGTGAAATTACGAATTTTGGCCAGCTTTTTCAAAAATGGCACCACTGTGCGTCGTTTCCCGACATCTCGGCAAAGGAAATTTTGTCGAAATGGTTGCAGCGATATCTATTGAATGTTGCCACAGTCCTCCAGTAAACGAGAATAGCACTAAACTGCTAGAGGCGGAAGCTCGTAATACTTTCGGTAGTCCTTGTTTATCGATATTTACGGGACAGTTTCAGTTCCTCGAATTCGCCATTATCGGATGTTCCGTTTAAGCCGTGCGCTCGATAATCCAACGATCCGCGATATGAAACGATACGACGCGTATAAAGATAACGTTCGGTGCATCGAAGAAGTGTCGATGTCGCATTATGCAAATTGCATGTGACACGTGCTATATATTTCGTCGGTGTTGCGGTGTCTCGTGATGGAAGAAACTTTGCATAAAATCGCGTTACTCGTAACGGATTCGCTCGCCAATTTGTAATTGACGGGGCGACAAGGAAAAAACGATAAAAGAAACGAGGAGAAATCAGGTGTAAAAATATCACGAAATTTCTGCGTGACGTTTTATGCAACAAACTTCTTAACGTTGCCGCAACTTGCCTACAAAAAGGAAGGAAAAAAAAGGGGCCACAAAATTTCATTGGCCCCGTCCGCGTGGCTCGTACCTCGTGCTCGTGAGGCGAGGCAAAACGAGAGGTGAAAAAAAAGCGAACGGGGGGAAAAAGCCGTAACCGTATTAGAATTAGTAGAAACAGATACGATGACTCACCATGAAAACCATGAACCTTGATTGCAGGTTGGCGCTCTCGATGTAAGTCAGCGTTTCCAGCCACCGTGGTTCGCCTGTGTACGCTGTTCACTTCCTTTCTCCGTTTCAATCGTTTTCCTGGAGTATTAATTCACTTCACAGCCGAGAAATCGATCGGTTAGTCCACTCCGATAATCACAATTCGATTGCACTGTCCAATTTTATGTGTATATTCTCGAGAATGCACACGGTCACCGGTAATTAGAAATAAAAAAAAACAAGGACCGATGAACGAGTGGAGAATATTGTGATCGTAAGAAAAAACACGATGTGAAAATAATTGCTCGTAATTCGATACTTATTGCTTTCCGATTACCTATGTATACTATGTATATGTACATATATAGATATACGTATATGCATATATATATATATGTATTTGTGTCTGTATGTATATATGGATGTACGCGTATATTTATTATATCTATTAAACAACGTTTTCTAATAACGAGTACCGAGAACGGTGATGTATTGCCTATTAATTTAACTATCTAAGTAACTTATTAATTGGCTATCGGTGGCGACAGATACAGATACTGGCTCTCTACTGGCATCTGATTGGCATACTGGCATGAATACTGGCCCGTTCGGCGTACGTCACCTGCAACATACAAACGTTCGTATCTGCATTATAAATTAGTCTGCACGATTGCGGGAAACTTAACTAGTTACGGCAAGGTTTTATCATAATTCTACTCGCTCCTCGATTCCGCTAAATTCGAATCCTAGAACGGTGTAAAAGCAAGTAATCGTTCCACATTCTAAGTGTTCATTCTTGTTCAACCTATCGCATGTACTTCCAACGCGAAGAAAGCGTACTTTTCGAGTTATTTTTCAAGCGCTCTTCTCGCTTGGTATTCTCTTTATCTTTTCTAAAAAGTAGATCGTGGAAAAGACCAACTCGCCGTTGACAAATGATACGAAATTTCAGCAGTTAGTTCCTATTTTATAACATCGTCAAAAAGCACAATTGATCGAGTACAATGGGCAAATTCAATGGCATCATTTTGATGGGCGCGGTCGACAGTACCAAGCCAGGCCCGTGACGCACCCGATCTTTATTTAAACCATTCGATCCGTCACGCTATAATCGATTAACGCTAATAGTCGGAGAAATGATGTGTTGAACGGGGCATCGAGATGCACAGTTTCTACCTGCCACACCACTCGACAACATTTCCCTCCCTGATCGAGCATCCTGCAATTTAATCAACAGCCAAACACCTTTCTGCATAATTCGAGTTTCCTGTGTAGATATTATTTTCGATCGTTATCGAGATACTGCTCGAGAATTTTCATTTTATCCAATCTTATCCTTCTACTTCGCTATTATTAAAGCGCCGTATAATTTAAAGGAAACATTTCCTTAACGATGTAACTTTGTTGCGATGTTGCTTTAAAATTAAAAATTAATATAATACGGCGCAATTATTAAAATATATAGATAACAAGTTCGTAGAATAAATTTATCGCGAGTAAACAACTAGTGTAATATTGACTTAATTAAAATTAAAGTTAATTCAGAAGGGAGGATAAGATTAATACATATCGAGGGTAAATATGGAATAATTATTCTCACGAGAATTTAAATAAATAATATTATTTTTAAATAAGAATTCGAAAGAAACGTAGCAAGAGTTTCGGATTGACCGTACAGAAAAGTTACGTGCACGGAGAACGTCACGGAACTGTAAGTGCAAAAGAAATTATGAGCACTATAGTTATGCAACGGCATCTGCTTAAATGACTGAAAGGTGTTTTACACGATCCGTTACAAATTATGCTTCTGCATGAAATCATGTTCTTCACACGTATCCTACATAGATTTACGTGTTGCATCGTGCATTGCGTTTAAAGTATTTATCGTACAGAGTTTATAAACCGTAGGAATTCGTTTTTCACGGAATATAATTCATCGTATGCCAGATCCTGCTGCATCGTGACAGCGCGTAACGGAACGAATACACGCCGAGATCAAGCAAAGACGATTATCGGACCATCTATCGATCCAAACGATCGATCGCTGTCAACTCATCTTATCACGAGACAAACACCCCGACGATGTTACCGATAAAGCTGGCCGGAGACGTCCATGGCAGTCAAATTATCTATCTCGGTTCTAAATCATCGCGTACTCGATCTCCGTTTAAATGCGCAACTCTTAGAGCAGCTGAGAACTGTCTCCCTGGTCTGTGCGTTCACAGTTTCCACTTTAAGAACGTGGTTGCACCGTCGCGTCGCGCCGTGCCACTCCACTCTTAATTGAAAGGTTACGAAACTACGCATTTGACGAATAAACGCGCACTGTCTGGCCATAGCAGAACCTTCCTATACAAAATACTTGATCATCTATTATATCTGTTTCAGTAGATATGAGCGTGCGGAATCGCGGCGAAGCATGAAAACTTAGATATATCAAACGGCGCATAAAAGTCGGCGCTAACATTTTACATAATTTCGCATTATATAACGCGGCATCTTTGTTCGAGTCATTGAATCGTGCGCGTGCAGAGTTTTACGCCTTCGACCGCCAACCATCGGGTACGCAGACACGCGCGTGCACAGGTACACACACGCAAGCACACCTTTTCCCTCGTATCTTTATAGACGATTTGAGTTTCGCGGAACGTTAAGACAGATCAGTTAGAAATTACGTCCACGAACTGGCATTATAGTGCATTTCCGTGTATTCACGTGGCTGAGAACGTACACCTACGTGTCCCCGGCGAACTATATACCCGCCTCTATAGGTTTATGAATGGAGCAGCACGCGTACACGACGACTGGAACAGTTCGAGCCGGCAGCGAAAGTGACCTGCTCTAACTTGTACCTCCTCCAACGCACGGCGTGTATACACCAGCGTGTACACGCACATGCTAGAGGCGTAAGAACTGCCTCGGATAATTGCATCGAGCAGCTAACCGCTCGGTGGACGCGAGAGTATACCGCTCCTGCAAGTGTGAAATGCACCGCGGGGTGTAACGAATGGTAGTGCCGGAGTTTCTAGGATTCGAACGAGAAAATTGGAATTTTATAGTACACTTTTATCCACGGAATGTCAATTAGTATCGACAGCCCTGCTACGATATGGCGGCCGTTTTCCTTGATAGCCCGTGTAATTTCTTCTTAATAAGTGTCACGCAACCTAACGTCTCCGCTATGAAAAGCACGCTAAATAAGCTGTTTACGGCCTCTAAGAAACGGTCGAAACCGATCGTGATTATTTAGGTACGCCTGTGATCACAGCCGTCGATCCTCATAATGAGTAGAAAGTTACGAGTATTAACATTAATAAGTCGTCCTGGGTATACGGGCGAAAACGAGGATATATCCATACGTGTACGACTTTACCCCTCGTGAATGATTACACCTGCAGATTCGACAACATTGTTGAAGATTTAGTAAATCGTATGTCTACTTGCGATTAGACATACGATTGCGAACTTGGGGGCTAACTTGTAAAAGCCAGACAGTCGTATTGCGGTGCGAAACGGGGCAATGGAAACTTTTCCTATCGGAGAGAAACTTGCATTCTTCAGATTTCATTGATCGATGACAACGTTCGACTCGCTGATTCCGAACAATTATCTCAACGACGCGAACTCTGTTAACCCGTAATGTGAAGTTTCCCGACACGTTTGGCGCACAACTGCAAAGACACACACCATTGCATTCTTCTCTTTTTTCTTCCTCTGCGCAGCCTCTCGGTACATTACCGTACGCTGTCATGTCGAAATAGATACCTGCATGGAACTCGGCCATTTGTACCACCGATGTAAATAATTCTGTTATATCGGGACAGGTTAGATAACGATCGCTACAGATCAGTCGTATCCGCGTGTGAACGAAAGCACATGTACCATTGCCAGGACATTACCTTATCTGGGCTTCCCTCCGTTCGCCTTGAAAACTACCGTAGTAGTCCGCTCGTATAGATACCAAAGACAAATGCTAAACATAACTGCATCGCCGACGAACGTTTGTCCACTAAATATGTAAACTTGAATGAAGAAAGCGAATTGTATATACGACTGAAGTTTACAATAATTTCCCGTGACTTGCGTACAAATATCAACAAAGTGCTCATGACAAAAGCCAATGACCACTGCGTCGCGCTTTTTGATATAAAATGCAACGTAGTAAACGACGTTATCGTGTGGATACGAGATAAGAAAATTTAAGCAATACAATCAGATTGCTTTGATTGTTGAATATGAGTCATTCGAAGTAGAAGTTTATGTCGGGTGAAAAATGAAAGGAAAATTGTAAGAGGCGCGATCTTTAGATTTCGTTCTCGATCATTAATCACAGCTTTTTTCCGGCTTGCCATTTACTCTTTCTTCCAGCATAATACCGATTTTCCCCTTGGTATAACGAACCTTTGATTCAATCGTATGATGCTATGCAACGATGGTGTCGTTCGAGATAATCAATCCGTTAACGTCGTATCTCTCTTACCATATTTAACCTTATCAGTCATGGCGAAATGATACCTGTCTCTCTCGCTAATCGTACGTCGATCCTGTTAATTAAACTAATTGCGAATCACCAATAGGCCAGCCGTCCCGTCGTTGCCTTAGAAAATGTAACAGCAACTTCATTAAACAAGCCAATTATATTAACACATTATGTTCAGCATGGTACGTGCAATTAAGGTGCGCATCCATGTCTGTGCGCGAAAAAGAAAGCTCCGTCGAGGAATCATTTGGCTCTGCTGAAATTACAACCGTCGTGTTCCGGCCCATTTAAGTCTGGAAATAATTACATCGTTTCCATGTAAAGCGAACGGCTTGTCATCCGCGATGCTTCCCTCAATTTCTTCTCCGGTTACATTAATATTATATCCGCGAAACGTCCGCCTCGCACGATATCGTCATGATAATGTTAGAACAATCTAATACAGCGATTCACGGCGATCCATTAATATACTCCGTTCGTGGCAACGCGGCGCTGTGCATTGACATTAATTTGAAATCTGTTCCGCCGAGATCTTATCGATTTATTTCGAAAGCGAATCGTGTTTTAGCATACGAGGCAAACTTGGCGACACTTTGCCGCATGTACGTGACACGTAGCGCAATGCACGTTTGCATTTATGTTTACATTTGTATACATCCGTGTGGATTTAATGCGAAACCAGCTCGGTGACGGATGTACTTTTCAAGATATATTGCAACGTGCATACATACGAGACACTGAATATGTCCCTTCAACATTGTGTGTAGGTACATTGTGCTGCAACAAATGTAAAATGTGATTCGGGTCAGGAAAGAAGTCGAACGAAATTTTCAATTAGTTGTACCTATCGATTCGAAAACCACTCACCATGGTGTCGAACAGACATACTTTCTATAATGTTCGTTGAATGCGCGGCATACGCATGTGAACTGTGATCGCATTACTGGCGTATAACCACGGTATGTATGTATGTATATGTATAATACGTGGCGTATAATAACGCGTTAATAGGAATGCATCAAGCCCAAGACACCAAGTCATACATATAGATATACATATAGATATATGCACATGTTTGCGACAAACAGATACACACAGGTACATCAGAACGCACCGCAAAAGAAATTCCCATTCTGTCACGCGTTGATGTAGATCACGTACATGAACCTCATACCTCTCCCTCGCATCAGATTGTATCGCTCCGCGTGAAAGAATGAAAATTAACGAGCTGATTTAGGTCCCCGATTACAGAATATCGACTCAGGGACAATACCGCGCACTGGTATTCTTTAAATTACGCGGGATCTATTCAATGTCTTAAATAAAGCGTTATTTTCCAAAAATTAATTACCGTTTGTAACTTGAAGTAAAAGTATTGGAAAGCGTGCCCCTCTTTTAAAAACTTCACTCCCTCTCTAACTATCGGTGAACACCTTAATTCTTCCTAACAGAGTGAAATGAACGTGCAGCAAATAGTCAGTTTTCTTCGGATGAAACGAATTCGTAATCGCCTTTTGTTAAGTCAAAGGCAACGTCTCATTAGACGTAATACAAGGCTCTTTAAGTACAAGCCCCGAAGCTCTCTGTACGACGTTAGAGTATCAATTATGACGTGACGTGCATCAATTGAGACGAAACGTTCCGGTCGTTTTTATCAAGTTTCTCATTATTGACAGCTACTTGCTTTTACAGTACACTCTTCGACTCACATCGGCGGCTACAGTGTATAAGTGTGCGTTTAATTTTATTGTCGACCTATTGACGTTTTTACTGTTTCAAGACTAGTATACCATTTGCTGGCTGGCCAGCATAGAACGTTCCGACAAACTCAAGCTGAGGTTTCTTGTAATTTGAAAGTCTTATACCGATAATTGCATACGGGAATATGGACAGAGAAAAACCGCACACTAATGGGGCATTAACTTGAACAAATAATAATTACTAGTTCTCGCGATCGATTTATTGAAGGATTAAAATGAATATCAGAGCCTGAAACAGATTGTACATCTCTACAGCGAAACGTTAATTGTGTCAATCATTGTGCAAACAGTTTCTTTCGTCTGTCCTCAAAACGAACGGTAATGGCCACGTTTTCCATGCACGTTTCTATTCGCAAGTACACTCGTGTTTCGTATCGTCATCGTACGCACCGAAATCCTCGACTTATCGCATTATCTTGTAACCCTCGTCGGCTGAAAGTCCTACAAAACGATAATGGACCAACAAACCTGGCAGAAACTACTAGCAGGAACTACTTGCAGAGGAAAGCAATAACAGGGACGCCTAGTGTCTTTTACTACCTCACACTAAAACTGACATTCGCACGCATTCGCTGCACCGAAGCAGTAAATGAGGGACGTAGTTTGAAACTAATAATGTGATGACGTGTAAATAGCAGTCAGTGTTACAACGCACGCTGCAATGATCCGAGTCGGTTTTATCTGTCCAAGGAGCAATAGTTGCTCCGTTTGAACCGCAGGGCGCGAAACAGTTTAACGCATTATCACGTTTGCTTCCATTCATTTTTAATTACGTCTACATCAGCTCTCATTTATTACAGGGTCAGGATAACGACACACAGACGATCAACTTTATTGGCGAGCAGAGGAACACGGCCGTGACGTTGCAACAAACAAATACAATTGATACGTGGATTAGAATTAATCCAGTCATCAGAATTAATTAGAATTAATCATCATACTTAATAACCGTAGCTTTTATAAAGTGATGATGAGAGTGATACTCACCGACGAATAAAAACGTACTATTCTGAAAATCGTATTTTACGATTCACGTGAATACCTATCTATCGGTATAATTTTGTTGACTTCATCCTAAATCAACTCCCGTTACGTTACTAAAAATACGAGAAATTAAAAATGAGTTGAGAAAGAATGAATGCCACACCACGCCCTTGCTTAGAGCGAAGCTGGAAGTGAACCATGTATTTAATACATCGTTCGCTCTTCATAAATCATCCGGCGGACATCATGGTTATTCTGGTGGGCGCATTAATTTCAAAACTCCGTGTTAAGAAACTACGTAGAGGAGAATTAAACCGTAGCCGTACAGAAATTTTAATATCACCAATCCCGTCTTTCCCCTCAAAAGGGTGATTGAGGCTACGTGGGGACGAGGTATTGAACGGTAGCCATCACCGTGCGATCCCATTAGCCCGCATTGTATGCTAATGAGCGGTTGTCGCCTGTGATCCATGCTTATATATCGTGTTATATCGCCAGCAGTGGTTCTTCACTTTTTCAACCGGTGATAAAACATACCTTCGCTTCGAGAGGTAATAGTCGAGGCAGCACGACAACGACAACTGCAAAATTGATTAATATTTAGAGTTCCCATGAAGGCTTTCAATTCCATTTTGCTACGTGCGCGGGCGTAATTCTTCGATAGCTCAAATACAACTAACTTCGTCGGAAGGCCGCAACGTATAAAAGCCAATTAGTTGATTAACTAACGCACGCGACTATACCGCCCGCATAATCAGGAAAGCTAGTCTTTTTTCTGCTGCTAAGGGGCAAGCACGAGCTGTTGTCAAGCGCACCTTTAAGTGCTGCACAATTTAACACCTGCACTTGTAGCGATATGGGGACGGTGTACCTTGTGTGTAACTGTAGATTGCACGAGTATCGCTAAATTTATTACGATTTCGTGTAGAGAGTGCCCATTGTATTTTTTAATCTTATAAGACGTTGTTAAGATTCAGAATGTTGTTGCTGAAACATGTACCGACTGGATAGATTTTGGAGCTGAACATTTGAACGCAATTGTTCCGGGTTTCAAAACAGCACACCAGGCGCTACAATGTTTTCCATTTCAAGTAGACCGAAAATGCACCTAATTCTTAGCGCTAAGGTAACCACGGATTAATGGGCGCGTAAATTTTTATGTGCCATAAAAATGGTCGTGATGGGGTCGTACGCACGCGGTTGTTTCACGTTTGCGTTGGCGTCGAAAGGCATTCACGTTGAAGCTCGGAACACAATGATGTCTTGTGCGTAAGACTGAGAAAAGCGGAATTAACGCTACGAGTGCTAGCAGGTCATTATTCAACTGAATCCAGACTCGCCTCAAAACCGCGAATTACCTGCGGAACACACAGGTAAACATGCGTCAAAGCATATACAAAAGTAGATTGGATTGTTCAAGGATCGAGTGTTGCAGTAGAGGATGAATTACGTGTCAGCAATTAAACGGGCAAATGCATAAATGTGTTGAAGCTCATATGTATGAAGGGATAATTGTATAAATATAAATTAATTAATACAAGGGACGCGTTTGACTGCACTCGGTTCTTTTCCGATACTCATTGAAGCAACAGATATTGAAATATAGATATCAGTATCATGTGAAACAACTTTAACGAAGAAAGCACAAAAATAGCATCGCCATTAAAATTCATAACTCAGACAGCGAACGGCAGACAAAATGTTCGATTTGCATATTCTTCGATAAAGTGCACGCTAATTATTATGCTCGACTGAAATTCACAAGAACACCTCAGATAAACTGACTGACCTCAGAATAAAGACTAAGTTCCAGAAATTGTAAAACTGTAAGAAATGTTAGTACCGTTCGAACGCGTAAGGACGAATATTCTTCTTTACCAATCGCTTGTTCTACCGTACGCGCGGGCACAAGATAATCATGTCAATAATCATAAAAACAAGTTATGCTACACGTGTTCCCGCAATCACGCGTTCGTAGGCGATTGAAACGTCTCGCTGTACGTCGGAAGTCGAGCGAAGACAAAATCAGGGACGTCTAGGCGTTGTCGCTTGGCTCAGCGAGCCAAGCGATATACAAACCGTGTCGACATAATTATGCTACGCGCCGTCAGGTAGATGAAGCCGATACGGACACGGGACCATTTAAGCGCCTTTAGGGGCATAAATAATCCTATTAAACGTGTCACTGGCTGTGTCAACAATCCGACAGCCAACAAGATAGCTGCCTAGTCGAAGGAACAGTTATACATGTGTGTTCTGCGAGAGGCGCGATTTTGCGCCCCGAAATCAATGCAGAAAAGTCTTGGGCATTATCTGATCCGTGAAAGAAAAACTGGTCTAATGTGCACCGTGCCGAAATATTATTCAACGTGCCGGACAAGCGGGCATACATTCGTCCACCAACGGCTAAAGTGGAAGTCTAACAAAGTTTAATTGCTTTATTTAGACACAGGGTCCCTTTACTCAACTCGCCGGGTTATTATTTGCCTTGAAATCTTCCAGTGCCTCAATGTACTTAAACACCCCCATTTATCGGACTGGGAATTTGAATAATTAATTATACAGAGAAAATGTTAGATAATAGTGTCCGGATAGTCTACTATAGGGTACAGTTAACCGTTGGGCGTTCTATTCCAATACCAACGAAGGTGGAAAAAATACAGAATTACAGTTAACAGTTATCCTACAGACAAGCAGCTGTTTATTCATTTAGATTCCGCAAGCTACTTCACTTCTCTCAACGTGTAAGTAAATACAAGTACATACACGGGACGCAAGCGTTTCGAGAGTCGTGAAGTAGTCTGTAAACTTAAAGTGGAAGCATGAGTTCGTTTCCCAAACCACGCGGCACAAAACACGTCAAACATCTGTAAGATTTATTCTACTTTCCCATGTATACTCTAATAGAAACTAAAATGTTTACGGTCAAGCTTGTGCAAATATTTCCAACAATATGAGGCGACCCAATTTATAAATTAACGAACGGGTACAAAAACTCTGACGATTCTCCAACAAATCAAATCCTTCGGTTCACTAAACCTCCTGGTCAAACGCGATTAAAAACGCTCCTTCGTAGGCTACATGTTTCCCGATTCGCCTCGACAGAGCTTTGTCGCAAGCCTTTAGTACAGACCGTCTCGCAAACCTGACAATTACACAAATTCGTACCGTGGTCCATGAATCGCAGGTGAAATAATCGCGGCCGACTAATAACCGTCCTCTCTGTCTCTCACTTCGTCACACGGTGCACGTTCTAATATCCGAGCAACTGCGACAGAATGTTATTCGTTTGGTGTACAGCCGTCAGTAAAGCAAATTAGGAACGTGCGACCGCAAATTAAGATGCGCCTGGACGTTCCTCGCGCGTGTACTGGGTAATAGTGCCCGTCTATTTGCACGAACATGTACGTTGGACCACCGCATCGTCGCGACGGCATTAATTTTCAGTTGCAACGACATCCCCTGGCGCAGAAGTTTACACTTTATGAAAGTTCCCTTTACTTCACTGTGCACAGTGGTGTGTTTTCATTGCACTCCAACTGGGATAAGAAAAATAGAGGAGAACGGCAGTCTCCCCTTGCAACTTAAAGGTATTCGATCGAGACTAATTGGATGATCCTAATACGATTTCGGGCATATTTGTAGAAACGCAACTATAAAATAGGAGGACAATGTGAAAGGAATAGGGACGCGTTTGCCGGATAGACAAACTGAATTAAAATTACGTTTATCGTCCAACAATGGAGTACTAAAAGCTTCAGTTACAGTACCAGTTTATTGCGCTTCGAGGCAGTAAGTCCCTGAAGGGGTATGTAAAAAGACGGAGAATCCTTTTTAGATTGTGCACTCCCGAGGATTGCATAAATACAGGAACTAGTTTGTAAGGATTGAATCGATCAGCAACCATGAAGCGTTACTACAATTTTACGAGAGCAAAAGTACTTGTAAGCAGTTTTGTAAGATCCGGTGCAGGATCGAGATTCTTGTCGTTTATTTTCCGGATCGCATTTTAATATGGATTAATATTCATATTTCTACGGATACGTGAAACGCCTTTCGCATCGAAATCTCTATAATCGGACGATTAATATATCTGGTGGATGTTTAATAATTTGCACATCAACGAATTGAAAAGTCCACCTCTATTATGCGGGTGGTGTTTGTTATTGTCTGTAGCTGGCAACGGGACTCGCACAATACTATTCGTTAATATTTACCATACAAATTTGCATACCTATTTCTTTCCTATCGGCTCCTATTTTATTATTGACGCGGAGGGCAAATGTATACATACCGCGAATGTTAAAAAGAACTGGAGCCCAAAAATATTACAGATGATGGATTGTTGCAAACAATCATGTTTAAAATACAGTTATATAAAGATATACTCAGAATTTCATACATTTATCAGAAGCATCGAAATGAAATACTTTCAATCGCGTGTGTACCCGGCGATCAACAGTGTTAATTAACCGCTTCGCACAGGTATTTTATAATAACTGCTATAACTCAAAAAAATTAAGAAACGATCACATCAGAAATTCAGCGTAGCTTGCATTCCTGTGTGTCACAGAGCGGGGGAAGACGGACGTAGACAGGAGGCAAAGATCGATAGAGGTTCATCGACTCGACGACTAACTGGAGTCTATAATCTATTTCACGTACTTACTTGCTAATGCTTTTAACCGTAAAAATAATCATTCCTTTCTGCACAACTGCATGGATTCGTCCAACTTTTGTGCTTGTATAATAAGGAAGCCGCGCTTGCATTTCTATTTACTTAAATCGAAACGTAAGAAACTGTTTTGTTAGACAATCGAAATGGCGGGAAAAAATAGCATTCGATAAAGCACTGGTGCAATACGATTTTTAAAATTCAATATTACAGGAGAGGAAACGAATATGAGATAGATTTTTGATTTGTACACAGCACCGGCTGAAAGTTTTGACAATTATTGGAAATTAAGTATTATAAAGATTGTAATTCCTTAACAAAGTGAAGAAAAGAAAAGCAATAATTATCCCGAAGAAAATATGACAGAAGCTATAATCTCTTGAACTAAAGAAATGATCTATAATTATGCAGGTTCCAAGAGCGAAGTTACCATATGTAATTATAGTAAAGCTAAATAAATTGTAATCATCTTGTTATATTTGACACCTATATGTATACCATTAATACATTTTTTATCAATGCTTTGATGCAGTTTCGCGACTCATTTATCTCAAAGGTAACATTATCTCATACTACTGGAATCCCAAATTTTTACTTGTCAGATTTTCACCGAAATTTTAAAGAAGCAAGAAAGTGCACAGCCCCGCAGTATTTATAATATTTCTATTTATGCAGTACAATTATTCGTTCAAATTTTTTATTTGTAACTACTCTGAGACTGTCTAGGTCGAAAAACTCAAATGGATACACCGTACTCGTGCCTATTTTATCTGTTTATCACATTAGAACAGGTATAGTTTCAATTTGTGCTCACCAAGTCTTCTATAGAGATGATTTCAGGAACCGTGCTCTCCTAGCACTTGACTTTAATCCGAGAAATGGTGTTGCTGGCATCGGCTATCACAGAGTTTCCGCGTGTACGAGAAAATATCTCAAACTGTCATCGTTGTAGCTGGCGCGTAGGATGCAGCCTCAGGCACAGCACGAAACAAAACGAAGATCACTTTTTAATGAATGTTCATCAAAAAGAAACGACTGAGTCACTTCACGTGTTCACAGAGAGACTGTTTGGTTAATGCGGTCGAGCGAATTGTCACAGGTACAAACGTTTATCAAATTCTGTTCGTGCAGAGAAACATTCACATTTCGCGACATCCCTATACTGTCGGAAAAAGTTTGAATTTCGTTTCAACAATAATGATTATTCACCGCAACCACTCTATCCAGCTCTGACGTGTTTCGTACTCCGTTTCGCGCATACGAAAATTGAGCGCCCATCGCAAAACTGCAGTCCAGCGACACCTGACACGAAACTATATCGATATATCGATATTTTTCCAAACCATCACGACAACTTCATCGTTGTCGTTCAGAGCGATTTCGAACGCCGTTCCATCGTTTGCGAGCGTTTCATTACACTGTCAGCTTAATAATCGAATTTCGTTGCGTTGCTAAATTAACCGGCTATGACGAGCGGCGAGAAATATGCTTTCGATCATTCCCTGAGAGATACGTACTTCGACGAGTGATCGTTCTTTCATTAATTTGTTTCGCTCGTTTTGTAGCGTGATGTTGATGGCCGCCTGGGATCAGTCACGTTTGTAAAATCACCTGACAACGCTATCGCGAACATAACGCACGGTAAATTGCTATTTCAAAAAGAATCGTGCGTGCATGTTGTATTATTATATACGGAGGAAGTTAAATATTATTTTCTTCGCTTAAAAATACATTTCGGCCATCTCGCTATTTATGCTACACGTGAACGTTTGACAGCGGAAATTGTTCGAATGCTTCGGCCAACTAAACGAAGTGTGATAAGTTCGAAATTCACTGTTATACATATTTCTCAGACATTTCTCCGTTGTGCTTCATTTCTGGACGGTTGAATGTGCAACGCGGCATAAATGATGGGGACGTCTCGTTTGATTCATATCTCCCGAATCATTTCTAATTCCAACCATTTGACTAAACGCATCGACAGCGTAAGGTGTCAGTGCATCGTTCCAAGATCGACAACAGCGAGTATCGACATCCGAGCGGTGAGTACAATCTACTCGACTATGCGTTTCAAGATTCTGCCGAGAATTTTCAATGGCCTTTGGAGACCGATGATTCGCGGATATTCACGGGGACAGTTCGTTCTCTTATCACCAAGTCGCGACCCGAAAGGCATCCGGAGAGAACGCACGAAACCACGAGTGGACGGAGCCGCTGCTGGCCGACTGCCGACGGTCGAACACACTCGGGTCCCAACGATCAGCTGATCGGCACGCGCGCTACTATGGTGCCAACGTCAGTGGGCTCCGATAGGGTTGCACGCGTTCACACGACTTTTGGATGGCGCCCCGTATGTATGGCAATCGCGCTGGCCTGATAGTATGTCGTGTGTCGGATTTCGTGCGTCCGTGTGTGCGTGTGTGCGCGCACGCACGTGGTTGACAATTGTCGTGTGTGCGGTACGTGATGTCCGTGGTTGACAAACACAACGACGAAAACACGATGTATACCAACGAATAGAAACAGATCTTTCGTCCCTTTCGTTTCCCTCTATGTATTTCCTTCACCGTTTCGCTCGTTATTTTCTCTGTAGCTTGCGATCGAAGCGCGACACGCGACGTCACTGTAGACTTGATTGCATTACGACCGCGGGTAGTCGCAAAATAGGTGGTTCAAAGTAATGCGTGACTCGTCACAAGTTCGACAACGGTGACCGTATCTGATAGGAAGGAGAATCACGAGGTAATCGTGGCGCGAACGGCAAAGTACGCCATCCGCTCGTGTCGGCAGTCGGGCGTGCACTGCCTTCCCGAGTCGCCGGTTGGTTCTCGATCCTCGACTCTGTTCGTTCGACTCACTCGCCTGCCGCGCGGCCTCCATCCCCGTATCGCACTATGCCCCGACACACGGTGCACGATGGTGGCGTACTTACGTCCTGCCCGTTTCTTTCGCTAAACATCCCCTTCAGTTCATGGATATCTTTAGTAATGCCCTTTTCACGTGACGTTTATAGTACAAGGCTTCCAAAATTTGTATAATAATCTATACATATTCCACGCTGTAAATATAACGTTGTCGGATGTGGAGCACTTACAATTAGATACGAACTCTTGTATAGTGAACGTATGATTGAAGTATGCAAATATCCTTGCTTGTGAAAGCAAAGTAAAACAAGGAATAATATAATTAATACATCAATGTATTTGAATAGTATAGTAATATGTGGGGAGAGGCCATAATAGCATACCATATAACTTTAGTATTACTGTGTAACATAATAAGTCAATTAATTTGATCCTGCAACACATAGGTACAGATTAAAAAAAGATTGCATTGCATTAAATTCTGGAACATTCATCTATCACAACAATTATGATATGAAATGCGATATTAGTATTTAATTATTATTAACTATACATCTCCACATTTATATATAAAGGAATTCATTGAGTTGACATACAATGAATTTGTCTGCATTATAAATAACATAAAGATTATGTAATCTTTTAATCATGTGGTATACAGAATGCATTAATAATGAAACATAATAACATAAGTGAGAAATAAAACATGTTAATAAATTATAAAGGAACCGAAGCTTTACTTCTTCTTGGTTTATTTAATGACGGTTAGAATAATGAACGGCAAATCAGAAAAATTGCTGGCATTTTTACAAAATACCAAATTAATCATTTTGTACCTTTAGTCGAGTTACTTCGATTCGTGGCGACATCTCTTATCGTTATAACTAAACATGTTGAAGAGAAGTGGTTCATTATGAATGTATATGGTAATACAATAAAATTAGATTGATTTAATTTACAGAAGGAAAGTGTAAAGCTTACATCTTACATGAATCACTACTTATGTGCAAACGTCCACAAGTTCCGAAACAAGTATAGAAAAGCTAGTATAAACCACATTACTAATATCATTCCCACTGTCAGAATTGAATAATGAGCTATACGTAACCTAAAACATAAAAAGAATTATGTATAGACAAACTGCGAAACTAGTGGCAAGCATAATAATATAAATTAGTAAGATTTAAAAAAACTAGCTTACTTCTGATATTTTTTCCTGCCTTCTGGTAGTGTATCAAGGGGATCATTTAACAAATACAGACGAATGCCTTTTACATGATTGCTAAAATACTCCTTCCAGTCCAATGTAGCTATATTAAAGCAAAACTTTTCCCTATCAGTACAATTCATTTTTTCCCATAGTTTGATAACATTCCCATTATGGAACTTCCATTCCCTTATTGTGAAATAAGTTAATACAGTACTAAATTTATTAACTTTCTTATATGTTTCTAAGCACCTGAAAATATATTAAATAACATTAATGCAAATAATTGTTAATTTACCACTCATAATTTATGTAATATAGAGTATAAAATACGTACATAGGTTTACGACCACTAACGTAGGCCATGGCATCAGCAATAGTTGCTGGTATTGTGTGAAGGAAAAATGCCATGATTTGATTCACAAATAAATATCTATTGAGTATTAACATATAGTACCATACAACTTTTATGCTGGGTATACGCATACCACGATACTCAATTTCTTGCATAAATTCTTTCCAAGAGATTGGATTCTGATATGAAGATACACAATTGTATACAGGTATTTTTTCCCCTTCAGGCTCATTTAAATTTGGATTAGATTCTCTAGCCAGTTTTCTGTAAGATTAGTAAGCTATTGATATTGGCTTTTCACTACTATCACATTTACAGTTACTCGGTAAAATAAATGCAAAATGTTAGTTTAAGGGAACAATACAATTATGTTAATGATTTACCTATTATAAGTGTCCCAAGCAGCGCAAATAATATTAGAAACAACGTAGTCAGCCGGGATAAGCTCAGCTGCATTTTCTGGTATACAATGTAACGTGCGTATAAAACCCACAGCGCATCCAACAACTATACCAGTAGCCCCATACATATTATTTGTCCATGCTTCGATTGGTTCTTTGAATGTTGATATAACAATACTGGGCCGTATAATGCACACTGGAAGGTCATCGCCATATTTAAGAACAACATTTTCAGCCAATGCTTTAGAAAGCACATACGTATTAGGCCATTTGCCAAGCAATCTGAAAAAATAGAGAAAATTTATAATCCACTGCAAATGCATGCTTCGTACGCAAAATTATAACTAATTAATTTTACTAAAACAACGCTTACGCGGGTGTGATCTCTTGAAGTTTCTCATCATCCAAAATATCCACCAATGTCATGAATTTGTCGCAATCAATTGTATCCTTATAATGCTCTTCCTCGATAACTTCGTGTACACACTGCGAGAATGCTGTTGATACGTGTACGAATACCTAAATAGTGTTATGTATGATAGTTAAGCGTGCTTAAATAATGTTTAAAACAATGTATGTAGGGGGCAAGCACAATTATTCAAATACCTTCAAATTAGGTAGCTGTCTCGCGAACGTCAATAAGAATTTCGCGCCTTTTACATTGGTATTTGATGCCTGACGGATCGACTCGTCAAATCGCACATCTGCAGCCGCATGAAGAATTATATTTACATTCATCAGCATCTTTTTAGATTCTGGTGTTAATCCATAATTTTCCTTTGCTGCGTCACCCTCTAACATTATCACTTTATTTAAAAAGTCTGGCTGGTCGCGTCTCAATCTATTATATACCTAACAACAATCATGCGGAATATAATACATTATTGAACGACATACCTTAGTATTTCATTTACTTTACTTACAACACTATCAAAGTTTTCTTTAAATCGCTCCATGGCAGCTTTTCCTTTTTTCATTCTCACTATCATATATATTTTTGATAAATCCGGACAACATCTGCAAATGTAAACCAGTAAAGTACGATGACGCAATGGTGAAACAGTACAACCCTATTATTTATTTTAATATTGATTCATATTACGTAGAATTAATTATTCCCATTAACCATGTAAATTAAGGTTCGTATTAATTAATTATGTGATAAGTATATTAGAACATTTCATTCTAGTTAGCGTTTTAAAACCCTTTGCTATAATAATTTTGAGTCGAATTTGTGGTCGACAATAAGTGCCGGGTATAAGATAGTTAAAGCATGCATAACAGCATTACCAATGTTTCCAGTAAACTAGTTTAATCATGAATGAATAATTTTCTAAACGCCGGATGTACCTTTGAACTGTTCAATGAACTTCAAACGTACTATTCTGTGGAAGAAAATTGACGACACAAGTCATGAAGTCCATACATGGCTGAACCAACTTCATTAGCTATTAGACTAAATAATAGGATAGGACGATTTAAGTTATTAGTTACTTATTAAGGTATAACACTTAATTTTCCTCTTTAGTAATAATATACTAATTGACTTAACGAAAATACATGTAGAATACCCAAACGAAAAATCTATTTGAAATCGAAGAAATAAAACGAACACCCGACCCTCTCCTGATTCTCGAAAATTTTAGTTTTCCTTTGTATTAAAAAAGCAAGGTGCTACAATTTTTTACAAATAATATAACGATAGAGAATGTATTCCTAAACTGACGCCATACAGTCCTGTATAGTATTCTTAATTCAAAGATTATACTAATAAATAGAATAATGCTGCCGATCCTCGGTAACTTAAATCGCCAACGAGGGGCTCAAACCTTTCAATTTTTGAGCTTCAATTTTATCATAGTTTTCGGTTACGGGTGGTTTAATAAATGAAAAATCGACTTATAAAGCCTTTGTACATATGGGTTACTATTAAATTTGCCTGAACAAACATTGCTGGCTCTGAAGTTATTATTGCCTCGTGACTTAATTAGCAAAGCCAGCTAGTGTTCTTATTTCTGTACAACTCCGGTTGAACAATTTCAATGAACACTCTTCAATCGTGGAAAATTTAGTTTTCTTCTCTCTTACAATCTAAATTGAACGCGATACTTCGAGTTCTGGAGGTAGCTATGGGAAAACTTTGATTTATAGAGATAAACTTCGACTGGCAGAAGTCGATCTTCTCCGAAATCGAATTGCAGAGATAAAAAAAACACAACCGAACATAACAAATAATTAAATTTAGCTGTTGCTGGAAATGAGTGGACAAAATTCTAGTCCTGTAGAGGTTTTCGAGTTATCGAGGCTCGATTGTATACGTTGCAAATTATGATGTAATTATCATAAATTGATAATTACTACTTTATAATGTACGACCTTTTAAATTATTTATATATAATAAAAGTAAAGGATTAGTTTCTGCAATGAAACTATAGAGTAGAACGTGATATATTTGCCGTGGAATGACACTGCAGTTCATGATGTTTCACATGGGAAAATTATAAGTTACAATCGTTATGAATTTTTATAATATAATGAATACAGTTAATTAAAGCAAATACTTTTCCGTAAAATATTGAATACTTTATTAGATTCCCGAATGAATCGTATTAGAATATCGAAATTTATAGAATCATTATAAATGTAGTAACGAAATATTACCTGAGTAACTTTTCAATAAGTAGTTTTCCGAGGAAACCTGTTCCGCCTGTTACTAAAATATTTGCATTAGCAAAAAATTCAGCTACTTCACTTTTTACATTTGAATCGGATGAATCACTTTCAATCCGATTGAAATCCAACAGGTCGTCTATGTATGCCGAACTTCCTTCTGATGTCATCTTGATCGTTATCCTGTTAAATATACGCGACATACGCATATCGATATAATATTGCCTTCTTTCAATATTTAAGGAGATAATTAATTTTTCATTTCGCTTATTCATTTGCAACTATTATACATGTATGGAAAAAGATTACGCAATAATCATTGTGAATACCATTGTGAAATAACTTTCTGAACGATACAACTATTAATTATTTAAATGTTAACACTTTATCGACCGGGGGTTTAATAACGCTAGTATTGTTAGGACGTCAATTGGCGTGCCCGGTCGTTAAAGTGTTAACATGCGAAAATAAAAGGAAAAAAGAAATGATATTAAGACAAACGTGTGCGACGATTACATTTTGAGTTTATCATTACTTACCGAATAAGACACGGTAAGCGCAAGTAACGGAGACGATGTGATATCGACGACGGGAGAATTTCAACTGTAAAGTACTCCGATCCCCATCCAATAGCTTTAAAGGCATACACATTTCCTTGTTTGTTCACTTATTCAACACATAACAAAATGATCACCTCTTGATGCAAATTCGCATGCCATTTAGCTTCTAGAATTGTTTTCGATGACAATAGGTGGCCATCGATAATGAGGCATGCTTAAATAGTTTCGCAAATGTACGATCAAATATCGTAAACATGTATGTATTGCAAATGGACATACATTGCAATAACAACAGTTCGTATGTATATCCAATTTTTGTAGCTGTAAGTGTAGTAAACTAAATCAAACAAGAAACGAATTAAAAAAAGAAATCGGAAGAAATAGATCATATTGGAAAGAGGGAAAACTTTTGTATGCTCCAATAAAAAAATTATTCCAATGATTTGGCGGAACATAATGTGTATATCAAATTTCCTTGTTCAAACATTGAATGGTGATAAATTCATAGCACAAACATATACTGTATAAATTGACCAGCAATATTTGTTGATCGCAATGTGCAAGAGAATCAGAAATTGCAAAAGTTATGTACATTACGTTAACGTTTCTTTACCGATATATTCGGTGCCAATAGTTATAAAAATTAGTAACTTCTAATTGTAAAATTAAAAAGGTTGTATATTAATTAATGTTAAATAACTTTGTGGTATATTAATTATATTCAGTTTTGTTAACAGTTACAACTATTCACACGATATTACTTAATATTTGCCTGCAATTTTGTTTAAACCCCGCAAGACATCATTATATGTTCTACTAAAAACCAATGACATCACGCTTGAATAAAACATTTGCAGGTCACTAAAAACTTTGCCCTTTTATACTTCCTTCGACGTTTTTGCATAATTTCGCCACACGTATCAAACAACAGCGTAATGCAATCAAACGTGAACTTAGGCAAAAATTTTATTTCTGAAATAATTTGCGGGAAGACATATAACCAATTTTCAAATACAGTTTATATAACATTTATTCTATCAATTTATTTGTACTGATACATGCTTCATAGAGAGGATACAATATATAAAATACAATAGCGTATGGAATGGCATATACTTGAAACAAAAAAAATATAGATAAAGAATGAGCTACATATAATTTAAAGAAAACATATATTATTTACTATATCTGTAAAGCACTGCTTGAAAATTAATTATGCAAATTGGCTATGTATTACAAAATTGCAATACATGAATGAAGTAACATTACTCATTATTGCATTTGTGTCTATTGTTCGTTGTCTCCGGTACGTACTAAACATCTATTTTAATATTTTCAAGAGAGAAGGTGAAAAAATACTGTAAAACATTTTTTGATGGTATATGTTACAAATCATGATATATTTTGCAACTATTCCGTGAAAAAGATAAATAAGAACAAACATGTTTTGCATACAACTAAATTCTCCTCGTTTCTTGCACGGTGCCCATATTTTTTAACGCGCAGCGTTAGAACTTCCTATCATTTGTACAGAACTAATTAGCCACATATTTGACTTTCGATTATTACTTCCATAAATATACAATTCAAAATGCATTATACATATATATATGTTCAATTTCAGTACATTCTATCATCAAATCAGTTCGTTAAACAAAAAATATAAATAATGTATATATATAATTATTTTCGGGGACAGTAAGCTTAATCATCTAATAACACACTCAAGGGATCTTCGCAAATCTTTCTAGCTGTCTTTTTTAAATCCCTCGTTACTGCCTTTTTTACAGCGGAGCGTGCTTCAGTCAACTTTACTTGTGACTCGCCTGTGGAATTTGTACCGAAAATATTATCATCGTTGTCGTTGCCATCGACAGCGGAAGGAAACGGAGACTTCGACGCGACGATAGGTTTCCTCGCAACTGGCTTACTGCCGAAGATATTATCGTCTATGCTTGACTGATCTGCAAATATATCTGTAATATACGAAGTTCTCACAGGCTCGGTAATGCTCGTGAACATATCATTTTTATTCGATTGTTCCTGAATACTTCCAGATTCTGATGTCTGTGCCGGGTCGGATGTATCAGAAAACAAATTGGTACCATTATCGTCATCGTCAAATAAACTTATTTTCCTTGAAGGCTGCTCTACACTTTGCCTCCTGTCAGATTCTCTTTTTATCGACGATGTTTTGACAACAGGACCAAATAAACTGTCATCCTCGTCGTCCTCATCGAACAGGCTTATCCTTGGCTCCGTCAGAGGTTTCTTCACTGGTTTCGCCAAGGATGCCGAAAACAAATCACCTTCCGCATCATCGGCAAACAGGTCCAAAACTCGTTTTTTTACAGTTTGTTCTTCGGGTATTTTCTTGCCGTCGCTGGAAAAAAGACTATCGTCCACGGAAAACAACAAACTTTTTCCTTTTTCCGGGGACGGTGTTTTCGTAACGAAGGCAAACAACTGGCTCGGATCTTTCAGTGGATCGTGACTACTGTCCCGTAATGGATCGATCATTTGTTGCGACTCATCTTTGGATTCTTTCATACTTGTGCGCGAAGTCGTAGCTTTTACAGTAGAAGTGGTACTAGATTCGGACAATATGCTACACTCTTCCACCTTTTGCGTAGTTCTTCCAGTACCTGTGTCTACATCGTCGATCTGCTTAATATGCGTGTCCTTTAAAGGTTTAAAAGTAACCGGGGGCTTTTCAGACACAACTTTCTCAACCGGAGAAAGAATAGGTGCTCTTCCAAACAGTGTATCCTCTTTTTGCGGATCCTCGGGTAAATCAGGTGGAACATCGAACAAATCTTCCTCGTCCGTAGACGGAGATAACAATGTGTTTTTATTAGCACTCATAGAACTTTCCTTGCTTATGCTACCAATCTCAGATTTATCGTCTGCGGTCAAGAAAATATTAGCGTCAGGTGTTTGATGCACAGTATGATGAAGGTTATCGTTGTTCGACGGAATTAAACGATCAGAGCTCGTGACAATGATACACTCAGCATTAACATTCCCAGCTGCAGAGGTCTCTTCATTAAAGGTACTTGACGACTGATCAAACTGGCTCTCGCCTTGTGAACTGTTCTTCGATGTGTCTACTGTATCAAAATCGATTCCACTTTCCCTGATGGCAGATTTTCGTGCGTGCCTACTCTGAGGCCGCCGTTTCGCTTGTATTCGAACCCGGGTCTGAAAAATTGTTAAATGTGAAAGCCCAAATTCCGTCGATATAAATATCATTCTGTACATTTTTTATTATGCATAGTTGAATATTTATATATTTACCTTCGAGGCAGTTGTAGACAACGTTTCCACTTGAGCTGGCTCATCGAAACTGATGCCACCTTCAACGTTCCTCCCACCCGAAATTGTCGGCTGTTGCTGTTGCGGCGGCTTTTGGGCAGCGCTATCCTCTAATAAAGCAATTGTTAAAATTATAGAATTTAATGTGGGGGAATAAATGTCGATATAACAAAATACAAGATACAAGTGATGTCTTTGTTACCAGATATACTTGGAGGTGAACTATGACCTTGGGTGCTAATACATCCACCGTCGTTACTGTCTCTATCCATTGTACTGTCTTCATCATCAGTTTTTTCTTCGCTTCTCCTCCACAACGGTGGCGTATCCATTGGTGATAATATTTTTAAATCGCCCATTTTTCCCAACAAATTTTGTATCTTGCCAGAAACCGCTCGTTTCGTTCCCTGGCTATTCTCCTCGGATGGAGGCGATGAAGATTGGATGTCCAATGATTTTGGGGGGCTCTTCTTTGTCTCATTTTCTACATTATGCGTATGAACATTATCTTCGTGGCTAACGTGTTTTACATCCCTCCCGTTCTGTTCTTCTGCTTTGTTAGACGCGACAACAGAAACATTTAGATCTTCAGGTTTTGAGAAAATAGAATTGTCTGGTACTACAATACTTTTAGCAGGAGACCCTTCAACGCTAGTGTCCTCTTTCGTCTCTGATTTCCATTGTTCTTCTCGTTTCGTCTTTTCCGTTGCTACACTACCGGTTCCAAACAAATCATCGTAATCGTCATCCTCAAATATCAATCCGTGTGATCCGATAGTAGTAGAGAACAGTGCATTGCCCGAAAGAATATCGCTACCCTTC
This sequence comes from Nomada fabriciana, assembly GCA_907165295.1. Classification (NCBI taxonomy): domain Eukaryota; kingdom Metazoa; phylum Arthropoda; class Insecta; order Hymenoptera; family Apidae; genus Nomada; species Nomada fabriciana. The sequence goes on along the minus strand of OU015693.1, from coordinate 8,665,351 downwards.
CTTTCACTCTTCTCAGAAGATACTTTTTCCTCGGCGACGTCAACCTTGGACGAAGTCGATCGTGACAACTGTTTATCATCGTTCTTTTGCTTTTCGTCCATCGATTTCTTTGCCGAAAACAAATAATTCGCATCCTCATCGTTGAATACGCGAGATTCGGTCTTAGTCTCGGTATTAAGAGGCTTCTTAGCGAATAAATCGCCATCGTCGCCATCCTCATCGTCAAACAGGCTAATTTTATTCGATCCCCCGGCATTTCCGCCTTTCTCTGGGCTGATACTCTTCGTAACCTTGTCCCGGATGCTGCCCCCGAACAAATTATGATCCGGGTCGTCTGACATTTTTTTACCAGGAACGTTGCCCTCCACTTTCGCCGGCGGTTTCGATGTGGAACCGAAAATATCGACATCTGGCGAATCTTTGCTGGCAAATATGTCGATTTCTTCGTCGAATAGGCCCCTTCGTTGCATCAACTTGTTTTTGTCGGAATGCTGAGATACAGTCGTCAAGAAATCGCTACTTTTTTGTGATCGAGACCCCGAGCTGGGCGTAGAGAATAGTTCGTCGCCGGAATCAGAGTCGTCGAACAACGACGACACTTTCGATTTAGCCGGCTTCGAATTTGCCTTCGGTAGGGGCGGTGGGCCGAACAAATCGTCGTTCTCGAACACATCGTCCTGTCTTATGGACGAAATGTCCTCGATCGTCTCCTCCAGCGGTTGATTGTTCGTCGAATTAGAGTTGGACGTCGCGTTTACCGGATCACGTGTACGGGCAGTAAAAAGGCTATCGCTCGCGACTCTTTCGCGGTAAATCTCCTCCGATTTTAGGCGGGTCGACGTCATCTGTGGCTGAAAGTCGACGCTGGAACGAAAAATAAGCGCACCGATAAGCATCGCAAAAGGACGAAAAAATATGGTGCAGCATGAAAAATGATTTGAAATCGGTTTTCCCGGCTCTCTGTCTGCATGGGAAACGATGGAAAATTTCGATTCGGAAGAGTAGATGCTCCTCCTTCGTGATAAAAGAAATTGAACATTATTTGATGATTCACGTAGTTCGTTCTTCGCAAAACTTAAAAAACGAATGTAAAGAAGACTTGAAATTAAAAAGAAGAAAGTTGATACAGAGTAACCAATGCATCGCGATAAAATTAATAGGTAAAAGAAGGATTGATCAAAGAAGATTTCGAAATGTGTTATCACATCATTTCAAGGTAGTCCAAGGCGACATGAATCATTCACCTGGGAAAACCGTAATCTCCCAAAAATTATGCAAACTCGATGGTAGCATATTAATTATTTCTTTAACGACCAGTTATGACTGCTGGCGATTGACTAACTACGATATTCGGTAAACACATACGCATCATCTCTAAAACTAAAGATGCGCTAACGAATACGTTATTAAAGCTGAGAGAACATGGCTTCGTACAAAGGTCAGCAACGATTACAAGCTGCGACGTAAGTATAAAAGGGAATTCTGAATAGAAGGATTACTAGAACTGTTGGTGCAGTTGTAAGACGTACAAATTAACGGATCAAGATGAGAAGCATTATTCTGTGCGCCCTTTTATTAACGATATGTTTATTTTCAAATGTGCAAGGTATGTTAATTTCCAGGGAACAGTGAATATCAATCAGTGGTGCATTGAAATGAATTGATATGTGTTGCGAAAACAAACGATTCGCGATAGCGCTATCAATAATTCAAGACTAAGTGGACGTATAATTAGATGTAACAACTTCTCCCGAGGCATAAATTGATATTTTGTCTGAATTATTCTATTATCATTGAGACAAATCAATTGCTACTGGCAGAAAAGAGATTAACAAATGAAAAACATATAATATAATCGAAAAGTAGTAAGTCTGATTTTAACAATAATGGGCTCCTATTATTTTTTTAAATAGGGAATTGCAAGGTTGGTGATAGAGACCTGACCGTAGGAGAGCACCACATACAGTGTATCAAATATACATGCTACTCCGACGGGCATGTATCAGCACTTCCGTAAGTGATTCGATTTTAAATGAATATTTAATTGTAAAATAGTACATGAACATAGCGTTACTCGCTTCTTTATACATCGCAATTTTGTCGACGAGAGGCAGAAATATTGTCCATTCCTCCCGATTATTAAAAATCGTATACGTACTGTTCAGAAGATACATTATTACGAAATATGATTTTATGCAATAAATATTTTAGATGCCCATTATATAAATGCCAAGAAGGAAAACAAACCGGATACCAAAAAGAAGATTTAAGTAAACCTTATCCAGAATGTTGTGAGGGACCTATTTGTGGAGATTAGATAGTAATTGCATACCATGTTGCTATCACGGTAATAAATAACGTCGCCCAAAATTACCCATAGGATAACGTTAAATGTTAACCACGCTCTAAACACAGAATGTCATACTTACTCGATATTGTGTAGATAAAAATATAGAAGATATAAAAACAAAATATTTTGTCAACTAAACTAACTAAACCGTAAACTAAAGAAGCTCGCCTTGAAACTCGCGTACGTACTCGGTACAATCACCACAACGCAATCAAAGATGACTAACGTTTGGATCATCGATTCAATGACATTTTATGTGCTCGGCACGTATGCATGTTCGTTCTCTTTTGTAGAAAAAGAAGAATAACAACAAAGCCGACCCCTGTTTTTAATTATACCATGCTACATACGATCAATCTTATTATACAAATGATGACATTTTTATTGTTAGCTTCGTTCGAAAAATATTGCAGTAAATAATTTCGTTGATGTAAAAGTAATTTATCTGACGATGCCAATAATAATAAAATGAATACTTACCCTAGGCTTGAACCTCCTGTGTTATTAATACTCGATGGTTGGATCGATATCCCGCTACTGTAGCTACTTTCATTGGCGGATACTAAATTTTCTACGTTATTCCTTCCCGTCACAATAGAATCCCGATCACTAATATTATCGTTCAAAGTAGTTCTTGCTGAATTATCGTGCACCGACTCCTTTCTTGCTGTACTAGTTTCATAATTCGCTGGCGTATCGTTGCCCGACGATCCGGATGACTGAATCCGCGATATCCTACTTGACAATTTATTTTCAACGTCTGCAGTTAAGATATTTCCAAGTATTGATACCCCACCTACGGGTTTCTAAAATGGCGAAACGAAATATTAATTCCATAATTTCATTACAGAGTCTGAAAAGGAAATTATATAATCGATTACATATTATGTAATGCAATCTTACTTTTTTACTTGGCGATTGATTTTTAGGCGAAAGGAATAGATCACCACCGTCTTCGTCATCACTGAACAAGTTGGCAGCATTCACGTTAGTTTCTGGTGTACTTGTAGCTATATTGCTAGTAACTGCTGGTGCTGCTACTTCTAAATATTTCTTCTGCGTATTTTGTACATTCGAAGATTGATTACTATTATTTGAGTGTTTTTTATTCTTGGTTTTGACTGTATTTCTCGGTGAGAAAATATCGTCCGAGTCCTCGGATTCAGCATCGGCGAAAAGATCATCGATCGCAGATTTGGGTTTCGTGGCTGAAAATATAACGTGTTATCGAACTTCTCGAAACATAAAATGTTTCGAATATAAATACTTGTACAAAATTTCAAATCAAAGGAAATTTACAAATTGTACTTATTGGTGGCGGAATGTCGACGCTTGCAGGTATGATATTGTTTTTGAACGGTTTAATTTCTTTTTCTTTCCACAAATTTCCCGAAGATTGATCACTTAAAAATCCTTTGTTTTCGCTGAATATACTCTTGGTATTATCACTTATCACATTTTCGTCTTCCTCTGGGGTAAACAGATCATCTAAGGGAGGCAGTGGTGATTAGCGTAAGAAAAAAGGATCGTTGATTTAGCAGAATTTATCGAATTCGTGGAAATACCGTTAAGTCTATTTATAGATGCTTCATTTACTTCATCTACAACAGCTGGCTTCTGAGCCTGTCGAACTGTACCTAATCGTTTGGCCAATTCCTCTGCAAAACTCGGCGTAATATTGTTTGGCAATGGTAGCTAAAACGTAACATATGATTTCCAAATATTACGTGCACGATATATACAGACATTGTGTACCAGTATAGGTACGAAAAAATGATAAAAACCTTTGATAGATCATCCTTAGGTGTAACTGGTTCGCTAACAGAATCCATATTATTCTGACTAATTACATCTATTTTGTCATTAGCCAGGTACGAGATATCATTTGCTTTACTGTAATCTGATTCAATGATTGAGGATAATGATCCAGCAGTATTTGGTTTTGATGCTGCATCCATATTAAAATGTTTAAACGCTGCTGCTCCATCAGCATCACTTTCCGATTCCTCTTCTTCCTCTACTTGCTCCGATTCACTACTGCTACTACTACTTCCTAAACCAATTCTACTTGAACTTTTCCATTTTTCAGACCCAATGACGTAAGGTAAAGGCCGATCTTGGTATGGATTATTTGGCCCCAGTACAACACTGAAATTAAATTATTACATATGTTAATAAATAGCTATTATAATAAAATGAAATAGTGCAACAAACATATTTACCTTAATACTACTTTATTGTCCTCTTCTTCGCTATCACTATCCTCAACTTCCATTTCTTTATACTTCTCGTACATTATATTTAGGCCTTCCTTTACACTTTCACTGACACTAGCTATAAAGTTTGCAGCTGTAGAATCTTGGTCCTTAGATTCCTATATACAAATTTCATTACAAGGATTTGTGAAAAAGGCTGCAATATCTTGTATCCCATAACTTTCTACATACCTCAACTGGGGCTTCTACTTTTTTCTCAATCTCTATATCGTCCTCCTCTACCCGACTCTCAATAAATTGAGTATTGGACAGAGCCAAGGATGTGTTAGTAACATTATCTATAAATATTGCAGTTTCATTTAACTGAGTTTGCAACGAATCCAGAGCGTCTTGTGTCTTACTAGCTTTTGACACCAAGTTCTGCAAGATATTGACAAGTGATTTGTAACATACTATTTCAACAGATGGCCATTCATTACACATGTAAATCATACTTCAGAAAATTGCTGAAGGTGTTTAAGAAGTCCCGCATCGCCCGCTAAACTCCATTCTCTTCTCTTTTTCCGCATTTCATCTGTACTCCATGGATGATCCCATGGTTTATCCATCCCATCTGATACGTCCTAGTATATAAAATATTCATTACGCTTGAGAAACATAAAAACTGTGTAATTTAGACCGATGTGTAATAAACATATATTTAGCAAAGAAAAGAAAAAATTATTAATCTGCAGGATTGTTTATATTTATTAACCTTAAAATTAGTTCTAGAACAAATGTCAACGATGGTAAACAGTTGTGCAACATACCATACCACCTAGCTCAATTTAGATGAACAGATTGTTATTTTTCTTTATAATTACATTTACATATGTTGGATTATTCTTTATCAAACTTAATAAAAAGAAAAAAACACCCACTTAATGGTTGGGATTATCAAGTTATTGTATCCGGCACTGTCGCATCTACCGTATGATTTAATTCGTACCTTCTTTAAAGAGAAAAGTTTCAGGAATGTGTGTTGAGGTTGAAACTTAAGCGGTTGTTTATATTTCAAGAGCTGTTCGTTGCTTGCATATCAACAAGTAGAAAGTGAAGAAAATTCAACAGAAATGTGAGGATGAGTTAAAATAAAAAGAATTTTTTTCATTCGAACATTTTTTTGTATGTATAAACTATTTTTGTGTACGAAGGTATGGTAAAATAAAATTTCACAACGATCCTCCAGCAATATCGCAAATGTCATATATTTGCAATCCTGATTGCGTCATTCAACATTTATTTATGCCCACATATAATGTATCAATATTAATTAGAATTCAATACAACTGGAACAATTGGCACAGGGTTTTTCTATTACTATGTACATTACTAGCGAATGCAATGTTGCCAAACCGAACAGTATTTTGGTCCGCATTCAACATTCCGCTGTCCGACCGATCGAGTAACAGCGCTGCTGTGGATTGTTTGTCAATATCTTCGAGTTAGTTGATTTTTACTAGCTTTTATGTGTAAAGCTATCATTCTACAATGACACAAAAGATCAGAAAAGTATGCTGACTATAAATGTGTCAGAGTGTTTAGTGTATGTGTACAAAGCATACTGATAATACCGTCAAGAAGAACGTCGTATAGGTGCAATAATGCTGCGTTTATATGCAAGTGAGGAATTCCATCTGTTTCATTTAATGAAAAGAATGTTTGGAGCTTTTACTCGATAAGGGAAAATACGCAATCATTTCTCAGTTACAATTGTTCAAATTGTACGACACCATGGCTACTCAATATAGCTAAGCAATTTTACAAGAGGAGAAGTAAAGGTTTATATTACAGCAAATAAAAAAAAAGGACAGGATAACCTTTGGGGCAAGTAAAGTTCCATACATTGACACCTTTAAATGATAAAGAACACGGTATGTTTATAAAATAAGTAATATCTTACAGGAATGTAAACAAAAATTTAGTTCCGAATTTTTCTTTCGCAAATCGATTTAATTCTTTAACACTTACGCGTATAATAACATCCACGTATTAAATAACAAGAAATTATATTATTTTCCTTACTACTTGAAATAACTAGCAGTTGCATAAATGAACGAAACAATTGAAAAATATTGTGATATTGTTATTTATGAAGCAATTTATATGTTTGTTTGTTTTAGGTACTTTAGAAAAATGTATGTCAGAATGTTACGACAACGGGACATAGGTGATTCATATAGTAAAGATGAATACATTCGACAATTGTGTATCTTGTTTAGTTGATGCACAGAACATTGTCTTAGGCAATTGTCGATTTTCTTTATTGCATATCTTTATTATTGCTCTTCTGGAGCATTCTCATTGTCATAAAGTATCCAGTGTTCATAAAATCACTTTTAATGAGGCTGAAAGCACGCATAGGAAGGCAAACTCTCTTTTGAGAAGGCACAGTGTTTTACAACTGACTTTAACGAACAATGAACCATTCGGGAAGTGGAAAACGTCAGGCGAAGGTTTTGGAAGAAAACTATTGGGACTGTAGTGTTTGCACATATAGGAATACAGCAGAAGCATTTAAGTGCCTCATGTGTGACGTCCGAAAAGGAACCTCTACGCGGAAACCCCGCATAAATCCCCAGCTGGTGGCACAACAGGTTGTAGCTTTTGTTTATTACTACAATTTGTTCCCTTTTTCTTTTACACGTGCTAACATATATTGGAGGACATGAAAGAAGCAAGTTAAGGAGTAATATTAACACTTATTTCTGTGTAGGTTGCACAGCAACAATATGTACCACTTTTAAAACCAGGAAAAAAAGAAGGTGGTAGCGGGGGTAGCACAACCAGTAGTGGCAAAGAAAAGGACCGTAAATTGGATAAACCAAGGCGTAAAAATAGGCATCCGCCCCGTCTTAAAAATATAGATCGTAGTACTGCGCAGACCAATGAAGTGACAGTAAATAATGTTACTGTCGTTATTACAGAATATAAGCCCAAAGTGAAAAAGAGTTCAGATCAGTCTGGTTTATCTAGCAGTGCTTCTTCCGAAAATGGAAGTCAGCATGATTCTAATCAAGACTCTAGAAGTCTGGATATAGGAACGGATACTTAGCTCAATGCTATGTCACATATATGTATGAATTAATCTAATTAATATATTATATAGTATATGTCAATCTCTATGGACTGTGGTCCATTATGTAGACAAAAACAACCATTTTGTCTATATGTTACAGGTTACATAACATTCAATGAGGTCAGACATTTTATGCTATCAGTGGAATCATTGGATTATGTCTCCAATGTAACATCAAAAATATATCGCGTATTACTATTGTTTCATACTAACACGAAAATGATCTATTTCGTAATCTTTACAACCAGAAGAATCAACAGAAATTAGCTGCACTTAATTCTGTCTGCTTCATAGTTTGAGAATATTTTGAATTACTCTGTAATACGTCGAATATTTTAGTCAATATTATTTGTCCAACTTCGGACATTGCTTATTCTGCTTATATAATATTGATTCTAAAAAAATACGTTGTGCGTCTCTTAATATGGCATATGGAATTCGATATCTCCATTGTTGACATAATAATGTCCACACGACTTTCATTGAATTTATAACACCACTGCCAGAAAGCATGTTGTAAGATTATTGTTAATTAAAATATTTTAACGAACTCATTTATGTATAGTATGAGGTATTTAACTTGTTTATTTAATAATTAACGCGATGGAGAATTAAGAACTGGCATTGGTACGTATATACCTATACCCCATTCCAAAATTATCTATTAATTCGATCTGTTCCAGGGATTATATTTTCATAGTAATTAATTTGATGAATCCAGGAATATTTAATTTATGTATCGATATATATGAAAGATTATGCAAGTAAAATATGTAACATAGTACGGAGTGTAAAATGGAATAATATCTGAATCATTAAGAAATTTTCTCTTTTGTAGTTTATAATTTTTGTTGATAACTTTTACGTATTTCTTTATTGCGCATACGTTAATGGTACTAGAATATGTAGATTCAACATGACATTAATTGCAAATATTCGACCAATCTATTAAATATTAATTTTTTTATGTAATAAAATCATAAATATTGAAATATGTATTGCTATGGAATATTATCAATTTCTTTATTACTGGTATTACAATCGAGCATAAAAGTTTTTAAGCTGGCTCATATTAGCAACTGCCTAATCACTAATAACTGTGATTCATAATTCTTTTTATATTTATTTTTACATATTTTACGTTACCAGGTAGAAAATAGTATTGCCGAATCGAAACACACAAAATTTATTGTGACTTAAGGACCATAAATTTATAATATTATTTCATAAGTGCATTGAATTATAAACTGCTAACTATGAATTATAAATACAACCAATTCTTTTCTAAATTCGTGGAAAATATTTTTATGTCAGTTAGATCAATATCTAAAGAATAATATCTCATTGAAATTAATATTCTTTATGGTAAACATCAAAGTATATGATACTTTTACAAACATTTATACATACAATAACATTATACCGATATTAAAGAAAGGATGTAATCATGCAATGTTAAACAAATTTGTAATATTGAAAAAGATATTGTAATTGCCATTTCGCAAGTTATTTTTCATGAATGTCACGAATTTTATAAATTTGATAAGATAAACATCAAACTTACTTTGAACAGAACCGAAATTCCAATTTTTACGCTTTTATTAGCTTTGCATCTGGAAATTATATTCATTCTAATCTTTATTTCATTTTGACAAAAGCTGAAGAATATCGATCAAATATATTTTAAATTATATTGATTTACCATAAAAAACAATTTATTCTTGATCATTCTACAATTCAAAAATGTATACTTTAAACTTTATAATGTACAATTTAGAAATCTATATTTTCGATTTAATAATCGTTCAATAATGATTCGAAACAGAATGTTTAAATAATTTCCATCTACTTACTTTTATGATATTGGATCGATACAAATCAAAAGTGTACCAATTGTCTTGAATGTGTAAAAATGTGTTAAAAAAAAATTGGATTTGTGTGTGTTGTAAATTAATAGAGCAAAACTACTATGTTGTACAGATTGTAAAACTCTCGAAAAGTACTGTTGAAGTTAACATTATATTATTGCAAGGATAAAATAAATTACATGTTTTAAGAAGAAGAAGAAGTAGAAGATTCAGTTTAACCTTCCAAAAACGTTCTTTTCTGATATTTTATTTATATTAAAACAATGTACAAATAAAAAGGTACCTCGAGTACCTTTGATGTGCAGTCTTTACAATATTTATATTTAACGTAACTGATCATTTTTATTGTACATTTTGACTTACTCTTTTCCCTTCTTCATCGCTTTTGAATTAAATGTGCCCGCACTGAGAATCATAGAATCCATATTTTCAGTTACATCCATCATTTCTTCTTTTACTTCCGGTTTTATATCATTAATATTACCCTTTGATGGCGGAACGCACTTCCGTTCTTGAAATCTTTCGCGCACTGGTGAAAAAGAAAAGAGAAATAGAAAATGGAAAGTCGTAAATTTATGGATATTTATGAGTTACAGATCCCTACCTTCAGATTTTTCGAAGAAATCAAACACTTTAAAATTATGAGCTTTATTGTCACCACCAACACTAAACACAAAGGGATTGTCTGGACTTGCTGCGAGGCATAGTAAAGAGCCAAGGCTGCTTTTGTGATCCCAAACAAGACATGGTTCTGTGTTGTTAATAATATCCCATACTTTTATTACACCATCGTTTGATGCAGTAACAAGAAGACCTGGACATGACGAACTAAGAGACAAACCTAAAACCACAAAACATTAATTTTAGTTTTATCCGATGTTTATGTTACATTATTTTTTTGATACTTTAATTTCATAAATATTTACCTATAACTTCTTTTGTATGAGCTTCTATATTCCAAATCGGTTCATCCTGCCTAACATCTATGTACTGTACACGTCCATTAGATGTACTAATCTAAAACGGAAATTTCAATTACCGTGATATCTCGTCATATATCTGCGATTATGCGATTTCTATTTCAGATATAAACATTAACATATTTGATACTCACTATGCAGTAATTTGAGTCAAAACGATTCCATAATACTTTTTCTACTTCACCTGGGGTTTCCCATGATTTCGTAATCGTTTCATGTCTACAGTCAAATAGTCTTACAATGCTAGATAAGAAAATAGAATATATAAGTATTTCAGATATATTTGAAAATATTACACGTTCAATTAAAAAATAATACACATACTTGTCGGCGCAACCTGTCAGTAACTGATGAGTTTCTGTTGGATGCCACTTTAATGACTGTACTTTCTCATTGAAGGAAGTGAACTTGTTGACAGGGGTACCGTTTTCTAAATCCCATAATAGAACTGTTTGATCAACCGATCCACTGGCTAGCACATGGCTAATAGACAATGCGAAGAACGGTTTTATTATTAAATACATTAAATATGTAAAAGCTTTGTTTCAGCCAGAATTTAGTACTTACGTATAATTTTCATTCCATGCCAAGTCTAGCACAGCATCCTTATGCCCAACACGTTTCTGATTTTTCTTTTTGTTTGGTTTACGGCCAAGTTTATAAGCTGGTTCTAAACAATCTATTATATCCAAATCCCATACCTCAATTATAGGAGTCATATTACCAATTGCACATAAATTACCTAGGTAAAAAAAAATCGTTTATCTTAAGATCTTACAATTTCATGACAAATACCTTACACTTACTCGGTTTTGCATCCGCAGGATCATAATTTAGCCATTCCATACACAGTGGGAACGATGGCAATAATATGTCATGATGACAATAAAATGAACCTTCACTTTCATTGTACACTGAAAACCATTTAAATTTACGTAATAGATGACTCAAATAGATACTCAAATAGATGATCATAATTTTTATGCAATATACGAACCAAATACTTCCAAAATGCTAGCATCGTCTTCTACATGCCCCACTAATACAAGATTATCGGTACTTTTGATAATGTCATCATCTGCTTCTGAATCGTTGTCTTTCTTTGTTACAAAAGGATCTTGACCGTCTTTTCCAAAAGTGGCAATATTTCTAATATTGCAATGTATATCACCCGCTGTATATTTACACAAATATTATAAATATTATAATATTACATTATTGGAGTCAATACAGTACGCATAATATAATATTCTGTCTTACATTCATCGTCGTATTTGTCAAAGTCGTACTCATCTGCTTTGGATGTATCAAGTACAGATTCTGTTTTAATATTTTGTTCCACAACTTCACCCAGTTCATCATCGGAATCATTTTCAGCGTCTCTAAGGAAAAAAAAATATTTCTACAAATGCCAAATGCCTTCTTATGTGGATACCACATATTGGCATAATACTCACGCTAATTCGGACTGTGTTTGTTTTATGATTTGTTCCAATTCGTTCGAAGTTAATTCAACCTAAAACATAAGGGAATAACAAATTAAATTTGGGGAAATAATTAACCAACGAACAATGTCAATAATAGTGTTAGTATTTAGAATTTGCGTTCCCCAAAAAATTGTATAAATTATTAACCTTTTCAGGATTTGTAGATGCAACACCCTTTCTGACCCATGCCGTGCTTGGTATGATACTCATTTTTAAATAATATACTTTTTACATTAACTGCGTACAAGAAGGATATTTACAATGTTTCCACGAAAACGTTATATTAAAGACAGTGTGAAAGGAGCACGTGGTAAGTGCATATCAAACATTGAATACGATATAAACACTATTTCGATTCGATATATCGACTCGATAACACTGTGCATGACGTGTAAATCAGCGCTAGCCATTCGCCACACATAGTGATTAAATTGAATTTGTACGAGGACGAATGTGTTTAGATATTAACATTTAATTAAATATAATTAATATATTACATTTAAAATATATTAGACATTCGAAAGAACATAGTTAAGTATTCCTAAGCTCAACGGAGTATTGAGCATATATCTGAAGTAAAAAACTGACAGTAACCTCGAACAACGATAATCAGCTGTTTGTCAATTATTAATAAACATCAGGTAACTCATATTAAATTTCTTTCTTTCATTATACTGCATTGGTAAGTGAATGTATTTTTTTTTATTCTTACTTTTATTGTCTATTACATTTTTTTGTTAATTCATAGTTGTTACTGTGTATCGTGCGTATAATCGTTTATAGTTTTAAGGAATGTTGTAATAAACGATCGACAAATAATGATTTGTGTGTATAAATTTCAGTTTCATAAAATGAATAGTTCAGCGGATCCTAGACGTCCCGAGCGGGAGGTTCGTTACAAACCTTCTGTGTCAAGCAGCCAAGCACAACCGGGCGACAATGCGACGCCAGATTATATGAACATTTTTGGAATGATCTTTAGTATGTGCGGTTTAATGATGAGATTAAAATGGTGTGCATGGGTTGCATTATACTGTTCATGCATTAGTTTTGCAAATTCAAAAGTGAGCGACGATACTAAACAAATCCTCAGCAGCTTTATGTTATCCATATCGGCAGTTGTAATGTCATATTTACAGAATCCACAACCCATGACTCCACCATGGGCATCTTCGATACAATAAAAGGTTTTTTTAAAACTTGTGGCACTTTGACTATTAATTGTTTAATCAATTTTTTATTCATGTTTAGTCTGTAATATTGAGGAAATAGAGTTTCTTCTATAAGAACTTACTAATCAATTACTTTTGTTCAAGATAAAAAATATGAATTAACATAATTGCAATTATGTACTAGGATAAAAATGAAATTGAGTTCAGGTTTTTGTTTTTTGAAAAGTATATTTTAATACATTAAGTGAATTATTTTGCTATGTATCACTTGTTCCTAAAGATATTCTACAAATGTCACTTACAATAATTTTAATATATATATATTATGTTCTCTACATACGTATTATATTATCTAGAATTAAATAGATTCTTTCTACTTTTTACATAAATACAGTAATTTTAAAGATTCAACTATTAAAAGACTGTTAATAAAAATCACGTTTCGTAGCTCATAGCTTATAGTTCTCTGTTATGCAATTGTATTTTTCAATGGCTACATATTTTACACTTTATATAGAATTTATATACGCGTTCAGTCGCATTTTTGCGTTCGTTTGAAATTTGATAAAAAAGATAGTGTAATTTGTTTGCCGGAGACTCCTGTATGTGAATTTAGAAGATAGAACCAAATAATATAGCAAAATTATATGGATGATTGCAAACGGTACATTGGAGCAAGGCAATCTTGTTTTCCTATATTTTTGATTATTCTTTTAAAAAACTGTACAAACGTGCTTAAAAATGGTTGTACTAAATAATATTGAAATAGAGTAGGCCAGTGCAACTTCCGTGCAACATTTCCACGTTTTCGTCGCGTGACGATAGTTAACAGTTTTAAAAAAAAAAATTTAGACTCGTTATTCTTAAAAGCTATGCTTAAAAGTGGATATTCCTTTTAAGTAGCAAGGCATCTTGATTCGTGTAAATTTTCATCCATATAACCCGCTGCCTTCTAGTTCGCCTAATATGCTTTTATATATTTTCGCTTCTTATATCTTTAATATACAAGATAAACAACTCTGTATCTTATTTGTCCTTTGGTTTATCGTTTTAGTTGGCAGAAAACATTCTGAATCAGAAAATACTTCGTTTCGCTGCGGAAACGACTGTACAAAGAGGAAAGGATGAAATAGTCTTTTTTATTCTACGATGAAAATCGACTTACTATTCACATTTGACTATCTACCTATTATTCAAGGAAAGTTTCGGAAACTTCCCCTCGTATCGTCCCTTAGATAGATTTACCATAGATTTCAGCGAATGATCATCATATAAAAAGAGGCTACACAGGATATATGGCCCCTTAATTTTAGAATACTTCGCATGTACATCTATTCGAAGGCGTACCAGAACGACTCTGAATTATCACACTGAAAAATGTGATATTGGCACAGATAGCTAGTATTTATTTTAAACATTATTCATCCTGCCTTTCTTTCGTGGTCCCCGGTCGGTCTAAATTCCCGAAATTAAACGCTACTTTCGCCACGACCAACCAGCGTGATCGGATATACGTATTTTTTTCGCTTTGCGTTGAAGAAGGGCGAGCTGTGTTGCCCGTGCGTAGGTGTCGGCGATAGTCCCCGCAAAAGAGGTAACGAGGCATCACTAGTCATTCCTGTGCTATCGAACTTTTTCTTCCATTCTGCTCCTAAGTCTGTGGCTGGTGCCATCAGACCTTTGCATTCTGGCGAACTTCTTACGCTGAGGAACACATCGTTACTGCTATCACGTTGCCCAGAAGAACCCTGCAAAAGCGAAGTAGATGCATAAGGAACAATAGCACGTTCATACAAACTCTTGTATATTAATAATACAATACCTTGGCTTCGTAAAAGTCCAAACTGGATCCATTCGTTTCTTGCTCCTCTGCAGGAAAATCCGATTGCGCATGGTTGGACGTGTGAGACGCTCTGGAGGAATGTGAAGACGTGTGCGACGAGGAGTTTTCAGACAAATCATCCCTACAGCAGGCAGCTGTACACACCCTCTGATCTCTGCAATGCATCCAACAAGTTTCATTCATTTTCATTCGTTTCATTTTCTAATTTACGATATTATTATTCATCAAATTATCCGCATAATTATATTACATTTAAACAGCAATAAAAGAAATCTGTTCGCCCGATGAAAAATTATAACAGAGGTATGAATTGAATACCTTCTGACGATGACAGAGTCTCGTCTTCTCGGTACTGGCGGCGGAAGACCAGCGGTTAAGCTCTTGGCGCTTTCAAAGCTTGCCTCGCTATTGCCGCTGCTTGTATTACTGCCATTGTTCCCTTCCCTCAGGAAGTAATTCTTCGCTGAGAGCATAGCGAAGTGTAGGTTGTTCTTCAAGTCGTCCGCCGCCGTTGACAAGTTTCCCGGGATTTTTGGTGTACGTCTCATCGGCCTTGATGGTGGCACAGGTGATGGTGGATTGCTCGACGTCTCCGACAGAGTTTCCGGTGTGGCCAATGGCGCCGTTCGAGAGCTCTCGTCCCAATCGCTTCGACGGTTCAATCTTTGCAACAAGACAGAGCTTAGGACGATTCGTAAAATCAATGAAGGCAAAAAAACCCCAGCAGCTAAAGGGTAACAGTTTATTAGCACGTAGAGTAAAGTGTGCCCCTCGAGCTGGAATTGTCGCAAGTATTAGAAAGAAGTAGGATTTCCGTTTAATGGTCTGATCAAGTGCAATGAGTATCTATGTGCGCGATTGCCGAAGCGGTGCACGCTGCGAATCGTGAGGTAAGCGAACGTGAACGAGAGCGTGATACATGAGGTTCATTGAGCTCGATGGAACGATTTCTTCATTAATCTGCGAGGTATGGATTCGGATAAGAGATTCATCGAATGAGACTCCCTGCGTTTTGATGTAGAGAAACGATGTAACGACACGAAGCAACACCTTTTTAACGTAAATTATTCATGATAGATTCGTGTAAGACCGTATACATATTTACTATTTCCTAACGTATACCAATTTAACAAATTACTCCGTCGCCGAGCTATCCTCTTTACCCTAATTTCTCGTGAGCCTAATCATCCATTCTGATACTATGTCAGCCCACCGTCACCGGTCATCCTTCATCATCCAGACGTAAAAGTGCTATTCTTACAATTTACTGTCATCGGCTCTGGGCGTGTTGAGCAATTCGCTGGCCAGGCTGACATACTCCCATGGAATTCCTCTGGAATCGACGCTCAGCTCGCGACCAGCCTGAGGGAACTCTGAAGGGCTCTGCAAGGATGTGAAGCTTGTTTCCAGGCAGAGTCTGTGAGGTGGTGTCCCGGCCAAGTTGCTTGGATGCGACTTTACAGGGCTGGACGAGGACAGCAGTGCTCGCATTTCCTGCTCGATCTCCATCTCCTGGATCTCGACGACTTCACGCCCCTCCGACGCTTCCGTTGACGATGCTTGACCGGAAGCCAGTCTCTGCGGCTTCGCTGGTCCCAGGGTTGTTACAACCTGACATATTCATACGCGTGTTTCTAATACATAATCGTTCCACGAAACGGATTACTGTTTCACGATAACTCCGCGTTACTTCGTTATGGTTAACGTAGAGACGGGTTAATGAATTTTATGGTGATTCGAGAAGCAAAGAAGCCAGTTTGATTGAGTATCTTATTTCTTTTCCTGGTTTTTCCTCACGAAAGAAGATAAATTTGGAATATTATTTATAATATTTTTAGGATGCAGATATTTGTGTGCTTTGCGTTTTGAGAAAAAGATCGATTGAAACTTTCGTTGATGTTATGAATTTGTTAAGTAGCGTGTTTCGAATATTTCAAATGTTCGTCAAATGTGAAATGCATTATTTGTTTGCAGTGTTCCAGGAAAAAATATTTCCTCAGGTGTGTAAACATGTTTATCGGTAGTAGTGGATATTCTTGACTGCGAATAGAAGCTCTTAAAAAAAACCTGCTCATTGCTTTCGTTCCTATATGTGGCATAAAAACAAATGTATAATTTAAGAGTTCATGAACCTTAAGTGATTCAACAAAATTTTGCCCCGGTAAAACTGTGCCCTACTATTGTATACTTGAACCTTAGGTCAAACATCGGATCGATTAAGATATTTTTCTGCCAACGCATGCCCGAATCAATGAATTATGTATATATTACAATAAATAATGTAACAGAAAATGTAAATTATCAATGTTTTCTTTGCTTCTCCTGTGTGGGTATACATCCAATGTTTCAACGTTTGATCATTCTGTGCTCACGTTCGAGGGGTTACTGGAAATTTATGAACAATATTATAACAATTATGTCACAAGTTGGCAACACGTGAGAAATGGTTCGTGTGCGTGATAGCATTGGTTCAGGTGAAATGTGGTACAGAAATATGTACATCATTTGTTTAAATGAAATACGCGAATGTCGGTTCGGAGATCGTTTCACGAAAGAATAACTTTTCTCGCTGAAACATTTTCAGCTCGGTAAACCGCTATTCCGAACAAACTGTGTGTAATCCGCGTTCCTTATGCATTCTGGAAGAAATATCAGCGGAGTAGAAATGGGGACTTACGGAACATAGAAATACTATTTCGCAACCTAATGGTGCACGATCAACAAAATTTAATACACAGTATAAAAACGACCGAGTAAATTAATCAAGAATTCAGGTATTGTTAATGAAGTCTATTTCCGTACGCGAGTATTGCTCTGAAAGCATATACATAAATTTCTAACACGATGAGAAATGCAAGGGAAGAAACGATTGTGTGATAATAAATGGATAAGAATAGTTATGACACGCAATGAGGTTTCTATTATAAAAAAACAATAGGAAATGATTCAACACTTCATTGCGATGTGTATTATGTGCATACCGTTGACATATGATAATGTGCGATGAACGTAATGTACTAGAAAATTTAAGTTTCCGATGGTTAGTACGTGCGCGAACGACTGGGCGACAAGTACCATTCCAGGAATCGACGATCAATTCCCTTTTCAAAATTACTCGTCCACTTGTTCAAAGATTTTATATACACAGCTAATATCTACGTTGGTTTACGATACGTACATCCTTTATATTTTCAAGGCAACTGTAACTCGAGCAAACGTGTCGGTGGACGAATGTGGATGTGGTTTCTAAAAGTCATGGTAGTGAATAGCCGCATGCGATTTAATGCAACAAGACGTGGTCATGTGAATGGATCTGTGATGTTGGTGATAATCGACAGACTTATCTATCGTTTAGAATGTTCAGGTCGCTGTAGATTAGACCACCAATTATTATGAACAGAACTTTTATTTAAGTGCTGATGCCTTTGTAATCGATATAATCCTTACTCTTTTCTCTTTTGACTTGCCGGTTTACAGAAACCAACGACAAAAAAACAAAATTTAGAAGATTCAACGAATTGGAATGAATAATGTATTTTTGATACACAGCTCGTGCCATGTACAATTTACGAAATTTTTTCTATCATACTACACGCAACAAGATATCACATAAGAATCACATACACCCATCGATCAAAGCAATTGCTAAAAGACAGCCACTTCTTCAGCGACCTTCCTCCTACACCAGTGATACCGTTCCATTCTATCCCTTTTAATTTATTCCTCTACCTTTTCGAATATCCATCGATGACACACGCATGATCTTCAATTCAAGCATATAACAAACAACACACTCTCTATCACAATTCTACCACCACGCTACAACCTCTACAAAAACATCCTCTATGAAGGGTAGAATAATAGCAACAATTAAGGAACAACAATGTAACAGTAATTAATTGACAGCAGTGATATAGTAATGGTATCGCTGGTGCATGGTAGTTCGGGAAACGGAGTCCCGATAATGCCGAAAGACATCTCTATGTACCTTGTGTCGTGGCGAGAAGAGTGTGTGGTGACATAGACGTCGGCGTCGCGGCTGTGCGAGCTCGTCGGTGCGCTTTGATGGTGGAGAACGACGTGTCGTTGTTCAGGTGTCCATTGCGTTGCTGCCCCCGTTGCAACCGTTGCAACCGTTGCAATCGTTGCACACATTGCTGCATCCCCATCTGCAGAGCCGCGATCTCTGCACGCTGACACCTAATCCACACACCACACACCCTCAGCCACACATCCTCTCGCGAAATAGCTGGTAATCGTTCGCCGGGACAACGTTCACGTGTCTACTAATATTACTATTTATTTCAGATAGAATGCAACGTCTAACATCGTTTAGCCTAACACTATTCGGTTGGTAAATGCTTTAATCGTTTGCGCTACGAAGGTGTTCGTTAGAGCACGGGGGGTGCAAATTAAAATCGAACGGTTAAAGAAACGGTGGATTTATTGGACCTTCAATAGCTTTGCGTTTGTCGATTTTTTTCTTAGATGCAATTAAACATTTGGATAGCATTCTGTGACTTTCTACTTTGTCCTCTCTAAGTTTAATTAGGCAGTTTGGTATTTCAGGGGGCTGCGACTACTCTGATTGCTTTGGAACTAGAGCAACGACTACGATGGTTTCGCTCGAAATTTATATGCACCTGTTTAAATCAACTCTTACAACTATAGTTCGTCCGAAATGAATTGATCACTCGGGGTCAGCCGAGACTAATTGTCAAAATATCATTCAGCATCAGCGTGCATCTGTTGTCCTATTTCTTGCACCCTGAGATTGGTAGTATCAATTAATTTTGGATGAACATTTCACTGTCATGCAAAGCGAAAACAGACAAATAATTATTGTACGTGATTACAACCGAGGCTGAAACAATAGCGTGATCTTGAAAAGTGTGGAAGTTGAGAAAAAAAAATCGATTCGAGACAGGAAGCGAATATTAATAGGTTCATTGCAGATATGAAAGGGAGTAGCAAGTACATGTCATTATATTATTTATATATTGTAATAATATTCGTTTCGCGGTAAACATGGAAATACAGCTACTTCTGCAAATAGTTCTGAATAATATAAATAGCACACGATTTATGTTATCGTACTTGCCTTCGACATGAACATTTAATTTCAAATACTTCAGGCATAGAATTAGGAAGCAGAACCTAACAAATAAATGAATAACAACGTTTTCATGGTATACAGTATATTGAACAAATTAGCGTACATCGAAAATTATACAGAATTAAGTTGTTACAATGTGCAATCAAAACGACCATTGAAATGTGAATGGTTTAAGCGTTTGCTGTACGATATTCTATAACGATGTACTACAATTCTTTGCACATAAAATTCAATTGAGCGAATTGATTAATTCCGACAACGATTACGCATCTTTCATGGTTAAAATTTTGTAGAATTGTTGCGTACAAATTTTCAGTCGTTTTGGGCGCAATTGATCAAATAAAAAATATGAACAAAATGTAAAAGAGGAAAAAGTATACAGATAATTGTACGACAAGCTACAGTTGTTTGCAAATATTACAGTAATCCATGCAGTGTCGAAGGGCATGCGTTACAACTACTTAATCTATGTCAGCAATAAAAAAAAAGATAAAAACTAGACTCAATGTTCGATGTAATAACTTCCAATTGTTTCTTTTTGTATGGTACAAATGCTATTGCTACAGTATTGTACTACGCTGAGAACGTAAAAAGATTATACAGTATACAAAAATTTATACTTAAACATAAATAATAAAAAATACTACTCTAAGAAAAACCAAGCTCTGTAACCACATTAATCGTGGTTTTCTTACGCCAATAAATAAACATGTATAAAAAAATGACGCATAAAATTACTTGAATTTTTGTCTATCTTAGGTGTAAAAGAACATTACTTTTCTTCCATCAGCGGAACAATAAAATTACCGAATAAGTATCACTACCTAATGGATTTCGTTGTAAAAAAAAAAACTATTGCCTTTTCTATAGAAATTATAGAAAATCTGAAAACTCTGCAGAGTTTATGGATCTACAGAATAATACATGCCGATATATTGTCACTGTACTAACCCTTTTCTAATGAAAATTGCCTAAAATTAATTCCTGTCATTTCTATCGCTGCCAATATTCGTTGCAACCGCTTGCCAATCAAAATATAATTACGATTAGCGCACGAAACCGCTAAAAGGCCCATACAATTCCCATTTCCCATCCCTTCAGCGCACTTTCAAAAAAAAATTATCACACCCACGAATATTAACAGCCAAATAATAATTGAACTAGAGAAATGTTTCATCTTGTCTAATAACATTCAATCCACTACGTCTCCTTTTGTTCGTGTACTTCGACATTCACCACAATCGTCTCGTTATAAGTTCTCGCGACGTCGTGCGTGCTTTCGGTTTGCACCCCACTAACATCGCAATCCTTTACGTGTCCATTACTCTCTACTTTGGCAATTAGCTTTCGACGCTTGTCCTCTTCCCTCACGACATTCGGTTCGTCCCATGTTTCCTCCAAGATCTCATAATTGCCCAGAATTACCGAGGACATTCGGCTAACCGGTGTGTGCAAGCTCTTTATCTGGCGGATTATCGTATCGGTCTGGCTTACCTTGTTCAAAGCTTTCAGCATATTGTCTGGCATATGGTCCTGTATCATCACCGGGCTAATCAACACCTCGTCGAAGTCGCATGGACCTGCCCAGAGCGCCTGATACACCGGTTCGTGTTTGTGCAACATTTTCCTGAAATTCAGTGAAAAAAGGACCCCATTATTATAGACCACGTATGTTAAGAATGTAATTGTTCGACCGAATCGGCTGTTGAGTCTTCTTTGAGACGCTAGTCGCTATAATATGTGGATCATGCAATCGATGCACTTGCAGAATTGCTTTTACTGGCTATTGGACTTGGCCTGTGTACAGAGGGATAGATATTTGTTTTAAAATGACGCCCGATGTTTGAGGATTCTTTTTCCCCGATGAAGTTTTCTGTAAATTTTTGAGCGAGACCTAATTGGTTACTATAGAACGCTAGGTCAAATTTAAGTTGCGGGAAAAATAGCGCCCTAAATTATTGAGCCATTTTATAGAGTGTTTTCTAATTAGCGGTGCTCGGTAAGTTTAAGTAAGATTTAATTGGCTACTTTAAATGCAATGTTCATATTGTGTTTGCGCGAGATACGGGTTGAAATTATTGGGTCACTCTGAAGATTTTGCGGTTTAGGTTACGACCCAGCGTGACCTTAAATGAGCTTCGAATAGCCTTGGCATGATTTCCTTAATTTTGCTATTATTTCGTTGGTCCTTAAAGCAGTCTTAAAAGAGCTTTCAGCACAATTTCCATTTCAATTTACTACCAAGATATTTAAAAATCATCCTTGTCCTGCGGCAATTACACGAAAGTACTCTATATTTTACAAATATTGCCGACCCTTAAATTAAACACATATTTATATAAAACACCATTCCGAACTATATCCATTTCAATCGCTCTTGAAACTTTCAAGACAAACATATTATCCACCGTATAAACATTTCCCCGTACTATAATATATATTATAATATCCTTTACTTATACCTACATATATTCTCTACAAACTTATTCATGCAAAGGGGACTATAACGAAACGGGTACAGCAATATCTTCGACAGAAAACAACCAGAGAGTGCGATAATATGGATTCAAAGAGAGAAGTGTATAGAACGGATTCAAGTTACGCATGCGGGCATATCTTCAAAATGCAATTATCCAGAGAAACCCTGAAATTGAGAATTATTTCGATAAACGTACCTCCAGCGGCTCTCATATTTCTGCCTAGAAACGGAAAAACCCACGATTAAAATTTTCATTCAATTATATTCCAAGGAGCGCTGCATCATAACGCGTCGTCTATACAGTCGAAATCCATCAATGCCATATAATTTTCAATACACATATATAGGTTGCAGGAACTTACTCTCCCTTGTTAGGATGATGCCGGACAACATGTATGATTCGACCAGGTGGATACAGAGGCCTGTGCAAAGTTAACGCGATGCTGGAGTCGCTTGGAACGACGGTTTGCGAACGAGCAAGGTCCTTGTCCCTCTGATACTCGCTGATGCATCCGCCAGCCTCTAAATTTGCAGCCGAGGTAGGGGTTGAACCGCAACCGCAGCACATCACTGAACAAGCTATCGTTTTCCACTGAAACGAACGGTGCGATTGACGGCACAACTCTTTTCCCCACTATGCGGAGGCACTTATTGCTCCCCTTGTTGATTGCTAACGTGTTTCGCGGTTACGACTTTTCAAGGGTGCGGAAATATTGCGAATCGAAAGAGTTTCCATGATACGATGTATCTGTATACGACTGTGGAATATTAATCGAATATTTTCTGGGAACGTTGGTAGAATTTTCTTTTAAATACAATTGCGATGATCCAACAGAATAATTAAGTATAAAATATCGTATCCGTAGGAAAATAATACGACTGCGCTGATGTGTATATCGGGAACGTTTTCGATTTTAAGGATGTCTTTGATAAAAGGGTTAAACGAATAAGAATAGAAAGTACATGTAGGTTGTTTGCCATAGGGTGCGTAGCGACACTGTAAAAGAAAGGGTGACTCCGCGCCTGTTAAATAATATAAGTTTATGAACACAGTGTGTATCTGGTAACTGATACAAATAATCAATGATGGAGAACTTTATACAATCAATAACTGTGCCCTTTTGTCGTGATTAATACTGTAGGTGCTTAAGCACTTGTGACCAATTCGATTCTATATTTCTGCGTTTGTGATAGAATACGAACCTTGGGATCGACGCTTCTTTTTATAGCATTGATAAGATCGGCCCTTAAACTTTCCATCTGTCTAAGGCCTATCCTAGGTACAACATCTTTTCCGACTACCACGGATGTAATAAATTCCTGCGAGTATTGCTGAGCAGGCATGCTCAAAAGACCACCCGGTGGAGCAAACGAAAAGCACACCAGGTCTGGATAGTCTTGCTTGAGCAGAATCGCCAAGATAGCCGCTGTTCCAGCACCCAGGGAATGGCCAACGAGTGTCAGACCAAATTCATGAGTCCCCCTCGATGTGTCCTGCGGCAAGTTTTAATTATTTCCACTTGAGGTGGTATTTATATTAATGACGCAATTAAACTTAAAGCAATTGTCAGGTGTAATCAATTTGGGCTAAAAGACAAAAATGGAAGACCGATAAAATTCTTTTATTTTATGCAAATTATTTTAGAATATTTCTCAGACCTAGCACTTTATTCGTTGATGACATTTTTAGTTTACGACGTTCGTGACTCGAAATAGGTCGCGAGCACAGTGATAGAGCATTATTATTCTGTTTAAAAAGTTGATGCACATTAATGCAAAACGCATTTGCATTTGAGGCAACGATAACGCGAAATAATACCTTGGCGAGCGCACGAGAAATAATTCCCTCCTCTAGCAGCTTTTTTCGAATATATTCGGCTGCTTGGACCATCCCCTTGTGGCCCAACCAGTCTTCTCTCGGTGGTGACAATGGTAACACTTCACCCTCCGCGTTCAAGTCCGTTAATACGTCCTTCATGCTAAGGGTTCCTCGTATACTAACGACAACCTTGAAAAGAGGCCAGGAGAAAATTGGTAATTAGCCGGTGTCAAGTCCGCTCGAGTTTGGGAGATAGCGACGTTTAAACCCCATCTCAACACATAGGGGTTGCACTTATTCGACGGAACTTTAACATGCATTCAAACAAACGATTGCAAATCGTTTCAATTTAATTTCTGTACTCTGTTAAAGTTGTCGACCTTTACTCTACATGTACAGAGTAATACCTAACGAATGTCGCTGCAACGAAGTTCGCCCATAGGGGATGACTAATGACCGCTGCGAAATCTACAAGATCGCCGATTGAGATCCATTTATTCTCCAATTAACATTTCGAAATACCCACCGAACAGCGCTTTGCTCTAATTCTGGGTTTCGTCCGACGAATTAAAAATGAAAATATTAATATTTATGATAGGCGAAAATCGTTGAGAACGAGTGTCGTTAAGTGACCTCAGGAATTCTACTGTCTCTAATCTCTCTCGGCCCGTTGTTTCTCCTGGAAACTCGGTTCGATGCATGCGAATCAATGAGGAAACGCGCGAAACCTTTTTCTTCGTGTAATCGAGCGCGACGTAGAACGGCGTCTCACCGACGTCGACATGATAAGTCGCATAAATGACCTCCACCTCGGCGACGTCAACCATCTTCCGCAGCGCCGCGTAATTGCACTGGCAACAATTGTCCTCCACAACGGTTGCCTCATCTTCGTGGCGACCACAAGGGAAACAGCCGCATCGTAACCTGTCACAGAGTTTCGACCAACTTATTTTCCACGATGCTTTCGCTCAGGGCCAGAAATTCGTTCGCACATGTAATCGGTTTCAGATGTCTCGCGTGATCGATTGCTCGCCGTTAATTGTTGATTCGATTAAGGGTTTCGCTATGTGGAATTTGTATTGTGAGCTTTTAAATCGTTGGCTTGAAATGGTCGCAATGTAATTTGATTGAATACATCGATATGCTGCGCCCGTAATTATTTGTTTTATTTCATTGATGTTTTTAGTCGGTGAATAATGCAGTTGTTGGTTAAACGTGGCTAATGAACGAGAATCACTGAATTGCAGAGGCCAAGGCGATCGATATGTAATTCTAGTTGTATTAACGATATGTAAAATCGGAGAGACATTTACGTACTGATTCAATATATGGAGGGCTCAGTCGCCAACCAGTGTAAGACCCACTTTCCCTGAACA
The DNA here is from genome assembly GCA_907165295.1 of Nomada fabriciana. Lineage (NCBI taxonomy): Eukaryota > Metazoa > Arthropoda > Insecta > Hymenoptera > Apidae > Nomada > Nomada fabriciana. The sequence continues at coordinate 8,639,527 of OU015693.1, read as the reverse complement.
TGAGTTTCGTAGTTCAAAAACCTGTTCATTGTTAAAACAAACTTTCATTTGATAAATCAATTAAGTCACTATTTTCATACGCAAGCAATAGATGACGGTACTGACATTGTCATTTTTTCCCAAGTAATTTGTAAAAACCTTATTTATCTCGGTTTCAATGCTAATGGACTTACACAATGGACTATATGTATATATTAAATATTATTTTTAAAGAAACGAGTAGTAGTATTTGTTTAAAAGAAACTATTAGTAAAAACCAAAAAGAAACTATTAAAAGAAACTATTAATAAAAACCAAATGCATATCGATTAAATGATTTTGTCGAGCAACCACACGAGACATCGTTGAAAATCAATCGATACCAACACCTACACAACCACCACAACGTGCAAGCCACGATTCTGATGACATTACCTTGCGCACAATTGACAAAGACCGCTCGATTGACTAATGAGGAACATGGGCCAGCCATAAGCAGCAAGGGCGAAGTGCATGTAATGAATGGCCGACTGAAAGTGGCCCAGATCACCGTCCTCGGTCAAGGACAAGAATTTAGTGCGAGGAGTAACTGGCACACCGGACAAAAACTCGTACGTATCGTTTTTCCGTTGCTTCACTATCAGTTCCCGTTCGATCTTCTGAAATTTCCTCAGTAGGACCAGACCGGCGACCACATCTGATGGAACCACGTCAAGGTCGCGAAAGAAGTCGCTCAATAGTCTGGCAATGTCCGCGAACGAATTCTGGGAAAACGAGTTGCTTACGTTGGAAATGTATGCTACTTCTGTTGGGGTGGTGCAAAAATTTGGCCGTATTTGTTCGGCGAAGATAAATATTTGAAGTAATTCGGCCAATTTCATGAATTTTTTTCATATTTTTTCTAACCAGTGAATTTATATTTATATTTTTTATCAGCCTGTGAATTTGTATCAATTGATCTATGTGAAAAGATTTAAAAATTAATGGTACAAGCATTTTTCGTTTTAGAGCAATTCTTTTGCAAACGGAATATTTATTGATTCTGGTTTAAAAATATTTTTGGTTGACGATGAGTACGTTCGTTTCGTAAGATATTAAGTTATATTATTTCATATGGTTGAATTATTACTTGCCGAATTTCCGGCGACACTTACTCGGTTCCTATCGGAATTACCCATGCAGCAGAACAGAAGTCTGCACCTGTTGTCCCAGCTATCCTGGTACGCTCGTATAACTTTCCTGAAAGTACCAAATTTCGGATACGATTATGTCCAGCCACGTAAAAAATTGACCTAATTGTCTCGTCATGCCAAATGAGGCAATAATAGTGTTTACTATATTGAATACTTAAATCTCTTTTAAAACAATCAAATAAAACGTGTTCTAATCAAATTCTCATCTCATACTTTCTAAATGACAATACACATTTGTTAGTAACTAACATTATTAGTTTTATATCACACACTGAAAAACTTATCGCACTTCCGTGTATTATGAAATTTTCCAAATCAAAAAGAAAAAGATATACAATGCATGTAAAAGGTTAAACGATAAAAAAAATATAACTGCCATGGTAGAGGTGAGACACACGATTTAATCGAAGTCATAGGTGAAACGTTTCGCAACGAATAACACGGGAATAAAGTATACCGCAGTAGAGCTGGCCAGTAATAGGTCAGACGACGGAAGTAAAACAAGTCGCGTTTAGACATTACCTTTGCCGCCAATTTCTGGTTCTACTGCCGCTTCGGTTGTAATGCAATTTACCACATCTTGATTCCGCCTCCCTCATGCTGCGTTGATATTTCTTCATTTTCACCCACGATCGGCCCGCGGCGTCGTATGTGCACCACACAGTCACCGTCACCGACGTCAATACACACCAATTCGATACCACTAAACCTGCAGCGCAAGCGAAAGCTAAATTCGAACCGCTTCGATTGTAGGCAAAGAAACATTTTCCCATTTCCCGTGTTTAACGATCCAACAAGCTATAAAGATTCCGCACAAAACGATCTAACATTTCGCATAGCGGTTATGGAACACGGAATTTCATTCGTGTAAAGTTTGGCACGAGGATCTTTGTTTCCATTTAATTTAGTTAACGTAAGATTTGCTTGTCGCGGTGTTTCTTGACACAGGACAATTTTAAGGAATTTAGTTTTTCAACGTAGGCCTTTTTCAGCGTAAAATTGATTTCGGTTCGATATTAAATTTATTAGAATTTAAATATGATACGAGGTGCTTACCTAACATTACTTCCTTCATTTGGTCTACAGGACATGTCTGATAGTAATAGGTTAACCACGTTACGCCCGCGCACAGCCAACCAGTTTCTATCAATAAGAGAACTGAAACAAAGTTTTGAAAGATATATAACATCGATACGTGCGGAATTGATGGCTTTAAAATGTAAATACGAAAACCGTGTTATAAAATCTAGGTGGGCGATATTTTTTGTCCGGGTAAAAATAGAAGAACGATGAAAGAGTTTGGCGATCTAATAAAATGTATCCTTTCATTCTTTTATAAATATAAAGCTACATTCTTCATATCCGTGCTAGCAAATGAAGGGAAAAAAAATGAAAACCGGAAAAAGGGATGAAGCACGTGATTTCATTTTTATGGTACATTTTCATATCCGTCATATTTTCTCAAATTTTGTTACTCTCCAGCCAAATGAAACTACAAATCCTCACTACTGCAATGAAGGATTTCTGGTATCTTATTTACCAGAAAGATGTTATTAAAGTAAAACAGTGGAAATATTTGGGTCACGCGAAGCCGAGCATCTAGTAAATGACTGCCTTCTTTTTATCACAGCCAGCTGCCATTTTCTTGACTGAAAGGAAGGTACGTCAACGTGAATGCCGTAACTTCACGCCGGATAAGGACTGAAGGTATTGACAGTGCTTTCTTCGAACAGCAAACAGGGGATAGCTTCTCCACAAAGGCATAGTCCGCCGCTTCTCAATATGCCAGCTTTTGATAGTTTTCGCATCGCGGTAAACGCATTTGACCCAATTACTTATCGGCCAAATCGTCCAACGCAAACAAATGTTGAATTTATCAAAACCCTTAACTCGACAATGAAACGCGTGTGGCTCTTTTTAATATTGATCAAAATTAAACGTGCACTCAGGAATATTAATGTTAATGCTGTGGGGTCGAAAATTTGTAAGACGAAGCTTCAAAATATTATTTTAGAATACTTCAAATAGAGTTCTTCGTAAGAATTATGGGGGTAGGGGGGTCGTAAAAGGGTTTATCTTGGTTTCGTGGGGCCTTCCCTTAGATAAATGTTGGTAAAGGTATAAAGGAGATAGATTCAATTGCCTAGGAAGCTAGAAATTCAAGAAGATTCAAGGACCAGTGAAAATAATATGTATTATACATATTTTTCTGATAAATCTCAAATGATTCAGCGTATGATTCAATTTTACTTTTATTCTGGAAGTGTTCGTCATACTAACCAGATGCGTTTGTACTGACGCAGCGATTGGAAAAAAAATATTCGTAACGATATGCATACTTATGACAGTGACGGCCTGAGAAATAGCAGAAAAGGAAAGCAAACAGTTTGCTGAATATGACAGCAGTGTTATTACGCGGCCAAAGATTATGCGAGCAGTTTAAGCTTATGTTTGATCAATTGAACTTTGATCTCTGGACCGCGATGCAAAATAGAAGTTTTTCAGTGAAATCGATAAAGACACCGCTAGGCAAATGGAATTAATAAATATTTTCATTAGGTCTGAATGAAAAATATAAAACAATGTTTCACCAATTTCGATTATAGAATGTTTGAATATATTGAATGAAAATCTAAAACGAGGACTCCGAATTTTCCAAATATGCAGCAAAATTCCGATTCCCATTGTCATGTGCGATTTCCAAATATTTCCAGGCAATTCTGTAGAATCTGTTAGTGATACGATTTGTTTGTTCGTTTCATCTGGGTATCTTTGTATACAAGGGCATCTTTATTTCAATTTTCACGTCTGCGTTCGACACACATTCCGCTCTCGTTTCCCGCAATCTCGTCTGAACGGAAGCGTCGGAGACTCGGCTGTCGAAATCAGACTAACCGAATGGAACAAAGAAACTAATGTAAGGTACAAGCAGCAATGTACAGTGGCTCGGCGCTCCGTACGCATCCGACCAATCGGCTGTACGTGATCAGAATTTCCATCGAGTTCCTCCCAAAGGTGCACCAGAACGCTCGAGAAACAGCAGACTCGAGTTGGATCGTATCCAAAACCGTTAATACGGTCCAGTGTATGTGTCTTGCCAGGGAACAGACGGCTCTGTGTAACTGTTCCCATGTATAATCCATGCGTACTGCGCTAAACTTATTGCCAATAATTTAATATGCGCGTCGATTTCATGGAACATGACCGCAAGAAAAAATAATTACCAACGCCGCGCCCGTAGATTCAGTTCGTGTGCCTGAAAATAATCTGGGAGCTGTTTAATCGATATTCAGTCATGATGCATGATTATGGATACAAGTGTGCACACATATGTACGAGTATGCTTCAGCTGACTGCACTTGGTAAATTTCGCACTGTATACAGTGTATTCAAAGGATAACGAAATCGATCGTGTTCGCGGCTAAAGATAGGGGTTCATGGACGTGACTGCTTCGCTGTTTTTGGAATTAAGCATTTGCAAGCTCCGCTGCCTTGATATATTTATCTGGAATATCTGTTCGTGGAGGGTAGGTTGAATTGTTTTATTTCAAAAAATACTGATTTTGTAATGCGATTTATTCGTTTTAAAGGATTCGTTAATTCGTTCGTTTTAAAGGAGGCATTACTATCGGTGATATAACGAGGAATGATGGGGTTGGTCCGTAGAAATAGCAGCATGTACAGTGATTGAGATAGTACCGGTGAGCATTTGAGGGGAGTGAAAAAAGTTTTCTGGAAAGAAATCAGTAATATACGAACTTCCCATTAAATCGTCTTTTATAATGCGCACGCTGTTCGAGCCGTGGAATTTTGCACTCGACCTTACAAGTTCTGACCTCGTGGAACTATTCATGCTCGAAAAGTTTTCCTAATGTCCTGAGAATTCGGTGTGTCACAAAAACTGCAGAAACGAAAATCGTTTAAATGCCCGTGTTGCTCGTGCCGGTTTGCAAATTGAAGCAAACGATACCAGAATTTCTGTTCGGCAATAAGGCGAGCATTAGCATAATGGACAATCACAGAGTCACTTGAGGAAGCAACGGAGTTCCAAAAGGGAAAAATACAAGAAAAGTTCTTACTATTTCTTAACGGCCAGGAAGACAGAAAAAATCATGCCTTTGTGCGGCGAAATTGTACAGACAGAAAGGCGAGTAACCGAGACGTACTTTCTTTTGGAAGACTCTCACAGAAGCCAGACAGCACGACAAATAGAACAATCTGAATCGATTGCTTCGCATGAAAATACTAAATGGGATTAAAAACTTAAGTGTGAGAAGTTAGAAATACTTTTACTATAAAATTTGTATACAGTTTCAGCGATTAATTATGATATTACAAAGTTCTCGAGCTGCGGTATCTTTTCGCCTTCACGAGCAAGAATCTAAAGCTAAGGCCTTGTTCTAATTAATATTGCCCCCTTTTTTCTGCGAAAATTGAAAGAGCCGAGATGGAAGAAGAGGCCTTCCATCGTCATCAATGAAGCTTTTATTAACGAACCCCATGGTGTACAATGTACACCTTGGGGTCCCACACCTTCAGATTTGTTACAATTTCGTTCGTTTGATCACCGATGTTCAGCATGGTGTTTCAGCAAAGACTTCGTTAACCATTCTATTCTTTGATCGACAACGCATTCATTAACGCGACACGTAGAATAGCTTCGTTAGAAAGGTAAATAATTTGTAGGCTCTGTAACGAGTCTTTTGTTGGCTGTATTAAAATCGACAAGGGCTTAACCAATTACCATTTTTTGGATAGCTGGAGATTAAAGACTTGTATATAGCAATTGATGGATTAATCATTTTTGGTATCGAATATCGTGGTCCTGGGTATTTTCGATACTAATTGGCACGATTCAGTGGTACTACGTTTTACATCTCTGTTTGGCAGGCTTTCATTTCATGTTTTATTTTAGTACGATTTAAATTTTATGCTCCATGGTATCTTTGTACAATATTTAATTTAAAATGCTTAATCCCACATATAAAATATTATGTTATCTAATACAAACACTAACCTCGTTTAATTTATAAATCAATATAATATATATACGGTATTGACCCAGATCTATGTATATTATGTTTTCATTCTCTAAAAAGCTCTTGTTCTTTCGTTAAATGATGGACACGTTAGTTTACGAGCAAATCTGGCGCACGCAACGATACGTGTACCTATTTTCAACTTCAATTCCTCTTTTGTACCGGTTCACGCAAGGGTTTCGATACCATAAATATATCGTGCAAGCACGGTAAGGGTGGCAGGTAGTTCGGGGTTTGACAAGAAATAAATTTCTGTCTATAAAAAATTCAAATAAAAGTCGCAGCTATTTTGTATGCTAATTTGAATCGCGATGCGAACTTCATTTTTTTCATCAATCATCTTTTAAAAAACTAAACAATTAAAACTAAAAATGCAATATAAAGTAAGGGATCACATATCTTTTTAACCTTCATTCGTTACTGTTAATTTATCGATCCATAAATAAAACGGATATTAATGTAGAATTAATAGATTCGACTACTTACACACACGAACGTAGAGAAAGTGTTGCATAGGCGCCCTAGCTGCAGTGTCCAGGATGCTCCCTCTGGTTGCAAGGAAGCATATCGAGAACTCTACTATCATGGACACCGCGAAAAGGCCCAAGTATCCCACAATATATTCCCACAGTAGAAGGATACACGTAACATTGCGATCCCACTCGAGTATCCCCAATAGAACGCTCAGCACGGTCACCCTGTAACAGAGACGATAAGATCTTTTATAAATGGTGCTTCATGTCTTACTCCCTTTCGTAAAAAATATTATAAATATTTCGACACCTATGGAAGCCGTGAAGAGAATTTATTTCAGCCGGGAAATTCACACGTATGCTTCGCCCGATCGTGCACTATTTTTCTTCCCATTTTCAATTTTCCTCGTATTTCTTTCTGTCTTTTTTCTATTCAGTTCAGTTTGACACAGTTGCCCAAGAGCAAAAGTTTTACGACGACGAACGAGTGATGTAAGGGGTGGTATATCAAGCGGTATAAGCCTATCCATAAGACGCTTTTGAGCTTTAAGAAGTCCTAAAATCCATCTGACATTTACTAGCACTCTATAAACTCATTTCGCTTGTAGCGTATTTCATCGTCGGCTCGCGATATAATGTTTACGACATGCCGGTGCAAATAACCTGTGTATTTCGATAATATTTGTCGTGATAAAGTGCAAAGCGAATGTCATGTTCTTATGTCATATTCAATACTGTGCGCATACTGAAATTTTATTCGACCTGCAATGAATGTGTAACATTTTGAAACTCACGATGTGAGTCGCATAAAAAAATTTCCTTGCGCCGAGTTGTCTACTACTAATTAACATTGTTTACATCACATACAAAAGGGCATTAATTTCGGTTAAAATTGATATAAGAGAGAGGCTGCATCGCTGTAAATGTTCCACAAAATAGAAATATTAAACAAACAATTCTATTATAAATCTTTGCCCAACTGCTATAGATAATAGCTATAGCAGGAGGTAAAACTGATTGTTTTTATTTTCTAAATTTATGAAGCTACAAAAGACAGATGCAAATGTTAAATTGGTACGTTCTAGCAACTTTAATAATTGTCGAGTGGCAACTCTGTTCTGCCACTTGAACAGTTCACTAATCCCAGCTTAAATCGATGTCAAGCAAGAATATTTCGGATTTTTCTCGCTGCAAGAGACCGTGTCGCACTTTGGAGAGTAATTGTGTCTTGTGTCTACTACTCGACGGAACTTCGCCGAGCTATTCTGGCGTAAACTCACTCTTACGAAAGAGGTAAGTTTTCACATGCAAACCCACAATTCTACAACGAAACGAGGCCGTGGAAGTCTAGTTAACGTCAGACTCAATCGCAAAATTCAACCAACGTTCGAAACTCCCCTTTTTCCATTGTTCTATTTAATTGCAACATAATTACTTGAACAAAGTGTAAAACACAGTTTCGACTGATTCGCCAACACCATTTTAATTCTTGTGTAATTATCCATTGCTCAGAGAATAATTTATTTTATTACGATCCCATTGCTTTCTGTTAAAAGCTTGATCACTCAACCGAGTCATCAAATTTCTTTGTTAAAAAGAGGTACGCTAGATAATGAGCGACCCTTTTAGCACGAAACACTGCATTCTAATGAAATAATATTCGTTATAAAACATTTTCGAGCTTAGCCTGTATAAATCAATAAAAATTAAATGTCTGAAATGAAATTGAAAATATCTACAGGCAATCAGAAAGCTAGAAAAGTATACAGGAAGATAAATTCAGTACAGAGAAATTCACAAGGTTCCAACTGCTTTGCAGTAATGTTCTAAAATTCTAAATTAATTTTCAATGAAGCACTGATTCGTTGTATCGATTGCAAGCCAGTTTATCCGGACTATTTTCCTTTCGTTCGCCAGAATATATTTCCGTTGTCCCTCATTGATTTCTGGAACACCATTGTTCACGGTGATGACATGCCAGGATTACAGTTCGAAATGGAACGAACTTTTCGACGCTCCTTCCATCTATCCTCCCTTTTCCTATCTCTTCACGAATGATTCGTACACGAAGGGTGAAATGTTCGTTCGGCCGATTTTACTTTTTATCGCCGCCTAGAATTAATGAATGGGCAGCTTCATTAATATTTGACGCGTACACACAATATCGTGCGGGTCTGATAGACAACACAGTAACGCCGGGGGGGAGGGGGGATAGGTGAATAATTCGCAATAAATAGTACACCTTAGGATAGTACAATAGAGAATGAAGTTTCAATAGTATTCGGTTCGAGAATATTTGCCCCGATAAGCCAGAAGTAATAGTACGCTGGAGCATTGCCTTTGTTTGCATAGCTGCGTGTGTTCTACATTAATAGTGTACGCATTTCATTGAAAACTTTAATCGATATATTAACGTAGTATCCAACAACAAATATGTATATTCTCAAAGGATTTCATACTCATTGTTGGACTGTCGTACTCAACTGTAGAGATCCACACGTTACGAGCTGAGAGGGTTTGATGCAAATTTTCCATTTTCACAGGGCAAGTGCTCCAGTGGAGCTATGTCAGATTTGTGGAACTTTGCGACAGCCACTTCGAGGGAATAAGCGCCTGAAAGTTTATATTCTGAACTTTAAATCGCTAAAAATGAAATCCTGGTCGTGAACCAGAAATGCTATCGGAGTTCTGCAATTACAGAGTCACAGAAATCTAGAGCTCATAAATTTCGAGGACCCAAGCTTCAGGGATATACGAATTTGGGTGCAACCTCTGGAGACATTTTAAATCAAAGGTCTTGTAATCCTAAGTAGGTCTATCTTGTTAGGTTTAAATTATTCAACAAATTCTTATCTTATATAATATTATTGATTAATAGTTATTGAAAATTAATAATTAATGTTTCTATATTTCGAACTTTATACTGCTTTTTCTTATCAGATTTTAAAGACTTATTTATCATATTCTTCAGCCACCCTTCTAAACAAAATTTGTTAACACTGATATACAATAAAGATGTTGCAATGATGGATTAAAAATGTTTTCGTTTAAAGGACAATAAATATGGCTCGCCACAGAATTTATTTTCAAACGAATTGCAGGCTGAAGCTGTTTTAATACCTCTAAAAATTGCTACCCCTTTTATTCTAACCATCTGCATATAAAATGAAGCGTCTGACGAAAGAGGCCGTTCATTTTACGATTTCTCTTCAAAGCGGCAGCAAGAAACAAGGTAAAACGTGCTAGGCAACAGTGAATGGAGTTACACAGCCGTGCTTTAATAATGCAACGTGTGCATCGTGTTCTATGGATAAAGGTCTCAAGGGATATGACCGATCGTCGTACTTCACCGTTTGTTAGCCACTTCAGAACACGATCTCGACAACCTCGTATCATCGTTCTCTCTGCGACCAAAGCGGAAAATGAACGTGTCACGGCGCGAATTGTTACTCAAGAGCGGACTATTATTAAACTGGTAATAGTTCGCCGATGACGCGGTCTGTTTACTACAATTAGTTCTGCCCTGAATGAAACGTTTTATATCACACCGTTCCAAATTTTACACATCATAAATTATACATTCCAATAGAAATGAATTGCGAATTAACGATCGAATTAGGTAATAATAATAAAAAAAAATTGAAATAAGTAAAATAAAAATAAGATAAAACGATTTACAACATTTTGGCGCGATTGCCAATAAAAGAGAGAGAGAGCTTCGGGGACACTAGGTCCCTGGAGGAACAAGGGTAAACCTTTAGTTTAAACGGCATCGCCTCGCCATATCCCGTTTCGGATCTCCCAATTAGCGGCAGCGGGTTACGACTCAATTAAGTCAAACATCCGAGGTTCTGCCTAACAAGAAGAACCGTTTGTCGAATGGATTCTCGTAGTACCCCGTCACTTGCCACTGGATGGAACAAAGTTTCTTGCCTCCCTTAATTCACGATCCCGCTTTCGATTTCGTTGCCCCTCGGATCGATCTACGGCTTTTCTAGTTCGTTGCTCAAGGCCACGTGTAGTAAGAAAAAAGAGCAAGGGCCATTGTATGGAAGATAAGGGACTGTAGTAGCAAGCAGGCCGAAGAAATACGTGAAAACAAGGGGCAGAACGAGGAAAGAGAAGAGGGAAAGAGGAATGTGCAGGGCTCTACGTGCGGTTGGGGGAGATTTAGAGGGGTTGCGTCAGTACCTCTAGCCATAAAAGTAGTGTAGGGTTCAAGAAGCTCGAACAACTTTTATATATCCATGCACAATTTTCGTGTACACGTGTCTATCAAAAAAAGCAGAAATATTAGAAAGATGAGTTACTTATGTATTTCCCGATTCAGTCGGATAAGTTATATAGGGTGTAAAACTTTTCGTACCACTAATTACTTTCGTGACAGTAAGGATATGTATATATACTTATTCAAATGTTATTGAACAATATATATTATTAGTACACGAGCCTATACTTGTTAAAGCTATACCTTTTTTCAACGAATTTCGTTTAACACCTGGAATTCTACTTACATAATGTAATCCAGAAACATCTCTTATGCAAATACGCCAAGGAAATTGTTACTGGTGCACACAGTTTACCGTGCATGAATTAAGGAACATTATTCACTATAATTTATATGCCCCTAAAATTACGACGCATGTAACATGCGCTATACATTTTTGTACACATCGCTGCTATACGGGGCGATCTAAATTCTAAACCATCAAACGCGTTAAGTGTCGTAGAAGCACGTAGCAATATTTTCCAACCGGTTTCCACCAGGGATGGCTTGAACGTATCCGCAATTTAATTCAAGAAATTCGATGCTTGAACTTCGACCATGGAGAAGATCTCTCCGCGACGCATGACACAAAGTAGATTAAACTGTCTGCCAGTGTCTGTCACAATGGGCGCAGTTCAGGCCTTTCAAGCGGTTAGATCAACCGGAAATGCCACTTGCACATCGGATTAACGATTTTCGACGTGGCTTTGCGAGCACCATCGAGCATTAAAGCTTCGACTCGCGATCAAATGAGAACTCATTTGTGCGCTGTTCGATTCGCGGCGCCGTGCGACGAATCTTGTCGAAATAATCGAACAATGAGAGAAATAACAAAGTCGGCCAGAAAACACCTGCTCCCGGGCATTAGTCTACCAGGTATTTGCATCGTTTCATAACCTTCGTAACGAGCACGATGCAAGTGTGCTTCTCGGTTGCAAAGATATTACCTCTTGTAGTCCTCTACTCCGCGGAAACCGATAGAAATAAAGCTGTTGAACAAGTGTTGGAAACTTTCTGAATCGGGGGCATTTTATTTTTCTGATATACCGCTGGCAGTAAAAATATATCGTGTTCGCGTTGAAGAATTCGATTCCGCAAAGTGTTCTAAGTTTCGAGATATGAATGTAAGCTGTGTCAAAGTTTACGAACACTGCTCCGCAACTATCATGTTATATACAACCCCCGAACGCATATACTTAGTATTTATCTTAGGAACTTTCGGACAATGTACCAACTAGGATCAGTAGCAGGGAACTTTGAATGAAGATCGCAGCCACCCGCATTGTTATAAATAACCGTACTTCGAAGATTATCAGTGTCGAGTTCCATAGTGTGATAGTCCTGACAATGAGTGTCTAACTATGGATCGCAACCCAGATCCGATTATTATCGCAATTGGTATTCGGTTTCCATTAGTACACCAAGGAGAAGAACAGAAGCAACGGCATCGAAGATGAGAAAACAACGGACCACCAAAGTGAACAGAGCAACCTGCAAGTTTAAACGCCTACAGCGTCGAAAATCGTAATGGAATACTTTTCCGCGACCAGTACCCGAGTATGTATAGCAAAATAGCTTCCAATACCAATCATCTCGATTCTATGGGCTCCTATTCGAACTTCAATATTTCAATGGATTTCAGCCGCGTGTACCACAACTTGGCGGCCTTCGATTTTGAGTTCCGCGATCCGATTGTTTCCAGCCGCGGATACCGCAATCTGTTTCCCCGTTTCGAACGTGAGAGCATAAAATTCCACGGCAATGGCGCCTAACTCCGTCAAACAGAGTCGAACTCCGAAACAAGCGTCGTGCCATCATTGGAAACGAGCTTCGTGGCCCGCAACCCCCGTAAAGGCGGGTGCAACGCGTTTAAGAGAGGCCAAGGAATTCGGGTGGCGGAGTTTCGAGGCCTACGAGCCGATGGAGTAAGAAAAATGTGTACCGCCGCGATGGCAAACTTTGTGGAACGAGTGGCCCTCCATTCCCATTGCTAGCACAGCGAGCACCATAATCTCTGCGCGAGGGGGTGCGGATACTAGCGTAGGAAAGGGAGAACGCGTGATAGGGGTGCGAGGAAGCGAAGAGGAGAGAAAGTGGAGACGACGAAACGAAGCGAAGGGCCGTCAGCCTTGGCTGCTGCATGGTCCGTATCGATTTACCTTGTGCCGGCTTCTCCAGCCGTTTCCACGTTACTCTCTGCTCTCTCTCTGCTCTCTCTCTGCTCGCTCGCTCTCTAGGTGGCCATGCCTTTCCCATCGGTCGATGAGTTAAAAGCAAGGGTCTGATTCTATTTCTCCCCTATCTCTATGTTTGCTTCGCGATGCTACTTGTTTTTAAGAGAAATCCTAGTTTCCAGAGGGGGAACCGATTTATTCGATCGGATAAGTATCTTTCATTGGATAATATCGTCCTCTGTAAATACAAGGATATACTGGGGAATAATGCGTGGTGTATACATATACGCAGTGCAGAGGTATTGCACATTGATGTTCATTTTTTATGCACGTCGATGGAAACTGGTGGTACCTATCCGCGTGAATTTGATGCTTGAAGTTAATCAATAATGCTACAGGTATTAATTGATCTGCATTTTGTGCAGAAATTTAGTGTAGTGTATACATGTAGTAATAACACACATGTATAACATCGTTATATTTTTGCACGTTAATAACCAGGTTGATAGCTCGCACGACAAATCCATTTTAAGTACGATCTGACATTTGAAGTTACGACTTTATGTTTAAGGACCTAGTGAACAGATGTTACAACGCTTTTTATTTCCATTTTTATATCTGTGGCAGTAACAAACGTTGTACCCTCAAAATTAACATTTTAACCGTGTTCATATATTTCCCGAATAATGGCCGAATTCTTTATGGTTCTTAACAAGCAAGGCAATGAAAATTCATAGCTTCAGTCATATCCATTTTGATGTTCAAAATTCTGCGATAGTTCCAGAAATTAGTGCGGCTCTATCGTTGCTCAATTTTTACTGCGAATTTATATTCCAAAGGTGTTCTCTGCGGCTCGAACAACAATCTAGATCGATTGTGTTGTTATCGATGCTTTAAATGAAGTCAATACGAGTATCGAGTACGCCTTGGCAATTCGAAAGTAGGAAATCCAAGTGTGAAAACTGTCTTCGATACCGCAACCCCTTTATAAACTCACAAGTTTGCTTTCTAAATTATTCACCAGATTGATGATTCACTGTTTGTTCGTTCTTGAAAAGGACGTAGCAGTATTGCGAATATAGATTCCAAGAAAAGTATAAGAAGTACTTACATTAATGCGTTTCGTAATCTTATCGTGTCAATTAACGAAAATAATACATTCGTTGTTGGTGTAAAAGTATTTTCTTATATTATTATACTCCAAAAATAAGACACATGCGAAAACAGATTAAAGCAATAGAAATTTATTAGTATTGTTACCCCTCTCTAGTTCGATATTTTATAAAATATTAATTTTTTTTTGACGCAGAACGTGATTTAACAATTGATTCCAGTGACGTGTTGCGGAAGGTTGTTGGATTCCAATAATTTGTATTGCTAAAGAATAATAATTTTGCACCCTATCTCAACAATGAAATTGGTGGCATTCATGGGAGAAACATGGGAAATATTCTTCAGTTGTTGTATCGCTGGTTCATTGCACGATTACAAGTACTGTGTAACAGCTGATAATACGTACAGTTGCCGTATCAACACAGATACACAAATGAATATGCATGACTTGTGGAATCCCAGTTTGTTTCCACTTTTATTTGTATTTCGCAGATAGTTAAATCGCGCTTCTGCGCCAGCAATTCTTCGTTTCTCCTGCGTAGGTGTTTCAGAAAAAGTAATTCTCTTGGCAATTGTTTTAAACGATTCGTTCATCGCAAGATGAATCCATAAATTCTTTATATTACTTCCATCGAGCATATAAACTTTTTGCATTTAATTCACTGCTATCAAAACATCTGGAAATCACCTAATTAAAAACATTTAAAAAGCACGCCCTCCTACACTGTATATTTTAGAAACAAATCAAATCGACACCTTACATAAACATTTCCCCCAAACGAAACTAACAAATAAACTCTCCAAAATGAAGGCAAACATTTGCCCCAGGGTGTTCCAATTAAATTGACTCCATTCCAACCATTATAAAACGAAAGGGAATTTTCCGTCAGAAGACTCAAAGCTCTACTTCTTTCATCCATCTGGTCGATTGCTGAGCCACGCGTATGCACAGACGACTCAGACGTCGCGCCGGTGTCGCTTGCCTAGACAAATTCTGGACCAGCGTGTCATAAGTCTCGTAACGAAGAAGCACTCGAGGTCGGGCGAACACACTCGGTTACGGGGAAAACCAGATAACGAGAGTGAAAAGGGTCGACGCTTGCGCCGACGCGACGGAACATCCGCGTCTCACTCGCTGATAGAGCCCAGTTTCCTTCCGCCCCGTCGTCGTCGTTTTCTCTCGTACTGGAATATCCCAGCGAGCAGCTTCTCTCCTGTGAAAAACACGCGCCACGACACCATTTGCATTTTCCGACAAAACTTCAATTGCTGCTTGGAAATTACGTTCGCTCCGGTACGCGTTCAACCAAGCAATATCGTTAGACACTCGGCATAATTGCTGTAAAAGAAGATTCCGCGTGCCCGCCGCGCACAATTCATACAAATGTTGATTATACTTCGTCATACGAAATTTATGGGGTCTGCAATTGTTCGAGCGTCAGATTCTTGAAAGATTTACGTTTATGAATTTTTTTTAGTTTTGTGGTACTGCCCGGTATACCCGAACACGCTTTGCCGCAAACATACGACGGTACGAGTACTTGCATTTAAATGAAAGATATCTATCCACGCGCAGTGCGACAGCTTATAGCTTATGAATCTCGAAATTTATCGCTTTGACAGATGTTGATATACGTGGAATTTCTATTGATCGAATAAATCCTGCCGCAAGATATCAAACGAGGAAATGTTTTTTCTACCTTTTACCATCGTTGCGGCTCGATTCATCCGTGACCTTACCGTCTATTTGTACGCTGCAAACTTTGATGGAACTATCTACTATTTGTAGCGTAACTTCGAGTTACTGTCCAGAAGTTAATGATACTCTAGTCGAATGAACGATAGGACAAAAAAGACCACAAAAACAGATACGAATTATCCATTTACCAACCATAAATAGCCAGTATCGCAAAAAAGCAAAGAATTGCTTTCAAAAGGATTTCTGCAGTCTTAATCATCTGCCACTTTACTAAGTGAAAACCACCGGCCATATTCCGATACAAGAAAATGGAGAGATGTTTCCCCTACGTATAAGCAACAATGCCATTCTATCTTCCTCGAGTCGTTGTCATCCTTTTCAACGATCGTATCCAAAACCACGCAACCATCAGCAACGTTGATTTTGCTGCATAGAGGCTCGTGGAACGCGCAAAAACATGCGTTCTTTGATAAGTTGCCAAAGAACGAAGGGCGTACGAGTACAGGTGCACCGTTTATGCCTGGAAAAATGTTCCTTTGAGAAACGACGCGAGTCCATTTGCGCGCAGCAGGACGATAGAATGCAACCGAGGCTTTAACACGTACAAAACATTTTCGACATTGTCGCAAATCTCTTGGAACGCGCAGGGAAAACGACTTTAAAGCTGGCAAGAAACGTCCCTTGTGTCACTGAATTATTTACCTTTGTACACGCTATGAATATAGATATATTTTTTTCCACCTTTTTCCCTGGCAGCCAGGACACGCGTGCAGGGTGCAGAAGAGGGGCAGAGTGCACCAACGCCAGTCAGATATTAATATTTGCGATGTCGACACGTGGCGCGCAATTAAAATGAAACGCAACGTCGTTTTTTTTTATTGAGAATGAAAGCTCGCCGAACGATTTGACGCGACGTTAAGGAGATTTTTTTTAGCGAAAATTATCAGAGCGCTATTGGAAGAGCTGGTTCGACAAGTTTGTAGAATTTATTGGTTAATAAAGCATTTATTGAATATATTTATATAATAATTAAGGAAATATGGACTATCTACATATATGTATATAAAAAGAGTAATGATTTGCTTAATTTCAGACGATTGTTCAAAAGTCAAGACAACTCTTGGAGAGCTTTCCTTGTTTTATCGATCGTACCATGGTATTTTAAATCAATTATAACTCCAGATTAAATTCAAAAAAATATATCTTGTTTTACATATGAGACGATAAATGAATTTTGCACACTGATTAATATCTCTGGCCCCGTTATGATATCAGTTTCCGTGGGTATTATCGGATCTGGATCATGTTAAGATACCTACACTCCAAGGTTAATCGCGTGCATTTGGGAAATGTATGACGTTTATACAAAAGATAGGGAAGAAATGGTGGCAGAATTAAAAAGTTATATTTGTGCCATCGAGAATTCTTGTCGTTTTGCGCTTTAAAACAGAGGGGGCGCAGATAATAGATATGCAGGGTACAAGAAGGATTTGCAATGGCTTATTTACTTCGAGGACTTAGCGACTGAGGGAATTTAAAATTCGTTATCTTGTGATCTACTTTGGAAAATTTAAGCTGATTTCTTACTTCCTGAATTTCCTGTTCGCAGTATATTGCAGAACATTGCAAACGCATAATATTCGGGGCAGCGTACTTTAAAATTCTAAATCGTTAAAGGTTACGTTGTCTTTGCCGAATATGCAAGGAAAAGCTAATAACATTGGCGATATTGGAAGAAAAGATATCCAATATTGCATTAGAAAGAAAAGTAACCAAAAAGATAAATAGGGTAAATCAATGTAAATTACTATAAATCGTACTACATCGAATGAAGAGAACTTTTTATTCACGAAAATCGATTTATATTTTTGTGGCCCTCACAAATGAGACAGTTCCCCAATTTTCTGTATGGAAAACAGGAAGCATGATTCACTTATCGATTAAACAATATTTACCATCTTTCACGTTATCTTTTTGATACGACCAACACCTCAAATAAAACGCAATGCGAAATATAAATCCCGTAATACATATATGATGTATTGGAAACACGTATTTCTTACGGATTACTATTATATTACAGACAGTATCATGTCAAATCCAAATTATCGGAGAACATCCCATATAGCTATGAAATTCATGTCTTATTGATTTTGTTACGGGTGCAACGTCTATCCTCTTGGAAAAGCATTCACCCGAGGAATATCAAAAAAATTTAATCCGCGAACCCTGTGGTACATAAAGTCTATTATGTTTTAATAGAAAAAGAGAAGACAAAAATATTAAATGCCATTCAATATCTATAAAATTCTATAAAATATAAAACATAAAATTATAAAATATTCCAAAAGAAAGATACATTTTTAACACTAATTTTATCAAGTGACTAACAACTTTCCCAGAAATAATACCGCTGAGCTGCCATTTGGGATAGTGCAACAGAGCCGCAGAACGGATTAACCTATGCAAAGCAAAGTGCATTGCCGGGACAAAAGATGAATTTATAGTCGAGTCCTTTAATAAATGGTTGCCGATTTGGTCGGTGTTGATCCAATTGGCGCAACCTATGAAACAACGGTCACCATTTCACTAACAATTTCGTAAATGCCACGTATCTTCGAGGCGACGATCCAATGAAACGAGTGCTCGAAAATAATCGAAGATCGGAGGGAAGTAGAAAAGGTTGCTGCAAGTTAATTCGAGAACGGGTTTTATTTCAGTCTGTCGTTGACCCTCGCCCGATGCTTTCTCTCCCTATGCAGCCGTACAACGTTATCGTACACGCTTGGTTTCGAAATTCCATTAGCATGATCCTTATTCAATTAACTCCTTGCGGTAATCTATACTATTCAGAAAGCCACCTATACAAACGGGAAAATACATTGACGCTTCGAATCAACGTTAAACAATACAATCAATCGAAGCAAGTGCTAACAGGCCGTGAGATGATCAATAAATACCTTTTGTCAGTAAATAATTTTTTTCTTGACCATTAATCGGTATTATTGGATGCGGTGTTAGAAATATGAATGGATCGACAATAGTTGCAATACTAACTGGACAATGTATCCTTTTTTTCTTTGGTTTCTATATCTAAAACGAATTTATAGATCTCATAATTTGTTTACCTCTTAACGATTACGTATTGGTAATAATTATTACCGGACGCATGAGGGATTCTCTGACATGTAGTCGATCCTGACTATTACATAACCACCTACAATCTCAGAATAAATCCGGCCCTAAACTTTCCAATATTCCCGAGGAATATTTGGAAAGCACTTTTCCATTCTCATAGTATTTTACATAATCCCTTCCTTGATGTATGTGTGTACGCCCGTTCCGAAATTGTACTAAAGTAGCTTTTAAAATTGGGAGGAGGTAACTGCTATGAATCTCTTCAGTAACTTGAAAATACCCCATTAAAATCACCGACAATACGTGTGTACAACAATATACGGTGCAACATTCTATCCGGAAATATTTCGTCACCTATTTGACGGATACGAATCAAGAGTAATTGGCAAAAATTTGGTGACGTCGCCGATGGACACGAAGTGTATCAACGAATATCGACTAACATGGGAGGGTAAAACGACGACAACCGGTTCTTCCTCCAATTTCCGACATAGAGAACGATGGGGACAAAATACTATTTCCACGCAATCCGGACAAATTGATCGATCGTCCGTTTGGTCGCGACACTGGATACGTGATTTACTTTACGTCGATGTGGAAATATTTTATACTAGTCGCCAGAAGAATCACGCGTACAATTATATGAACTTGTTACAATCTTTCCGTGAATGTAAATCGAACTTGTTCAAACGTGAGGACGAATTGCATTCGTTCGACCGTGTATCGTCCACCTGCCCCGGGGAGACAGATTAAAATCGTTCGAATCAGCTCGAACGTTGACGATGCATAAAATTAAAAAACTGAAGAACTAATCTCTTTTTACGGCTGGCTAGATAGAGGACAACTATTGATTGCTTAACAAACTGGTGAATTATTTGATGGACAAATTTGTACTCGTGATGGAAAGTCGTGATTGGATTACGTAGATTTCGAGGAAATGTCATTTGAAGATCGAGTACAGTGCAAAGAAAGTAAAGATGCGCGGAAAATTTGAGAAAAATGTGTCAAACGAAATAGTTAAAAATATAAGCGAAATAAATATAATTCAAACGTTCGTCTACTTCCGCGTTACATTTATGCTGCACATTTCTTTCAAGACGAAAGGATTATACAAGCTTGAGTTTTCATAAAAAAAATTATCTTTTTGCGGACATATCCTGAACGATAAGCTAAAGTTGAGAGAAAGTTTAGCAAGGTATAGCAGGTAACTTTCCTGTAACTTATATGTACGCGAACTTTTTCATGCCTTTTGCATAACTTATTTAACATTCATCCACTCTCGGTATAACTTTTTCATCACATAGAAATGGCTTAAGGTTTAATCATTCAAGTGCACATTGACATATGGAAGCAATAACTTTCGACAATACCTATTAGCGATTTTGATTACTCAACAGTATGGATACACTCGCGATATATTACTCCAGAATGGATATACCCGCGATATTTGCATATTCACCGATTCAAAATCGTCATATCGATTGTGTACTACCTACATATGTAATTACTTCTTATGGACGTCTGGCCACGTGGAAACCTTGAGTGGAATTGCACTTGCTGCCTCGAAGTGCACTTTACAATGTAAACGCACGTTCACGATCAAAGCATTGCACTGGCTTTGTTCTTGTTAGTAGGATATGCAATATTTTCATTTCTAATCTAAATCTGTTTACATATTTATATGTATGTGAGACTATCATTCTTAGACAAGCTATTATTGTACGTCTGCTTATTTATAATATAATATACGCAATTAACATTGATAAGTTTTGTAATGTATTTGCGATGTGTTATTTTTTTCTTTGTTTACATTTTCTCATTCTTCGCCTAAGAAAGTCTTTCGTGAAGCCGGAATACCTAGATAGATACCTATGATTGAATTCTTTGGATGTTCATCGAAATCGCATCAAAACTCTTACCTAGGAGCACCGACAGAGATTCATCTTTCACAGTTAGGCACAGGGATATTGAAAATTCGCGATAGAGCAGTCGAAAATTTGCATGAAAATTTATTCAACCGCTCGGCAGTCTGGTTGCATCACAGTTCAAAATTAATTTGAAAAATGAGCAAACAGATTCTTTCGGTATTCATCTGAATTCCAGCGGATCAATCGACCATGCAACGAAAATTCGCCCCTTTTAAAAACTGCGATATTTAAAGATATGAAAGGTACTGGCGAATGTCAGAGATACTCGCGCGGAAACTAATTTAAGCTACGAAAGATTGGCCGTTCTTACATCCCATGATTATTCACGACAGCGAAGCTTATCGATCAATGGTTCGTTTCTAACTTTACACTCGACCTTTGAAACCTTAAAATTATTGCCAGTTTCTTACAGAATCAAGTTTGTCGTCCACGAAACACGTTAAAACAAAGTGAAATCTCATTACAAATTATTTAAATAGCTCATGAATGATACAAAAACTTCCTGTCAACATATCTGCACATAGAAGCAGATGAACAGAAGCAGTTAAAATACCAATATTTTTTTGGTAAACTTATTATCGATTAACGAACACGATATCAAATAGGATCGTGAATGGTTCCACGCCAGTTTGGCACACGAACTTGCGGGGCCAGCCGACCATCGATGTCACAAGGAATCATACATTAGTTAACCACAGAGTGAAGTCTATTAATTATCGACGTGGTTAGCATGGCGCGAGCCTGTTCTTTCGGAAATTGACTCGGTTAAATGGGCCACAAGCGTTCGTACCAGTTCATCCTCTACCACCTATGTTTATTGCCGGTAAATCACACTCATGAACTGGCTACGTATCTACGATCAGCTGAAAAAGTGATTATGCCCGTCGACTATCACTGTGCATGCGAATGCACCAACGAGATATAACGGTTCCAATGATACCAACAAAGTTCAAAGTTCATGAGAATTGTGCTTAAAATGTATGTTACACTGGGTTACGTATATGCTATTATTCATGTATCTACTAAATTTTTTTATTATGTAAAAGTCTTCGATTTTATAACCGGAAAATTGATAAGATTTTATTTGATGCATCGAAAGTATTATGTGCTGTAAAAAGTGTAAAATGTGCAAATCGAAAACAGTTCAGTTTTTACATTAACATTACCCACGGTTTAGTGATAGGTATTCATTTTTGTTAACCTTACACTGGTACTACTATTAGTACCGAGTATTTTGCGAGTCTCTCGTTTCTAATTATAGGTATAATTTATGAAAATTGATTGCAGCCCGGCGATACCAGGCTTCAGGTGCCAACAGAGGCTTAAATGTACCAAACAGTTTGCACATAACCAAACAATTTTCCCGAAACGGAGGGAACGGTTGTTTAGTGACGCGGTCGATGCACACGTCGATAACATTTTCAGACCTTTCTACCTATATACGATAGCAAACCGAGGCAGAAGAAAATTACCACAGAACGAATTGGCCTGGAATTACGCTCGCCAAGTTGATAACAGCTCCACGCCTACAGATGGAAAATGACTTTAGGATCGATCGTGAATCGCGGCTAATCGTTGCCTGAAAGAGCGCAATTAGACGTGTTGGCATTGCCAGGCTTTACACGCGCAAAGCCATCCGTGCAGCACGTGAAACAAAGATGTTCGTTAAAAGTGTAATGCCACTGTTTTAACCGCAATTGCTCGCTAATGGTAGCGATGAAAAAGAAGTTTTTATTCTTGTAAAAATCTATTAAGGGACGACAGCAATGTACAAAGAGAACATCAGAGACGATTAAGATTAGATTGAAAATATCACCGTCCCAGAACGCTCTTTTGTCATTAAAATTATTACAATGCAACCGCGTCGTGTAGTTAGTATACTTATTAAATTCCCCAGCTGTTACCGCCGCGATATTAAAAACGCAATCTCAATCGCGCAAGCTTCGCTATCAATTTCCTAGTTTCGCTAGTTTCGAAGTTAACTGAAAATTGAAACTGTTCGATCCAGCTTTACTATTTATACAGCGGTCGAAAGTAACGTTCTCAAAATTCGCCATGACCTGTTTCTTCAATGGAATACACCTTTCCAAAAAATCGCAGCTGATGTGTTATTTCTACCGCATCAACGTAACCCTTCTTACCCAATTACTCCCGAGGCGAAATACAATTCTCAAACGCGAAACGAGAGCATATACGGACGATGCGTTTACGATTTTAATTAAAGTCACTGGCTCGCGAGGGAATTTCCGAAATATTCCCCGCCGCCCCATCATCAAATACCACGAACTCTCCCTAAGAGAAATCGCAAGCATCCCATGCATCCCCATGGATGCAGGATTGGCCGTCGTCCGCCTCCTGTCGCCGGTCGATTTTTTTCGGTCGACCTTATGCGCACCATGCGCGTACTCTGCGTCAAACGGCGAATTGTTTTACGTTTCTGCGCTTCTGCTAGGGTGCAGATCCCTTCTCGACATCGATGCAAATCCACCCACATACGACCCTTTTTTATGCCTTCTTCACCCCGACAACCGACCCTTCGTTTCGTGAATTGTGCGTGCACACGGGGTCGATATGTGCGTTTTGGGGGCTGCTGGAGACTCCCCGCGACGATAAATGCCCCTTTGTCTCCGGCAAAGCAGAAGTATCCAGTCGTGAGACTGTGAAAGTA
Organism: Nomada fabriciana; assembly: GCA_907165295.1. Classification (NCBI taxonomy): domain Eukaryota; kingdom Metazoa; phylum Arthropoda; class Insecta; order Hymenoptera; family Apidae; genus Nomada; species Nomada fabriciana. The sequence continues at coordinate 8,615,856 of OU015693.1, read as the reverse complement.
GCTGTAGCAGCTTTAAGGGGCGAGATAGACCTACATCTAAGGGAGGTCACACGATCGATTCTCCGAAAGTATCGTCCTCCGGGTTCTAGGATGTAGGTGAAGAATTTTGCAGTAAAGAACCTTGAGAGGATTAAGTTATCAAAATTCGTAGCCGAGCTGTGAAACGCTGTGCCCTATGAAATTGAAAAGTGTGATCCAGATGGACCGAACGCAACCAATAAAAATTATTTCGAGGGGATATTATTAAAATTAAATTTGTTTAAATCGAGCAGAATAAACACGAGTCTAAACATTCGATACCCTCGGCCTAAAAATCTATCGCTTCGATAGATTTCGATGTACGTCAACATCAAACTCGCAGAATTTTCTCATCAGATGTTGCACGCATTTCCTACATTGCAATCTTTAAGAGGCGACGAATCTTAAGGGGCTCGTCATCTTCTGCGGCCATCTCTGTGAACCAGTCACCAGGAGACGCGAGCGGAACGACATGGCCATAATATCGGAGGCGTGGATCAATGAACGTCAGTGCATCCTTCCATTTCAGACGTCCTCGTAGATGGCTGATTCTATAATCAGCAGAACTGAACCCCAAGTCTGCGTCTTTACTTTGCGCCCGCTTCTGTTTGCAAGATTACGCATTGGATTACGCATCCGCTTGATTAAGGGTTCGCACTCCCTCCAATTTGCTCAAGTCGATAACCATGTGTATCGATCTTTCGCGTGGGTTGCACCTTTGTTCCTCGTTGACGAGGGAACCGTTCTTAAGACGAGCTAACTCGTTAAATTAAGATCGTGCACCCCAGCCGTCCCTTTAATGGCGAGATGAACTGCACTTTTAATTACGCACAATTAATATAATAATACGTCTGAAATGTGTCTTGAAGTAGGCCATGCTTTTCAAACGTAAGGAGAAGTCTTTTGATCGATGCGGGAAAGCTGATAGTAAAAAGAATGTTGGGCGTATAAAGGAATGAAATAGTGAGTTCGACAACTAATTATTAAAGAGAAATATTTTGTAAATCTCTGCTTAAATACAGTGCGCGTGGAAGCAATAGTTGGAGCTTAGTTATAAACTGGATATAAATTGGAGAGATCGCTCTATTGTTAGCTGACCAATTAGAAAATAAGGGGAGATGGTATCTGTGCATCGGTGGTGCAAGTTCAATATACATATCAGCTCGCAATGTAATTAACTGTAGTTCCAGCGAATCAGGTGTAAATCGGTTCTATAATAGACATACCGAAAGTTCAAACGTTCCTACCATTCAGCTTGAAATCTTTAAATAATAACACGAAGCAATGAAAATTTAACGAACTGGCTGCCGGTAAAGGGAATGTCAAAGTTGCACTTTTTTCAATGAATTTATCAAGTGGACGTCTTATCGAATAAATTTCCCAACACAGATCGAACGTGTTTGAAAAATTCATTGAATATGAATAGAGAACGTAGTGGCTGCCTTTGACGTATCGGAAACATCGGGTCGTGGCTTCTTTGAAAGAAAAACTTGAAACATTCTATTTCCAGTGCTCCCGCGAGACACGCATCTGTCGTCTAAAAATGACGGAATCTCCATTACGAAACTTTGGTGTATTGTCAGTCACAACCACGTCACATGAAATATGTATTCTATTAGGACGTTTGAGAAGTTCCAACATATATGATGGATATTTCATCACCTAACATCTACTTACACAAGTCCCTTCTCTACAGTAAATTACCTATTATGCCATAAATAAGGTGTGAAGTCTAAAAAAAAAATAGAAGAAAGGTGTACTAGAATTGTGTTCATTGAAGAATCATACAGAGAAATAAATCGTGCCAGTTGATTCCCGAGCTTTCAATCCGAGACGTGAACTACAACGCTGTTGAAAGAACGAGGAAAAAAGCATTAGAAAGGCTTGATAAAGCTCCACCCACCAACACACTTTTTATCGATTTATTATTACTCTTCCTCTGCAGTCGGATACTTGAGCCTCTAATAAAGCGCAATCGAAGTCGCGTCGTGAGACAGTGATTTTAAGGACTATTCTCGCAGTAACACCGATAATAATTCTTCTTTATTCAACATCCACGGTACTTAACTGTATTTTCCATGGATACATTAGTACATAGGAAGGCATATATGAAAATTTTGAAATATGTTTTTTGTTAAAAAAAAAACAAGGAAAAATATGTATTGCCTTGTCAGAGTTAACATTGACGACAAAGTATACATACATATATATGTATGCAACCCTTCAGATATTTCTGATCGGCGACAACAGAAAGCAGAAAATAAAAAACTGGAACGAAGTTCTCAGAATATTGAATGTTTTTTTTTTTCATGAAAGACTAGCGAAATCAATTTTTTCTAATTGTAGAACCCTTGCGCAATTCAACGCTAGTCCACGCTCAATGCATTTCAAATCATGATGGCTCATTGGTCTAGATTTATATTTAGCAGCTTGCACATCAGAGAAAAGATAGCATTACACGTGCACGTACATATATGCCATAAAAAAAGGTGTTCTACATGATCCTTGTGGTTTACGTTTTTTTTTATCCTACTTCTATTCTACATTAACCCTACGTTCAGAGTGGATATGATCATCACTGTTACGTACAATTTACTATAGTATCAACATAATTATTATGTAAAGTAGCATTAATGATAGGTGTTAATACTATTCCATACAAAATGCTAATAATGACTTGCAACTTGAGGTTTGAAATCATGCATTTTAATTAATAATATCACCAACCGTATCTGCAAAGATTAATCATACTCGACACTTATAAAGAGCACGTAAAATATTACAGTACTCTTGTAATCTGAAACTGCAAATCAAATTATCCGCGTATCTACGTCAGGTAACATCAAAATTGCTTTTCGAAGGAACAAAGATCTGTGCCCAAAGTTTCGGACAACGTTTCTTGCAAGCTGTTTGGACTTGCAGGGAACGGGTCCCTCATACACAAACACATCGTGCGAGAACTTGGCTACACGTGATATCAGCCGAGAATACGGTTGCAATAAATGTACGTAATGTAATAGTTGTACCTCGTGCACGTGTTAACGCGCAGCTCTCAGCAAGAATATGTCGCCGCTGGGCAATTCATGATTTATGAAACTCAGCTCAGCTAAAAACAAGTAGAATATTCCCGAGGAAAAACAAAATATGGAAAAAGTATTCGATATATGTATTTGAATAATAATGCGCGTGCAACGGAAATTTGGTACTTCTAAAAGGACGACAGTCTGTGTTATATTTTGAAAAAATTAATCCTTTGTTAAAGACATACTGGTGATAGAAATGTTCTCTAATACAAGGATTTTTTTAGAAACAGTAACTAGAAGTACGGGAGCTGTACACATGTAGTGATTAATACTAGAGCGACAAAGTGCATTCTTCTTACTGTTGCTGAATTGCAGCGATTATTTAAAACTATTTAGTCTAGCACTAATTGTGTTTTAGTATTGAGTTTCTTATTCAGTTACAGCCTCAGAATTGAGATCATCTCATAATTCCACAATTAATAATATTTGGATATATGTTTGTGTTCGGATAAGTAGGTGTGAGTGCCTCTGAAATTTGTCCAAAATTTTTGTTTAACACTTTATATATGTAAAGTAATAGTGGGAATACAAATTAATTAATTGGAATTCATATAACGAAGATGCAACAAATCCCAAGAAAATAGAAAATATTTCCCTACCAATTATATCACGGAAGTTGCAAATATTTTTGCATGGCGATGTTTGCAAAAACTTATAAGTTATAACTAAGTGTCAGTAGTTAACGACCTACTAGTAATCCGTACTTTTTTTTCTTTTGTTTAGCCACGTTTATAAATAGCTAATAACAATGCGAGCGTAGTACCCTCGCCACGCTTTATTTTTAACGCACTCGTTTTTCAACAGGGAATGAAATTGCACGTAGAACTTTCATTAGCATCCCTTTCAAAGGTAATGAGATATAACTACATATACCAATCCGCATTTACATTTCGAAATAGATGATACAAGATAAATAAAAAATAAGATGGATGTATAATAAGCGACTCGGATAAAAATGGATTTATAAATATGAAGCAATCGTTCACATTGAACACATTGTTCGAACAGATGGTCGCAAATATTATAGTTACACGTCGCAATATAATTATATATGTAGTAGGTACTCTAATTACACTGTATTCGTTTATAAGTTTCACATTAAATTGCATAACTATAAAGATCCTGCCCCACACATTTTTATGGAAACAACATAATCATTTTACTTTTAAAAAATCTGAAACAAATTCTCCTTGAAGATTCATTTTTCGTCAAAGCGTCTACGATATTGCATTCTGCTGCAGCTGATTCCAATTTCCAACATTCTCTCAAACCACAACATGCACACTAAAACCAGCACGCAGAATAACAATTTCGTCCACCACGCTGTTCTACACCTCCGCCACCCCATAGAAGGTGGCGGATAGAGACGAAAGGTCAGAGATCATGGTTCCAAAAAAAAAGGAGGACACGAAACAAACGGAACAGCGGGCGATTTTTATCGATCTTTCTGCCAAAAAGAGGAGCTCGTTGCGCACGGTTTCGAGCACGTAACGCGCGTAAACACAATGGCGCTGAATGGGGATGGATATATAGGGTGAACCTTAAATGATTCATAGGCAACGAGAGAGGGTGTAACGGGGCCATTCACGGGCACAACAATTGTATGCGTTCTGCCCTGGCGCGTATTGATCCTCAAGAAGCACTTTCACTGCTGCCTTTTGCCTATTCTCGATATAATAAAATAAACAAACCAATTCTATATCTCACCTAAACTCAACCGAACAGATAGGAAAACAATCGGATCGCGAGTATACAATTTTCAGGTTTATGGTGCGTATGTCGAAACGAATGCACGAGAGCGGGTCGGCCGTTTCACTTTCTACTCGTAAATTATGATTTCAGTTGAAGAAGGACGCGCAAATTCATTTAGCATCGCGTGTGTTTCGTTGCTCGTTCCACCAGATCGTGGATATTTTCCTTTACTTCCACTAGGATTACCCGTGGCTTTAAATAAACAAACTTTGCACACGCGGAACGCGAACCGAATATATTTATCTTTCTTTATTTTTTATCTCTTTCGCACAGAAGACAAACAGTGGCGAGAAAAAGTGAGCACGAGTTGCTCGCAAGTCTCGCCCGTTTAAAATGATGATCCTGCAAAGAGCAGGTCATTCATAAACGCTCGCTATGCCCAGGTAGACGAATCGCCAGACGCGCGCACGTTCTGATTCGAATAAGGTGTTCTTCCGCGCCGTGAATATTCCGGGGTTTAAAGGGGACAGTTTTATATACGACTATTTTAAGTAAATTGCGCTGGCGTCTAGGCGATTTAAAACCGAGGGATCACTGGGAGAGTGTAAAAAGTGCACGAATCGAGATCGTTCCGCAATTCAATATTGCAAATAATTGCGGCTGAGCGGCTGAGCGACGTCGCAATTACGCCGATCGAAATGCGATAATAGGAAAATTGCATTCGTTTGTTTTAATTTAGGTGGCGGGTTGAATTAATGTTTTTTGATTATTTCTATATTTATATGCATATTTTGTTATATTATAAAGTTCTTTTCCTACAAGTAGAATATTTCTTCAAGAATTGCGATAGTTGTAATGTTCATAATATTTTTTCTCTATGCAATTAGTTTGAAAACAGGTAAATTGCATTTATTTTTAAACGAATTTTATTTCCTCGCTTCTCTTATTTTACGCCATGCTTATCTTGAAATTTAGGAATATGTATAAGGTAAGAGGAAAGTGCAGCTAAATAGATCCGCACGCGCTGGTAAAATGAAAGACTGAAAGTTCGTGGAGAACTGTGAGCAGATGAAAACGCACGCCTTTGCAAAAAATATTTCTACGACCGGTGGCAGAATTGAAGATTTTGCTGTATTAAATTATATCGGTGAAAATATTGTTATACGAGCGTATAACTTGCAAACAGTGTTCTCTCGAGTTGGTATTTGCATATAAAACTGTTCTCATGAAAATTGTCCGGGGGAAAATTATTGTAGAAAATGTTGGAGTACTTGTGATATTCTTCTCCATTGGGAACATACAGAATAATTACTTTACGCAAAATAATAAATCGACGGAAAGCAGGAAACTTGAATATAAATGTTTAAGCATTATATCCACTTCTTGAAAGAAAATAAATAATAAGAATTATATTTTTCCTACAAATATCCATGCGGATTTAAAGTGAATTCCTGTAGAATTATATGCTCTGCAATTACGTCCGTGTGACACATTTATCAACTGCAAACCTTTGCCTATAAACGTTCCTATACCGTTGCAAACGTTTCCAGCCCGACTACGATGATATTTAGTGTTATTGGAGCGCTCAAATCGGCTTACTTATTGTAGTATAATACTGTCGTTCATACTAATATAATACCATTAATAACACTGCAATCCCATCATTTAATTATTCAAGTACAATAATACAAGGTCAGACTTGCTTAGAGAGGAATTCTACGAAGCTTTATCTCAAAGACTAGAAGCATATCTTACTACCCTGACTGTTAGTCCCGCGTTAGTTAACAAACTGCATACAATTACAAATCAATGCAATGAAAGAATACCAATAATAACTTAAACAAGTAATGAACTTGTTCAAAGGACGTAAAATATCTTCATGTAATATTTTCATTTTATCGCCCTTCGACGCCAAATCTGACAATACGCAATGCCAGTCTGAAACTATGAAACACCGTCTGGATGAAAATTCGTTACGTAGGCAGCATTTATCGGCTTCTTTCCAAGTAAATTCACCAATGTTTCTTCAATGCCGTCAACGTTTTCTCGCGGAATTTACATCGTTGAGCGTTATCGATGCCGAAGGCACTTCGTCGCGGCGAATCTAAAATTTAATCGACTTCCAAATGTGCACGCTGCCTTTGCCTGATTTTCATGAATCTTTCATTAAACAAGGGAAAACGGGGGGAAATTAGAGAAGTGTAAGAAAAGAATGTGCAGGCGGAATTGCACCCAGTCGACGAATGAAGGGAAGACGAATTTCCATCGTAACTCAACTTTGATGCTTTCGTAGGAAACCCAACGAGTTTGCACGACATCGTGGTCCAGTTCACGCTAAATCTGTTTACCGAGTACATACACATACCGAACACCGTGAACCGGTATCTCTAAGGTCCTCGACGGGAAAGTGAGAAACGCTGTAAATGGCGGCGAATGGGTACTGCAGCCTATTTGCAGGACCATCCATGCAAATCTCCGGGTATTTTATGGAGCGATAGTTTCAATTAAAGATTGTAGAAAAATAGCACGCTTTGGTAAATATCTGTGTTCGATTAGAATTTCGGGGGAATTCACGTGTACACTAGAATAGAATAGTCTATAGTTATACGTAGAATTCATTTCTAAATTTTTATTCTTGAATACGAATATTTGATCGTACGAGAAGATACCGTTTGTGGTATAGAAGATCGTCATGGAAGCGTTGACATTTAAGTGAGAAATCAACATAATTCATAAACAAAGTCAATTGAATAGAGAACTTTTGAAAAAACTATGTTATCACTGGTGGACCTTAGAGAACATGTACATCGTTTTATTCGCTCATCAATTTTTCATTATCATTCACTTTCAATCTTGCAAGACATAATTATAATTGTACTTTTTATCCAAACTATACTTTCCCGTGGATTGGTAAATCCTGTATGAAAAGAATAAAAGAATTCAACGCGAAAAAGTAAAAGCCACTCCAATTGGAAGTTTACAGATCTGTATTGCTTTAAATCGAAGGAAAAGTGTAAAAGAGCAATCCTATTGAGACCGTGATAAGTAAGGATTTCAAAGCCAACTACATATATCTACAAGCTTTATTTATCTATGTACTTAAACCATTGAGGCGATTACTAGCTCATATATCTTTCGAAGAGCTACAGAAATAATTCGTCGGTCAATGAACCAAAGAATACATATGTAAGTATTGTAAATAAAAATGCAATGCAGTCGCGTATTATCCCTGAAATTATTCAAACATCCAATCATTCAAATTACCCCTCATTATTCATCATTGTTCATTAACAGATGTGAATTTTTAAAGACTCTAATAAACCGTGCACAATATACAGTTTAATTATAGATACTTTATCGTCATCCGCTCATAATTATTTGATTCCCGTAAAACATGTCTATGTATATTGACAAGTTTGTATCAAGCGGGGTAGAGAACTTAGCGACGCGTCACGTGCTCCGAATTGCGCAACGTTTGCGTTATATTTTCTTCGTACTCTTTTCGCAATAGCTCCTCTTTCAACAGAACTTTGCAAAACACAAGGATAGCTACGTGCAAGTGATCGCAAAAATAATCGGGGCTAACGTTTGCGTTATCGCAAAACTGCACGAAACGAAAACTAGTGCTATCTGGCAAAATAATTATGAAAATTATACTGTCATTACACGTACTATGTATATGTATGTATATACATTAATGCAACGTGCGACTTATATAAAACGTGAAATTGCTCGCGACTGCATTAAAACAGAGCGCAGCGAAGTTTTCCATTACCTTTTCAATACAAAACTAGAATTCTGGAAATTTCAAACATTACAAAATGCGGAACTTCGAATTGGAACGTTTACCCGCGATGCACCCCGGAATTCATTCATCGATCAAATTCAATGAGGGAAAACTACGCGATAGGAAAAAAATTAATTCTCAACGGAGACGTTAAAAAATATAACGTGGTATTTGAATGCAATTATATGGATAAACTTGTTCAGTCGATTGGAATAGCGCGTTCCTAGTATAAGTTTGTACTCACTGGAGCGCGTGAATGCAAGCCAAGCTAATGGCAGGTAAGAGCAGATCATCACTTCCAACTCTCCAACGTCTGCCGAACGCGACCAGACTCGGCATCCTTTGTACTCCGATTTCCAGCCACCGCCGAACAATCGTTCTCGTACGCAAGAAAAAACATACACCCGCGATGACATAACCTATATCGTCACAAGTAAACGCGTCGGTCGACCGACTACTACTTTCTGTACACCGATGCTATGCGAACAACCGGTCCGGCAGCCCTCGTGAGCACTCAGCTGTCACGGATGCACTGAATCACCGAAACGCGGAACGAAACTACCGGACCAGCTTGCACTGGCGATATGAAAAAATGGTGGGAATTTGAGAAACCACTTTCCGATAATTTGCTTTTAAATTTAGACCATTATACAATGAGTCACAGCTAAAATCGTGCCCCCTTTAAAGTGGAATAATTTCAATTGGCAATTGGCAGGAATTACATGAAAAGTAAGAAAGACACTTTATGTTTGAAAATTTATAATACACGTTTCATAGATCTGAGCCGCTTATGAACATGTTGAAAATTTCACCAAATTTTATTCAAAAAATGTTTAGTCTGTCTCAGTTATTCTGATGCTGTATATTTCTGATAAAGCATCCATTCTATTTTCAGATACTTGTAGTAAATGTAATAAATTATATTACTACAAAGTCAGTTACCACCCAACAAATTCTTACCACGCGAAATATTTTCATGTCGATTTTATAATAAAAGCACTGCTGTCTTATAATTAACCCACGCAAAAAAATTACCAATTAAGCCAATAAAAACTCGGTTTAATTGCTCGATACTTCTGTCCCGAATATAAATAGTCGATAACGAATGGCAACGGCACTCCGGAGATCTCCAACAACCGCAGTTCAGACGTGACAAGCACGATTTTAACCGGTCGAGATAAAGTTTCGCCGTCGTGCACAGCAAGTCGATGGAACAGTACACGAGATAAGGGAGAAAATTGATTGTACATTCGTTCAAAGAATCGTGCAAGCATCAACAACGGTTTTAATTGAGACTTTATCGACTCCGTTGTATTTTCGAGCGAAAGAAAATACAGGAAAAGAGTCTATCATCGAAAGTATCGAGAGACACGAGTTTTATAGGGATGACGAGAACGAAATGGACGACGTCCAATTTATCTGTTATCGTTACCTCTCTGTAAGCCTGGTCATTTGCCACGTTCGTTAACGATTTTCCGAAGCTAAGATGTACGAACACGAACCGGCGTGCCTCGACGCGAAAACTACCCTTTGATCATCGCTAATAATAATCTCGGCGATATCGATGCCTAATAATTTCCTTTAAACACACGACAAATTACCGTACTTTGTTAAAAATGTGCCAGATTTCATCATGCACGAAAACGATTTTCTAAAAATGTACACTGCGATCGATCATTCAGAAATTTCTGTCCACAATTATTCTCGCCGGCGAGAAATGAAGAATCGAATCGGGGTAGCGTTATAAGTAACGTATTTGCACGTTGACCCATTTATTTGACGATTATTTTTCACGAAACTTTTGCGTCGGAAAGCATTAAAGATGGACTTCTTATAGGAACGCCAGGGAGTACGGATAGAAACGTGGAAAGGAATTACGAGCACACTTGAAAGTGTTGGCAAGGCAACCCCCGGGTGTAACAATTTTGGACAAGAGTAATAGTAGAGATTGCGTTTGACTCCAAGTTAATAATTTATATGCGATGAAATGCGATATGAATGCATAATAACTTTTTTAGATGAGATAAAAAATGAATCTTCTTTTACTGCCACTCCAATCTTGCGATAGTCACTGGATTAAATTAGTTTCCAAACTGAAATACATTACCTTTGGCACGCAGCTTTAAGAGAACTCGTTAAAAAATCACAGGCTTACGTCTGTCGTGCCTTTGCTAGAACGCTCAATCGCTAATTAAATTATGCTAAAAACGTAGAAGCGTAGAACTGTAACGAGTATAAATGGGACAATAGCGAACCAGTTTCCTTAATTTCCTATTGTACCATAATTTTCGCGCTTCACACTGAAAACACCGTAAATCGCACTGAAACCTTCAAGTACGACTGCGACAATTACGAAACTCGTGGATGCACCTGCGTTGGTCCCGAAGACTGATCGCGTTTTAATTACTCGGTAAATAATGAATCGTTCAGTTTTGCACGCATGTTGGAAGACCGTTCGACAGCAGGGAATCTAAGTGGTCGGGCAGGGGGAATCAATGATTGAATCACGATGGTAATTATACGGCGGAAATCGTGTGTTTCTGAGAAATTCGCAATCAAACTAATCGAAATACCTGTATACACGAGGGCATACGTGTGTACATGCATCGACGATTAAAATGTAGGTCACCCGGAATTATCCGCGTATGCTAATTTTACGGGGCCGCTATAAATACGGGAAATTTCTTTTAAGCTTGCACGATGTCGTATCAGCGCTGAGATATCTTGGAACAACTGAAAATAACGATGGTTATAGCGGAACAATGTGATCGGGGTTCGTTATTAATATCGAGATGTTCACTCACCATATCAGATGCAGTATGAACAGGAACGCACCGGGCACGACGAGGTCGTCGCTGCCGACGCTCCATCGGCGTCGGAATACCACGATCCCGGGCATCTTTTCTTCTCTTTGGTTCGTTCGCACTTTTTATCTTCCATTCAATCGACCACGATCCTCGCGACGATCAGTGGGCACCGCAATTACCAATTTCGATCCACGAATCACCGGGCGATATCAACTTGAACCTTACTCCGAAACCCCTTTGAAACTCGAAACGAACGTCGGTTGCCTCGTCGAGGCGGTCGTCGCGTTCCACGACGTGCATTTTCGCAAAATTGTTCGGGCAACTCGCGAGCACCCTCCATCCTCCTGGCAAGCAGGCTCTATCGAAAACGGTTCGACCGGTGTTCACCTCGAACGAACGTAAGCTCGACGAGGCGCGTCGTCGTCGCGACGCAACGATAGCGCATCACGTTCTGTCAACGATATCAAGACCCGTGTATCTCGCGAGGGAAACTTTCTTCCGGTTACTCTTTTGTCTCTGTGAATGTTGCGCCTTGCCACTGCCCACTGACTCACAACTTATCTCGCGTCGTCGTGAGAAACGTAAAAGGACTCGATCCTTTTCACTGGTGCATTCGAAGTTTGGAGGTGACGCGGCAGAAAGGCGAATGTTTAATAGGATAAACCGCGAGCTCTCCGTGCTGATGTTATACACGTAATCGTGCACCGACTGCGATATTGTTTTGCGACGGTGAATATCAACAGCAAGAGGTGTATATGCAAAGTCTGGTAAAGAATGCCGCGTTCTCGTTAGCACCTATTCTCCAATAGGTGCCACGAAGAACCAAGTTACGGGAGACAGTTTGCGATTTTATGTCTTGTTGCGCTATTAGGGAAGACGTTGATGCGTTTATGTTGCCGATTCGAATGATAGCAATTTTTGTGTTTTTCTTATTGACAAAGGCGAAGCCAACGAATGCCAGTTCATTTCGAAAGACAATGTCTCGCGAAACTATTGTGAGTTACGGTCTTATTTTATCTCCCACTCGAGATGAATGAGCATCGGTTGACAATGGAGAGCGAAAAGAGAACATATTTCCGTGAGATCGAATAAAGAAATTGGATAATAGAGACTTCTATATGTGTGTTAAAGATACTGCTGGATTAAAAAATATATATATATTCTTTGGCACATTTTTGCATCGCTTTTAAAACAGAGTTAGAAGGTATCGAATTTGAATTATTTGTTACGCGTGCATCATGAGAGAAAGTGATTTGCATCCGAAATATATGCAGCAAAAGTTCTTGAGAATTCTCCAGGGAACGGTGCAAGTTTTAAGTAGCGGCACGCTTCTCAAATCATCCTTTGCCATCCACCGCAAAAGAGCTGGTGAATTTGATCTAACTAAAGCCACGAGGGATGGAGCCCTGTTGGAGCAGTCGCAGAAACTCGTTTAGCTGGCATCGCTGAGATCTACTAAGAGAACCGTAAGATCTTAAAGGCAGGCCTCGTTGTTCCGCTGAATTGGAATTATAAAAGAAAAGTGATACAGTTTGTAGATTACACTAATCAATTCCATTCTGAATCTAACTTTTCATGGAAATAAAAATCTGACGCCATACATGATTGTACTAAAACAAGTTGGTGCATAAGCGTTTTTGTTCGAATTTTACGTTTGACAGTTGCACAGTAAAATACAGCGGAACATTGAGATCGTTTCTAACATTAAATTGATATACCATCGCCTGCGCACAGGATCAATGATAATGAAATTACCAACGTCTTCCAAAATAGTTATACACGCTACTTACACCCCCAAAGTAATTACAGGACCAAAATTCATCTCACCGTTCGTGCGAACGACGTCTATCGAGATACCTTTCAGTCATCATGCTGCGCGAAACGATTAATGAAACTCTCACCTATCACAATATTTCCCCCCAAGCATCTTCCGTCCTTCTGTCACAATTAAACGTCAAATTTTCACAAGATTGTTCGATATTCCTGTAGCATGTTTACTTCGATGAATCCCCTTTCGTTTCACTGTGAACGTCGCGATCCAACGAAGAATAATACGGATCGCTCTTCTGATACCGTTTGCATAAATTAAAGACACGAAAAAGCAGACTTTCCCTCCGGCAAAGCCGATCGGCCGGCGTTACCGTCTACGATACCGCAACGCGTGTCTCTGCGCCCCTATCATTGTTTCCTCAAATGGAAAATCGTCAGTGACACACGGAAATGCGAACGAATGCATTTTGTTCGCGAAACTCTGCGCCCGGGTCGTACCACGTGTCGGGAAACCATCACATCGTGGACGTAAAAGCGTCGCGAAGAAAATACATACTTTGCGCGATCGTCGAGGTGAGCCACCTCGAGCGCGACTGAATGCCGAATTTAAGCTATCGTGCACCTTCCACCGTTCCGAGGGCGCTCAATTTATGTTGATAGACGCGCGTGCGTCGCGACGCCTTCTGTGCTGCAGACGCTGCGTCGCGGCGTCCGCGCCCCGTTTCGTTTGCGTGCCCCAGTCGTAGAACAACAGTGATCAGCATCTCGTCGTTTGGTATCATAGATCTTCTACGTAATTCGATTTAAATGGTCGTAGATCTTCATTATCCATTTGCTGAACTAGGGTGTTTCATAGCGTAACATCTTTGCGTTCCATTTCTTTATTGGATGCAAAAACTTATTGTTAAATTGTCGAAATAGTTTCGTAATCGTGTATTACATACTCGATCTGGAGTTTTTGTTATAAGCCGGGGTTGATAATAGGAATGTTAATTTAAGCTCATTTTAATGTAGGGAAGAAAGAGTTCAATTCTTGTTAGACTTAAGTATGATTGCGAATATTTATAAGGGTGTAATGAAATGTACTGTTGTATTATTTCGTCCAATGTAAATAAAATTGGAAATAAAAGTGTAGTTGTTTCATCCGAATTGTTTGCCAAATATTTTATCTTTTACTTTTACGAATAATTTTTTTTTAATACCGTGTAGATGTCCTGAAAATAATTTTTACTCGAGATAATTGGGTCTAAACACAATAATATTACACAATAATTGGATACAGTATACAAAATATATTTGATACGTATTTCGTCTTTTAATATTGCAAATATTCTATTTCATTACATAGTACAATATAAGTTTAAAATAATGGTCTTCTCCTTACCTACTTCACTCATTTATACACAGCCAAACTTAGTGTAGACGGTATATTTAGTTACTTAATGTCTGTTAGTTTCTCGCGTGATCATAATTCTGTATGTACCAGTCAACGGTTTCTTTAATAGCCTGGTTAAATGGCGTGAACTGGAAACCTGGTAAATATTTTCGCAGTTTTCCGTTGCTTGCCGTTTTCTTATATTGTCCATCAGCTGCGGATGTATCATATACTACTTTTCCTTTAAAATTAAACGCTTGTGCAATTGCCTCAGCTACTTGAGAAATGGTAACTTCTTGAGATTCATCGACTACATCAAAGACAAATATAGTTTAATAGTAATTAAAAACAAGTTATACCAACTCTCCTTCCATTGTACGTCTTTTTAATTACCTGATAATATAATTGGCTCCACAGAATCATACTCTCTTAACGCCCATATTATCAAGTCAGCTAAGTCTAAGCTATAAATAAATTGTCTCAAGGGTTTTCCAGAACCCAATACAGTAAACACTTTATCTTCAGTATTTCCTGAAAAGAATACCAGCAGATATTAAGAATATTCTTTGAACTACCTAATACTTTGTAACGATTTAGTTGAAAATACTTTATACCATCTTTTATTAAATCATGAAGCCTCCTCATTAATCCGGGTATAACATGACTGGCACTGGGATTAAAATTGTCATTTGGACCAAATACGTTGCATGGAATAATGCTGGTATAAAGTCTACCATACTGTTCGTGATATCCCTTATTTTGGATATCTATAAGACGCTTGGCGTAACTGTAGCCATAATTCGATGGATGTGGTGGTCCGTCGTGAATCTGAGGAAGTAAACAGCAATGACAGACGAAAACAAACAAAATTATTACTACAGAAAACTGCATTACCATGGATTCATCGATTGGATATGTTGTTTTATCAGGAAATATACAAGTCGACAAACAGGATATAACTTTCGCAACACCATTATCATGAGCAGTTTGCAATATATTGTCATTCATGTGAATATTTCTACGCTAGAAATTTTTAACATATATTTTAATAATCTCATACTACCAAATATATGTAATTGACAAAAACTATCTTCATTTACCAAGAAGTCCAAATTGTGTGCCATGTTATGGAATAATCCACCAACCATAGCAGCTAAGTGAATTACATGTGTAGGCCTATATTTTTCAAATAATTTCTCTGTACTTTGTTTATCACTAAAAGCGGAACATCATTAAATTGGTTTGGCTGTATGGAAAATTGATTAATGTGCATAATAGTGTGACAATTCTTTTACCATAAGTCTGCATCCTTAGAACCTACAAATATCCATGTCTCATTTTCTTCTTTTTTGGTTTCAATGGCATTCTGAATAGCTTTTCCAACCAGTCCAGTTCCACCAGTTACAACAACAGTTTTTTCTCCCTCAGACATGTTTCATTTGAATCTGAGAAAAAATTAAATATTTTATGCACGACTAATCCGTGTTTATTATGCATTTGACAACGTTGAAAGGTATTTAAATTCTTGTAACACAAACAGTTTATGTTCTTTGTCTCACAATACTTGCATTGGGTAGAAATGTCTAAATCAAAGAAAATTTGACATACGTGTAACTACACATTTTTATTGTTTTGTTTTAAATTTTCACGGAGTTGTAAAATGATATAGCAGTAACAAGAAGGTTGACAATTAACAATTTAAAACAGTTCTGGCAAAGTTACATACATCGTACGATCACATGTTCATTGATTAGCACTGATAATGAATAACTTTTTTGTGACCTATATGTAAAAAATTAATTAAAAATAAATACTTTAGTACTGTCAAGGAACATATAATCGTTATAGAAGTTCCATTCATAACTGATGGAGATTGAGACACAGACGAGGTATATTATAGACCTGATATTTAATGCAGTTTGTGTCACATGTTCAGGAGAATATTTTCATACAGTCACAGATTAGATACAGAAGAGACCTATCGCCTTATGGAATTTGGTGTCTCACATGTGATTGCCACACCGCCCTGAAAGTTATGCTGATTCATATATCTCGTCGGTAATATAAATACCAGACGCCGAGATATAAAATTTATAATTAACGTCGCTGTTTATAAGTGGCCGGTCACGTTGTTAGTGATGGGGGTGATGGGGGTAAATGGTAATGGGGCTCTATAAACCCAAAGCACAGACGAGATATAAAAATAGAGAAGTCACCTTATGCACTTTCGTGGTCCAACGTTACTGACATACCGACACAGAAATCTCACGCTGATCCGAGCGTCCTCTGCACATGAACAGTGCTCACTTTAAGAACTATTATTTACTGAAGTAGTGTTGGAGGCAGGTTTCATGCGATGGGTGAAATATGCGAATGCTTTGGAGGGATCAGGAAAGCTATTTCTCGATCAACGTTTCGGTAGAGAAAATTTAACTACGATCTCTGGTCCCAAGATACTGTTCGGTTCGGCTTGAGTTGAGTCGCAATCGCGATGCACGCGGTGCTGTTCCGTTTTCATTGCGCGGCAAAGAATAATAGAATTCCTTAACAAGGGTCGTGGCTTCAGCTAAAAGTTGGTCGGAAATTGTAGAAGTCCAGTAGGCACGATCCTAGAGTCGCAGGTCCGGCTAAAAGTTGGTCAGAAATCGTAGAAGTCCAATAGGCACGACCCTAGAGTCGCAGGTCCGGCTAAAAGTTGGTCGGAAATAGTAGAAGTCCAGTAGGCACGACCCTAGAGTCGCAGGTGCGGCTAAAAGTTCGTCGGAAATAGTAGAAATCCAGTAGGCACGACCCTTCACTCGCAGGTCCGGCTAAACGTTGGTCAGAAATCGCAGAAGTCCAATAGGCACGACCCTAGAGTCGCAGGTCCGGCTAAACGTTGGTCAGAAATCGTAGAAGTCCAATAGACACGACCCTAGAGTCGCAGGTCCGGCTAAAAGTTGGTCGGAAATAGTAGAAGTCCAGTAGGCACGACCCTTCAGTCGTAGGTCCGGCTAAAAGTTGATCAGAAACAGTAGAAGTCCAGTAGGTACAACCCAGAGATCGTAGGTTCGGCTAAAAGTTGATCAGAAACAGAAGAAGTCCAGTAGGTACAACCCAGAGATCGTAGGTCCGGCTAAAAGTTGGTCGGAAATAGTAGAAGTCCAGTAGGCACGACCCTTCAGTCGTAGGTCCGGCTAAAAGTTGGTCAGAAATCGTAGAAGTCCAATAGGCACGACACTAGAGTCGCAGGTGCGGCTAAAAGTTGGTCAGAAATCGTAGAAGTCCAATAGGCACGACACTAGAGTCGCAGGTGCGGCTAAAAGTTGGTCGGAAATAGTAGAAGTCCAGTAGGCACGACCCTTCAGTCGTAGGTCCGGCTAAAAGTTGATCAGAAACAGTAGAAGTCCAGTAGGTACAACCCAGAGATCGTAGGTCCGGCTAAAAGTTGATCAGAAACAGTAGAAGTCCAGTAGGTACAACCCAGAGATCGTAGGTCCGGCTAAAAGTTGGTCGGAAATAGTAGAAGTCCAGTAGGCACGACCCTTCAGTCGTAGGTCCGGCTAAAAGTTGATCAGAAACAGTAGAAGTCCAGTAGGTACAACCCAGAGATCTTAGGTCCGGCTAAAAGTTGGTCGGAAATAGTAGAAGTCCAGTAGGCACGACCCTTCAGTCGTAGGTCCGGCTAAAAGTTGATCAGAAACAGTAGAAGTCCAGTAGGTACAACCCAGAGATCGTAGGTCCGGCTAAAAGTTGATCAGAAACAGTAGAAGTCCAGTAGGTACAACCCAGAGATCGTAGGTCCGGCTAAAAGTTGGTCGGAAATAGTAGAAGTCCAGTAGGCACGACCCTTCAGTCGTAGGTCCGGCTAAAAGTTGATCAGAAACAGTAGAAGTCCAGTAGGTACAACCCTAGGATCGTAGATTCAGCTAAAAATTGGTCAGAAGCCGCAAAAGTTCAATACGCATGACCTTAGTACAATAGTACACACGACCGCGGTCGGAGACCTTCGAAAAGTTCGGAAATTGCGAGTACCACCGAGCGCTACCGATGCGCCGCGGAGTGGGGATGACGGAGCGCGGCGCACGCGGTGTCACTATCAATTCAAGCGTCGTACCGTACGGGTCGTCTATTCTGTCGAAGGTTAGCGACACACATCACCTTACAATACAATAGCATCTCGGGGTTTACTTTACCACCGCATACGCTTGTCTATTAGCTTCTATTAATTAATACGCGTTTATTTAACAATCGTTTGACTACATTAAACTCTTTCTCGAGTCTCTTTTGCTGGACGCTTGACCGGTTATCCGGTACCATCGATTTTTTGATACGCGATAACTAGTCGTTTATGAAAATATCGGGTTAATTAATTTATTAGTTTAAACGGATGTTCGAATCTTTATTATATTTTATTACACGATTATTTGGATTCGATGCGGTGTTAAGGTTGCGTTTATTTTCTTTCCAATGTCACCTACATCCAGTTACATATGTCCTTCCGCAACTTTGAATTCGATTTTGATTTTAGCACAGGTTTATCTCGTTGCTTTTCTTTTTGTTGCAGGTTCAATGGATGATTAGTTGGTAAAGAATAATATATTGAATCTCCAGGAATGGAGTATTGAGATACAATTACTGCGATGCATAACAATAAGTCCGATGACCTATGATGAAGGATTGGTAATATTTAACTTATTATCCCAACGGTTTATGTATTATATGTATATATCTTGTTATTTGGCGATTGGATTTCGATTGAAAGTTATTGAACACTTTTATTATTGTAAATAGATTTCAATACTTACTTCTCTCTATTCGTATATCCAGGTTCATTAAATAATGAAAACATTCCAAATAGAACTTACAATATATCATTCGCGATTGAAAATAGAGTCAGTAAATTTCATTAATTCTAAACGAAAAATTGAAATACGTTCATGTTTCGCTGCATATCGGTCGCGATTTCTACATAGCTTCACTAGTGTTCTTGTTGACACTTTTTGTGACATTGTCTTGTTGTGACTCGGCACAAGTACGGTCAAATTGAATTTTCGATGCAGGATTGCCCCCGTATTTACGTACTCGTTGCCATGCCCTTCAAGCATGATAAATAATTTCGAGTCTTTATTTCTGCAAGCAGCTACGAGAATTTATAAATGCGCGATATTGGTTACTTACTAGGATCATGATCACTTTTAAAACTCTGACATAGAACAGTCACAATACGCTTTTGATAAATCATTTATATTAATCTATAATATTACATCTTGAATAGATAATTAACAGTAATTAAATCAGAATAATAATACGATAGTAGTTTATTGAAAGAAAGAGCAGTATTTCCTCAGCAGACGTTCGATAGGATGAAGAAATTAGAAAGAGACAAATAAAATCAAATATACAATATTGTTTCAATTTTTATCTCCTCTCCTGATTTACTAACTTTTACAGATTTCCTTACAGAAAATTTTGATGACCGCGCGCAATGCGGTTGGTAGAGTCAGTGCTTGCTCCGTCAAAGTTCTTTTTATTGTTTCTAGAGCGCAACCGCTCTTAATAATTATAATTAAATATAAATAGTAGTAAATATACGCGAAAGTAGAGTCAGTGTTTGCTCCGAAATAATACTCTCGCGAGATTAGAATCACTTTGTTTGTCGATCATAAGTGTTCCATGAGAGTCAGTGTCGTGTTCGGCGGGTTCGGGCTTTCATCCATCAACTTGACGAGTAAGTATCTGTTTATTTCTTTGTATCTTGTATTGCATTAAACTTTGATAATTAAAACATTCCAAAAGTACTGAAAATACAAAGATTTTAATGTTGCCTGTTCCTTTTGACTGTTCCAGCAGCTTCAATGGCTTCGATGACGATGAGCTTGACCGTACCCCTGATGAGTCTGCAACTGGTGAGTGGCATGCTTTAATGTTCCTCTGGTCACTCAATCATGTCGCAGGACGAAAGGTCCGAACCGACACGAGTGACTGGTTGTAATTACGTAGATTTTTCTGGCAAGCACTGTGACCATGGGTATATGGAAATATACTCATGAGTAGTAACTTCTTTACTGTTTTATATTATATGAGGATAGGTCTTCTTGTACAACGCGATTTTAAATAGCTTGATGATTTTAAAAGGGATCATATGTAGCATAAAATATATCACTATATATCTTGTTATAATAGAGTATTTAATTGAATACCTACGGAACGATATTTAAATAGTTATTAATTATTAAATGAATACAAAGTAACGTCCAGTATTATACGTGCATTAGTTTATAGTGGAGAAGTCGAATACCCTTCGACTTCGTTTACTTGTCAATTGCAAATTTACTGCACAGTTATAATAAATTGTTAGTATTTCCTCTTTTTTCTACATTGATTATATATAAAGTAAAGGTACTTATTACCTTAACAATTTGTTGAAACTGTCGAATAATTTTGTTATTCGATATCCATATTAGTCTTTAGCGTTTAAAGATATCGATAATATCACTGTTTCCGTACAAGATATTAATTAAACCTGAATGTACAAGAAGACAATACGCGAACGGGTAGTTTTCGAAATCATGGCAATCAACTTTTAAAGCAATCTTGCGGTTTAGAAGCAATGTCTTGATAACGGGAACGCCCGAGGATGTTTCAATTTAATTCAAAGTATATTAAAGTAGAGTCATTGAATAATTTCTCAATTAAAGTGCACAATTTGCACATTTTGCACAATTTTTCTAATAAAGTAGAGTCGATACTCAATTCTCCTAATAAAGTAGAGTCATTTCATTTTCTCTTCAATAAAATAAAATCATATATTGATCTGGTATACTTAGCCCGTTAGAAAATCAGTATGTCTTTATCATCTTTTTAGACGAGGATTTCCAGGTTTAACCCTTTCCGTGTTGACTGCCCGTATCCCACTCACGTGCCCAGGTGCTACTTGGGTGGGAAAACGGTGGTAGAGCACGATGATATTTATTTAGTTTATAATGATTTATTGTTGGCGACTGACAGTGAGTTTGGTGTATCGTGCACGACGTAATATCCACATTGTGTGTGTGGTTAGGCCGTGGATTTGCGTCGTTCCGTATTAAAGAGACATCGTTATTACTATTAATTGCATTAATAATCCCTACTATACTGAGGCACGAAGTTTTGCCATTTAAGATGACAAAGGCCAAATGCCAAAGAGAATCGAATATACCTATCAATTGCTGTCAAGTACCTCTTGTATCGGTGCTTTTTAATTATCCTATTACATATCAACCGCGGCGTGGTTTTTTCCCACGCGAACGCAAAGATCCCAGCCACTGTCAGTCGATTTCAGAAAATGGTACGTACATTAGAGTGTGCAAGTTGTGTGACAACTCTTGGGTGTCGGGGGCGTCCCGGGACGCCTCCCTAGTGTAGGCTTTTGCGCCCAAGAGTTTGACTGAGAACCGTGGAGTGTAGTGTGTTGGTGTGTCTGTTTGCCATTTTTTAAATATAGGTCCAGGTAGGATAGGTAGTATACTTTCTGGTGTGATTGATAGACATAAGTAGGTAGGGCCGGGCAGGTTGACACAGTCTCTGATCGGGTAGGCACTATTTCGCGTGTTCAACCTGTTTCAGGAAATCTGATTTGAAAAGTCGACGGTGAAGCTGTGGCGCGAACGAAAATGCGTTCGCCTCTGGCTTTGCCTATCGATTTTTCGAATCCTTCGCGGTCGTGGTCGCGATTTAGGCTCCGAAACGAAACGTGTTACGTTATGCTCGAGGCTGCACGTGTGAACGAAGAACGATTATAATATTAATTGTAATCTTTGCGATTTTCTGTAATAACAATTTTTACGATTTTATTTGGTCGTGATTCGGTCACGTGTGTTCCATTCAGCTCCGCGATTCAAACTCTTTATTTCAACTTTATATGTTTTTCTTTGGTTTTCGATTAGAGCCTCGAGCCTAGTTTAAGTTTCAGCTGGCCCTTGGGTCCAACGAAAAGGAGAGGCTATATGCCGAAGAGGCCCGACAAACTGTCACTCAAGAGGGCAACTACTAATGATTCGTCATTCTTTGTAAGAATGGGGAATCATTCTTTGTTACTACTTTGTCACTGTGCTTGCACTTAAATTTGTAGAATTTTTATTTGTACTTGGCCGACGCACATTCCGGCCCAACGATGCAGCCCTCCAACAAATATCGCGCTTACTTTAGAGTTGCGAAAAGCTTGAAAACGGGTCGAATTTGAGTTGCGTTAAATTCCACGCGGTTTTTCAACTAGAGTCGCGAAAAAGAAAACGAGTCTCGCATATTCTTGGAGTTGCGAAGTGACTCGCGGTTTTTATTTAGAGTTGCGAACAAATGAAAATCGTGATTGATGTAACGTTGCGCAATGATTTCGCGATTGTTCTTGCAATTTTGCTGTTCTTATTGTTAGTTAAATAGTAGTATTTTATAATATATTTTACACATGAGAAAGTTTATAGTGTTGCGGAAATTATTTTCGCGACATGAGCTTTCAGCTAACTTTTCAGAGGATCTTCAATTACATTGCTTTTTATATTACAAATACTGATAATTTACTGTCTACTTTCTATCAGCCTTAATAAATAGTGTTGCGAAATTATTGCATCGCGAGTTCCAGTTAGTGTTACGTTGATTAAAGATCGCGTTTTTAATTAGAGTTGCGAATACCGATCCCCAACTGCTTCCAATTGGAAGCCTGCTCCTGAGCCACCCTGGGGGGTGGCACATCTTCGTCAGCCAAAGATTGTGGCTGACCAATTGGCATGACCATTGGCAACTCTTGTTTTATATGGTGTCATTTTTCTTTTTTCTTAATAATTATACTACCTGGAATGTCTGTTGATGGAAATACTGCCAGAAATTTGCATACATAATAGTAAATTACTGTGAAGAACAATTAAAAAAACGAAAAAGAAGAAATGAAAGAAACGGAAGAAAAGAAAAGAAATAATTTTTAGAATCTTTGATAAATTTATGATAACTCAAGATAGTAGATTTCAATTAGAGACAATACTAGTGACTGTTCATTATTGGAGTTTAGCTCTAAAATATTTTCTCTTAATCGTTGCAATTTTATTTTCACCTTTTTTTTAGTAGAGCCAATTTTTATAACTTTTTCGGGCTTGCTTTGTAGAAATTGAAATTGCACGCTAGACTAGCACGAAAAATGTTATTGGCTATAGTTGGACTTCGGCATGGTGATAGTGGAAGTTTGATATTTTGCTCCCGAATAATCGTTTGTCGCTTCTTTGTGGATGCAAAATAGAATCAATTGTAGTGAAATGTGAATACTTCACTTTGGAGTTTTTAATGAAATTGATACCACCATTCAGTTTGATCTAGAACGTACAAAAGAATATATCACTTTGGCCGAAATCAAATTACCTATTGTTTTTAAAACATAGCTGTATTTTTCATATCCATTCTGATTTATTATCGTCGCTAAAATTCAGTTATTACGAATTAAAAGCAGCTTTATTTCAATATAAAATGGGAAGGCTTGAGGGTGTTACTAATCCAATGCATGAGATTGTTACAGATTCACAGATGAACCCAAATATGATATATTAAAAAATGCAAATACGCCAGAGGCTCAAAAGTTAAATGAATACAATACAGTTCCGGAAATATTATCAAAGGCACGGTTCGAAGCAATAGAAGTAAAAAGCCAGCCTCGCCGATAAAATTTCTGAGGTTATTAATTAATTTTAATAAAACGTTACTAAATATTTCGAGTTTGTGTTTGTTTCAGAAGCATTGAAGAGAATCAGATAAAGAACAGGATTCATGAAAATACGTATAATTGACCACACCCTCACCCCACACCTGCCCAAAGCCATGCCATTTTAACTGATTACAGGTGTTAGATAATTAATTAGGCAGGCCGAATTATAAATCGAACAATACTTTTAGCTCCTTATGTAGGTATGATTTATTTGAACACACAATCTCAGATGTTTATACAGGCAGGATTTACATGAATTTAAGTTATTAGATCCTTAATTAGGCAGGGTTTATGAAACTGACCATTGATTCAATCTGTTCTACGACACCATGGGCCCCGAAAGTAATTCCTCTTCAATTAGTCCATATTAAGTACATATATGCATACTTGCACCTATATGATATTACTGAAATTGTTCTTAAAATTGATCTCGTAGATGTTATATTAGGTAAGGTGATTGTAGTTTTAAGTTAGATCTTTAGTCAGGCAGGACGCATTTGAATCTAATCTAGTATTCAAGAAGGGAGGATTAATTTTTAGGCCGTTTCTTAGTTTTTAAGACAGCCGTGTACACTGCTGTGATAATATTTCGTTGTCTAGTTTATAAGATCATAGGATATGTTTTTAAGAAAGTTTTGTTTCAGGAAATTGCATTCTATTCTTGATTTTCTTTCAGGTTCCCTTCGGATAGTCAATTTAGCTTTCGGTCGTGAATATTCCAAGTACTCCTCTTGCTGTCATATTTGTACTACGATCAATTAATGAACGTTCTACAAATTGACAATAAGAGGAGATTTTTCTTTCTCACATGCTACACTAGAATTAGTTTTCCGTAATTGGGGGGTGGAAGGGCCGTGGCTAGGGAGGGTCTCCATGCGCAGTAACCTCCACGTGGTGAGACCCGGGCAATCAATTATTTATCGTATAATTATTAAACGTTTAACAGACGTTTGATAATTATGTGGAAAATAATTCGAGCGAATTGACTGCGCATTGCACTTTCTCCTCTAGTTCCCTTTTTGCTTCATTCCCCTTGTTGCTTCACTCCGTTTTCTGTTTCATTCCCTTTTTACGCTCTACCGGGAGCAATTACTCTTGTCACTTTTCTTCTGATTCATTTCACCACTATTAGCTTCATTCCCTTTTTTCTGTACTCGGCTCGAAGGACCGATGGTTGGGGACTCAGTGTTAGCGAGTTTCGATGTGTGGGGGCGTGATTGTGGTTCTGGAGGAAGGATCCGAGGCACGCTGTTAGACTACGTCTCTAACGGTTGTTGGTTTTCGCCCTAAATCTGGAATTATGGTCGCGGTTCTTGCATTTCCGGGCTGCAGTGTCATCGTGGGCGGTTTGTGGGGCTGTGATTGCGTTCCGGACAGGTGACCCGCCGAGTAGGATATTCCTGCGAGTCAGACCACGCCAAGCACACCTTGGGGTGGCAGAAGGTATATGGGACATAATCTGGAATCGTGGTTCGGTCTTGCATTCCGCTCCTCAATGATTGCTGTGGCTCGGTATCGAAACTGGTGTAGATTCTAAGTCCTTTTACTGTCCAGACTTTGGGCCGAGGGCTCGCGGACTGTTCGGTAGCAGTCACTTACGTTACTTGCCTCCCATTTGATCCCATTTGTGAATTTAAAATTATTATAATGCTTTACTAATTACTCCCTGCTTGTTTTTGTTTCAGAAGCATTGAAAAGAATCAGCTAAAGAAGAGGATTGCTTACAATATATACAATATGCCCACACTCTCACCCTGCCCCAAGCCCTTGCCCGTGCCACAGCCCCTGTCCCTCATACTTTCGATGCCCTTTTTATACAGACATGTTTTACACAAATTGATATTATTAGACTTTTAATTAGGCAGGGTTTAAGAAACTAAAAATTGATTCTGTCTGTTCTAGGATATCATGGGCTACGAAATTAATTCCTCTTTAAATAGTTCGTATTAAATATATGCATACTCATAACTATATGGGTGTGGTAAAGTATCTATTTCATTCCTTTTGTGTTAGGATATTATTGAAATTGTTCGTTTAATTGAACTCTTAGCTGTTATACTAGGTAGGGTGTTTCTAGGTTTAAGTTAGATCTTTAGTCAGGCAGGGTATTTGAATCTAATCCACTATTTAAGAAGGGAGCATCTATTTTTAATCTATGTCTTAGTTGTTAGGACAGCAGTGTACACTGCTGTGATAATATTTCGTTGTCTAGTTTTTAAGATCGTACGATATATTTTTAAGAATGTTTTGTTTCAGGAAATTAATTTCAGATTTCCTTTTAGGTTTCCTTCGGATATTCAATTTAGCTTTCGGTCGTGAATATTCCAAGTACTCCTCTTGTTGTCATATTTGTACTACGATCAATTAATGAACGTTCTACAAATTGACAATAAGAGAAGATTTTTCTTTCTCACAAACTATATTAGAATTAGTTTTCGCGTAATTGGAGGGTGGAAGGGCCGTGGCTAGGGTGGGTCTCCATGCGCAGTAACCTCCACGTGGTGAGACCCGGGCAATCAATTATTTATCGTATAATTATTAAACGTTTAACAGACGTTTGATAATTATGTGGAAAATAATTCGAGCGAATTGACTGCGCATTGCACTTTCTCCTCTAGTTCCCTTTTTGCTTCATTCCCCTTGTTGCTTCACTCCGTTTTCTGTTTCATTCCCTTTTTACGCTCTACCGGGAGCAATTACTCTTGTCACTTTTCTTCTGATTCATTTCACCACTATTAGCTGCATTCCCTTTTTTCTGTACTCGGCTCGAAGGACCGATGGTTGGGGACTCAGTGTTAGCGAGTTTCGATGTGTGGGGGCGTGATTGTGGTTCTGGAGGAAGGATCCGAGGCACGCTGTTAGACTACGTCTCTAACGGTTGTTGGTTTTCGCCCTAAATCTGGAATTATGGTCGCGGTTCTTGCATTTCCGGGCTGCAGTGTCATCGTGGGCGGTGTGTGGGGCCGTGATTGCGTTCCGGACAGGTGACCCGCCGAGTAGGATATTCCTGCGAGTCAGACCACGCCAAGCACACCTTGGGGTGGCAGAAGGTATATGGGACATAATCTGGAATCGTGGTTCGGTCTTGCATTCCGCTCCTCAATGATTGCTGTGGCTCGGTATCGAAACTGGTGTAGATTCTAAGTCCTTTTACTGTCCAGACTTTGGGCCGAGGGCTCGCGGACTGTTCGGTAGCAGTCACTTACGTTACTTGCCTCCCATTTGATCCCATTTGTGAATTTAAAATTATTATAATGCTTTACTAATTACTCCCTGCTTGTTTTTGTTTCAGAAGCATTGAAAAGAATCAGCTAAAGAAGAGGATTGCTTACAATATATACAATATGCCCACACTCTCACCCTGCCCCAAGCCCTTGCCCGTGCCACAGCCCCTGTCCCTCATACTTTCGATGCCCTTTTTATACAGACATGTTTTACACAAATTGATATTATTAGACTTTTAATTAGGCAGGGTTTAAGAAACTAAAAATTGATTCTGTCTGTTCTAGGATATCATGGGCTACGAAATTAATTCCTCTTTAAATAGTTCGTATTAAATATATGCATACTCATAACTATATGGGTGTGGTAAAGTATCTATTTCATTCCTTTTGTGTTAGGATATTATTGAAATTGTTCGTTTAATTGAACTCTTAGCTGTTATACTAGGTAGGGTGTTTCTAGGTTTAAGTTAGATCTTTAGTCAGGCAGGGTATTTGAATCTAATCCACTATTTAAGAAGGGAGCATCTATTTTTAATCTATGTCTTAGTTGTTAGGACAGCAGTGTACACTGCTGTGATAATATTTCGTTGTCTAGTTTTTAAGATCGTACGATATATTTTTAAAAATGTTATGTTTCAGGAAATTAATTTCAGATTTTCTTTTAGGTTTCCTTCGGATATTCAATTTAGCTTTCGGTCGTGAATATTCCAAGTACTCCTCTTGCTGTCATATTTGTACTACGATCAATTAATGAACGTTCTACAAATTGACAATAAGAGGAGATTTTTCTTTCTCACATGCTACACTAGAATTAGTTTTCCGTAATTGGGGGGTGGAAGGGCCGTGGCTAGGGAGGGTCTCCATGCGCAGTAACCTCCACGTGGTGAGACCCGGGCAATCAATTATTTATCGTATAATTATTAAACGTTTAACAGACGTTTGATAATTATGTGGAAAATAATTCGAGCGAATTGACTGCGCATTGCACTTTCTCCTCTAGTTCCCTTTTTGCTTCATTCCCCTTGTTGCTTCACTCCGTTTTCTGTTTCATTCCCTTTTTACGCTCTACCGGGAGCAATTACTCTTGTCACTTTTCTTCTGATTCATTTCACCACTATTAGCTTCATTCCCTTTTTTCTGTACTCGGCTCGAAGGACCGATGGTTGGGGACTCAGTGTTAGCGAGTTTCGATGTGTGGGGGCGTGATTGTGGTTCTGGAGGAAGGATCCGAGGCACGCTGTTAGACTACGTCTCTAACGGTTGTTGGTTTTCGCCCTAAATCTGGAATTATGGTCGCGGTTCTTGCATTTCCGGGCTGCAGTGTCATCGTGGGCGGTTTGTGGGGCTGTGATTGCGTTCCGGACAGGTGACCCGCCGAGTAGGATATTCCTGCGAGTCAGACCACGCCAAGCACACCTTGGGGTGGCAGAAGGTATATGGGACATAATCTGGAATCGTGGTTCGGTCTTGCATTCCGCTCCTCAATGATTGCTGTGGCTCGGTATCGAAACTGGTGTAGATTCTAAGTCCTTTTACTGTCCAGACTTTGGGCCGAGGGCTCGCGGACTGTTCGGTAGCAGTCACTTACGTTACTTGCCTCCCATTTGATCCCATTTGTGAATTTAAAATTATTATAATGCTTTACTAATTACTCCCTGCTTGTTTTTGTTTCAGAAGCATTGAAAAGAATCAGCTAAAGAAGAGGATTGCTTACAATATATACAATATGCCCACACTCTCACCCTGCCCCAAGCCCTTGCCCGTGCCACAGCCCCTGTCCCTCATACTTTCGATGCCCTTTTTATACAGACATGTTTTACACAAATTGATATTATTAGACTTTTAATTAGGCAGGGTTTAAGAAACTAAAAATTGATTCTGTCTGTTCTAGGATATCATGGGCTACGAAATTAATTCCTCTTTAAATAGTTCGTATTAAATATATGCATACTCATAACTATATGGGTGTGGTAAAGTATCTATTTCATTCCTTTTGTGTTAGGATATTATTGAAATTGTTCGTTTAATTGAACTCTTAGCTGTTATACTAGGTAGGGTGTTTCTAGGTTTAAGTTAGATCTTTAGTCAGGCAGGGTATTTGAATCTAATCCACTATTTAAGAAGGGAGCATCTATTTTTAATCTATGTCTTAGTTGTTAGGACAGCAGTGTACACTGCTGTGATAATATTTCGTTGTCTAGTTTTTAAGATCGTACGATATATTTTTAAAAATGTTATGTTTCAGGAAATTAATTTCAGATTTTCTTTTAGGTTTCCTTCGGATATTCAATTTAGCTTTCGGTCGTGAATATTCCAAGTACTCCTCTTGCTGTCATATTTGTACTACGATCAATTAATGAACGTTCTACAAATTGACAATAAGAGGAGATTTTTCTTTCTCACATGCTACACTAGAATTAGTTTTCCGTAATTGGAGGGTGGAAGGGCCGTGGCTAGGGAGGGTCTCCATGCGCAGTAACCTCCACGTGGTGAGACTCGGGCAATCAATTATTTATCGTATAATTATTAAACGTTTAACAGACGTTTGATAATTATGTGGAAAATAATTCGAGCGAATTGACTGCGCATTGCACTTTCTCCTCTAGTTCCCTTTTTGCTTCATTCCCCTTGTTGCTTCACTCCGTTTTCTGTTTCATTCCCTTTTTACGCTCTGCCGGGAGCAATTACTCTTGTCACTTTTTTTCTAATTCATTTCACCACTATTAGCTTTATTCCTTTTTCCGTTCTCGGCCTGGAGTACCGATGGTTGGGGACTCAGTGTCAGCGAGTGACGATGTGTGGGGGCGTGATTGTGGTTCTGGAGGAAGGATCCGAGGCACGCTGTTAGACTACGTCTCTAACGGTTGTTGGTTTTCGCCCTAAATCTGGAATCATGGTCGCGGTTCTTGCATTTCCGGGCTGCAGTGTCATCGTGGGTGGTGTGTGGGCTGTGATTGCGTTCCGGACAGGTGGCCCGCCTAGTAGGATATTCCTGCGAGTCAGACCACGCCAAGCACACCTTGGGGTGGCAGAAGGTATATGGGACATAATCTGGAATCGTGGTTCGGTCTTGCATTCCGCTCCTCAATGATTGCTGTGGCTCGGTATCGAAACTGGTGTAGATTCTAAGTCCTTTTACTGTCCAGACTTTGGGCCGAGGGCTCGCGGACTGTTCGGTAGCAGTCACTTACGTTACTTGCCTCCCATTTGATCCCATTTGTGAATTTAAAATTATTATAATGCTTTACTAATTACTCCCTGCTTGTTTTTGTTTCAGAAGCATTGAAAAGAATCAGCTAAAGAAGAGGATTGCTTACAATATATACAATATGCCCACACTCTCACCCTGCCCCAAGCCCTTGCCCGTGCCACAGCCCCTGTCCCTCATACTTTCGATGCCCTTTTTATACAGACATGTTTTACACAAATTGATATTATTAGACTTTTAATTAGGCAGGGTTTAAGAAACTAAAAATTGATTCTGTCTGTTCTAGGATATCATGGGCTACGAAATTAATTCCTCTTTAAATAGTTCGTATTAAATATATGCATACTCATAACTATATGGGTGTGGTAAAGTATCTATTTCATTCCTTTTGTGTTAGGATATTATTGAAATTGTTCGTTTAATTGAACTCTTAGCTGTTATACTAGGTAGGGTGTTTCTAGGTTTAAGTTAGATCTTTAGTCAGGCAGGGTATTTGAATCTAATCCACTATTTAAGAAGGGAGCATCTATTTTTAATCTATGTCTTAGTTGTTAGGACAGCAGTGTACACTGCTGTGATAATATTTCGTTGTCTAGTTTTTAAGATCGTACGATATATTTTTAAGAATGTTTTGTTTCAGGAAATTAATTTCAGATTTCCTTTTAGGTTTCCTTCGGATATTCAATTTAGCTTTCGGTCGTGAATATTCCAAGTACTCCTCTTGTTGTCATATTTGTACTACGATCAATTAATGAACGTTCTACAAATTGACAATAAGAGAAGATTTTTCTTTCTCACAAACTATATTAGAATTAGTTTTCGCGTAATTGGAGGGTGGAAGGGCCGTGGCTAGGGTGGGTCTCCATGCGCAGTAACCTCCACGTGGTGAGACCCGGGCAATCAATTATTTATCGTATAATTATTAAACGTTTAACAGACGTTTGATAATTATGTGGAAAATAATTCGAGCGAATTGACTGCGCATTGCACTTTCTCCTCTAGTTCCCTTTTTGCTTCATTCCCCTTGTTGCTTCACTCCGTTTTCTGTTTCATTCCCTTTTTACGCTCTACCGGGAGCAATTACTCTTGTCACTTTTCTTCTGATTCATTTCACCACTATTAGCTGCATTCCCTTTTTTCTGTACTCGGCTCGAAGGACCGATGGTTGGGGACTCAGTGTTAGCGAGTTTCGATGTGTGGGGGCGTGATTGTGGTTCTGGAGGAAGGATCCGAGGCACGCTGTTAGACTACGTCTCTAACGGTTGTTGGTTTTCGCCCTAAATCTGGAATTATGGTCGCGGTTCTTGCATTTCCGGGCTGCAGTGTCATCGTGGGCGGTGTGTGGGGCCGTGATTGCGTTCCGGACAGGTGACCCGCCGAGTAGGATATTCCTGCGAGTCAGACCACGCCAAGCACACCTTGGGGTGGCAGAAGGTATATGGGACATAATCTGGAATCGTGGTTCGGTCTTGCATTCCGCTCCTCAATGATTGCTGTGGCTCGGTATCGAAACTGGTGTAGATTCTAAGTCCTTTTACTGTCCAGACTTTGGGCCGAGGGCTCGCGGACTGTTCGGTAGCAGTCACTTACGTTACTTGCCTCCCATTTGATCCCATTTGTGAATTTAAAATTATTATAATGCTTTACTAATTACTCCCTGCTTGTTTTTGTTTCAGAAGCATTGAAAAGAATCAGCTAAAGAAGAGGATTGCTTACAATATATACAATATGCCCACACTCTCACCCTGCCCCAAGCCCTTGCCCGTGCCACAGCCCCTGTCCCTCATACTTTCGATGCCCTTTTTATACAGACATGTTTTACACAAATTGATATTATTAGACTTTTAATTAGGCAGGGTTTAAGAAACTAAAAATTGATTCTGTCTGTTCTAGGATATCATGGGCTACGAAATTAATTCCTCTTTAAATAGTTCGTATTAAATATATGCATACTCATAACTATATGGGTGTGGTAAAGTATCTATTTCATTCCTTTTGTGTTAGGATATTATTGAAATTGTTCGTTTAATTGAACTCTTAGCTGTTATACTAGGTAGGGTGTTTCTAGGTTTAAGTTAGATCTTTAGTCAGGCAGGGTATTTGAATCTAATCCACTATTTAAGAAGGGAGCATCTATTTTTAATCTATGTCTTAGTTGTTAGGACAGCAGTGTACACTGCTGTGATAATATTTCGTTGTCTAGTTTTTAAGATCGTACGATATATTTTTAAAAATGTTATGTTTCAGGAAATTAATTTCAGATTTTCTTTTAGGTTTCCTTCGGATATTCAATTTAGCTTTCGGTCGTGAATATTCCAAGTACTCCTCTTGCTGTCATATTTGTACTACGATCAATTAATGAACGTTCTACAAATTGACAATAAGAGGAGATTTTTCTTTCTCACATGCTACACTAGAATTAGTTTTCCGTAATTGGAGGGTGGAAGGGCCGTGGCTAGGGAGGGTCTCCATGCGCAGTAACCTCCACGTGGTGAGACTCGGGCAATCAATTATTTATCGTATAATTATTAAACGTTTAACAGACGTTTGATAATTATGTGGAAAATAATTCGAGCGAATTGACTGCGCATTGCACTTTCTCCTCTAGTTCCCTTTTTGCTTCATTCCCCTTGTTGCTTCACTCCGTTTTCTGTTTCATTCCCTTTTTACGCTCTGCCGGGAGCAATTACTCTTGTCACTTTTTTTCTAATTCATTTCACCACTATTAGCTTTATTCCTTTTTCCGTTCTCGGCCTGGAGTACCGATGGTTGGGGACTCAGTGTCAGCGAGTGACGATGTGTGGGGGCGTGATTGTGGTTCTGGAGGAAGGATCCGAGGCACGCTGTTAGACTACGTCTCTAACGGTTGTTGGTTTTCGCCCTAAATCTGGAATCATGGTCGCGGTTCTTGCATTTCCGGGCTGCAGTGTCATCGTGGGTGGTGTGTGGGCTGTGATTGCGTTCCGGACAGGTGGCCCGCCTAGTAGGATATTCCTGCGAGTCAGACCACGCCAAGCACACCTTGGGGTGGCAGAAGGTATATGGGACATAATCTGGAATCGTGGTTCGGTCTTGCATTCCGCTCCTCAATGATTGCTGTGGCTCGGTATCGAAACTGGTGTAGATTCTAAGTCCTTTTACTGTCCAGACTTTGGGCCGAGGGCTCGCGGACTGTTCGGTAGCAGTCACTTACGTTACTTGCCTCCCATTTGATCCCATTTGTGAATTTAAAATTATTATAATGCTTTACTAATTACTCCCTGCTTGTTTTTGTTTCAGAAGCATTGAAAAGAATCAGCTAAAGAAGAGGATTGCTTACAATATATACAATATGCCCACACTCTCACCCTGCCCCAAGCCCTTGCCCGTGCCACAGCCCCTGTCCCTCATACTTTCGATGCCCTTTTTATACAGACATGTTTTACACAAATTGATATTATTAGACTTTTAATTAGGCAGGGTTTAAGAAACTAAAAATTGATTCTGTCTGTTCTAGGATATCATGGGCTACGAAATTAATTCCTCTTTAAATAGTTCGTATTAAATATATGCATACTCATAACTATATGGGTGTGGTAAAGTATCTATTTCATTCCTTTTGTGTTAGGATATTATTGAAATTGTTCGTTTAATTGAACTCTTAGCTGTTATACTAGGTAGGGTGTTTCTAGGTTTAAGTTAGATCTTTAGTCAGGCAGGGTATTTGAATCTAATCCACTATTTAAGAAGGGAGCATCTATTTTTAATCTATGTCTTAGTTGTTAGGACAGCAGTGTACACTGCTGTGATAATATTTCGTTGTCTAGTTTTTAAGATCGTACGATATATTTTTAAGAATGTTTTGTTTCAGGAAATTAATTTCAGATTTCCTTTTAGGTTTCCTTCGGATATTCAATTTAGCTTTCGGTCGTGAATATTCCAAGTACTCCTCTTGTTGTCATATTTGTACTACGATCAATTAATGAACGTTCTACAAATTGACAATAAGAGAAGATTTTTCTTTCTCACAAACTATATTAGAATTAGTTTTCGCGTAATTGGAGGGTGGAAGGGCCGTGGCTAGGGTGGGTCTCCATGCGCAGTAACCTCCACGTGGTGAGACCCGGGCAATCAATTATTTATCGTATAATTATTAAACGTTTAACAGACGTTTGATAATTATGTGGAAAATAATTCGAGCGAATTGACTGCGCATTGCACTTTCTCCTCTAGTTCCCTTTTTGCTTCATTCCCCTTGTTGCTTCACTCCGTTTTCTGTTTCATTCCCTTTTTACGCTCTACCGGGAGCAATTACTCTTGTCACTTTTCTTCTGATTCATTTCACCACTATTAGCTGCATTCCCTTTTTTCTGTACTCGGCTCGAAGGACCGATGGTTGGGGACTCAGTGTTAGCGAGTTTCGATGTGTGGGGGCGTGATTGTGGTTCTGGAGGAAGGATCCGAGGCACGCTGTTAGACTACGTCTCTAACGGTTGTTGGTTTTCGCCCTAAATCTGGAATTATGGTCGCGGTTCTTGCATTTCCGGGCTGCAGTGTCATCGTGGGCGGTGTGTGGGGCCGTGATTGCGTTCCGGACAGGTGACCCGCCGAGTAGGATATTCCTGCGAGTCAGACCACGCCAAGCACACCTTGGGGTGGCAGAAGGTATATGGGACATAATCTGGAATCGTGGTTCGGTCTTGCATTCCGCTCCTCAATGATTGCTGTGGCTCGGTATCGAAACTGGTGTAGATTCTAAGTCCTTTTACTGTCCAGACTTTGGGCCGAGGGCTCGCGGACTGTTCGGTAGCAGTCACTTACGTTACTTGCCTCCCATTTGATCCCATTTGTGAATTTAAAATTATTATAATGCTTTACTAATTACTCCCTGCTTGTTTTTGTTTCAGAAGCATTGAAAAGAATCAGCTAAAGAAGAGGATTGCTTACAATATATACAATATGCCCACACTCTCACCCTGCCCCAAGCCCTTGCCCGTGCCACAGCCCCTGTCCCTCATACTTTCGATGCCCTTTTTATACAGACATGTTTTACACAAATTGATATTATTAGACTTTTAATTAGGCAGGGTTTAAGAAACTAAAAATTGATTCTGTCTGTTCTAGGATATCATGGGCTACGAAATTAATTCCTCTTTAAATAGTTCGTATTAAATATATGCATACTCATAACTATATGGGTGTGGTAAAGTATCTATTTCATTCCTTTTGTGTTAGGATATTATTGAAATTGTTCGTTTAATTGAACTCTTAGCTGTTATACTAGGTAGGGTGTTTCTAGGTTTAAGTTAGATCTTTAGTCAGGCAGGGTATTTGAATCTAATCCACTATTTAAGAAGGGAGCATCTATTTTTAATCTATGTCTTAGTTGTTAGGACAGCAGTGTACACTGCTGTGATAATATTTCGTTGTCTAGTTTTTAAGATCGTACGATATATTTTTAAAAATGTTATGTTTCAGGAAATTAATTTCAGATTTTCTTTTAGGTTTCCTTCGGATATTCAATTTAGCTTTCGGTCGTGAATATTCCAAGTACTCCTCTTGCTGTCATATTTGTACTACGATCAATTAATGAACGTTCTACAAATTGACAATAAGAGGAGATTTTTCTTTCTCACATGCTACACTAGAATTAGTTTTCCGTAATTGGAGGGTGGAAGGGCCGTGGCTAGGGAGGGTCTCCATGCGCAGTAACCTCCACGTGGTGAGACTCGGGCAATCAATTATTTATCGTATAATTATTAAACGTTTAACAGACGTTTGATAATTATGTGGAAAATAATTCGAGCGAATTGACTGCGCATTGCACTTTCTCCTCTAGTTCCCTTTTTGCTTCATTCCCCTTGTTGCTTCACTCCGTTTTCTGTTTCATTCCCTTTTTACGCTCTGCCGGGAGCAATTACTCTTGTCACTTTTTTTCTAATTCATTTCACCACTATTAGCTTTATTCCTTTTTCCGTTCTCGGCCTGGAGTACCGATGGTTGGGGACTCAGTGTCAGCGAGTGACGATGTGTGGGGGCGTGATTGTGGTTCTGGAGGAAGGATCCGAGGCACGCTGTTAGACTACGTCTCTAACGGTTGTTGGTTTTCGCCCTAAATCTGGAATCATGGTCGCGGTTCTTGCATTTCCGGGCTGCAGTGTCATCGTGGGTGGTGTGTGGGCTGTGATTGCGTTCCGGACAGGTGGCCCGCCTAGTAGGATATTCCTGCGAGTCAGACCACGCCAAGCACACCTTGGGGTGGCAGAAGGTATATGGGACATAATCTGGAATCGTGGTTCGGTCTTGCATTCCGCTCCTCAATGATTGCTGTGGCTCGGTATCGAAACTGGTGTAGATTCTAAGTCCTTTTACTGTCCAGACTTTGGGCCAAGGGCTCGCGGACTGTTCGGTAGCAGTCACTTACGTTACTTGCCTCCCATTTGATCCCATTTGTGAATTTAAAATTATTATAATGCTTTACTAATTACTCCCTGTTTGTTTTTGTTTCAGAAGCATTGAAAAGAATCAGCTAAAGAAGAGGATTGCTTACAATATATACAATATGACCACACTCTCACCCTGCCCCAAGCCCTTGCCCGTGCCACAGCCTCTGTCCCTCATACTTTCGATGCCCTTTTTATACAGACATGTTTTACACAAATTGATATTATTAGACTTTTAATTAGGCAGGGTTTAAGAAACTAAAAATTGATTCTGTCTGTTCTAGGATATCATGGGCTACGAAATTAATTCCTCTTTAAATAGTTCGTATTAAATATATGCATACTCATAACTATATGGGTGTGGTAAAGTATCTATTTCATTCCTTTTGTGTTAGGATATTATTGAAATTGTTCGTTTAATTGAACTCTTAGCTGTTATACTAGGTAGGGTGTTTCTAGGTTTAAGTTAGATCTTTAGTCAGGCAGGGTATTTGAATCTAATCCACTATTTAAGAAGGGAGCATCTATTTTTAATCTATGTCTTAGTTGTTAGGACAGCAGTGTACACTGCTGTGATAATATTTCGTTGTCTAGTTTATAAGATCATAGGATATGTTTTTAAGAAAGTTTTGTTTCAGGAAATTGCATTCTATTCTTGATTTTCTTTCAGGTTCCCTTCGGATAGTCAATTTAGCTTTCGGTCGTGAATATTCCAAGTACTCCTCTTGCTGTCATATTTGTACTACGATCAATTAATGAACGTTCTACAAATTGACAATAAGAGGAGATTTTTCTTTCTCACATGCTACACTAGAATTAGTTTTCCGTAATTGGGGGGTGGAAGGGCCGTGGCTAGGGAGGGTCTCCATGCGCAGTAACCTCCACGTGGTGAGACCCGGGCAATCAATTATTTATCGTATAATTATTAAACGTTTAACAGACGTTTGATAATTATGTGGAAAATAATTCGAGCGAATTGACTGCGTATTGAACTTAGGATACAATGTACAATAATGCCCGCTTAATGTTCTTTTCCCCAATTGATGTTAGGCGAGACATCGACAACAATTCTTGGACCTACTCCAAATCGGAGTATAAATTATGCTCCAATTATAAATTTAGAATTATATATTTTCAGTAAAATCTCGATTAATGCACTTCACTAGGGACCGAATGCGCACACTAATCGTTTGCAGAACGTTTATCGCAGAAATTGTCTTATATTAGTAAATGAGTTACTTCGTTATTGTTATTAGTTGTATATAAATAAGAAATTGCGTGTTTCATTAAGAATGAAATTGATCCAATGAAAAAGAGAATTAAGGAATTTGTCCAGCAATATTACTATTAACAATTGTATTGTAATATACAATTATCGTCACTATCTTTTTCATTATGGCAAATTTGTTGTTTGTGTGTTAAAAAAATGTACATCTCTTAGCTCAATTTTATAATTAGTTGTACATCACTCATTGTCATTTATCAGAAAATACTGTAAAGTATAACTTTACAAATTATTTCATTTTTGAGAGTACAATTGAAATAACGAAATTGGTTATCATGTGTTTTTTTAATTAACCGATTTTTTATTAGCATTAAATAATTCATATCCTTTGTTGCTTTCAATGCGGCAAAGAACAAAAGAATTCCTTAAAATTATTTAATTTTCGCATCGTTCTCTATAATCTGTGGGTAACATTGCGAGTGACACGGAAATGGTAATGGGGCCCCGGGGACCAGAAATTCTGGCCGAAAAAATACATGGCATGTCTTGACTATTCCTATATCTTGTCGGTGGCCGTACCTTCAAAACCAAATTCCTGGATCGTTAATTTAAACAATTGCGTTTTTCTCGGCTTCTAGTGCATATTTTTTAACTGGGCTTGTCTTAAATTAAAGCTACTGACCATAACTATCTCCGCCTGCAGTTGTCGACAACAATATCGAACTTGTGATTTAAAAGTTATTAACTTTGAAAAATCGGAAAAATGCACTCCGGATCACTGTATGTATCTCGGTTATGGTCCATAGCTTTAATTTAAGACAATTCTGGTTAAAAAATATGCACTAGATACCGAGAAAAACGCAATTGTTTAAATTAACGATTTAATCCAGGAATTCGGTTTTGAAGGCACGGCAAACTGCTAAAAATGCCGACAACGCGAGATGGCGCCACATGTCCGATTATCGACACATCATTATCGATACAAATTTTTAATAATTGTTATCGCGGCCCCTGGTGGTTGTTTTTTAATAAATGGGGTGTCAAATAAAAGGAAAGAGTATAAGCTACACGATCAAAAATACCCCGTTGCTGTAACTATATGCAGTTGGCCGTAATAACTATTTTAATTGTTTAATTGTTTATAACAAATGAACTGCATTTGGAATAATGTTCACACATATTGGAGATGTTAGCTGATACTCCCAGCTGTAATTTATGTCCTCTAGTCATTGTTGTTTCCCACCAGGAAATGGCAGTAATCGCATTTGTTTATATTTTCTTTAAACAAATTCAATTATCTCAGCTTCTGCTAGGCCGATTTTAATCAAGGACCTATCAAATTGAAGCTTTCGGTTCAAGGAACTTTCTGATTAAACATCAGATCGGCCCGCGTGTATAGTTTCGGTGTGATTCTCAAACAAATTGCTAGATTATTTATTAAGAATAAACGACGCATGCAGCATTTGTAAACCGTTTATTTCCGTATAACGGCATCCTTTACCCTTATTTTAGTATTTGTTTACCTTTAGTTTAGTATTTGTTTAGTATTTGTATTTGTCCTTTACCTTTAGTTTAGTATTTGTTTATTACAAATGAGCCGCACATGCAATAATGTTCTCATCTATTGGAGATGGTGGCTTATACTGATAGCTTTAATTTATCTTGCATACATTTAACTTTCAATTGTCAATGTCTAATCACACAGAAACAGGTATACTTTTTACATTGAATTGTAATCAAATTTTGGCAGTGTAATTTATTTCATACTTTGTTATCATAATACAAAATATTTACAATTGCTTGGAAGTCGGTGACTACGAATCAAGGCTCACGGCAGTGTTTGTACCTGATACTTTTAACAATTTATCGGAACTCTTTGACACACGTATCCTTTCTTCAGGCTTTAAAATTTCGGCAATTATTTTCTCGTCGCTTCGTCGTTCTGATTTGCGCAAAAGCTTTTGCGTATTATTGCATTGTTCTGTTGCGCAAGAATCGCCGCCCGCCTCCTCGATGACAGCATCCAATTGTACTACTTGAGTCTCAGAAGAAGTAAGTCTTCCGTTGATCTTAGTTTCTAAAGGCATACGGGCATCGGTTTCACGGGCCGCGGAAACGAAGGATCGTAATGGCTTTCCATCAGTACTGTCATTTGCCTTTAGAACATTAGCTGCTTCTACATAAAGCTACATTATAATGTTAAAATTAAATGCACGTTGCACATGTTTTGTAATTTAAATCATAGTAATTAATATTCCTGAGAGAACTTACTGCATCAAATGTAGAATCTAGAAATAATTCTTGCAAAAATTGACGT
This sequence comes from Nomada fabriciana, assembly GCA_907165295.1. Lineage (NCBI taxonomy): Eukaryota > Metazoa > Arthropoda > Insecta > Hymenoptera > Apidae > Nomada > Nomada fabriciana. The sequence goes on along the minus strand of OU015693.1, from coordinate 8,575,222 downwards.
GCCACTGATCTATATGTATTACTACCTAAACCAGCAGCTACATCCGAAAATAAACAAGTATTCTATAACAAAACAAAGGTCGTATAAATACCAAATTTTAGATATACTGTTCGGTCTCTACTAAAGTTGGAGTAGAATGTGTACCTGAAACAAGTCTGCATGTAGTTTCTTTAATCTACGCAAGCTTTGCCGACTTCGGTACCATACAGGGTTGGCCAACCGTTGTGCATGCCAAAGTATTTTCCTATTTGATAAGTATATTATCGATATTAATTATTTGATTGCAAAAATGAATCTACCCATTTTCAGCGTATCATTTTATATATACACTGTAGTTGATAACTGTTACCTTTGTATCGTTAAGTCTTTCTCTGTAATCGTAATGTTGCTACTACTTTTTCCATGAGAACACACTAAACATATACGATCATGGTCTGTATCTACATCACACTCCGAACAAAGTTCCTCATCTACTTCAGTTGTATCTATATCAGACTTAGGTGCATCGTCCACGGTTATAATTGGAACCATTGATTGTGGTGGTTCCGGAAAAATACTTATAAGTCTCTTTGGAAGGGCGATACCCATGTAAAATAAGTTATCGTTATTATCATCGGGTGGTGGTGGTGTCGGTGTGAGTACATTTTCTGTAATCCAGTTACGGGACGAATCGAATTCGGATAAACTTTGTAAAGAAAGTCGACCATCTAAACTATACATCTGAAATCAAATAAACCCCAGTTACTTTACTCTGTAAAACGAATTATTAACTTGCTATATATCCTTGCCTCTAAGCTACTTTGAGAATAACTTGGCCTCCTGTGACGTTGTAAGCTTCGAAGCCTTGCATATCCATCAGCATCTTGTTGGCTCAATCTTTGAATACTTGAAACAGGGCTTGGTGTTTCTCCCCTTTCTCTGTAAGATCAATAGAACATGTGGAAAATTGATAATAATGAAATATTTCCTTGAAATATTACTCTTACGGTAGAGCATAGCGTTTAGCTTCAAGATCGGTAGCAGCGCTTTCAGATCGATTTCTGCTTCTTCGTGCTACTGGTTCGGGTAATTCTGGTTTACCATCACTGAGACTCCGATGGTGGCGTTGTACAGGAATCGGACTCGGCGCTGGGTATCTGTTCGCAGGAGGAACAATTGTCCAATAATCTCCACGTCTATGTCGAACACATGGCCAATTTAAGCTTGTAAGTGCATCTGCACCAGCACGAGTGGTAGCAATAAGATTCACGGCGTACATAGCTGTTGCCCGTACTACATAATACGGGCAAGTTTCTGCTATAGAAGTTACCAACTCTATAATTCCTAAATGATTCAATTGTTCTACACCTGCAGCCGAGGTTCCCACATGACCAAGTGCCCAAAGTGCAGATTTTGCTTTTAAAATTCTATTATTTAAATTCGTAGCTTGTTCGTCCCGAGATTCACTCTCCAATCTCCAACTTCTTTCTGGAGTAGACCGTCTAGAATCATCTAGACTTGTTTTCCGTCGAATATCTATCAACGAGTCAACTTTTTGCGGATGAGATAAAGCTTCTGTAAATTCCACAGTTTCGGAGTCCATTATTGTCTCTAATCTATTTGATTCTATGGTCTCATCTGTACCAGACTCCTCGGACACTCCGTGGACATCGTCAATTACCGAACGATTAACTTTGATACATCTGGAACTTGATTCTGTATCTCTAACACCGAATTCTAATCTAAATCGATGAACAATCCGGGCAAAACGTTGTATCACATTTCGACGTAACAATAGCTGCACTCCAGCGTCATGCTGTACCAATTGACCTACTAAATGTGGTAGAATAAAAATATCACGAGGTGTCATGGGGACATTGGTTGTTCGTCTATGATAATTTCCTGTCTCGTTTCTTTGACGACGCGTTAAAGAATCATGTATTTCTCCTTCCATTAAACCGACATATCTCTCTGCAAAGCCTCCTGGGCTTATCCACTTTTCCAATTCTTCTGCGGGAGATGAGATTGTTGCGAAACCATGACGAAGAGAGTATAGACGAATTTTTAACAAATATCCTTTGTCACCTAATTCTTCCAACCATTTGTCCCAATCTCGTGATTGACTTTTTAGTTGCAATAATGCTTCTAAATATTCTAGTTCTTCGCATGCTTCGTGTAATGCCTCTAATGCAGTTAGGGCTATAGTCTTGCTGGAATCTGACAATCGATCCATTAATAACGTTATTGCCCAACGATAGGCATCTGCCATTCTGGCTCTGAGTATCAATCGAAGGAACTGTGTAGCATATAGACGTGTACTGTCTAACGTTGCTTCTGAAATAATCTTAGTCAATACTTTCCTATTAAGTCCATCTCTAGTGTAATCTAAACTTGATATTATAAGTTTAACATAACAGTCATGATTAGTAGCTAAAGCCAAGTCTTGTAATTTTGTTAGTAAGTTAAATTCTTTTAGAATCCTAGTCCCTTTTGCTGAATGGCTCAATTGTCCAAGAAATAGGAAATACTTCTGACAACAGGTAGTAGACATATGACGTGGTGAAAATAAACATTCATGAGCAGATTGAGCTGTCCGTATACTGGATATTTGTTCATCAATATCTTCGATTAATTCCAATAACAATTTTGTACCCTCAGGTTCATGAATTTCCAGCAAGCAATTCAGTAAATCACAACCGGCTAATGTGGCTTCTCGTGCTAAATTGGCATTTGTTGCTAACTCCACTCTACTGTACCCGTTCGAACATGGTTTAAAGTAACGTACAAGCCTTTTCATAAATAATCTGTGATCTGAATCATGAAGTATCCGCGCTGAGTCATCCCGTGAGCGTAATATAGATCGTACTACCGGCCAGTTCCAGGCAAGTGCGTCCTTTGAGCTGAGTACTTGAGCATCTTTTAGAAGAGGTGTAGTCGGCGATTCTCTGCGTAACCAGTGTCTGCCAGATGTTCGTTGACGTCTTGGCAATGCTGGCCTTAACCAAGCACCGGCTTGTAAAAGTTTATCGAGGAATAGACTAGCAGGTGCTGGTCTTCGTCTCATCATAAGGTGCATTCTTTCCAATATTGTAACTGCTGCTAGAGCTTGATGTTTTCCGGCGCTTGCATGCTCCAATAAATTTGGTAAAGGTGGAGTAAGATCACATACTTCAGAAGGCAGAAGTGAATGTGCAAGGTGCAACAGTGCACCTAACAGAACGGCCGCACGTACAGAAATAAAGGTATCAGTGGAAACAATAGCCTCTACCAGAGCACGATGTAAACCACATTCTAGTAAAATATATACCAACAGTGCTAGATGTATTTCTGTAATATTTGGACAATGTGATGACAAAGATGGTAAAATATATTTTCCTTCAGCTGCGATAAAACCTTCTGATAGTTTCCAAGAATCCCGTGCCCTGCTGGGATCTACTGCCGCCAGTGCAACGTCCGGTTCGTCGGTCCATGTAGGTAAAGGTAAATCCAACAATTCATAAAGTAATTCTAAAACAGCACCTCGTACTTCAAGCTGATCGACGTATAACATATCTGCTATAGCTTTCAATCCTAAATTATCATCAGGTCGACAAAAATGTAAAACTCCAGAATAAGACCTTAGCACACTTAGTAGTGCTAGTTTGCTTGCTGAAAATCTTTCACGTTCTTCTCTTGGACTATCTAAACTTGCAGAATGGAGCTCGCAATATGGAGCGGCGAAACATAAAAGGGAAACACTACTCCTTGTATCGGGAGTGTTCAATAATTTTAGTAAAACTCCAACGACAGCTTCGATTACGGCAGGGCTTTGTCCAGTCATTGCTGCTCTAGCAAGTGCACTAATTCCTCCGCAGCTGATTAGTAAATTCGAATTTAAGACGCCCAACTCGCAAAGAGTTGCTAAAAATACTCGAAATGCTCCATCTATTTCTTCAACCCCTCCATTTGTTAAGCTTATTAAAGACCTTGCTAGAATGGGACTAAAATGTTTTGGCGCTAATACTAAGATCCTTCTCACAAGTCTCAGGGCTTGCATCCTCTCCATATTGTTTCGTATATTAAGATCCATGCTACGAGCCACGAAATATGGGTATTGCAATTTATTAATTGCGATAACGTCTTGTTCTTTTTTGAGCATATAACGTACAGCTCGAAAAGCTGCTGCACGCACCTGGGTCGCTTCGTGAACAAGTCCCACTCGTAAACTGCAAAATCAATGCATTATATAATAATGTAAACTAATAGTATAATTTTTAATGTAACAACATGCTTAGATCATTACCAGCAAAATATATCACTGATGGGGTATCCATAATCCGGCGAGTCATTTTCACTAATTAATTTAACAATGGCGTTCAGATAGGCTAGCTTTTTTATACTTGGAACATTCTCGCGTTGGCAAAGATTGACCAGGACTTCTTTCACATTTTCCTTCAATCCTACAAAATAAACAAACTTTTAAACATACAACCGAATGAAAAATAATTCAATATTCCTTGAATGGAAATATACAATGTTTATATACGCTGTGTATAATATGAGCATAATAAAAATGTGTTTACTACTGCACTGATAAAAAATTTGTAAATATTGACAATAAATGCGATTTATGTATCTTTTATTAAGTATACTATTTGAAATCTTCACTCTGAATGCTTGTACTTTCTGTACTTCGTAGAAGAGGTCCAACGGCATCGTAAAATACAAATGAAAAGTGAACATGCACATATCATTGAAAACCGATACGAGGTAGTTATCAAAAAGTACTATTGGTACATAGTTACAGGTTAGGTTATTAACCTCTTGACAGATCGAGTTGCACGCAGCTGTCTTCGCCACCTTGACGGCCTATAAAAAGAACAGATAAATAGGAAAACGGCGTAGATTCGAAAATAAAGTAATTGACAGCTAATGTTGCACGTACTTCGATGAGATCTGCTTATACGATGACTCCTACCCCAAATCATCCAACTAGAAGTTGCCATTTCTTTAACCGGCTACTACCCACGATTACGATCAACACTTTTTGTCCGATAATTCCTACGAGTCTCTTGCGTGATATATGTCATTCTCACCGTTAACCCTAAGTTCAAAGCACTAGAAATGCACTACTGATAAATCAAGTGTAACACGAGTCAAGTGTTATATGAGAACGTTGCACTCGACCCACCGCACTCTTTCGGAAAATTGTATGGGCACCTGAGAAAGTTGCAAGTGTCACAAGCAGACATACAGTAAACGGAAGAACGCACTTTCTTTCTTACAATTTTCCGCTCGATTTTAAAAGGCGCACGTTTCGTATTAACTTTGTTCGTTAATAAATATTATCTATTGAGCCGTTCATTTTTTAAATCGTTGAATATTTCATGTTGGGCGAATACACCGAATAAAAGGCGTTAAGATCGACTGATTTATAACAGCCATTCTTCAAAAAAGTTCAATTCTGAAACAACAATGTTTTATATTTTACTTCACTTCTACGTTACTTTTGTCAGAGACAGTAAAGTTCAATATATTTAATTCATCGTAATAATATTCATAGGATTGTCAATGTGGCAAAACGAGTAACTAAATAAATAAAGATCATTAGATCTGAGAAAGCAGCTTACACGATGTTGATTAAAGAAATAACAAACAAAGCGCAATAATAGATTGTCATAAAAGATTTATTATGATGTCAAGAGTAACGTGAAAGATGATTTACTTTTCTTAAATAACAAATGTTCGTAGACATTTGTTTATCACTGTGTTAAAGTTATACAATTACATATTTTTGTGCAAAGATTGTGTTAGAAGCAAACCTGTTCGTCTTCTAATCTTCGTAGATGGACACACTGTAGTCTTGGAGTAGCCTTTAACGTTCAACAATTTAGTGGAGCCTGTTTGTTAAAATATTGGAATAATGGCATACATGGTCGATAATTTAGTTCAACCTAATATAGGTTCAATCTCCGATAATTCAGGCCCAGATTGGATTAGTTCTGAACATAGTACTGGGGTAAGTTTCGATAAATTCTGGCATTCACACATTTTAAGGTTAGAATGACAGTGCAAACTTCGATGCATCCTTAATGAAAATTTGTAATAAAATTGAATTGCACGCCGGTAAATACATAATTCTATAATACTGCATTAAGAGTACATTAATAATTTCGCATGCATCGTAAATTCGATGAATTATAAAAGATTTTGTGCCACTACATGTAATTTAACATAGTCATTTTTGTTTTCGCATTGTTTGAATTAATATATTTAAATGATCTTTTTAACCAGACATCAATCATGGCTTGTGAATTCGATGGGGGTGTAATAATTGGAGCAGATTCTAGAGCAACTACAGGGTACGCACCGCTTTCTTCAAAAATTATATGTATAAAATTGTTTTCTAAGGATGCAGTAATAGTATGATTTATTAATTTTTTTTAGGGCTTACATCTCCAATCGCTTTGCCGATAAATTAACTAAGATTACGGATTACATTTATTGTTGTCGTTCCGGGTCTTCGGCAGATACCCAAGCTATTTCTGATATAGTTGCGTATCATTTAAGCCTACACAAGTAGGTATCATTTAAGCATATAGAAGTGCCCACTTAGCTGCAACAGTTCAGGATTTTATTACTTGAAGCGAGTAACCTTTATATATATATATATATATATATATTGCCTTATAATAAGGAGTTGCAACCAATTGAGCATTCATGTATCTAATTATCATAAAGAGTATAGATTATTGAATTGTGTAAAAGGCAGTCCTACAATTTCTACTTTATTTTTGTAGGATGGAGTTGGGTATGGAACCCTTGGTAGAAACAGCAGCAAATGTGTTTCGCGAATTATGTTATAACTATAGAGATTCATTAATGGCTGGAATCTTAGTAGCTGGTTGGGATAGCCGTAAGGGTGGTCAAGTTTATAGCGTTCCCTTAGGTGGTATGTGCGTACGGCAACCAATTTCCATTGGAGGATCAGGTTCAACCTATGTATATGGTTATATGGACTCAAAGTACAAACCGAACATGTCAAAGGATGAATGTGTTAAACTAGTTGAAAACAGTAAGCACTTGCCAAACATGGATTAACATAAAATGATTATTTAATAATTAGTACTGATAACACTTTCTCATCTTTACAGCATTGGCATTGGCAATGTCCCGCGACGGTAGCAGTGGTGGTGTTATTCGGACTGGTATTATTACAGAGAAAGGAATTGAAAGGAAAGTTATACTGGGCAATGAATTGCCACGTTTTTATGAAGGATAAAAAACTGCAAGATCTAGATATAAATGAGCTGCTAATTACACCTCTATTCTATATCCCTAAAAGTCTCTTGTACCAATTATGTTTTGTTTCTTAATTAAATTAAAACAAAAGACAATTTTCATGTATTTTTCTGTTATCCTTTTTTGTATAATAATTGTTCAGATGCACATTTTTAAGGGGCTTATCAGAATTGTCGTGTTGAAAATTAATAGTATTCGAAGAGCTGTTTATAAATAATTCTTTGATGCTCAAAAATAGTCCAGGAACTTGGTTGAAACGCGACCGTCAATGTGATCAAACACATCCATACAACTACCACCATATTTAGGTCGTATTATCCACTTACGATTCACTCTGGTATATACCCTGCCGTTTTAACTTCGTACTTAATGTCCATTGTCGGTTTAATGAGAAAATTGTCACAATGGCATAATCGTGATGTGTGCAATCGCATCGAGCCGCTTCGAGCTTTTGGCTCTTTTCAGATGAACTATCACGCTAGTTGTGGTACGTCTTCCGTGATACTCTAACTTACTACCGTCCACGCCATACCTTGCATCTATCGTGTCATATAATCCAAGTAATTTATCATCTAGTTCAATGTAAACGAATTTATACAGTTTTTTGTGTTATAACGGACGCGCAAGAAATATTTCTAAATAGCTGTACATTTTAATTCATTGATTGCAAATGTGCTCGAACGGAAGTAAGAAACGTTCGTAGGTAATTACGGTGCTATTTTTAGTGAATTAATTTTAATGGACAAACAAATCATCAAACACGAAAATTACGGTAAGTAACATTTATAATTATATTATTCAAATCCTGGAAAATAGAGAGTGATCTAATTTGGAATTTTTAACTTTTCATTTATATTTCTATAAATGCTTCAAAAACTCGTATCTCTCTTTCTCTTAAGATGTACGAACATTGTAATTTATGTACACTCTCTCTCTCTGTTAACTTCCTTAAATTCATGTTTTTACACTCTACACGAAAAAATATGTCTATTATTTTTTTCCAAAGGGATTTATCTTGTAATTCAAAACGCCTGAAGGCGTTGTTATTCATTGCAAAATTCCATTTTGTAACAAAATGACCGCGGAGGGTAGCATGGAGGACAGTCACCCGAATTGGTCCCAGGATACACCAACGGTGCAGGAAGTCGGCGAAATGATGCGAAGTTTTGGTATATGGGATTACTCGGTTTTCGGGTTCATGTTGGTTTCTTGCGGCTTCATTGGCATTTACTTTGGCTTTATTAAGAAATCGTCAGGTGTAGACGAATACCTCGTGGGTGGCAGAAATATGAAGACATTCCCTGTCAGTTTTAGTCTCATAGCCAGTTTCATATCGGGTAGGATTGCATTTATATTTAACAATTATCGTTTTGTTTTTTTTTATCAATTAATAGCAGTTTATTTAAGAAATACTTTATTTATTTGAAGCATTGCACTTTTACTGCAAAATTTAATTATTAAATAATGAAATTGCACGTCGATAGCTTTATTGTTAATTCGATAACAATTATAAATTATTATTGTAATAACAGGTATCTCGTTATTGGGTACGCCAACGGAGGTTTATGTACACGGTACTAGTTATCTCTTTATTGGTATCGGAGTCATCCTCGTTGGTGTTGTATCTTCAGTAATTTATTTACCAATTTTTCACGAGCTCAAGCTCACAAGCACCTACGAATACCTCGAACGACGTTTCGATAGAAAGATCAGAACATTGGGTTCGGTGCTTTTCGCAATTGGTATTGTAAGTTTCTTTGACAAGTTCAATTCCACTTCATTTACGCTAATAACTCGTTCAAAGTCCCGTTACAAAGAAAACTATTCTTCTAGATGACATGGCTTCCTATTGTTATTTACGTACCAGCATTGGCTTTTAATCAAGGTACTAATGTATACCGAACTCCCACTGATTATATTTATATTTTCATGAAAGTAATATGTTTAATATACCATACCATAATATATTTACAGTTACGGGGGTGAATGTACACGTAGTTACTCCATTCGTGTGTATTGTATGCATCTTTTACACGTGTGTGGTAAGAATCAATTTGTAAATAATACGATATTTATCTTCTTATAACAACAAAAAAAGATGCAAGAAGTAATTCATGTATCGTTTATCAGGGTGGTTTACGAGCAGTAGTATGGACTGACTTTATTCAGACCTTCATAATGTTCGGTTCTATGATGCTGATCGTTATTAAAGGAACATCCGACGTAGGTGGGTTATCATTAGTGATAAGAAGAAATCTGGAGTCTGGAAGATTGGAATTACCCACGTGAGCATTATAAAAAACATAACAACCGAATGGTAGGACAATTACTAAGTTCTACAAATTCTTGAATAGGACAGATTGGAGTCCCCTAACTAGACACTCAATTTGGTCTCTCGTGGTTGGCGGTTTCTTTCATTGGTTACAAATATCCACAATCAATCAAAATATGATACAACGATACCTTTCGTTACCTACGATTCAATCAGCTAGAAGGTATATTAATTATTTCAAACTTTTATCATTAGCAAAATGAAAATTTCCAAACCGAGGGTCGAATAAACTGAGATATAAATTCATACGTTTCAGAGCGCTCTGGATTTTTATAGTCGGTGTCTTGATATTAATAGGAATATGCGGTTATGCGGGAATGTTAATATATGCTTGGTATCATGTGTGCGATCCACTTACGACAAAGGTAATGATTAGACTTTCCTGATAGCCTAATTTCACGATACATATGTCGCGAGTTAAAAGTAATTGGAGGATTTCATGTTCACCGTGCATCGCATTATTATATTTATTCTGTTGTTCTTCTTTTATTCTTCTCATGTTTTGTTCACAATATAAACTTGATATTTAGAAGATTGTTATTCTTACAGTTGGCAGGTGCAAAGGATCAATTGTTACCATTATTAGTTATGAATATATTGAGAGAATTTCCGGGTCTGCCGGGTCTCTTTGTTGCAGGTGTATTTAGCGCAGCGTTGAGGTAACTCTCGAACTCTTTTACATTCATGATCCTCCGCAACGAATTGAAATTGATCTTTATCGAATTTCAGTTCTTTATCGACTGGTTTAAATTCCATGGCCGCGGTGGTTTTAGAAGATTTTATTAAGCCGTTCAGAAAGACACCCTTCTCTCCCAAAGCCGTGGATATTTTGTTAAAAGTAACGGTGGTCATTCTGGGAGTACTATGCGTTGGTCTTGTATTTGTTGTCGAGAAAACAGGATCTCACGTGTTACAGGTACAATATTAAAAAGAAAGATCAATTTAACTTAAACCATTACATTTAATTCCATGATGTTTTAGTTATCTACGAATCTAGCATCAATTACCAGTGGACCATCCCTCGGTATTTTCAGCATGGGAGTTTTATTACCCTGGGTGAATGCCAAGGTATGCCGAAACTGAATACACAAACCAAATATTGCAACAATGGATATTTACGTGTTATTATTCTTCACGAAATATTTAGGGTGCTCTGATAGGTGGTCTCGCGGGTTTGGGTTTCATGGGCTGGATAAGTCTTTCTGCCGAGGCAGCAATTGCTAGTGGCAGGATAAAGTGAGAATGAAAGGCTGCACGATTTTATAAAAACGTTCGTAACGTTGGAAAGATATACAGGTTTCGGTACAATGTGAAATATTTCGACAGATTCGATGAGAAGCCAGTCACCACCGAAGGATGCTACTATTCGTTTCCTCAAATAGAGAATTTGATGCTACTGGAGCCACCGGACACGATTTTGGATAGCGACGAGTTTCTTCCGTGAGAATTCTTTCGCCTTCATACTCGATACAAAGATGTTACCTGTACTCGATATTTTAATAACAATTTCCAGAGAACCATTGGCGCTATATCGTCTCAGTTATCTTTGGTACACTGTCACCGGGGCATTAGTGACGATGAGTATCGGTCTCCTGGTGAGCCTTTTCTCATCTGAAGACGTTGAAAAATTAGATCCAATGTTGCTGGCGCCGTTTATAAGGAGAATGTTCAAAACATACGACAAAGGGTCTAGACAACAGGTACGATGGGTGTTTAACGGTCATTCTCTTTTGTTAAGAAACTTGTTTAATGAATAATCGAGTTAAAACGTGTCTACGACAATTTGTACTAATCATTTACTGTATGCGTTATTCCGTGCAGGATGGTAGTTTAGAAATTGGTTTGGAAGTACATAGAACCGGGGAGGAGAACACACGCGAAAGCGTATTACATTAGTATGACCTTGACTGATGATCAGGGTCCGTGTTGATCGAATGAGGGGTCGGCAAACTGTACAAGATGAAGTGTTCGGTTGACAGGCTGAAATATCAAATTAAGAGGATTGAGTCTAAAATAAGTTAGATCAATGGAGAAAATAAAGTGCCAAATGGCTCGAGTTAGAGTTTTGACGAGTCAAGGCGCCGAGGCGGAGAAGGGATAATTCGTAGTGACACGAACGTGATAAAACTCGTTTGACACCCGAGTATCAACGAGAAATAACGCACCAATACTTCCGCCTTATTTCACACTTACCCACAGATAATAGTGTATTTCATACGTATATTTCAACATTAACGGAAATGTACAAAGATAATTATATACATATATTATATACGTTAGTATTCTAAATATTATTCTAATAATACTTTTAACGAAATCCTCACCATCATTATAAAATGTATGACGTTCGGAACATATCTGTATAAAAAGAAAACAAAACAATCGAATTGTTTGGAATACGTCTTCCGTTTCGCATTGCATTGTACATAAAAAAAAAAATTAGAATGGAAATATGATTTCCGAATAATGCATGTTACACATCTAAAAGTGTATGTTCCCTACGAAATTTCAGTAATAATCTTGAAATAATAAATTGTTCAATATATGTTTGACTTATTAAAAGAGAAATTATATATAAGAACATGTTCTCTGTCCTTAATTACCATTTGTTTTGTGTTCAAATATATTCGTGTTCAATGTAAACATCGAATAACACCAATTTCTCTCAACGATATACACGAGACAAATCAAAAAGAGGAAACATTTTTTTCCAGTAATGCATTTGTAGTAATTGTACCTGAATGAAATGTAACAGCGGTTCCTTTATATTACTATGCTCTATACTATAATGTTCAACAGTATTGCTATTGCTATTATGACATTTTTTTTACAATACAGATATCATATAACAAATAAAGATCACTTCGATTGCACGGTAGAAATGTTTGCTGTTGTGACGAATCTGTGACACGTGCAGTTTGTGTTTATTTAAAATTGAGCATTAGATTCCACCGAGATTTAGACACTAGCGTGTAAACTGTCTAGAAAGCGTATGTTTGAACAAATCGATCGTATAGTATTTTACACGTAAGGAGTTGTACAAGAAATGTAATCAGAGGCAATGTAATAATGTTTTGTACATGACGAGGCTGACAAACTGCACGAGTATCGTTCGTTTTTATAAACATCATCAATTAATACGATATAAACGTGCTTTGTATAATAGTATTAATAATGTATGAAATTCATTCATTTACTTATTTCAAATATTATTAGTGAATAGAACTTTGTCATATGATTCATCGCAATTATGTGACACCAATTTACGTAAAATGAATAATTTTAAATTGTCACTATAGTCGAGTAGTAAAACCAGTCGAGCGCCGCATATTTCTGTATTGAGATTGAACAAATTCAACGGTGAACTTTTTTCATGAGTGTTAATTTTTATAAACCTGTGCAGCGATATTACAATACCATGAGGGAAATAGAAAAAAACCACGCAATGAAGATGTAAACTTAAAATTTATCCCCATTTTTACCTCTCATTGCTTGTTAACGGTACACGCGTTTGCCGCGTTAACAAAATATTGACACCCTTTGAGAAAATTTGTATAAACAACCAAAGCAATATAAAACTAAATTATCGTTCTTCATGACAAAAAAAAGAAGAAAAACTATCAAACTTACGAACGGTCGTAGCGTATATTTCCCCCGCGAAGGTTAAAATGCAATTGCACAAAATATGCAGGTAAAGCAAATAAATAAATATATATATTATTATGGTGTAAATGTACGTGCATTTATTTATTCGCACGTACAGTTCCTTAGCCGATCACTTTGTCTGTAGAAATTTTAAATGTTTGTGCTAACATATGCGATCGCCTTAAGAAACGAGAAATGAGGTTTATGGATGAAATTTGGAAGACATAAGCATCGATATTGCAAGTGTCAGCATTAATTTCGTTGTAATTTTTCATAATTTTTTTTCAACCTCGAAAGTTTCTTTTTGTCCAGTGACAAAAATTTGTATTGTTCAGAATTCGATCGAATTGTTGTAAGGAAGGTCCAATCGCTGAAAATGCACACCTACCGATGCCTCTGTTTCTGTGTTTGAGGTATAGTTGATGTTGAATTTTCATAGAAAAATAAATGATGTCATTTGAGTAACAAACAATTTTTTTTACTCAACTCTTATCATCGTTAATTTTTATGTGAAATATTTTGTTATCGTAAGTGGCGCAACTAATTTATACAATCTGGACTAGATTTACGATCTTCAGAGCAAAAGAAGCGCAACGCTTCATTTTTCTTTCTGTTTTTCTTACTTTACGTCTACAAAATCAGCTTCGCTTAACAAACTGGCCACATCGACCATATTCTAAAGAATTCCATGCAGATCACTGGTATACAAAATATTTGTTGTATCTCTCAACTGCACAATACAATAGGCGTATTAATCGTTGTTCATGTATTATATGTATACATATAGATAGTATATAAAATATTTTTCGATCATATCAAATGCTACAATAAAGATTTAATAATGTCATCTCCCTATATTAATAAAACATAAATAACCTTTTCAGTTCTGTGAAAATTGGTCACGATATATTAAATAATAATGTATCTAATTTAAATACAACTAATAATCAGAGTTTCCATTGGAATGAAAGAAATAGAACAAATTATTAACATATTCAATTCCGTTTAGCAGTTCTGAAGAGATTCATGCTATTACAAGATGCATAGTTGTTATCCTTTGCAAACCGGACATATCGATTTATAGCGTGTGTTCAAATATGATGGACCACATTGTTCGAAATAACTATTATTCTATTCAAGACCACTTAACAACTTGAACGTGAAAGAATACGTATTCTGCATATTAGTCGAATATATTTGATTATTATTAAAAACTGGTGTAAACGAAAATAATTAATAGCTAATGCAGGATATTAGAAAAATAGCTTCTTTTAAATTAAAGTTTGTCCGGTGAAATCTGAATGAGAAAATTAACGTAACAATAAAGTTCTATTACGAAGAAGTTCTATTACGAAGATTATAAATAGGAATAGAAATTGCTGGTTACTTAACAATGGGCTATACATAGTAAAGAATTAACGTGTTGACCTAATTCTATAACTCCCGCTAATAAAATTACTCATATTATGTCCCCACTTCGTTATCATCTCCCCCCTCTGCCCATTTTCATTTGTATTAAATCTATATCAAACATTCTTCAGGCAACAGACTCTCCAGATATAAAAAATGTCATGTACATCACATGATGCTCCGCTCGACACCCTGCAACTTTTGTATGTAACCATTTTTTAGTAGACGTATAATTCAGAAGTTATTCGAGGTGATCCAGTTTTGTGCCTCGCTCTACACGATATACGTATATATACATATATATACATATATATATATATATATATCAAATAAAAAAGAATTTCCTTTTGAAATTTACATCGGCCACGTAATGAATTTCATCTAACTCCAAAAAATAAACCTAACAAGGATGAATAGTCTGAATCATGTTAGAATATTCCGCACCGGCCAATTGTAACTAAAGCATGCAAATCAAATTCGAAGTACAATACTGCAGGACGAACGCTTCAAATTTGAAAAAAGTATTTACTTAGAAATTGGTCGTCACAATATTTTCAATATAACTGCTGGCAAGGTACAGTTTGAGGTGGTAGCGCCGATGGTAATGGTGCATTCTCTTCGTGAATCATTACGAGTTTACCATACTTCACCATTCTCCTCCTATGTTTTTGCTGTAAACAACACCTTGCCCTTTTAATATAGCCATGATCGAAAAGTGGCTTTGAGAACTACAATAATTAGAAAAAAACTTTCCTTTTCAAGCGAAACATACAATCGCCTGCTTACATACTTATGTGTTCATGATATTATAATTACTAATGTGAAGTAATTATTACTTATTACAAACCGAGTCTTAAAGCTACATTTTTTGTGATGATGGACAATGAATTCACCGATTAAGTCTTCGAAGACTTAATGTTTAAAGAACCTGTCTAACAAGTTGTCTTCTTCAGTTTTCGTTGAATGACATGTGCTAATTTACAGATACTTAAGTATTATATTGCAACAAAGGTCAATATGATTAATTTGAAAATCGATTTTTATGTGTTCAAATATGATAAAAACAACATCAAGTTTAATAAAAAAAGTCTTGTGCTGCTTTACCTCCCCCCTCATTCTCTCTCTCTCTCTCTCTTTCTCTCCCGGTTTCCCGTTTTTTTTATAAAATACTTCACAGCAGCCGTGAAATCGAATTAGTTCATCGTAGAAATTTAAAATTCAACGAGTCTTAGAATTAACTTTTACCTGCGACATTGTGCCTGCAGTCCAACTTCCATTACTGTTTCCGCTGTCACTTCCACTAGATGTGATTCCATCTTCTAGAACAAGCTTCGTTTCGAATCCCTCCACTTCCAAGTCCAAGTAAAGTTGACCGAGCTGATCGTTCACCAAAAGAGGTTGGTTGAAGTTTTTTAAAACATCCATATCAGCTTGAAGTACTTCGTTCAATGTCTTAGGGTGCATTTGGTATTCGTATATCAATTCTGGAGTTACTTGGACACCTTCAAGCCATGGTGGTTCCTTTCGGCGCTTTCCATAATGCTGCCTCGAATTGTCCTAAATACAAACATTCACCATTATTTATTATTATGTTGAAAATAGGCGAATTTCGAAATTTATCAGAATTGACAAATTTATTTTACATTGTTTTAATATATAAATTCTACATTCATTAAATCTTAGAACGTAAATACGAAATACTGCAACACAATTTGCAACTCTTATTGTTATACGACATTGGAAAGCTTAAACTGTAAGAAAGAATTACCTCCGAGAGAGACTCAGTCGGTTTTTGGTCCGGGTTGCAGCTACTATCACTGCTCTTGTATAGAAAGCTACTATAAAAACTGGAAGTGCTTGATTCGTCTACGATGTAATCGTTTTGTTTGTGAATCTTTCGAGTCATTGGTGTTGGATCATCCACTAGACTTGAGCATCCCCCGTCGTTACTTACGCACGAAGAAAACAATCCACCGTGTGATAATACCTAATTGTTATAAAAAAATTGGTTACACCTGCACAAACAGCTTGCGTTATTTTTATACGCATAATAATTCAATAGAAATTCTATATTATTACCTTTCTGGAAGATTCAGGCATGTCCATAGTGCTGCCCGGTTCCGCTTTCACGCCTTTCGCTTGACTCGCTGGTCGTTTCCGGTCAGAGCATTTATTCACCGCAGACTGGTTATTTTCCGGAGCCATTGGTGCTTGTTCAGGGATTACAAAAGGTCTGTACATCATTCCCGCTGCTGGGGCACCTATTACCGGCGGATAAATGACACCCGCCATCGTGGTCGTCACATATGAAACTGGCACAAACACTGAAAATTAGTATCGATGTTTCGGTGTCCCATAAACGCTTGGAACTTCTTCTCTTTTAGACAATCCTGAATGGTGAACTCAAAGTAATACATACTATAAGGATTTGGTTGCTGTAGTTGCATTGATTGATGTGGGCTAAGCTTTTCCTGTAGAGGCGACAGAACAGCAGGATCGCTGCTAGTTTGTGAAATGGGAAGGTAATATACTGGTATCATTGGCGGCAGTATTGGTATTCTGGGTATTGCTTGTGAATTAGTACTAGAATGACAAATATCACACTTAATTCTGTTCATTATATTGTTCATTACTTTGTGGAAAGAAGGAAAGAAAGAACCGCTCACTTTTGTGGCACACTGTGTGTTTGAGCATGCGATACCGGCGGCGGTGGTACAGCAACCGATAAAGGCTGCCACAAGTTAATATTGGCACCTGTTTGAATTATAGTTGATTGATCGACGCTCATGCTTGTAACTGTTGTAGCAACGTTCGTAGGAAACTGACCGGCTGTACTAGTCCTTGATACTTCGTCGTGCTTCGAAACCTGATAAATCACATTGTGAACACGTTTAATCGTCCCTTCCACGTGACAACTCAACGATAGATTAAGTGGATTTATTTGTGGGCCACTAACTTTGAAACTGTCACCCTCCCAACTAAGGCTTCCGCTTCTTTTCACGCCGTGGCCTTGATTTAAAAAATGACCGTTTGTATCGGTCGGCATTTTCCCCGTGGCCTTTATTCGAGAATCTTTCAGTTTGTCGCTGTTCTTAATGCTAGATCGAAGCTCCCGGTGTTTCTGCATCATTAACTTCGCCATATCTTCGTTGTGACGATTGAGTAAGGATTCTGTTAATGTGGGAGGTTTGAAACTTTCTGTGCTAGTCGTGTTCGAGGTGTTCCCTCTGCTCGCTGAACTAGTTTGATTATTCGAGCCGCTGCTGAAATTTTCCGCGCTACCGCTGCCGCTCGCACCGCTTCCGTTTATCGGCGACATGCATTTCCTTACTAATTGTACGATAACATTGTGTCAGAATTAATGAAATTAATCCGATTTACAAAGGAGAACAGACTGTTTTATGAACGTTTATAGAAATGCTAAAACATCCTGTTCAATAAGATTCAATTGCTAATAAAGATCTTTGTGTTCTTTGGATATTATATGTTTCTATTTAAAGGTGCATGTGTAATAGGCGAAATAAAATAAAGTTTGATTAAAGTCCATGATTGCCTGTATCAGAAAGAAAATATAATAATAGTAAATGTACCGTAGCGTTCGTAATTATACGAATGCCTTTGCTAATTCAAAGAATGTTCACGCCGATAAGTCAAATATTTTTTAAACTACTTTACTGTAATTAGTGCCCTTACCATTTATGCTAACATGCAGTGTTATATATTTCATTACAAACTAATTGCTATATTTCGTCAAAGATAGTCGGCGATATGTACAAAACGGGGTGGTAAAATTAATAATGAAGATTTAATGGACGTATATTTATAATACAAATATTGTATATTATTTAAGATCAGTATATTACAGCGATACTGTAATATCATGATGGAAACATACCTGCTGTATTCGGACTTGTTTTTCCACCCTCGTCATTGCAGGAATTAATGTTTTCTTCGTCGCTGCCGTACATGGTGGCAACCGGAGGTTTGCTATTAAAGAACCTTTCAATATTTTCATTGTAGTTGAGCTGATTGTAGCTTGGCGGTGTCTCGGTGGATGATTTACTGTCGTAGTACTCGTGATGGGGCGAGATCTCACCAAGCATCACGCTGTCGTGCTCCTGTAACAAGGGATTGCGTGATCCCTTCACAAGTATATTGTAGCGACTTAGAATGAGTTGTCACTCGATTTCGTCACTGTCAATTGTTTCGCAAATTTCCGTTTGCGTTATATTCGCGCCGAGTTTTGTAGTATTTTGTTAGGCGTTTTGAGCAGCTATAGGTGGCTGTTAAAACTTGTGCAAGAAAAGTTTCTGCACTACGCAAGTCCTTCTGCAATCTTACCGCCGCAAAAGTACAATATGTACAGCGCACGTGCGACCAAACGAGCTTTGCAACACCGTTAGTTGCTTTGACTAGTCACAATTGGCCAACTTCCTTCCGTTTTACTGTTTTCACGTCTAAATCATTGCCAGCCATACATACATTCATACCCACTCTTCTACGTATCCCATTGTAAATTCAAGGAAGAATGTTTATTTAAATTTGAAAAAATTCGCCCATTAATAATTATCGTATATGAAAAAGGAAAAAAAGAGTCTATTTCTAATTCTTATAATTTTGTTCACCGTTTCTTGTCAATAATATCCCGTGAAACAATAATTAGTAAATTACTATTCAATTATATTCGTATTAGTACAAGAAGAATGGACAATGAAAAATGATTAAGAAATACTTAGTTCTTAGAATTTAACACTTAATATTGCCTCGTTATATTCAGAATCTTGTAAGTGAAGAGATACACTGAAACTCTATTCACGAGTGTTGTACCGCATTAAATTGGGAGATGCACTATATGTATCTCAACCGTTTCTCGAATACATGAGACTGTACCTTCGTATTCCTGTACACCGTGCTCTTTTAGTGCACGGCATGTTGAATCACGAATCGATGCATACACAACAATTGTACTTAACGTGATAACGGGGCAAGAGTAGAAACTTGATAGATTTCTCTTTATTGTAACTTCTTTTCGTTCTTACTTACAAGTGGCCACACTATGATTTATAGTAGCAGTGGTGTATGAATACCCTAACTCGTGAAAGTTAGCGTTACTTGTCGTGACACCAGGCTGTAAAATGTTTAATCAATTGCTATGTTCTTTATTCACTTTGCATTTTAGTTTTCAAATCACATAAAAAAAAATTCTACGAATTCTGATCAGTTTTCATCTGGCGTCCAACAAACACCCAGCAAATTATTTCAAACAAAGATGAAGTGGAAAATTTATCGTTCTGTGGATTATTTATGGAATATTAAAAAAAATGTGATTTTGTGTAAAATATATCAACATAGAATTTTTTTCTACAGACCTCCACCTAATTGTTTATACCCTACATACATCATGCTTTCCCGGACAGATCAGCAAATGAAAGGAATAAATATTTTTCGCAAAAATAATCGATGAATCTCGAAGAATCTGATCACACAATATATTACAATGCAATGAATTAATGAATGATCGCAACCAATTTCTCTTTCTCTCAATTCTGCTGATACTGGCGATACATGTTCGGTACGATGCATAGGTTTTGTATTTTGCTTTTCTTTGTTCATAACAATAACGATATTGCACAGAATTGTACTCCGTGCAGATACTTTTGTAAAAGTAGAACTATTATAATAACAAAATAAGCACAAAAACGATGCTGTACCAAACTAACATCATGCAATTCGTGTAGCGAAAAACCTGCACAAACAATACAGTTTCCTTTCTCTTATGAACAGGATCTAAAGGAGATGCCTTCCAGACTGGACCGTCACAAAGCGGATCGCGTGTATTATACAATTGCTGTAAATATACTTGTAGCATACCACCATAGCGCATCATATATTGCTACTAGCAAGATAGGTGAGTGTCGGCGATACTAAAACGTAGCTAATAGTCACCGAAAAACTCTTGTCGTCGGTAGCGATCACATCTTTGCCAAGACCGGGTATCCTAGTCTCCTGCAGTAGATTCTCCATGAAGGACGCAAGGTCCTTGCACCTCTTTGACACGTCGACTTCGGTAATATCTGTCTTTCTTTGGATGCGCTGCGCAGACGTACGATAGAACAAAAGAGAAAAATTTGGGGAATGAGCGGATGTATTTGTTGGGGTAAGAATTTCGCAGAAACAACTATACGAGATGAACGTTGTATTGTACGTTGTATTGCCTCTTGTAATAGGTAATAGTTTGTCAAACATGATTAACTAATTATGCATATAAAAAGAAGCTGTCTAGTTTCTGTAAACAGTTGGCGTTCGTGTAATAAGAAAGTATGATTTTAAGAATAAGCAGGTACCACACGCCGTGGTTCTACGGTTTATCTTATCAAATCATTTTTATTCCTTCACATATCACGATCTAGATAAATTCCGCTAACTACACCACGCTGGATTCAGCGTGAATCATCGAGGAAAGACGTACCTCATCGAGAAGTGTACGTATCTCTCCTTCTATGATCTTGGCCTCCTTGAGCACCTCCTCGTTAATGTTGGCCAATTGACCGTATTCGGTTGAGTGTGGTACACGAAAAATATCGGGATTCCCCGGACCTTTCAGTACCCTATGCTGACCTACGACAAACTCTAGCTTTCTCGTCCAGGGATTGATAAAGGATGACCACTCTGTATCGAGGACGACGTAGCCTCCGTTCTGAACTCGGAACCTATAGGGTTTCGATCTGAAGGAGGCACCTTCGAGCTTGATCACCTGTTCAACGATATATGTATAAATACGCGTAATCAGGAGCGGGGGAGGGAATAAGTTTTGTTGTTCTGTTTTTGTTTTCGTTACGTCGCTAGACGTTCGATTTTCGAGACTCGCTTGTGTTTGCACTTTTTCAGCGGATTACATTTCTTTTTTTTCAACTATAGACTTGCCCGAGACCTAAAGTTTTTTGGGGTTTTCTTTCTGGGGCGCATGCTCACAGTCTCATAGATGTCTTTGATGAATGGAAGATCCTCGGGATGGTAGAACTCAAACAGCGATCGGCCAACCATATCCTGAGGTAGACAGCCAAAGTATTGTACTACGTCTGGATCAACATGGGATAAATGGCACGTTGCGGTGTGGCGGGTCGTGAATACCGAAGATATAATTGTTTCTTCTGGCGCTGCGGATAACGATAATAACAAGGTCGGGGTCATTCTCTCTCTTGGTAGGTGCTTCCTTCGTCATGAAATTTTTAGTCTTATTGGTACTTTTTGGCACGATGACGAGCCTGTACGAACACGTCCTATCTGTATATACATAAACGTGAAACAAGAGATGACATAACATTGAGCACAGTGTTGTAACGATCTCTTGGATAAGTTGTTTATGAATTTCGTACAGACTTGTCGGAAGAATATGTAAAAGCATTAGGATGTTCAAATTCACCGAACATAGAAATAACTTCACAAAAGCTGGCTACGCATCTAACGAAAGCGTTAATATATCAGAGTAAGGAAATGATAAGGCGACAGGTAAAATAATTTAGTTTCTTAAAGTGACTTCAATCTATCGTCGATAAGAAGCTAACATAAACAATTTCCAAAGCAGATAAGTAAAACAGTGTGCGTCTTCATTTTACTGTTTTTGTTTATCTATTAGAATTAAATTTTTACAAGTGCACAGTAAATACTTCTGTAATAAGTAACATATTTTGCGTTTTCGAATTCATTAAAGTGAAGACGTGACACTGAAGGGAGGAAGAAAAATATGTATATGCTGTACAGTTTATACATATATGTTGAATTTTGAAACTCTTATTTTTCTTCCTCCTTCATTTAGGCCATCGAAACACAGAACAACAAATATTAGTAATAAGGGTCCACTAGGTGCTCAGCAAACAAAGCATAATATGCGTTCATCTATTCGTGAAAATTAGTGACTGGCTTTCTGTTACATAATGAATAATCGAAACAGTGGTCTCCAAACTGAACGAAAACGAAAAACTGGTCAGCTGATAAGAAAACGAATAAACGGAAAGACGACAATAATGAGAGACTATCAACATCGTCACGATTCTCGAATAAACATTTCTAATTTACGAAAAAATTACCTTCTGTTTAAGGCACGTCGCCATGGAAACCACCGAGTCATATAGTATCGTCGAGGAGACTAGACTATCGAAACGACTCGTTCATCATTATATTTATTTTTTTACCGAAAAGGGACTTGCAAAATTATTCTACGCAAATGTTTAAAATTTTGTACCAATATGCAGACAAATATCTGAATATTTTTGTCTCCCTTTTTCCTTCTTTCTGAAGGAAATAATTTCTCGAATCTTTTTGCCAATCGACTCTCCTCGAAGATCTTTAACTGTTCTACCTTTATATGCAGAATGTACAGGTTGAGCAGCAACCACCAGGAACATTGCCTTGTGTTCTGGCTCAGCTGCACGGTCTCGAAAATCTCTGAAGGACAAGGTCAAGTGGAATGGAAGGTACAAATTCGATCTTGCCTTCTTATGCTGATCGTTTAATTGGCGGACGGTAGACCTTGTATACTTCCTTAGTCCGCAGAACAAGCTTGCCCTTCTTCCATTAATCCCTAATGAGAAATACCCGAAAGGTTTTTGTCTTATTTTCCATGAAAAAGTAATCAATAAAAAAAATATTTAAAAACACTGATAACAATTGAAAATGATTTTGTCATAATAATTGTGTACATCACATAAGAAAAGTGTAGCTATTAAAGTTTCTTTTATTAAAAATCTTAAGTAGCAAAGATTTATTTTCATACATTACCTTTTGGTCTGTCTTCTTGAGGCGAAACTATGCCGCTTGTAATCTGGTTAGCTAGGGTGGCCTTATCCTTGGGGTGCACGTACTCGATGAAAGAGCGGCCAATCCAAGCATCTTTAGGATATTCTAGCGCTGTGCATATCGATGGAGTCGTGTACAACACGAGGCCGTCATGCATCGAAATCACTGCGCAAAATCCCTCCTATAGGATACACAATATGAATGTGTTAACTTTGATTCACGGCAATACAGTGCTAGCAGATTTACCAGTGAAATCGTTTGTTAGCACGTAGGCGACACCGAATGAATGTCAGAAAGATCGTCTCGTAGTAAAATCTCGGCGACTTTTGTTTAATACTTGAAACGTGGCTTCCAGAGAGTACTCGTCGCTACTTTATTCTCGATTACAGATTACACAAATTCTTTTTTCTCGAATTTTCTCCAACAACGACAGGCAAATTTTTTGATGGATTTACGCCATGGTTAGTTTGCGATACATAACACCGTTTATGATGCTTTCGTTCCAGCAATTTCAATCTCTATGCACGAAGAAAGGAGTTGTATTTTATTATTTTCCTACTGGTTGAACGGGCAAAAAAGAGAAAAAAGATATTCAATAATGTGAAATATCTATTCGTTCAAGTAACGTTTGAATAATTTAAAATGTAAATGCAAATAATCAGAAATGAACGATGTAATATTACGTGAAAGAAAATATTCCTAATAAGCTGCCAAAAAAATGTAGCGAGCTACCCAGCAATTATTACCTCCTTTGTCCATACATTTAATTGCTGAAACCTTGCAACTACCGTGTTACATCGTATAGAAAGCCATACCGAATTTCAATAATAAAAGAAAAAAAATATCTCTAATGCGCTCATACGGGAAGCAGTTGTTTTAAGATTACATGCGCAATATTAGGTACCATGATGCTTCTTAGAGCATGCCCGATCCTCGACCTTCCTACAAAGCAGCCCCATCGATTGATCAGAACATACATATAATTACTGTCCCTTTCTACGTCTCGTTCTACCACAATTAACTAGTTAAGTGATATCTTTCCCGTTTCCCCATTGCTTTGTAGTGAATACTAACATTGGCTTGAGAGATGGAATCATCCAGAGGATTCGTACGAGAAGCAAGTCCTGCTTCCACGTCTGTGATAGTATCTCCATTGTGCTCGCCGGGATCCGTTGCATCCACCAATTCTACAGTGGCTATTTCATCTAGTATACGCCCAACAAAAATTCTCGTCGTTATATTACGTTCTGCCTGGATATTCTGCCCATGTTTGCTGATGGAGCATGGATTGTTCATACCCAAGTAGCACGGTCATGTTCTCGAAAATATTTCAAGGACGCTCCCGTGTAATTTAATAGCGATAAAAGTCTGCGGTGGTGACCTTTTTCACCGTTCTAAGAGGTCATTGAAGCAACTAGACGCGGGATCTTTAATAAAGGAAAAGTGTGTTAATTGTGAAGCAAAGGCACCAGGAGAACGTGAACAGAGAAAGTAGATTTATCCTGCAGAGGTACCATTGGATTTCCCGAAGACGTGACTTTCTAGTGCCTTTGACGGTGGAAGGGGTAGTTACGAATTAATTTGAAGACATTTCAGTGCGTTTAAGGATAATAAGAGGGCGTCCACGAAACCTGTTAAGACATGACCTGCTGCGTGGATAATGAATTGATGAAAGGTGTTGGGAATTGTAATGTTTCCTTAGTCCAACAGCATTCGCACTGTACGACCCGGACTAATGAACCAACAGCTCGAGGCAGTTGTGAAAAAAATAAAATAAAGGTAGTAGAAATATTGTACAACCTGTAGCACTTTATGTGGGACATGCAATAACAAAGCAAGCTGGTACGAAGGCAATTTTTCTGGTAGACTGATTTGGCGCGCACCTTTATTATTCGCATGGATTAGAATCGATTAGAATTATTCACTTGGTCCGAACATTGTCACTAACATCCACGTGTTAAATGTTTTCCGACATTAAAACAATACATATATCAATCGGATATTTTGCAATGCGATTACCTAACCGATCTATTCTCGCGCTTTAAACGTATCCGATTGCAGGACGCCTGCCGCGGGTCGTAACGAGCAAATCAGGTAAAAAACCTACGCGAGAATCGGTTGTATTATTAAAAATTATGTAAATAATTACGTAAACCATGGGCTCTTCTCGATGTTACATAAAGGTTGGTTCGATCCGAATACTGCCGCGGATTGGCCAAGCGGAGAACTTGGAATCTGCCCTTTGTTCGCGAAATAGCACTGCTTGATCATATATAACCAATACAAAAGAAAAGGAGATCGTTTTAATGTTCCAAATATTTCGGGACCACAATCCCTTTCACAGCTGTCCTTCAACGCGATATAACGCAGATGCAAAATTTTCAGTTCGACCTGTACGCATATGTGGTGCAAATCATTTTAATCTCGAGTCCTTTGCCATATTACACAATTTTAACCGAGAAATCCATTACACCGTGTAGTTACCGGGAACGATTTTCACTTTACTGAGTCATTCGACGAGTTTCATTTTACAATTATTAATGTGCAGACTGAAATGGCGTTTTTCATCGTTTTCCAAACGCACGAAACGCACCCTTGCCATATAACCAGTTAAAGAATTTCGTCGTGCAAGCAATGCCTGTGCTACAGAAGGGTTGCTGAGAGGAGGAAGGATCAATATTTTATCGCTTAATTGGATTAGAAACTTTGTGTTCCTTTCAGGGTTTTCTTCCCGCTGAAGAGAGCTCAGGATTAATTGCCAGGGTAACAACAGCAGTTATTACTCCACTGTCCGAATGTTTGATATGGGTACGAGCTACGTAGAACTCTCTTACGGAGAGACTTGGCTCAACGAATGGTGACCACGTAAGGTCAAATTTGAAGTACAGGCGAACCCTCTAAACCGGCTGATCTCTCACTCTCTGTTCAAATTTCACACAAACGAGCAAGGATGCGGGGATATTCAAAGATGCTCGATCGTTTTAATTTCGAACAAAGAAAATGCAATCGATTCGTTGTCTAAACGAGGGTCTGACGGACTAAGGGAACTGTGTGAGGGCGAGGGGTGACGACAGGATAAGGGATGATCGTTCGAATCCTTTGGTTGTGAAGCAAGCAAGCCTCAACTGAAGGGAATAGTGCACGGAACCAAATTACGCTGCATAAAACAATCGATCTTCTTTCTAAGTTAGACGAACAAGTGTTCATTATAATATTTCATTGAATTACTCATTCGTTTCGCGAGCGAACGTTAAAATACTCGATAAGAATAATTACTCAATCTTGTTTTCGATCAATATTCTACAGACTTTGAATCCTGACCGTGATGTTTAAAGTATGACATTTATTTCGATAGAATCGATAGAACCAATAATACGCGTAAACGACCAGTGCAATGATTAGAATTTAATATTCATTTGTGTCACACATGATATCAATTGCGTAACAAAATCATCAGACGATTGTTGCAAACGAGCTGTTATCGAAGACCAAGAAGTTTCAAAGAGCGTACTGTTAACGTGCACTTCTTCCCAACGATTTTACGTCGCTACCAACCTGGTTTCTTTTCATGTACAGATTTCGTTGGGACGGCGACATTATAGGACACGGCCTCCGGCGGTGTGCCGGCACTTTTCAGGGTAATATCTGCCTCAGCATTAACAGCCAAAATCACCTTCGACTTCTTCTTCTTGTGTTCTTTATCCTTCCTTCTGATGATTGGCTGCGGTAGTGCTTCATTGCTATGTTCATATAGACATTACATGTACAAATGCAAAGAGACATCTGACCTTATCTAGCGGACAGATTCAAAAATTAGTACAACTGAGTCATTATTTTGGAGGGTTCTTTAGAAGGACGTTTTTGTCTAAGCTTCGTGTCACTCGATGGATATATTATTCTCTTCGATAATTGTCTAGCCATGTTTGAAAAAGGGGTACGTGACAAAGGGTACATGTGGTAGGGCCCTTCAAATCTTACAAATAAAGCAATCGCGATCGATGATAATGGTAAACTAAATCATTTACGCCCACGCATACTATGTCGCAACGAAGAACAAACGGGTAAAAAAAATATAATTATAAGTATAATCGTAATAAATTAGGTACAGAGTAAGTTCAGTATTTCTAGCAGATCTTTTAATAATGTCGTTCGATACGATTCATTGGTCATATCGTGACGTTTATTCAATTACTTTTGTGGAAAATCTTATCGATGCAGCACCTTCAAACAGCTTTAAGTAGAGCCATGATACCACTGATATTTCTTACACATACATTATGCACGTTCTAAAAATAAACATGCTTTTCGCTGAGCCAACAAATTAGAAAACATACTGGACGTGCATGCGAACCTGAGCTATAGATTCACTTACTGCGCTAACAGTTGACCCGTTAGAATGAAAGCGATGAATCTATCCAGAGACATAACGTTGTTGTTCGTTGTAGATGTGTGTTAAAGGTAAGAATGAACTAAATTATCGGGCAACTTTCACCAGGAAAAGCATTGACCAAAAAAACAAAGAAGTACTATACGTAACAAATACTTTATATCATCGAATCGTGACTGCATTCCTTATGCAACGAAGGGAAAGTGCATTTCTCTAACGATAGTCCTTTCAAGCTTTCTCCACGATAAGGTTAGACGTGTACTTACAACACTTCCTGGAGCGGAATTAAAATTTGCAAATGCTAATGCGTTCCAGACAACTTCCTGATAATTTGAAATTCTCAATTTCACGTGAAACTAATGCACTATATGAATACTTTTTGGTCCACTGTATAATAGCAGAATATAGGGTATGAAATAATTTGAAACTAATTGTAAGATCTTTAAAAATATACGATTATATATTTGCAGGCAATCTTCACCGTCTCCCTTAATACGATTAAATACACAATTGGTACACGAAGAATATAGGACAATTCTGTATCTATTGAAATCTATAATTGTTAAATATGCATCGCTCACAATTTTCAGCGCATTACCTAATAAACCAGATTTTAGTTGTACACTCCCTTTACACTCCTTTCAAAAGGACAAAACGCCATTGTTTAATGTAAATCCCTTGGCATTGTGCAAATGGAAATGTATTCAGAGAAACGAAATTGCTCACAATGATCAAGTTTATTAATATCCGATACCTATTATCTCAAATATTGCAGTCAAATATAGTAACTTGGAAGTTCTACCCGTGACGGCCTTACAATACCGTTCATGGAATCGTAACTGCCAGTAACCTTGACATCTTCCAGCCACGCTGCCAATTATAGATAAATTTCGACACGGGACCGATCTCCTAGTGCAATTTCCTATCAAATATACACGATATGCATCATTGCCCTGTCACACCATTGAGCTGAGAAGTCCATGTTGCACCATCATAGACGAATAAACGTACGAAGACTGGAGGCGTCTCGTTCTGCACGGCAAACATTTCAAATCGTGCAAACAGTGTTGATCCACCGTTTCGTGTCTCTTAATGCAATAATTTTCTAAGAATTTGATAATTCGTAAGTAAATGAAGTTCGAATTTCAATAAATTTAAGAAAAAGAAGAAGCACCATTTTTTTCTATAGTCAGTTAGCATCGGGCTGTATGTCGGTCGAGCAATAAAAAATAGACCTGGCTTTAATTGTAATTTGTGGATTCGATGTTGATTACTTGTTACAACGTCACGGCCTATCCGAATTATGCAACAATACGTGCGGGTATCTCATGCCACGTAGGCGACACCGATGGCGATATTGCGGGCACGTGGCGTGGCACATGCACCAGTGTTTACAAGGAATAGCGTTTACAAGTGTGAGCTTTCTCGTAACAGAATGTAATCGTTCTCATGCACGTAAGTACGTGAATAGGGTGCTACAAGTCCACGTTGAAGCGCGCGTGTGCGTGCTGTGTCGCCTTCGAAATAGTGATAATTATGGAACGGTCAGTATTAGCAACAGTGACGTACCGGGAATACAGCCAATGCGAATTTTCCTACGTTCCGTCACATGGATCATTCAACGTGAATATTCATTGCTAAATGAAAGTAACGAGTAAAAAAGGAAACAATAGGAAAGAAACATAAGAAAGGATTGAAAATAACAAGCAAACATAGAAAAGAACAGAAATAAACTGAATGACTCATTATAATGGGGCGAAATGAATCAGAATTTCTAATCCGATTGTGAATGAAAATAGTTGCGCAACATTTCTAAAAATTCATCGCAATGATGTAAAAGGAATGAATGGGACGAGTTGTAACACTTTTTGTGAGCCCGATTTACGATGCAAAATGAAACAGCAGTAACGCGCATTTTATCACGCTACTGTATAAGGAGCACGTTGTGCTTCAGCAAGCTCACGTTAGTATGCAACGTCCATTCAGTATTGTTGGTTACAGTAGTTCCGTGCATACCGTAATTGCCAATGTTAACTTAAATTGCCATTTTCCTTCCCCAGTTACAAATAGGCATTTCCCAACATTTGCATAACGTGTACATGTCTTAAATATACGGCACAATTTGCAGTATTCTATCAATGAGTATAAGCCACATTTCATTAACTATAAGTACCTACCTAAAAATTTAGGTACACGAAGCTGTTTCCATATAAATATTTTTTCTTCAATCCCATACAAAGTGCTCGGTGAAAAAAAAATAGTTCAACAACATGTTAAGACCACAATTGGCGCTAATAAGTATGCGCTCTGTATTTTCCTTCTTTTTGCTTTTTTATCGAGTACACTGTGACGAAGACGCGGTTAAACACTTCTGCCACGTGACTCGTTACAGAAAGCTCGCAGAGAACTGAAATGAAGAACATAACTTCCCACTGGATACCTTACTCTATGTACTACAAGTCGAAGTCGCAATGACTTATCAATTATTGTTCATAGGTCCAAGCGTGTTCGTGAAATCCTTACGATCGTAACACGTTCTCTCGCCGACAATTTGTGCGTATAATGGACAAATTTCATACTTTTTCGGTGATAGCGATGCACGAGAAAAGTTATACAAGAAACCGTCTGTCATGTCATCGCGATTGCTTCGACCGTACTGGCTAGGCTGTGTGACTTTTAACTGGGTGGCAATAGAACTGTAATTTAAACGATGTGTTACCTGGATGCAAGTGTTGATGGCCGCCTACCGCAATAACCGCTACTTTCTGAGCGATTGCTGTTTCTCGAAATCGAGCTGCCACTACTGAAACACGCGTTAATAAATATTAGTGAACATTAATCTAGAGTACTCGTCACTTTTCAGCAGATACAAAACACAATTGATATATTCAGACGCATGCATCGTAATAAACCCCGATTATGTCGTATAGCCACGTAAATGTCTGATGTTTGCTGGGCCAAACTACTGCGGAGGCACTTATGCGTCGAGTCTGGCCTTGACCGCCTGCTACTACTGAACGCGCTGACTAGCTGAATTCATTTTTAGTTAGCAGTACGTATTTTCTTTTTCGAACAATCGATCAGGCAACGAGTGCACTGAATGTTTCGCTAAGTTGAAGTGGGAAATTTTTGGAAATTTTCAAACGAAGATAAGAAAAGAATTTTCAAAAATCACGATATTCTACGCTGCGCAATTTCGGAACTTATTTGTCTCGTTGATAGCTTATTAAAACAACGTGTTCCGGCTTATACCTTTCCCAACTACACTCGCATAATTTACCGGAACCAGAGTCTAATTATAGCGTTATACTAAATACACAAAAATATATCCCCGAAAACGAAATAAGAGATTCCCTCCATTACACTGGAATATTATTTAAGTACACCTAATTAACTTGGAGATAAATGTAAATATAAATAATTTCGGTATTGGCGAATTTCCATTCACGCAACAGCTGGCAGGCACTGCGGTATATTTACATTTTCTATTGCTTTATCGATTGCTCATATAACCACGGAAAATGGGGTTCGCCTCGTGCCTCATGTAACACGTAAATTACAAATGCTCCTGCTTCCCCTCCTGTTCTTCATTTCATCGATAAATTTATAGACCAACCGTGAGAAGAAATGGGGAAGACTTGCTAGCAAAATGAATAGTCGCGTGCATTCCCGTCCTAGCAGATCATGTGGCGCGCAGAAACTACATCTCCCGGTTGTGCTCGTTTCGCTGGTAACGCTTAGATAAATGCAGAGAAGGTGATTGCGAAGGTGCATTTCTTAAACGGTAAAGAACGACCTCGGCCCATTGGCCGATTAATCCGCCATCGAGAAAGCTGACACAAAATCTCTGAAACCAGTTACGGTATGGAGAAGAAAAAAAAGGATCGATCACATGTTCGGCAAACGTGACTACCGCGATCGGCCCTTACGACAGGGTCTTTCTGGCCTTTCACTGGCCTCATTATTTCCCAGGGAGCAAACACGGGGCTCCTACATTTGTTATACCTCGTTCGGTAGGAAAAATTATTGCATAAGAAGGTCTGCTTCACGCTCGTGGCCCCGTGACTAGAACCGTCGAACGAGACCGTGATCCGGCTATCGATTCTGCTGGGAACATTGTCTCGAATCGTGCCAAGGAAGCGTCGTATTAACGAAAGACGGAATGGTACAATGATGAACATTGTGATTGAATATTAATTGGGTTGCTTTTGGGTAACAAAGGAAGAAACATATAATAACATCGATAGAGTTTGTACCATTCATTTTGTTACACAAGTTTAAGCGTCGGTTATGCAGTACATCAAATTTCCATGGTTATACATAGAATTGTCTTATTTCAATATTCCAAGTCATATAAATTTTCTTCGATAGAATTTGTATGCTTCATTTTACGGCAGACGTATAAGTTTCTATTTTAGGTATATCCAAGGAATATAAACTTTCCATGATTGCATTGCAGAATTATTCCATTATGCAATTAAACTGATAAGCTGACATAAATATCGTTACCCACGTAGGGTGTAGCATCCTGGCCTTTTCCAGCGAAACATCACGTTCCACTGTTTCCTAACTATTCACGTTGCGAGTAATCTCGTTCGAAATGTAACGCGTGAAAATTCGAAAATAGTATACCTATAATTACCGGTATGAGCATAAATCGGTTTAGCAACATCTATAAATAGCCGTATTTCCTACGATAACGTTCTTCGTAATTACACCAAATTACCATTAACTGTTATATCGACTACATCTTCAAAGATTTTTCGAAATGTGACCACATAATTAAGAATGCGTGAATTACGATTAAATTGTTTGGACCCCTTTAGAATAGCTCGTGAAGCCCCTTTGGAGTACGCAACCCGTAAAACATTTCGGTAACGGAACATCACCCTACGCTAAACGTAGTTTTTGAAGCCCCTTTATGATATGCAACCCGAAAAACCATTTTCGTATTGTAGCATTGGGCAACCGTAAATTAGAAGCAATTATTTCACAATTTAATTCCAGTGAAATTGCTTCGACAACACCTTCCAAGCCTCATTAATCTTTAACGATTTAGAAATGAAAAAATTTACACTCCTAGCTCTTTCATTTTATAATATCTAAAATTTTTAACTACTGATAGCATCACGTGGGTGAACTACGCACGCAAGCAATTAAGAACTTTCGATAAAGCACTAATCACCGATCTCGCTATGCTTCGCATGGCATCGACCTGCTTTCATAGATTTTCGCAACTCGCGAATGTGGGTATTAAATGCGAACGGCGAAATGCAACCAACATGCTTCGCCGAGAAACTAGTTAGCCTTAACCGTAGTGTTCGAGTTTCTATCCTTATTCTATGCTGCACTTTTCATCTACCTCTCACTTACATCATCGACGAATAGTGTCAATGCCAAGAATCCAAGAATACAGCACGCAGGCTTGATATCCTAGCAAATATTGATATTCTTGTGATATATCGAGATAAATTATTTGCGTATACCTCATAACCACAACCGCGTTAAAGAAATGATATACAATATGATATTTATCGATTAAGATTAATACCGCGCGCGAAATTTGTAATTCATAATGGATGGCGCTGTATTCAAATTGATGCCTCAAGTACAGATGGAATTTGTAGCGTGCCCTCGATAGATACCTGGCAAATGATAAAAGTAATAAATAATCAAACAAGTTTAACACGAACCTTCGGTGCGATTGACTATTGCTGCAGGTAATAGAATACCCGGAATCCGACACCTTAGCATTCTCGGTGGATACCTCTTCCATCGTTGCTCTCTCCAGGGATAAACGCTCCTTTTAGATGATATCCGATTGATCACAACACTGCTAAATCAAATGAACTCGATAATCACGCGTCACTTCTACATCTTTTGTGGCGTTAAGAACTGATGCAGAGAGCGCGAAATCAAACCGCCCGCATTAACACGAACAAGATATGATTAGAAATAGTTTTGCAACGATATAGTATTCACCGTGATTTAATGTGAAATTGGAAAATAACGCACCATCAGTTCGATTATAAATGAACGAAAGAAACTAATTATGTGTAACAGAGGGTATCACTGAAATCTCTGATGTTTTCACAAATAAACACCGCGGTGTGTTCCAAGTGGCGATATCTGTAAGGACTGAAACCGCTACCGTACCCCGTATATCTTTCGCGCGGAGCAAACTGTTCCGCATCACGCATCACGTTCGGAAACACGTGAGTTGCTACCCCCTCTTTTTCTCTGTTAACCTATATCGATGCAAAACGTGCCCCACTTAAGCCCCACGAACGATGAACACGATTAAAATAGTCTCCTCCCCACGACTTTCGTGATTGTATTCTATTGCAAAAAGTTTACTGGCGCGAAAATTCTACCTCGCGTACTGCCGCGACGCCTACCGGCAATTTCGTCGACTCATCGTCAAATTCAAATTTCAATACGATGCCATGGACCATGGAAGACTTTTGGGATCACAATTACATATTTAGGAACGATTGTAATATAATTTGTACTATTTCGTTTATTGTAAAAATTATTTTATTCCACACGCTACGAACATGTTAACGAAATATGTAAAAAAAATGTATTATAAACACATTGTATATATTAAAAATTGCGCTATAAAAGTGAAATGCGTAAACAAGTGCATAAATGTACAATATTTGTCTGATAATAACTATAACAATATTCGTTTAGTAATAAAGAGAAGATACTATATAAAATTATAATTTATTCTTTATATCTTTTTTTTTATGCGTTCGATATACACGATAATAGTAATGTCTTACTCTGCTATATCACAGTCATCAGGTACGCGTCTTCGAAATCTTGAGGTATTTCTGAAAGATAAAACAAAGAGGCACGTTAGATCTGTGAATTATAGACATCGTGTAAAAATGGGATCTTCTGTTCAGTGTAAAAAAAAAAATAAGTGGAAGTCAGTGTGAGGTTTTGAATAGTTAATGTGTATTTTAATATCTCCAAACAAGTCAGTTACAGTCTCCTAAAACATCATTGCGTATGGTCATTGAGTAAAACAGTCTAATACATGTACAAAAGTGTCCATCATAAAACGTTCATGTTGTGCGTCAATTATTGGTATTTGACGAATTGTGATCATGGACATAATATTAATTCCCTAAGAAAACGTATTTTCTGTAACGAAATTTCACCTAATTTTAGAAAATAACATGTCGATATATTTTATAGAAATATATCTGTACACGTGAACATGTGATGCTGATGAATTTCCAAACCAAGATTTACTCAAAAATACTTATAACAAACAAAGAAGTAATTTTTTCATACATCTAAAACTATTCATATAGACAAATTAATGGTATGCCTAAAGCCCACGTACTAAATTATTAGATCGAATTCCTAATAATTAAATTTAATCAATTATTAACACTTTGTTATTAAACAACAAAAATAGTACATGTAAATCAAGATTAAATCTAATGCGTACGTTAAATATCGACAACAAATATAATCTACGAAACAATTGCTTTCTAACAATATGCATTCATGACGCGCATCTTCACAGAAATATGAGTTTGGTTTATGTTAACAGTCAAAACCATATTTGCAAAATGTTAAGAAATAAAAGTGTTAATCTACAGAATATATCTTGTTTTGGAATTCATGTATACTGCTATTCCTCACCACGAAAATATTTCTTGAAACACATACAAGAAATATATTGCTTTACGTTTTCCTTCATACATACTATAGCTAATAAAAGAATAGTACAGAACTATTGGATATAAATTATAAACAAAAATTTGTTTTTCTAACACTAAAGCACAGGTTTACGATTCAAAGCCTGCGCGAATAGTTAAAATTAATATTTTAATAATAATAACATACTTCTTGTTTTACAAACAAGAATATAAAATATTAAAAGATAATTTTTTTGTTTTTTCTTTCTTTATAAACCATTTAATTTTTGTCGTTCACAAACCTGCAAAGCACTTGACCCATGTTGTAGAAAATCATTTAGAACTTTATCTGAATTTGATTTTTATATAAAAGTACATGTACAAAGATATACTCTTACCTCCGACTAATATCTGTAGTATACCAGAATAACAAACAACAAACCTCAAATATATCGCATCCTATACCTTCCTTGTTCTAAAGGAAGAAATTTCAAAGTTAACTAATTTTATATATTCTACGTATTCTTAAATTGAATATTTAAGATCACTTTTCGCACAGGCCTCTTAAAATAATAAAACCAGGAAGTCAGGTGTACCGTGTAACGATATGTAAGGATAAAGTAAAGTAGCGTTAAAGTTTCAGTAACGTTGAAATCGCGAACGTAATCGGTAGTTAAAAGTAGGTAGTTGGAGTAGTTTCCTTGGATGCGGGCCCGACGTGGTCAAGTGAGTCTTAAAATTCGTCTCTTTTATTGCGTGCGTCCAGCTTGTGTATACCAGTCAGTCTGTGAAGATAAATAGAAAAATTATATTTTCTCCTGTTTTTTTTCTTCAAGTAAGCTAATCGTCAGTTACAACGTCAGGGTGTTAATATTAAAATTCCTCTCTATCTTTCTCTCTCTCTCCCTCTCTTTCTTTCCTTTCTTTTTTGCCATTTGCTCAGCGATTTACTTACGAGGTATACAACAAATATTCAGTTTTCATCTTCATCCATTCGTAATCGTTTCCTACGATCCTCACCGACGTTGCGCTCTTCTGCTTCTAATACCTTTAATCGGGATCCACAAATTTCTTGCCCATGCAAAATCTATAAAACATTATGACATTATGACTTTTATGACATTCCTTTGTGATACTTTAAATTTCAAAAATTTCGATATTTAATATTTAAAACAGATTTAAAATTTAAAACAATTTTATAATAAAGTATTTCAAAATATACCTCAATTGCTTCGTTCGCACTTTCCACACTAGCATACTTTGCATAACCACAATTCTTTCCTGGCAGCATGTAAACATCTATGAGATTCCCAAATCTGCAAAAAGCATCCTTCATTGCATATATAGGAGGTACTGGAGGTCCACATACAATGAAGCATCTTTTGGCGACATCTGCGTCTATACTAGCCATAGGTTGCACTGGTGGTAATTTAACGCACATTGAATGTTCTAAACCTGTTTATGTAAAAAATAGTTATGCAAACATGTTATGTAATACTGTACAACATAAATGGAGTAATCTCTCACTTGGTGCTGTGAGCCCCGCTGCCTGGATTAGAGATGTAGCTTGAGCAATTGTTTCAGCCAGATGTGCTAAATCTGTTCTAGCACTAGCAATTCCGCCCGCAGAACTTCCCGGTTTTATTGTATTTTTCGGTGGTACACTTGATAAATCTGGTTTCACTATCATCCTATGACCAGGGGGATATTCAAAACCATGAAATTTTTCTCTAGCGTACGCAGCTGCGCTAGGATTAGAGTATACTACAACGGCTTGACCCCTTGGCATTCTATATCTTACATCATTCTTCAAATGACAATAATCCAATCCAGGTACAATGTCAAACAATTTCCATAATTGATCTTGATTTAATGCAGGATGCGCAATCACTTGCAAATGTGTATAACCTTCGGAATTAGGATAATTTGTGGCAATTTCTAAACTAATGCTGCTCTTTCCAAAATTTGACGAACTGTAACCTCCGCTTGCACTATCATAATGCGATGACAATCCATTATTAAATTTCACATCAATATGCTCAGGTTTTGGCTTCTTCGGTTCGGCAAATACAGCCTTATACTTCCTATCACACTCTTCGAATGCTCTAGCCGCACTAGAGACCTTTTTAAATTTCACATAGCCAAAGCCTTTCGACTCGTTCGTGTTTCTATCTTTAACTACAGTTACATATTCAATAGGTCCGAACTTGGAGAATTCTTGTTGAAGTTCACTATCCGTCATAGACTTAGGTAACACACAAAACAAACGAACCCACCTTTCCTCTTCATTAGTTTCTCTTACAGAACCTTGATCACGGCTAAAACAAATATATAGATTTTTATAGTTATCCACTAAATAAGTGTTCATAGTATCACAAACTTGACTCATTGACAAATGATTCGGAGTAATTAATTTAAAATCTTACTTCGAAGCAATCATTACTTTAATAGGCCTCCCGACTGAACCCAACATTTTTCCATTCATTTCTTCGAGTGCAAAAGCTGCCTCTGATGTTTTCGAAAATTTGATGTACGTAACTCCTGCATAAACAATACAATAGTTTTCAAATCATTTCAACACAACGTGTAAAAGAGACATGCCGATAAATAATCTGTACAAATATAATCATATACTGATCAACCTACAGATATATTTAAACAATGTTAAAAGGTAATTTAAAGTTTATTGATTTCTTATTTAGACAGGAGAAGTTACCTTTATTTTCGCCTGAATTTCGATCTTTAACCACCCAAATGTCCTCGATCTTTCCAAATTTTTCGAACGCTTTCCTGAGATCATCCTCTTCCAGACTTTTGTGGCATATAACAAATAAACGTGAATTGGGTGGATCATCATTTTTCGACCTTAAATCCGTTTGCGAATAATACGAATCCCTTTCCCTGTGATCAGCCATTTTGCAAATGAACGTTGCAGACTACGTCGCCCGTCTACGGTAAGTAAAGCCGACGCGTTCCAGGGACGGCTCGATCAGGGTTCTATGCGTTCTATCAGTTTTCCGATAACTCTCATTCAAAATTTTATTGGCCAAACTAAATAATGCAATTACAAATGCATTCTACAAATTTCCATACATATAATGGTAATCAAAAACGTTTCGTGTAAGTACCACATGAATTTAAGCTTTTCGGAATAAATCAAATTTTATGTTATTAAGTTAATAAAATTGATTATCTTATGACATAAGCGTGTAAACTCAATAAACTTCAATACAAACAAGAACAGATATAGGACTATTAAATGTAAGTTGCACGTTTGATAGTTCTACGAAGTTTTATTTATCCTTCGATGACTCATAGCGTGAAATTATTTTTACTTGCATTTCCATTTTAGTCTTGTAAGTGGGGCCGTTGTAAATTTGAACGGTAGGTTATTAAACCCTACAATAGATAATTAAGAGCTTAGTCAGTTTTGTTCTTGTGTAAAATAAAGCGTTCAAGAAGACGAAAACTATTTATCAATAACTTGCTGTTTCGATAGTGTTACGGTAATAATTGTAAGAACATATATCCAGGTTAGATTAAATTACTTCCGCATTGATTTCACGAGTGCGTGGACCGATTTACCAAGTCATGCTCTATTATTTTCTCGCAAAAACTCTCTTACATGAAAGGAACATAGGAAATGATATGTTAATAGTGATTATAGAATTCAATTCATTATTAAACATTCATTCATAAATACATTTTTGTTCTTGGTATTAGCATATTTATTTTATATTAAATATAAATTTTGTTTACCTGAGCGAAGAAGAAATATATATGTATATTGTTACATAACTTTCTATTCTTTGTTAAAGAAATAATGTGATGCTGAGAATGTACGCGCATATAAATATCTATGAGTAAAGATGTAACTTTTGAGAATAAAATGTTGTTCCATATTTTTTTCACAACCTTTTATATGTATTAAAAAATATAATGCATATGATAACATTTCACCATCCACAACAATAACCTTAACTCCATGCTATATATACATTTTGTAATTACATTTTTTATACATCATACGTGGAAGCTGATACATTTCCACCATGACCAGTCCAATTGGTATGTACGAATTTTCCTTCTTGGCCAAGTAATTCGTAAGTGTGGGCTCCAAAGTAATCGCGTTGTGCTTGAAGCAAATTAGCTGGAAGCCGAGCAGTTCTATAGCCATCGTAGAATGCTAAAGCAGTTGACAAAGCTGGAGTTGGTATGCCCAATGTTACTGCCGTGGATACTACTACTCTAGCACTAGCTTGGCATTCTTTCATTGCATTAGCAAAAAAGTCATCCAATAATAGATTGGAAAGTTTCGGGTTCTTGTCAAATGCTGATTTTATATTTCCCAAAAAGACACTGCAAATGAGACAGTTTTAATAAAATATCATTATATATTTAAATAATCAATAAATCGAAAATTATACCTTCTGATGATACATCCCCCTCTCCACATAAGAGCAATGCCACCATAATTCAAATTCCAATTATGAACTTTGGCAGCTTCCCTCAGTAACATAAACCCTTGCGCATAAGAGATAATTTTGGAAGCGTAGAGAGCTTTTTTCAAATGATTTAAGAACTGCTTTTTGTCGCCTTGATATACAGTGTCAGGGCCCTTCAATACTGAACTCGCTTCTATTCTCTCACTTTGTAAAGCAGACAGACATCTAGCAAAGACTGACTCTCCTATTAGAGTTACAGGTACTCCATAATCTAGAGCTGCAATAGCTGTCCATTTTCCAGTTCCTTTTTGACCAGCTGTATCTCTAATACGTTCTAATAAATATCCCTTCTGGTCCTTGTACTTAAGAATGTCTCTAGTAATTTCAATCAAAAATGAATCAAGTTCTCCCTTGTTCCATTCTTCAAGGACCTGACTCATTTCTTCTGGATTCAGTTTCAAACCATTTCGCATTATGTGATATGCTTCACAAATGAGCTGCATATCACCATATTCAATACCATTGTGTACCATTTTTACAAAGTGTCCAGCACCCGTTTCTCCAACCCAATCACAACAAGGTTCTCCATTAACTTTTGCGCATATAGACTGAAAGAATATTTGACGAATGAATCTTATTTCACCAGCATCCTAGGTGAAAAATTATATTTTACCTGGAAGATCTCTTTAATATGTGGCCAAGCTTTTGGATTTCCACCGGGCATTAAGGATGGTCCATATCTAGCACCATCCTCACCTCCACTAACTCCACTACCAACGAACAATATTCCTTTCTTGTCTAAATCATTAGTTCTTCTTTCGGTATCCTGGTATTCAGAATTTCCACCATCAATTATAATATCTCCAGCAGATAGTAAAGGCACTAATTGTTCAATAAATGCATCCACAGCAGCACCAGCTTAAAAAATAATGTATCATTAAATCTGATCGCCATAATTATATGCAGAAAACAATTAGAATTGAATGGACCTTAGAAAATTTGTATCATTGATTGATTTAATAATTATATATAAATTTATGAAGGATATAAGAAGAAAATAAAAGTGGTTTAATTATTTCTGTTCTGATCACAAAAATATACCTTTCACCAAAAGCATAATTCTTTTTGGAGATTTCAATTTGTCTACCATTTCCTTCAATGAATAGGCACCAATAACTTTTGTGCCCTTTGCTTCATTTTCTAAGAAAGATTTAACTTTATCCGTTGTACGGTTGTAGGCACAAACAACGAATCCATGGTCATTCATGTTTAGAATTAAATTCTGGCCCATAACGGCCAAGCCAATGAGGGCGATATCTGCAACACTATAAGGCACCAAATTTTAAAGTTTTAAATCAAAAAAGTTTTTTCCAATGTAATTTTATGTACATGATGAACTATAATAAATTGAAATTATTTATTTACGTCATATTTGATCATTTATTCGCTACTAAGAAAATTATACAACGGTATCAATTGACAGTAAAATAATTACGTAAATTAAATTTAGATAAAAAATACTAAGAATTTTCCAATGGAAATATAAAATTATAAAAAATTACTCACGGCTTGCTCATTTTGTTAAATTATCTTTGAAAATTGGTATGAAAATTCGTCTCCTTAATAGTTATATCAAGGAGCAACAAGTGGCCGAATGCTTCTGCCACGAAGATCAAGAGTGAACATTCATTCTCGAGTAGTCTTCGGCATCAGCCGACATTTCGTAAGCCAATCGCAATGCACACCAAGGTCAACTTGGAGTCAACACTATGTGAATATATACTACTATAAAAGTTCCATATCTTTATCACGGCTTTTAGATATTGTAACTGTAACACTATATGATAATAAAAAGGATAAGGAATTCGAATTTTGAAGAAAATGATTTCTATCAAAATATATAGCATTGGTTTTGTTCGCGTAGCTTGTATTTCCTATTAATGATGTTACGAAATATCCGCGCCATAAATTCCTACAGGAAAAATTAGCAATTTACGGAACAGAATAAATTCGCATATTTATTACCACACAATTACCTTATAATGGATAATTCGTTTTCTAAAATATCAGAGTTCAAACATTTTTCTTTTATGAAATACAAGAATTGGACAATGTGTACAATACATATTCAGTTTTATATAATATAATTATAATTTGAGATATATTTCTATAATGATATGTGTACGTATATGTATGTACCTGTAATTCGCTTACATAATACATAACCAGTTATTTTTTTCTTTCGGGAGAAAGAAAATAGACAATGATTCAGCGAAATCGTTCAGATAATCTTAATCTTATTCGACCAAAAGGCTAACTATTTTAAGTTGAGTTTACGCGCGTTTTACCAAGCATTTCTTAGCTCCAATCAGTGTACGTATATACAAGACTGCCGCCACCTACATTTTCTGCCAAAAGATGATTGGACACCTGAAGCGTATGGATGTTTTAATTGGAAACGCAACATGTCGCGATTTGCTTGATTAGATTAGGGAAGGTCTCCGTATATTTCTTTCATTTTAGCGTTATCCTTAGTGAGTTTTTAGCAGTTTGAAACAATTCTTAACTATACGTTTCGCAACTGTAGTGTGTCAATGATGACGCTAATTTATCCGAAAGATGTTGCAAAAGAATTTGATAGAAAAGTGAACATAACCCTATGACAATGAAATATCCCATTTCTGTATCCAAATACATCCTTTTTATCAAGAAGAAAACTGTACAGAAATACGATTAAATAAATATTAGCATTTCGGTTGTTTAGTGCTTTAATCAATATGGGACTACTATTCGCAAAATTGTGGAGTTTCTTTGGCAATGAAGGTAAATTCAACATATGTAGATACAGTATTGGTGTCACAATTATTGTGCTACTTTATGTGTCATATCGTATTAGTAATATCATTACGATATGTTTACATTTAGCAGCATGTGAAAGTTACACTTCTTTACTTTATATATACAAAAATATGACCAACAATATTGTTCATTATTTCGTGCTTTTCTAAGATAAGAAGGTCATGTGTTAACTTTATGACACCCTTGTCAAAAACAATTTATCACATACAAGGATGTCATAATAACTTTAATCGTATAATATTTTATTTACTTTGCCTATATGTGTATGTTTCACAATTGGTTATGAATTATAGAAGAACTTAAATTGAATAGCATACCTTAATTTAAAAAAGATTCAGAAATTATATAATAACAATTATGTAAAAGTAGAAAGTAGAAAGTTCTATACTCAACATATGTTATTTAGGAGGATATCAAAAATGAAACTGCACTTTAATCTTTTCAATATTAATCTATGTTACAGCTAATAAATTTTGTAGAAGCAATATTAATTTTGTATTGTCCTACTTTGAACATATGTTAGCAAAGGTTCAATATAAGCCCTATATTGTATGCACATTAAGTAGAACAGTTATTCGTGTAAACATTTTTTCATGCTACTAAGTATTTCAATTTTTTGTTTCAGAACATAAGATTGTTATGGTAGGTTTAGATAATGCTGGTAAAACAACAATATTATACCAGTTCCTAATGAACGAAGTGGTTCATACATCTCCAACAATTGGATCCAACGTTGAGGAAGTTGTTTGGAAAAATATTCACTTCATAATGTGGGACTTGGGCGGGCAACAAAGTCTAAGAGCTGCATGGTCCACGTATTATACAAATACAGAGTTTATAATTATGGTTATAGATAGTACAGATAGAGAAAGACTCGGCGTAATAAGAGAAGAATTATATTCTATGCTGAACCATGAAGAATTGAGTAAAGCAAATGTTTTAGTTTATGCTAATAAGCAAGATTTAAAGGGTAGCATGACTGCTGCAGAAATCTCTAGACAATTAGACCTGACATCGATTAAGAAGCATCAATGGC
Source organism: Nomada fabriciana (assembly GCA_907165295.1). Taxonomy (NCBI): domain Eukaryota; kingdom Metazoa; phylum Arthropoda; class Insecta; order Hymenoptera; family Apidae; genus Nomada; species Nomada fabriciana. Next base: position 8,531,391 of record OU015693.1, on the reverse strand, counting down.
ATATACAAAGTTGTTGCGCACTTACAGGAGAGGGGTAAGAAATAAGATTTAATTGTGCAGCATTAATAATTTTTAAGGCAAACATATTATTTGAATCTTAATATTTCAGGCTGTATCAAGGTCTTGAATGGATTGTTGGACGTTTAAAAAAGACATGACGTACACTATGAGCATTCATTTTAAATGTAATAAAATATTTAAAATGTAAAGTATATGTTCAATGTAAGTTAACTGTGCCACTCTACGACTGTACAAACGATACAAGGATGAACTGATCATTTTTCAAATGGTACACTAGCTTCACGCATAACTCAAAGTGTAACTGCATATACAGATTAAAAGTACTGCAGACACTTAATGTATCAAGCGGTGGACGGGTAAATTTTATCTTATCTATTAATTAATGTGACACAAAATATAATTGAAAATGATTACATCTATGACATCAATGTGAAGCCTTTAACTGATCTCTGCATAAAATAAAGTTTCAAACATCGTGTTAAAAGAGAATGACGAAAAGAAATTCAGAATACCAAGAGTCTTTTATAAAAGATATTGTTACATTAAGAGAATTGTCTATAGCAGACCTTTCTTTTTATCTGTACAAAATTATATATATATCAGGAACATTTTATTGCCAGATTGCCAACTTTAATATATGTATATTACCTATAAGTACATCCAATTACTTATAGCTGTAAGTGTTGTATTAAAATCGCAGTATGGAAAACATAAAATTATTCTTTGGATTTAAAAACAATGGAAAAATATTGCATGCATATTAGGTGATAAAAATTTAATCTTGATCCCGTCCACCTGTGTTTATATAAAAGTAGATTATTTATTCATACTGTTCAGTTGATGTGCGGATTTCTTGGCCTGTGCGATTTCCAAAAATATATCTATGTACATAGTTTTTTATACTCCGCATTAATAGTACACAATTGTAAAAAGTCAACTCCAATTTAGCATCAATTAAACCATATATTTTTCAAGTTTCCGTGTAAAAGTTTAAACATTTCTTAGTGCTTGATACTGCAAATATCTTAAAGGACTTCATGGTAATGATTTTATTCAACCAATCTGATTAAACACTTAAAGGCAGGAAACTGCTTTGTGATATACAATAAATTGAACAGTGAGATGGTTGTTTGTTGGGTACATTTAATCTGAATCCTATAAGAAATTAATAAGTTTTCACAGAAGTGTGTTATGAAAACAAAGTTCATTTTATTGCAACATATTTAATATTTTATCAAATACTTTCTAAAATTTTGTTTTTAATACAATTGATTTTTAAGTAACCAATTGCCAGCCATCTCATTTATTTAATTTACTTTACGATTATGATAAATAACTTTTGTGTAGCTACAAATATTCCAGTGTTTAATGATTATTAAAACATAAAACGTTAATACATATTAGGGAGAAGATGATAATAGAAATTGTTAAGGACACTGTATGAAAAAAACAAATGCCGTCTAAAATCAGAGTGAGATCATACATTTAATATTTCGCAAAAATAAACAGTAGTTTTCTCATATTGAGAAAGAGAGCAATTAATTGTCTTAACTGTGACATATTAATACGATTATACAATATTATTATTATTATATACCCTCGTTAACAAAGTTTTAGTTATACGACGATTTTGTAGTACGTAGTAGTAGCAACAGGTTGTTCTATTTTTTATTTAACTATACAAATTATATCCATTAGATAAATATGTTCGGCGAATGTAAGTTCTGAATATGGTTTAATTAACGGACATAGACTCAAATATGATAAAATGTTTAGTTTTAAATAATTATTGTTAATTGATTTATGTATTAGCTATGAAATATTTGTACAAGATTGTTAAGTAACCTAAGGACTGAGATTAATGTAAATCAAATTCATTAAATCTTCTTTTGCGGGGAATACGTAAAGAATCATGTACTATAATTTCTTTAATATACAGTTTCATATTTCGTTTGTTTTTATTTTTTACACACATGTTATATTGCCGACAATGAGCGTCATTAATAAAACGCGTGGTATAGTAATAATATGGACTTATGAGAAAAATTATGTACATGCTCTACTAATAATTTCAAATAAATGCACAGTAAATTTTTCACCTTTCTTGTCTTCATCTTTATTTATAGTGAATAATTAAAATAAATATTTCGTTACTCTTTTTTGGCTTTTACCCAATTATTGGGGAGCGTGATGAGAAGTAAAAAAACCTCACAGTAATTTTTGAAGATGTGTTTATTTTCATGTTTATTATAAATAAAGTATCGCACACACTCACTCATTCTCATAACAGTGGGTCTACCACTGGTCATCATTTTTTTCTTTTTTTTAACTTTAATGACTCGATCTGATTCAGCCACTTTTCTAATGATTTTGAAGAATCTAAGACCAACAATTGGTGCGCTAACACTGCAATATCGTTTACATGTTTCGTTAGTCCTATTTATTTGCTATTTTACATAGTTCGCTAAATGATACTTTTCGCTGATTTCTGCCAACAAGCTGATTGTTACTATCCACGAAATGATATTATCATAACAATAGCAGTAAAGATATTCATTATTATCCAATTGTATTCTACGAATCCTGATATTCTCCTGGCAGTGTCTGTTCAATGTATAATACCTGAAAAATGTTCACTACGCACACCTAGCTTCGCATTGAATGCTTCAATGATTTACTAACTTTTATTACAATGATTGTATCATTATTATTTCTAAAATCGTCACTATTTAAGTTAAACATAAACCGACAAGTATATTTACAATGAACTATGCCTACTGTTAATGCGTGTATTAGATTTCCTTGAAGAGTTTGGCATTTAAAACTATGTATACTAGGTCAATTTGTAGTTTTCATATACGATCTTATGCCGCGAAAGCTTTATCCCATTTAAACGGAATCGGCGTTACTGACCGACTAAACATTGTGAGTGAAAGTTTTTACGATACAAAATGCACGGCGAAATTTGCTTTTAAGATATCTACGTTTCAACTATATGTATATCGTTACATGAGTTCAGTTATTCGCTGTTCATTTTGTTTCCAATAAGTCACAGCAAATTGAAACGAATTCATTGCAATCATATCAGAATATGATTTTTCAAATGATTTCCAGAAGATGTTACATTTTCTCCGTGCATTAACATAACATTTTCGGTATGATAGAAAGCAGTCCAGTTCTTTGCTTCTGAAGGTGATGATGATGGTGTGACACGAACTTAAGAGGTTTCAATGATTCCGATTTCCTTTTTATTTTCTTTCTCTATAAATAAGAATGTCAATTAAGCTTTGACTATTTGACAGATTTCATGAGGAGGTCAGTGCTGAGAGATTTGGGCCTCTCGATCGGAAGACCGAGGGCGCGATCCCAAACGAGGGATGCCAGCACACCAAGAGCACGTGACACTCCAAACAGGACGGTATAATAATTCATCTCCTTCATTCCATAATATTGCAACAAAACTCCCGAATGAGCATCTACATTTGGCCAGGGGTTCTTCACTTTGCCAGTTTCCAAGAGAACAGGCGGAACTATTTTGTATACTTGAGCAACGAGCTGAAACAAATACACAAATATTAACGTCGTTTAACAATAAATCCCAAAATATATAAATCTTCGTATATAGATCATTCCATAAAAATATACCTTGAACAATTTGTCGTCCGGCAAATGTTTCAAAGCGAATTCTCTCTGACATGTATATCTAGGATCAGTTTTTCTGAGTACGGCATGACCGTAACCAGGAACGACCTGACCACTCTTGAGCGTGTTCCAGATGAATTCTTTCAGCTTGTCGTCGCTGGGACTATCTCCAACTTGAGCACGCAGTTTCTCAATCCATACCAATACTTCTTGGTTGGCAAGGCCATGAAGAGGTCCAGCTAGACCGTTCATACCAGCCGCGAACGACAAGTAAGGATCGGACAACGCGGAGCCCACCAGGTGAGTGGTGTGCGCGGAAACGTTGCCACCCTCGTGGTCAGAATGTATCGTTAAATATAAACGCATGAGTTCGATGAATTGCGGGTTATCGTAACCGAGCATGTTCGCGAAATTCCATGACCAGTCTTTGCCTGCATCAACGGATCCCAAGCCTTTGCCATCTTTGTATAGGTTCCTATAAATAGTGGCAGCGACTACGGGCAATTTGGCGATCAGATTCATCGAATCTTCGTAGACGGTTTCCCAGTACTTGGTTTTGTGTACACCTTTCGTGTACGCCTTGACGAATTCACTCTCGCTGTTAAGAAGAGTTATGGCAGCGGAGAATTGTGACATGGGATGGAGCGACTTGGGAAAGCTGTTCAGAGCTTTCACCACGTGATCAGGTAACGCGCTCCTTGAGGCCCATTCCTGGGACAGTGCTTTCGCTTGAGCGTCCGTGGGAACGTCACCGGTAATCAGCAGCCAGAAAAGACCTTCCGGAAGCGGCTCATCGCCACCCTTAGCCTTGGGTAAGAGCTTCTGGCACTCGGGAATGGATTTCCCTCGGAATCTGATACCTTCCTCGGGGTCCAGGACCGATGGCTCCCACACGAGTCCTTTAATTCCACGCATACCACCGTACATCTAATAAGTAATCAAAAGGTCGTGTCATTGGCTGGTATCGGAGTCAAGTTTATACAAAAAATGGAATTCAATTCATTGACACTGATCTGTGATGTAACGATTAAAGATGCACTTTGAACCCGTGTCAACTGTGCTACTTAATTCGTCGTAATTACATTAGAAGTATAAATAGGGTATATTAAAGTAATAAGGAACAAAAAATTGCTTGAACCATGCAATAAAATATTATCTCCCGTTGCTTCTTCCCCGTTTAGATCTCATGGACCACTAGTGATCAGTGCGATACCAAAGGGATAAAGTTCATCGCATTGTGACACAAGAATCACGAATTTCTATTTTACGATTAGCACTTGGCCGGAATTCCTTTTTTTACAACTTTCAGTAATGTGACTATATCGTGATCACATGATAAGCACGCGATGTATGCTCATCTTACGGCCCCAATCGCTCAGCTGCTTTTATCGTTGGCATAAAAAAATAGCACGCTCTACTGTGTCTTCCATGTACGACTCCACCTCCACGTGGCGTAATATGCTAATACGCAATCTTTGCCGTGTGACGTATCGAATTTGCAACACGTATGTAACTTGCTCGATGACTTATTCGAGATTAAATTACTACGATGGAAAAAACGCACGGATCTAGAATTGCATAATGAGAAAGTGCATACCATGTCCACGGTGACTTCTCCAACTTTGGTTGATCCATGCTGTTTACGGAAAGCCTTGACACGTTCCTGTTCCTTTGGAATTTTTTCGGACAAAACTTTCCTCAAATCGGTAGAGGCATCACTCAACTGTCTCAAGAATACGGTGGACGTAATTTTCTGCAAATTAAATTAAATTTCATTTGTAACTATTCTTTAAATTTATTCCGTCTTCATTGGGTTTATTTATTTGTATACATATCGTAGAAATATCTTATTCAGCGTTCGATTCTCTACCGTATGCAAATTAATTACGTGTACGGAAACGCTTGGAAAAGGAAGTGCGAAGTTTCGTGCTTTGTCAAGTAGAAGAACTGCGTAAATTCGATTGGCGGTGAATATTATGCTCCCTTGTATATGAGCATGACAATGAGCGTGACGTCGCAAATATTTTTTTCAACTTTACTTTATAAAACAATTCCTCCTTATTCGCGTCGATAGATGCAATTAAACTGTCATTACGCGGAGAACACGGGAGTATCAATGCTATCCGTTTCGACGAACAATCGTGGAGTCGGTTGACGGATTACGTAAAATGAACGAATGACATGTATTAATGTGCATGTGGCATTTGCTAAATAAATAGAGCGTACACGTTTCGGAGCAACTTCCGTACGGATGCCGAGATCGCTTTGTAATGTTAAAATTGACGTTTCGAGGCCGACAATGGAAATTAATTTAAGCAAAGAATGAACGGTTCTACATTTTCTTTATGAAGTTTCTTCCGACCCAGTCGACAGCAGTAAAAAAGAAGAAAAGAAATGTTCTTATATTTTCATCTAAAGTAATAGACGTAATATAGCAACATTACAATAGGTTACAATTATTAAAATGGAAAAAGCATTCAATGTTCAAGACGAGCAGGATAGGGTTGAGGAATGACGCTTTATAGTACTCGCACTTTTTCCATGCAGTATTCTTATCACTGGAATATTCGATTACGAGAACTCCGATAAATCATGAGCATGCTCTTGAGGTCGCACGGTCATGTCGCGTTAGAGTTCATTATCAGAGTATAGACCTTGGCGAAATACACCGGAAAACGATGAATTAAACAAATGCAAGATGATACTATTGAAATTCTTTTTTTCTCCCCGTATTCAATTATTCTTTTTACGGTTTATTTTCGGGTTCGCGGTCATTGGATCGACAACTAAAATAAAATTAGATGTTCGTATTTCGTGGTGTTGATAAAAAACATGTAAATTTTTCGCGCTTTTTCATCGTTCAACATTAGGGTCGAACACGGGATTCTTTGTATGTAGAGCGGAGCAGAAATCTCTAGATAACGGCGAATGCAGGCTAAAATGCTCGGAGTGCAAACATCGATTCATGACCGCATTTTGCAACGTGAATTGGGAATTAGGTCGAGGTGGAATTACAGTGGAAAGGTAAAGCGGAACACTCGCCCAGGGCTTCTAAATTTTGATACTTGTCCACTGGTATTGATTGGTCGATTGGAAAATCCTTTCGCGTATTCCAGCAACGCCAAACTTTTTATTCAATCTTGAAACCTCTTCGAAAACTGATAACGACTCACGTAATCGTTCCACCGAATTAACCTTTTATCTAACCTTCTTGCTTTAATTTTTATTAATTACCGTATCACGATAGTGTATGAAATGATTTTTCTCCACTTTTTCTTCGTTTGTCCGGCATACATTTGTCGACTGTTACATGACCTAATTTGTTTGCAATCATTATTCGACTGCTTTGCTGCCAATACAAACGAAAAATGTGTGTAAAATTAACGACAGTAATATAATTGCATCGATCTTTCTAAAATTGGTGCAGTTTATTATGAAAAAAGGTTTGGACAATTGGAATTTACTCTGAAGACCTTCGTCTTATTTCGTCCACGTGTTTTCTGTTAGGTGTCCACCCGATTAGAGCCAATTTTACGTAAGCATGATAGTGTATGATCACATCCCACTCAACACGAGGAACATCTTTAGAGAATCATGTGCTGTTGGATACGGGTTGCTGGCGACCTTGATCTTTCTATTAAATTTGCCATTCACCATATGAATTCATTACGCATGGCAATTGTCCATGTACACGTCGAGCTCCCCCAATATATACTTATACGATTAATTATAACACGAATATTCACAGCCTTACATAATAGCTTGTTCCTATAGATATTGTTTGTCAAAATAAAATTAGTGACTAATAAAAGTGAACGTCCTATAATATTTGGCAAAGGGTTCATCCTAAAAATAAGGATCGAAAGAATATATTGTAATTCTTATGAATGCAAAAGTTCACCTAGAATATTATTAAATATATACACAATGTTACATCTGGATATTAGCCAGAGTTTAGAGTGGTCCGGGACTAAGAATAAATAGCTTCACGTGTTCTATAATTGAGCTCACGCTAGATAATACACGCGTGATAAGAAAATTGGAAGCAGTTAAACGCCCTATGCGACACGTTGATATTTTGTGCCACCGAAATTCTTAAGCGGAGTTTAAGGAATTATGAAAAAATCAACAAGGTTAGAGAGTATTCAAGTTTCAAACGATGTTCATTAAATTTTGAGAATGAATGAAGATGCTTAAAGAATGGAATGTGTGGAATATTTTACCGTACTGTAGATGTTTGAATACACAATTTTCAGGTCGTTTCTCACAAAATACACTCACAGAGAATATGGAAGGTAATGATTTGTGTTCTAATATGTGATAATTATATAAAATCATTACATATCGTGCTACAGTGCTATATTGAAAATGATGATGCTACGACCTGTTATGCCAAGAATGTATTGTCTTAAATACAGGTAACAATATATGTATATAGCGGGTAATACAAGATGAATATCAAGTTGTGACCACAACCGTGTAACGAAATACTAATTGAACTGATTGACGGGGACTTTTATTTCCGTTGCGCGTATCATTGCAAATCAGATCGAAACTAAACCCACACCTATCCAATTCCTTTGCAGTCAACCAGCTTGTCAAAGCGAATTAGTGCACCAACAAAAAATAATAATAATTATGTATTCCTTTATTGTTGTGTTAAGTAATGATTTTTTTCGCTTAATATCCAATTACATAAATTAAGGAAGCCACGCGCGGAAGTGAAGAATTCTCGATTATGAATACGAAGAATAAATTGTGCTTGTCAATGAGAACTTGCATACGTGAGGAGTATGTATGTACATGTATGTATGTATGTATGTATCCGTAATATCAGATTATCTTAATGGTACATACTAATGGGCTGTTACGTGTATGCACTATCCAGGGTACCCAGAACAATCTAATTACATGGAAACTTTTTATTCATACATAAGTGATGTCATTCTACTGTCGTTGTAGTAGAAAAAGAAATTGAAATTACGCAAGAGTTAATGGACTGCATTGAATTGTTTAACCCTGAATTATTAGTTATACGCAAGCTCCGCGTGTTTCCTGGAAGAACACGCGATACTATGAGTCGATAACTTTAAACTAATTTTCCTATAAATATTAACATCGATGTTGGTTTTAATTAGATAGCGCAGAATATATCTGTGAGTACAGTGAACAGAAGAATAATGTTTGAACAAACCTTAAAGTACATACTGTTTTTGTATACGTGTTTAATATCGTCCGATTCTTTTTCTATAATGAGTAGTTAGAAGTGAAATGCAAAATTACTGACCAATTATATAATTAGCTTGAAATTTATTGGAATCAATTGAATTACACTATCTTGTCGCTCGAGTGTGAATTCTTTACGGCACGATTGATTTTGTTCTATCTACAGTACCACCGCTAGCGTGAATAATGTATAAATCGATCAAGTTATTCATTCTTAACCCCGTGCATTCACGGTACAATTGGTCTGTTCTACTAACTGTATCTAAAGATACATAAATGTAAGTAATGAGACCGATTTACCAACTATGGGTGTAAAATTCAAATAATTATAAATATTTTCCATTTAACTCCGTTTTCTCGTCGTACAAAATTATTGCTCAAACAGAAGCGAGAACGAAGGTAAACGATAATACATTGTTTGTCGTTCCCGTTTTAATCGCGAACAAATATAACACTGATTGATGCAGTATGCCTGCCAGAACCTATGCAACAGAGATTACGCCAATGAGAGGGGTGCAATTAAATTGTCAGATAATAAATCTGCCGCTAACGGTTATTAGTTATTAGCGATTCTTCACTTGCCATTTGCACAGGTGTGAAAAAAACCAACGAGATAACGTTATCCCAAACGGTATCAGTACTTTATGTATACTATATGGATTATTATGTGCACGTCATCCGTTTTTCGATGCGTCGACGCTAGATCCTAAACGCTTCTGACAGTGTACATATATTGTACATAACGTGGAACGGTAAAATTTTTTATAAACACCTACTCTTTTTCGGAGAAAAAGGCAATAGTCTTCTTGTTAAGAAGATAAGAACTCGAATTTCAGGAATCGGGAGTCCTTCACGTTTTTGTAACGAACCAATCAGCGTGTCGTGAAAAATTCACACAGTACTGTATCGAACGAACGTCTACATGTGTGTATGTTCTACACTGTCGTTTTATCATTGAACTTTGGGTAGACACGTCAATGTTACTGCATTATTCGCGAACATTAGGTCAATTGCATTATTCGTTACTATATGATCGTGATATACTCCGACTTTTACTGATAACTTTATCTTGTCTTCTCTAGACACAAAGAAGTTTATTATTTTCATAATATGCAACATAGTCAGACAGTTTGATTGAACCGTGAATTGTGCATTTTATTTCCGCTGTGGTTTTTTCATAGAAAATCATAGGCCTTGCTCTTTCCGGCTGTGCAGGTTTTTCCTTGAAATCACAATGATGTCATGCGATATAAATTTTCCTTTCACATTGGAAAATGAGGAAAGTGAGGGTAATTTCGATATCTTTGCAGAAGTAGGCAAGTGATTTTACATGGTTGCACATTTCAACGAAATGAAGATCTTTGACCTTATTTCCTTTCTCGATTGAAAGTAGGTTGAAATCATCCAGTACTCGCGTCATGAACAATTTCTCCTTTCTTTAGTACACTGATCTTAATTGCGTGGAAAGTATCTAACGCGATTGCTGGGGAATTTCAATCTCCTTGGTACTATTTCGACCTGTATACTTGGACAGATATCGTTGAAAAACGAGAAAATATTTTACTTTTAATTTAATTGTACCTTTATCGAATGCAAAATATACATACAAACTGTGCCATTGTCGACATATGCACATATACAATACAAACAGATTGATCTATATATTTATGAATTAATATTAAAAGAGTACTTCCAGTAGGCAAAATCAAGAGTATGCAGGTACTTAAACTACTACATGGTTACTTATTTATTTAAAGCACAGTAAAGTAGATTGAGCCCTATTGTACCGCAAAAATTATTTAAATTGCCCGAAAAATTGATAAGCTTGGTGCGTTATCCAAAAGTGGGTACATATTTGTACAAAATAAATTCTCGAAATCATAGTTGAATGAGCACTACTCATTATTCTTGAACTCATAATTTCCTCTCCTTTCGTCTTAGAAATTTTTTCAAATTCTGGTTTTTACTTCCACGAGATAGATATGCTACAAATTTTAATAAAAAATGTTCACTACTTTAACTTAATCATAATTAACATAAATTAATCATAATTAAATCAAGAATTATTAATCCATCCTTCAATTAAGTGTTGGCGTTATTGGGTATAAGATTCGATAGCTTTTATTATCTCCGATTACATAACTAACAATAAGACGCATGTGAAGGGCATCGCCAGATAGAACACACCCGCGAACTACAATTATCTAATTTATTTCGCGCCATATAATCGTCAAATGGCGCTAAAATGACCGAGAGCGGAGGGTGTCACGCATGATCCAATCTTTATTAACCCTGAAATTCAATCGTCTTGCCGGCAACTATACGTTTGCCTTTAACTTCGCTCGAATACGTATATAATTTAAAACGATGAACTTGAAATTTCGAGTGAAACGATATTACACAATACATATCTCCATTTCCACTTCGGTATAAAGAAAAACTTATGTATGTATCTATTCATTTCAATTGCGGCGGTGAAAGCTATATATATATATTTATGATATTATAAATGAATAATGTTTACATTATAATAAAAGAATAGACTAACAAATTATTTATTGATTTAATATAAATATAATTATTTACAAACACACAGTGTAGCTTATAAATGTATTATAATTTATGTAAGCTATGAAATGAAATGATATACTGTTTCAATGCGGTCCAATTTTTCTTTTCTTAAATTGTTAATTAGTAATTATGTAAAGCAAAGGGAACTAATAGATTTTTCTATATTTAGGCAGTCTGATGGCCGGCTTGAAGTTTCAGGTACATTGAGATATTTCGACAGATTGAGTCAGATCACGCGAATGTTAATAATAAACGTATCTGCAACATGTTGAAGAAGAAAAAAGGGGCAACCCTGAGGTAGCGTGTTACGCGAACCGAAGGTCGTGTTCATATATCTACGATATTAGGTAATCGGCAGGCCATCTAGAATTAAGCGAGTATTTTCCGAAACTGACAAAAGTTGCGGTGGATACACTGTAGACATTATAGTAACTTTTATACTAAATCAGCGATTCATTAATTGAATCTACTCACAAACAATCGAACAGCTCGTGTAATATCATTTTTAGCAACGTCCATAATATTTATTTCAACGCTGTTAATGAGTAATTCTAATCAATTTCAATAGGCCCCCCTTTTTTTAGCTTAATAAAACGATACGGGAATAAGTACATTAAATGGAATAATAATAATAAGTATATAACTGTCTGTAATCATTTAATGCTTGGAAAATCCACGCGATCGATCATAATAACACAAGTAGGTGGATATATATATACATGTAACCGGATGTGTCATTTACTCAACCCGAATCGACGACAAAAATCGGTTATAGATACTCAATGCAAATAAAATCAATTAATTGATTCGAAATACCGGTAAGTAGATGTTTGGCAGATAGATATAGATAACAATGGAGGAGCCAATGTGGATCAAGAGAACGGAACAGATTTTGACCTCGAATTCGTTCTAAAATTATCGTACCTTACGAAATTATAATGTCGTGCACTACTCAATGGACATTCGTGTCGACATAAGAGATTCTAAAGTATTTCGCACACAGATTTTGTAGGTTTGTGACCTATAAATGTAACACCAAACCATTTTCGTTAAGGGATACGAGTTTTAGCACAAAGTAAGCGCGATAGTACAAGTATCATATTCACAAATATTCGTGGCTATAGAATTCTTACAGGTTCGATTTTCGACAGATAAATTTTTGATTTTTAGCAACGATAAAGGAAGAGAATATTTTACACGTGTCCTATCTATCGGATACATTGTTACCAGGGATTCCATATTTAGATCGATTAGAAGATTATAAAATGGTGTATCATTTTTTGGTCTACCATTTATATGTTTTGCAAACATTTCGGGTACACCTTCGTCACGAATTATTTGGCGATGCAAATGTGTAGCCATGTATAAAACATGATATTTTAATCGGACATTTCTTTTATACAAAAAACTATTAAAGGAGACAAACAATATACATTTCCTTATTCGCAAGTAATTCGTTTCTTCCGAACATTATAAAAAAATGATTTGTCGTAATCGTTGGACGATGAATTTCGTCTGGACCTTAATTTTGCCATAGATTCGAGTCAATAATTCTGATCCTCCTTAAAAAGTGTTATTATTACGTAACTGAGATTAAGCTTGGTTCAATTAATACCAAGTTTTGTCGACGAGTTATATTTTATTCCATCCGGTGCATAATTTAATTTTTTGTAAAAATTCACGAAATTTACGAAATATCATACATGAATGTTTTATATCGTTACTGATTCCAATGGGCTTATTCAGAAAGATGTTCCCGCATTAAACGAATAGCTCCGTAATAATGTGCATTTTTGGAGCTTCGCGAATACGTCAGGAATCCTTTAACTCCAAATCCTATACGATCAGTTTTCTAGTCCCATAATTAACAAATACGACTTGATATTATGCCGACTGCGATTATTGCGAAAAATCCGCTGCAACATTCACCCGAACATATAATAGAACAGTTACTAGGGTATCGGTCGATAGACCGCCTACTTATACTTGGTAGCTAGAACCGTAGCGTCTTGTCTCTTAAAGTGAACAAAGTTGTCACGTTTCATGTATAAAGAATGAATGATAAAACGTTTTTATTCCTATATAATTTTTCGTTCAAAATTGCACATTATTCACGCAAAAAATAGCACGTCTGATTAAACACCTGCTTGCCGCTGAAATTTCGCACAGGAGCAGCGTGCATTTGTTTCGGAATCTTTTAAATATTATATCGTACAACGAGCTGCATTAATTTTTGATAATGTTCAAATACATTCGATTGCCACGCACCTGGACTTCCAGACACCGTTTTGGACTGAAACGGAAGAGTGCCATTGTTCTTTATATCCTGGTTTATGGATCCTTCCTCTTTCTTGTTACCGTCACACCAACTATACAACTGACCACGCGGAGCTCTGGCGCCCAACTCAACTAACTCCCCTGTTCCGACCGTCATGAATGTTTCTCTAGCGCATGCGCATAATAGAAAGTATCCTCAAAGGATCATCTGTATCTGTAAATCTGCCACGTTACGTTCATACATTATCTCCATGACCAATTTTGCGGCTACTATTAGTGATTGTTCTTAAAAATTGAAGAATAATATTCAACAACAATAATGTTAAGAATAATCAAATACATACCATGAATTAAATATTTTTGTTACGCTGTCGCGTGAACTTGGCTTTAATATTCTGAAACCATCGTGCGAACTGATACCGGCATAATAGTAACTAGCGACAGCGATGAATAAATTGAGAGCGAAATTTGAAAGTGCCTGAGCGTACATGATACGCATAGCCGTATTGTCGAGAATTATAACGCGAATCTCAGAGAGTATCGTTGGGTCAGTTTTATGCCACGGTCAAATACATTGCGACTTTTGAGACACAGACTTTTCGCATTTTGGTACGTGTTCGGTACAATCGTATATTTTTTTTCTAATTCAATAGCAACGACCCTGCCATAAATCTCGAGAAATCGTTCGGACATGCGACGATTATCAGGTAGATTCCAGCTAATGGTTTTTCCGACATCCCTCGGGAAATTTTCATACCTGACATTCACCCTCACACAGGACTGGACCCCTGCCCCCCTTTCAGAGAAACATGGAATTTGACGCTTAAAATAATTTGATTCAAATATGATATAATTTATTGAAAATATTACTTTGACAAAAAATATCATATTATTGTAATTACTTCATCACTTTTTGAGTTTTGCCCATTATCAATTAATCGGGAGAAATACCTAATTTATTACATATTTCCGATGACAATGATGTTCTAAAATTGACAAAAGTATTTCGTTTAAATATTTATGATTATTATATATTATATATTATATTTTTTAACTAATATTTACCTATTAAATGTAAACAAGTGGAATCCACAACTAGCTTTGCTTGCCTTGATTTCTTTGATCATATTTATAGATAGGTCTAATCCATAATTGGTCACTTTGTCATCGTTATCCTTTACTTGCTGTAAAGTATCCAAAACAATTTGGGGGACTTTAACATTACAAATTCTTGCCATCTTTACAAGATACGTGTAACTCGGAATTGGGAAAATCCCCGGAAT
Organism: Nomada fabriciana; assembly: GCA_907165295.1. Lineage (NCBI taxonomy): Eukaryota > Metazoa > Arthropoda > Insecta > Hymenoptera > Apidae > Nomada > Nomada fabriciana. The sequence goes on along the minus strand of OU015693.1, from coordinate 8,516,371 downwards.
AATCGGAACATTGATTCCAACATCTTTGCAATCATTTACAAATTTAATAAAAATGCTTGATTCAAAGAAAATTTGCGTTATTATAAAATCAGCGCCTGCGTCAACCTTTAAGTGAAATTAATATTAATGTATTGATTATGAGTCTGTTAATCAGTAATAAAAATAAATAAAATAACTACTTTTTCTTTTAAGTAATACAAATCCATTTTTTTAGTTGATGATTCTGGATGCATTTCTGGATAACCAGCAACACAGATACAAAATTTGTCGCCAAAGTGTTTTCTTATGAAACGTACCATATCTATTGCATATGGAAAATCGTTGTTTGCACTTGTAGAATCTAAAAGTCCATATACATATCAAATGGAATGAGTAGAGACTAATCAGATACAAAGCGAAAACATTTAATTACCTCCCCTTAATACAAAAATATTAGTAATACCATCATCTAATGCTTTTCTTAAAATAATTTCTACATCAGCAGAAGTTAAATCATTGGCTATAAGATGAAGAAGCGTATTTTTCGGAAATATTTTAAATATATCCAAAGACGAACATCCTTTTATTTCTTTGTTCATATGATATGTTAAAGCATAAAAAAGAGGTCGATACTTATTCATTTCTGCAAAAAACCTACAAAGCAAAATTCTTACAAATAAAAGTATGTATGGCACCTATGTAAGAAACTGCATAGTATACGAACCTCTGATAAATATTGGTATTTTTAACACGAGTAAGTTCGAAACTACAAAATGTAGTATTTGTATCAATTAAGCTCTTCAACTCCTTTCTTAAATCCACGATCTCGGGTTCGGTACTCGAGGGCTGGCAATGATTATCATTAGTTTTTTCGTATACTTTGTTTTCCATAACGAATCCTCTTACGATTTTGCTTTCAGTATACAATTGCAAAGACAGCTTGCTACTCAAGTACATGTATATTCTCCTTCTTTCGATACCATATAAGACTCTCATTATCAGATTGCGCAATAGGTGAAGTTCGTAATTGGTTTGATTGAACGATACAATTTTCCCGAAATTATTACTGTATGAATTGAAACGTAATATTATATTAAAGAAATTGTTTCCATACATTGCCTGTATCGTTTAGATATTTTTAATATTGATAGTTCATGTAGATACAAATATACTTACAAAATTATTACAATACTTTATTTAACATCATTTAACAAGTTCTGTAAACATTTCATGTCATTCATTGCTACTTTCTTTTTTGTAAATACAATTTCCTACAAACTTCAGTTATTGGTATATCAAATACAGGAGGTATACCGCCCGGTATAGTTTCTCTTCTGGTACACGAATGTTTATCTGTAATGGTTTTAATATCATCTATGTCTGGTGTCATATTTAAATTTATAGCTGGATAAATGATAAATGCAAATGTAGCAAGGGCAGTTAAGGCCCATATTGGGATTGCAACTGCCCAATATTTAGAAGGCCAATATGTTAATCCTATATTATATAAAATATGATCTGGTACTACTGCCCATATCAAGAATAAGATAAGGAGCATGTTTGAACCTATGTACAAAGCATATCCATAAACTGATCTTGGTCCATATGGGGCTGGGGTATGCTCCATTTTGTATATTACTATGTACGTACGTTTATAAACAATGAACACTAGATATTTATTTAATAATAATTATAAACTGTTTCAGGTGGTCCAAACAGTTGCATAGTTTCAGTTACTAAAATCAAACTATCAAAAAATGCTGTTAATGATACTCGAATCTTTCGTGCCTCATTCCCAGATATTAATCTGTAAAAAGTAATATATTATTGATTCTGTAAAAAATTAAGCAAACAAAAGAAAATGCATACCTTGAGTAAAATGTAACTAAACCTATAAATACTTACATCTTCAGGCAGTTATTGTCCAATGTTAAATTTTTTGTAACACTGCTTCTCGAAGGTTCTCTATCAACTCGTAATACTTGGTAAGCAACTTCTGCCTCCCTTACGGATGGAAAGGGTATTGATAAATTACTACATAAAATTAAGGTTATTATTGTGCAGCTCCGTAAAAAAGAACATTATGTAACATTATCAGAACGTTATTTATTTGTAAAGGATACACACTTAAAGCACTCATTACATGACAATAATAAGAAAAGCTATAGCCGAGATAAGTGATTCAAAAATGTTGTTTATGGCTCCACTAAAAGTAAATTATTACAAATTTATACTTGTCCCACTGGCACGTGCTTTAATTCATAGATAAAAAGAGTTAAATATATTCATTTGTTTACATGTAAAAGAGAACAACCTTGCCATTCATATTTGCCCGTATAATATACTATACAATAGCCTAACTACTTTTTATACAATATTACATTATAATTTCAAAATTTGATATTTGACTCACACTGAAAACAATACGCACCCACGCGTATCCTTTCCCATGCATATACATGTCTAGTAATATTTCGCGAATCTCATGGTGTTATGATACACCGCTATCTAGATTGCCGTATGCAACAGTTTACACACATGCATAAATACTACCAAAGTTTGGTATATACAAAACCGCATATGCTTATATGAAATTTTTAATAAAAATCAGTTTGTTTGGATAATTTGTAAACGTAATGGGACGAAGGAAAAGTAAGCGAAAGCCACCGAGTAAAAAGAAGGCTATTCAGCCATTAGATACGCAATTCAATTGTCCGTTTTGTAATCACGAAAAATCATGTGAGGTTAAGATGTAAGTATAACAAATTTGCCGCCGATTCTTCTATTGTTTAAATGTTGTAATTCACTGTTTCTCCTCATTATTACAGGGACAAATCAAGAAATACCGCAAGAATAACTTGCAGAGTCTGTTTAGAAGATTTTCAAACAACAATTAATTTACTTTCAGAACCTTTAGATGTATATAATGATTGGATTGATGCATGTGAGATTGCAAATTGATCTTTATGACAACTGCGTCGGTTCGATGCTGACGAATTTATTTATTTGCTTCATTTACTAAATTGCCAAACGTTTTATATTATAAATGAACATTAAGTTTTCTGTGCAATACATGGGTAATAACTTTTCGCTATGTATTTAATATATAGCAATGAGGAGAGATTATTTACTTTATGTGGATCCAACTATTTGCCAGTTTAGACTAACAGAATTTTGACATAATAATTTTAGTCATATGATTTTTATATAGTCATATTTATATATGTATATTAGACTCTTGTACTTATTGAATAAGTATCTGGATATTTACTTGAAAGTAACAGAAATATATAGGCATTGCTATATAATCCATACATATTTATAGGAAGACACATGTAATGTTTTTTACTATATGTTTTTACTACACAACTGTTATGCTATTATATTGTAATACAATTACAAGATGAATAAAAAAGATTATTTATCACAATTATCTATTATGTATATTCACGATTTTAACTCAACCTACCGAACATGAATTTCGATATACCAAATAAAGGACATCGATAATTAATATTACTTTCTTAAGCCCTACGAAATAATTTCATGTTAACATCGAATATACATAGAAAGTACAAGGCTGATCAACGTTTTATGGTATTACATGGTAACATAAATAATACTGTAACCGCAATCATTTGAATTACAGGGTATAACATTTATTCGAAGTAGTAATTAAGCGTTAAAAAAATGAAAGAAACAAAAATCAAAATGCATATAGTAGAGCCGCGATGTTCGTTCCTTCACAAACACTCGGCGGATGTGTTTCATAGCGCAGTCAAGATGGCGTTCCACCGAGTGGAATATACTTGCTAGAAAAAGTGAGTGAAAAAAAAATGCCGCGGAAAGCTTTTGAGAGCGACGCGTGCGAACTTAAGTGAAGTTTCGGTGGAACCTCGTGACCTCGACATGCATTTTAGGTGAAAAGAAATCAAGTGGCGATGTTGAAATGATGCGTGCATTAACCCGAGTGGCAAGGCTTGTTCGCTGATCTTCGGACATTGCGGAGAACCGTAATCGTCGAGCGGCGAACAACGACGCTATGGCGTCCATTGAACGTGTGTATGTGTGTGTCATTATTTTTAATTCGCAATTAACGGCTAATTAAACAGTCGTGAAACGCGGACCGTAAGTAAAATTCGACGCGTGTGAGACTCGACTTGGCGCCGGTTTCTACACGACGCGACTTCCTAGTGTTAGCAATCGAGCCGGATCAGCACGTCCAAAAACAAACATTCTAGGGCTGCATTCGTTTCTCATTGTTTGACAGCTCTTAGTCTAAATTACATGGAACACTATGAATACATTACTTATATTTCCTCGGTTACGTTGTCACGAACGAAATTGTGCTTCCGCTACGACCTCCGTATTTAAACATTATGGGCCGAATCGCTGCTGTTAAGAGTTTGTTCGTGAGCCCGATAATGTGACTAAGTTGATTTCACAACAAGTGTGTTCAATTGCAAGTGTTTAGAATATAATTAATGAGTTTACATTCTGTTCTGAAATATCTTTCGTTTTTAAGTCTCTGTAATATTTCAGTGATATGTCATCCGCATGCAATCTTCCATGTAAACATTTCTAAATATACTTTTATAATTGTTAATTTCTCTTCTAATATTTAGTTTTCATAATATTAATTAAATATTTGTTTATGCTGCTTCATACGTAACAATATGAATTTTATTTTTATATACTTTACCTTTACATCAAATATTATATTGTACTATCGCATACCCGAGTCGTTTAATAGATGTCTGTATGCGATATAGCAATGTATTCCATAAATATGTGATTAAATCTATCAGAATGTTATTGTACATTATGTTTTGGTATTGAAAACTTAATTGAATTGTCAAATTTCTGATGTGCACTAAATCTATGTATAAAGTACAATATCTTTCATCTTACGTTGATCATTTTGCATTCATAATATTAGTCCATTGTTCTTATTATTTCCATATTACATTTGGCTAAAGCATTTGTTTCATTTCGTAGGTATTTCATAAACGATTTATGGTTGTTGTAAATTGTGATTGTTTTATTTGTATAAACTTTACAAAGGAATACATTTCTTATTGCAGGCACAAAAGAAAACTAAATTATGGGTAAATAATATAAGTGATATAAAATCAACTTAATTGTTAGTGTTACACAGGAAAGTGACAAGACATTCCATGATTTCATACAAAATTGGAGTAAAACGCATTGTGACTTAATGAACTGTACACATCATGTCAAATAGTTTGGACAGTTTCTTAACACGTATTGGGGATGTCACTATAGAACGTGTGACACCTCGCTCAGGCGCGTCATCTAATGAAGCAGTAATGTCGAATGAAACTTCAACAAATACCAACATGAACAGTGTAGAGCCACAAACAGGGAATGATGAAAGTTCCGAGGAATCTAGTGGTGAAACATCTGATGGAGAGCATGAGAAGAAGAACGATATATTACAATCGGAGGAAATAGAAGAAATTCGTTCCGAAGGTTCAGGGGACGATATGGATTTAGATGAGACAATTGATTCACAAATTGGTGTAAGGATGGAATCGGAAAGGCAGCATCATTCTCAACCTGAGGATGATGATGATGATGATGACGATGATGATGAACCAGTTAATATATTGGATACGTTGCCATTGGAAGGTTTGTATACTACTTGTAATAATGTAATGCTATATACTATTATATTTTCCTAATAATCCCTTATCCGTGTTAAAAGGAGCCCCAATAGAGGGTCAAGAAGTATCTGAAGCAGATTTGCTTGGAAAAGCAATTTCAAAGGACACAGACGACGAGGAAAGTATAGGAAATGAAAATGACAAACATGAAGGCCATATGGAAGATGAAAATGGTGAGAATAATAAGAGGCATGCTGATTCAGAACATTCTGATACTGTTAAAAAGAAGCAGAAAAAAGAGGACGGAACCGAGGGATCTACATCGGAATGTGAATCAAAGGCTGAGAAGAAATTGGCAAATATGAGAAGAAATATTCGCGAAGTAATGGACGAAACTCAACTCGACGAAGCCACTTTATCGGCTCAACGACAGGAAATGGAACGTCTGAGACGAGTACAAGAACAACAAAGGATTATTCGGGAAGTTCAACGACAGATAGCAATAAACAGACAAAATAATAAAACACAGACGAGAGTAATTAGTCTTTTGCAAGGGAAGCAAAATCAAGCAGGCACTACTATATCACAGTCATCTTCATCTACATCTATGCCAGTTCGTTTACCGAATACGGTACTTCTTAAAGTAAATTCTGGATCTGGGACTGGATCTCAGACTACTTCTAGTATGCAAGCTAATCAAATACAAAGGAAATCACTAGAGGCATCGCGATGGCAAAAAGGTAGAGGTATTTATCAAGGAGTGCAAACATCAATTTCACGAGTTGCAAATCGTTCTACTGGTCCCAACATGTTACAACAAAGAATTAGAATGATGACTCCCTCTGTGAGCATATCCCCTGTTGTTCCTAAAAAGGAACCAATAGATAGATCTGAATATTATTCAGATTCCGAAATTTCAGATATAGAAGCTGAGGAGGCGTTACGCGAGAAACAAATGCATGCCACTAAAAAGATGTCAGCTGGACCAAAGTCGCAGAAAACAGCTAAGGGCAAAGATGTGGTTACAATATCTAGTTCTAGCGAAAGTTCTGACGATGATTGCATAGTTCTAAGCGATCCGAGTGGAGAAGAAGAAACAGACAACGAAGATGATCCATCCAATTCTGGCATGCACACTAATGATAGATATAACATTCCAGATGAACATGGTAGAGTGTTGATAAATGTGGGTCATCCTGAAACAGAGCCTGATGTATTTTTAGCACCACAGGTAGCTCGTATTATTAAACCCCATCAAATTGGTGGCATTCGATTTCTTTATGATAACATCGTTGAAAGTATTGAGAGATACAAAACAAGTTCTGGCTTTGGATGTATTCTTGCTCACAGTATGGGTTTAGGAAAAACACTTCAAGTTGCTAGCTTTTGTGATATTTTTTTTCGATGCACCACTGCTAAAACAGTCCTTTGTATTATGCCCATCAATACATTACAGAATTGGTTAGCAGAATTTAATATGTGGTTACCGTACGAGGATCCTAATGCACCGGAAAAATATAGCAAAGGCCCGGGAATTAAATCAGAATCTGGTTTAGATCTTAAGCAAGAAGTGAAAGATGAAAGCGGGAATCAGAGCGACATGTCAAACATGTCAAGTATGTCAAACATCTCAAGGCCTATCAGTACAGAATCAGCTCACCGTTTTGGACAAGAAAATACGTCTCAATCTATGAATATTCTACCAGAAAATTCGTATGTGCATCAAGGATACGAAGGTCATAACATGATGCCCGCTTATGTACAGGATAATATGTTAAATAAAAATCTGTCCGATTCGCAAGTACATATGAATGAAAATTACCATAACGATATCTCGCAAAATGCATTGTATAATACGAATCCTAATTCAATGTCTAATTTCGATTCGATGAAATCAGATATAAATTGCCGTGGTATGCAACAGAGGCTAAATATGCCGGAGTCAAAATTTAGCATAGAAAATCAGAATACTGGCAACATATACTCTGGCTTAGAGAATCGGACACAAGCCCCCATGTACCCGGGCATGGATACCCGAAATCCTGGCACTTTGTATCATGGGGTAGAAAATCATCATAGTGGATCGATGTATCCTAACTTTGATAATTCTAATACTAACACTTTCCCTAATTACACGAATAGATCGACTCAGGAATCAGATCAGGAATTAAGGAAAGATTGTTTCAAAGGTAGTATACCTCTTATAAATACAGAAATTAATGTGAAAAAGGAACCGGAAGAAGCAGTTAAAAAAGAGGAGAGTGCATGTACACCAAAGGAAGAAATAATTAACGAAGAAAGAAAGGACATTGAGAAAGTTAAAACTCCATTTAGTGTGGATGCTTGTCTAGGTATGGATATGAGGCCACGACATTTTCGTTTGCACATTTTAAACGATTCTCATAAAACAATGAACGCGAGAGCAAAAATAATTCAAGATTGGCAAGTCGGAGGTGGAGTTTTGTTAATTGGATATGAATTATATAGACAGTTATCTTTGAAAAAGCCGAACAAAGCAAAGAGAAAACGAGGGCAACCCTTCAAAGATACTGTCGATGTTGAGGAAGAAGATAAAAATAAAGGATTATTAGACGACATGCATACAGCTTTAGTTAATCCAGGACCTGATTTGGTCATATGCGATGAAGGTCATAGAATAAAAAATTCTCATGCTAGTATTAGCATGGCTTTGAAACAGATGCGCACAAAACGAAGAATAGTGCTGACTGGTTATCCATTACAAAATAATCTCCTCGAATATTGGTGCATGGTTGACTTTGTAAGACCTAATTATTTGGGAACCAAAAGTGAGTTCTGTAATATGTTTGAAAGGCCAATACAGAATGGACAATGCATTGACTCAACACCACAGGATATACGTTTGATGCGATACCGTGCACACGTGTTACATGCTTTATTGGAAGGCTTTGTACAAAGGAGATCTCATTCTGTACTGCAAGTTTCTTTACCGCGTAAAGAAGAATACATTCTTCTCGTTAGGATGACAACGCATCAACGTAAATTATACGACACCTTCATGAATCAAGTAGTTAAAACACGTGCTGTTCCCAATCCACTGAAAGCATTTGCAGTATGTTGTAAAATTTGGAATCACCCTGACATTTTGTATCATTTCCTGCGCAAACGGCAAGCTAACGAAGAAGACGATTTAGATTTGGAAGAAACCATTGGAGAAAAATCTGCTCCTGGTGGAAAACGCTCGAAAGCTCGACAATCAAAAGGAGAGTCTAAGAAAGGAAAGAAAGCGAATGCAACTATTAAAAATAAACCTGCAGCTAGTGTGCAACCTAATGCATCTTCGTCGTCTAACACTGAAAATGTGGAGTCCGATAGCTCACATGCTGCACCAAAACAAAACAATTATTCTAATTATTCATCTATTCCAATGAATAACTCGGGATATTCAAATTCTGTGCCCCAAAACTCTTATCCTCAAGGTTATCAGAATTATCGATCGAATGACCAAAATACATATTATAGGAATGATAATAACCAGGGAGAATATAATGAGTTTTACAATAATCAAGGACCACAAAGATATGGAAATCAGTCTTTCCAAACATATGCACAAACCTCAGGATATAATACTTCACAGAACTATCCTAATCAGCCATCAAATTATATTCCAAATAACGAGCAATCTGCAAATAATCATTCTCAGAGGTATCCAACTGCTCCTCCGAATTCAGAATTTCGGCCAGATCAGAATCAAGGAAATAATTATGAAGTATCTGGGATGTTTCCACGTCAATCTTATCCATATCAAGATCATGGGCGGAATTATACATCAAATATAAATCAAGGATCAAATAATTATCCTCAGGTTCCAAATCAGTCTACGTTTCAATCGCAAATGCCAAATCAATCTGCAAATATGCCGCTACCAGATTATTCGCCGTATACATCAAATCAGACTCAGAACTATAATTCCACAACAACAGGTCAAACGAACTCCATGTATTCACGAAATGAAAATCAACCACTGCAAACTTCTACATTAGGGTATGGTGCAAATCAGCAGAGTCAAAATTCAACATCTCAAACACCAACTGCTGGATATCTTCCGAATCAACAGGGACAGACTGCAACAGCTGGTCAGAATCGAGGTTTCTCGCCTAATCAACAAAATCAAAATCTTCCATTGCAAAGTTCTCCTCATGCTTATGCCAGTACGCAGAACCAAACTATGCCACTATCCAATCAGCCTCACAATTATCCCGCTCAAGTGAATTCAAATCCCATGTCGCAAAATCAATCTCATTCATATATAGCAAATTCCTCGAGTCAAGCATCGATGCAACAAAGTCAAATCCGTGGTTATCCTACAGCAGCCCAAAATCAGATAAATGTACCGCAAAATTCTTCCTCGTATCCTCCAGGGCAGTCAACTCCGACTACTCCTACTCCAACACATGGGTATACTCAAGATCAACAGGGATCTGTCTCTAATTCGCAAAATACCATGCATGGATATTCACATCTTGTATCACCGTCAGCTCCACAGAATCAATCGTATTCACCTAATGTGCAAAATCAAACGGGAGGAGCAGCAAGTGCAAACCATGCCTATAGTTCCAATCATCAAGGTTCAGGAACAATGCCACAAACTCCAACTCACAGATATGGTACTTCGCAACAGGCGCAAATGCCGCAGCCTCAAAATCAATCTCTTCCATATCCACAGAATCAACAAACATCGACGTCTTCTATAAATCAAAACGATCAATTGTATTCTAGAACAGACAATCAGCAGCAAACACAAACTTATGCTCCAACAGCTAGTACGCCGCATGAATTTTCAACAGATCGTCAAAGCGGAGGATCATCGGCTAATTCTGCAAACAATTATTCAGTAAATCAAACATCATCTCAAAATACGGTTTTGCCGAATTATTCATCAGATGGTGCCCAACAGAACCAAGTGAATCAAATTAAGGGACCAGAGGACTCTTCTTATTGGCAAAGAAACTACTCTCAATCGTTTCAGTCTGATCAATGTAACGATTCATATTATCGGGATGTAAATCCTAATGTGAATCGATACCAAAGTAATTACTTTCCATCGCAAAATTACCAAAATCAGTCTTATGATTACAGTAATAATCATACTTCAGATATTAATACACGTTCGGACGATTCGAAGTCCCAACAATCTGCGTCTCATATTCAAAATTCGGTTTCTTCAGAGAAGAACAAGAATAACAAAGAAATGACAGCAAGCGTTGGTGTACAAAGTCAACCAATTCATCAGAATAATCTATCTTCGAACTCAAGCTATACTTCTGAATCAAATTGTCAAACTCCGGTATCTAGATCTGTGCAAAGTCTTAATTCATTGCATAGTCCTCGATTAAATCAAAACGATTTAACGAAGGAAGAGGAGAAAGATAAAGAGGACATATTGGACAAAGATAAAGAAGATAAGTCGGATGATGAAATATTGACAAAAGAGGAAGAAAAGGATTGTAAAAGTTCTCCAGGAGGAAAAGAGGATCCTGGAATCCCATATGACTGGGTAAATATAATAATTTCTACATTTACGAGTAATAGTAAGTTCTAAACAATTAACTGTTTCTTTTCTTTTCTTCAAGGCAACCGAGTTAATGAAGGGCTATGTGCCAGGATTAATAGATGCATCTGCAAAAATGACAATTTTCTTTTGTATTTTAGAAGAAGCAATTAAACTTGGTGATCGTGTTTTAGCGTTTTCCCAATCACTATTTACATTGAATCTCATTGAAGATTTTTTAGCTAGAAATAATTTGAAATATCCAGATGGACAAACAGATGCTTGGATTAAAAATGTAAATTATTATAGGCTAGACGGTAGTACTAGTGCTTTAGAAAGAGAGAAGCTTATTAATGAATTTAATAACAATCCGAAGATTCACCTTTTTCTTGTCTCCACGCGTGCTGGTTCACTTGGTATTAATCTTGTTGGTGCCAATCGTGCCATTGTATTTGATGCTTCATGGAATCCTTGCCATGATACCCAAGCTGTTTGCAGAGTATATAGATATGGACAACAAAAACCGTGTTTTGTTTACCGCTTAGTTACTGACAATTGTTTGGAAAGGAAAATATATGATAGACAAATTAGTAAGCAAGGAATGGCGGATCGTGTGGTTGACCAGTGCAATCCAGATGCTCATCTTTCGTTAAAAGAAGCAACCACATTATCGTGGGATTGGGAGGAGGATAGTCAAGTACAGGATTTCTCACAAACAAAAGACAGCTACTCTGATGAAGTCATGCATCGTGTGTTAGAACGACATTCTTCGTTACTAACAAAGCAGCCATTCCACCATGAAAGTCTTTTGGTTGATAGGAAAGACAAGAAACTTAGTCAAGCTGAGAAACGATTAGCCCGCCGTGGTTACGAACTGGAAAAAATGGCAGCTAATTGTTCCAGGCCTAGTTATAATTATGTTCCTGGCAATACTTCCACAAGGGGTACGTCTCGCTTCAAAATCAAGCTTCTTAAAACGTTTTATATTTAAGTTTTTGTTATTATTTTTTTTATAAATACGTTTGTATTCTGTATACATACTATGTTTTTATAGCAGGTGGATTACAAATTAGAGCAATTCGTGGTGGTGACAGCAGTACTACTTCTAAACCTGTTGCTTCGGTCAGACCAATGCAACAACGTGGCGCCGAAGGATTAAGTTCACGAGGTGTGACGGGAAGTCGGTGGATACCAGCGGAAGTATGGCAAAGACAAGGAATGAGCGCACAAGAAATGACTTTACCTTTAGATGTTGTTATTCCTACAAACTCGCCAGATAAAGGAAGCATTGTATTGAAAGCTGGTCAACGAGTGATGGTACTGAAAAGTCCAAAAGGCATTTATATGCAATTAGAATCTGGTAAAATTATCGCTATTCGGACGGCACTTAAACTAAATCAGCAAAAGCGGGAGGACGAGCCCAAAAAAGGTATGTTTAACGATGCTGTATGATTATTTCTATAATATTTAGTATTTACTTTCATGTTTGACTATCGATAGGTGTATCATCAGCGACGCAAAGGAGTTCAAAGCCAGAAGTCGGATTTCCATTGAGAAATAATTCTGCAATTTCTATAATACCGAAATCTTCTTCAAGTAACCAACCAAGTAGTCGTACGATTAATAAACCAGGGAGTGGTCCTAGTTATAGACCATTTGCGGACAAAGAAATCTCGAAAAGACCAAAACCTGTTGCCACCGCGACTGCCAAACCTTATATGAGTCAAGTTAATTTAACAAATCAAGTTTCTTTGTCAAGGTTGCCAAAAGTAAAACAGGAACCCGTAGATAACTCGACGCTTGGGGAAAATTCAAACTCGTCAGATGGTCAAGTTAGAACTGAACAAAGGGTAGAAGAAGTTAGGTTGGAGGATGTGGTTGCGGAAGTAAGTTCGAATACAGACTATAGTCCTTCCAATCATAACCGTGTAACCGGTTCAGATGCCGATTCTCTACAAAAGCCGTCTGAAGAAAATAGTCAAGTGTACACATCAGAGTCTGTATCTGCGCAAGGTGTGCAAACGCAACACGATCAAACGGAAACGGAATTGACATCTAAGATTGATAAACAGGAAACGGATGTTACGAAAACAACTGATACATTAGCAGATTACGGTCATGCTTTTCAAACTCAGCAAGAAAAGAGGAATACACCTACCGATGAAGTTATAATCGAAGACCCACCTTCAGTACCACCACAGATACAACAGCAAGTAACACAACAAATGTCATCACAGCTATCACTACAAGTACCTTCGCAAATACAATCACAAATGTCGCTACCAGTAACGCCGCAGGTATCATCACAAGTACAATCACAAGTACCAACTCAGATACCACCACAGTTACCATCACAAATGTCATCTCAAATACCACCTCAGATGTCTCCACAACTATCATCGCAAGGATCAACACAAATTCCACCACAAGTATCACCACACGTTGCAACGCAATTAACACCAACCGGTCAGTTGCCACCGCTTTTAACACAACAGTCTACACAATCGACAATGCAAGTGCCACCAACACCTACATTACGGGGCACAGAAGTTCCTAAAGGTATAACAGATTCTACTATCGGCTCTTCCGTTACGGCCACATGTACTGGAACGAATACTGTGACGTCTCCTAAAATAGCTGAACCAAGTATGCGTGAGACTTCTGTACAAAGCGAGCCCCCTAATGTTCCACAAGGATATCCTTATGCTCAGTATCCTCGATACTATGATTATAGTGATCCACGATCGCGATCATTGTCCACACCTTACGGCACATACTTTCCCGGTGTTCCACCTCATACAGCAAACCCAAGATTACCAATGGAAGCTACTAAAACGCAACCAGATTTAGGAAAGTCCATAGAAGAAAGAACAATGATGAATGTGCCTCCTGCATATTCACAAGTACCTAATACTACTGCCAAAACATTAGCGAATACCACAGAAACGAAAGGTGCAGAAGCGATGGTAACTGCGACAGTTGCTAGCACTCCTACCAGGGACGATACGCATATACCTACTGCGTTTAGTCATCCTACAAGTAGTCGCTATCCTGGACCATATCCACCTGGACCGTATGATCCGTATTCACAGCATTATCCTCCGGCACCCGGTTCTTCAGCAACTTATCCTCCAAGTGGTAAGTCACCTTTTCATTTTTCAATATTGATTATTTGTGCAATAAGCGTGTATTGAAACGGTGTTTGTGAAGTAGGTGCCCCCGGATATCCAGCTTATGGCGGGCCCAGCTACAATACGGAATATGCTCGCATGTACACAGCATTTCATGGTCCCCCACCACCAGCAGATCCTTACATACACAGAGGGTATGCACCTCCTTCTTCTCATCCACCTAATTATTACCCACCATTCCCACATCCACCACCGCCTTATCCAAATTATTCATTTTTGTCGCCATATCCAAATCCCAATATGCCTAGCGAGCCACAACCACCTACTCAGTAGGAAACTTAAGTGGTATTACGATAAATGATTAGTTTAAGAGTAACTTCATAAAAAAATCGCATATTGCGAAAGTTCAAAGGCTGTCGCGATTCAGAAGCTTAATAGACTGAAGCTGTAAAACGCATTGATGTAAATATTTAGTCACGAGTATTGTCTTAAGATAATCAATTTGTGCAGGTACTTTTTTTTTAAAGTACTGAATTTATGTCGAAGGAGATAAGATAATCTCAATTAACTGTGCAATTTGTTGAAATGTTCAGAATATTTAGTCTTGACTGTCATACCGTTTTACGATGCGTCTATCTACTAAATAATATGCGGTTACGGGTACAAATAATTTCTCTGTTTAATATTTCATAGTCTCATTATAAGTATTAACGCTTTTTATATTTATAAGAGCATTTTAATTTTGCGGATTCATGAGGTACTTTATTAAAGTACAATGGTAGCATGTGAAAAATACTTATTACGTATAAAGTATTTGAGTTATGTATTTATTTTATTTTTAAATAATGAATAAAACATTAATCGGCAAATGCAGATGATACTTGGAATATTGAACGAGAAATAATTTTGTACCTATGAAATGAGTAATATAATGAAGAAAGGAATGCTGTATACTATTGTTTAGCTTTGTGCATACATGCTACACTAATCACATTTTTATATTCCGTAAAGAAAAACGTGAATGAAACCATTCTGACCGAGTGTAATTCTTAGAAAAGTATAAAACATAAGAGCGAAAACGTATTCATAAAATTTTATACATCAGCATTCCATCTTCGATTTTATATATTCCGAAAATAATAGAAATGTACATCGCTTTAAAACCAATTAATTTCTTTGGCGAACAATAAGTTAATGTAAGAAGAGTGATGGTTATTTACGTATTATTTATAGAATAATATGATTTAAAGAAATAATTGTTAGGTTTTTAATATTTTGTCATGATAACATATTTATATAATCTTAAAAATGCATACTTTGAATAGTTCAATCGATTATGTTTTTTCTACATCATAATGGCATTTTTATTCTGCAGTGCATATACTTCATCACTCTTCCATAAAAAAAATTGCATATACATCGTTATTTCGGTTTCTATACCTTCAACAATTAATCTTTGAACAATAAAATTAGACTTCATTTTACACCATATGCTCTGAATCTATGTATCACCTCTGAATTTTTACATACATTATACGTACAGTATTCACTTGGAACATTTAGCAGCCAGTATACAGTTTACAGCATCCTTAGCAAGTTGTATATGACTATGTATTACTATTAAACGTTAAAATTTCAGAAATAGATAATCTCATTGTAGGATGTAGGATTGTTGTTAACTAGGATGTCTTACAGTTCATGACTGTCTTGGAATATGAATAAAAGAAAGATAGGGAGAGCCATGATTCTCAGAAGCGACTTTTCAAACTCGGAACTGTGATATTTTGTCATATTCTCGTGTAAAGTTTTTGCTTATATATCTTTATTTAGAATCAAAGTTTAACTTTGATCCTTGCATAAAATTGATAGAGGTGGGAAACGATGATTACGATCATTAGTATATACTGGATTGGAATCATGCATTTATGTTAATGTAAGTTAATCGGGAGCGTAAGCACGAGATTTTTAATCAATTTTCCAAGTGGGATATAGAGCCGCATGCGTGTATATCATGGTGCTCCCTTTGAATATTATAGGTGAATTATTATAACGAATAAGCACTCATGCTGGATACTATTAGTATGCGTTTTCCATTGAATCTGTCTCTTGTTTGTTGAAAGTGAGAAATATTGACATCTTACATGTTGGTACGTGTTATGGTTGGCACGTTTTCTAGGTTCTAAGTGTACAGGTATTACATGACGCGACATTAACGTAAGATGTAAGAATGCAAACAGGCGACAGAATCTATTGCAAATACATACGAGATTATATTTACAAAAGATGACACAATTATTTTCTCTGTTATAGCTTTTTTGCCATTTACATACTTGTAAATACCCATTATTTACATTTCATACTTTATTTATTACTATACATTATCCATTAATATCGCTTTTTTGATGGCAGAGTATTGCTCTTATGTAAAATAAATTGTTTACACTGATCAAGATTGTTTTTGATTGTAGTATTGTTATGCAGGGAAATTGAAGCATATATATACGTGTATATGTATACATATTATGTATATAAATGTATATATATATACATACATATACTTGTTTGTACGATTGTTTACCCTTGAGTCTGACCAAACACTTGACTTGAAGTTAACATATGATGCATGTAGATGCGTAGAGTTAAAATGTAATACTTACATGTCAAAATGATCAGGTTGTAATTAAGAAATGGATCTATGCCTAAAAATTTCAATATCCTTGTGGTTACACAAACAAAACATTCTTGATTAAATACTTCTCTATGCACATTATGTGATTCAAGATATCACACATAAGCTGGGTTTATTGAAAAGTTATAATTAACAAATAAATTCATACGAGAATATCGAATTTCCTTTTTTTATCTATAATTTCTCTCCGATTGTAATTTTTCTATAAACCATGCTACAGTGTACAAAGAAAATAAAATCGTTCAAAATTAAGAGAAATAATTTTTTTGTAACAAGTAAGTTAGTATGATACTGCTACGCTAATTTAATAAAAAAAAAATAAACTGACACTTGCGTACGCGCGTCATATTGTGTATCTTTCTTCTTCATTTTATGCAATGTTATTTGTTTTGAAATATATTCTCTATGAAAAAATATAAAAATATCCTTATAAGATAAAGTATATACTCTTTCTTTATAGTATTGATATTTCGCTTTATGAAAACATAAAGTACTTTTATTATATTCGCTATTCAGTTTACGCTTTTGTCGAAATGATATTATTATACAAAATATATACAGCATAGTTAACACGCCAGTTAATCATAACAAACTGGTAAAGCTTAATTTTGTTTTCCTCGCATAGAATCTTAGATAGGAAGTTATTTTAAATTCTGCCAATTGTACCGCCAACAGTGCTGTATTGCTTAGTACAGGCACCCGTGTCTCGATGCAGTAAAAGGCGTCAAAATCGCGTGTCTGTTAGACGATAGAGCGAAAAGAAACGCGAATGCAGTACATTTCGCGTAACTTGTACTTTCTTTCCGTAAGAGCCACACAAGGTATATGCAAGCCAATATTAGTTAACAAACAGTCATTTAGAAGGTTTACAGTTGGCCTGAGGTTAGCTGATTTAAGCAAGTGGGGTACAAGGAAGAAAGACCGGAGAGTAAAAATACAAATTATTCAGGATATGTCGGATCCGAAAATTGAAGAAATTTTGTCTCCCCTTCGGGGTAGTGTTAAGGAACAAGTAGGTGCCATATGGATAATTATTATTCGCTGTTTAGTTTGCATACACGTGTTATAAGATTCTAATACAATTTTATAATAAATATTCGATTTCTTATTATTGCAATTGTTAATTCATATTTCAATTACAAAAATGAATATTCTACTTTTATTGTGATCTTTATCAAAATTTTACTTGATTTAATAATAGTAATATATCGTTATATTATACTATCATTTTGTTTTATGCTCAAAGGGAGATTATGTCAGAAAACTTAAATCTGATGGAGCTCCAGAGTTGGATATTAAGAAAGCAGTTGCAGAGCTTAAACTTCGGAAGAAGTTACTGGAAGACAAAGAATTATCTCTATCAGAGGCAACATCATTTGATAGAGCAAGAATGGAGGATCTGCTGAAGCGTAGATTTTTCTTTGACCAATCTTTCGCGATTTATGGAGGGATTACTGGTCAATTCGATTTCGGTCCCATGGGTTGTGCGTTAAAAACAAACTTATTGAATGTATGGAGAAGTTTCTTTGTTTTAGAAGAACAAATGCTAGAAGTAGATTGTTCTATTTTAACACCAGAGCCAGTACTCAAAGCATCTGGACACGTAGAAAGATTTGCAGATTTAATGGTAAAGGACATAAAAACAGGAGAATGCTTCAGACTGGACCATTTAATTAAATCACACTTAGAAAAAGTGATTAGCGATAAGAAAACAGGAGAAAATACTCGCGCAGAGTGTAAAGATATTATTATTAAATTAGATGGAATGACTAAGGATGAAATGGCTGCAGTTTTGTCTAAATTTAATATGAAGTCTCCGATCTCTGGGAATGATTTAACAGAACCAATAGAGTTCAACTTAATGTTTGGAACTCAAATTGGTCCTTCTGGACTTGTAAAGGGATTCCTGAGGCCAGAAACTGCGCAAGGTATTTTTGTAAATTTCAAACGATTGCTCGCATTTAATCAAGAAAGACTACCATTTGCTGCAGCGCAAATTGGTAATGCATTCCGTAATGAAATTTCTCCAAGATCTGGACTGATAAGAGTAAGGGAGTTCACCATGGCAGAGATAGAACATTTTTGCGATCCGAGTGATAAAAATCATCCCAAGTTTGAAACAGTTAAAGATTTAAGCGTACTATTGTACTCTGCCTGCAATCAGATGGATGGGAAAAGTGCAGAGCATGTAACTATAGGCAATGCTGTATTAACCAAACTTATAGCCAATGAAACATTAGGATATTTTATGGGCAGAATTTATCTATTTTTAATTAAAGTTGGAGTTGACCCCAAAAAATTACGTTTCCGTCAACACATGGGAAACGAAATGGCTCATTATGCGTGTGACTGTTGGGACGCTGAATGCTTAACTTCTTATGGCTGGATAGAATGTGTGGGTTGTGCAGATCGTTCTGCATATGATCTTACACAACATACAAAAGCTACTGGGGTAAAATTAGTTGCAGAGAAGAAGTTGCCAGCACCAAAGAATGTTGCTGTATGTGAAATAGTACCGAATAAAGTACTAATTGGGAAAACGTTTAAAAAAGATAGTAAATTAGTTCAAGATGCTTTGGCAGCATTGAATGAGAGTAACATTGATGTTTTGGAAGCTGAACTTAATGAAAAAGGGGAAACTAAATTGAAACTTTCAAAGGATGTTATGGTAAAAGTTACGAAAGATATGATCCAAGTGAAACGGTATCAAAAGACTGTACATGTAGAGGAAATAATTCCATCTGTAATTGAACCATCTTTTGGTATTGGTCGTATCATGTATGCTGTATTTGAGCATAACTTTAAAGCGAGGGACGGAGATGAGAAAAGAACTTATTTTAGTTTGCCACCGGTTGTAGCTCCTTTAAAGTGTTCAGTCTTACCGCTAAGCGGTAACGATGAATTCGTATCATTTGTAAAACAATTATGTACGTATATTTAATTTAAAAATTCAGTTACAAAAGTTGCGGAAATACTTATTTAATTTTTACTTACCATTTACAGCTCAGAATCTTACAAAGGTAGATGTCTCGCACAAAGTAGACGATTCTTCTGGTAGTATTGGGCGGAGATATGCACGAACGGATGAAATTGCAATACCATTTGGTATCACGATAGATTTTGATACATTGAAAGCACCTCATACAGCTACGCTCCGTGAACGGGATAACATGGGACAAGTCAGAATAAAGGTAAGTACAATATTTGACTAAATGTTTACTCGTATTTACTTTAATATTTGAAAGAAGGGAACTGTTTAAGTAAGAACTATATCTTTGCCCCAGTTGGACGAGATTCCGGGTATAGTAAGAGATTTATCTAATGGCAAGCTTTCATGGGCAGAAGTCGAAGAAAAATATCCTAAATTTGAGCAGCAAGAAGCGACGGAAGCATAGGAATATATTTCATAATTTAGGCACATAACTTGTTTGCATTATTAAAGTATAAATGAATTGCTACAATAGCAATTTTTATTTTGCATTTATGAAACGTGCATTTTTTAAGCACCAACCATTATGCTATTTTGCAATAGTAAATAATTTATTACAAGGATGTTGTTAATAAAAATAAAGTTTTGACTTTTGCAACTCATGGACAATATATGAATTTCCACTATAAACAATAAAAATCGACGGTAAATTTAACACCCATTTTCTCGAAATCGCACTTGAAACAAATCATTAAACACTTCACGCTCTTTACCCATTTCTCCTTATCAAAACCATCGTGTATCACATTTTGAAGTTGCATATTAACCCGATGGACTCCTGAAAAGCATATACGTCTATAATATTTTATATATAATAAATAATATTGTACAATGAATAATTACCGGAACGGCCGGATCGTATTTGGCAACACATCGCGCAAAGTGTTTTCAATGTCCGAATTTCACCGATAAATTCGAAAACTCGTAGAGACGGTAAGTAAACGAACAGTACCCTTAATTGTTCATCCAAATTTTGTCGATTGTGCCATAATTGTAGACATAAGTACACTATATAATATTAAAAATAATAATTTTTTACATTATAGATATTTAAAAAAAAATCATTAAAATATATCCATTCCAATCTCGCGTTTGCGGCCTTTTTTGCAGTTTGCCGCGACTTCAAAACCAAAGCTTGCATACAGCGTTACTTTAAAGAATTGCGTTTTTCTTGGTTTCTAGTGCGTATTTTTTATGCGGACTGGTCTTAAATTAATGCTATGAATCATAGCTATCCTCTCTAACAGTTTCAACAATATGGAATTTGTGGTTTAAAAGTTATAAACAATTAAAGAATCGGCAAAAATGCACTCCGGGTCGTTTCAGTTATCTCGACTTCTGGAGGCACTAGATTAATGATCGAGGGCTTAAAATAAAGGTAAAGGATGCTGTTACACGAAAATAAATGATTTACAAATGCTACGTGCAATTCTCAAATGAATTAATAAATTGATTATAACAAATAAACAGCCCATGTAGCATTAGTAAATCATTTATTGACGTGTAGCAGCATCCTTCACCTTCATTTTAAGCATTCGATCATTAATCTACCACATCCAGGAGCCAAGATAATTGCAGTGACCCGGAGAGCATTTTTGTCGATTTTTCAATTGCTAATAACTTTTAAACCACAAATGCCATATTGTTGCAACTGTTGGAGTAAAAAGCTATGGTTCGTAGCATTAATTTAAGACCAGTCCGGTTAAAAAATTCGCACTAGAAGTCGAGTAAAACATAATTGTTTAAATTAACGATGTAATCCAAGAATTCGGTTCTGGC
Source organism: Nomada fabriciana (assembly GCA_907165295.1). Taxonomy (NCBI): domain Eukaryota; kingdom Metazoa; phylum Arthropoda; class Insecta; order Hymenoptera; family Apidae; genus Nomada; species Nomada fabriciana. The sequence goes on along the minus strand of OU015693.1, from coordinate 8,494,647 downwards.
GGTGCGCAAAACTGCAAAAAAGGCCGCTAACGCGAGATGGCGCCTCATGTCCGATTATCGACTTATCGTTGGAGGCAACATTTTTAAAACTTATTATCTTAGTTTCTGGTTGTTCTTTTTTAATAAATGGGGTGTCGCCCAGGTGCCGCCGGTTATTGTTTTACCTCGCTTGGTAGTCGAAATAGAAACATTTGTTTGTCATATCTTTTAACAAATTAAATAGTTATATGAAAAATAAACGCCCAGTAATTCCAGATACAAAGTATTTGCGTATTTTAGCTTACCTAATGTATCCGAGTGCCATGAACAAAGTGTTTTAATTGTGCAGTCAAGATACCAGGGTTGAGTAAATCTCAGGTCAATACTTGTCGATAGTGCAAACGTGTGTATCCGAGTGCTGTTTGTGAAAAATTTCTTGTGGACATCATACTGTGGTATTCCGACTGAAAATGCGGGTACTTAATGTTTTGAATATACATTAATAGAAGTATGTAAATTATCCGGAAAAAAATTGTTCATACTAATAGCATATTGTACTTTCAGTGCTGGAGCCCAGTAATGTACTGCCTCCCAAGCATTCTCTGGTATTATAGCTTTGTCGGCATTAAAACCATAGTCAGTCTTCTGTATAATCTCTTCTTCCAAGCACAGCAATTGTAGCCAGTGCCAACCATATCCAAGCTTTCTGTAATTTTTACTTGAGTGAAGTTCAAATTACATTTATATTTTTTAACATCGTACATGTATGCAATAAATAATATATATATGTATCCCGTAGAAAGTTTTGTTCCTCTGTAAAACTTTGTACGATTACTAGTGCTATAAGTTTCTAAAACAAAAAAATGGAAAGTAGATTCTATTTTTTCTGATACTTTCTCCTCCGGTTATAGCATTTTTAAAAACATTTCTTGCTGCTTCGTTTTATATACGTTTTAATATGTACATTTTATATGTATCAATATGTTTTGTATTTATTTTTTATATAACTTTAAAATACATTCTTTATACAAGCACTTTCATCTTTATATTAAATTTTCATCTCAGCACAAAAAATGCGATTCAATTATTTTCGAACTTTTTTCTAGGTGAAAGAAAGATAGCGAATTTTGTTTAACCGAAGGAAAAAAATACAGGGCGAAACGATTAAATAATCAATTTACTTGGCCAAACTGACGAGTAGATCCCCCGTGGGTGTAGCGATATATGCATAGTTCACAGACAAGGTGGTGAGAAACTTCATACAGCCGATTGCGCGAAACCAGTCGCATTTCTTGATTCTTTTTTCTGAATAAAATCTTGATTTGTCACGATGGTCAGTGTACACTGTGAGGCCTACCATTTTCTCGAATGCACGCCAACAATACACGTATCTCATTGTTTTACGAGAGTTGTACAATGCCAATAGGAGTCGAACACCTTCGTCTGGCGTTAATGACAAACCTTCCAGACAAATAGATTCTAGTCGAGTCTGTTTACTACAATGTACGACATACATATCATATAAGTCTTACTCCTTTTGAATAGGTATTACATATCTGTTCTATCGTGTTTTACGATTCAACGGATACGTAGTTTTGTGACGAAGTTGACGCAATTGGAAATTTACCGAGCTTGGTATTTCATTCATAAACAAGGAATGTGTATTTGCTAATCTAGCGATCCTACTGTATTTCGTTTTTTTTGTAACGATTATTATGAACATTTGCTTCTTTTTATTCTTATGCATACTTGTATTATATGCGTATAGATAAATATTCTTACTTGATAAGTCGTTCGAGGCGAATTATTGTATTCTTTCGACCAATTCGGTCGTATGTCTTCAAACGTACCAAGTGTTCCCAAACACTAATGCCTTTCTTCCACGTCTGACTGTGACTCAGCCTATAATAAAGTAAAAGAAAGCCACGAATTTTTGTTCACCGTCTCACTTTGCATAAGCATTCAAACAACTGTGTTTCCAATAACACAGAATCGGCGTGATCACGCGATGACAATTTCTTACATAACTCTTAGAGCTAACAATCATTTCGATTTGATTTAGTAAGCGAAAGTAAGGTGAAGCGGAGGGAAATGAATTAAAACAAAGGTAATACTTTGATAATAAAGCCAGTTTCCTGTACGTACAACACACCCGACTCGACATTTATCACGAATACGTCATCTTGCACCACAAAATAAGCTTTTAATGCGTTATCAAATAAAGGAAAACAAACATATCAATAATTTCATTATAATTTGACCCACAATTGCATTCGTTAAGGGTTTAAGTAATGTCTATCATATTATAAGCCTCAATTAAAATACTCACTTGCCCAACGTAACGTATAGAGCTTGATTCAGTTGTTTCTGGTAGAATTGCGAGTTTTTCACCGCGGTCGAGTACAAGTACCAGTAGAAACGGGCCTGGGCATAATAACTTTTTAATTACCAGCCGCCACACGTTCCCGCCAACCGGCATCCGTAATTGAGTTCTAGCCGTTCGGGTTAATTGAGTTTTCGGCTTTCGAATTCGCCGGGTTTCCTCCGGTGATATACGTACCTCCCTCGAGGGCAGAGGCAAATTCGACACCGCCTTTGGAAATGCGGCCCTTTCGCAATGCAGCATCATTTCCCAATGGCCCAGGGCCTCGTCTGTGTATCGTATTCTGTGCACCATTGTCGTGGGCCTTTTAATATCCCATCTTTCATCGATCGCAAACCTGTCGCTCTACAGTGTTCTTTATCGCGATGAAAGATATTACCTGGGAATCTGTTGGAGCAGCTCCTCGATTAAAGGATCCGTCTCTTCTGCCGCGTTGTAACATATCGAGGGATGCTCGCAAGGACATTTGTGCAATGATTCTTCCGTTCCACAGCTTATTGCGTGCAAAATGGAAACACCCGCGTGAGTAATAATTTGTCATTTATTCGCCATGGTCTTACATCGAATACTGCTCTCGCACGGTTTCAGCGGAAGACGAAGTGGGTTCACTCGATTCATTGTGGCACACTGATCGTTCGCCGCTGGAATTAGAAATGTTCTCTTCTCTGCAAGGATGTAATTCAATGGGTACTATATTCGTGTGCATTGCCGAGGGCGTACGTTACTGTCTTCTCATTTTACTTACCCGATGCACAACCGTTCCGAATCCGTCGAATGTAGGTCCGTTTTCACTGACACGTCGCAGGATATTGTGCGAGGTGCAGAAGAACTCGTGGCGCTGGAATTCGACGTTTCTATTAGCGCGCAACTCGACGCGTTACCTGAGATTGTAGACCCGTTCGAAGTCATATTTCTTTCAAAATAACAGAAAAATAAATAAGAATTTGGACCGTGTACAAAAAGGTTATGGCCTTATAACATTACGTTATCAAAGTTACATTATGCATGCCGATTGACAAATGTTTTATTACGCGACAGAGACATGAACGAGCAGGCGTTCTATTTTTCGATTCATTCGCGGATAGTGGCCCAGTCACATTTTTAAGTGCCGTCATTTTTATCGCTATTTCACTTTGGCAACACCACCTGACTCACCCATGAATCGGGGCGACGTTGGAAAAAAGTTTTAATAGGCTACCGGGAAAAAAGTTTATCGGTTACACATGTCCCACTATCGGGGCCGCCGGTATGCGCGGTACATTAAAACGGTCAAGAGACGAATTGGCCTCTTATTAGTCGAATCTCACGTGGGCCGATAGGATGTTGCTCGAGCAACTAATAAATGCTACCATTCATTGATTTTATCTCAAGCTCTACAAACATATAGATTATAATACAAACTAGCCCTTTATTTTTTAAAGTGAAAAACCCGGAACAAATACTTCTTTCAAGTTCGAGGACCATCCACAGGTCTCGTTCAATAAACGAAAGACCGAAATAATCGTCATACCTGAGCAATCGAACGACCATTGAACGTAATTCTAATTCCTCGGAGAATGCACACGCGCGCATTGTTTTGAGGTATCTCGCGGTACCGAAAAGGGGAGACGGAATAGACGTGGAAAGGTAAGAAAGAAGAAGCGAGACAATCACAAGGACTGAACTCGGACCACGAGTTCGTGGGTGCGGTTCCAATTATCCACAGTGGCTCTCAGAAAGGAAAAAGGACCAATGAAGCCCCTAGGCCGCAAAAAGGGTGGGGTCGTTTTACCGTTCCCTTTTCTTCCTGTTTCTTCATTCAACCCTCCCGGAGAACGTGTCGAATCGATTCTCCTCGACTCGTTTGCAAGCCGTCCAGCCAGTGACATACCGGATACGTGCACGCCGTGTATTATCATTCTTTTTATTCTACCGCGAAAGAATATTTTGCATACCTTCGGCCCGTCTCAGTATCTTCACAACTGTTTCAATAATTACACGAGGTGAGACAACAGCGATAACACGACAGAATTGATTTCCCTCGTAATTCTTTCCTCGCATAATTATTCTCGGTTAAAACAACATCGTTCTATTTCCCGTACCAGTCGTAGCTCTCCTTCGTGTCGTTCGTCTACCGTAAGATCCCCTGGGAATTCTTCCGTTTCCTTCTTTTCTCCTCATCTTATTTTATGCTCTAAACACTAAGCGTTTATTTCTTGCTCGTCGCTCATTCCGCTGCATCGTGTTGATGCAACAGCTCGAATCCAGTCTGTCGTTGGAACGGGACTACATATATTCCCGTGCTGACGATCACGAAAATAGTTCGTCCACGAAGAAGCGTGCTTCTATTTGCGTCGTCGCGTGTCCGAGTTATTGTTATTGCCGTTGCACGGGCCGCGCGACGTGATTATGGTCGACGAACGATCCTCTGTCCCGTGAAAACCCCTGCCGAAGCGTTGTTAGAAGATTCAAACAACCGCTGGTTCGTAAACGAAAAGTCACTTGACGAGAGTGGCGGACACGGCCGAGAGTAAGAGTGCATATACCGTTTCCGCCGAGTTACAGGGTGCAGCTACCTGCGTAGGTGAGCGAGGGTTCCTCCGGTGTACGTATGGATCCCGTGTTAAAAAAAATTACACCGCTCCCCCTGGCCCTTTTTTTCGTACACGCCTTTGCTCGAACTCTCGACCTTACAAATTGTGAATTATGTATCAAATGAAAATTCGAATTCACATACATATACTTCCCATGTATATGTATACATATAGTGCCACGTATCACATCGAGCTTAGAAAGTAGAGTTCCTTTTTTTTTAGTATGGAAATTTTAATTTGATATTGGAGTATTATTAATCATCTATTTGCGAAAGTTATATAATGTTCCTCTTGTAACCAAAATTTTTAAACATGGGGTTACTTGTATTAAAATGATTTCACGATCTGTACTTTATATTATATTTGCTAAACACTTCGCCAGGATTCTCCGTATCAAAATGTTTCTCGTTACCTCTTTTTTTTTTGCTAATACTTTACTGACCCATCGACGCAGAGTAACACCGTGCAATGTACACAGTATACATAGAAATTGCGTGTAACAAGCGTCTTCATCCACGCGTGAGAATAACGTTATCGTCGAACGAACTTACCGCGCGTTACAAATTGATAACTCGAGTGGAAGCAAAACGAAACGTGGCACCGATTTTACGAAGGGATGGTATGGCCACGCAAGTGTATACATACTTAGTTAACGTTACATCGCCGTGCGATTGCGAGTAACGCGCCACGAACTCAATATTTTATTCGTCTTCGTCTGCTTCGAGTGAGAAAACGATCCGGGGTGGACAAGGAAGGAACGGGCAAGAAGATTGCGTTATCTGTTGCGTACAGCGGTTGCAATTAAAAGTCGTTTCCTAGATCCAGCCACGTGAGAAGATGTAGTAACTGTTTCCTTGGTTTACCGTGGCGCGATGCGCGATAGTACTGCGTACGATAACGACCGGGTAAATTGCATCGCGAACGTTTTACGCTTTCATTTGCATAAATATTCTTCGGTGTCGCGCGATCTTATATGACTTTGAGAGTCCTGATGCCCGTTACCAGCGTGTGCAGCGTCCGTTTCCCGACAATTTATTCGGTGCACAGGACTTTTGTTTTTCCCCTCGGAGGAATCCCATATTGCGTCATCGCGTTCGTGTCCCAGGACTTTGTGTAGGATTTTACGACTGGGCGAGGTGTTCTGTAGCTGCTCTATCCGGTTTCGCGCGAGAGTAAAAAACTATTAAACACCTTGGCTCATTAAGTGCATTCGCTTGTAGAAGGTTATCAAATAAATTGCCGATAAGATGATAGAAGTAATTAATGGTGGTATACCTATTATAAATTGTGATAGTTGATTTAATCCGAAACATTTCCGCGATCGTCTGTCGGTCTCGCGTTATTCGAATTACACATTTTCGCAGCTGGTACATCCAGTACCATCTTTTCATTCGAGCATCCACGACTATTAAGGGCGTCTTAATACCTCCGGCATAATTCTGAATTTGTTCCAACCCGTGGCGACTTCTATACGATGTGTATCTCGAATGAATCGAAGAGTGCGTCGTTTACAAGGTTCCAAATGCATTAACAGAATTCTAAGTTACCGTACGGCCAGGCACGGTGTTTGTAAACGAGCGTAACACATTCCTGAAATTTTATCGCACGGTTGGAAATCTTGTCGGCGGTCCCGTGGCAGCTTTTCGATCGTTCGCAGTTCTTCCCGCCCGTTCTTTTTTCTTACCATGGAATTGTGCGTTCCGTTTCGAACAGGGTACGGCCGGCGGGGCGCGGATTTATAGGCTTTAATTAAATGCTATTCATTAAGGCCTGGTCGCGCGCGACTTGGTAGTCGAAATTGGCTCGAACGTCTTCGAAATGTACCGATTAGGTAGCCGCGGTGTCGTGTTCGTCGCATTAGACCACACAGGTAGCCCGGTCTGTCGTCAACTCGTCGACGATAATTTTGTATGAATTTTTGTGGACACGATTTTATCGGGACTCCTTCTGTCTCCTTAATGCGCCGCGTCGATCGTTATACGCGCCCTTTACGAGCTTCTTCTTCTTCTTCTGTGGGCCAAGAAAAATTCCCTTAACTACCATTATTCAATTTTAGACCGGCGATTTTTTTGCCAAGCCGTATTATCGGTTCTCCACCCCTGCTTAGCCTTCCTTTATAACTTCTCAAAAAGTGAGCTCGATGAAGCGGTCTGATTAGGCAGCTTGATTTATCTGCCTCTTCCACGAGGTAGGTATACATATAGCAGCTAGCGGGGCCGGTTGTCGTGCCCTCGTTCTTTCTTTCCCTCTACTTTTCTTGTGCGCGCAATCTCGTTAAAATTTATTCATGATTCGGTACCTTGAGCGCATCCTTAACAAGAACCCACCGGGGACTGGTCCGACTGGTCGTGGTCCAAATATTCGTCGAGGTAGCCCATTTTCCGCGTAATGCGATAGGGGCTTAATGCCACCCTCGAACCGGTCGCGAGTTCTGATTTATTGATCGGCGGTATCGACTTTGTTGTAGCGCAGGCTAATTCCTCGCGTTCACGTGCGTGAGGCGAGGGGATGCATACATACATAGATGCTGCTCTCTTATTGTCTCGCCGACACGACAGCGTCACTATGAATCTTAAACACGTTAATGATAAAATTAGGGTTATCAATAAGTTACCGTTCGATGGTGAACGATTTTCTTAATGATACACCACGACGACGCGAAAACGCCTGCGCTATGCCTGCGATTTATTAAATAAGTAATTATCGTTGGCCGGCCGCGAATAACTAGGAAGAACGGCCGTAGAACAAGGAACACCGTGCCATCCAAGGAAGACAGTGGTAAGGTCGATGTAAAGGGGAGGGTCTGGAATTAATCGCGGTGAGTCGGGAAATCCGTTGTGGGATTTTTATTCAGGGGGAGCTGTTCGCCATCCAGACGGTTTCGTGTACTTCAGGAGTGATGTGCTGGCACCTTGTCAGACTTGTAGGCGTTTCGCCTGCCTCGCTTTATACCTTCAACGTGTACAATGGGGGTACAACGACGTTGAGAAAGAGGAAGAGCATGCTCGCCCACCTCCGAAACTAATAAGTATTGTCCATCAGGCGCATTGTTTCGGGGCCCACGTAGCCCAGCCAACACGTTCGAAACAAGTTACAGTTTAAAGTACTCGAGTCGTTAGTTAGGCAGAGGGTGACCATTCGTTTAGCGAGACCGGCGGTGGGGTCCCCGACGCACTTTCGTCCCCTACCAATTGTTCATTTCGTGTGCCGTGTGCTTACACCGGTGTCGCTGATGTACATACAATGTATGCTGAGAGCTGTCTTGAGATTTCTTGATGACAGGGGATTCTTGCCTGTCGCTGTCACCACCTTAATGTTGCACGTTTCCTTCACAATGGGGCCAAGATTGGTGGAGTCATAAACAGGAGGTGTTTTTGGACAGAACGAATGAGTTACGCTATGGGTACTCTTCGTTGAACAGAGATTGCAGGGCATTGAAATTTCGAATTACTCGATACGACAAGAAATTCAGATTTCATAGTTTGTGACATTGGCATACATATCGGCATTGTGTTCACCGAGAGTTAATTAATTGATTAAACGCCAGCCTGAGAATCTTTGTCTAGTTCGACGAATTCTGTTGCTATTTTGTGCTCTCAAGTTTCACAATTTCCCTTGTTTCTTCGATTCGATATTTTGGTTATTCCTGTTAGTTGTTGGAACAATCGTCCGCCTTAAATCCTACCCGAAGAGGACTGTATATTCATTTTCCCGGCGCTATAGTTTATTTCTTTCTTGTTCGACAATATCATACATATTCCGGAAAACTGGTTATTCCCCAAGAAACGGACATCTACCATGCAGTTAGTCATATTGCTGGCCATACCCGAAAGTCTTTGCCCGTCTTTCATTGGAACCCGAATTTACATAACACTCGTAAGCGCAACCTTAAGAACCCTGTTTAGATTTTAACTGCCACTTCGGGAAATCATATTAACCAAATACTGCAGTCGTTATACGTGGATCCCGATGCGTTCGAAATAAATTACCCGGGCACCCTTGGACCCTGGCTGCGGTGAATGGGACGTAGGTAAGAGAGGAAATAGCCCGGCGCGGCGCGGCGTATTCGTTGCCGAGAGACCCACCGCGCTTTGGAATTCTTTACGATTTCTATTCAAACCCTTTATCGTTCCTTGACTCGAGAATTCCATTCTCTCGGATCCTTGTTGGTGGCCGTCCTTCGTGCTCCCCTTTCATTTTAGGGATCGGCCACAATTATGTAATGGATTTACTCATTGTTATTTTAATATGGTGATTTTCATTACTGAAATATATAACCGCACAATTTTTTCCGGATAAATCATCACCTGATATTTGAAATTAATGTTCGCCATCGTCCAATGCGTTCTATTTTCTTGTGAACCGTAAAATAATCACTGTCAAAGCAAATTCATTATGGAGATTATACAAAATACAGGGTGAGGCGAATATATTGTACACAGCAACAGCGACAAATCAACGGCCGAAGAAGTTAAGAAACTATTACGCTCGTTCGTAGATGTTAACTACCCGGGGGTGAACGCAGAAGGTCGTGCCTTAGCCTCTCAATGCCTGGCATTGTTTTCACGATAAATTCAACCATTGCGCAGAGTTATCGTGTATAAATTTCGCTGCCGTGTTGTGAGCTGGTGTGCCATAACCGGTTGAAAAACGAAGGGCATGACACCGAAAGGGGGGGTGGTGGAGCATCTTCTCTCTCGCTCGTTCGCGTACAAAATAAATTGGCCTTTATATTAGCACGAGTCGCGGCATAAATCCCAGTTCTCATTGTATCGGCCCCCGTGGGTGGATGACGCTGCACGTGGGCAAAATCCGCTTCCCTCAGCTTCGAAAGTGGCGCGCGAACGTGGGGGTGGAGAGTGAGCCATCGATGGAGGGGAGTGTGTTCTCTTGGTAAGCACATCTCGGATGGAACTTATCAAGGTGAGACACGCGTGTTACTGAGAGCAATCAAATGAATCGGCCGAAGAACGAATCAGGGGATGCTTGTTGCGGTTCTTCGACGATCTGCTCGCGGTCTATTTTATTGAGCCGCCCCGCGATAAAAGGGCCCACGCTTCTATGGGAAATAAGAAATTGACGTAGGAGGCTAAGCGAAATGGAAGCCGGGTCGCGGCAGGTGTATCTTTTATTGCGACACAGACGGTTTAGATTTTAAGTACACGTCGTTGGACGGGAACGCGCTATACTGTTGAAGATAGTTGAGAAAGGGACCGCGGACAATTTCTTGCACGCGCACATTCGGATTCAGCTGGACAAAATATCCAGGCATATCTGTCTCCCCTTCGTGGTACTTGCTTCCTACTATTCCAGTTATATTACACGACTCTGTACGCATGGTCTGCTCGACAATCACGATCAAAGATCGTGCGGATCGAGTTTATCGAACGGTGGAGGGTTCGTTTGCGGACGCCGTGTACGGAATTATGCGTGGAAAATTGCAATTTAAACGCTGCTGGCGCGACGGTTGGCCAACACGGCGGCGAGATTCACACAAATTGTTGACGCCCGGGCACCTGGGGCCTCACACGGCGTCGCTCGCTCCGGATATATGCAACTCCAGTAGGCGGCGATGCACCGCGTTCAAGCGTGTATATACGTCGCAGCGACACGCCGTGCGGATGTCGATTTATATCCAACGATGAATCGTGGGTTCCTGTGCCTACGAGTCCGGGCACAGAGGGGTGATACACTCGACGGCTAGAGGTGGTTCTGGGAATCTTGTTCTTGTTGCGTGCACCGCACAATGAAACGGAATAGAATTCGTCGGGAATTAAAGTCGCGCGTTGATACGACGATTTATGGAAATCTTTCGAAACTGCTTTGTAAATTGTGCTTATTATGATTATCATTATTCCGGTATCGCGTGTTCCACGATGCTGTTCGCCCGGTGTAACGTCGATTGACGTTTTTCGATGCACGCCTCCGTGGCGAAAGGCGGGGAAATGAGTAAAATGGAGGGAGAAAGAGTGAGTTTCTAATCCTTGCTCGGGGTGATCGGACACCGTCTTATAGCGGCACGCTTAGCGCGACGTTTATCGTTCACCTCCGGTTAATACAGCAGGCTTAACTTAACGAATCGACAAGATTTACGAAACGTATGTGGCTTCGCGAAGCTGATCATATTTCTTCGTTCACGTGACTCGCCGGCGCTTGTATGTGGAAGTGGCCGTTGTGTGCCCCTTGATAAATCGAGGCACGTGTAAGACGATAAATCATTGTATACCGCATTAGTGCCGCTACTCCGTATTTGTCTCCATTCCTTTAGTATATTAATAAGCGATAATATATTAGAGCAGAGTTACAAACAGGAACGGCAAGGTTTTGCAACACCGTGGCGGACACGGCCTCGCTGTCTCGGATTTGCGGTTAATTGTCCTGTTCGGTCTCGATGCTGCCTATAGTGATCGTTTAAGCGGGCGCCAATGGGCTCGCGATGAAGGCGAAGATGAGCCACCGTAGGACGCGCAATCGTATTTACGACAAAGTAATTACGCATTTCCTCGTCACTGGCGGCCGTGTTGTGACTGTTTCTTCACCACAGACGATGTGAGCGATGACAAGGAGTCGCGGTCCCAGTGGGAGGTCTTAACAATGACCATCCGCCTCCGACTCGGCTACGCCGCTACCTGGAGAACCTCGGCTCGTGGCTCCACGGTTGATGGCTTCTGATCGCTCTTGAGTATCAAACAAATGCTTCAGAAATTCGAAGCGTTATTTGCTAATCCTTAATGATTGATTTCATTGTTAGTGGAAATTTCTATATTTTCACGTTGCTGTTCGTCTTCGACTTTCAACAAATCATACAATTATGCACGAGCCAAGTTTCCCAAAGATCTCAGATCGAAGCACACATTTCATTTGCTCGTAGCTCAGTCTCATCGCTGGACACGGCGTACGTCCGCCGCACGTACCCCTCGGCGAGGTTATTTTTCTTTCCGTTTCATTGATCTACTCGAATTGAACTCTAAGCTGTTGGTCGTGTTCAAACGAAATCCACGTGAACTGCTGGCAGTCCGGTTAGTTCAGCGGCGTGCTCTCTTCCCGTGAAGTGAGATAGACCTCCTTGCTGATCGTAGGTGGTCCTCTACGTTGGACGCAACGATTTTAAATTAAAATTAAAGTCAAGCGATCTTATGGCTCTCGTGGCCGACAACCCAGCAACCCGCGTAACAATGTTAATGGCCCCGGTGCTGAAATTGCAGGTTCTGTCGCTGCGAGCCACCAAAAACGCTTGCACATTTCCAACGAAGTAAAGCACACCGGCTCGAAAATTGCCCACGCTTGCCGCGAACAAGCGTGTCATTCTTAATCAATTTCACCTCGCTTAAGCCCGATTATTGAATGCTCCCGGTTCAATTATCAACAACCTTTCACGCTTTCTTTTCACGCCACTTCCCGAGATTTCCTTAATCCTCTCAGTCCCAGTGGGACTCAAAAGTCCCATACATTCCAAGGAATTTTTATTAACTTCCTGCCAATAAAATAGGGATTTGGCGCCCACAGTGGTTTTTAATGGACAGGGAAGAAACCTTTTGGACCATCAGAACACGAGATTAATCTTGTTACGGTTGTAAACAAGTCAGAAAAAAATTCCAAACATGCTTAAAACATCCCCCGATCTAGCAAAGGGTTAACGCAATCGGATAGTATTGTCGTTATCATTGAATCGTACATCGACTTACGGGCAGGGACAACCGTTTAATAAGACGAAAATCGTAGTTACTGTTTTTGGCACACTTTAACGATGTCGTGTAAAACGTATTGCTTTAACTATGGGCCCAGTCGCTTGGCCCATTGTTGATTTTTGCTCATTGTTCGTTGCTCTTTCGCGCAACGTCGACCACTTTATGAGAGGGCGTATGTTCGTTCTCACCGGGCGGCAGATAATTGGCTTCGTGTTTTTCGGTGTGTTACGATGTTTATATGCACACGGCGCTCGTATCACTATTTCATAATTAGCAAGAAAGTTATTGTTCATGCGGCACGACGCGGGTCACGCTGCGAGTGCAAGCGTGAAAAACGAGCGGGACCGCTTCGTTATTATTTCATTAATGTCATCCCGGTATCTTTGGAGTGACGCGTATTGTCCGATCATGACTGTTATATATTCGTATAATTTATCGTCGGTTCTCGTTTCCGGCTAGCACGAAAGTTCACAGACATTTTATACGTCGACAGAACAATTTGTCTGCAATGGCGAATAAAAACGTCGTGGATTCTCTTTTTCGCGATTCTTTTCCTTTCTGTTTCGACGTTTAACGCAACGACAACTGTTTCACACCTCATCGTTCGCCAACTGAAATGTGCACATCATCTGATAGTTCTGAATAGGACAATTTCACCGAGGCACTGTGCAATAACTGTGAACGGTTTCAGTGAATGTTATTTCTCGTTTAAACCTGTCCCCTCTCACATTCGATCATTTGCGTTGCACTCTTTTCCCCTGGGCGTTTTATAAGCTATAAACACTTTTGATACGGGCATCGAGTCTTTGTTTCATTGCGGACATGGACCGGCTGAGATAGCTGGCCCGTGTGCGAGAAGTTTCGCGGAGTCCCCTAATTGGCAGTTAATTTAATAAGCTTGATTAATCTTCGAATTAAATTCGACCGCGACTCGCGGACGAATTAAGCTGAGCGCGTACTTATCGAAGAAAAAGGAGGAGGAGGAACGAAACAGGGAAACTGTGGTGACACGAAAAATAAAGCGGTAGAGAGAAATGTGTTGGTCGAGTGAAATGTTTTCTCGTATTTCTCCCTGCCACCGACAGCTGTGGTCGCCTTTCTGCGTTTTCGAATCTCATATAAGGTCGAGAAAGTATGCCCGACTGCAAACTTCGCCGTACTCGTTCGTACCTTCTTTTCTTCTTTTTCAATACAAATGTATGGTAATTTGCCCGGCTTCGCAAATGTGCGTCAATTTTTTCGTCGCCACGTCGATTTCGACGCGGCAAAAATGCCGGCATAGAACGGCTCGCCCGAAAGATTCGCGAGCAATGAATTATCTCCCCGGTGGTCTACTGATTTTATTTTGATGAATTTCGAAAAGGAGCCCGCGGCCACGAGGCATTAGTCACGGTGTAATTGGCGAAGGGAAGGTTCTATACGTGCGACCACCATCTCCAAGAGTTTCCTCCAAGAGGCATCGTTTGACTCGCCCGAAACCCTCCTTATAACGAATCGCTCAAATTGACAGGCATTATTAAAACTTATTTCTCCCGCTTTTTTCTTTTCGCTCTGCACGCACGCACGGGCAAATTTGATTATTTCTTAAAATTGTTTCACTATCCTCGCTGTCGCGACAGCAATGTCGGGAGTTCTCTTTGAAGTACGGCAAGAGGAATGTTCTCAGCGATAGTTTAACATTCAGTGAAATAGAGTCGAGATCGGGACGACAATCTTTACCCTGTTTCTCTGTGCGTCTCGTAAAAACCGATTCGATAAAGATACCGTAGCTGTTTCTCCGCTTGGAAGCCGCGAATACGAGACTGTATATCTGACAATTTTTAATACAAATTCGAAAAAGGGAACGATGTCAAAGTACCCTGGAAAACGGCACGGCAGTCTCGCCGAACAATAGGTTCATTTCGAATTCGATGGTTTTTGATAATGCACGGGGCACGATATAATCAGAGAACGGGGTGCAGCTCGCGAGAGTCAAAGCGTGGTTTACGATCATGGCGGAGGATGATGTTCGAGGATTTAATTAGCATAGAATTATAAAATGTCAAAAGGTAGGCGTTTCACGTGAAGAGAGATCTGACTCGGATCTTCGCGGAAATGTTGCAGCCGCGGGCAATAATCTGTCCCGCTGGATTATTCGAGTGTTGGTTATCGCGGCTGTTCGTCGTATTTGCATGCACGCCCAATATATTTGCCGATTACCTTTACGGCGTTTTCTATCGGTGTTTACATCGTACTTCACGTGATACGAAAACACCGTCGTATCAATTACACACGGGTATCCTGTGTACAGGTGAAATTAACGAGACACTTGCAAAAAGAAGCGGCGGGCAAACGAAAGAAGGAAAAAAAAGGGAGAAAGAAAGAAGCTCGACTGGTAAAAATGTCGAAGTGGCGCCACGATGTTCTCGAAGCAGTCGATTCTCATGGAGTCGATCCACGAACGCGAATTCCACGTCCCACACGTTTCCATGGTTTTCAGTTTTGCTGGCGGTGGTCCCCGCCACGTTTTTTCCGCAACTTTTATTCTCCCTCTCTCTCGCTCTCTCTCTCTCCCTCGCTGTCTTTGTCCTCTTTTCACCCATCCTTTTTCGTTCTCGCTTCTTACCTTATCCGAGGTTCTTTAATTCGCATGCGTGGGCGCGAATGGACCGCGAATAACCATTCTGTCCTTCTCCACGACCGCGATCTCACCAGCCCCTGTCTCCCTTCTTCCCACGGGTGGATTCTCGCGCGAGCGCCAAAAGCACGCGCTTTTAAACGCTATAATCGCGTGGCCCTTTGGAAGCTAATGCATTCGATCGTTGATTTATGCACTATCCACGTCGAATATATTGGGACTCACTTCGTGTATGAAATTAATTTCGTACATGCCCCGCTGGCCTCGCGGTCGTGTAACTATCAATAATAAAACCTCTGGGGCTTATACACTTCTAAAGATCTCTCTTCGACGGCTGTTAGTCGTTCTCGTCTCACCGTCTCCTTCGATTTTATTTCCCCCACTCTGTTTGTGGTTTCACTTGCATACTATTATAAACGATCTTTCCTTACTTCATATTTTCTTTGTACCTATATACCTACGTATATGTACTTATACGTTGCACTTGCATAGATCTTCAGAATATCCCATACGGAACACACGCAGCAAGCAGCAATGTCGGAGATAGTCGAACCACTCTATAAGTGGTACCTAAAAGAGGTATCGACCGGTGATTAAGATTAGCGATTAGAGGGTATGTATCTGGTAAAAGTACCAGGACCTCGATAAGGATACCGTTCGTTCGCTTCCCACACGGCCGAGACAACGAGCCGTATAAAACTTATACGTATACACGTATGTGTATGTGTGCATATACGCTCGTGTTAGAGACGGTGGGAGAAAGGTTGCGCGGAAGCATCGAGCTTACAGAGAACCGATACACATGTCGCGTTATTAATATTGGCTGCACTCCGGCACCGTCAGAATCCACGATCTCCCCATTCTCTCTTCTACCTTCTCCTTTTTGTTTTGTCTGTACCCTGGAATCTCGTCCCGAAGTGTATAATCTTGCACGCGAAGTTCGGGGACACGGTGCCACCCGGCAATCTGCATATGCTTATGCCGCTATATTCCGACAGGCGAAACCCTTCTCACGAAAAAGACGAAACGGTGGAAGCTTGTCGATAACGCGAGCTGTCGTCAACCTCTCTCGCCTCTCGTAGAAAAGCTGTCTCCGCTGCCTCACCAATCTACTCAGAAATTCGTTTCGACGTTATTAGGGGGCTTGGGTTGTATCGTAACGCGGTTCCAGCCACGAGGGTGGTGTAGGTTGTAACATATTTGCGGGGTCGTAATTCTAGTACAGCGGCGCAATGTTTAAAAGGTATACGCGCGAAACTATTCGCCCACAACGTGCCTCTCTATATCGGGCACGGATCGGCTCGTATTCTTTTCTTCGCGTGGAAACGGTCAGCACTGATTAATAGAATTCTATTCTTGTCCCGGACTTGATCCGTTTCTGGAGGTTGCTGCGAGGACTTTCAATGTAAAGCACGTACCTGCGAACAGGAGGCAGGTTTATCGCGATGCAATTATGCTCGAGGACATACAATTGCAGACGATTCCGTTGAAAAGCTGCTATCGTGAGAAATCTAAGAGATCTAAGAGACAACTTGCAAAATCACGATTCAATATTTTATGTGTAAAAGCGCAATTAACATTAACATTGCGCGTGCCTTTTCGTCGCAGTTTCCACGGTGTGAATATTATGGGTTACCGTGTCACGTTCACAGTGGGTATAATAAAATAACCATTATCCTTGCTGGATGACCCGCGATTCGATCTCGCGATATCTCTAAAAGGGATATTCACGATCGAGCAACGAGCATCAGATCACGCGATATGGCGTTCTTTCTCTCGGTGGAACGAAAAGTTTCTCTCACGAGTATCCAGTAAGTGTCGATTACCCTTCACGCTCTTCAACGCCACGTTTAAAACCAACCTTGTATTCCATTCTCAACCCCCGCTATCGATCATATACCGGCAGCTGGAAACCTTCGACGATCAAATCCATCGCAGTTTTCCCAAAAATACCGAGCAACCCCGCCCACGTTTCTCATTTCCACGGAACCTCCTCGTTAACGGTTATGCGGAAAACGTGGTCCCACGATTGTACTCGTCGTTAATTTTCCCACCCTCGTAACACCAGCCTCGGGACCTCGTGATGGATCCGGAGGTTCCACGGACGGCGAAGTAGGATGTTTTTCTCATGAGCTCACGGTGCATCGCGGAGACTCGTTTGGATCGCGTTTGGAAGACTTTACCTCTGCCTTCCATATATGTAATGACCGGGGTCCGAGGGAGACGAGGGAGCGAGAGCGCGACAGAGAGTGGGCCTAGTGGATGGTAAAAGAGGGACCAGGTTCGTTGAAGAGCGATCGAGAGGGGACGATAAAGAAACAGGCGTGGAAAGAAGGTGAAAGAAAAAGACGGATGCTGGATGAGAGAGGTGGAACGAAGAGAAACACGAGCGGCGAGGCCCAGGAGTATGGGCCCCACCTAGACGCGTGGGACCGACACCCACGATCCCTGCATCAACGTACCGACTCTCATCGCGCACACGCGGCACTTACATATAGCAGGGTTTTACGACGGGGAGACGGCCTGTCGTAGTAATAAGAGGGGCCCTGGCCACGCGCGCTGGGCCTGCCAACCACTCAGAATAGAGGGTCGATCTCCTACGTTCATACGAATGTTACTCTATCGTTTGTGATCTCGCCGATAAGAGAGCGGATTCGAGTCCCGATCGGAAAGTCGTGGTGGAAGATGAATCGCCACTGCTGTTAAAGTACCTCGATTTCTAATGGAAGCACGAGGGGTTTTATACATAGGTGGTCCGGTGAAAAGAAATTTGATTTTATAGTCGTGGGTGTTACTTAGAAATATAGCGTGGAAATGATTTGATTCAATGTGACGGGTGTTTGTGGACAATATTGAATCGTATAGGCGATGGATAGATAGATTTATGGTTTTTTAAGCCTTTAGGCATGTATACTGGCTTTCCTTATTTTTCTTTGGAAATTTGGTCCGGCGGTTTTCTATTGTTATTTCTGTTTATATTTTCTGTCGATTCTTTGTCATTTTTGTGGCACATACATACCTGGAATATAGTATTCTGATTTATCACATGTTTTTAGGGTTTCTAGTTCCTTGAAGATTTCATAAATTTAATTAATTCGCACACCTGTTTGCAAGACTTTGCTGAAGCTTTCGCACTACTACAAATGCAGATTTAATTCTGCTCTAGAGAATAAGGGAATAATTTTATTCTCCCTCAAATCATTTTACACTAATTTTAATATATGACAAGACCGTTATTGTAGCTTTTAAGAGGTCGACAATTTTTCGACATAACAAAACGGTGCTTGCAACGAGTAAAAGCAAAGGTCCAAAAGGTGTATCGAGCTACACGTGTTACATATTTCTCTCCTACGTTAATATTCTAACGGTCCATGGTGAAGTGGGCTCGCTTTAAAAACATTTTCGACGCCTGTTCAAATTTATGTCGAATGTCGGTTTCCAGGTAGAGGGAACTGCAGCGACCAGAGCGGGGCGATTGAAATGGAACGCGAACGATCGAGGGTGGAGTGTATCGGTTTTCTGTTCTCTGAAATTCCTATGGTAAAGTTCAACTTGACGCGTGCACTGCGCCACTTATTATTCCAGCGTGAAAGCCGATATTCTGGGCCTTACACGTGTTACCTGTTAGCAACACGAGCTTCCTGATAGGTAAGACGGATCGCTGTGCGAGAATCGGCGGTGAATTTACAGGAAACGAGTAGGTGTTGGACAGTGGTTGCACACATTAGAAAGGAACGATTTCACGAAATAACATCTCGCCTATTAGCGGCACAGTGAATAATCGCGCGAAGGAAATGGCTTGTTAATTGGGCAACGTAGGGGGTGTAATGATTAATGGTGCGAAGGTGTTGAGACGTATCAGAACGTATCACCGCTCGGATGGTACAATATTTCGTTATCGACGCGTCCATTCTTTCGGGTCATTTTTAAAAACGGTGACGACTGAGCGCGCAGACAATGTTCCTTTTCGAGAGCATAATTATGCTGTTCGATGGACTCGTCGATAAAAAAAAGCCACATTAATCACGGATCATACTCGTCGAGCGGCTCGAAACCCGGCCGCCGAAGATTTATTTTGTGCTCCTAAATGCGTACGGCTGATTGATCTTAATCCTGATCCCCCGCATTTTGTTCTGCTTATCTGCTTTTGAATATCTCCCGACCGCCCAGGCGTGCCATTCTTTCGACAACTAAATTTGTGCTTGAAGAACAATTTGACGGTGTGGGAAGAGGGCTATCCTTCTTCGTAGTTTAACGGCATTAAAGGGTGCCTTGTACGGATTTCCGACGGTAATAATGTATCGGTGATAAATCCGTGCGAGTCACAATTTTGTCGGTGTAAAATGAACAATTTATGGAAAGGGGCGCACGAGTGCTTTTGATACGGCCGTTCATATATCATAATTAAACGCCACGGAAATGCATCGAACTCGAACGTCTATAATTCTCCGTGTGACTTCGAAAAGCGAGCGACTTGTCCGCTCCACCTCCGCAGGCGTGTTTT
This sequence comes from Nomada fabriciana, assembly GCA_907165295.1. NCBI lineage: Eukaryota > Metazoa > Arthropoda > Insecta > Hymenoptera > Apidae > Nomada > Nomada fabriciana. The sequence continues at coordinate 8,474,903 of OU015693.1, read as the reverse complement.
CGTGTCGCTGCGATGTTAGAAAATTATTACAGATATCAATGTATCACTTGCTCGACAGTTCGTGGCGGTGTAACGTCCTGGTTGTACCCTCGTCATACAAGATCCACCAAAACAATTAAATATATCGCGTGCAACTGACATCGAAAGAATTAAAGAAAAGCGATAATAAAAATTTCATCGACATTCTGCATGGCCCTCTAGAAAACGGAAAAAAAGAAAGAGCAGAAAAGAAATGTGGCGTGTAAACAGTAGGCAGCAGTGCTTGGAACTCGCGAGGAAGATGCAACCGGTGTAGCCTTAAGGCCGTTCTTACAACTCCTAACACCAGCGTGGAACAACCAGAAGAGAGACCTGATTCACGCCTGTAGATCCCACGGTCAGATTGTTCATGCATTTCTTTCCAAACCCCGTAGAAGCATCTCGATACCGTGTTAATAAATCTGCCTAATACAAGGGGCGCGGCCCTTGGGGTTTCACGGTTAAGGGCTCGTTCACATCGCGGATCTCGGTGCACGCGTTTTATCGCTCAACCTCGAATAAATCTCGACATGCTCGTCGATTGTGCCTTCTTCTTTTCATACCGAATCTTTCTGCTCCGTCTTCTCCTCTTCTTCTTCTTCTCTTCTTTAAGACTGTTCAAGAGCTTCGCTTCTTGTTGCCGAAGATGCGCCACTACGGTGCATCGGCTCGAGTTTCCGGTTCTCCATTGTGCACGCCTTTGCCGGCCCCTCCTTTTCTCTTGTTCTGCCATCCTTCTGTCTTTTATTCACCTTCATCTTTGTCTTTGTCCATCCACCTTCTCTTTAGCTCCGAACGGAGGATTCTATAAAGACTAGATTGTAAGCGAGACGGCTCTCTTGTATCAAGTTGTTCTTCCAGGCGTGGGCGCACCCCTTGTTTTTTTCGCTTTGGTCCTAGAACAGTGTTTCCCAAAGTACGCAACGCCCTCCATACTTTTCCCCTCGTTCGCTCTGTCATTGTTTATACGCTATCTTTTTTTCCTTTTAATGCTTGTTTTATTCGATTCAGATTTAACGTGTCGCATAATTCGATAAGTTTATCCGGGGGATTGCATTTTTCTTTATCGCAAACTGAACATTTCTGATTAGGGTTGTTTAGAATTGCTTAGCAATTTAGTTATTCAATATAGCAGCAAGTGAGATTTCGATAGCTTAAAATCATTTGCAGTAGCGTTTACGTGTATTGGCTTTGCTGCTAATAATTTCATTGAAACGGAGGACGAGTTTTCAAACGAAGAAATCCTGCCTTAATCGAAAGAATGGTATCGTATTTGCTGCAATACATACACGTTTCTGCGTTGGTTGGAATAAAAGGACGAGGCAGTCCAGGAATACTCGTTTATCTTGAAATACTTCGGGCTGAAGAGTGTTTGTCCGCTTATACCTCGTTCTTGTGTACTGTTATTTCTCGATACAAAATAGATATAAAATCTCGGGATCTTATTTAAAATTTCCACCGCAATCTTTGTAATATAATTTGCATAGAAACGTTTAAACCCCAAGCATTTTCCTGTACGCATTCAATATTTAGTACAGTACAGTGGTTCAATATTTTCTCGAAAAATACGCTTTCTCTATATGTATAGCGATAAAGATTGTTTCGTACGTGCTTTGGTCGACCAACATCGACCGTTCCTCTGTAAGTTTTTCAATTTATCGTTGATCCTTCGTTGGTCTCCCGAAGAAACAATCTAAAAATATTGTACAGTACGGTTGATTCGTGCGCGACCCCGGGCGTGACGTATTTTCCGAAAAAACAATTTTGCCGTCCCTTCGGGGTGCAGCGGTGTTATTGGCTGCGAAATTTCTCTTCCACTTTGGCCACGAAATCGTCCTCTTTCCAAAACCGTTTCAGCCTGTTAGCAGGGATAGCCTGTAATCATCACGTACCAAGATCGGTGAGGTTTCTTACGTGATGGCCAATAAATATCGCGCCCACTCTTCTTATTAACGCAGTCCACCATTTTCGGTTTCCCCTTTCGGACGCGCAATTACCCCGTTGTCATCTTCAATTTGTGAACTTTGAGTTACGTGATTACTATGATCAAGATTATCAGGGGAAGAAGAGAGAGAAGATTCTCTAATCAGCTCAAATGACTTCTGTGGGGTGGTCCTTTAAGTAAACGTTCGGTAGATAGAATCGAAGTGATTTATGCGGACGGTTATTACAAGTTATGACGTCAGAATTTTTTGTATAGAAATCATTTACATGCGCGGAACACGATGTAGTAAATCTGTAATACGTTTTTATGGCGTGGTTGAAGTTTTATTACGACTGCCGTAGTTTGTAATTTCATATTCACAATCTTCGAAATTGGACGCAACTAAATATACCTTTTGAATTGGAATAATCGACGGATGCAAGGGCAATTCTGATAATGAATTTCGATAATTTATTTGGAGCTATCTTATTTTCGACACCTAATCAAATTTTGATTATTGAGATTGATTTTGAACAAAATTCCACGAACATTAATAATTCAACGTGGCTAAAGGATAACAATGAGTTCGCGACGAATCAGAGCCGCTGAACCGCAGACTTGCGACGAATATTGAGCGATTCGTAGCACGAAGGCGATATACCCTGGTAAGAAAAAGCTGTGGATGAGAGAGAAAGAAGGTGAATAAATAAAGAGAGGAACGGCGTCGTTCGCAATATGATTAATGTGGCCGATCGACGGCGAGAGAGAAACAGAACCAGTCGGTCCAGAAAGCCGCCTTCGGCTCGATTCTTCATGGTGGTTTTCAGTCGAACAGGGAACGGAGGAATCGATCGATTGGGCACCAGTCGGTTTCTCGATTCTTCATGCTTGTGTGTATGTAAATCGTCTGCCGTTGACTGCGTCGAAACGCTACAGATAGATGTGCAAACGTTGCAACTTTATTCGTAACAGCGAACGGTAAATAGGGGCAAATTGTAGCCGCGTTTCGATGAATTTACAGTAATTACTTGAAAGTAAAAATATGATTCTATTTCGTGGTATTTTATTTCAGGGAATTTATTGAACAAACGCCAGGTAGCGTATTTTATGTTACCTAATCAAAGAATTTATATTTTCAACGTGCACCTATTACATACTTGGACAATAAACCGATAAATTGAGTCTAGAGATATAGTGTATATTTGCTGCCATTTTTTGTTATACATTCCAAGATGCATTAGTAATAATTTACAGAATTTTCTTTTTATTAAATTTACAGAATGTTAAGATAGAATTTAATACCGTATGGGCCAGATCCATATATGTAGTTGCATTTTTCTAAAATCATTTTTCAATTGCAACGAATTAAAAACACTTCTTTAACACAGCTTCGACTTATGTAACCCAAGCAATTAACCCCACTCATTTGTCCCGTATATTCAACCACGGTGATCGTAAGGGCTGACTTTCTCACAGTTCGCCACGTTTACTTGTCCAAGTAGGCTTTTATTTGGTCACTGGATCAGAATGCTCTTCTTCCTCTTAATCCTCTCTATCCCCGTGGCCCAGCTCGTTTGTTCGCATCATTAGAGGCTCGCGTGCGGCAATTTGCCACGCCCAGATACAAGAATTCGCACCTTCGACCGCTGTGGATGGACTAAAAAGGAAGAGTCCTGGTACGGATTCTTTTCTTATCAAGCGTTGAGAAAGTGCGGCCCGCTCTCGTCCCTGTGCCGAACTCCTTCCCTAAGTCGTTCATTTGGAACAGCCTTGAATAATGCACCAGGGATGTCCCTTGACCTGCTTGCTGCGGAACGAACTTACAATGAGATCTTTTTCGAGTCACGCGAGCCAAGTGTTTCAGAGGAACGCTATTGAAGAGATGCCAGGCAACGATACACGGTCTCGTGTCGGAAGGTTATAATTTCGTTGTCGTTTGAACCGGGCCATCTTCGTTGTCTCGTGGCGTCGGTCGATTAAAATTGAATGGTGGCAGCGCCGAAATATCATTTTCATTTAAGACAGATAGCAATGTAAAAGTAATTAAAAAGTAATTAAACTATTCATTTTTGTACCCTATAGTTGGAATTTCATTTTTTCCACGGAATCGACGAGCAATCGAATATTAATAGCACGCCAGTCATTATGCATCGATCGGATACTCGTGATATAAATGTTCGACAGCTCTGCATAATAAATTAGTTCCCTCGCGATTCGATAAACCGTTCTTTTTGCGTCGATCGATGGGCAACCATGCCGCTAATGAATTTTGAGTGGTATAAAAATAGGGCCCCGACGTCTGCCGTAACGTCGACGGAAGACGGCCGTGGCACAATGTCGTTGGTTAATTAATCCATAAATATTATCTACCACGGAGACACATTAACGATAAAACGCGTGTTCTCAATATTTCCTTATCGCCGATGAGATTGAATATTAATTCAACTTCGTTTTGATGGCGAGTCGCTTCGAAGGTATGGGCTACCGGATCGAAGATCGTCGATTGGATCCAACACTGTGAAATCTTGCTCACACGAGCAGAGGCGCTGCAGAACATTGGTAAATTTGTCTTATATTCCTGCTAATATTATGCCATTTGCATAAGTATTTATAGATTTCCAGTTGCATTCCTTTATCGGCAACGATGAGGACGATTAAGGTATACATGGATTTTTACTGCCATGACAAGAAAAATCGTCGACAGATAAGAAAGTGCGATTTCGATACGCACGAACGTTACACCTTCGGTATTCGTAATGCCAGGAACTTTTAAGATATTTAGGGAACTCTTAAATATGAAGCAAACGACGGCGCACACGGTGCAATATCAAGAACCGAATATTTATCGAGGATAAGTCTGAAGTGATCCGAAAATCTGCGGCTGGAAGGGTGGTTCGGATTCTTCCTTTAGCTTCGTTTATCCAAGGATGAAAGTGCAAATATTTGCTCGACGATAGCAGGATACGCTCAAACGGAACCTTGCACGGCGCAGGCAATAAGCACGGCAGAAACTAAGGAAAGTCGAAAGCCAAAACATGACCGGTATTCGTTCGATCGGTGAAAAAAATTTGTCGAGCGAAAATACAAAAACGGCGAGACGAGGCAGAGTTTAAATGAGAACACGCCGGTTCACGGTTTGCGACGTGTAGTGACACGAACACTGGTTTCGAACGGCCAGTTGGGACATTTACCATCATTCCCGATGTTTGTATTTCTCATCTACCAGTTTCACCACCCACACTCCAGACCGTTGGAATTCCTCGTTCTTTTTCTCGTCCTTCGTTCACCGGTGACTAACGCGCCGTGACGAAATGAAATATCTGATTTACACGTTTGATGCTGCGTCTTGTCCGAATATTTCGCGTTAATGACTCCTCACCGATGTCCGCCGGGAAGACCAATTTGAGCATTCTTTCAATTCACGTGTATAAATTGCTTCGATCAACACGGTGCATTTGAAGCAGCTATTCTAAGAAGTTCGTCGTTTCTTCGAAACGGATCTTCGCATTGGTTAGAAATCTTTGATTGGGATAATCGGATACGCGGGGTGGACGCAATGTTTCACTGCGAGCGAATTCTAGGGTAGTGTGACTGTCCGCACGGTAAACACCTGTGGCGAAATATCTATAAACCAGTGACGTCACAGGAAACAAGATCGCGTTACGTGTAATGCCACTCTTGCAAGTGCAGCGTCCTTGGCTTCCTCTTTCGAGGCTTTACTGCCATCCTATTGCCACTGCAGAAGCAGTCCTAGAAAAGGCGCTATCCTACCGAGCGTAACAAATGGTCGCGATTAAAAGACAGCATGGCGTAGGAACGTGAACGGCGTTATTCGATATCTCTGCTCCAGCCAAACGTTTTATGGTTTTACGGTCCCATGTGGTTTGGCTCCTGTGATCCCAATTAAATGTCACAGAGATGTACCGATACGAACTGTTTAACGAGATCGGCCCGACTGACGGGATTAAAGAGACAATTGCTTGAAATTGTGTTTCTTGCGTTGCGTAACGTTCAGGACTAGGTATATGTAAGTTTGATGAAGCGAATGAGGGGGGAATAGTTCAAGGTATATATTACGTAGGAATTTATGTATCAATCATGGTAACGTGAAATTTATAGTCTTATCACTGTCTCGGCAGCCTTTATTTTTATTAGATGTCTAATATCTCCTTGTTTGTAATACTGCCTGGCTCACAATACCTGTGCCATAAATACGGTGAAATGATTCATAGCTTTTCGATCACCGTTGCCCGTAGAATTTATACCCACTTATTTCGTTCCCGTGGTCCGCAGGTAATACATATTTCCAGACTCTATTAAATCTGCCTATCGAACTCCTTACTTCATATCAATGGCCATTTAATTCGCATCTTTAAAACTTTTCTGGCATTCAGCAAAGTTGTAATCAAATTGCATATCTCTTAACAAGACTGCATTATTATTATTATTATTACAAGGTACTATAATTCTATTGTACAAGACTTTATACCTGCACAAATTGTAAGTTCTCTGCTCCACCTGCCCCAAAAAATCGCGACCAAATCTAAAAACTCGAAAGAATAATACGAAAATATACAATCGAGTTCTCACACACCCGCAGCAATACTAAAAAGTTCCGACTCCCCGGCTCGCGCGCACGAAAATCCTGAAGCGAAGGAAACGCAAGTACGCGAGTCGCTCGAAAAAAGAAACGGGAACACAGGAAACGCGAGAGAGAGTTCGTCCAAGGAGTTCCCGATCGAAGGGGACGCCATTACACAAATTCGCTCAAAGTATCTCGGTGAAACACGAAACAAGGGGATCGCGATACGTTATTTTGACAAGCCGCGCGTGCAGCCGTGGCCGTGTCGCGCGTGAACGCCCGGAAGAGCGTGAATATTCAAATGCCCGTTGCCTGGCATCTCTCGTTGCTCGTCTCTCGTTCCGTAGAAGCCGCGAAGCTGCCGGTACCTCGATGGAGTAGACACGAAGAAACCCGTTCGGTCGCGTGGCTCGCCCACGCGTTGCGTGTGTGTGCGCTGCCTTACTCGTCTTCCCCCCACCCCTCTCTTTTTACGCACCCTCTCTCTTTCCGTTTCTCCCTCTTGGCGGATAACCCGCAAGGTCCTCGATCTTAACGATGAACCACCGACAGGAACGTGTCGATGTCTCTCGTCGTCGTCCGCCCCACGGTGCAGCCTTATCTCGTCACGTCGATGGGCCTTATTATCGGGCCGGCTGCTGCGAGAGAAGCTGTCTAATGCACCGGCCGATTGGCACTTACGTTTCGTGGCCGTTCGTATGGCAAGGTGCGATAATACGGTAGGCGGCATCCGACCGATAGAGTTGTACATATTAAGAGTGGCGTTCGGATGCGCTCATTTGAATCGGCTTCTCTATCCCATTCCCCGAAGGCCTATCTTCTTCTGTCGTCCACGCGATCCGTGGTGAGATGGAACGCGGGGGTTAATTAAGGATTCATAGATGGAATTCGAACGCCGGCGGGTTTAATTATTGCGGCCGACCGACCTTCCTGTCATGTGAACGGAGTTGAAGATGTTCGTTTCAATGGAGTCTCGCAGCGGTGTCCTGGATTTTGGAAGCTTTCACTTTGACCATTTTACGAGATGCGTATTATCATTTTGTTTGTTTCAATTCAATTGTCAAGAATGACTTAATCAATTGTCAAGAATTCGACGAAGGATAGGTATTCTTAGATTAGTGCCGGGATGATTGGCGGGGCGGAGAATTGTACAATTGTCGATGTTGAATTTAGATTGTGCGGTAATAATTGCCGCATGAATAGAGCGTATCGAGCGGATAATAAGCAATCAATCTCGGAGAATCGAGTCGGGGCAAAACACCGTAGATCTCTCGATACCGCGTGACACTTACTGCTGGAATTCATCGTTTCTCAATAGGGGATCGGAGTACGAGGGACTTGAATTCGCCTGAGGTGCGTTCGTGCCGGTATACGATAGAAGGCCTCGCCGATAGTTATACGGACTAGGCTCTCCGGTGCTCCATATAGGAGAGCGACACACAGCGATCGTCGCGGCGGCAATAAAATCCAGCAATATGCACGTCGTACGTACCGCGACGATCATTTTCGCGGTGCTGATATATACTGGTACGCTTTACTACCCTGGTAGCAATATTATAGCTTATAAATTCCTGCGCGCACGCTGCTGCGCGTTTCAAGATATAAATGGTGCACTTAAGTTGGATGTCGTTCACACATAATGACGCCTTCAAAGCTTACCTACCAGAACACAATCCACGAAGTGTCACCCGGTGGTTCGTCACGGATTTTCTCACACTTTTTAGGACAAATATGTAGGTGTATACTGTATACAGTCTATTACGTGGGGGCTAAATTTTTGATCGACTCACACAAATGATATTCACCAGGGTGGTAACACTCTAGACAACGATAGCTGAGAATATTGTTCCGTTGATTTCCATTGTAGTTTCAAACTTGAGTGGTCAACGTTGAATAACAAGCGTGGCTCAGGTAGTGTAGGTACTGTGTACGACGATGTTTTTACGACTATTGCTTTATGCCGAACAGAAGATAATTGATACACAGCTGCAGGGCAAGAGCTTCTGTCGAACATTATTCGCATAGAGATTATGATTTCTGGCAACGAACAGGCTCATTCGTGTTACGTAGAACGGAGTATAAGGAAGACCAGAGCGAAGACGAGGGAGAAGAAGGTGGAGTAGGAGAACGAGAAGGTGAACGAGGAGGAGAAGGGGTGGAAAAAGAAAGCGAAAAGCAACGAACGCGGTCCGTTATCCAAGAGCCTCGTCGTAAAAGACACAGGAGTTATGAAGAGAACGCGCATCCAGCGGCTGGCCAATTGGAAAATTTCTTTTTCGGCCTTCTCCCTCTCTTCCCACTCTGGCCCCTCTATCCTTTTGGCCACCTTGTTGTTTTACTCTACTCGCCTCCACCCACGAGCGATTTACGAGCGAAGTGAAAGACACTCGTCTGTTCGTTGCCACTTTTATACCGAACTGGCCATAAGATAAGCACGACACTAATTTATATATTTAATGGAATTCCACGGACGGATCATTCAGCCACGGACCAGCCACCGAAGTCACGCGAAATCTGGACCCCCTTTGAGACGATAGGACAAAATATTTATTTACTGTTTCCCTCTCCTTTCTTCGTTCACCTCTCATTCGTATTGTCACTTTTGTAGCTTAATAAACCGTAAACTCTGCTCGGGACGGCGGGCCATCGCTTGCCTCGCTCTATTGTTCGGCCGCGGGGTTCATAAAACGGGACACCAAAACCGGGGTGCTCAGGGTCGATCCAGAAATTATTCGCGATCGCGATCGTATCTGTCGCTCTGGGAATATTTACGGGACGATCGCGCGGACGGTCGAGCTTGAATGTCTTCATCGGGAGGAGAAGGCAATCGGCGCGGCGTGAGACGATACTCGATCTCCGCGATGCAACGGTTTCTCGTTCTCTTGTATTGCCGAGAATAAACGACCGGTAGTATCGTAGGACGCGTTGATAAACGAGACGCTTGGTCCAAATGCGACGGTTAGATCGCTAGCTGCCCACCATATCGGGCGGACACGCGTCGTTTGCTGGTGCAATTTCGAAAATATCCACGGAGCACGCCGCTCGTGTCGCGGATGCTCCCCTTGAAAAGGACGAAATAAAAGAAGTGGAAGACAATAAAAAATCGGCGAAAGGATCGGCCCCGTGTAATAAGTATTTATATTAGGTTTTTTTCTTTCGTATCCCCCGATGACCGGCAAAGTATAAAATTCTCCTCGGATCGCATGGAATCCACGGCGCCGTTTACTCGCTCGATCGTTTTAATTTTATGTCGCTCGTATGCCGGGGGAAATTAAGGGCGGCGAGATTCCTACCGGATACTTGTGCGACCGCAACGATTGCAATAAATTGAATCGCGAAGGGCAACTTTCTCCGCGGGGGTACGCGTAGGTGGTTGTCGAATATTGCTTCGATACTGGTTTGAAACGAGCAGGAAGCATTCGTTTCGAATACGGCGCTCGATTTAAGTTTCTTTTTCGAATAGCACCGCCGCGACACGCCGCGCCGGCAGCCCAGGCACCTCTCCGCTTCGGTCGGACGCAAACGGAACGAGGAGAAACAGAAAACCAACGTAAAAGAGAAGGAGAAACAATAAGTATCCATGAATTTTCATCAACTCGTCGATTCTTAAAACCTCTTTAAAAAAAAGAGGAGAATATTCAGGAGCTAAACACAATGGTTACCATCGATTCGTCGAGCAGAGTCTTCCGGGCATCCGGCTCGTGAGCCCGCGAATCAGATAACCTTGCTCGCCAATTACGTTATCGCGTATAAAGCTGCAGCAAGAAAAATCCAATGAGCCCGAATAAGGATAGAGGGGGCGGGTTGAAAGCTTCATCGCCGCGGCAGAAAAGAATCGTCGAGGAAGAAAAAGCATACCCGACGATACCCGGCGAGTAATAGAGCCGTGTACTCGTCGTCCTGGACATTATCTGATGGGAATTTGCATCCTCCCTTGCCTCTCGCTATAAATACTTAACGTTGCACCGCCGATCGCGGATGAGCCGACTGGATTCGAACCCGACTCGCGACTTCGTTCGATCCGATCGGACGGCCGAGGTATCGACTCCGTTCGACTCGCGTCGACTGCACACTTTCGAATCGAGCCTGATGCCCCGATCACTTGGCGAACGCGTTGTTGTCCGCGAGTGGGCCGCCGCGGAACCGCGCCGGCATTGTACTCCTTTTTCCACGCGCGCTTTCAGCCGGCGCGGCTGCCCGCTCGAACGGCTGCGCAAAACGACAAATTATGTACTGGCATTTGCATATTTGATACGTGGCTACAACGTCCCGGAGGAAACGGTCCCGGTACTGAGTTACGTTAACGACGCCGCGGCGCTGGCTCGGTTCGGCTCGCTTTTCGTTTCTCTCGTTGTGTTCCGTTCTCAGCTGGTTAGTCGTCGCTCGAGCGCACCACCTCGCGTACGTGCATTACTTTGCAGGTAGATTGAGCACGTTGGCCTCTAATCGGGTTGCGAAAAATCTGTCGATTGAGTTCGAATCGCGGCGCACGTTCTGGACAAGCCGCACCGAACCGGTAAATTTGTCGACCGGCTGATAGCCGCAAGAACTTATGGAAACAGTGACAGGGAATGACTTATGCAACGCAGGGAACTGGCGAAAAGTTTCAATCGATTCGTAGATACGGTGTCTACACGTGTTTCGCTTGTATCGTTCCCTGTACGCTTGGGATCGATTCATTTTCGCGCGCGCTTCAGTTCCAGTTAATCTGGCTTTCTGGCACTGCGTAAATACGCCACGGAACGGGCTTCTCGTGTTGTAAGCTTCGATTGCGTAATTACCTGCGCGGCGAAGTCGCCGCCCGTTTTCGTAATATTGCACCGGCTGCTGTTAATCCCCGCTGTTTAAGAGCACATCGCTGATGCGGCGAGATTGTAATTCTGATACGAAATTGATCCTGTAATTCAGGTAGCCATTGGCGGATGTACGCAAATACATAGTAATAGTATCTTAACTCGATCGATGTCGTTTCGCGTCGCGTATCACAAGTGGATAGTCCCACCTGGCGTTTCCCACTCGACTTATATTAATACAGACCTCTAGGCGCGGCGGTTCGTGTTTGTTTGCGAATCGTTGCAGATCTTAGCTCACGGCGCTCACGAGTAGCGACAAATTGTTCGCTCGTATTTGCGCGTTAAACGCGCGGCTGATCATTTTTGGAAAATCCAAAAAATCGCGTGCACCTACTCTACCCGCGAGACGCGAGTAATGCCTTCGCCTCGTGTGCATAACGTTCGACACGTGGGATGTCGGGTTAAAATACGCGCATCTTTTGCGCCGCGGCCATTGTGTTCTCTGTTTCTCTTTCCACCTGGAATACGACCCGTAAAGAGGACATATCATATAGCTGCATTTGCATAATTCACACGTGGGTATGGGATGCGCGCATTCGCGAGAGGTACGAATATTATTTCCCTCGTTTACCCGCCCGCCCCTGCGGTTTACTTTTTTCCTTTGTTCTATCACTACCCGTTGTAGTTTGGATTGTTCAACATCCCCGATACCCGCTTCACGATACACCGACAATGGTGCACGTTGCCCGACTCGACCACGACACTCGCCTATTCACAACGAAACGCGAGGGCCCATTTCGTTCGGACGCGAAACCCTTGAACGTCCCTTACAATGCCGCGCTTTTAGATAAGCGCCCCCCCGAGCAATCGATATCCGATATCTGGGAAGAATATTCGCGCGGTCGTTAAGCCTCGTGATTATCCTTCTTATCACTCGTTATCGTCCGAGCGTTGCACCATTATTGCACTTGGTCGTTGTTACGATCGGCATTATTAATATCAGCGATGCCCGCGTAATATTCATACTCGTTAAGTTCGGATTAGAGGCGGTCTGCGGAGTGTGTTCCTGGTGTGGCGTGAATACTCAGATAAATTCAATCTCGAGAATCCATTAAGTACGACGCACTTCTTGGGTCCGCGTTACCCCACCGTGCGTGGGTGCCCGGTAATGGGAAGTGCACATAGAAACCGTCCTGCCCATATTTGTCTACCATTCGTCTTTTTCAACCTCGGTCTCCTTCGTCTTCGTGTGTTTGCCACGAACCAAGGATTTCGTGCACACCTATGGCGCACGAGTGAGGAGGAAACACAGCTCGTGTATGGGTGCGTAGGTCGTGCATTCCTGAATGTCCTTCAGGAATCACAGTGGCATTAGTCCTTTGGGATCCACCTAGGCTGTTGCTGACCGTGCACACTCGTCACGTTTCACCAACGCGTTGCAACGTGACGAATGGGCAGCAGCGATCACGATATTTGATAAACATATTAAGTCGCGTTAAGCCTGCCCACGGGCAAACGGGGTAGATCCGAATCGATTTCACCACAGGCCGTCAAATCGATGCTGGAATTTACTCGGTTCTTTTCCCACCGTAATCTGCCCGGCATGGGACACCGGGTATGTATAACATACCCGTGTGTCTATTCGCTGTCCCCCGATCGATCGTATCGGACATATTAATACCGTGTAATTTTAGATACGTCCGCTGGAACGTCTGTCCGTGACGTGTGTATTAGCTTGGTGAAATCCCTCGTTGGAATACAAGCGTACACGCGACTTTCCTTAATCTTTTCCACGCTTTTCAATGACATTCCACGAGCATTTATTAAGTCTTCTTGCGATCAATGGGAATTTAAAGTGGCGATGAAGGAGTGTCACACGCGAGTCACTATAAATATCAGCTCTTGCTCCGAACTCTGCCTGCCGTACGTAAACGTTTGCGATTCGGACTTGGCCGACGGTATGCACGACGTGGCAGTAAATTTCGCGTTAAGCCGAAGTCAAGGCAGGTGATTTACGTGAGTACCAAGAGGGAGAGAGGGAGAAAGGGTGCGATAGAGGGGAAGAGGAAAGGCTCCTTTGCTTTGAACCGTCAGTATCCAAATCTTATTGGCTGTTCTTTAGTTTTATGAATTTCGGGTGCAGTACGTTGCGACGTTGAAATCTTTTAATCACATTATAACTCTTTAAAGCATTCTTAATTCTATGATATATCGTTGTAACAATGTAACAAAATAAAAAAAATAATATTTACAATAGACAAACTGTTGTTTTTTTTTATTTAATTAGAAATCGAAACTTTCAATCAAATATTGGTTATCGTATCCTGGATACCATTTATTTATCTGGCGAACACGAGGCCACTCCTTTACGTTATTACCGAAACTCAACAAGTCCAGTTGCCTTCTGTTGGCGGATAATACCGTCCACCTTTTCGCGAAACGCGTGGAAGTAAGGAATAGAAGTAAAGGTGTTAGTACATTTGCCACACAGCACGCGACGTCTTGGTAACAATAGGATTTTAGGATGCGTGGGCGGCTTGAACGTTCATTTCGCGCAAGACAGCGAGAAATCCCTTGTTTACAGCCGGTTGGTCTTGGACAATCATGTCTCCGCACGTTCCTCCAGTTGCATTCGATTCTTGATCATTATTTTCGCCCATCAACAAGCCCCAGTTTCCGTTTCAACAACGTTCACGCCAACGATGAAGTAATATCCAAAGAAAGAGGGATAGTTAGAGTTCCAGCGGCATAAATCAAAATACGCTAAAGGTCTTAAAGAAATACAACAGGGACCGAAGAAAAATATAACGGTCAAAACTTGCCGCCATGCATCTTTCTTAATGGTTCCTCGTAAGTAGGATCATCATAATTTTCTGTGGCTACAGTTCTTGGTTAAACCGGAAATGGATTTCTAATCTCGAGAATATTATGCCGCTCACGTGTGCGATTCCTGCGGCTACTCGAGGAAGTCCAATTCCAACAAACGCAGCAGCAGAAATCCTTTTAAGATCGACATCGCTTTGTCTACCCGATATTATTCATGATTCAACTCTTTTCGTATCTCCTTGCGATTTCAATAAACCAGTCTCACGGGAATGTACTCACGGTCTTGTACGAATACCAGATTCACAAATAAGATTCGATTGTTGAACGGACAACGGCCGACTGACATTTTTATGCCCGCTTGGTGAGCTGACAACAGACCAGGCTCGAAGATGTTTGACCACGCGTCCGGTCGTCAATCCGCGTTAATTTACGATGATTCGGGGGCCGATTGATTTTTCTTTTGCAGCTCGAAAAGCGGCGCAGCACGTCCGACTACGTGGCGCGACCTCAGATCGCTTTCGATCCTCGAGGAAGCGTCTGGCAAACCGAGTCGCCGTGCTCGCTCCACTTCACCTACGAACGATCTTCTTATGAATACCGCTTACTGTCTGCAACAAGTGCATAATCAGCGGGCGTTTGAGAACGACCTCGTTATCGTTGAATCGTGTCGCGTCGTGTTTCGATCAGATTCGAGGACACGCCTCGATTCGTCATCGTCTGAGCATACCGGTTCTTAGTGTCGTCCTAAGGTTCTCTCATGCAGATCCATAGCTGCATTTTGATGCTAATTCTACTGCAACAAGTAGCCCGAACAAGCTAGAATTATATGAAATAAAAAGGATTCGGCGAAATCTAGATTATCTGAGATTGTATATACACGTACGAATGTTTTCGGGCTTCTCTGTTGTACGTGCATGTTACGCCTTTCGTAAAATCATACATCGCATTTAAGAAGGGCAAGGATACGCATTCAACGCGGTGTCATGCGAGGTATACGAAGTTTTATCAGATATTCGACGAAGTTTCACAACTTCATGGAATCTGGCAAACATAAAATATGTCCAGCGCGATGTCATTCACAGCGACGCGATTTAAATAAATTGCCATCAATGGACCGTCATGGATCCTTTCCGTGCATTACGACGCCTTCACTCTACATTTATTCAATCGCCCCGCTGAAACTGTGACGCTAGACACAAGGTTATACACGTTGCATTTGCAAGAGCGCGTTCTCTCGCGAATTCCCGGCGTCGGGTAATATCAATATTTCACGAAAATAATGCAGCCGTCCCTCGCTGGAATGTCGCGTACGCCCGTATATTTTTTTCATTATTGCCAAACGGATCGTGAAACATAATTTTTTCACTCGCATCGCGCATCGAACGAGGGTGTGCAAACTTGCGATAACAAACAGCAAACGCTGCGGCACTGATCTATATTTTCGTCCACGAATGGTTTCCGTTGAAAATTCCATTCCACTGTGGTATTTATTAAAAGGAAGCACGTTCGTTGGTCGAATAAGCAGATATCACGTAGCGCTATAATGCAAGGGGATCGTCTCTCGGTGTGCACCTGAGAACCGGTTGCATCCCGCTAATTGGCTAAACAGTGTAACTACCCCGACTTATAGACCGATTTACATCGTCCATAAGGAATTTGTTGCACCGCTACTTGCCACCGCGGTTACAACGTTAGCTATTACTTTAATAGAATATCGCCGCGTAAAAAGTGCTACGTACCGAGGGATGCGCCCAGTCGTCAGGAAATCGATGCCTCGATTTCGATAGGTCGATCGTTAAACGAACGCGCTTCCATACCGCTAACGACACGGCATCGGTGCCTCTGAACAGTCCTGCCACCAATCTGCGACCGCCTCCTTCCTCGCAGCTCGTTTCTTTATACATAATCTCGTTCGGTGTACGGGCGTTTATTAGTTTTCCAATAATAACAGACTACTTATGGCAATTTGCAGGCACGGTAACGCCCTCGACGTGGCAAGCGTTACACTTTCACTATTCACTGTCGTCGAACGAATATCCATCCGTCCGTGGAACGAACAGATCTTTCATACGTTTCGAATATAATTTACAGCTGTGTTGAAAGATACAGGTCACACATCGCTCGTTTCCGCCTTGGTTCACCCTGTGCGATTCAACATCACGGCAATTACAAAGACCGTCCGGCGTGTACAATAAATCCAGCGGGCTGTCGATTGCCATTAAATCATTCGCGACGAGTTTCGGCCCGTGCATGTTCCGCTTTGCGGTTCATTAGAAGGATTTATAGAACCCCGGAGCCTCGACATCTGGACGCACATTGTTAGTCGTAATGAAGATCTAATCCAAGAGTGCAAAACGAATGGGAAGGGTCCGCGGGATTAGTTCATCGCTCAGGGCTGACGTAGTCGGTCCTCCAAGGATAACGCTATCCTATTAATTAGCCGTGTCGAAGCGTCGGGGTCGATTAAATCGAAATGGCGGGCTCGTTTCGCGGGGGCGTTTCTTCAGTCTCTTTAAGGACGCATTAATTGCCCGTGAAAACGCCCCCGCGGACACGCGGGACCCGGTTTCGCCACAGTTCATTAGGATCCACGCCGGGTAATTCCGGTTGAATCTGATGCCGCGAAAATAAATCCCGGCGGATGGACGCCTCTGTTCCCTCGTTCAACAAGGCACCATCTTGAGGGGCAAAGAAAGACCCACGCGGAAGTTTACTGATTGTGTGTTCCGCTACCATTGCTGTCTTTCTCTCCCTCTCTCCTTCTTTATTTCGCTGCACGCGTGCCACTATTCAGCATCCTCTCCTTTGCGGTGTATTATCACCGCCCATTCGATCCGAGCGAGAGATCGATTCACGTCGACGCTTCCTGTGATGCTTCAATTTTCGCCCAATGGCGTAGGGTGGAGCGGCATCGAGATGGATCTCAATGATTTAATCCTTTGGGCTTTATTGCGAAGCGTTAGGTGATTTTCAGTGTGGGCGATTTATGCGAGCATTAAATTTAATAATATTAATTATTCCTGTAATAATATTGTAAATGATGCATTTTTCGTATCGATACAGCTGCGTGATAACAAGAGTTGTATAATTTAGGAAGATTAATACACCTGTGCCTGCCCGAGAGAATTTCGAATTTGAAATATTCAAGAGGTGTTGGCCCATAGTGTTAAACGTTGATTTAAGTGATTATTTAAATTAATAACGCCCTTTTGAGCTACGGCTCACAACATTTTGATTCTACGTCTGACAACGCGGCGTGAAATAACGTATTCGACTTCTTTGAAGAAGGTGCCCGGCCTCTGCATTATCGCATTCCGATCACAATAAATTAATAAACACGCTTTTTTCCCTTTGCCCGCGCCACAGAGATCGTTCGACCGCGATATTAGCGGTTTATTAATTTATTTTTTCTTTATTAGTCGAACGGGTCGCGCCCACCGGTAATCAGGGATCTGTAATTAGTCGAACATGCTGTCTGTCCATGGCGATTTATGCCGTGCCCCCGGGGATAACTTCCCCTTTCTCCGTCCCCTTGCGTACGTTGATTCGTTCGTTCCCTTCACCAGCGCGTCTTCTTCGATTCTTTCGCGGCGAGGATCAGCGTTGCTCGTCGAAACTTCCTCGCCATATTCGAATCTTCCTCGAAGGAAAGACGAATTCCTCGGCTGTCTCGTATCGGCGCCAGTTATCCCAGAACTCCATAATTGTTGGTTTAGACCAGGAAGCACGGAACAGCACCAGCCACGTTGGCTGATCGATCGTTCCGCTGCGTCTTGAATTTTGTTTGCAGCGAAATATTCTTCGTTAACATGAACGGTGCTGCATAATGTCCTCCGAAAATTATACCCTATTCAGCTGGAATACATAATTATTATATCTGATCGTTTAATAGTCCATATTATTTTTTATCGCAGTCAACAAAAGTTGAATATTCCACGCTCGTTCGATATGCATAGAGATACTTTAACGATTGACCAAGTAGATACACGTATATATGTATATAACATAACTTCTGATCAATCATTATCTCGTAGGGATGAGGCATCTTCAGATGGAATCGTTTATCCAGGAAGCCTTGAGGCTTTTGCGTGTGCATATACCCTCGATTGCTCGTGTCCCGCATTTCGGCTGCCCTTAACGAGCTCCGCATCCCGATAAACACGCAAGATAAGAATCTCCTCGCGGCAGTCAGTTGAACCGTTGACCATAAGTGGTTCAAGGGATGCAAAGAAACACTGACCCGGCCCCTGCTGTCTGGTTAAGTTTCAAATGCCTTGGCGTTCGTCGGCTTGTCTGTCTATCAATAACCACACCTTCCCTTTCCGGGGTCTCGTTTGTTCTTCCCCAATGGGTCCCCCAGGGATTCTATCGCTTTCAACGGCAACCCCAAGAGAAGAATGTTGCTGTCAGCCTGTCACAATAATGAGTCGTGAATGGGGAAGGTGGAGAAAAAAGCTGCGCAACTGTATGCAATGTAGCGAGTCTCCAGACTGTAAGATTCGAGGTATCCCGCGGTGAGACGGTTCTACGGTTCAGCAACGTGATCGTTCGAGGGGTGTTCACTCGGTATTTACATTACTCGCCGCGCGTACCTCATCGGGCGCAATAAAGGTCCGTACAATTACGTCTGTACATTTTTCTTCGTGAAAGTTTAATTCCATCTTGTCCACGTTTCCCGCGCCGTTTACGGTTCACCGGCTGTAGCCGCGACTTATCGCCGGAATGACTTATCGCTTAAACAGCACCCTTTTGGCGAGAGAGAGAGAGGGGGAGCCCATACACCGGGTCCCTCGTAACAACCTAAATTAAGTCTGCGCCTTCGTCCTCTCACCCGTATTTCATTTCCATCGGTACGCGCGTGCACGCTCGTTTTCTCGGTTTAAGATTACCGCCACGCTACCCCGGCGAACGGTGACCATTAAAGAGAGGCCCCTGACCACCGTACGACGTTCGCCAGTGGATATACCAGGCGTTCACGCGCACGTCGAAATCTGTAATTGGCCGGGGCGTCGATTCCGAAGCGCGAGATAGCCCGGTTCCGGTGATGGTTTTCGGTCGATCATCAACGGCTCTTGTACTCCCTCCCCGTTTACGACAACGCCAGGCCTCGTAAAACGATCAAGCCGGGAAAGCAAGACCCTGAATACAACTTGCGACCGCTTCACGAGTTCGATAACGCGACGGGACAGTTGCAATCCGGAGATATTTCTCGCGCGAACGCATTAACACTGAATTGTGGAGCGAACGATCGGGATTTACGATCAATATACGACTCATTGCGGAGAGAAGTAATCATTTACGACTACACTATGAAACGGTTTGGGTCAGGTTTGCGAGTTCGAGTTATTTACAATATCAGCGAGGCCCGATCGGTGTCCAGGTGAACCGTCCAGGGAATTCTCGCGGGACGTTAGCCGATCAAGCTTCGTTTGCCCGGCATTCTGCGGGCATAGATTTATGCAAGCGTGCACGTAATTTCAAGGTACGCGCAACTCGCATCTGCTGGACGATGGAAGAAGCTGACTGTGCAACCGTGCACACGTGTGTCGCCTTTAAAGCGGGGCGAGGCATCGCGCCGGAGTGCAAGCATTATTATACCCTCGATAACGGTACGCACGTAGGAAGAAGCGCGTCCGCGGAGAATCGCAGACTTAATTTAGGCTATTACAACGTCCGGACTCGAATCGCTGCGTTTCGAGATAAGCAGTCACGGCTAGGAGGATATAAATACACTTTGACCACGACCTATTAAGCAGGAAGCTGTTCCTCACGGACTACATTAATCCTTTTTAAAGAAACGCTCTAAAGACGCGCATAAATCTTCGTACGGTTTGGCACACTAAGGACCACCATAATCGTCGTGACTGGTCACCACGCGATTATCTACTGGGTTATTTTAAACAGAGGGGAGGGCACGAATGTGGGATGACTATTTTAATTTTTATATGAAATATACCGTTTAAGCCTAAATCTTGCTTTGTTGGTTTTTTCGAAATTTTAGGGAAAATCGGACAGGTAGAAATTCAGATAGGAATACGAGACAGTAAACCTGAACAATCATATTTTTTATCAATTTAAGAGTTTCTTCAAAACAATTACTAACTTCCCCCCTTTATCTCTGCTCTCAGCATGCGAAGCAATAATTGACCACAGCGACACTTATTAATAATCCAGTATTACCGCGATGCCAGGGACAATAAATTCATCTCAATTAACGCGCGCATCGCGAACGTTTCCCATACATTGTTCACACATCGTAAGTCCCAAGGGGCTTTATCCCGGGCTAATTGATAGTCCGTCAGGTGCGCGGATACGGCTAGCGAATCACGATTCTGCACTACGTCGTTCGTTGCTCGGATAGACCGTTTATTCCACAATAAGGTAGAAGTGATCGGCAATTCACTAGACGTGTATGGCTGTCGCGCGCGATAATTCGCGGTCACTCGAGATCATAATCGACTGCCCGTGCTGGAGCTGTACGCGCCCCGACTGCGCTTTAGGTCCCCGTCGATTTCTTCGTTACCGTGGCCGAGCCCGATTCGACACGTTTCTTCGTGTACCAGGAAAATGAAAATGACGAGGTAGAAATAAGGATGGCAAAAAACGACGAAGGAAGCAGGACGAAAGGCGGTCTTTGGCTCCGTGCGCGTATAAGCACAGCCGGAATGAAATACGATGAGAGAGTGCCTCGGGTGCGAGACTTATGCTAAGTACACGCACACCAGGACGTTGCGTGTGTATTTAATGCCCGTAGCCGCTGCGCGGTTCTCGCCTTCTATCTTCGTTCAGCCTCACGTTTCCCCGTGGCTACAATGTCGTTCGCGATCGTGTGCGTGCGTGGTCGCGTGTTTCGCGCGTTTGCGTTCCGCTCGCCACGGCTCCCGCGTTCTACCTGTGCCAGGCCTTTATATGGGATTCTGCGCGCCGCTTCGAAGCACGGTAGTACCGCAGCCACGACCGACAGATCATCCACCTCGCACACGCTCGACGTTCGCCAAATGTCGCGGGGGTTCCTTCAGGTGACGGATTAACGGGCTGGTTCGCCGCTACGATCAATTGAGACAGTGTTCGAGACGCTGTTTGGGATTTTATGTTGGTTTCAATGAGCAGGGAGTCGGACTGGATTTTGGCGAACTTTGAGAGGTTGATGTAATAGATGCTGAACGACGTTGGTTCGCGAAGTAGAGATTGATTTATGTGCGGAGGTAATAAATAGGCAAGGAGCAATTGGGCTCTGGTTAACTGTTTCTGATTAGAAAAATTGTGTGGCTTTAAGTAACGTTACTCAATTTCAAGTCTCTTGTAACATAACACAAACGAAACATCGATTCTGCTCCAAATTCGGAACAATCTGCTATCGCGCCGTTGAACGATCCCGATGACACGTTTCGGGACTTCCCGACAAGTCGTATCATCGGGCAACGATATTAGTCAACATTGCTCTTGTCAGACGTATAAAGGGCTAACAACACCGGCGTTACGGCGAACGTGCACGCGAGCATTAATAAGTTGCTGGTGAAACAACGCGTCGTCCCAGGGTGGTTCAGGATCGTAACACAGAGAAGCCAGAGGCGACGGTTGTCATAACTCATCTGGGTTGCGCCGTCATCGAGTCAGTTTCTCGGCCAATCTACAGCTCACCGCGACGAGATATGTATATCCTTGGTTCGGTAAATAAATTCAGCTGAACCGTGAACGCGACGCAAAGCGTGAATAAACGGTAGACTGGAACCGGCGAGTTTCTCCCCGAGGATCGCGGCGAGACAAATCCGTGGCGTGCAATAACTTTCGATGCTACCGCTCCGTGTAAGATGGGAGAGCTTATAAGATTAGTTTAATCAAGTGTACACGTACTTAGCGTCCCGACAGAACAAGGATAATCGTTTGGAGGCGCGGGTTCGGCGACAAGGATACAGTTAAGTAGGAAAGGTGAGTTCCATGGGGCAGACGAGGCTGCCAGAGATCTGGTTCTCCCTTTTTATTCGCCCGCGACAGCCTCATCGCGGCGAGGTCGTCCGAAACAAAGTGGCACATTAGCGTTCCTTACGTGTATTGTTAACGAGCCAGGCAAATCGATCCATTCGTTAGCTGGCGGATCAGTCGGCGCGGTAGCTTGTCTCGTCTCTCCATCGCCATATTTTATTCTCATCGGTCGACGATTTGTCTACTGTGCGGCCTGTGTAGCCTGTCTATACGCAAACAGGTTGCATCGAAAGGAGGACAAAAAAAATGTGGATCGTTTAACGATCGGTTAACGCGGACGTCTATAATGCTGTCCGTGTACAAGCAACGAAATCCCCGAATTTATTACCGCCACGGAATTATTCTATATATTTTGCTAAATATTAAATACACATGGACGTCATTATCTGCCTGGAATCGTCCGTGGACCGGTCACTCTTTGCGAGAAATATGTACGTTTTACTGGCAACGAGAGAAGGAGAGCCGCGGATAGCGCGATATCGGAGAGAGATAGAGATCTGCGAATCGTTAGCTGAGCTAGGTGAGAAAACGACAGAGTGGCGTTATAAGAAAATCCATAACTGTAAAGAACAATGTGATATACTCCAGTAGGGAATTGCGCCATTAGCACTTCGCAGGATATTACCCGTTTGGAAAGTGACAATTCCGATGGAAGATACGGGACAATCCGAGGTGTAACGTCGACACCACGCCTTCGAGGATACGATTCGTGGATGCGGTAAGGACATACACAAGGACACGCGGACGGAACGATCCGCTTGGCGATATGTCGCGGAGCGTGGGCATCGTGCCGATTCGCTTTGCTCGTCGGTGATCGCGCCAGGCCGCGTACAGGGGACTTAACGTCCCATAGAAGCGTTTCCAGAGCTGTTCCTTTCGAAAACGATCGCGTGCCTGCCGTGGATCCGGACTGTTCAACCGGACGAGAAATCTCGTTTAATCGGCCGGCGATACGGTATGGATCTTGGCTATAACGCATTCATTAACGTCACCGGTGCGCCTATTACTATCGATGCATATTCCCGCAACAATGCCACTAGCTGAGAGCCTGCATTCCATCGTGTTCACGTGGGCGAACGTCCAACAGATACGGATCTGTGTTTCATTATCGCGTCGTGATAACTGGTCCGAGTGTGTCCTGGCATTATTCAAGATTCCTGACCTATCGAAATGCCCACGTTTCCTTATGTCTCTCGTCTAACGTTGCCGTATCGACGGACCTAACGAAGGAAACGACGGCAATGGTGCATATTGTCGTTTCAGCGGACAGGAAAAATTGGTCAATTAGGAGAAATAATTCAGCGGTTTCATACGGCGAATATAATAAAATGTCGCGTGGGCGTTTGGCCGTTTTTCTCATCAAAACGGACAGTTCTAGTATGCATGTATCTACTCCGAGGATCGTTCCTGCGAACGTTCGAAACTCGAGACCATATCTGGTTGGCCGGCCAAGACAAGAATCTCATTCCATCCACGCCCAGCACCGCGGTGCTGCATAACATTGTACTCGAGCATATAAATATCCGCGGAAATTATGATGTACCATAACTGACGACACCGTAGATCAGTCTTGGCCCGTTCTGCTTCACGCACGGGAAACTATTATCATAAATAAACGCGCAGGAGTGCATCTCTTCCCTTGTACGTTGTCACGTCGAACTCGACCCATTAACTTCTTCATGCGGACACGTCCGAGAGAATTCACACCGTTTCGTGGGTGACACGGTGAAATAACCACCGGGGCGGGCTGTGGGATCCGCACGAACGGGATTCGGCATTATCGATCGCCATCAATTACAAACCGCTCGACGATTGCACCTCGTTAAGTTGATATAGATTAGATCGTTTCGTCTTCATGCACGTTTTTCTTTGCCGCCGACCGTCACCCACGTCGTCGAAATCCCGGCCGTCTTGCGGCGTTGGAACTTGCACGCGACGATCCATTCCAAGGGTTGAAAGCCGAATATCTCCTCTTTCCACCGAACAGCGAATAGATTTAAGGAAACGTCTCGTGTACACGACGCTGATTTACGCGTCGTCCCTTTTACCAACATTTTTCCATTTCCTTCGGAGAAACACGGGAAAACTTCTCGATCCATTTTCCTCGAACACGGAACCGATTCTTACACACTGCGAGCTACGTGTGCGCGCACATCGAAATTCTGCGTCGGTGTAGGTATAAGTGTGTCAATAGCACCCACATATAGTACATACACACTACACACGAATCTTTGTACACTCCCGTGGTAGACACACAATCCGTGTCTCTCTTAGTAAGATTTCTTTCTTCTCTGTCTCTCTTGCCCTCTCCCCCTCCTTTCTCCACGCGAGCTCACTCGATCACACCAGCGCAGCGTGCTCCGAAAGAGGCGGGAGTGTTCGTGCGTATACGTGTCCGTGTGAGCGGCGTGTGCACACACCGAGCCGGTCATCTCTCTCTCCCTCTTGATCCCTTGGTCTAAGGCGACTTACGCCTACACGTTGTAGTTGCAGCATCCACACTTAGCCCTCCTCAGTCCAGCGCGTGCCTCCACGCGACCAACCACCACCTCAACCACTGCTCTCTCACTCTCGCGCAGAATCGTGGATAGTCGTCGAGGCAGCTTGAATGTCGAGCACGCCTCTAACTTCGCGGTTGACAGTGCTTTTGGCAGCGGTTTAATCTCGCGTACACGGTCCCGAGGGTCTGTCACCCGGGGGGCTACGATCATCGAATTGGTCAGTTCAGGTGAACTCTGCGACCGTCGATCTTAATACGCTCGGCGATCTAACGGTGTTCTCCGTATCGTTTAATCATGCACGGATACGTCGACGGTTTAATCCATTCGCTGTCCAGACGAATGCGTCCACGATTCATTAACGATAAGATCGTACTATTCGCACGGTGCAATGCTAGTTTTGTCAGTGAACAGTGATTCGTCTCCGAGTGGGTGACCGAGGGTATTGTAAACATTAGTGCCGGGTATAGTGTCGCGTGTGTGCAACGTGAGCAATTGTTCGTTTCTCTTTTGTCTCCGTCGAAGGAAAGAACAGAAAATTCTAGTCGACGCGGTGGGGAAGTACAGATATATGTGTTTTCAGTGAAAGTCGATCGCTGGATACCGTGGACGTCCGCTCGAATTCGTTTTTCCGAGTTTTCGTTCGATTGTTTGGCTGAGAGGCAATTGTCCAGTTTGGCGATCCAAGCTTGCTGCAAACGAAGCTCAGGACGGAGGAATCACGATTGTTGGACGATAAATTGCGTATTATCGCGCGGTCTCTCCAGCTCGATGTTCCGGTAGGACGAGGGAAATCGTCGAAGATCGTACATTCCGCAACAATATCGCGCGAAATCGGCTCCCTGTCCCATCGAGCAGCCGATAAAACGTCGCGGCTACGAGGCAGCTAGGCTGCCAAATCGACTGTTTATCGATCACGCGATCGAATCTCGCACAGTTTCGCACTTGCCACTTGGTTGAACGGGAAACGAGTCACGCGGATTGGAAATCGGCGAGCGTGGGTCGACACACGGCGCCAACCTGTTGCTCAAGATCACACGCCTCGTAAGATCGGACCCGTTTCCATTTAGAGGGCTCTGCTCGAGTGGCCAGGTATCTTTCGAGAAACGATGTACCGATCGACAGCCGGCGACTAATCAAACCGAGACGAAGATCGGAGCAGAGAAAACCTTTCTCGATTGACGTTCGAAGTTGTCGTACGGGGCGACGGTCGGCCGTTTCGGGATATCAGTTTCCAGGTATCGCAAGAACTTTTCGAACCTCGTCCATCATTTTTCATCGTAGATCCTACGGGCCGATCATGTTACACGGTCAGAACGGGATTTCAGCGTGGATTAATTGAAATAATCGAGCGAACCAGCGCTAATTGAAGCATAAACTTAACGAGTTCGATGGTGCGTGAGTAATTACGGGCAATCTGTGACACGGGCGAAACATTGTGCAACTGACCGATGCCCAGAAAGGTGTAAATAAACGGTGAACAAAATGAATGCCACTTGGAAAATCGGTTTTCTGGTGTTGTGGGCCAGCATCGCCCTGCCGTTCGCTGCTACGTCCACGAAGGAGTTTCTCGACTGTCGAGCGAATCTGACTGCCGCGATTAGAAACGACACGACGTTCATGAGGCAGGTGCGCCAGGCGGATTACATATTCACGGGGAAAATCAAGGATCTACGGAACGATCGTTTGCACGTGCGCGTGAAGAGAGCGATCAAGGGTGTGCTGAACGCCACCCTCGATATCACGTTGAACGACACATGCAGCCACTACATACGCCGAAGTTACACTGGAATTTTTATGGCGCGCCGTGACCCCGCGATGGGCGATCCTCGACACGTGAACAGGATAGTGATGCACTTCGGTCCGGTGCCTCTTACTCTCGCGAATCTCGACAGGCTGAACGCTGCTGTTAAAGGTAAGTGTCCATACCTGTTTCTCACTTTCACGTGTAGCGTTTCAATAACACGCTTTGTTCCGTTCCCGGATAATTGGATAAGTCTCGTGCAATACATGCTTGGCGACGCGCAACACAAATCACGCGCGAAATGAAGTTCGTATTGAAATAACGGCGAACAATACGCGAAACCAATAATCGTTCGACTCTATCAATTTTTCATAAAATCTATTCGCCCCATCCGATCCTCTGGTACCTTCGTGGTAGCCGTGGAACAAATTCGCACGTCGTTTTCGCGTCCACGGAAATTTGTACCACCTCGACGTTTATACCTGTTCGCTGTCTTGTTTGAGATTGTTCAGCAAGCGAAGGGCAACCGCGCTAACACAATGCTCGCCGTCGAGCTACAAGTACATACAGTATCGCCGCGTTCAAGGTTCAGCGGGGACGGTGTCCCGGTGACTAGTTGTCCGACCATGGAAAAATATTACACGGTTCTATTATTAAGGCGTTACGGGGATAGTACGCGAGATGCGACGCGACCGTTTTTTTATCGACGATTTACGGCGATCGTAGGTGTGGTTTAGAGTTTATCGATAGAGAGGGTAATGCCGGTTTCGAATGTCGCGTTACGGAAGACAAAGCGGTGTCCGGGACTATTAGAGAAATTAATGTTGGAATTATGAGATGAGACTCTGAGATATTGGCTGGCCGGTGTAAAGGGTCGAATGATTTATTTAATAAGAAGGGATTAAATGCGGGGCCGACGGTGCGCCTGTGGTTTTACTCGTTTTTGAAGATCGGCTTACAAGCGAGCGGCTCGACGATGTCAACGACGATGGTGTTCCAGGGACTTTGATGAATAAAAGTGGCGGCGGTGGCCGCGGGCCATCAGCGTTAGAGATAATCGTTTGATATCGGTAACTTACAATGCTGCCCACCGACAAGCGTATCGCTGCTCCACTTCGTTTCGCTATTTTTCCTATTTTTTATTTATCGACGTCATTTGCAAGTCGATCGGGCATTCTTCTATCGGCCGTCATAAAATGTCGCTGATGTTTCCACGAACGGCAGTCACGTGTAATTAGGAGTTTTTCTCGAGAGTGCGCCGCGGGCGAAAATTCAAATTCGTTCGAGGCTGAGTTCACGCCAAACACCAATCAACCCATACGGAAGCGTTCGGTTTGAAATAATGAAAGGGTTCGAGCCGCTAGGAAAATCGCCACTCTCGTTCGCGCGGGATACCGAGCGGCAGACAGGATTGATTAACACGGTTGCTGCTGCTCCTTTCCGCGCGTTTTTCTTCATCGAACCCTGTCGTTTTTCCCGCTACCAGCGTCAATCCGGCGCCTTCGCTAATCACAGTGTCGTTGCGCCTCTAGAACGGCGTGACTTGTAATAAACGTTGTAACTCATTGTGGTTTTGCGCCTGCAATATCTTCTGGGAAGATAAATTAAAGCTCTGCTTGATTATGTATTTACCTGAGGGTTGTTTGAAAGGGGGGGGGGGGGTATAAATGGAGACGTTGAAAAAGTAGAACGGTATTAAGACGTGGCTAATATTCGCGTATTAAAATGAAATGATCATTTATTTTGCGGTTTTGATACGCATTATATGTATACCAAGAAACATATTACAGATATACGTGATTTCATTAAAGTCGGCTCATTCATGACGTTCTTCGAACTTACTCTTATCTATCACTGCAATTGCAATATCGTCGTCGCTATTTCCTGCTTCTCTTTGCGCTGTCTTCATCTGCTCGTGGAAGGAATATCATTATTCCGAACGTTCAGCCCGATAACTTGTAACCAGAAAGTACATCCGAAGAGTCGAAACTGTATTGATCTTATTATCGAACGCGTGGAAGTGATAATCATATAAAAAATTATCGTACAATAATTGTAATGGAAATTCTCCATTTTGTCTTTCGAAAACATATTTGCGAGAGCTAACAATAAGGGCGGCCCAATTCTTCTCTACGACTTGCAAAAAATGCTAATGACGTATCAAATATACAAATATATATTTCATCTGATAACACTCTATCATCAAGAAACGGTATCAATTATCAGATACCGTGCCAACCATTAGTAGCAAAATCACGATCCCGCCACCATCGACACCATTTTCACCCGTTCCGACGCGCGCCGTGGGAACCGGACGATTGTCGAAATTGTTTTGCGGCAGCCCCCTCGCGGAAAATGGCAACCGCTGGCTACCTGCGACACCTGGTTCTCCCGTTGCTCTATAGCACTCGCCCACGTGTGTATACACCTATGTACGCGAGCACGTATGGCCGCGTCACTTGACGCGCGTTTTCAATGCGACAGGCGACGGTATTTCTGCGTGGACTCGCTCGCGCCAGCTCTGAAAGTCGATTCGAAGCCTCGCGCGAGTTCAGACCCGGCGCTCTCTGGGGATCAGCATAATATGGGGACGGCCTACGCGTTTTGCCAAGCTGTGCCAACGTCGACACGCCCTGGCTACATAACGCGCGGCCCAGGTGTGCCTGATTTCGTGGATTTTTTCATCAATCCCCCTCGCATCGATTGCCAGGGTTGCTGCTTCTCCCACGCCGCGAATATTTTCCACGCGGCGAACCGACGCGGCTGAAATATACGCCAGGGACACGCAACGTCCTCGTTACGCGGTCGAAACCCGCGTTTTCTATGCGTCCACGAAACGGGACCGTGGCGTTGAAATTTATTGTTCCATCGACGATCAAGCGTTTCGCGTGCTCCGCGCTGCATCGCCACGGTGGTTGGTAGAAAGTTTGCTACACGGTTCGCTAGCAATTCGGAGCAGGGAATCGGTGTGCATGGAAAGTCATTATCGGTGATAATCGAGATTCGTTTGGGAAAGAGCGCGGAATGTTAACGAAGCGCGCGGATCGATGGAGGTTGGAGAATGTGATACGCGGAAAGAGCTTGGTAAATAGGACCGATCGAAGTTCAGGCGGTTGCTTATTGGAGAGTAAGCGTATTGAAGAGAACTTAAGTATATATGCACGTGCTTGCGTTTCGGAGCGCGTGTGAAATTCGTCGTGACTTGTTGTATCAAGTACTCACGAATGAGAATTGCATACCGGGTCTGTTAAAATGACATTTTTTAGATTTCCATGTTTAAATTTTTAACATCATATTGGTATTTCTGCAGGAATTTACGATAACTCTTTTCATTCTTATTTCATTTCCATGTTTATTTTCATAGTATATCTAACGTATAATAAACAGTCCAAAACCAGTCGGCACTTCTAGTACTAACGTGCAAACAGAATAGCAATCCCAATGGTTACTCGTACGCTTAACAATTACCAAACTCATTTCAATCGAACGAGGAACGAAATGGAATACTTCGCATACTTCATACGCCGCATATACATATAGATATTCATTTAAATTAAATCGAATGAAACGGTGGGCTCCCCGCAGCTGCTTCTGAATGCGAGATATTCTGACGGACCAATGGATATGCAGTTTCGTGCATAGTCATCCTTATATGGGGGAGTGAAGGGGAACAATAGATTATTTCTTTCGCCGTTCCGCTCGCGCAGTATCTACGATTGAAAAGAAAGTCGACAATGAATCGTGGATCAGGTTTGCGACCATTGTTACGACGCTGCGGCTCTATCAATGTCCATACGATTTCAAAACGGTAATTATCTGCGCGCCCACGCATTGCTGCTACCATCGCTTATATAAAATGACCGGCGTGCCGCCCGATGATGATTTCCTCGATCGATATCTCCCCGAAAGGGTGGTGCACAGACGGAAGCGTGACTCCGTTGATCGAGCGTGTGTATCTGCTTCCGAGGACGCGCGTTCCGTCAAGCTGTTACCTCGTAAACGCGCCATGAAATTGCTCCGTTGTAGATCGCGGTGTATAGTTACAGGTTGATCTGAAATGGATAACCGTGTTCTCCTTGTCCGCGAAACAGCTAATTACATAACAATTTATACGATGGTCCCAATTGTTATGGAAATGTGTCGCATTCGTAAATCGCGTGTCGCGCAGAGCAACCGGGGAATTTCAATCGTGACATTTGCCGGATAGATCGTGACACGGCTAGTGAAATATTCCGGGTGTACGATTTCCTTCTGTAACTCAAGCGCGACTTAAGTTTCACGCAGCTCGTATGCGTACGTTAAACGTCGATCCCCGTGACACGCTCCTCCGGTGAATTACCTTTAACGCAAACGATAAATTTTGATACAGATCGGTCGTTTGGAGCTTGGTAATCGCGCGGTCAGGACTGTTCGAAGGTTGCAAGGATGCCTGCTCGCGGTTGGATTTCTTTTGACAGCCGCGACGACGCTGGCGAAAGCGTATTGGAGCGACGGCGTTGCTCTGACCGCGTAGAACGGTAATTGCAATTTATAACCGCGGCTGTTAATGGCGCGTGTCATTTGTCGTTCGACGGTGCATCCGTTCGTTCGTGCACAGTGTACGAGATCAAAGACCGCCGAGATCGTACGTGAAAAAAAAGACACGGGATCCGTTGCTAATCCGATAACCGAACAATCACACGTGACAAGGAATAAATGCATTACTTTCACCGAGAAGAAATAGTCGGCTATCTTTAGAGGTATAAATATTATGATCTGGATTTACTCCGGTGTATCTTTGATCGGGAGCGGAGGCTCTCTCTTCCGATGGCGAGACAAGTGCATAACTATAATTTTCTGCCGATAGAATTGATTAAACTGGTCTCTCGTTTCGTGCAGCACACATTATAATTTGTAAATTGAGGGTCATTACGTTGTTTTTAAGTCCGACCGCGTATTTATTATTGCGTATGCAAATTTTCTTCATTCACGTTTCGCAGTAACAACTTGCACGAAATACACGCATGCGCAATATATTTGTTCGAAACTAAATGACATTACACATTAGCCAACTTCGATACTCCGATCTGCACGGAACTTTACTCCGATGTAGCTTGGAAATCAGAGATAATGAACGGCTATCGTGGTGAACGTGATAATTGAAAGGTTAGCGTACAACACGCTCTTTCAGCGCCGCAAAAAACGCACCGTTGATTAACATCATGCAGTCATGACGTATGAAAGGAACGCGGTGATAACAACGTTATTAGGTCCAGCGTTCACATCAAATTTCTCTAATAATTTCTTAGGCAGATTGCAAGATGTAATGCGCGCGCCTTAATGTATCTGTCACCGACTATGAAGAAAGAGAGAGCCGTGTGTATATACAGTGGCTGATTCCGAGGGATTAGTTGTTGGCCTGTTGCTCGGTACGGTTTACCAGACATTTTCGTGTTGCTCTTGGTCGGGTAGGCGGTTGATTGCACGGCCACGCGTATGCACCGAGGGCGAGTATGTATTATGCACGCTTTGTAAGGCGAGCTGCTGAAAAATTAGTCGCGGACTCGCTCCGTTTGGCCAGCTTGTCCATTCGGGCTAACTTAATACGGGACGGCTGCCGCGTTCCTACGAAATCGAGAGGAAAAAAACTGCATTGCCCGTACGGAGTTGATATTAGGATAATTTCGTTTAGGAAACGATATTTAACGATGCCTAGATCGACGTCTTTATTCGATTCATTTGCATAAGAATTCTCTGCGGAGGGTGTTTATTTTCTGGTTTCCTATATGTCTCTCATTTAGTCGAGGAAACTGTTGCTCGTTACGTTTAACACCTTTCTATATCGGATACGATCCGTCTATTCGAACAGCCTATCGCCTCCACGCGGCCACTGCTTCTGTCCGCACGTTTCCCAAATTATTTTCACAGCCGCGTGTGTGCCAGTTTCGGCTGGCGACGATTCTCGTTTTCCGTCGTCGCGGGAATAAAAAAGAACTGCGGAGGCCACGCGCTTCCGGATACGCCGGAGTCACCGTCGTCCCTTCACCTAGCCGAACGATAAAAGCTTTTAACGACGCAGCCACGATCATTCGAGACACCATGGAAAGAATGAACGACACATTTTTCTTCGTACGGTATATACCACGCGTTCGATTCTCAATCGCTGCGGTAATAAATCTTAAATGGTTTCTCCCTTGTAATTTCGTTAAGCTACATTTTAGAGCATCATATAGAGCGCATATAGAACAGAGTATAATTTACGATTGAGCAAAGTGCGATGCCGCGGCGTTTCTTTATTTCGGGCGACGAATTTCGACACCAGCTTCCACATGGCGCCGTAAATAGGAAAGATACGAATGATTTCCTTCCACGTGAGCCGTAACGGGGCGAAACAGGCATCGGGAATATCGAATTGCCTTAGGCCAGGGATCCAATCTCCTCCAATTTGCCTGGAGACCGCTGATGGACCAAGGGTAACTCATTTATTCGGGCACCAGAGGCAAGCACGACGATCGTCCAGCCTCCAATTGGATCTAATTAAAAGATTTCACTTGACGCCGACGTTATTTCCAGACTTTCTCACGGCCAGCTGTTCGCGCGTTCTTCCCTGAAAATAGTCAGGCGCCACTCTCTTGGTGAAAAAAGCTCTTGAGACTCTACCGTAAGCGTTACGTGTGCATTTCCACGATAAGCTTCGGGCCAGTCTTTATAAAGCTCCGTGGAATTATCGCTGCTTAATTTGTTACTTCCTGCGATCCTGTTTCGTAGACAGGTCAAGAAGCCCGGCCTCGCGTTAACGTTGCAGTGCCACGCATCGTTTCGAGAACCAGCTTCTAAAACGGTGGAAAATCGAGAGCTTCTGTTTTCGCTTTATCCTTTACCGACAGGAGAAGTGTCAAAAATCACGGTACAAGTATAACCGATTAATCGAAGGTGAACTATTGCAGTGTTCCTTACACGCAAACACATTTCTACTGTACATTTTATAGCGGGTTATAAAAATCGAGATTGAAGTCTACAAATCATGCGAACAAGACGTGTATCGTGCAATTCATTTTAACTGCAACAATCAACCGCTAAACTGCAACGGCAGAGGAATTTCAATTTACTCGTTTCCCTCGGCACACAAGATCCACCTATTAATTTGCGCGCGTGTCACGGTATTTAGCGGGATTGCACCGACACGGATTCCTCTCCGTTTCCCCAGCCCCGGCGTCAATTAGTCTCCCAACGTGGCCAAGCACGCTGGCACTCGGCCGCCGCTATTCTTTTTCTTGCCACGACTCCTTTCTTGTCCCGCCGCTTTCTTCCTCTGCGCCGACCTGGCGAGGCACAACGGCCCGTGTTTTATTTCAAGCTCGCCTTTATCTACCTCGACCCATAGTGTTGCTGCCTCGCAGTGACACGAGGGAGGCCTTTCTCGGTTTCCCAGTCACCATCTTCTAGCCGGCATAGGCTACCGAACCTTCGGCCAGCCTGAGATCGGCGTGTGCGTCCCTTGAAGCCGAGCGATCCCTCAACCTGGTCCTCGAAGGTCGAGGAGGTGCAACCTCGCCCACACGTTTGACGCCTCTCCAGCTGCTCATAAAGACGTTATTGCTGTTATTATTATTATTACCGTCATTATCGATATTATTGTCTCGAGTCGAATATCGCTCGTGCCGCACGGTCGGCAAAAACGAAAAATCGTGCCCGATTCTTCGTACTCCTTAGCTGAACCCTCCTCTTAATCTCATCCTGGTTTAATTAGATTCTCCTTCGTTTTTCATTTATCGCCACAGTCACGAGAATACTATCGGGCAGGGTACAATCACCCGTTCTATGTGCTTCTATTGCAATATTACCGGAGATTGGCTCACGTTTGGTTCCCGTTGGAAGCGATTTATATATATATGTATCCAGGAAGAGGAGGAGATGGTCACGGAAAAAGTGTACATCGTGAGTTACGATTGAGCGTTCGCTGTTGTTGTTCACGGAACCAGGATCGTTCTGTTCGGCACGGTCGATCGGTAAGAACGATCCGTCGTAATTTACGAGCTCGAGGCCGTACGACCTTCCTATCGTGTGGCACGATTTCGATCGGAATTCCCGCTGCGGCTTTCGGACACCGCGGAGCGGCAATTAGACAGATCGGAATCTCGTTTTCGCGGCAAGGATCGTTAAGGATGCAACGAGCTTGGCTACCGCCGGAGGGAGGTGGCCAAGAGTGGCTTTAACGACGATTTTGATGAATTTAGTCGGATTTAATTAGGAGGCGCGTATTTTCGTGCCCCGTTACTTAAAGGCGGCCCCATTCGCGTCGGAGGACCTTAAGAATCGAGTTTTGCATGCCTCGAGGACAAAGCCATAAAATACCAAGCGTAACAGCTTTCAATTACAGGTCCCCGTGCGCGTATGAGCCGCGTATACCGAAGGCACTGCTCGTCTCGCCTGTCGGGGACCAGGGAAAAAACCGGCGAACGTGGCAGGGGAAAAAAGGAACACGGACCGAGAAATTCCGCGGGACCCCCTCAAATTGCTTCGTCCACCGTTCCCTCCAGTATTTGGTCCTTCGTACGTGACTAGCACCGATTAATGACGAATCGTATGGTAATCGGCGTCGCTCCGTACATCATCGAAAACCCTCCATTATGACACATGATCGAAGTGAGAGATACGTGTTTCGCATACGTTAATGCACGGGATACTTTTCTCGAGTGTTACAGTGCTGTGGGGCGTAGGGGATTATATCGCGGTGCGATTACTACCGTGGCAGATAGGCATTCCTTTTTTTTTTTAAACCACTGTTGCAATTGATAGTTGCTAGATAGAAATTGAGAATTTGAACAATCGTCTTTTGAAGATGCGCGTAACAAAGGTTAGCGAATTAAAATGGTATTGCACTGTACAGGAATATCTCCGTGCTTCGTGTCGCGAACAATAATCTTCGGATAGTCCAAGTTCTCCGCCGTTGTTCTGACTTTCCTGTCCTTGACTTTTACGTGCAACAAATTTTGCCAAGCAACGACCACGGGCAAAGGAAGCCACGAGCAGGTTGTATTCGTTCGTGCATGATTATCGCGTGATGAATTGTCGCCTGCAGCGATCGGACATTTTTCTAAGAATAGACGAAGATATTACATCGTGTATAGCGTAGTGGAGCATGATTGGCGTCACCAAGGTTGCCGTAAAAGACGCTGGGTGGGAATCGTTTCAGAGGGGATGGAAAAAGGAACGCGTGAGTGACGGGTCGTATGGTAATTGGCGATTCATCACGCTGGGACAAGCCGCACAGTTCTGCTCACCGTGTTAGCCACTCGTGGAGACACGAAGCGGTTTGAGACTCTGGCAGAGAACCCTCAGAGCACTTCGCCGACGAAAACGTTTGATGAAGATAAAATGGCGAAAAAAGGGCGCCAGCAGCCAGGTTGTTTTTCGTCGATGTTTACCTCGGGACATGACTCGCCGTTCCTTTTGCAACATCGTAATTATTTCGTAATTACATGTTCATTATGCGGGGCAGAGAGTCGAGATGGACCGTCGAATTATGCGTGAAAAGGGCTTTAAATATACGTGCATGGAACAATCAGTCGAGGGCGCCCACTGATTCGTTGAATAATAATAAATCAACCCTTCGTTGAAAATTCATGTGTTTTTCCGGACTCGTCAAAATTATGTTCAACACAGAGACGGGGGTGGCGGGACCAGCAAGAATATTTTACATTTATTATACAATTTTTTGAAACGTGACTGGAAGTAATGGCGAAGACAGAAATCGATCGATCATCGAGGTCCCTTTGAAAGACAACGTCCAACAAACCATCCTCCCGACTTCGCTGTTCGTGTTTGCCTTCGACACGTGTCGTTCTTTTTTTTTACCGGAAACAAACCAAACAGTGGGTGGAATGTCATAGACGCGGTCAAAAGACTCTCTTCCCCCAGTCGAACGTTGAGTGGGTGGAATGCCACGGATGCACCCAACTCTCTCTTCTACCTTTCTCTTTCCGTCTCTATGGCTCTCTTGACTCTTTCGGCGGCTCCTATAGCTGGCAGAACCAGTTTTTGTTTTCTCGAGAAAATTAAAATTCCTGTCGCCGGCATATAAAAAAGCGGCGGTTTTCATCTCGTACAATCAAGATGTGACGTTTCCATGGTCTTTCTCTTTGTCGTTGAAAAGCTGCAGAGAACGAAAAGGCGAAACCAGGTACGGAAGGTCCGTTTCGGTTACCTTGATGATACAATAGACAGTGGCGTAGTACGTCACCGAAAAATGTTCTTTCTATGTCGAATAAAAAAACCAACGCAGGCTGCATGCTTGGGACGAAAATTTCGAACACGATAATATATCGCGGCCAACGATTTATCGATCCTCGACTGGATACGCGCGTTTCGCAACCTGTTGTAAATTCTTCAATCAAACGACGGTCCACGAAATTCCGCGGTCCGATGAAATCTGATGCAACGCGGCACGGGAAACCCGAGTCGTTTGACGATGTTTAGTTATCTGATGGGGGTGGGCACGGTGAATAAAAGAATCCTACTTACGCCACTGATAAATCATTTCCATATATGGTCGCTGGAAGCGCGTGCACGTTACAGATTCGAATTAAAAGCTTGCTCCTTAAAGGTAACCCGAGCAGCAAGATCCACTTGGAGCAGAAGTCGCCGACTCGTGCGCGTCCCTCGAATCTCGAATGAGATATAAAACGTATACCTAATCGGATTCGCGACTCGCCGGGATCAGTCGAACCGACTGGACCGTACGAGACGATTAAATGGACCGCCGATAAGAGGCCTCTACCCATCAGCTTTACCTATATCTCGAGATAAGCTAATCAGGCGGTCCTTTTGCTTCGGCTAAACGTTTCTACCGGGCGAAGAACCCTCCACCAATACCGGTTGCTGCGACTTATTGCCCGCTTGTTGACACGCCATAGTAAGTACGAACCTCGTGTATGTATCTTGCATTTGCGCTCGATTCGACGGTTATTCGAATATTCTCACCTTCCTTCTAACACGAAGGACAATTGCGGTAACCGTGGGAGAGACTGGTTACGAGGTGTACAAACGTTCCTGCGTGGTGTGCGAAATATGCGGAGGATTCGAGGAACTTCCGGAGTCTGAGAGAAAATATTTGGCGCGATCGGTGATACCTGATTTAAAGTGTGCCGTTATGTAATGGAAAGAGTTAAGGAATACTCTATTGTGGCAAGGTGTGAGATATTAGGAATACTCTGAAATTTTTTATTTATGTCAGTGTTGTACTGTGATATTATCTTCGGTATTTCAATAGCTTTGTATTGGTCTAACATTTGTTTTAATTCTTTTTTACATTATTATTCTTTAATTTTAATACTGTATGTACTCCAATATTACAGCTTTACTATAATACTCTAGTGCATCGATATTCCATTTACTCCAATGTTTCATAATCGTTTGAAAGTGTTCCGTAAAAATAGTCTAACTCTCATGGAGCTTTCTTGTTATTTAATTTGACGCCGTAGAAACTCTTGCACAAGAGCGGTAGATCTAATCGGGAATACTTACGGTCTATTTATCACCTAATAGTCCAAGGTATTCTTCATACACGAACGTGAACGTCGACTGTGCTAACGCTCATGAGTAATTTATGAAATATAAATCCAAGCGAAACCAACCCCCAACAAATTCGGCCACACCCCACCACGCCTTCTCGCGTGGTACTTTTGGTTTCGTCTGCCTTTCCTCCTCTCCTTTTTTTGTTAACCTCCTCCCTCCCCTTCCGGTTAATCGTCCTGCAATTTTCTGTGTCCACGCCGGCATAATAACAGCCCTTTCTTTTGCCACGTTCCCGGTCCTCTTTCGTTTCTGACGACCCTTTATTTTCCCATCTCCGTCCGTTTGCCAGTCCCCGTGCGTGTCCTCAACTTTGTCCGCCAGGTAGATCATTAAAAGGGCGAAGTCCAACCAGCAGCAGCAGCAACATTGATAAGAGAACTGGGAGATCGGCAGCTGCTCGGTTGTGTAGCGTACAACTGAGTTACATATTTGTTTGGCCAATCGATTTTGGAGTCCCAAGGCTCTTTCTTCTTGGCCTGGACCACGTGTTCGTCGAAGGTCACCCGTTTTCCCCTTTCTTTCAACTACATACTAATTGCCCGCTGCCTCCTATTTAACTTTGTGCGGGATAACTCTACCTTGTTCGTTACTGCACAGTATCTACCATATACACAGTCCGACCTCAACCTACATGGTTCCCATAATTTCGCCTATTGTCTGAATCTCAGCCTCACTCGGATATTTTATGTCTTCCTCGGTTTCCATTCACCGGGCGTTTAAATTGTGGATTAATAATAGCCATTTTCGTATTCGTAATTATTTTCTGCGGTCGGCAAGAATTGAGTCTGGGTGGCGGCGCCTTCTTCGTAGGAGTGGTCATTAATTATTATACTGGACAGAGGAAGGGGGGGCACGGCAAAAGTAGTAGTGGGTGGAGAAGGACGCCGCGGTTGAAGGTGAATAGAAACGAAAAATAAGCGTGTGGATGTAACGGACGGCCGTAAAAATATGCGCGGACAGATTTCGTATTAGACCTTCCTTGTGTTTGCTCCGGCGCTCTTCTGTGCTTACGAAGATGACTGTGACATCGAGGAGAACGTTTGATCAAGAAATTCGTGGTTCTACCGTTAGCAGGTAAATTGTATCCCCTATGGGGACAACTTGGAGGATCCAGAAAGTCGTTTCTACTTTTTTCTCCAACGCAAATATCTGGGATCGTGTTCCGACAAAGGCGAGTCGGAGGCTGATATTTTGACAGGCATAATTATACGGTCCAAAAGGCGACCATAATCAAATTCAATTCGTCTCTATCTCGTGATCTAATAGCGGCAGTCACGTATCCCGGTTCAGTCCGGGCGAAACATCGATCAACTTGTGCAACGCGTATAACATTGCACTCGCTTTGGAGAACATCACTTCTGAGATCTAAGATAATCATAGATGATTAAACAGGTTTAGTCGAAACAGCTAATGAAAAGAAATGCCTTGTATACATTCATCTTACCAGCACTGTCACTTAATACAGGGTGCATTATTTGAAATAATAATACGAACTTGTTATCCGTGTCATCCAATTCTTTTTTACTCCATTCGGTTTCCAGAGCAGAGAAATTAGCGGTTCCCCGTTGAAATATCAATGATTCGTACAAACTGAATTGATTTGTCGATGCATTCTATGGAACGATCATTTTCAATGTCATCGTGCCGACCGTGACAGATTAACAGGGACGACTCCATTATATTCCTGTCGATCTAGCTGTCGCTCCATGGCGAATGAACACGCATGTTGGAAAGTTTGCCCAGGGTGTTAGCAGCATCGGCGAGAAGTGGTATATAAGCACGGTATCGCGATTCTTCAGCATACTAAAGGATCGACAGGTGAATATACCAGGTTACAAATAGTCCGGCACGAAATTATCGAGTGAATCTGACATTCACGGTGGGCAATGGTATCGCCGAAAACCATCGACAAGAGGAACCCCCTTCCTTTCATGAAGAGATCAGACGAAACCAGTTAGCCAGCGAGGTGAATCACGAGCAACAAGCATTCATTCTCGCTGCTGTTTTCGCCTTTTTTAAGCTTCTTTCTACCCTTTGGATACGTGTTTACCAATATGCCTAACCGATTTATTTGAAACCGGACCTCTCTCAGGCCTGTTCGATTACGTTGATTAACGACGATAACGCGTCGGGATGCTCAAGCCGCCGTGGCTTCTTCGTCGATGGAATAATGGAAAGCGTGTCGGTGATCTCGTTATTCGAATCGAATGATGAATGTCAACATCGACCAAGTTCGACACCGTACTTTTTACACCGCGATGAAAGACGAGAAATCGAACGCGAGCAGAAAGGTAGGGGGCGAGGTATTATCCCGGGAGAAGGGAACAGAAAAACCTCGAAGAGGTATTTTTACCGGAGACACTTTGAAACGAGGAACAAGATTGCTTTTAGCCTTATCGTTCTAATAGGACACGTAAATCGGTCGTTTAACGCACGAAGGTCGGAACTTCGTAGATAAGTTAACTGGAGGATAAGGGCTCGTGTCCTCCGCGAAGTTTTGAATAATCATCGCACGTGTGTGTCTGGCGTCCGATTCGCAGAAAGAAAGAACGCAGTTAAAGTTCAATGGAACCATCGCTGCCTCGTCTCGAATGTTTCGTACCGTGCCCCGTTCCATTCGCGTGGCCGATCCTTTTCTTCGTTCCTCGGTTGCCCCGATAATGACGTGCCTTTCGACGACTCATTTCGCCGCGACGGTACGCGAAGAGTGAGCGGGGACAAAGGACGCGAACATCCACCAAGGACGAGCGAGGTCCTTTACACGTGGAACGGGACAATCTGCCCCGTATGCAAATGCAATTTCGTGGCTCGCGGAGCTGCGCGCGCTTCCCTTACGATTGGCAATATTTCGGGTGTAAGAAATGAGAGGCAATCTATATGTAAGTAAGGCTCGGGAACTATAACGGAGAGAGCATCCTTGGTCCTCTTTTCCTCTCTCGAGAATGAAAGACGTTGGAAGGAGCGAGATGCACGCATCGACAGATAACATCTGAGAGATCGGTAGCCAGCAGAAGCACGGGGTATAGATCACGCTAATGGCACTCGGTCGGCACGATGTACGCACTATGTGCCCGGGCAACTGTCGATCGCTATCGATAGATCGTTTGTACTTATGCGTACACACCGGTCAGATCCTTTCTGTTCTGACGTTCCTCTTCTGGACGGAACGAGATCGTGTCGTGTTTAGATCGACGAACGAACCGTCTGTCAATCTCGATATCCTGAACCGATTTACAGGCCAGCTTCCGTGTGACCGGATCTTCCGACGCCACCCGACAAACGCGGTAACGCGATTACGAGTTATGTAAATGAATGGAAACTCTCGTGTGAAAACTGCGCAC
Source organism: Nomada fabriciana (assembly GCA_907165295.1). Taxonomy (NCBI): domain Eukaryota; kingdom Metazoa; phylum Arthropoda; class Insecta; order Hymenoptera; family Apidae; genus Nomada; species Nomada fabriciana. Next base: position 8,433,638 of record OU015693.1, on the reverse strand, counting down.
GGTATTCACGATCGATCGCACCGTGTTCCCAATGGGCTTTCGTTTCTTTTGTCTGCGTACAAAGGAACGCGAGAAGAAAGACGATACACGATTGCTTGTGGAGCTTCTTCCATCAGTCAGATCGGGCGACGAAATTGCCGGTGTTCAACGGTATTCGATTATGACATTACCGTTCATTTGTTAGGACTGTCATTAAGTCTGGACCTCCGACCTCAACGAGGCGTCGAAGGGGCCGGATCGATCACCTTTGATGCCTGGTGAAGATTCCAGCATGTCAGTGCCTCCCCTGGGGGGAGATTCCCATGTCGATGCAGGGTGCGAGGGTCTTCTCGAGGGAGGCCGTAACAAATCTTGAAACAAACAGTCGCTGCTAGATTCGCCATTTAAAATCACAGCATGAACGACCCTGTGACCCGTTTGGCCGGCCCTTAATTTGGAAATATGTCGAGCGATTAGAGCTCTCAGAGGGGGGTTGCTGTGCGCCATTCAACGCTGCAAATGCACGACTCCGAAAGGGTAATTTATACACCTCGAGATTTTGGCCTTTAAACGTTGGCTTAATAATAGACTAAACTGCTTGTTAACCTTAATTAGCTGTAAATCAGGTGAGCGACTTCTGCCCTAACCTCGCTGCGATCCTTGCGCATGATTACCATAGAATCGCTATCAATAATATAATACATTAGCCGGGGTGTAACGCTTTTAAGCTTTCGTTGACTGATTTATGCGTAGATACAGGACATTTGGATTTCCGTAACTCATGTTGATATTATAAAATTTTGCTAATCATATTCGTGGCTTCAGTTGTTACGTGGCGAACAGAAAAACGAGGGTATGCGCCACGTTCGGTAATGGCGGAGAGAAATGATAAAATATTCCGGGGACGACACAAGTAACACCGCAGTGACGGTGTCGTTTATCGATGTCGTAGCAAATTTTTGCTTCGTTTTCTCTTCGATTATGGCGGAATCTGGGACGCAGGAGGTAAGATTTCAACGATCTTGCCTGACCAGAAAGTGCAACACAATTATGGGTCGATGACCGTATTATTCATGTCCTGTCTCAGTGCCACGGACCTGTAGTTAACTTATCTCATCTACATAACTTCTTCCCCGACACCTCGTTCGAAAATTTCACTCGCGGGGATCAAAAACGTGTCTTGCACGTTCGCCCAGCGATATCACGCTTCCCGGCATTATAAATTCATCGAAAGTTAAAGGCTTTATTTCCCCGGGGATTGCTCGAAATGCCTGTACACGCGTGGCACGCGAGTGGCTGAGCTCAGCTATGCCGGTATACATATTCACTTTAACGCGAATCTTTCATCGTACGCAAATACTATAAATCTGGCCTTTGTCGAGTTAACCGCGTCGACGAGAAAACAAACAAAAGCGTTAATTGCAGGCGTGAAGTGAAAGCAACCGCGATAAGAATGCACGCACGCGCGTTGCACGTAATCCATGGGAATGTTAAAACTAATAACGCGGTAACGCAACAGGATTTTTAATCCTGTTTCAAACTGCTTGTAACATTGCCCGCCTTATCTGCTCGTAATTTACTTTCGATCAACACGTTTGGCTTCTTTATTATATAATTATTAGTATATATTGGGTGTCGAAAATATTCTGCTTATCCTCTTTCCTTCATTTTCCAATCTTCATTGGGGAAACAATAGAGGGGAGTCGTTCCTATTTTTCAGAATATTTGTGTACCAGACTGTGACGGGTATTAATATCGCTGGACGTTCATAGTGTTGTATGTAATACTCGTAATACACACGAGGACGAAGATCAATCATATGGAGTTATTTAAAATATTGAGCTGATTTTTGAATTATTAAATGGACCCTAAATGGCAATCTCAAATATGAACAAAAAATCTAAAAGCCCCCTGACTAATTATAAAACCAGACAACCCTGAACCATTCACAAAACAACCCCCGCTTATACCAGCCCATTTCTCCGTATCGTCGTTCCTATTTATTCGCCACCTATGTCGTGGAAGTACCTGTAGGCCTACAAAATTAGAATCATAAAGTGGAGAGAGGAACGAGCGGTTCCTCCGGGGGTCGATCGACGCCGGTGTAAGTGGGTGCCACAATAAAATATTATAGGTGCGATCGTGATGGGTGGCGGGTATGGAAAAGGTCAACGCGCGCTGATCCTCCGGCGCGAATGGTGCACCTGATAAATAACGATTCGCGTTGGTCGCGGTTGCTCTCTCTCTCCCTTCGTACGTCTGCCAGAAGCGTCTAGTTACCTTATCTATACGTCGCGGAGTCTCGTAGATCGCGATACATAAATTCCACCGTATTCGAATGGATATCGCGGCGAGTATCATGATGCGATCGTGCGGTACACCATAAATGCCCGATGGAGGTCCGCGGATGAAGAACCGATGTCGGCGCCAGCCAGCTATTACAAGTTATACAAGAACTCCGTGTATAACGGCAGCAACGAGAAGCCGGCTGTTGCTGTTGGCCACTTTTACGTAGGGCGCGCGCCTCTTGATTACGTATCGCGCCGTGCGTTATTACACGCTTCCAGATAACTATAAAGGCGTGATTGTACGCGTAACCGAGACTTAAAGTACGCATCGAGGCTTCCTATAAGACATGCGCCGCGGGGAAATTGCACGAAACACGGAATATTAAGCTTTTCTTCTCGTTTCTGTTCCGCCGTTCTTATTTTCCACGCCGATTCTTGTAATTTCGGCTGAAACGCGGAGATGGAAGAAACGCTCACGTTCGACACGGTTCGTTGAACGAACGGGATGCCGCGGTACGTGTAATTGATAGGAAAGAGCTTTCCGCCAGGCACCATTCGATACGGTTGCTTTAAACGAAAATGATTAGAAGGGCCGGAAGGGTGGTTGGGGATGAAGACAGCGTGGGGAACGAGCGGTTGCTTGGCGGCGGGCACGAAGAGCGCCCGCGAGGAGATACAATTATATTGCTGCGTTAAACCGCCGTGGAATTCGTTTTGTCGCTTCTAATCCCTCGTGAAAATTTACGACCGACGACGTCGACGCGTCTGTCGCGTGCGGCTGGATGCCGGTGGACGGTCGCCCTTAGAGTGAAAGCTGGGAAACGGATGAAATGGAATTTCGTGTTCCATTTATGGTGCATCGGAGGTTGTCGTTCGATGGACAATAGAGTATTTCCCGGAGTCTATGAAATTTTACCGCCGCATTCCAGTTGAACAGTGATTACCCAAAAAGTGTTGCTTTAATTTTTCTGGTATGATGTGCGTGTGCCAATATATCATGTACTCGTTTGAGAACTAAATTAACCAATGTGGAGCACAATTAATTTCCACGCATAAACGCTATCACGAGAACTAATAATCGTGGGAAATCGAACGATCTGAAATGCTTTGCGCAACCACCGAGCACGCTGCGATCCTCTCTGAATTACGCACACGAGAGAAAATTGAGGCGTCCTTGGTACCGCGGACAGAGCCGACCAGTTCATGAATAATACCACGATTACCAATGCCCGACACAGCGCACTGAAACATCGTTCTTGTACTCATTCCGCCACAGATGACGTTGTCAAGTGGATCGATTGTGTGCCTCTAATATAAGCAATTAGACCAACCGCGTATTGACTTCGTCGAAAGAATTCCAGCAACACGAACGTTCGCTAATTATCGACCGGTCTTATACCCAAAGGGTTCCCGTTCACCAAAGATGTTTCCACTCTTCATGGCTTCCGCTTAATAGCGATAGCGCAACCAGTACGATCGTCGTGTTACACGGTACCTGTCCGTTCCGAAGAGTCGTAACTTGGCGAACGATGCGTTAGCACTCAGGACTAGTCCACGTCGATATTAGACAGCTCGTTGCTTCATCGCCCCGCGTCGCCTCACAATTAGCATGGTATACAGTATACACGGTTGATTGGGTCTGTTGGAAAAATCTGCTAATACCACCGCTTGACTAATTAATTACCCACTTATCCTCCGTCATTCGGGCTCGGCCGTTCGGCTTTTACTGCCTGCCCGTTTCTCGCCGTACAATGGCGAATACAGGGACAACTCGTGAAATCGGTAGACGTAATAATTCCCAGAGGAACACGGCCCCGATGTTTTTGGCTTCTAAGAACGACAGGCTAAAGACGACAGATGAAGTTGTTTCGATTCGACATTTCGTGCCGTCCGATGTATTTGTTCTCTTAACGATTAATTACAAACGCGACCACGGCGGTTTATTCCGCCGCGCTATGGGGTTTAAAGGAGGCGACGTCTGCAGGGCAAGTAAAAAAAAAGAAAAAACGGGATATAAAGATAACGCGACACTCGGGCGTTTCTTTAATTCGTCGGGGGAGTCGTTAACGGGACCCAACCCTGGCTGAAAATCGCTATTAAAAATTCCCCACCGTCGATTATCATGCGCTTATCTCGCGCGATCTGTCCGAGTTCGTCGGCGCGGCTCGGCGACAACATAATCGCCACGATAACCAAGATATTCCGACGGAATTGGTCGTTTTGCAATTAACAGATATATCTCCGTCGGTCGATCCCAGCAGCGTATCCTCGCCCGCTTGTTTATTCGCCACGGGAGAAAAATCGTTCGAAATTCCACGCCACGTGTATATTTAACCGGGCATAAATCTTTCGCACCGGCATGCCAGAACTTTCGTATAATTCTCTCGTTCTCGGATCGGTTCGAACCTACGCTTTACCGACCATTTATCTACTCGTTAGCAGTTGTTCGATTTTCGTTCGTTACCGTTCAACGACGGCGCATTATGAATTCTATCAAATGTATCGCGGACTGTCCTGCCCGGCGAATTCGTCAAGATAGCTGCAAAAACATGCATGTACTTTGTACGCACGCGTGAACCTGGCGCGTCCATGTAAATGAGAAGGCTGCAATTAACCGGTGGGGACAAGGTGAGTGGAACGTTCCGAGGATCGGTAGAAAGCAGCGTTCGTTCCCCGAATTGATCGCGACGAGCGAAGTACTTACATACAGACATTTTTCAAGCCTTACTAATCATCCTTCGTTTCGTTTCTGCCGTACACTGCCACTGGATGTTTCTCAAATTGCGTGTCGTGGACATCTATTAGAAGCGCCGTTCGAAACGTCCGACCGTTCTTTATACGACAAAAAAGCCACTTACGTACGTATATTTCAACGGTGTCAAGGGACTCTTCTAAAAATTCCGGCGCATACGTATGTAGTTGCCTGAGCGTCAAAACACGCGCCGGTTCTCGCGCCACTCGGGAAAAGAATCATCGTAACTCTTTGCAGCGATTAAAACGACGACGAAATGGCTCGATATGTAAATGTATGATAATGAACGGTATCGAAGCGTACGCGATACTTAACGATTATTTATTATTGCTTTTCTGCCGTTTTAAATGCTTCTCCCGATGGCCATCTCGGCACCGTGAAATCGCTTTTTTACGCTTACATACAAGCTGGTAATTGGCTATGCTAATTGCAAGGGTTAACGACCCCTTCCCGATAACCTAGATACGAAACTACCCGCTTTGTCTTAAAGCTCGCGCCTTGTGCCCCGCGTGTCCTAATTGAATTATCAACGCGAAGCTCAAGTTGACGGCGCAAAGACAGCCGCAATGCCTTTTGCATGTGCATTAATAATTATGAACAGCTACGAGAGCGATTCAACGGGGATGCGTCCAATTATGCCGCGATTGTCTTTACATGCACGAGGTGCGTTCTCCCCGTGGTAAGCGCGCTCGCGCTCACCCTCACGCATACGATGGTAAATGCTGTGTTATTATCGTGGCGGTAATTGCGAACGTTCGCAGAAGTCACAGAGAACCTGCCGATGGTCGCGTGTAATTAAGATCTGACTTGTCAGAGGTCCTCGCTTGTTTCTTGTTCCCTTCTACGCGTGTACAAACGCGCCGCTAACGCACGATCCTTTCACGTTACACGCGTGCTTGGTCGTTCCCTCCACGACTACGGTTCACCCACCGCGGCATAGCTTGACGTTGCTTAATCAATTCTGAGTCTGGATTCCCCAAGTTCCTACCTGTGCTTCTGTATCTGTCCGTGCTACTTGCATGGGCGGCCGTGTATCGACGTTTTGTACTACGACCGTTCGAATTCGATTTGGTGTAAAATGGTGCGATTTGGCGATTAGAAGTACCGATATTTGTTGACGCTGATCCTTTTTTACATTATTGTAATATTGTTCTTACAGTTTGTAATGGGAACCGTTGCTGTAATATAGTATATTATAATGGTTGAAAGAAATATAATAATATTTACAGAATTTACATAATTGTCCACATAACTGGTGATTGTATGTCTCATCGGTTCAATATTTGTTTTAGAATAAATTTCACACGGTTTCAAAATTTTTTCCCAGAATCATTTAAATAATTACGAATAATTAATGATTTGCCTATTTAGATAGCCAGAAAAAATACAATGAGTTCTCATTTCTGCTGATTTCATTTCTCGTCAAATCAGTATGCATCTTTTCTACCTGCTGTACAATTTCTTCCCACCTTCAACTTTTTAGTAGCCATCTTTAATGTTCATGCACCACACCCCCCGTATTGCTTGTTGTTGTGCACAATGCAGTTTTCCTCCCATCGTGTTCACAAGTAGCATTATTCAAGCGCCATCGGAACTATGTCAATATTTACATACTTTGCATTCGGATCAAGCAGCCAGTTACTCAGGTATTCCCAATAGTCACAGTCCGACGCCGATCGCGGTGTCATGCCATGACTTTGCATCGTGACTCGAAAAGGGGTGGCGTGGCACGGTCCTACAACCACTTTTAGCCCATCACGGGTGCGAATATACCTGTTGTAGGCTCTACCACTACCGATCGGCACCGATTTTGTCCGAACCTTCTTCGTACCTCCTCCCAATCCTGGTTGCCCCACCTGAGATGCCCGTCGGCCACGCCAACCACGTTCTACCTACCACGGTGGCAACTACCACGCTTACTTCGGTTCACTTAACGCCGCGGTCGCAGCTTCCATTTGTATCTGATCTGTTACAGATACCGAACGCTGCTTACACGCGTGTGAGACACTTAAGTCACGGCCCACCTCGCGATCTCGTCTCACCGAACTCACCTTGCATTCGCCATAACGCCTGTATCCTATTGAAACGCGGTGAACTATTGTTTAACGTAATTGTTAATTTCCTATTTTCCTATTCCTGATTCCTATTTTATTCTCTATAATATTAATCTTGTTCTTTATAATTGTCGCCATTTACCGGGCAAATGATTGCTATTAACTTGTACTTCTTTAGAATCCCTAGAATCACGCCGTGGAAGAATTTTTCAATCCCGATGACGTAGAAAAATTCACTCATTTTTCTTTAGTACGAAAATTCAGAAATGAAAAAATCGCATCTCTTATACGATCTACGGCTGATTTGAACGAACCTGGAAGAGCCTAACAATAAGTAGGGGACAACGAGGCGCCGTTTCAACTTCAAACGCGTCGTCGTTGAACGTTCTTAAAGTGTGCAAATTATTTCGACGGAATGTCGAGATGTGCATACCGCGAATGCAAATAGCGGGAAAACGACGTCGGTGAACGGTTCGGCGGAGGGACGTTTCTGGCGCTTTGTGCCATTGAAGTAGACTATCGTTTCGTGACCGAGTGACTGTTTACTCGGGAGGCGAGTTCGTGGTTAAACACTTCAGTAATGGTGGAGCATTAGTGCGCCTTATATTGCCAGATGTACGTACGACAGAACGAAGCATGTTCAACGCCTGACAATGCATCGCGGTTCGCTCGCGACGTAATCGTGACCGTGGAGAGGAATCTCCGCTACCATAAATTTCTTCCTATGGTTATCGACCATGTCGCAAACGCGAACAATGCTGTTACTACCTTCGACCGTCTCCACGAACAATCGTCGATTTTTCCGATACGACACGAGCAAGCACGGTTCGCCTCGTACGCGTCGAAGAGCGTTTGATGACTCAATGACGAACTCGATTGATGTCTCAATAGGGCTGGTCGCTACAGGACTGCGGTGTTTAAAACGTTCGAAGCTGCACACTGACGACGATCGTCCGATATTTTATCGCTTTATGGTGGTTGGTCCAGTCTGCTGGTATTTAATGCCGAAGTATATCTCTTGTTAAAGTAAACATCGGGTTTAAGCTTCTTATGCGAATTTTGCCGCTCCGTTGCGATACTACAGACTGTGACAGAGATCCAAAGCTGATAGCCTTGATGAACCTGCGTCGAGCTGGGAGCGGGTGTAACATTCTAGGAACGAGAATTTCGTTGTCTGACGCATAAAAATGAAAAATGACTCCGATGACAAGTAACGGCTGCCAACAAAAAGAAAACAGCTGTTGCAGTCTATTGACTTGAAAGCAACAAAATAAGCCGGGTCCCCGAACATTGTAATTCCAAGATTCTTCGCATCCGCGCGGGGACCCGCAAATTTAGGAGGCAGAATTGCGGTAGAAGCCGCCGCGAGAAAAAGGCGACGGTCCCATGGGGTGAAACAAAGTGGCGCGTCTATCCAAAAGAGAGGACGAGTGAGACGGAAAATATAACGTTGTCGAAGTGGTCGACCAATGGAACAGGTTTCCACACACGTGTCATAAAAATATATCCACGTTGCGAAGGCAGCAATGGGCCGACTCGTGACTAATGGCGGGGCCGGGGGGTTGCTTTTATCCTTTTACGGCGAAAAGTCGGAGTAAAAAATCGTGTAGCCGGCGGGGATTAAAGGTCCTTACGTGCCCTAATAGCCCGTAATTGAAAGGGCCAGTGTGGTAGGGAATATTCTTATTCGACATCTTTATGCAGCGTAACGTGACATGTTAACGTGTGCACGAACCTCTTCTTTTCCCTCGGTAATTGTTCCACGTAGAAAATTGTCGCAGGGTTAAAAGGAAGGAACCGCGCGGGGAAGACAGATATGTAAATGAAGGAAACCGCAATGACGATCGGTCCCCCGTAATGGCGCACGATTAAACTCTGTTAGTGGTGCCTTGAATATCCGTGCACCGATTGGTAGCTCGCGTGCACTGCGTTTAATTTCCTGATTATAAGTTACCATTAAGTTTGACGAGCAGTAAATCAATTCACCTCTTCTTCGTTCGTCCGGTACTATCTCGGGGCGGAGGCTCGGCGATACTGCGAGCCCCTTTCGAATCCAACAGGGGGAGCAGACAAGAATGATCCCGCGAATAAATCTTCCCGCCACTGTGCACTAAAAGCCTACGGTCCACCGTGATTTATGAATCAATCATTATCACTTTTAGGATTTACGCTAAACGCGAGCGTAAAAGCTCGACGGTCGATTGACGACCGAACGATTTCACTGGAACGTGGCAGTTCCCTACCTTTCTCTGCGAATGTCGTTATGAAAACGAGGCTTCGCGTCGTGTGTCACTCGCGACGTATTATTCATTCGGTCGATCAGCAGATTTCGGGATACACACGGTCGTATCCTTCGCGGCGTTTTAAAACGGTGAAATTTCCATTCGGTCGGTTTACGAGCACGTTCACACGCGAGGGGACAATTTGCTTTGCCAAAAAAACGAAGAAAAAAGAACGATCCACAAAATTTCTGACGGATGTAAGGTAAATGAAATCTTGTCTCTGTTGAAAGTTTCTCTTATTTCTCACGACCCGCAATGCTAATAGCTAATTTTGTCCTCATTATTCATTCGTTTCTCACTCGCTTAACTCGCACGTTTTCTCCGTTATCCCCATTACAGCGTACACGCCTGCATTACTCAAAGCTCGCGCTACTTTAATCTCACCTGTCACACCTTCAAAATGTGGCTAACGCAAATTAGAGATGGAAGCACTTTACTCTAACGATATTGTAACCACGTGTTTCAAGGGCTCCTCTCCAGTCGCCTTAATTAGCAGATCATTTCGGGACGCGACAGTCGAAATCCACCTCGACCATATTACCGACTAATACTACTCGAACACTTACGTTTCTCGTCCGGTCGTAAAAGAATTCGTAAAGCACACTTCCTTCCATTAATCGCGTCGAATAGAATACAGCGATGAAGAAACGTTTTAGGAACACACGTGGCATCCACCGACGACCGTAAAGCCGTCGTAATGCAACATTTACTATCTGTTAATTTCAGGAACGTCATTAACGCGGCAACTCCGTATTAACATATTAAACGGCGGATAACTTTGCGACACCGCTCGCGTACACCGATCGTATATCAAAATTCATTACCAGAGAAGTACACGCAGCCACGCTAATAAGAGCGCATTCCCAATAACGTAATTGCATATCGGCCGCGTTTCGAATGCGCCCGGCAGAGATCTAAACATGCTTCGGGTAATCGTTTTAATGCTCGATCGTAATCATGCGGCCAGTGTAAACGGAAAAGCGTCGTTACCAAGCTGGAATTCTTCCCGCCGTTCTTTTCCACGAATAAACTCGAATCGGTGGACCGGACCGTTCGTGCAGGTGTGCCGTTCGATTGGCGCGGAAATCGGTGCCCCGGTGTATCCATGGGCAAGGTGGTATCCGGCGTGTTGATATCCAGGGACAAGCCGACAAAAGCGGTAGTATCTCCGGGACGATACGCTATTATTGCCTCCATTAGTCGTTAATATATGCAAAATATCCTTATTATATTGGTGCCGTGTGTGAGAGCGCGTAGAAAGCTCGCGCTTCGTCTCACGTACGCGATACGAATCTGTCTGCGAAGCGCCGCACCGCGCCGCGGCGTTCATATCGCCGGCCGCGTCAGCGTTGATCGAGTTAAGGCTCGTCTCTTCTAATTATTTCGTGCTCGCCGAGCTCGTTGCTTATCTGCGAAATTCTCATTGCCGCGGTAATTTAACGAGCCGCCTTCCCCGCCTCGCGCACTCCGTTCGCCATCGCGGAATCGTCGTCGTGGTCGTGGCTGTCGTTGCCGGTGCCGTTGTCGTCGTCGTCGTCGTTGTCGTAGTTGTCGTTGTTGCAATTCGATTTAAATCCCTTTCCTGTGGGCCGCGGAACGATCTGCGGGTACAAGCTCGCCGGCCTTTATAAGCGTGCGGCATTCTCGAACGGGATTATCCGCTTCACGAGCCCGACCGCGGAGATTTTAATTAAGCCGTGACACTTTCCGCCGACGTGCCGTCGTAATAATTTGTCCTTATCTCGAGGCAGAAGCGGCTCGACTTTGCGGGTGGTTCTCGCGACCGTTCGCCGCGCGCAACGATAGCGAAACTTTGGGGCAGTGGGATCGTTGGACAGTGGATGACCACGTGTTGCTGGGAGAATAGATTTCCAGCGTGTCTATGGGCACGCGCTGGATGTATCAAGACGTTGCACGTTTATGACTTGATTAATGGCGCGGACACGAGGAGTATATAGCGGGGTAATAAACTATTATAGAATCGGATAGAAATGTGGATGCATCATCTGTGAATGACATCGAAATAGCCATTAACTTTATGACATGTGGCGTGCAGTGACGTGATTTACCTCGCTTCGACGAACAAGAACTACGTTTACCAAACATGGACCTATGTCCCAACGACGTGGCAGGAAGTCCAATCAGCCCCGTCTCTTTGCACGAGACGGTGCATCGTTTCCTCCCTACGTTCACGTAAGAAACGCTCCATATTGCACGGGTTGCAGTTTCCTATAAACTCCTCCGAAATGGACGTCCAGAGACTGCGAATTCGGTTGCGTCCCGCGGCGCGATACAAATACGCGAGACACCACCACTTGCTCGTTGAATAGAATTCGATTTCGTGGTACCCGCGTTGTTCGACGGGGAGCATCGAGGGGACGGAGGGCGGCGCATCGTTGGAAAAATTACGGCCCCCCCGGTTTTAGGGTGCGCGCGAGGAATTACGAGCGGACGGTACGCACGATCGGCTCAGCTCGAAGCGCGGAAGCGGACACCGGAATATTTGTGACCGTGCCACTGTCCTCCTACGTGCCAGCATTCGAACAAATGTCTTCCTCGCGTCCGCCATTAACGCGGTACACGCAACAACGCGGCAGACTAGCTTTGCTTTCTTTGCCCTTTTCGCTCGATGATTTCCCCCGTCGGTGCTGTATGCACTAACGTATGACAGAGAGACCGTAAAACATCGTCGTGATATACCGCCTCGGATGGCTGTACTACTTCGACGCTCGCGTTTCGCTCTCAGAGAAGGCTCTATGTCGCGAAGCGCAAGAATTTAAAGAAGTTTTTGCCAAGTGTCTATACGGTTCTGGTCTGTTTTTTGCGTAGGTGATACGTTAAAAGAGAAAGCGCAAGGGACTGTTGCCTGTGTCGCGAATCATAATTACGTGAACAAATTATCGGAGATACTTGCGCGAATCGGCGATTTTACTCATTTTGGAGAACTATGCGAGCTGAGTTTAATTTCTTTTTCCTTTGTGTATTTTTCATTGGAAATTGGGATTTCATTTCTACACGAAAAATAAGGTCGTACGTTTATTGCAATGGCTCTAATCATTTAATGATCCAGCTGTACTTATTGCAAACGTTTCCAATATTCTTAACGTCTGATATTCTTGAATACTGTTCAAAGTATTGATCAGTTTCGTAATAACTATATTTGGAGACAAACGATGAATGAAAATAATTGCAATGGATACTTGGTGGGAAAGCAGGGTTACCTTTGTGGCAGAGAAAGGAGATTAAAATGCAGCCCTGATAAGGAACGCTGCTCGGTAACCGCAAGAAATTGCCAAAGCTACCAGATTCTCATAAAACGATTCGTTTATCGATTCGCTAACCGGTGGTCCACGGTTTATGATCAATAACATATACCTACCAGAAGCAACTTTGCATCTATGCACGCGGTGCTCGACAGTGCTGTAACTTTCTATATATGGCGGTACGTAAACGTTCGAGAGCAATAGTCGCTCGAACGTTCAAGGCTTCGAGAACTTATCGGCATAACGGCACGCGAATCACTCTTCGCCCCAAAAGGTTTAAACACGAATGACGCGACCGTGACTCCTAATAGTTGCTTCGCTCTTCCACTCTTCGTTCAAACGAAAAATAAAGATACGCCTCGGTCATTCGTGACTTCGCCCTCGTTCGTTTTCGTTTCTCTTTTTCTCGCGTTCAAGCTTCGAACGGAGCCGAATGGGTGGCACTAAAGAATTTTTCGCGTGAAATCAGAGCCACGATGTATCTCGATGGAACGAAAACATAAAAGGGGCGAAAAAGAAACAGATGGACAGGGTAGAGAGATGTTGGTATGTGGCCGGCGGAAGGGGAAGGCAAAACGGCAAAGGAAGAAAAAGGTGAGTGGAACGGGAGAGGCTATCTACCGACTGTACGGCTCGCCCTCGCAAATCACACCGGTGTATGCATTGAAATGCGAAATGGTGCAGACCGCCCAGCTACCATAACTCCGATTAGTTAAGACGCGCTTCGGCAATGTAATGCATGTGCGGCCGGGCCGGCAACATGTGTTATATCCTGTGTCGTCACATATTTACGAGGGCGACGCGTTCACAGCAGTAATTCGAGTCGCGGGGCGATTCTTTTCGGGCCAGTTACCTCGTCGTTTAATTAATCGTAGTTTCCGTTTAATATACGACAAATATTTACATACATATCGTAAAGCACACTGTAATTTTGCGATAACTCCGATGCCGTTCAATGCGATCCCATTCTACTGCGCATTGAGATTGTGCCGATTTTAATTGCACCCCGCAACCGATTATGAACGCTTCGCGTTGTCGTATCTCCAGTAATGGTCATTGTAATCTACTACTATCGCGGAGATGCCAGGGCAATATTGTCTATGGTAATTAGAAACTGGCGTATTCCTCGGCGCTGAAAATATGTAACAAGTAATTCAACGGGACGGACAATCGTGGAACAAGTTGGGCAGATTCACGTTTCTAAAGATGGCTTCCCCGGGGACCGGATTTATACATTAACGATTTATACATTAAAAGAAACGGTTTTTTTTCAACAACATAAAAAAAAAGTAATTGGAAAACTGCTCCACCGAACACAGTTCAGACTGAGAAGCGATATTTCGAGAGAGGATGCTTCGAGACACTTTTTAAGACAGTCTCCCGCGCGGTCACTCATCTTCTGCGGCTCGTACGCCTCCTGCCTTGCCGCTTTTAATGTTCCGTAATTGCTTTCCGTTTGCGGCCTGCGGCGAAATATTTCATACAGCACTAAAATGGAAGTCGCAGTGGTTCGTCTGCCACGAGTATCGCCGGGAATGATGCCTTTAAATGATTCCCCGTTCCCTGTGCAAACGAATTCGCACCGCTCGATATTTTCATCTCCGGCGAACACGTAAATTCCTTCGATCCCGCGATACGCTCGACGATACACTCGTTAATATCGTAAACTGTAATCCGAAATCTTCAGCGGCTTCTGAACACGTTCGCTTCTCTCGCGCGCGAAAGTACGTTTCGTCGTTTCTTTCGAGCGATAACGTAATTTCGCCGACAGTTATCTTTATCGGGGGCAGAAAATTTGTTCGTGCACACACACAGGCGCAACACCCGCGACCGTATTATCCCCGTCAAACGATGACGTTTTAAAGCGTTCGACTGAAAGTATTCCTGGGGCGCAGCTCGTTTGCGCGTCGCGTGTCATTATCTAGAAATACCTGTACCGTGTCCCGGCGGAAGATAACAGAATTTCGCCAGAAGTTGCCGTATTGGCGCCGAAAATTTCTACAATCTGCCCCATAAATTTCTTTCGCGCGTCGTCGCGCCTCGTGTGCCCTGTCAGCCCCGTCGTTGTTCCTACATGGGGACACGATGCTTTATCAAATATTTCGCGAACGCCTGTTTTATCTGTCGGTTATCCGGGATTCACGGGGCAACGTCGGGAAACGATAAAGCCGGCCCGTGCTTGGCGACAAGGGGTGCACGCGTTTTTCCCGGTATAAAGATTCCGACGCCGGCTGACCTGTCTCCTCGCCCGACGCTCGAAATGTGGGTTGCGAGGATACTTATGCAGTCCAGTCCGTTTATAAGGACGCGTGGTCGTTGTCGAATTGTCTTGGTCGAGATAAACCGTTGATACGTGTAGGTACGTTTCACGGGAAGGGACGTAGATAAAGGGAGCCCCAAAGGAACGTTGCCCAATAAGCTGTTGCACGCTCCGTGTACCGCGATCCGAAATTGCTTTTATACCAATTTATCACCCTGTCCCGGCCCTACCCTCCCGCTCTCATACTTGTTGCTAGCAGCACGATTTCCTAGGAGAGGGTAATTTCCTTTCCGTGCTCGGTTCGATAGATACGGTCGTCTTGCTTGAACACGCGACAGCGCTGTGCCGCATAATTTATTAAAAGTATATATACACGAGGAGAATATTTCGAGGTGGACGGTACGATCACCCGGAATGTAAGAAAATCATCCCTTTTCTTCGTTGTCACGGTGATATGTTATAATATTTGAAGGATGCGTTCATCGGTTACGCGATGGACCGTCGCGGATTTGTTAGGCGGGACTCGTTTATAGAAGATTTGCCCGGCCGATCGGTTTCGAGATTGATAAAGTCATTCTGTAACTGGTTTCGCGTCAGATTGATGTCGATCTGACACCGAGATCCTCGTTGGCGCGACAGAAGGAGGGCACGGCGCGACGGGACGAGCCTCGGGCCAAATTCGGCGACACATCGACTCGTCGGATGTGAGAAAAAAGGAGATGACGATGAAGGAAAAGAAGAAGAAGAAGAAGGGAGTACGTATCGCGTGGACGAGGTGTCGCAGGGGCGAGTGGAGGGTGCGTACGACGTGGCACGAACGGTTGACCGGATGGTTTGGCAGGGAGCATCGGTGAAAAAATGCAACGGGACATAAATATTGTCCACGCTCAGGCTGGCGCGCTCTTGGAGCTTCCCACAGAAGCGACGAATGCACATTTCGTTCCAACTGTTCCAGGAAAAGGTTAGCGGCCGGCCGGACCGTTCCTCTCGGTCCTCCGGGCGTTTATTAACACGTGAAATCGCTATCTTCAGCGCGATAACAGACTCGACAGTACGTGCCTCGGAAAACATTAGGCGTCACGAACACCTTCCACGGGAAGATAGTAGATACCCTCCCGAGGCGGCACGGAAAAACGAGCAGAAAAATCGCGACAACAAGGATTCACCCGCGGTGTCGGGGGAACGCGCGAAGAAAAAGAGCTAATAAACGTTTGAAGACGAAGCGGACATAAATATTGTCCACGCCCAACCGGTGAATTCGCAGCCTTGCCGGGAATTCTCTCCTTCCATCGCGGCTTTCTTTCCACGGTGAAGACCCGTCGTCCACCACTACCAGCACCGCGGACCGACCACCGCCACGGCGCCGTCCTCGTCGTATCACGAGCACCGATGTCCACCGGTGTCTACCACCACTACCGCCTGTAGCGATCGTCATCGCCACCATCGCGGCCCAGAGCAATCGCCATTGCGGCGAAAACTAATAAAACGAAAGGAAAGCGACGGTGCTACGTCGATGGACAGCGGCAAGGGTTAACGGGGAAAAAGAGAAAGGTTCCCCACCTCCCGTATTGGAAAGAGAAAAATTGAAAGAAAGGTATGGTTGAAGGGAGAGAGACTGGGCGAACGAGAGACAGAGAGAGAGAGAAAAGGTGGGAGATGTAGTATGGAAATAAGAGAGAAACAAAGAAAGTTGGTGGGGCAGAATTCCCCATTCTGCCGCCGCGACAGGGGACGAGCGGTCTTTTCGTTGGCGTGGCCCTATTGAAAGGCGAAGGTAAATTTACAGCCCGGGTGGGAAGGGTGAAAATTTACTACTGGTCGTGGACGCTCGTCTACGGTCCCGCGAACCGTACCACGGACGCTAAAACTTCGCCGAAAATCGAATAATGATGCCCCGACGAACGCGGCGAGAAACAGCTCCGTTTGTATTAAGTGAATAAATAACCGTTCGCCAGCGATAGAACCGCCGTGCCGAACCACGGGGGGAAGATATTTATTTAAATTTTTACTACCCTATAAATAAGGGCGCCGGTATTGTGCGATCGTAACTGCGTGACCGGCGCTGAAGATCGACACGGGGATCTATAACCGCGGCGGCTGAATCGCGACCCCTTGGATTCATCCGGGATTATGACGTTCCGTTTAATAATTCAAGCCCGCGAATAGATTTTCCTGCGCAACGTTCCGCGGTCTCAGGCGATTTTCGCTACGCTGGTTTACGACTGCGAGAACGTATTGCGAACTTTAATCGTGTGGCCACTAATGGCGATATCTTCATTCAATGTCGTGTGTAATATCGGAAGAATTCTACGGTGATCCATCCGTTATCCTTCGTGCGGCGACTCGAGGAAATCGTAGGCATTAATATACAGCTCTGGTCATAATTGAATGATTTACTTAGCTTTTCGATGCATGCCGGAGGCTGATTCGAGACGTCGGTGCTGGTGAATTTATTGGGCGATATAATTACTATTACGTCACGCTATTCGATGTAGCGCATAGATTATCATTTTTAATGGGAACAAACTATGAAAGTTAATTCAGCTATAATTCATCGTACTCCGTTTGTCTTCGAGCTTAATTTCTTTTTGAGTGTCGCGCGATGTGTTCATCGTTTGTTGATTTATGCATTACGTTCGAATTTGAAAAAGGGTGGAGATTAATCGCGGCCAGTCGAATATCCTCTCCACTTTGAGATCACCGATAGATGGATATCGATGGTTATATCCGATACCGGTGTGGCTTATACACCATCGATTACCTAATTGGGTAAAAGTTAAACGCGAGTGGAAAGATCACGCGATGTCCCGGAGATCTTAACGATCAGAGTCGCTAACGAGATAGGCCAGTTCTAGGTAGTGGCGCGTTAACGATGGGCCCCCACTGTCCGAAATATTTTATATCCGAGATACCTCGCCGCAACGGATCCACCATTAATTTCCAAGGCAGCGTCGTTTCGCGCCTAATAAATGTTCCCTTGAAAGAGTTTTGGGATCGTCAACGTGCAGTCGATTCGATAATTTACTATTTTCGCAGCCGTAAATAAGCGCATCAGTTCACGTTTATAGGTGGCTATCCGTGGCTGGTTTCTCGCGTCGATGGGAAAGGATTATTGCGAAATAAGCCGGAATAAAAGTTAGAACGGGACGCGGCTCGATTATGTCGGTCCCTTTTGTACGATTTTTCTCGCCGTCGCCTTTTCGCGCCCACCGCCTCCTCTGTTTACTTTTCCCTTTTTGTGTTTCAACCCCCTCTTTGCGCGTCGGAAGAAAAACGATTAAGACAGGGTAAAGAATGGCCGGACGATACCATCTTTGTTAGGGCAGTTGACGGTGAAAATGGTAATAAAATGTGCGCTAGGTTCTTTGGTGGTTTTCTGGTAAATTTACGGCCAGATCGATCGTAAAATATAAGACTTGCCGGGCGGAGGAGCGATAACTTTCGATTTGGATTCCGTTCGGTAAAATACGCGGAAATTTCAACGTAAAAGCTCTGATTAATAGCCGCGAAATAATAAAACGAAACAAAAACGCGTGAAGGTTTCGGAAATATCAAATTTGCGTTAACGATCTTCGGCCCCGCGTGAAAATAGTTATATATTTCAAATGCACATTGAACCTCGCCTCGCGTCCTGTCAATTTGAATAAAATGCAATTAAAGTTTACTTTCTCGTAGTTTTATGTCGCTATTTAACTCTTGCTTTTTATGGTCGTAGTCATTATACTTGTATCCGTGGTAGTAGTTAATTCTAATGCGTACAATAAATCAGGCAACGCTTCGCGTATATTTCTCCGCTCTATCAAATATTTGTAAAACCGTTATTCGAAGGGGCATAACAGTATTACTGGCTTGAACTTTATTATCCTTTAATTATGTCGCCCACAACGGCGATCGTAAATTTCAAGTTGCAGATCTGGTCGCACTTGAATATATGTATGTTTCGCAAGTAAATCTGGCTATACTGGTTTCTGGAAACCACTTAATAAATGAATTACATCGCTGTTCTCTGCTCATTTATTTCTCGTTTAGTCTTTACGAGTCCCGACAAGGGTTCACCTGGAATAGTTGAGCTGTTATCGGTCGGGAGGTGCCTCCCGTTGACTTCTTGATACAGTATCACGAAAATGGAGAAACTAGTTATCCTCAGATGTTGAGCTTGACGTGGACTTGCTCGCGAGACGTGATACACATGGACTTTCATAAATACCCGCCGTTCGTAACGTAGCTGTCTTTAGGTGGTAATGCAGTTGGCCTCTTTGCCGCCAATAGGATAGGCGCCAATCTGTTCATGTTTTTGATTTTTAAAAAATCAACATTTTATTACTATGTACAAGCCGAGAGATAAATGATACATTTTTATGAACCGTTCACTACCATATATTTATCAACGTAGCACAGTTTATTCTACCTCTAAAGTGTTATCCTATATAGGTGGGAGGAAAGTGCGATTCCTATTATATAAGAACTTCTTTCTATCTTTCTATATATGAAAGATTTATGAAAGTCGTAAAAGATACTCGGTGTAGTAAATTGAAGGATAGTGTTTCTGTATTTAATTTATGTCTTATTCATTTAATTTTAAATAATCATAAAGTCACGAACGATTTTGCACTACAAACTTTGCACTGGTCCGTTGAAATATGCGTGCGTGGATGGCACCGATAGATGCTCCATCGGAATTTCCATTACACATAAATAGTTGGAACAATTTTTGCGCAATCACAGCCTCTAAAAATTACCATACCATTATGCGTGTCACCTGACTCGGAAGGAAGATGTTTAATCTGAACGCGTCACCCTTAATCCATCAAGCCTATACGGCGTGCTATCCTATTCAAAGAAAAGGCAATATTCTTCGGTAATGCAGCATGGCTTACACCAGCGACGACGAGTAAAATTTCTAGCGGAACGAAGTATCTCGCGGAGAGAAGAGGTCCAATGTCTCGCGTTGGATCATCGATCACGTCGCTTGAATGTGAACCCTTTCTGGTTTAATACGCCACCCTTTTCGCTCATTGTCAGACAATTTCTCTCCTCCTTCGCCGTCGACCCGTTCTCCTTTTGGTTTGTTCTAAACGATGCTGCGGCACAAACGAAACGGATAACTCGACCGTGTCGTGGATTTCTTTGTTCCATCGAAAAGGATCGCATTTTTCTGTCTCTATTCGTTCACGGTGAATCGTAATTCGCTGCAATTTTTGGCCATACATCACTGTCTGTTTCCGGGAGACGCCGGGTCGGAGATTTACCAAGCACACGTGCATTTCGCTAATGTATGCTTTTTGCAATGACTATTTGCGTTGGGCTGGCGTTCGCGAGTGGCGTCGCAATTGGGTATATGTAATGCAAAATTGATCGTATCTCATCGGTGCTTCGCTGGCTATTTCGTGTTTCACGTGGGAAGTTTTTTTCAGCAAGCTACAATTCGAAAGATTTCTTTTCGTGGAGGTATCTCGTTTCTTTTATTTGTTCTCTGCTTCGTTTACCATTTCATTATCTCGAATACTGTAGAAATAACGATTCTCCAAACTCATTGCAACTGTTTTCATTGAATCAGTTTCCTATATTACACGGTATTGCGTTATAAGTTAAGTAATTCACCGAATTGAACATTCATCTCTTCTTGCCATAAGAGAAGGTCGAAAGTCATTCCATAAACTTTAAATCATCCGATACACGTGCCATCTGAAACAATCAGCTTAAAACTGTCTTACGAATACGGAAAAACCGAACCGTTTCCTTTACTTCCCGTACAGTTTTATCGGTTTGTACTCCCAGCCAGTATTGGCCTGCCTCTCGCTTTTCATGGAAGAACCACCAGACAGGAAATAAAATTTATAAGGTAGAATGATTTAAGATCTCTAAGCCGGATAACATGCTTGTTTTTCACGGTATCGATTGACCACGATATACCGTATCACGAAATCTCCTTTCAAGCTTGGTGGACACGGTCCCCTTCGTTTCAGCGCGTCATGAAATAACATTGTCCTGTACGTACATGTAATACAGCCGTTAAGTTTTTATTTCCAATATGCCTGGCTATCCGTGTTCGTCGTGTACCGTGATGTTTCGAGTCTGTTAAAGCTCGAGACTCTTTCCCTCCACCTTGACCCTTCGTTCCACGTATGTACCACGTTTTTCTACGTCTCTTCCGGCTGGCTGGAGAAAAAGGTAGAGAGACGAAGTCGCGTGATGGCATCCCCTTTGCTCGGTAAATAAATTACCCCGACCTTATCAGGAGTAATAGGAGCGCGCACGACACAGATTGGTCGGTGTCGGGCACGCGAATTAAAAGTTACTGCACTGCTCCGACGAGCACCTTGTGGAAAACACTGTACGTGCGAAGGAATACGCATTTTACGATACTTTAGGGGTTAGACGGATGCTATCGTTACAGATATTTCGTTCAGTTGAAGAGGGGCAGCTGCGTTATTTATTAACCTTGCTGGGATTGTAATTAATAATAAGACCAGGCTACAATTAATAATAAGAGATTGGATAGAAGTAATCAAACGATTGGTATTAATCTGCTACTCGGGGCTCCTTTTTTAGCAGGCAGTTCTATAGGTAGAAGTTGAAGATTGATAAAACTGTATTATTATATTTGTAGGTAGCTGCATAGTATTTCAGTCTACTTCTTATCGTACAAATCAGAGAATTACTTATTTCATATAGCTGATATGTATTGTAATTTATTCACGTGATCTCTAATCTGTCTCGCATTCTTTTGTTAAAGTTTTCATTCAGATTGTCCAAATGCATCAATAACTTTATGATATATCTTCGCTAAAGTACTATATATCGACTAGTACTATATTCGTATCACACGAGGAATGATATTCTCGCTTTTCGATGTACCGAGCAAACAATCCATACGTAGCTAGAAATCACCGGTATTACTTTCCCGATACGTCAATCATCATTTCCTCGCGTTAGACAGTGACGCGGCTGAGAAATCTTTCTCCCATAAAGGAAATCGGAACGGTCGCCTTTTCGTTTCGTCGCTCCCGATTTCCGCCGGATATATTTTGCCGTTCAAGCTTCCATACAACAACGTAGTTGGCACGTATTTTAGCTCGAAGAAGAATGCTTCGTTGAACCGAGAAACTCTTCCACATTGCTCCTTCCTTTTCCTTTCCTTTTTACTCACCTTCCTCTTTTCTCGTCATTTTCTCATCCGTCTCAAGGGACGATGCATCGCTTTGAATTTGTTTACACCACGCCTCTTTCCCCTCTTCGTTGTCCATTTTTTCGTTTTCATTTTCCGCAGACGCATTTCTCGCTTCACTCGTTCGGGAAGATCGCGTTTCAGCGTTGGCCAGCCAGCATCCGGTGGTTCCGGATGGCGAAGACCAAAGCGTTGCCGGGCGAAGAAAGGGAAACGCAGACCGCCGTTTACTTCCGCCTGATTGATACGATTTTATTGGCCCCGCGGTGATTTATCGACACACTGTTTTGCATATGATTGATTCGTATTGATTCGATCGTTTCCCCAACGATATCCTGTTTACCTTTTCGTCCCTCTGTTCTTGCTGTGCGCGTACCATTATCGATTCTAACGCCGTTCTATCGGCCTGCTGCAGACACGAATATCGGCTGCGAAATAGTAAGACGTATCTGTTGAACGCGATGCTATTGTCTGAATGCGACGTTTTTCAAATATGCCGTGAGGAAATAGAACATGCTTATTGAATCCTCTTTCTTCTACGAGAGCAGGTGAAAATGCTCGGTGGACATAGAGTAGATGAAGACTTATTTCGTATCGCCGGCGTTTTCTGTTTCATATATTTCTATACTGTATTGTGCATTATTCATTAATATCCACGAATTCGTAGAGAATCCTTAGCGTTGAAGGGTGAGAAATATTGCGCTTGGAAAGATAATATCTAACATTGGGCGTTCAACACTTGCGGTTTTAATTTCGTATTACTCGACATTCAGAAGTTACGGATAGATAACAAAATCTGGGGAATTTAAGGTCGTAAATCTTTCGCTTCGAAGGCGTGAAATTGAGTAGCTTTTACCTTGAAACTTCACGGTAAAGCAAACTTTACTTCTCGTACGAATCGAGAAGAAATCCACGTGGCATACATTATCATTATAATCGACTCGTGATAAAAACTGCTATTATTAATAAGTAATCAGGAACAGGTGAACTTTCAGCCACGATGATTCATTCGAGTGAAATTTATTCTTTGTCGTTTTCTGTTTCAGGTGAGTCCGTGAAACAATCAAATTTGTCATCCATGAATTTTTCCAGAACTAATGGAAACTCTTGCGGTAAGACTTCTCATTGATTTACGAGCTCGGGATATGAATGTGCCGGTGGGAGGTTCGGTAGAAGTGTCGGGTGTGAGTTATTAGCTGAAAAATATGTTTTCGCGGAAACTTCGGATTAAATTGACAAAGGAGCCAAGTTTTCAACGTTGCGACTTGCGCCGTCCAAAGATGTGATTTATATTCGCATTAAGGGATTTTAACGGACGCTTTGGCCGATATTAAATAAATTTGTCGGCTGAACAGAAATCGATTTGCTATTCATAGTATCACAAGATGCAACTGTTCCGCTGTGCGATTGCAACTGATATGCAATTTATAATTTATAGCATTTCGAGCGGACTTTTTAAAATCCACGCATAAATAACGGCAAGCGCCGTTCACGTGTATGAACTATGCGCAGAAAATTCATACCCAGAGCCAAACGAGTACACAAAAAGTACCCACTGAATGGCCTCGTTCAAGCGTTACCCGCTGCCCTTTCATTGATCACATCACCCCTTGCAATTAATCCAGGATTGACTGTTCACTCTCATTAGATCAAGATTAGATTAAACGGAAAGTTGGAGTCGTGATTCGTGCCGGGGGTGGTCGCCAACGCGAGTGGTACACCGGCAACAGTGGCTTTTGACTGCCTTAAACACAAATTGAATACCTTCCACTCTGACTTTACCCGACGAATTAAATCGTATCTCTCCCCGGCGCTAAATTTAACGATGAAATTAATTTCACCCCCACTTCCTGCTCTTCACCCGGAGGCGGTGGCTGCAGTCTTCCGCTAATGCCAGTCATATTTAATCGTGCGTTTAACGTACGGTTAGTCTCGCTAATTATTCCCGTATTGTCGGCTGGTTAGGTCAGCCGGGAATGTGCAAATGTTTATCTTTAATTGTCAGTGTGCACTGGCTCGCGAGCTACCGGGAAATAACTGGACCGTTTTCATCCGTGTGGTCGTTGACTGTTGAAGTTGAGGTCCTCGGTTGTAAAAGGAGCAAAGGGCAAGGGGGTAAGGAATAACTAGGAGACTCCGGGAAACTTTCGGTAGGATGGTAGGACACTAACCTGGTTCGACTAATACCGGGCGAAGTCTCGTCTACTTTAACCCAACCTAACTTAGCTTTAGATTAGACCAGCGGACCATGTACTTGTTCACTTGCACACCGTCTTTACCGACACGGTCCTCGACATAACCGTACCTTTCCGGTAGCTGCACTTTATACAAGGCGTTCGCTGGGATTGCAAGGCAAGGATACATGAAAACTTTCTCTTAAGAAATTTATTCCCCCGTCCCGCCCCTTTGTTTTCTTCTTCCAATACGCTGTTTTCTGCGTTGTCGATAGTTCATGGTTTCGCAGAATAATAATTTTCCGAGTTAAGGGTGCTCGGAGTAAAATATATTTAATAGTACCCGTGTTATAATTTGTAACAATATTTATCTGCAATATTTTAGTACTTTCTAGATATTTCGAATACATGCATATACATCATACAGATATTAATGCGAGACTCTGGCGAATCATTGATTGTTCAATTGTTTATCGAACACTTGCCCGAGAATTTCGAGGACATGGTATTTGCTCGATATGGCAAATTAATTTCCACTCGTCCATACTCGTCCCTTCCGTCGATGGACTCATCGGTCCACCCTAAGCCTTGAAGAGTACATAACGCCCCTTTGACGAACGCAGGATCTGTAGAGGATCCTGCCGTGTGTACTTAAGAAATCGACGCCAAACATAATTACAGGTTTCGCTCGTTTGCTCCCGACAAACAGGGCCCTCCACCTAATAAGGTCAAACACATTCCTGACTATCCCCCAAGTTCTGTACTCTATCATTACCAATACGACGCACACAGATTATCATTAAACATGCCCTCGTATCGTCGCGTCCTGCGCCTACAGTTTCGCAAATCGTTCAGAAAATTATGCACAACTCG
The DNA here is from genome assembly GCA_907165295.1 of Nomada fabriciana. NCBI lineage: Eukaryota > Metazoa > Arthropoda > Insecta > Hymenoptera > Apidae > Nomada > Nomada fabriciana. The sequence goes on along the minus strand of OU015693.1, from coordinate 8,408,545 downwards.
TCAGACACTTTTGTACCTCCGTTTAAACTTCCGTGCTGAAAGTTGAATCTGGATGCTCCCGGTTTACTTTCTGCCGCTTTAATTCCGCTTCACCCATGGCCATTCTAAAGCGAAGAAAACAGAGCTGACTGGCGTAAATCTCTCTCGTGTTAGCCGGCGTACAATATTTACGTTGAACCGGTAGATTTGCAGAGTTCTCTTCGGAGGCAGCCGCATAATTAGGTCCTGGGAGAACAGCTCCAGAAAGTCGCGTAACTTCGTAACAGAATTAAGCAACCATATCTCATTCTATCTTTCCGTGTATATGTATTCGTTCACTCGTTCGCTCGGTTAGGCGCTCTTCCACCCTTTAGAACCACTTGGACCCTCGCGCGACGACGGTGGCGTTCCTGCACCCCGGACCGGCTTATTAAATTCCACGAAGTTTCTTCTCATTTGACACAGTAGCACCTCGTGTCTTTACGGCCAGTATAGCTGCGTTACCAACGATCCGATGCTCTGTCCTCCTTCAACGTTGCTCTATTTCTCGTTCTTCGTCATTCGGGCAACGCCTCGCTTCACTTTTCATCCCGCTTCCTTGTTCCGCGAACTGCGACCCCCTAGCACGTGCTTGACTTAAACGCAATTTAATATGGTTTAAGTTCGCGTAAGGAGTCAGGACGGAAACAAGTTGCCGTGCCTAATCAAGCCCCGCTATAGTTTCTGTGAACCGCTCCCGAGAGATGTTGGAAACTACTTGTCCAACTAATAATCGCGGCGGATTTCCAAAACTGAAACTTGGGGCGCGAAAAGCCGTGATCCAGGCAACATGTCTTGGCTGTGTCTCCCTGGGCAATCATTGACAAGTACAGAATTTTCTTGTGAATGGTCTCGATAGTGATAGTTGTCGAAGTGCGTCGCAAAAGTCGCAGTCTCGCAATCAGGAATTTATCGAATTTCGTTTCCTGTTATTTCTAAAGATTCAATGCTTTGTTTGCTTAACCATCATGGTCTTAGAGTCGTGTAATTAATGTCCACTCAACTTTACGGTCGTTAGGAGGTGTTTAACGTGGAATTATGGAGAATCCAATCGTGGTCCTCTCCGACATGACTGAATTAAAGCCGTACCTCGATAGTTCGCGATTCAGACAACGGTAACAACGTTGCCGTTTCCCATTTTGCGTAATCAACTACATAGAACAAACTTGATAGAGAGCTCTCTGATTAGAGAGTTTGATAGCACACGTTCCGCTTTATCTGTCGCACGGGAATAGGACGGAAGCGAGTCTCCGAGAGTTCAGCGTCAGACTTCCGTTAAACTTATTCGTATCGTACTCTTTTTTCGCCTATGAATTATTGATTCTTCGGTGTCTCGTCTGTTGATTCGATACGCAGACATCGCGGTGATTTTCCGAGTAACGGGTGTATGTTTGTTGCTGCCGAATTTTGGCAGAGCTCAAATTACTGTCATTTAGAAACTTTTGAGTTCATTTCATTTTCTCGTAGACGATAGGAAGGAATAGTTGAATTGTTCGATTATCATGAACGAAATTTCACCCATTTGAATAATTAATGAACAAGAATATATTTGATACACGAAACCCTCGACTATCGCTTTCCAAACTTCAGCTAACAAGTAACTTCTGCATACGTACATTTTTCACTCTATATATCCGTAAAGATAAACGTTACAGATATTCCAAATAAATATTCTGTCGCGTTCACTCGATCTTCGTCACACGATCGTATCGAAAATAATATTATATTAACGGTTTAGTACATCCACACCGTTCTACACTTTTATCAGAAATCCGAATCGTTCCCACGGCAACGAAAGCACGCTGGTCAGTACGTTTTGCTTCCGACTTCCGGCTCTCGACAAATTTAAACGCACTTGATACTTCTACCCCGATACGTATCGATTTCTGTCTGCACGGCTGGTGCCACGACCTCGATATAATCGCGTTATTCCGGAAGCCGCGTCGTCGCGTGCACCTCCCGGATCCTCGTTCTCCTTATTTGTCTTGTCTTCCGTTCTGCTCGCAAAAGAGAGCAACGGACGTGTCCCTGAATATCCTTGCTCGAAGGGGGTGCAGCGAGAACATAGGGAGAGGGAAAGAGGACAGATAGAAAGACAGTCGAGGTGCAGGAGCGAAAGAACGTCTGTGTGAAATACAGGTCGCGAGACCGCCAGTACGAAGAGTGAAGAAGGAGGAAGGTGGAGAGGAAGGAGGCAATGGAATTTGATATCGTGCGCAGCTTCGGGAAAATAAAGTGGAAAAATTCCATCTGGTCAGACGTATCAAGCTCTATGTCCTTCTGGCGGAAAGGAGAGGAAGCAGGGCGAAGGGACACGAGGACAAGTCAGCCAGGCACTCAACAACACCCTTTCATGATTCGCGGGAAAAGCGTCGCTGGAGTAAGGAATGGAAGGGGCGTAGATTCATAGCGGCGGGCTAAAAATTTATTACATTTTTGGTGTACGGACGAGCGTAAAGAATTCCAACGATCCCATATTATCCTTGCAACATATCTCTTATATACACCTTTCATCTTCTGGTCTATGGGTGGCGCCGATGTCACGGTCTGCGTTATGTTTGTTTTCTTTTCATGGAATGAAGGGGACACGGGTGTTGTTTTTATTCACTGAATTTTTGCTGCGAAGCGAAAGATTAAATGCGAATTAGGTCCACTTTGTGACGGTGTCAAGTTTTATTTTATCATTACGATTATTTGACAATTTGAAATTGCAATGCGATAGTCATTCTTATTGATACCATCATTATTTACTTTCCGTCGAAGAATTTGAAAGGAGCAGCAGCTATTTCTTCCACGTTTATCATCGATTCTCCTTTCAACGCCGTGGCCGAGGCTCGAGACGTTTTTACCCGACTCTCCTAAACCATCTGAGACGTTTAGTCGTCGTTGATTCGATCATCCCCCGCTTGTGTTTCCTTCCGTCGCTTTCCGGCTCACGAATCGTTGACTTTTGCGACAGCAAAAAGCGTCGTCGAACGACGAAACTAGCTGGTCTGGTCCAGACGAGGGCGGCGACGAACCCCTGGGCCAAGTGTTGGCAAGCGTCGTTCACGTTTACCGTTTTCGTGTGCCGTCCTTTCTGTTCGTCCTTCTTTCGTTCGTTCGTTTGTAAAAGTGGAGAACGTCGGCCCCGGCGAAATTAAAAACATTTACTTCCGCGAAAAGAACACGAAAAGCGAGGGGTGGCACTCTCATAAGCCCGTGACACATCTTGTAGCCAGGAAAAGGAATAGGATGAGTAAAAAGCACGAGGGACGGGGTAGAGAAATAGAGTGGGGTAGGTTGGAAAACCCGTGCCCACTTTCGAGATGTACACAGACTCGTGCCGGTGTCGGGTAAAAGGAAGCGGGTGAACGAGGGGGGGATGACAGAAGGGACAAGCCAGGAATACCAGACAACTACGACCGTGAGAATTAATGTGAGATATTGCGCTTAACCGGAGAACTGCGAGCCGGATATCGGGGATTCTGAACTCGTTCGCGAGATCATTTATATCCTGTCGATGAATCTGTCGTCTGATGCTAGATATGAGGGAAAAGTTCCAGGGAAGTCGGCGAATTATGCTTTTCAACTGTTTTATGGTCTCTTCAATCGACCGCGAGTTTTTTGCATCGGTTTTAAAATTTTGTTACGGCCACGAGAATGAAATTATTTGAACGAGTAATAAGAAGAATATACGTATATTATATAGCTACAAGTTTTGTTGCGATATTATAAATAGTGAAAATAGAAATTTCACGTTAGATTAAACTAAAACTAAAATAAACATTAAATCAACACCAACGGTAAAGCCTCGACTAAACTCGAAGGGTAACCATTAATTTCCGCTGCCAAACATTTCATTCCAACGTCCCTCGTAAATTCGCTCGCAACGTGAACAGAAAGGCACAATCTCATTGAAGAATTCTTAAAACGATACACCCCCTGAAATCTGAATTCCTTTTCTCCATCAAAGTCTCAGAATACCGTCTATGTTTCTGCGTGGGCGGCTCGCTCGAGATCGAACGCAACTTTCCGCCGTCGCTCTCGATCCTACGTTAATCGGGATCTCTCGTCAGCGCTGGAATCGAATCGAATCCAGTTTCGGTATACCGCCAAGCACTACGATACAGTCCACGTGACGCAGAACTGCGGGTAACTCTGGCTACAGGAAGCTCGGTGATGGAGGCTGCGTAAGCAGATTACGCAACTGTGTAATTGAATGGGCACTCTAAATACCCCGGCAGCTAATTAAGAAGGCGATCAATCGATTATCCGGGCGGGTATCGATACACGTACCTCCTTCCACCTGGCTCTCCTGATCCGCTCTTCTAGCACTGTAGCCGTGACGCCGACCAGGGAATCGTAACATGGTTGCTCGCTACCGGAGGGGGTTTTAACCCTCCATCCCTCCCACGGCGTCACTTGCCACCCCCGCTAAGTCTGTTATCAGCAAACCCCAGCCTCATCGGAGACTGGTGCTCGGCTAACTGCCGATTATTGCCGGCGGCATAACCTTCGATTAAAATCAACCCCTCCCCACCAACCCGTTTAATGGTCTCTTTAGGTTTCCCAATCAATGACTTGCAACGGAGAAGTATAGAATCTACACTCTCTTTCTAGCTTTTGTGAATGGTGTAGAATTTCTAGGTAACTCAATTTTCGTCTTTCTTCTTTCTTTCTTTTTTTTGTAGGTCGAGTGGATGATGATAATTTAGATAGGACGTAACGGGGCGGTTGATTTTTGTGTTCCAATACTGTGATTCTTGTGTGGTTATTTATTTATATGATACGTGGAATGTTTTTGCCTCGGATATTAAGCTAAAGATGAACGCTTGGCATCTTTCACGGAAGATTATTCTTAGAGGCGAATCGTTGATCCCACAGGCGTGCGGGTGAGCTTTCGAGGGATTTAAGAGCCGGATGATAAATATTAAAATAACAATTTGAATTCCACTTTCGTTCAAGCACAGCCGGAATCCCGTAGCACCCGGAGAGGCTTTCGCAAGGAGGAAGGAAGGAAGGAAGGAAGGAGGTAAACTCTAGGGCGTGCGGATACTGTAGATTCATGCAATAATCATAGTGCGCGCTTAGTCTAAGTGCGATCCATAATCTGTTTTTTCTTTATCTGCCGCACCGTGAAACGTTCCCCGTGGCCAGAATCAAAGATGACGCGAGTGCAATATTTAACCCAAATTTTTGTTCACGGTGTATTCTTCTTTTCCATATTTAATACTTTAGTATGCATTAACGATTATCGTTGAATGTTCAAGTGAAATATCTAATTCATTTGCGTCGGGGACAGCAGATGGTTTATGTACGTCTATGTATGGTTCCATTTCCAGAAGACAGGTGAATGTAGCGTATGGACAGCACAACCATGCATAAGGAATTGCGATTGTGCAGGTCAGTGCTCCCATGCACTCGCGGTTTTATTACACGAAATCGATCAGTCCGCGCGTAAAGGTTATCAGTATAGTTGCAGATACGAATACGAAACCCTGCCTACTACCCCCTTTACCTGGTGTGTATTCTAAGCACATACTTGCATTTCACGCGCATCATTGCTCGCTTTGAGCCGCTATTGTACAGGCACGTGTTTGGAGAAAGTCCATTCAGAGCTAATTCGAATAGGAATCTAATATCGGGAATGATCGTTTCTATGCTCAGATTCCCTTATCTAAATCACGGTGATCCTCGAAATCTGTCGATGCACATTAATTTTCAATTCTACTTGACCGCAAACAGCATCACAAACGGCACGGAACGCTATGGAAATTCAACGCGATAAGGATTTACCGCCCATCTGGAAGCCTGTTACTGGGTATACAAATTTGGAAATTACTTTAGGAAAGATATAATAGATGGTATGCACGCAGAACTTTTTATTGCTAGTGGAGGCATTTATGAGGTCGTAGCATGTGAAACTTTAATAAAGACAGCTTTATTAGCCATTTGTCTTACGAGCTTCCTGACAAAGCAGCGCGGTTTTACTGCATCTGTTAACTTCGAAATCTTCATTTTTTCCTTTTGCACGCTGGACTATCTTTCTTTTTATTTGCACCACTGATACTGTCAGAAGTCTGAGCGCAATGAAAAAGTCAGTTGTATTGTACTTTATCTAAAATTGTAAAACGAGAGGTTGCTGTTTTCTGTAATACTAAATAATTCTCGTGCCCCGTTCTCTCATTGAGAGCCGCCAGATCGACGCTCGAAAATTGCTATTAAATTTTCCATTTCACTCGAGGCCCGATAACACGGCGGCGTGCATTAAAGCGGCTGCTTAGGTGCTTGAATATTAGTGTATCCTGAGAGGCGTGGGGGTGGCGAGGGTTTTCAAGGGTTGCAGAGGCCGAAGGGAGACTGTTGGTCGGGCATTCGCGACAAAGGCTAATTGCAAAGCGTGGGAGAACCGCGTCGCAAACGGGAACAAGCCCATATTACGTCGGAACACACAACCAACTATCACCATCCCGTGTACCCTCTCTTTGTCCCTTTTACGGTTGCCTTCAACCTCTTTCTCTCGGCTTTCTCTCTGTCGAACAGCCCTTCCCCCTGCCCCTCTTTCGGCTCGAGGCTCTTTCCCGTAACGCGTTACCTGTATGCGCTGGCCGGATAGGGTGACATCGAGGGCAGGCACGGGGTCAGCTGATGCCTCGAACTATGCGTGTCCTGCAGAGGAACGATCCAGGATGGTCTACCATAGCTGAACTATGGTCCATCAGCTCGCTAACCCCCGGCTTGGTATGGTACACGCGCAAAGCATCCCTGCACAGTGGCGTGACCAGGTAAACCTCGACCTCGAGACCGCATCGCATACAATTCCACTGCCCCTTGCCAACGATCCCTTTCACAGTGAATCCAACCTTCGACCGTGTCCCTTCTGTCGTGTTCTCCACTTCTCTCTTTCCCCTTGTCTTTCTTTCCCACCCACCCCTTCCCCCTCACCCTCTCTTTGGCTTCCCTTTCACCGTTCGAGCTCCCCTCGTTTCTCTTCGGTTTCTCTATCGTTCTATGCTCGGTCACGCGTGTCCGTGTTCACGCTCGTACACGCGCAATGCTGTGTGCACGAAAGCTCTTTCGGAACGGCACCAGCATAGAGTGTACTATCCGGGGGTCGTACAAAGATGTTAATTGACAATATCGCGAGGACGCGTGAAAATTGAACGGACCATGGTTTAACAACGTTAGAAAATTTGTTAACGCCGACAAAAATGATCGATCATAGGGCGGTCATGGCTTTTTCTGTGTCGCGTCATTCAGCGTGCACTTTGTATCCAGAGTGAAATTCGCCCGGTCGCGTCGATGCACGCTGCTAATTCGATCACAACGGAGGCTTTAAACGGGGGCTGTAATCGAATTGAACTAAATGAAGGTTATTTAGTCGGAATATTGGCCAGGCGCGCTGAAATTAATAGGAGACTTCGTACCTGTGGCGTATCACGGCGAAACGATCGCGACTCCTCTTTGGCTAGTCGTCAAGTTGGTCGCCAGAAGGCACGAGAAATCTTAGTCTCGTGCTTGCTAAGGCCCTTGACGATTACGGATCGTTCCTGGTAATTGAATGGATAATTGAAACGATCCTTATCAAAGCTGCAAACGTTATGGAGCACGGTCACGGCAAACACGAGCTGGTTTGGGATTGTAACTCTGCCGGGTCGAGCTCTTTCACCTTCTCTTCGAACGCGCCAGAACATTCGCCGGTTCGGCAAACCAGCTGTTAATTAGTCGGTTAAATATTGATCAAGGGGTAAGATTCGCGCTACTGAGATGAAATCGTGCGTTTGTTCGCGCGGAGATCGATAGTCGAAGTAAAATCGACGCCACGTTCTTGGACTTTGACTATTTTAAAAGACAAATTTCTTTTCGTGTTTTTTCATAAAACTGTGGCGTGGCAATAATTGACCTTTTTCGTTTTGGTACCATTGGCTTGCGAAACGACTTTATCACGGAGTACTTGTAACACATAAGTAATATCACAAATAATATCATAAATTCGGTAGTAGCAACACAAGTACATTAATATTCATATATTAATAATCGCACATTAATATGGCAGGTTATAGCGAATTCTCGTATGATTATATCGCGTATAAGTGCATGACAATGATTAAAATCGTAAAGGCGAGGACACAAAAGACGTTCAGCTCGAAATTGAATTCCTTTGCTCATGCTATTCGATGTGTCCGTGACGACTATCTTGGAATTCCACGACATCCCATAGTATCGCAATATCCCGCAGCATCATGGCCATGCATTGTGGCCCAAGGGTTGCGAATGATGGCTTTTATGGCTGTGGATGCTTATCGGTGCGCTGTGTAAATTGTGACATCGCACAGATTGACGGGTTGCATACTTGATAATAAATTTGTCACGCCCTATTTGTATTTGCATCACACGTTATTGGAAAGTTACATTACTTTGCACGTGTCAAACGATTGTCCCATCGTTCTCTGCCTCGAAATGAAGAAAATTGATTTACGGCAATGTAGGATAGCACGAACGATAAAACCATAAATATACTTCACAAACAAAAATCGAATTCCATCGATTTATAGTATCTCCCACAAATTTATTTATACAATTGGGAAAATATATTTTCGCAAAAGATACAAGTTTCTATAAATATTGAAACGTACAAAGTAATTCGTGGCTACTGTCGGTCGAATTTCTGATAGCTGTACAGCTTCTAAAGACGTCAGAACGATATAGTATTATTTCTATTTACAGTCCAATTTCGAAATTGATAATTGGCATTCGACTACTTTTATTTTCACCAGTGTACAGGCTTTCAGTACGAGCCGGGAAATGCTGGAAAAGCGTAAGGTGGGCGGGCTACTTGGCATGCAGGACGAGAATAGTCGAGCTTGGAATTCCGTATGGATTAAGTAACCCAGCGCGCATAAGCCCGGATAGAATACACGTACACAGGCTGCACGCTCGAAGCATTAAGCGTACATTTTTAAACACCGCGCCGTGAGCCCGTGAAAGAAGTTTGATTTATTCGTCGTTTAACGAAACTTGATTTAACGTGAACCGCGATACGTTCTTTTTCACACGCAGATTGGAAAAAAATCGGCGCAACGATGTATGTGAGTAATTAAATTCGCCGACACGACTATGTTTCTCGTGAAAACAGTCTTCTCTGGGAATCGTGTAATAGGGAATCGTTTAGCTATATATTTTTTTAATATCACTGCCCGTTATCAATTAGACCCAGGTCCTTTTACCTATTCCAAAGTATCTCAAAAGGTATCTTTACATGAATTTATATTTGAAATTCGAACGAAATACATCAAAGAGGTTTCAGTTCGACTTTGAAACGTACATTAAATAACCCTTTTTGAAGGGAATTTCTATTTCGTACCGCAGATCATACAATTACAAGCAATAGGTATCGCTTAAATCCTATATCCATGATCTTCTTTCGCTCGTACGATAATAATATATCCGGCAAGGCGCGAGTGTGTCTAAAATCTTGTCAAAGCCGTCGCTCTTGTTTTGCGTCACCGCTTCTCCCCGGTTTTCTTTCCCGCTCTGTTCACATCGACTTTCGTTCTTCGACGTTCCCCTTTTTTCCCGCCTTGGGCGTCTTCCTTCTCCTCGGGAAACAGGTGAGCGAGAGAAAAGGCAGGACGAAGATACAGGGTGACAACGCAATTTCGCGGCGAAAACAGAGCGGGGAACGTATAAAGAGATTGCCTTTCGCTGCGGGCCTCTTAAAAATTTGCCCGGCGCGGAATAAAAGTAACGTCGTGTCAAGCAAGTTTACGCTGCACGAAGTGTGCAGGGATTACCGTAGGTGGAATCGACATTCCCTTATGTTTGAACAGCCCGCAACAAGGAGTAACAACGTTTCTTGTTACCCCGTGCACGAGATAATAAACCTTTCGTCGGCGCGACCATAACCCGTGTACGTTGTTTCACATGGCAGGGTTATAAACGTGTCCGTTTATTCACGATCACCTCCGACGAAAGAGCGTTGCAATAAAGAGGCGCGTTATCATCGCACGATTAAATGTCGTCTACGACAATTGCGTTAAATTCCTGGAAAAATCGCGCAGAATTCTCATCTAACAGTCTCGACACGTTTTATGGGGGAACGGTTCCAGAGGACGGTCCAGCAAGATGACGATACATAGCCAGAGTGGGGTCGCGTGGTTAAATTCTCACGAGTGCCAGGGTTCGACTTGTCACGTTCGATCCATCGATTGGTGTCCACCGTAAAAATAATCAATGCTTCTTCCTTGAACCTAATTCACGGAGATCGCAAAATAGGCACAATTCGCCGAGGCTTAGATGAGAGCAAAGTGGGGAAGAGGGGCAAAAGATTCTCTGGCAATGATGCTTTTGAACGCATCGGCTTTGCTGCGCGCATAATTCGCGTACGCTGACTCGTGCACTTTCCTATTTACGTCGCAGTACTCTTGTACCTACCGGATATGGGGTAGGGACGAGTTGAATATGGACTTCACCGGTGGAACGACATTTGTCTTCGCCCCGATTCCCCGTTTATCCTGTCGACCATTCTCTCGAGGATTCTCTAAATGAATGACAAGATAAGGTTCGAAAGAGAAAAGAGGAGAGGAAGCGGTTTTGTGTTTGAACAGCCAGTTACCTTTCTCCGCTATGTTCGAAGTGGAAGCACTTACTCAGTTGTTGGCGAAATCTGACGATGCGCAAACTTCCCGACCGATATTATGCACAGCGATGCCGAGCGTCGCGGCAATCCCTCTTTTAAACCCCAACTACTTGCTGCCTGCTCGACGATGCGCCACGATTCTGAACCGATCCTTCAGCAATTGCGAACTTTCGAGAGTGTACGCATTGTTTCTCGTATCCTGTCGCTTGTGCCACGGCGACGGGTGCAATTTCGTTGGAATATGTCTGAAATTTTAATGCTCCGATTCAATTGGAAGTTAACGGAACTTTTTACTTACTCCAGTAGCGGGTCTAATTAATTAGGTTCGTTTTTTTTCTAATGGAAATAGTTCAGCGTGCCGTCGGCAAGAAATTGGGTCAGGGAAATTGTAATTAAAACGGAGCTCGAAACGGTCGCGTATCAAGACTCCAGCCGATTTCCCTTCGTCAGGCTTTCCGATGCCTCCTGAAATTCCATGAGTCACGGGGAAATTATCGAGCTCTCCGCGATTATTTCGTTCGTTCGTTAACGACGTTGTTAGCGAAGCGAAATTGTCTTATCGTTAATGATTCTGCGAGCGCGTTAAAAGCGGAATATCGATCAGGATCGGAACATTTGTGCGCCGATACTTGGGGACGATGGTGGGAAGAATTAATTCACGCCCCTATCACTACAATTATATTGCACAAACTATGCTCACGAATATACAGATAGTTCTCCGCGAGGCAACGCAAAATTTCTCAATCAGCACAGAGGATAGTATTAATAAAACTATTTTGCTGCCGCAAATACAAATCGATATCCGCACCTTCATCGGACGATTAAATTCTTCCCACTAAAAATTCCAAGGGTCACTTCAACAATTCGCGGCCCGCTAATCGTTGGTAGACGCCGATGGAATTAATCTGTCCCGTGTTTATTAACAATGTCATTACGCGCGATGCATACGACTGACACGGAATAAAGCGATCACGTTCGTCTGTGGTATTGCGCGATGAATACGCGGACGATTCGGCGGCAACGTGCAGCGATCGACATTTTGCCACCGCCCCCGGCCATTAATTAACATCACGACTGGCTGATTAACATATTATCGCGGCAAGGCAGTCGCCGGAGTTGAGGAGGAAAGCTGACTTGCTTGCGAAGCGCGGAAGCGGCGAGATTGCGTAGCCTGGAGATGGTGGAAAGGGTGGGCACAGGAAGGTAGTGGAAAGGAGGAAGTTGGGGGACTGAATGCTGAGATTCAGCCTTTCAGAAACGAACAATAATGGTGCGGCAGTGGGTGCAGGGTGGCACGGGGGTGGTTGGATGGCGGAGGCCGCGCTGGAGAATCCCTTCAGGCACGTTCGACTATTAACCCCGCCGAGATTCGGAAACGCTCGGCGACTGAAACCACCGTCTCTACATCCGAACCCCTTCTAGGACGTTCGAACGAGACTTCTACCTAGCCGCAGTGTCTCCGTAACAAGGGTGAACTCAATCCACGGGCAGGCAGACACCACGTCGTGCCTCTGAATCAGTTTTCTCCGCCTCTGTCTCGCCGTTTCGTTTCGTCTCTAGTTTTCTTTCTTTTCCTGACCCCGGCGAGTTGGCATGATTAAAACAAAGTCGTCATCGACGTAGCCGTCGTTGTCACGGTTACGAGGCCGCCCGACGATTTATCATGCTGGACAGGGAGGTTCTTTTTTTTAAAGGGGACGCAACAGCGTCACGCGATATCAAGTATTTTTTCTTCTCTGTGCACTTTGATTGAGGCGTTAGTCAAGGGAGATGATAGTCTGAAAGGGTTCAAGCTTTATGCACGCAAAATTCGATTAGGGTATTTATCGTTAAATACAGAGGTACCGTGACTCGAAAGAAATATTGGAATTATTTGATTTCGTCTATGCTGTTGTCAAGAATGACTGTACATGATCGAACGCACAATTCCCGAGATTAAATTCGGTTAACTGCTTGCAAGTTTGATACGTCGCCTCTCAGACGTGAGAACGCTCTTCAAAGAAATCGATCAAACCAACCGACGGAACAGAATCCCGTTCGGGTTGGAGTCGCTGGAACAATTTTTCAACGTAACAACTCACTCGGTCAGTGCAATTTTAAACGCGAGCCTATCATTTCCAGAGAAGCTCGCTGAAGTTTCCCAGATATAGATAGTAAATAATTACGCGTCACGATAAATAAATTGCCCTAATGGATCCGTGGCATGTTCTGTCGACGGAAGATCGGGAACGCGATTTCAAAGACGGCTTATTAATGATCCATCGGTGTCGTATCATTGTATATTCATTTTTGCGTCCATGTCAATGCAAGACTCGCTCGACATGGTTGGGTAAAAGTGGGAAGTGCTGCGAAACAATTTGTTATCAAGACCAATGATACGACCGCGAAATATATCTTTACGACGTAGTAAACAGCAATATACGTATGCACGTTCCCCCGTGCACACTGTCCTACGACGATTTTCCGTCTGACTCTTTTAAGCGTTGAACGTACTTTCGAGAGAACGATACCCGAGACATGTTAAAAAAAATTCTCTTTATCATAACGCTCTGCCGCATACCCGCGACATTATCTTATTCGTACGCAACAGATGCTGGTCAATATCCAAACGTTTTCTCTATGCAACAATGCGGACGTTTTTATACAGCAGTGATATCTGCAGTGACCCAGAAAGATACCGAATGATACACACTTTTCTGCTGTATCGAAAGTCATTGAAAATTTATGCGACACCTACGCGCGAAAACTCGCGTTTTCGTGTGTGACCAGGTGCGGTTTGGTTGTTGATTGAGAAAACGTTCAACCGAATGGTTACCAAGGGGAATATAAAATTCATAGTGTTTTACTATTACGTTCCGGCGCGATCGCGTTTGCAGATTCGAAGGACCGCCATTTGCGGGGCATTGCGTTGTATTTCAGTCTTAGCGTATTATCGTGGTGTCGCACGTACCAGGATGTTCCAGTTATCTATGTGTACCAACGTACGACTACGTGTACGTGCGTTCCTAAATGAAGTTCGCATCTCCATATTTCTGAGCGAGGTTCATAAGTTCAACGAACGCCTTACGGTGGCTTTGTCTCAATAGCTTTGGAACGTCGGATAAATAGTCCGAAAGCTTTCATCAACGATTTGCGTGGAAAAGTTGCGATTGATCTTTCGTTGGATACCTTTGGTAACATTAGCCGAACACAATCGCCCATAAATTATAATTACGATAGTATCCAGTTTCCTTTAGCGGTACATGATATTTCATTCATTTTAATAGCACGCGCGAGGGAAACAGCTTTATCACACATGCATAACTCGTCGCAAACTCTATCCGTTCCATCATCGAACACTAAAAATCCCGACAAGCTTCAACTCCAACAACGTTCAAGCAACAGCTTTAAAGTGGCCTGAACGCTCCAACTTCGGTCAACGACGTACACGCGTTATTGACAATTCAACGACTTTCGCCTTTGGAATTTATTAGCCGTCTCCGCGTTCTAACGGGCTCGTAACTCGAGCACAAACGTTTCCACGTCGAGGGCGAAGTCGCCGTCCTCGCGGCGCGGCGTTTCGAAACTTCTCCGAACTGCATTGTGTTGGAATACATATTTCGAGTCAGTTGCTTTTCCCTCCTTCCCCCGCCCTTCTACTCACTTTTCACGAAGGCCGTGGACTGGCAGCGTCACATTTCCACGCGAGGTTATGTATAGAGTTCGGCTAAGTTGGAATTTACCGTACGCTTATGCGAACGACGCTGCACCTGGGCGTCGAGGCGCGATTTCCACGTGGAGGATGAGCGTGAGAGGGGGAGGGACGGAAGAGACGGGTCGTTTGGGGATCTTGTCGACGGAAGTGAGACAGAGTGAAAGAGGCGGGTGGTGGTGAACGAGGTCAGCAGAGGTGCCACATATGTAGGCTAGTTGGTAAACGTAAACCCGGACAATTTGCTGTAATAATCCGATAACTGATAATATTGGCAATTTGGTCGTAGGTAAACGGATCTCGCGGCGCAACGTTGTGTGCGTTGTGTCGATTATTGTTATTGTTCGCGCGTGGACGTACAAATTTTTGGTGTACACGACAGGCAACGATAGGGAAAGGTGATAGATAGTGTTTTTTTGTTTCCTTCTATCGTGACGCAGCGTACAAAAACCCCTTTTGTTTTAAAAATGTGGATGTTGCCGTTTGATGATCGCAGTACAAAATTAGCATTTTAAAACATTCGTAATTTCATGAGAATCGAGTTTTCAGTGGGAAAGTCTGAAAAATTCTTAGTTTGTAATACTCTAACTACAGTATCCCAATTCCTTTTCATAATTTGTTGTTAGTGTGAAAGCAAGGAATTCAGGCATGAACTGTAAATCATGGTCGATAACTTAAGTCCATAACTACCCTGATAATAGGGGTGGGTAATGCACTTTGATCCTATTCTTCGTTTTTTTTTCAACGTCTATGAAAATAATGTAAACTGGGAATAGTAATAATATTGTAGACGATAGTGAAGCTGTGTAGATAATCGAAAAGATTCGTATGAACGAGAACCGGAGAGTGGACGAATTGCTACTTAGGGAAACCTCGAATCGACGTCGTGCATTGGAACGTGCTGGCTAAGTTTGCAGGAAGTGGTTTCGGGACTGATTGATTTCGCACATCGAATCGTCGGCAAAGTCTTTGAGCGCGCGTTGAGGGAGATTGAAAAAGGGGCGGGTATAGGATACAAATGGAATGAAGAATAAAGCACAAGGGGGATAGAGCAGATTAGCCGTAGAAAATAGATGGCTACGTTTGGGACAACGATTTCATTGCGATTTTGTTTCTGAAACGTTGCGAACAGGTAAAGTTTACATAAGGCTGTTGCAAATTAAATTAAATGTCGTCCGCGTCAATTGATGTCAATAATATAATGCAATTCGAATTTTGCTACATTTCCATCCATGTTTCTTACAACGAACAATGATTGTTTCAACTTGTAAATTTAGAAAAATTTCTCCCATTTAGACAACCTTTCTCTTCGAATGAACTGCAAATGAAACATTTGAACCTAACTTTATAAAACTACCTATGCATATTTCTATACCTATTATATCAAGTTCTAATCACAAAATGCTCTGCGGCCGCACAAATCACTTCACTATCGCAACGCCACCGATTTCACCCCCTTAATCGCCTATGCCTGCTAAGGATTCATCGTCCGTCCATACGAACGTATACGTATAAAAGAAGGTTAAAAAGATACCGGACGACTTACGATTTCTTCTCGTTATCTGTTTCACCTGCACAAGCAAGGCAGGAGTTGCGAATGTCAGGCATAAAGTAGGAGGAAGTTTCCCGACGCGTCGGTTGATTTACCTGGGCGCAGGCGCGGAGTTCTCCATCCCACCCCCGGCTCTGTTTATGCCCTCTGCACCCCGAACTACCCCTTATCGCTATGGGGAACCGACGGAGACGGCGAGTACGCTGGACGGAGAAGTGTCGTGC
Organism: Nomada fabriciana; assembly: GCA_907165295.1. NCBI lineage: Eukaryota > Metazoa > Arthropoda > Insecta > Hymenoptera > Apidae > Nomada > Nomada fabriciana. The sequence goes on along the minus strand of OU015693.1, from coordinate 8,392,439 downwards.
CGAGTTTCGGGTTTGGGGTCGGCTGACAGTCGAACCGTGCTTCAGTCGGCCGGCGAACTCGCGTGCCGTGCCTTCGTTCCGATGACGTTCCTCGTCGTCGACGGCGATACTGTATCCCCATAGCTCGACTCATTAATCGTCACGATGCTAACAACGCTCCCCCGACGTCGAGGACGCGTTTTGTTTTAATGCTCGTCGGGTATCGTAACGTCGTGTCCACGTCGCGGTTGTTCCATGGATTTCTATCATTAAAAAAGAGACACGTTTCCTGCACCGCGATGCACCGAACGCCAGTGCTCAAAAATGTTCCAAGTGATCGTAAACGCATAGATGAAACGCACATTTAATCACGAGGATGTATGCAAAAAGAAGAAAAAATGAAGAGCGATCCAGGCCCGAAATAACAGGTGCTCATAATTGACAGTAGTATCGTTCGAGCAATGAAGGATTCTGTGCTGGGCCACGCGGAGATTTAGCCAGTGCGCAGTGGTCGAAGTGGGTTTCTAGGGAGTGTATGTGTAGTGCGTAGAACTTAGCAAAGAATAGCCCTCGAAATCGTTACGACTAACTCGTTGCAAAGTGTTGGGGGATGGAGATCCATTAACTTGCTCTGCATTCGGTGGAACCCGTTCGCTTTTCGTCATTAATAACACAGTGAGTGTCCGGTGGCCGGAGTTCGGCGAACCTTTTTTTTGCACGACCCGCGATCCATTACGGTCCATTAAGCGTCTGCTGGTGGCACGACCGGATGTTGTAAGGGTCTCCGTGGTGAATATCTGTGCCTCTCGCGAAAGGGGTCGTTCAACGCATATCCGTAAACATATCTGCCCGAATCCATATCGTTGCCCGGTGGCGAGGGTATATCGTCGATTCGGTGGCAAAGATCTGGCAGAGAGGCGAGGTTTTCTGGCAGCGTGGGTCGATAGTGTTGTCAGTGGTCCGCGTGAGCCTGAAAAACAGAAGAAATCGCAACCAGAAAACTGCAAAGGCCTGTTTCCGTTACGGCGTTGCCGGACGATAACGAGAAATACACAGAAAAGAAGGAAGAGAAATCTTGTATTGAATCGACGATACGTATTATCAGTGAAAGGACCGGCATCAAGTTTTTTTCTTTTTATTTGTTCCGTACTTCGTCCTTGGAGAGTGAAGTGTCGTAGAAACGAGAGAGGAGGATTACAAAAGAAGAGGGACAGCGCGTGTTAATTAAAGAGCAGAAGAGGCCAGAGGGAAACGAACAGCCAGCCTGACAGGTAAATATTTACCGACGCCGCGGCACAGTAAAATCGCAATTTCAGGCCGCGCGTTTTTCTTTCTCTCTCTCTGCTCCTCCTCTGTCCAATGCAACGTTGAACCAGTCGGCCAACTGGGATGAGTTAGGTCTAGCGTGTGTAACCTCCCCTTTTTTGTCGCGCGATCGAATTCTCCGCCACGGATTCATCTTGCCTGATGCGTTCTGGTGTATGTCGTAAAATAAAAAAAAAATGGAAGGAAACGGTCCAAGGGTTTAACGCGAACGGCGAACTAGAAGAGGGGACCGGCGCCCTTTTTGTTTTCATCGTTCTTCTTGCTGCGTACGAATTTTCGACGCGAGCTACATTTACGACTTCCGTGACCGTGTCCTTTCACGCGAGATTAGATTTTCCACTTGTTACAGTCATCCTTTCGTTCAATTGCCCCCAAAAGACTACTACGCTTGTCCCCGTCTCCGACCCCTCTGGGTTCCCTCTTTTTAAGTGTCTAAATCGGGCGTGACATTTCACCCCGTCGAAATCGGATCCGTTTGATCTGCTCGCAATTCCGCCGATTCGTAGACGCATCAAACGAGGGATTAAAGTTGTGTGCTGATTTTCTTTCCACGCTGTCTTTTTCTTTTCTGTATTTTATTCCCCTGTTTATTCAAGGGTGATAGCGTGTGATGCGGGGTGAACAGCGTGTACGACAGGTGAACATGTAACGTTATGCCGCACGGCACTGGACGTTTCACGTCCTGCAGAATTAGAATCACGGGAAGTCACGTGACTGAACGGGCCGTGCCAGAGTAATCGATCTACTGGATGCTATAATTCTTGCCCATTTGATGTTTACTGCGCCCGCTACGTATGTAGCCTTTCCTGTGTCGTGGATCGTTAAGGCATGGTCGTTTTATGCGCGACATTTTAACGCCGCGGAGATATACTTCGACGGATTAACATTTTCGCTGGTACAACTCGGCGAAAAAAGCTACCCCGTTCGTTGCAATAAATCTTTAACCCGTACGCGCCCCGACGAGATCGCTGCCAATTTGATGCCTCGTCAATACGGTCCGCTGACATATTTTACTGCGGGCCAATTGACTGACGGGATAACATTCGAGTGCCGGTCACGGACGTAATAGACGTGATCCGGGTTTTACGGTTAGGCGTGATAAACCCTTTCGTGCACTGCAACCTGGTTGCACGTCATAAAAATCCGGGTCAGGGTCGGCTTTTCAATCAACGTTTTATTTACATGCAAAATGAAAAATTCGGTACGTTTCGTAGTCACCTATGCAATACACGCGACAGAAAGTTGCGCCATTGTGTAGAAAAGAAAATAAATAGATAAATTTCGTTAATGGTAACGATACCTTTCGCACAGAAATTTAATTGCGTTTCGCAAGCAATTCGTTTACTACCCACCTGAACGCGAGGCCGTCGACCCAATCGATAGTAATTGCGCACGTGGTCCTCGTCTCGCCGTCGACGAAAGGCTACGGATGCGAAATATCTCGCGGTAATTCCGCGAACATTACCGGTCTTAATCGCGCGAAAGTTTATTCGGATGCCTCGGCGTTTTATCGGTAAAATCGATCGGTAAAGCCGCGCCTGTTGTAACGATGACGCTCGAGATAAAATCCTGATTGGGGGAGAAACTTGGAACGGAACCGTAACGAGGCTCATCGTGAATTACACGAACTCCATCGTCGTGCCGATCGTGCCGCGAGTCTTTGAAGTCCAATGATTATGGTGAACGCGACCCCGTTTAACGAGCCACGTCGAAGGTTTCGCTGACGTTTCACGCTGTGTAAAATTGAATTTATTGTCGGGAACAACGACGATAGCTTAATTGAACAGAATGGAAATATTAGTAATTAAATGAACGTACTTGTCACGGCGCAACGGAGCAAAACATTAAACGTAGATCCGCGTACACGTTTTCGCCGTCCGCAATACAGTGGGAGTTATTATGCGATATTGTCGCGATTATTTGTGAAATTAACAAAAGGTTAGGATTTTCGGTCTCTCGTAAATGGAAAAATATTGTTTCGGTGGGTATTACCGTATTGGTATTATCGGTAATTGCCCCGATGGGGTTTAATCGTTGTTATCGTTTAATAATTTGCTGGGGCTCCTTTATGATAAAAGATAAACAATCTGTGCGCGTTTGTCTCTGTTGCGATTGCATGCGCAGTCGAAGCCAGGAATGGCGATAATCGTGCTGCGAACGGATAGGAGAAAGGAGAATATTCGATATCTGATCAGGCGCGGTCAGTAGTAGTATCAACGACTCCGCCGTCTTAGATTTTTTTGCTGGACGGGTAATGAATTTTTCTTCCCGGGGGATAATTTTTCGTTTTTTCTGAAGAATGCTTCACATGTATCCCTTTTTATGTTTTCATAGAAACTAAAAAATTCTATTTTATTTAACGTTTGTGAATTAAAAAAATGTGGTATTAATATATATAAAAGCAGAAAGCGAACAGAAATAGATTCTAGTTTAAATTATGCATAATTGTATTTATTTCTATTTTACTTGTTGCGCTTACGCTGCAAAAGAAGGATATCCTGAAGAAACAATAATTGTTCCATTACTTTCTTAAATAGTAATACTTGAAGAAATTTGTATAGCTCACATTTATTCCCCAGCTCTACTATAATGAAGTAAACTAAAGTTTGTCTCTTTTTGATAAATCTTTGTCAAACTGCCGCAGTCATTATGTCACTCTGTTAATTAAGGAGTTGTTCACTTTTCCAACTTCGTCTTTAGCCTCTCGTTTTGTTTTCAATATTCGACAACGTGACGTTGCCCTCGTTCTGTTCACGAGTGGGAAGTTCTTGGCAGGCTTTGCTCGAGGAATTATTCAGACCAAGAAACAGAAGTCGTGGTAGTTATCCGGGGTACTCGTTAACAACAACTTGTAAGTTCGGACAATTATTCAACGGAGTAATTGGACTACCCGAAACCCGCGGGTCACATAATTCTGCCTTTGACTTCCAAGGAAATAATTTTGTTTCTTCCGTTTTATTCGTCCCGATTTACCTTTTGCATTTGTTCATCACACGAAAATATACTTTTTAATTCATGAAAAAAATTGTAATTCATGTTTTTAACTCTTCAAATAATAGCAAATGAACATGAAGTGGGTATATTGTATTACAGTGTAAGTGAAATACTATGTGTATTTTTTTGTCATGAAATTTGTAAAGGAGAGATTATTATTATAGCTGTGAAGGATAAATCATGCTCTTCCTGTAAAGTTTTGTTTCTACTATTTTCTTTTCCTTCGCCGTTCCAATGGTTTTCAAAATATTGTCTGTGGGATAAAACACTCGCGTCGTGTATAGCAATTAGATCTCGGTTTGTCGATATTTAACAGCGAATGTATTCGCGATAAATTGAATTATCATCCCCATTAATCACAGTCTGTCTGATAGTCTCGATTTCGCCCGGATGGATGATCAATGAAGGGCGGATATTCATGAATGACTGGTGTCTCAAAAGTGGGACGATACAATCGGGTAATCGATATTTCATTACGCGGCAATATGTGTACGTCTATGTACACACGTAATAATTACAGTTATATTACGCGCATCGCAAATTACAAGTAACAACCTTTATATTACGAGAACGAAAATTTGTTTAAAGAGCCATTCAGAAAATCACTTATTCAACCGTAACTTTCGAGCCGAAGGAAAACAAATTTCGAAGAAATTTTCTCGTTAAAACTTTGCCTCTTTAAAGAGGGAGAGCAGGCCGAAAGAGTAGAGGGTAAAATGGTGTCTATATTCATAGCACTTATATAGTAAATAATAAATTTTTCAAAACCCGCCGTCCCGTTTTCGTTAACTCCGTTTGAAAATCCTGGCGGTCATTCATTAAGTTCTTGCTAAAACTTTCCATTGATCTTATTTACCTCGCCCCGCTAACGCTCGTAGTCGCACGATGTTCACCCAGTGAAATCGAAGTTAACAAGCATACAAAATGAGCACGCCGACTTTCTAGGAAATTTCATTTCCCGTGTTCGCGTTTTCATTCGTTTCTTTTCTCCCCCGTCTACGGGACACGCTGCATTCACTTATAACTACTTCAACGAAACAGTCTACGCGGCTTGTTCGCGAAACAGTCACGACGATGGTAGGAAGGAAGCACGAAATCGTTTCCCGCAATGAGTCGTTTCCTGTAATAAATCACCCTTCAGCATCACGATGAATCATCAGATGCGATGTAAAAACGTGGAAAATCTTTGCCAGGCTATTTCGGTCCCCGCGGTCTCTGCTGGATTTTTGTGTGACCATTTCGGGACACAAACCTGCTCTCTATAACCAGGGTCTGCCTGTGAAACGCGACTCAAGATGCGTTTAAGGTAAATACCCGCTACTTCCATCCCCCGGAGTGCACTACCCCCGTTCGTCGCAGCCGTCTCCTCTCAACCATGCTCCCATCTTACTCTTTCACGACGAAACCGCAGACACAGCTATCAGAGGAATCCGTGCACTTTCAATTAAAGTGACGCGACTCGGCTGCATTAAGGGCGCTCGGGGTTCTACTGCGTTATGGCTTCAATTAAGGGTTAAAGGATGTGAGGGCCAGGCGAAGGCTGGAGAGATATAGCTATGGTGGTGCGAGGTGACGGTGGTCCGCAAGGTTCCTGTAGCATTTATCTTAAAGTCACTTTTAGACGAACGTTCAGGACCATCGACGATGACGTCGTACGCAGCCACAAGACCGGGCGAAAAATAACAATCGAAGTATTTAAAAGCTCGACAAAGTTTCATTTAAAAAGCTAATTAACTTATCCAATTACCGTCCCGGTGGTTGAAGCGCAAGTGGTACTGCGACTCGCGGGGAAGAGGTTGGAAAATCCGGTCCGCATCCGATTACTGTCTCCTTTCCCTCCGCGTTCCCTCTCTGTTTGCCCTTATGGACCATGGAATTCCTCGCGTTCCGCGGAAGAAGGGAGACCCTGAAAGAACGCTGGGATTAAGGGTAGAAGGGGCGGGAGAATCAATTTAGTCGCGACTATCCGATCTTTCATGACAGAATGCACGCAGAACGATCCGCAAGAAATACAAATCGTCTCCGGCAATGGTGTGCTGATCCTCTTGATTAATGATCCCCCTTTCCTCTGTACGTAATCGACCATTTCTTCGAATGCTCGTGCGCTCTTGAATTGCGAATCTGTGTGCCGGGCCACATGGGCACGTGCTCCCGTTATCGTCGTGCTGACTGCGGTGGCAGTATGTACGTTCAATTCTGCTATACACCTTTTCATTGGGGGCTTTTTGGATACGGGGACGTACGAAACGTGTGCCGGGCAGAGATGAGTTATTCGAGACATATTTGTCGATCGTCGAACGCCGGATGAATTCAAAGAGTGGCCGGATTAAACGGGGCTATTATAGCTCGCGGCTCGATTGATCTGGATAATCCCTTTACTCGGCGATTTTTCTTCCGTGCATGTTGCTGCCGTTGCACCCTCTAATTCAGCTGCACCGGGACGCAAATAATGTCGCGCCGGGGTAAACCGACAGGCAGACCCGTCTGGATTTGCGGCTCGTGTATCCACACGTGAGAAAATATCGTGTTTACTATGCCTGATCAAATAGTGTACGCGTGTATCGCGAACAGACCGGCTATTCCATGTCTCTTCTTCTCTGTCCTCCGTTTATGCCGGCGGTTCTTCGCATGCAAATGGCACCCAACGGCGGGTGCCTGTGCCGTGAATCACGAGAGAAACGCTTGGCAGACGGCATGGATTTTTCTGACGGGTTCGTTCGATTTTATTTGCACAGAAAGAATACACCCTGGTCCGCTTTTAAGGGGGAGTTAAAAGAGTCTGTAGGGTTTTAGATTCGCAAGGATAGATTTCGTTCTTTTCATACAATTAGTGTCGGGTTGGCGTGTAGAGTGTTGTTAAAAATTAATATTCCGTGTTTTTTTAATTACTTTTCTATGACGACGACGGTGGGATAATAAGACTGGTATAATGAAAAACGGGGAAATATTTTTCTTTCATTTGAACCGAATTTTCGTTTGCAGTTTTATTCATGATTTTTATGCTGGGCTGTATTATTTTTGTATGCGTGTAATATCAGAAGTGTTATCACAGTTACCTTAATCGCAGTTTTGTTTTCTTATTGGCGGAAGAACGGTTTCTGGGGCATCGAAGGAATCCCGCAGGCCCAGAAGAGAAATTTATGCCGCAGTGGGTAATATCGTCTCAAATTAGCGGGAGATCGTGCATAATTCACCGGTGTCACTGTGAAGTACCCTCCTTGAGCTATGATCGCTTTATTATCTCGCGATTACGCGCACCGGTCCATTTGCATTAATTATCTGTGCCGGCCGCGAAATAGAGCCGTGCCCGTCCGATTCTGCTGGTGACGTACTTAAGCAACTGGTAAAGGATATAGTAAATGTACCGGTCACTCTTCCCTGTCTTACGATTAGTAGCCGGTCGTAATTTCCATATAATTTCAGCCAACTAATATCCCATACGAAATAGGTACTGTGAATTACGATTTCGGAATAAAATAGAAGCTTTGCGAGACAGTACAAAATTAAATAAATGAAAATAATACATGAGAGAAACATTAACCCTGAAGTGTCAAATCGTACCACTCCATTTTCGCGATTAAATCACAGCAAACATTGGGGGGAACAATTTCGCGCCGCGTACAATAGGGCGTACAAAATGGGTCGATTTTACTAGGCTCATAGCGAGCTTTCGGTTCATGGCGCATCGACAGCTTGAAAATAGCCTGCCAGTAAAAGGTATTGTCGTTGAAACGACCGAGTTGGTCACTGGAGAGGCCCTTTTATATCTAGACGAAAGAGACGAACCTTTGGAGAAAGGACGATCGTGCCATACTGCAAACTCTACGTGTTATAGTAGAACCAATCTTCGGCAGTCTCACCGACGGCTAACGGGTTGGAACGAGGGGGCGGAAGGGTTAGAGGAAAAAGAAGAAGGCGGATGGAAAAGCGGGCGGAGAGAAAGGAAAGAGATTACCTCGCGTAAAATCAGGGCAGGTCGATTTTTCGACGTTCGCGAAGCAGTCGCCCCGTCGACGAGTTCCTTCCTCCTATTTTCATCGTCGGTAATTCCCGCTGTCGGGCCGTCGTATAAGCTACTGGTCCTGACAGACAAAGGACTTCTGTGGCGGATTTTCGTCGCCGAACGCCTAAGACATTCGCCAGCAAATGGGACGCGCATCGTGCACGCGAATCCGGCGACAGTCGAAAGTTGTACGAAGAAGCATCGAGGCCTCTCACGAGGAAACAATTTACACCGATCACGTGCTTAGCCTTCGGTCGCCTGACCGTCGTAAAAATGACGCGAGAACGTACCTGCCCCACGGTGTACATTTCTCGAATATCTTACCTGTGGTCGAGCATTAATTTCTCGCGTGGGAATGCTTGATTTCTGCTTTATTAATGAGATAGATTTTTTTCGAGAATTCATTGTAATAATATGTGACTACGTTGTACGCAATGGTAATGACGATTGGATGTTACAAATATAAATAGTATACACTGCAGTTACGAGCTTTGTAACAAAATTACTAACTCCAATTAATCAACGGAAAATATTTGACTAGTGAATTTACCATATTACCGTCGTGGAGGTTCTTGCATGATAAGACAGATGTAATATCGAGAAAATATCGTAGCACCAGGGACAGTAAATTCCCTTGCCCGTCCTGACGTTTCTTCTCGGCTGGAGAGAGATTCGTCAAGCAATTTTCGCCGGCGAAAAAACTGGAGACAAAGTTTGCGGCTGTTGGCGAATGGGTCGCAGGCTGATAGTAAACCAAATTAAAGGCCTCGCAAGGGGGCGGTAAAGCAATTTCGTAGTCTCGCCCTGGCTGAACATTTCTACGTCACTGGATACAAATGGCGGGCGGCGGGTAATGGCGAGAGACAGAGTTGAAGCGAAATGTATCCTCTGCCAGGTCTACCCCATCTTCGCGACCGAGCACGACGAATCCTTTGCGCGTGCACGTTTTCACGTAAACTCTCATAGACGTTTAATCGCGCACGTACTCGATGCAGCAGCGGACAGAGAGTCGAGGCGAGTTCTATCTTTTAGAGTGAACGTTAGTCGAGAAGTCAATCCTGATCCCGTTCTGTCTCCCTTTGGAAATATTCGTTCTATTCCAGCGTCTGCTGTAAACTCGGTGAAAAATACAGGCGTCCTGTATTCGGGATAATGAAACTTATTCTACCAGAGAGGAAAGAAACATTAAATATATTCTTATCAATTTTTCGTTGCCTGGAATTGCTGTTAGGACACTGCGATTGGCGCATGAATTAATGAACTGATGGAGGTGGACAAATTTTATTATTGATGAGTCTAGTGTTCGACGAGCAAGTGAAAATAATTTTGTGGCATTGCAATTAAAAATTGCAAGTTTATATAATATATACAAATATAGGGCTGGTTGCACGATTCTGTTGCATTGACAAGAGTTACAAGATGTTCTTTTCGAAAAATGTTTCGTGAATGAACATCGTGGGAATCGTGGTAATAATTATACGTTTTGCTTGAAATTCATTGCATCGAGACAAATAGATTGACCCTAGATGTAAGAATAATTGAATAGTGGTTGCCAGTATAACGGATTTGTGTAGGATTTATGCGCGTTGATCACGTTCGGTTCGTGTAAACGGGATCCGTTGTATGCAGGAGGAGGATCGATCCCCCGTGCATACACTCTCGAGAAAGCTTCAGGACAAATTGTTTTCTAGAAATAACGAGTGGCTCGATGTAAAAACGAATGTGGGTCGATCGATAATTCGAGCACCGCTAAAAACCCGTCGATGGCCGCAGGTTAATATGCATAGATGGTTCAAATTGACTTTTTATCAAGTTAACCGAACATCCAGCAACCGTTGGAAATTCAAGTTTTCCATCGCTCGAGGCAAACTAAATGCCAATTTCGACAGAGATCCCATTAAAAGGGTGAACAAATTTTGAACGGGTTTCAAAAGAAATCGTAGCGTTGATCGGTATAGATCTTCAAATTTATGAAGCTGCAGGAAAGTTTCCATCGCGCGATGAAACTACGGGGCTGGCAGATTAAACCATCGTATCTGGTCGGTGATGAATTATTATGGCTTATGGGGAAACTTATATGGAATTCTGTATTGCGGGGCAGACTGTGGCAAATTAGAAGACCTTTAGGAACCCCTCTGCTTTCCCTATACGTCGCTATTGAATACGATTCAATTTTAATATGATATTGTTGTGCCTATATTGTCCTAATTGCACAATGCCTGCAGATATAGTGGATATGTATAGTGGATATATAGTGATATGTAGTACGCTTCGTTTAAGAAAATTTCAGAAGTGCGATTACAAAATGCTCCAATTAATCGTTCAATTATAATGCAAACATTTTGGCTTCAACATTTGCTTTAAATATTTGTCTTCCAAATAAAGTTATACTCCCAGTAATATAAATAAAGATAACCATTTTTCGAATACATGTCAATTATTTCTGTCCTTTGGCTAAAACTTTCTATATCCATTACAGACGTGTACGGTCATTTATAAAATTACCTGCTCGCAATGACATCGTTTACGAACATTTATTCCTTACTGTAATAAAGCGCAGAGATCAAATTTGTTTCTCGAAACACGAGTATTATACTTCCTTAATTCCCTAGCGTAACTGGAGATCGCGATATTTTCGAATCCTGACAACTTTACATGCGTCTCCTGTCGTTCTCGATATTCGATACGCCAAGTATTCAATTGCAGTGCCAGCAGTAAGGAACTCGTCTTGGTTAATTCTATTAGCCGCTCGAGCGAATCGTATTGCAGTGTATTTTCCCTTCACCACAACGCAACGTGCCGTTTACTTTCACTACGCCTTTCACTGTGACAGTGATTGGGTTTATATAATCTGAACCGAGCTCCCTTCGTCCACTCGTCTAGATTGTACCTTCTGTCTGCCCATTATAGGAAATGCTTCATTAAGTCTTCGATTCCACGTAACACTGGGCTGTTCGCTAATTATAAATGACTTTCTGACTGATTTTAAACGGGCAAGCAGTGACGTTTATGCGTGCAGGAAATAGATTAATTAAACCTTAATCGCGAGACGGCACTGACTCACCCACTGCGAAACGTATTTTGAGAGATAAATTCATGGTAATTATCTGATGCTATTTATAGCCGATATTTTATTCCTGTTGAGACTAGTTTACGATTACCCAATGAAATCCAAAATGACGCAAAAGTGTCATAATAATTCTCTCCATACACCACGCGAATGCAATTTTAATCAACCGTATCCACCTTTACTTTTACGAGGCTACTGTTCCAATTATTCTGCGCGATACAAAAGCGAGGCCCAAAAAGAAAAACAACTGTGTTAAATCCAAATGTAGAATCATCTTCTTAACGTAACATAATTGGGCGCCAGCCTTTCACACAATTATGCATAGAGCAAATGTGTAGCGAATCTAATTCCCCGTACCTTTAATTCGCATATCAAAAGGCACAAATGACGGACGAACGAAATCGCCCATGGAATCGTCGGGCGCGGTGCTCTTGACATGTGGAATTAGAGAAATTTTACGAGGGAAAGCGGGGCTAATACTGCTTATCTCGTTAAAATTCTGCGGAATAGCATTTTGCGGAATTGTATCCCGAGGCCATCAGCGCGCGATGCTCGGCCAACGTGTATATCCAACGAAACGGGGGTTGAAGCTTTCGGGCTTCGTTCGTTCGCCACCACTGCCAGCCATTCATCGTTCCCTCGTCTCGGGCAAGCATTACAGGAAAGCCTTTATTAAGTCTTCAACTTTGCGGGATGCGTGCCCGTCCATCATCGCGGAATTGAGTTCCTATGCACGGGCTAGCTCGGGCCAACACATCGGCGATTTTCTGGCTTGACGTAATTAGAACTTGGGGTAATGTAAAATCCGCCAGTTCATCGAGCTTCGGGTCATCTTATGGGCGATTTTCAACTTTGATCCACGAAAGCGGCCTGCTCGGTTGCGAGCACACACATAAAAATATGAGTATGTAGCTGGTGAACTGACATTCACGCCCGCAGTAAATCGAATATTGAAAGACACATGGCAAAAGGAGGATACAATGTCTAATTATACATACTTTGATGTCTGTAACATATTTTTGTTCCGATACCTTTATTTCACCATGGTATGCTATCTTTAGAATATTACACAAAAATTGGAAGAAATTGGAAAGGTGCAGTAAATCGATTTGGCTAATGCACGGCTCATATGCGTTTCCATGCACGATTGATTAAATATATTAATCGAATACCAATGAATAAATATGTTAATAAAAATCTAGCGCTGTCAGTATTAATCCATGATCAATCGTGAATGAAATAAGCAATGTTACAAACCGTGCAAGTTACACGAGCTGCACTGCGCAATCAAATAAACGAAACGTTGCCGAAACAGTGTTATCCTTCCATCTCTGACATATTTTCGCGATTGTTGAATATACGTAACGATCTCGATGTAACTCGAGGAATAATTTTCCTCGCTCTGCGCCCCAAACGGTCGTGAGAATTTGATTTCGTCGTCGGTGGCAGCGTATTCGGTGAGTTATATCAACGGGGCGTCGGATTTTATTTTTCTGTGCACCTTTCTTTTTTCTTTCCGCCGTTCCAACACAAGGTGTACCTACGTAAAACGCACGCGAGCAAACTATCGAGTGTTTGGACGCTTCGAAATGCCAGCTGCGTGTGTTTTCACAGCCGCGTATTTCGGCCAAATCGAGAACAAAAAAAACAACCTTTGAGCACAGGCGTTTCGGTATTTTCAAACGAATGAAAGTCTGCGATTTGACGTTGCCATCGGGCTACACCGGGATTAGCAGCTCATTATATCCTCGCGTTTTCCATCGGAACAATTCTTTTGATCTGGAAAATAGACCGTTGTATTTCTATATTGCATTTATCGTGCCGTCGCTTCGTGAAACTTCACGTATCCTATCATAAGAAGGATATTTTTCCATAATCAAACAACCTGTCCTCAAGCGGAAGAAACATTTATTCGGACATGAATAATTCTCAGAAGAATGATACAGCAGGATACGTATTCTACAGTAAACGTGCATCGTATCTGAATGGCGGATTTATTACGTATACTAGGCTATCGGGAAACACGAAATAGGAGCTCGACGGATCCTCTCATGGGAGGGAAAGTTTCTCGCAGCCGGTGTATTTGTCTCATTGTCGGATACGGTGCAACGAGGCGCCGTCGAAAGGAACAGGAAAACGTCGTGCCGCGGAAAATCGTCGGAAATATTTTACCGACCTTTTCATCCGCGTCTCTGCTGTAGCCGCGAGCACGCTTGAACGCGCGCAGGGAAACGTTGTCGATCGGGACGCGACGTACCGCGAAGATTGCACGAGAGACACTCGTGCCGGGTTAATGGAAAGATTGTCGATTGTTGTGTAAGAAAAGAAGCGAGGCCCCATTAGAATAATCGTATCCTTCCGTTTTAAATTTCGACTCGAGGCTCGGGCGAACTCCTGGGCAAAGTCTACTTTGCGAAGTAGCAAAAGTCAGTGGGTCGTCGGTTTCGTTTTTCTCGGGCCGGGCCGCGTGGCGAAAGTTTCCCTCGTGTTCACCTTCGGGCAACGACGAAGACGAATCGAAGCCAGCCACGAAAGAGAAAGAGGGTTGGGAGGTAGAGATGGTAAGAAAACGGAGAAGTTGGGAGTCGTCGGAATACATTTCCCGGTTGTCTATTGGTCCTCTAGATGCAAAGACGTCTCGCAGAGGCACGGTGCTTTTCTAATCTTGAAAAGACGAGAGGAAGACGGAGACATGAATGGAGAAATTGGGATGGAGGGATAGCGGGAATAGGGAGGAAAAGTAGAGAAAGAAGAAGAAGATGATGATGCGGGAAAGTTTCATCAGAGTTCGCTTTTCCACACGGTTCTCTGATGCTGTTGCAAACCGTGTTTGGGAAGCGACACAAGGAGATATTTTATTCACGAGGCTCATATGAGAACTGCCTATATATGGCGGTTTTATTATTTAGCCGTTGATCTTCTTAGGTGGAAATCGGGTTCTTGTGGTGGGACTTTTTGCGTTTGCGGTTTTGTAGGCGCTCGTTGAATTATATTCCCGTTGCGCGGCTGGTTGGAATAGGGAACTAGAGAAAATTGAGTTTTTGTTTTTCAGTAAACAGCCGTGTTCTGGTTTCACTGCAGCGTATTTTTGTCTTGCCGGTGTATTGCCTATAATCTCGTTACTGCTTGAATTCCGTCAGTTTTCGAGGGTGCATAACTTGAAGGAAGTTCTCTGGTTTGTTATACAGCAGAACACCGATTATCGAGATATCGATTATTCAGACGTGGATTATTCGAACACAATATCTTCGCCATAGATTATCCATATATGCAAACTAAATTACAAATTCCCTCTGATTAGACGGGAGAAAATGGCGAAGGCCTGATTACTTACGTTAAGAGGATTTAAATTTAATTTCGGATGGAATTCAATTTGTTTAATGCATCGTAGATGTTCTCCTTCAAGAACCTCGTCCACCATGTATACGTAAATTTCTCAATTATCATTATCAGCAGAAGGATCGACATTTCACTGCCTCACGTTAATATTTCTTCCAAAAATTATCGATAAAACCGCTGGTCACTCCCGCTCACGAACTGAATCGGAAGAAAGTGAGCTAGTGAAAAACGCAATATTCGCTTTCGATATTTAATATTCGACGTGCACCCAACGTTTCTTTGGAACTCCGTTTCAATGTACGAACGTAACAGACTGAAAAGCGAAAAACCACCCTTTGAACGTCTCTCAAGTTTGTCGATACCCTCGCCTTTGCGTTTACAAAGCGCGACTTTCGCCGCGATTATACACGCGGTTCCACTTCGAGCTCTGAATTGCGTAACAAGAGACCCGCCATTCTCGTTTCCTGAAGGATTTCAAAGTCGACCTGCCACAGCAGCGCCCCGTTTCCGTGCACGAGATCGCTCGCATTCTCCCGATTCCGGAAACGTTGATTTAATCGAACCACAGGTAGCAACGGTGTAGTAAAATTTTTGCAAACGTTCGTTGATACCCACTTTTTTTTACACGATAGCAAACGAGAAACGCTCAAAAGAGAGAGAGAGAGAGAGACTGAGGGAGAGAAAGAGCGTGAAAGGGAGTTACATTTGCGGTAGCCCGTGATTTTTTTTGCAAGCATTGCAACGGCCAGGCTTTGCCCATTTATTTCAATCCGGCTTTTCGTCGGTTGACGGACGCTTTTGAACATTCATGAAAGAATGGTCCGCGGCAAAAGTGCTTAAATCTCGGCTTGAAATGTGCATTCGGGTCGCACGATTCCGCCCAGCACGCCCGTTACGAACGCAACTTTGAAGCATGTCCGACTTTTCTCATATTCGGTTCGGTGTGCAGGACCGTGGCCAGCCAGCAGCGGGCAACTTTTTCCGTTTACATACAGCCAGGCCGGACAAGTATTTTCATTAAAATCGATTCGTATTAAGGGCGAGGCTGTTCGTCGCTCCTCGCTGAAATATTCAGTCGAAACGAGGGCGTAGTTTTTTGCACGCTTTTCGCGACGAGAAACGGCCGGTTTCGAAACGAGTTTCTTCGCGAACGAATGCATCGGTTTGCTTGATGCGTTCGATGCTCGCGCGGACGGGACACAGAGAGGAAGAGGCGAGTACGAACGAAAAAAAACAAGTTTCGCGCGAAACTAAAGATAAAAAGGATCAAAGATCGAACCGCACCGGTTCAGCTATTTGAATTTTCAGGAGACGGCCACGCGATACTAGGCGAATCAATTTCCAGCGAAACGACAGGCGGGTTGTTTGCCGAAGTAAAAAGTTCCGGGAAAGGCTCACCGTGGCTCGCATATGCTGTCCTTTCGATCCGTGGAAAAGTTCGCGGCCCGCCTTACCTATGTAGAGCAATTTCACCTTCCCCGTCTTCTTCTTCTTCTTCTTTTTCGTCCTGCTTTTTTTGGTTGCCCCTTCTATTTATAATTTAGCGTCGTTCGATCCCGTGCCGGCGGCGATAACGCGCACGCGAGCAGCAATTTCTTACGTGCGCGAAAAAATGCTGCCCCTCACGTGCACATTAGCCCGAACGAAACAAGAATAAGGAAGTGGTCCGTTTTGCGATACGTCGCGCGGAAACGAGGCCTCGGTGAAGTGACGTCTTTTGTCAACGGGTGTAGGTTATTCTATGCCTCCCTTCTTGCCTCCACTTTTTTTTCTTCTCCACTGTTATTATTTCTCGTTTCTTTTTTACTGCCTCCGTTCCCTCCACCGAACAATCGGTCGCTACATTCACGCGAGACGTGCAAGCGCCCGCGTGCGAGAACTCGCGCGCATTCAGCGTAAATAGTTCTGCGAAGTCGACCCCGTTTTTTCTTTTTCCTTTTTTTTTTCATTTCACGCCGTTTTCGTAAACAATACGCCCGGGTCGAACAGAGTCCAATAAGTAAATGGCTTCTCGACAAGCGGAGCCAGGTCTCTGGCTCGGCAATTTCGCGACCTTTGTGAACTCGTCAGATCGTGAACAGAGTCCCGCGAGGATTTTCATCGCACGTCGATCGGCTCGAGCTGTGCAGCGCGTGTAATTTCCATGGAAATGCATTGTTAATTATTCGGAGCGAGACATTTTTTCTGTATTCTTCATATTTGGCGCACTGCTAATTTTTTATAGAGAGATCTCTACGGCGGAAAATTTGGGCTACAACGGCTACTTGTGTTGTATATAAATCATAGGGATAATGGGAATGCAGTTCCCACTGTGTAATCGTGCTAAAATGAAAAGTAATTTCAATTAATCATTAGACAAAAATTTAGCATATTATTTTGTAAAATACTGGTAACCACGATGAAAGAAGTGGAGATAATATGTTCAAACGATGGAGTACTAGCTTCACGATAATTCTAGGTGGTATACAGTCTAATAGAAATATAATTCAATCGAATGTCACGTTACGAGTGCGTCAGAAATATCCACACACGTGTTTAAGGTAGTAAAACACAGTTGCAGAGCATACACGTGCATATGTGGACACGACCACAAAGTGTTAATACTCTTCTCCGTAATTAATTAGTCAATAAAACCGTGATGGCTGTTCAACATTTGCTTAATCTACATCCATTCGAACTACGTTTCAACTTCACTTAAAATCTATTAAATAGCAGATTAGATTATTTCGTACGAGTTGTTACAGTTCTGAACAGCTTTTGAAAATTTTCGTCGCGTGCTATCGTCGGAGCGTTTACCTCGCTCGTGCCCGACATCCCCGTGTAACTTCCGTTTCCATTTCTGCTTCGATAGATTAAGATCGATCAGGCCGGTTCATCGGACGCGTGCGTACGCTTCCCTCTCTCATTTTCTCGTTTTTACACCCCTTTGCTAAGCTACCCTTGTGTACGAACTTTGATCCCGGAGCATCGACTCACCTTTTTTTTCATCCCCCTCCCCCTCGTGCTCCGTCCCCTCGTGCCATGTTGCCTGTGTGTCGCGATTCCGGCCTGCACTAGAACACTGTGACCTATCTCACGGAAATCGATACTCAGCCCGAGGATATCGAACTCTAATATCCTCTTCTGCGAGCCATAGTCGCATCGTCGGCTTTGCCAGCGTTGAAACGGTTCATCCTAGCGTGAGTTTCGGATATAGTCGATGTAACCACTACACGGGACGCGGGTACTCCAGGAAATAATCGTTCGACTTTTGTCTCTGACGGATTGAAAATATTACGACTTATATATCCACGCGGATGGGCGCACTGCTGTCTTCGTAAAAAGAATTTCGATATTGCTTGTTCCCCGATGCCTGGCATTTTTATTTTGCACTCTTTTCCATATGCGTTTTTCTGTCGATCGGAGGTAACACGGCGATTACTATCTTTTGCATTCGTGGGATCATTGGTAATATATGTATGCAGTTTGGATCAATATGTCTTTATTTTATCGCAGCGTCCATGCAAGAGGAATAAGAAGAAAAGTTGTTATTCTTACTCAAGCTGTTATTGCGTGTACTACAATTAATTTGTCGATAATTCATATTTACAAGAGTAGAAGAATTATATTCCATACCACCAAAAAAATTGTATAACGATAATTGTATAAATATACGAAAATAATCCACGATACTGAGCGAAATAATCTTTCACGCTCGTCCTTCTTCAATGCTACTTATCCCTTCGTCGATCGTGCGAGAACATACGTAACCAAGCGACCTCGTTTCACACGTCGTCGCGGCACATTTTCCCCGTGGCGAGAGGGACAGAAGAAACGGGAAAGAAACGACGGTCGAAGCTATAGGCGACGTAGAAAATGACGGCGTTGGACGCTGCGGAAGCGTTGAAAGGCGGCCGGAGAAAATAGATGAGCGAGGGTGACAGGGGGAGAAAAATAGAAGGAAAGGTGAAAAACGTTCGCCACAGCGTGGCCGTTAAAGAGCACAGAGGGTAGGGTTGGTCGTGGGCGGGGAAAAAAGGTGAGAAAAGGAAAAGGAGTCAGACCGGAGGGTAGCCCGGGCAAACATGGACCACCGGGGAAAAGAGAGAACGAGAAGGGTGGCGAGGGGTGGTGGCATCTAAATGGAGATGTCTTGTATGCAGAGTCGCTCCGTCAGAACAGCAGTAGAAACTCGAAATGTGTGTCTGCCTTCTGGAGAACTAAAAGACAAAAGTTGTTAAAAGGGAAATCTATCAGAAGTCTTCACTGTTCTCTGTCCCTGTCGTTCCTCGTTCCCTTTTCTTTATCTCTCCTTTCGCTCCTCGATCCTAGTTCACTCTGCCCCCCCTCCCCCATTTTTCCCGATGTCTTATCGTATGAACAAAGAAAGAGACTCGTGGCTTCTACTCTCTTTCATGTACTCTCGATACACCGCCGTTCGGTACGGCCGTCTTTTCTTCCACGTTCCGTGGCTTACTCTCGTTTCCACTCGTGGATCCTCGGTCCTTCTCGCTCGACGATCCTCCAGACAGACCGATGACGTAGAACTGTGATCCGATGCTCCACGCTGCACCAGATACGACCTCCCAGGGGAATCCTCGCAGCCGTCGCCGAGAATTCGCGTTCGAGAAGCTGCAAAAGCTAAGACCCACCCCTTGTCGTCGCATCTACGACCTTCGATTCCGCTTCGCGTGACAGCTTCGTGTTCGCCGGCGCGTCGTCGCGTCGAATTTGCGTATGGCCGAGAAATCGCGACGGTGCGGTGGCGCAGGGCATCGTACCCTGGATGACGAGAAACGCAGAATTTCTGGCGATATTGTCACGAAGTACGTGTTTGCTCGGGAAACGATTCGCCGGGAAATTCACGACGCGGAGACGACGGATCGTGGCCGGGTCATTGTGCCGAAAAATTAAATTCGACTTAGCAAACAGAGACGTAGAGAGATCGATGAAACGGCAGGGAGGAGCTTTGGGTTCTTTTGGGAATTGCGACGAAATCGAGACGGCCGATTGTTTGTCTTCTTAAGAAATTGCCTTGTTTCTGCGACTGAATGCGCCGCACTCGTTTCGAATGAAACGGTGCTCTGATTTTTATCGATCGCCTGCCTCCTGGGGGAATACGCGAAACGGGGCCAGAAAATCAAAGTATATTGACCCGCGGAACGTTCGTTCGCGAATTGCTCGAGTTTCCGTTCGAGCTCTCGCCGCTGGTATTAATCGTGCGGTGGGCTTTATCGCAGTGAAATGTTTCCGATGCCCGTCGAATTTAATATTTATTCGATCGTCGACGAGGGGGGGCGAGTTCTGCCGATGGAAAGTTCACATGTACTTGCGCGGCGCATTGATTTTCTTTCCGAGTATTAACGGGAAAAGGCAAGTCGGTAAAAATAATCTATGATGTCAGCGACAGACGCCTCTTCAAATATTCAACCGACTCGTTATCGAAGCATGTAAAGCTCCTTGCTTCGTTCGACCCACCACTTTCTTAACTGGCGCCAATTTCGTTCATTTCGTATGAAAGTGGTTTCACGGCAAACAGTTATATTTGCCTTGCTGCCTTTTAATTTTTAGATGATAATAAACATCGTGGAAATTCGTCGATCAATTACTGTAAAACCCACTTATTTTATAGTATTTCTTTAACGTTTGCGATGTATCTACCGTGGAAATAAAAGCAGGTGCATTAGGAATTTATAAATCGTTACTTCGCAATTCTTGCGTTTATGTCAACGCATGTCTCTTTCAACGAGACAGAAACTTGTATGCAATCGGCTTCGCTGTATATTTTCCCTTGGCGTTTTCAATGAAGCAATGGTTTCCCTCGTCGATGGTTCAATCCTTTCAGAGAAACTCCTGGGTAAATGAGCATGGTTACGACTCAAAGTTTCTTAACCAATTCTCAGGTAGTATTAATAGAGGCTCATTTGCAAGGTTTGCACGGATTTGAGGGTAAAGACGTTTTCCCGGTAGTTCGTCCCTTCTTACGTACATCTAGTCTCTTCTTTGATGCCCTATTCACCCTGAAACGTCCCTGTCTCTCCTGCGCGAGACAAGCCACGTTGTTTATCTCCGTTATTTCACCCTCTGATCCTCCACCGCAGAGACAAGAAAGATGGAAAGAGGTAGAAATGCAAGAGGCACTTACTGCTAAACCTAGATTTCTACATTCCTTTCTAGGTATATAATATAATCTCTTTGTCTTCCATTAAGTTGGATGCTGAAGAAACATTAATAAACACCAGTGACAAAATCTCACAGTGGAACTCGAATCCCTCGTCTCACTGGTTTGTCATTAAATGCAAAATATTTATTATCTGTAAAATACAATCGTATCCCAAGTGTTACAGTAAATGCGATAGAAATATCAAATATCTCTTTAATACAAAAAATTGGAGTAAAAGCAGCACCTGTCCAAAAGTGCCACGAAGAATGAAAAAAATAAATATATACGTAATTTTCTGTTTTACTCGGTAATTAGGAACCAGCTTACCACGGGACGAGGATTCGTTTCATCGCTTTTGCGCGATCGTTTTCTTTCACTAACTCGCTGGATTTCCAAAGAGTCTGGGATCAGGCAGAGAATAGTGTTGGCTTCGTTTGTCCCGTAAAAGCGGGCGGACCTGTTTATCTCCGGATCTGGCCTGAAGATTCGTTGTGAGATCCCTCTTTTCTTAGAGTACTTAGGTCCCAGTTGTTACACACGACGCTCTCGCCAGCCTCATTAAACCTTGCTGCAGCTACGGGCGTCTCGGGCATCAGAAAGATACCTGGTGGTAGCAATTCGTCCGGGGCTTGTCGTCAGATTCTCTCTTCCTCCTCCTACTATCTCCGTTCCTCTTTCACGGTGATTCGCCAGCATTGCAATTTTTCGAGTAACGTTGCGTGCCTAATTAAATCTGTCACTCTCAGCGGAACTTAACGTAAGCTTCTTATTTTGGGATACAAGCTGCTTTGAAATCATTTACTTTAACGCTGGGACGAATTCAAGACCCTCATTAAGATGTCTTACGTTTACAGGTCTTGTTCCTTCCTTGGCACAGGGATCGGGCATATTTTTAATTTACGAAAAGCCTACGATTTTTTTTATATCAAGATTTACCAGTGCACAGAGATATGACATTTGCGAACGTCACGCGGTTGAAACATTCACATTTCCGAGACTTTGCGGAAGACATGGATATTCTTTATAATTTATCAGACTTACACTACGTTCAATTGTTATTTCAGTGGAATAAATTTTTATCAACTCTTTCTCAACCTTATCCCGCATATTTTATAACGAATTATAGTTTCGTTTTGAATATTTCGGTCACTGAGACGAAACCACAACTCTACACAATATTCCGGGGGAATCCAAATAACCCATTTCTAATTTCCTCAAAACCGCTTTTACGTGGATTAAAAGTCTCCGGTACCCCTTCGAGAGGTAGACGACGGTCCAGCCACTGTTTCACAGCACGTGGATACCTAGTTCTCCCGTTTCCTCTCGGTCATTCATTCGCCCGTTTTCCCTCTTAACGGAAGTGGAGATGCAAGAACGGAGTGCACATAAAGGGAGAATCAAAATAATTTATTTGGCTGCTGGACCGGAATTGAAACGGGCTGGAGGTCATGGTCGATGGCTCGACTGACAGAAGGACGTGGATTAAGGGTTGCCTCGTGCCGAATGGATATTGGGAATCGGCTACGTACCGATGAATCGCCCATCCACTGTTACCTGTTCGTATTGATTTATCGGCCTGATCCCGGTCCTGTACTATTGCCCAGGTGATTTGACGCCACTCGTTCCTGGACCAGTCTTTTCTCATACTTCGATCCAACCTGGCAACGCATTAGCTTTGTTCGGTCAGTTTTTGTGTGTGGAAATAGCGGGAGAAATGGTACGCGAGAAACTGGACCGTTTACAACGCGGCCAAGATTTAGGACCGTTTTTAAATTCTCTGTAAACCTTCAATACAGATCGCGAATCCGGTTGGTTTCGCGTTCTGCGGTGGGTTTCGTGTTTTCCGGTGCAACGCGTTTCCGTGCAATTTCTCTCGCTGTTGTTACTGTTGGCATTGCTGTTACTATTGCTGTTCCTGAATCAACGTAACGCCGAACGACTGTTATTTAATATTAGTGCGGGAAACAGTGGTTCGATATTGTGCGGTCTGTTATGGCGATACACGGCGATAAACAGTTAATGCTGCGTATTAATATTTATGGTATTGTTTCCTCACGGTAACCTATTGCTGGCCGAACTTCCAGCTAACCACTTCCAGCTAACGTTTGGCCCGATTCTAATTGCGAAATTAAATTCCCCGTTTGCAGACTGTTTTGGCGGATAAAAACATTAGCGATACTTCAAACAGCTGATTTATTTTGGGTACAGTATTTTCATAGTGTTTTCCAATGATTGCTATCATTTTTTTTTTCATTCGGCAATTGTCATTTTCATTTGGTAATTCTTCATTTTCGTTTTTATTTGATTTCCCGATGATATTCGGATTATAATATTCTGGAAATGAATAAAATTACTAAAGATCACGTACATATAGAGATGTAACGAAGCAATCATCAAAAGAAGCGAGCATCCCGTCTTCTTTCTTCTATTCCTCGGGTTTTTCTGTTGTCGTTAGAGCGATTCATTATTACAGTAGTATGGCCCCTTGTCAGACACGACTAGCGCTCTTGCCTTCGTTCCCCCACAATCCTTGCATTACAAACGATTTTTCTTCGCTATGTTCCCCGTCTACCCTATGGCTCACTATTCTACTTACGTCTCCCCTCGTGTTTCCCTAACCCTGTATTTCCATTCGCTCAATTTCTGTTTTTCCTGGCCGCGTAAACGGCCGTGTTTAGCAAGACGGAACTCTGTTTAAATTGCATGTACCCTGGCATGCTTGGCATGTTTCTCGTACTTTCTTTTATGATTATCTTTCCGCAAATGAGAAATCCTTGTGTGAGGCACTAAGCTGTTTCATTTGTCAGTTTACCGTCCTTTCTTTCCGTCTTCTTACGGTTTCGTGATATTCCCTTGCATTATCGTCCCCGTTCAACATTTCTTGCTCAATGGAAATACAAACTGTCCTTTTGTTATATTTTCCATGACAATCCCTTGCTATTCAATCATTGTTGAAGGACCGCTATTGCGGTTTGTATCGCAATATTCTGTTTTATCGTTTTTCCCGATTTTTATCAAACGCAAATATGGATAAAGACATTTTGTGATACAAAAGTTCCAAGATATCTTCAAGTCTTGGATTTCAATAAAACAGAAATACTATTTATTCAAAATTTAGAAACTAGATAAAATTGTTGAAGGAATTCTATTTATTTGACATTTAGTAGTTCGATAAAATTGTTGGTCTCAACTTTGTATAGTCCATTTACCAAAGTAAGTGGACATAAAAATTCTAACAATAAGATTTCATGGAATATTAAATATTATTTAGAATAAAATAATATTGTACGACGAAATATCTCGTTATACCGTCGATTTCACCAAAAGGAAAACGCCCTGGCCCCTTATGTCGACCGATTTTGCTGGAGTATCCGACAGTGGCTAGAAAGGATACTAACCAAGCCAAACTGTGAGCAGGAATCGTGCCAAGATTCGACGATACTCCAGTCCCGGTTTAGCCCCGGCACATGCCACAGCGTTGTTTATTCGAATTCGGGGTAAGAACAATCCGTGGTTTCCTTGTTTGTGTCTTCGGAACGCGAGACCTGCTCGGTCTCTGGGCGGCGTGTCTAGTGGAATGCAAGATTGCCAGGTTCCGTAAACATAGAAGAGAAAGTAGCACCAGCTATCGCGAGCTTCGAACAACGAACGTACCCTTCGACGAATTTCAGACGCGTTTACCTTCGAGAACGAATGTGGTATCCAAGTTTTCTTCATCGCTCGATACTATAGTAAGTGACCGTCTCTCTTTTATTTTCTCACGGATATATGTACTTCTTTCGCGTTGCTATCAACAATACACCGTTCTCCATTGTTCAACCGAAGATTACAGAAATGAAAATTCCCCTGATACGATACTTTTTAATCGACTGTCGCCAGGATTGCATTGTCTGTACTTATTAGAGCATGCCGTTACGATACTGCGAAGATGCACTCGTGCGTGTGCCTGTGCACGTGTCCAAACACCGTGTGCAGGGGCACATACACATAGGCAAGGGCCGTGAAGCTCGAAGCGGCGCAAGCAATCGGGGCGTAAAATCGAATGGATTCAATTTCTGTCTTGATTTGCCGACTTCATTACTCCCCTTACACATAGGTGGCTGTATATGTATCCGACCACTTCATGCATTTACCGGCTCCACTAACCTTCCCCGTGTGTCTCGCGGAAGCGGTGGTTCGAAGGGCTCTTCAGAATGTATACGCCCAATCGCGGGGGCTTGCCAGTTCGACCTGTGTACGTCTCGACGAGTTCGACGAGGAAGTCACGGTTAAAATTGAGACAGAGGAAAGAGGGTTGAACGATCGACGAAGGGAAGAAGTTGGGAAGAAAGGATGTTATCAACCGACAGGGGATGCTCGAAATCAGGGTTAGAACGGGGCAGACTTTTCGAGATGCGATGAAATTGGATAAGAGAAAGTGAAGGGAATGGTTTGACGAACGAAACCCGGTCGGGAGGCATGAAGGGGGTGCAGAAAGGCCCTTAACGAAGTGCGACATCCACCTTCTTTTATGCAGCGTAAGATCCACAGTCGGATCGAATTCGACGCGTCGTTATTTACCGTTTCTTTTTCTGGCAACACCTCAATTTTCCGCGGATGGTTAACGTCATTGAAATTATCAGAATTTCATTCGTTGGTCTAGACAGTTTTAAAAATATTCAACTGCATTAAGGGGAGAATACAGGAGAGGGTTGAGTTGCAAATGCTATTCGATTGAATTTTACTATGAACGTGGCACGAAATTGGCACGAAGATTGATTTAAAGTTTAAAGTATTGCTTTGCACGTGGAGATTTTATTGGTCTGATACATTCTAAACTAGTAGGATTCTGAATTTTTTACCTCATGCACGATTGATAAATGTTCACTTCAAATTACAGTATCATGAATCATTTAAATCAATAAATGGAATGGCCAGCTCGAATTTATTAATAGAAATTAAACACGAGGTTACAAATTCGTGGAACTCAATTAATACTTTAGTCAACAGTTTTTTCAGTTTGGTTAAATCATAGATAATTGGAGGTTGCATAATTCTAAGATTACCATCAAGTCTTCGATATTCGCACTGTCAAATTAGCGCGTCACAATTTCAAGGTCATCAGTGTCGCGACCCACAACCCTTATGTCATCCCAATTGGATTCCATGACCCGGACGTCATCTGTATCGAGTTCGACAATTCCGAGGTCGTCGATATTGGATTTCTAGAGCCATAATTCACTGATATCATCTCCCTCATCTGTGACACTGTCGATATTGAATTCAATTGTATACATTGTTGTACTCGATGGTACTTCACATTATTGTCACCGTTCCTTAGGACGTACGTGTTATTTATGGGCTCGCCAGAGGAATGCATTGAAAAAGTACAATCTACGATCTAATCGAGAAGTCCAAAATGAAAGATCTAAAATGAGAAACCACTGGCACCTCATTGGTCTTCGGTTCCCAAAAGAAACGATGACTTTGCCGTCCATCGGCAGTATCATATAGCACGGGCGGACACAGTAATTAAATACAGATAGTCAAATATAAAATAGAATATATTTCAGACAAATATAGCCTAGCGTACTATCGCTATCAATTCACTCGTTAATTCTCTGACTCTCGAACTCACAATCAGACCGAACTATAATCAACTGATCTCGAGGGTCTCGCTGCGTGCCTCCTCTTCGCGAAAATATATAAACTACCGTTCAAGAGGCCAGAGCAGCGAGACGACGGTTCGTAGAATTTCGCAGATCAATAACCATCCATTAAACTTTTCGCTTTAATAATAATTTTATGTACCCCCTGCCGCAGCCTGCATTTTGGCCGGTTAACCGCGTTCCAGGTACAATTCTCGGCCACGATTGGACGCGCTCGAGTTAAGTGCAAAACGTGCACATCAAGAGACGCTTAATTTTCAGCGGCAAGCTTCTACCCAGGAACAATATGTTCAGCCGGTGTCTAACGCTTGATACATTTCCGCTCGTAATCCCGGCCCGTTCAAAGGACTGAGCTCTCACTAATGAATTCAATTTTCGTGTACGCGTGTGCGAATGGACACACGGCTTGACTTCGATCGGGCGCTAGACTTGCTCGCGACGTCCCGATCGACGGACCTAGGAAAATAAAGTTTCCCTGGTACGATACGCGTTTCATCACGCCAGCCCTGCTCGATCATCGATCGATCGAGAGCGTTCATCGATTTCCGCCTGTCCCCGTTATTCACTCTCAACTTGCTTCCAATTGGAATCGAGCTCGTTTAACAAAGGGGGCGACTTTAACGAAGATAACTACGTAGAGAAGGCTATAAATAGATAATGCCTTCTGATTAAATGTTTCATTTCACGTGGAGGTATTACCGATCACCCTTTGATTGTTCTGTTTGTTGTGACTTGGTGCATCGAAATGACGTTCGCCTGTTTTCTTTTCTCGTTCGATGTCAGCTTTTCCAATAAACGTGCAGTTTGTTGCGCTACGTTTGTGAAATGTTATTTTTTTATTTCCTCGTACTATTCAAACTTTTCCATGCTCTCTGTTTTCTGTCTCGTTTGCCCTTTCAGCTTTCACTGGTCCACTTCAATTCTAGCACGCAAAATTTTGATCGCTGATCCGAGATATTCCTTACGGCGGTAATCATACCTTGTCTTTTCATTAAATATCGCTCCCGGCTGATTCACTGGACATATTATTTTTTGTTGCCCGTTTATGATTTCCTGTAGAACGCACTTCCACTGATTTCATTGCTCTCGTATTAACGAAGTTGGAATTGCAAGTAATCAAAGATTAATTTTTTAACCTTTTTAAAGGGATTGTTATTTTTATAACATAATTGTTTCGCGTATAAACCTTTATACAATCTTAGTATTAGATATCTTGCAAATTGATTCAGTTGCTTCGGATTACAATGTAACAAAGAATATTTCCAATATTTTTGAACAGTTTTTAGTGAGTTTTCATTTAAAATCATTTTAACACAAATTCGTATAGACGTTGTAATTTGTAATCTATTTCGTAATATCCATTCAAAGACACATGGCGCAAACACTTCGACTTATCCAATCTTTAGACGTAATGACTCACGCATACGGTTCCTCGAACACGGCTTTAAGATCCTTAATGTCGTCAGAGTAGTTGCGTTAGTTCCATTAAGCCAGATATCAAAGGCAGCCATAATTGCCACGTTTCGACAAAATGCAAAGCGGTCACGTTCCCATGTAACGTTCGACGTCGAGCACGTAAGCTAATCGAATACCAGATCGAACGAAGTTTTGTTCTCGTCAAGAGTCTCAGCTACAGAGCTAATTAGTCCTTACACTGGAAGTGATGTATATTGTACTGTGCATTCGTGTACGTTGCAGGAACGATGCGTGGCAAGTGTCTATTGGGATTTCAGTTACAAGCTTTGTAATTCTTGTTAATCATCGAGATCTAGATATTATCCTCAAAAATATGTTTCTAATTAAAATAATAATATGCAATAATATGTTTCTACTGTAAATATTAGAATGCTTGTGTTTGAATTGCGAAGTAAAAATTGCTTTGCGCAGGACTTGTGTATTTATATAAGCTTTCTCGTCGTTTTGAGAATAGATGCATTTTCATTACTAAATGGAGAATGGAACGCTGTCTAAACATTTTGATATATTTTGGAAGACACAAGGTACACAAGTAAAAGTAGAATATTTGCATTTGATACGATCACCGTCGAATTTAACTATACACTTATAGAATGGACAATTTCTAAAGCCAAGAATAGGATAATTCTTCGCGATAGTATAAATTCTGTCATCGAGAAAAGTAAACCCGCAATCTGGAATATCGTTCCATTGCAAATACGGGATCTTTACTTAAGTTAATAATAAGTGAACGTGCGTTGAAGGCTGATAAAATTCCGCCGCTGTATTCGACCATTTCGCCGACGCGAAATATTCCAGCTGCCAACACGAACGTTCTTCTATTAATTTCTGGATACGTTCCTGCCACTGAGGATGGTTACCAAGGATTCTTAAGACAACGTCTCCCGACAGGACAGAGACAAAGAGCGGTGCTTTCTAGCTCACGTTCCATCTTCTTGACGCTTTCCTCTCCATCTTCCGTCAGGAGGCGGTAGTCGCGTAAGGCGAGTTAAACATAACTCCCGTCGCTTCTCGCCCGGAACAAAACAAACAGACGTTACTTCCTGGCTCGTCCGTGACGCCGGACGTGCCGGATACATCCCCGTGTCCTTTCTTCGTCCACCAAAGACTCTTTCACTACGTACCATCCTATCGTCGTGGCGAGATTAACTCCCCTTGCCGCGCGAAATTAAATTATCAAGCTTTCTGTCGCGAAAGCTCTATTGTATCCCTGCGACGGTGGCCGAATAACGAACGGGCTTTAATCCGATTACTTATTTAAATCACTCTCCTCGCAAAACATTATCATCGCGCCTACACAATCGTCTGGGCTGACTCGTCCTCGGACAGGGTAATTTCCTGTCTAATTCCGCACCATGTATCTCGGTAAACAGGGTCGAGCAAACCGAGCATCCGTGAACGAAATTATTACCCGTTCTACATTCTTGCTTCTTTCGGCGGGGAATCGCCGACAAGATAGGAACTATTCGAGTTTCTACTCCGCGTGTCGTGGGGAATCGGCCGGCAATTTATGATTCAAGTTCGATTGGGTTATCCAGCATTCGATCCGCCGAATGATTACGTCTAGTCTCGCGACGAGATCAGTTGCTGATTGAACGGATTCATATCGACATCTAAATTGCACCACCGCGGATTGATATTTCGAAGCTATTTACGTACCGGCATCAGAATACTCGGTATAGAGACCCGTTTGTCGGCAGAACAAACGTAGCAATGGGTCATGCTCCAGGGGGTACGTATTTAATCAATCGACACATTGACCCGTGGAATATTAACGAATGCATCGACAGGCCGGACACGGCGGCACGGAAAATAGTAATCTTGGATCGACCGAATCAATCCAGGGGTATTTAACTTTCCAATCGACAAGTCTGCCCCTGATAATGTCAGGCCGAGCCACTCGTAGGTTCCGAAGTTAAATAATGGTGTTCGACCGTGAGTCGAATATAACTTAAGGGCACATTCATTCTCGTAAACGTTGAACTTTCGGCACGATCCATCACATTGATGAATCGTTCACACCAAATGGATTTACAGCGACTAAGGGTTACTCGGCGTTAAGAGTGCTCCAAATGAACAGCCGACGTCCGCATAAGTAACTCATCGAAAGGAGCATTTGTTTTAACGAGACGTAATGGTAATGAAGAATCTTCAGCTTGATTAGCGCCGCGACGTCGCTCGTTACCCCTGATTGGTTTCGGCTATTGTAATTATTGTCGCGTTCACCTTCTTAGGAACTTCCAATTCTAATGTCTCACTTATCTCAAGTGAATGGTTCTTGAATGTTCCGGCCCTTGGACATTCTGTTATTAGGAGGTACCCTGAGGAATACTCTTTTATCTCGTGCTTGAACTTAGGAACTCATGATTTCCGATTTCATGACGATTTTGTACAAATTAGTGCGGATTGAGTGTGTTTAGTGGATTAGTTTTTTTCGAGTACCAAAATAGTAGAACAGCTGGCTAATATTTAATAAGCATGTCGCAATTAAGATAGAAACTATTTTACCAACATATTCAAAACCACGATATCCATTATAATATATATAATAGCTATGATTGGTTTTCTATTTATTTATTAATATAACTTCGTGCTACGTGAATTGGGCACACGATGAACAAACAACTGAGCCAACCTTTAAATCATAAATCTCAAGACACTTTTGGATGATACATTGTTCACTGCTTCCAACAATGTTGAAATAAATCAAAATGTTGAAACGGTACACGGTATCGTATTCGACGAAACTCGTTCTAAAGCCTCGACTGGAGCCGACGCGATCCGTTTATAAACCGTCCGACAAGAAAACAGCGTGGACCTTCAATTTCCCCTTTTGTCGCAATTCCACGCGTGTCAAGTCAGCAGCTGACCACCTTTCCTCCAGCCAGACGCCTGGAAATTGCTCGTCGACGACGTGGACGGTGCTCGTCCGATGTCACCGACGAAACTACTGAACAACTTCACTCCATTCCCCCCATCGAACTACTACGCCACTGGGTGCTTAGAGCCTCCCTTGCACAGTGCAGCGTCGGGACGCGTCGCGTCGTGCAGACTCGAAGCAGATACTGCACGACAAAGTCAGGACTTGCTGCGACAGTTTTGGTGCTCATGCTTTGGGGTGTGTTGCGGCTCAGGGTTATCCGGAACAAAAGGGGAGGCTGGAGGCAGTTGCAGTGGCAACACGTATTACCATGGCGTGTCAATTGTTCTAGAAGACTGGAAACTTATCTGCCGTTTCGTAATCCCGTAGTAGAACGTCGTCGGTTTCGTGGGCAGGTTTGCTTCAAGGACGGCTTCCGGCGTATCAACGAACAAACTTCTCCAATAAACTGCTTCCTCGTCCTCCCTTTCTTATTGCCCGCTTGTTCCCGTCAATTTCGTGGTCCCACCCCTCATATCCACGCGAACTACTTTCGAAAGAAACAATCTTATTCGACACTTGGATTGCTCTTTTCGTATCTCGTTAAGCTTCTTAAGGTTGCTCGAAAGCCTGTATTTCGACCGCTCTCTTTTTCATGAACGAACCTGTCCGCTGTTGCGGACTGGTCCTCGCAATAAGGTATCGCCATGTGGTTTTATCGAAGCGTAGTTTCCGCGAATGATTAGACGTCGCCCAGAATTTGTTCGCTTGTTGCGGTTGTTGAACTTGCCACGGAAAGTCGGGGAGGCTCAACGGGTGGCATCCAATCTTCCGACGATCTTAGTACGCACCCCCGCGTCGTGTATTTTCGTATATCCCCCCGGGGAACTCGGTCGACGCGACGGTACTTTTATTTATTTATCGATCGGTGGAATTTTCATCGAAGTCGACCAATAATTTGTCAGCGAGGTGGCGGGAGGATGGGTGGTCCTACTTTCAACGGAAGAATCCGCCTCTTTTCATGCGCTTGGCAAATTTAATTTATCTGCCGGTTCCGAGTGAAGCTGCGCCTCAAAGACGCGAACGACGTCGCCTGCATGTATTTCCAATCATCCTTTCGCATCGCAGCAGGCCGCAAACGGAAAAATAAAATTGCTCGTCTGCTGTATAATTCCGTGCGAGAGGAGAAGAGCGACAGCTACATAAAACATCGTTCGATGCTCTCGCCCCCTCTGCCACATGTATTTTTTATCGAGCGTCGAGCTTTCGTCCGTGGAAAAATGCATTTCCCTTCCTTCCTCCGCGATTTTCACGCACGCGGCCACGTATGTTAATTTCGCTGCCGACGTCGGCGTCGGCGTCGTTCCACTATCGACGCCACTGCGCGGCACAACATTTTCTGTCCTAGAAGAGCGAATATTTATCGTCGATAGAAAACATCGCGATTCCCGCGAGCACGCGACCAATGAAATTCAACGGTCATGCAATCAATTCTGGTTTCGCCGTGTCAAACTCGCGTTGTCGAATTTATGAATATTCACCGTTCGAACGTTTATGGAGTTCCGTTTTTCTCTTCTCTTTTTTATTCGAATGCGCATTTTGATCGATAGGAAAGAACTTGGCGGCGCGAATCAAGAGCTTTACGCTTTTGCCCGGAAAGTTAAGCGGTACTTTATGCGCGACATTTCACATTCATACGAATGATCTTTGACATTGTACTTTTGCCCGTGTGCTTCTCTTTTGATCAACAGGCGCGACTCTTTAATTTTATTTACACCATCAGAATGTATGTTCTTGCACTGATTAATAATTTATTAATATACAAATGATAAATGAATTAATAATTAAACCATAAATAAGTAAATAATTGTTAGCAATCGTACTAAGGAATCAATACTAGAAATAGTACCTACTAAGAATATTAAAATTCTAATTATTTTATTATTATTAGTTCTCCAATTTACGGAAACCTTTCAAGCTTACACTTTCCTGAGAATAAAAAATTCATTTTCACTTCTCTGCATGTATTATATATTGCATTAGCTTCCACAATATCCGATGCATGAAATAATTTCTCCTATGGCGTACATTTTCTCATTTCTTTCACCGCCGCTATTAACCGATTAAAAGTACAAACAACGAGTACCTACGCGAACATTGGAAATTATAGTGCGCGATGTCTAAATACCCTGGAAATTGGCACGCGCGACGTATCGTATACGAGGACCCGTTCACTACGTAGAAACTGCTTCGGCGATCGCACCTACTTTGACAGTTATGCGGAGGATGTGCATCCCATAATTACGCACACGGCGTCACGCTTACCGTGGGCTGGCCGTGTTAATTAAGTAATTTCAATTAAAATTCTTCACGGCTCCCCGGTGCTTTATATGTTGACACGAACCGGGCCGAGGCTCGCAACTTGGACGAACACTCGTCATCGTAAACAAGCTCCATCCCGTCCAGGTTTCCGTGGCCAATTTGTATGCAAAACTCGCGCGTAAAGCTGTATCTATGGAAAACCGTATCTGTCTTGCCGCTGCTGCTACTGACAGGACACAATTTTTGTTTTCGTGGATGATCTTGAAAAATTCGGAAAGCTCGTCATGTGAGAACACCTTGTGAAGAGTGCCTTTTTTTATACCATGTATTAAACCTTGGGGTCTTTTAATAGCGTTCTTATATATAGAACTTATATATTTGTAACTGTAGTATGCAGGGGATGAAAAGTAGGTTAAAGTTTCATATTAAACCTGCGAACTCATTCAGTACCTCGGTAGATATACTCATTGCACCAGTCACAGATCTACGTCATAGCACAATATTGCATAGTAACCTCTTTGCTAAATATTCTGGTGCTCGACCGATTTTACTTTCGAAATGTTCCAACGATGCAACAAGTATTATTAAACGAATATGTTTTATTTAGCCGAATTTATATTAATTCCGCTTCATTTAATTTAATCTGATTTCTCTGCAACAACGCAAGTGCACGGTGTCGTCGTTGCACCTAAAAGATATTGCACCGCAAATTTTTCTTCATTACAATAGTTTCTTGTAATTGTGGAGAATAACTAGAGAATTCCAGCTTTAAAGTTTGCCCTTACAAACGTAAAGCGCGTAAGCGGACTTGCTCGTCGAGTTGTACCGTTCCTCTTAATTGGACGAACCTTTATGTCCTGTTTTTGGATGTTATCTAGTACGCTACTGAGAGACAAGCCACTAAGCACGGTTATAAAACAAGCAACATTGCTATCTGAGACCTTCTAAACCCACGCGACCATAAATTTCTGCGCTGAAGCATTCCGTGCTTAAGGAAACACCACTCCAAAAACCCCGCTATACCGTACTCGAATAACTTGTCCTAAGAAATACATCAAAAAGTATTGCGGCAACAGTGACCTGGACGTACAATTACAGTAACGTTTCCTGTTATCACTCTTGCACTGCGGTAACGTGAAACTTTTTCTTGCGCGCAAATTTAATCGTCGCTCCATTAGTTTTCCTGCATTATTTAAATGGAACGCGGGCGGTGCACGATATTCGATAAAGAACGATCTGAATCGGCTGTACGCCACGGCGTGAGAGTGCAATTAATCTGAATGAAAGCGACGACGAAAAATCAATTAGTTGTTCAGCTTTGTCGGAACGTTAATATTTCCATCGAGTCGCTTTATAAACCGGCACACGGTCCATTGTCGCTGTCGGTTAAGTCCGGTAGGGGTGCACTGTTAACGATAATGCCAGGTAGTAGAGTTCGCTTTGACACGGTCGAAATTGGGTGAACTTTAATTGAAATTTATACCCAACACACGGCTCTTGAGCACGTCTAGCGGCGATGCTTTGAAAGTCTCCTCTCCCCGTCCCCCCCTCACCCTCTCTTTTCATACGGCGATTGCAGACTCGTCCACGCGTTTTGGAAAGAAAGAACGAATTTTCCTACGGCAATTAAACGTGGCAGTGACGTTTAGAACGTAGTTTTCCCCCAACGTTGGCATCTTCCTTTGAGCTTCCAACGCCCGGGAGAACCGGCGTTCTCAGTTTGCGGAAAATTGTTCTAAAACGCTTATCCCTCGTCGCCTTGGCGAAACAGCTGTGTCTCGTGTCTACTTTGTCGCGTTTTGGATAGAGCGGTTAACAGACAGAGCCCCGCGAAACTATGAAAAGGGGTTTACCCACACACATGAAGCCCTTTACCTTTGACTTATTGTTAGTCTCGCTTTTATACTTGGTCGCCTTTGGTTCATTTTATCCCAACGATCTTACGCGTTAATCTAATTGTAACTATATAATCGATAAATTTTAATCACCGAGGGGACTATTAATCGAGGCATATCTGTATTAGCTACACTATAGACAGTTTTTCCAAGACATTTGGAAAATGCAAATTTTGTCCGGTTCGACGCCACAGAATGGAAAGTACACGATTCGATGGGATACCCGGAATTAAGTTGGAAAGTTGAGCACACTAGTCGTACAAACGAAACTGGCAATATTCTATCTGCAACGAGTTAGTGGTTTACGATCTGGTATTCGTTGCGCTGGCAAAGGGGAATTCGGGTATTAGGATCGTACAACGAGTTCGTAAACGGCTAAGGGGGTAAGAACGAGGGTGCACGTTGGTATTACAGAACGGTGCTCCCGCAAAACTACTGCACGCGAACACGTTCGTCACTGTTCGCTGAACGCATTCCTACGTCCGTGACTCGTGGCACACGTGTGCGTACTCGAACAAATTTATTCCAAGCACTTGGCTAAATACGTGCCGTGAACAACGATAACACGATCGTTGTTCATTGAGTAAATTGTCTTGCGGATAGTCATTTAGCGAGACTGTGGACTCCTATTGATATTAAACTATCGGACACTATAACTTGAATCACATATTTGGATTGCCAATGGCTGCTTTAATTACACGTGCCAGACCAAGGTAGTCCTTATCTACTGCTTGCACGAGGCCTCGCGTAGCAACGTGACATTTATTCTAGAGAAAGCGGGCCTTTTATACAGAATATCATTTACCTACACAGGTATTTTTGGGACAGGAATATTGGTTCAGGCAGAATGTAGAAAACAAGAGCGCTATGAATGTTCGTATTTCAATACTTCAATATTTCCATACATCATTACGTAGCTACTCGCACCTCCCTAATCGACACTCGCTGTATTCAATTATTGCCAGATAGTCGCCAATTCTTTACGGGGCGAAGAAAAAACTCGATCACCATTCGTCACCCATCGAGCGTTCCATAAGACATAAATCTCGTGCGTCAATTTCCTCGGCATAAAGAAAATGAACAAGCGAACGGCTTGACCGTCGCGATGGCGCATTTGGATGCAAAGCATCGTTCCACCGCTAAATCACGCTGCGTTCGTAACTTTCTTTTATAGCGCTGCAAATCATGCGCTAGATAGCGGATAAACTGCTAATTATAATTACGCCGCTGCCAGTACGCATAACGATGACTGATTTGTACGTGGTAAATAGGGGCGGCCGGCTGGCTGGCAATAATGTCGACGTTCGTAATATGGAAATGCAGGGTCATCGACAAATTATAATAAATCGACGAAGTCGACTTCGATGCAACGCGAGAGAAAATAACGGGCCCGGCCTGATCTGGAATTTCGATAGCGTCGACCACGAAAATTAAATCGTTAAACGTTCGGCCCGACAGGACATTATCCTGGAACAATCCTGCTGGGCGCGATGCTAAGCTTTTTCGTCGTATATCGTTGGATCGATTAAGCCGCAGCCATCGAATTTCTTTCGTTCCTCGTCGGTAAAAGATTTAACTTCGACGGAAATTGGCCGGCTGTCAAGTGAATTACATCGAAATTCAGTGTAATAATAAATTTCATCACAGTGTTCCGTGTCTGCGATTGTACGGTATTTATTATTCTTGAAAGTTTCGAACACATATCTCCACCCTTGTAATGCGATAAACTTTCTCGTACAAGTCGAAGCTGTTCCAGTCACTTTGGAGGTTAAAGACACTTTACACCGAATAATGTAGGGCACTTAAAATTCGTGTCCCGAAGTGCATGTCTCAGGTCATGAAATTAGGAATTCCACTTTACCGGGAGGCACTACAATATGGTGTGCAAAATTTCTGAACTTGGTTAATCTAGTTGCGGGAAGCAGGTCGCCGTGATACTTGTCGTTTAATTTGAAAATTTCCCCAAAAATGTCCACGCTATGCTCGTCTACCGGCGAAATAAAAGCAGTGTACGCGAAATGCTAAAAAAAGATCATTAAAATTCAAGCAAAAATATTGTGAAATCAATGCAGAAAGTCACACTTGCACTTTCAAGTAGAATAGACCGAGCTAGGGTCAGACGAGTGACCGTGTAGTTGAATTGAACCAAATTTCTTCATTTCATATTCATTATCCCTCGGGATATAACACTCCGTCATCAATTTATAATGAATTGCTCATCAACGATGAAAAAAAAAATTTGAACACCATTTCATCAAATCCTCAAACTCTCATCGACACAACAGTATAACACGGACGCACGAGAGGAATGATACTCGAATCGCGACACGAATTTTCCTCGTAGAATGAATTAACGACCCAGAGGCAGGCGGTAGAAAATAATACGAACCATTCATAGAAAGTTTCTGCATTAACCCCATGGAGGGTAACGAACGCTAGGCCCTTGTAGATTCGGGGCGTAAAGGCGTCGCGATACGCTGTGTTATCCACCGCCTGCGGGTTTCGCCGAGTAAATCGTTCTTGTTAAAAACGTAAAACAAGGAGGCTTTGGAATAATTATCCCCGTTAGTGGTCTCGGTTAGGAGATTCGTGTAAAACTGTAGATTACAAGAGAGTACTCTGGCGTCCTGCTGAAAGTGTCTCGTAGTTTGACCCGTGGCAAAACGGAAGGAAGGAGGAGAATGAAAAAGAAAAAAAGGAGAAATGGAAAGGAGGAGAGCGAAGGGGTGGGAAAAAAAGTGGGGAAGCCGGAGTGGTTATCGGGCAATTTATCGTCACGACTAACCCTCGCAGCTATCACGGATTGGATTAAAACAGTGATTAGCACGAGAATCGGGCGTGTTAGGCGTGCGTGCTCTCCTCTGTTATCAGAGTTGGCTATACGATAGCGATCGGACATTTAGTATCCTCGATAGTGACGCTAATCCGGAGTTACGAAGGAAGGAAGCAGTGGTTGTCAACCGTTATCCCGGGAGGAACAGCAGTTTCGTTCGGTGAACTCGGACACGCAATCAGAGGAGCATGTAAATTATAGATTAGCGTGGCGACCGGTAACCCCTTTACCCGATCGCAGCTCGATATCCCGATAGCGAGATGGAAATTAAAACGTCTATGGTCTGTGTTCTATCTTGGTTACACGGTTCGTGGAAATCCCTTAGGAAATTACGGAAATTAGATGATCGGACTAATTTTCTAACACCGAAGAGACGAACGGGTGTAAGGGGGAAAAGAAGTTTCCTCGGAGAACAATTTAATTCGGCCGTCAACGAGGAACGGAAAAAATTGGGCGATTAAATTTCATCGTTTCGATTGTACGACCGTCACGCCGAGCAACCATTTCGTTCGGACTGGTGTGCACGCGAATTGTTTCCCGCAGTCACGATTTAGCGGCCAAACAATGGATTCCGAGCGTTCCTCGTGGATCCGCGATGCGTCATAATTCAGACTTAACCGTGATTTATCGCGATCGCTAATCTCATCAGTACCGCGCAACGTGTACATAAGTAGAATGAAGCGGCGAAAGGACCGAAGGTTGAATTTTGCTAATGCGTCTCTAATGAAACAAAGGGGATCCACTGATTTCCATTGATCGAACTTGAGCACGCGATGGACGTCTTCGTGTCATGCGAATACAGTCTCTTTGGGAGTGGCTATTGCTTGCCTCTGGTTGTACAGAAAAGTTCATTTGGATATTGGTCCGCGCATACGCATAAATTGCCTTTCTCCTATTAATCGAGCTTCGAATTTAATACACTCAACAGTGGCTGTCTATACGAATCAGTCGTTGTGTATATCGTAATTTCCTTTTTTCGATACGAGATTTTTCGAATCTCTAATCGAAAACATATCGAAAATATTATGACAGTATGTGTTCGCATGTCTCCATTTTGCCCAGAAAATTAAGTCACGCGTTAATTGCTATCGCACAGAAAATATCAAGATTTCCCAAGACTCGAAATGGTGTTTCCCCTTTTAGCGATATTCAATGCACCCGTATCGTGGTCTCGAAGTAAGGATCGCGAGCACGTTGAAATCAATGGAGTCGCATCACGAGAAATCGAATTATCGTGAAATATTCGAGTCCTTTAGCGAAGAGCATCTGAGTAGTCGGGCTTCTTGCTTGTTTCGCCTGGCATAAAAGCTCCTCGAATGGCAGGAATTTTCCGACGTAACGAGTTCAGCGTGCACTGGAAGCAAGAAAGCGGACGAAGTACCGCATGCAACAGTACTGCACGACCAGGACAGAGAGGGAGAGACCGAGGGAAAGAGAAGGAGAGTGAGTATAGCGGGTGCATTAAGCCGACAATTAAAACGGGGCTAGGGAATCGGAATTCACCGCGAGGCGAATCGGCGAGCTACACTTCCGCTTCTTTAGAGTTCGCATACAGACACAGGGGGTCCACGTGTAAATTTACGGGAAATGCTCGTTTCGACGCTGAAACGTTCGTAGTTCGCTGCGCCAGCACGATTCGATACTTCAATTATTTCCTTTTTCCTCCACCCCTTCTTCACCTATCCGGCGCGGGCGGATCGTAAATTCCTTTGAATCGCCGCCGCTTTTGGTTTTATCCCGCCCTTCGGTTAACTTCAGTTAATTAACGGGCCCCGGATAGAAAACGACCACGGCGAAAGAAACAAGAAAATTAACCATTAAATACACGACTTTTTGAATTCGAGCTGCCTTGGGGAATCGTGGTCTTTGATCAAGATAACGCTTTAAAACATCCATCGGCGTGGTCGTTCCCAGATGCCTGTCATCATTTGTTTTCTGCCCGTGTCCCTCAGTGCGTTTAACGAAGACCATAGAATCGCTTATAATAATATTACGATATGCTACTAATACAATATCAAGTACGTACACTTTTATTATTTTTACTCGTTTCGGGTTGCGATGCGAAAATAGTACATACTAAATTATAATAATTCTATATCTGAAAAAAATATATCGACCATAAGACATATCTATTACAGGCACATACACCGCCACTGCCTTTTTCTTATAAAACCAATATCCAGCATCAATCGTGGACGCGTTCCAGCGTTTCTTTTTCCAGCCACGTCGCTTAATTTGCGAGGTGGTCTGCGCGTCGGAATTTCGAGTTGCGGATTGAGGGTGAGCGATTCGAAGAAGGGACGACCTCTGGTTCTCGCGTTAATATGGCCGAGCATTAGGTTATCTCCCCGGGTTTAGCTGGCCGTGTTGCTCCTGGTGGAGGTATGTTTTTAGCGAGAACGATGACCGACGTCGGATGGCGTCGCGGCGCCGGTCGTGATTCGCTTGGACACGCGTATCTGTTTGATATACTGCAGCCAGAGACGCGTTTTTTTTGTTTTCACGAGAATGAGGCCGCGAGCCGAACTCTCGAATCTCTCGCTCGTGTTTTTCTCTTCACCCATTGTCGCCTCTTGTTCCTCGAATATTCTCTCTTCCTCCCTTCTTGCCAGTGAACTTGGCAACGAATTATTGCGGTCCCCGGGTCGAAAAATATTCCACGATTTCATAAACCGTGTTCGCGAGAATTTCCAGGCATGCCCGATGCCTCCCGGCTGGGACTACGCGAAATGCAACGGCGATCATAGTTTCCCGGTGACGTTTAAACGATCGCCAACGAGCAATTAACTTTTCTTTTGGTAATAAAGTTGTGGACTTCTGGCGGAAGTTTTAACGAGGTTTAATTTGTCGACGTGGCTTTTAATACGGGGAACACGATACCGATGATTTCACCTGTTTCGCCGCAATTTGATGTGCTTGGGATATCCTTTCACACGGCGAGGAGTTGGAACTATAAATAAATAGTACATAATAAAGTCTGTTGAAATATGAGCGAGTTTTTAACAGCACTTAATACTTCATGCTGCAGCAGCATTAAGGTCGATAATGTTGAAGGTGCGTGCGGGAAAGCACTGATTTTATTAATATTAAAGAGATGTGCACATAAATGTTTAATTACTGCGTTGTAATAATTACGGCGTAGACGAAGTATGTAAACGGCAATAATAATCGAATTGAATTTATTGCAGTAAACGATTTCATAATTGCGAGGGAACATCAAAGGATATACAAAGTCTAATTAATTCGATAATGTTTTCGGCACGTGAAAAATCTGATCGTTTCATGACGTTTGACGTTTCTATGGTTATTAATTTTAATTAATATTATATACGTTCAGTAAATTAATACCGTTAACTAACACAACACTCGGAAAGTGATATTCATACGTAACATTCCCTTGGAAGCACCATTTATTTTTGCGCTCTTGACAGATCCCGTGCCATTCAACGATCGAATATCTTCCAATTAGCTTGACGGCCAAGCACATCGAATATTTGAAAGCCCATAGGGTTTCGTAGCTGCAAAAGGATGGGGAAAGGGCATTCATGTTTCGGCCGAGTCATTTTTCATATGATCGTTCGTATGAAAAATTCCACACAGATCGAAACGTGGAACACTTTTAAACGATCCAACGATGACTACGCGAAAGTTTTCGTTCGCGATATTATTGGCAAATGCCTGGTGCTTATGCCGTGTGTCGTTTTTCAATGGCAACCTCTAGAAAAAAGAAATGTAGTGAAGGGGACGAGAACATCCTTGGTCAGGTTTTAGGAAAATCAATATAGAAATTTGTCGCGATTCGCATTATGCTCTGTAATTTAATCCGTTCCTTTCAGCTTCGTTCGCTCAAACGCGGTGTATTTTACATGAAACTTTACAAAACGGGCTCGACTTCGCGAAAATCGGAACGATATTCGTTTGACCGTTAGATTCTGGCAAACGTATCGAATTTTATTCAGTTCGCATTGTTATTTACGGTCCAAAACTTTATTTATATAGAGAAAATTTTATTATGCTGGTTTAGGGTATAAATCTGTTTTCCTTGAAGTAACGAACGTTTCTTAAGAAGAGTATTAAAATTGAAATGCCTGAACTCATTATAAGCACGGTACGGTGCTTATAATGATCTCTATATAAATTATACCGGAAGAAGAAATTGTTGCATTTAATGCTGTTAGAATAAAATTTCTCTGTAATAATATAATTTGTACTACAATAAAAAGAGCTGTAGCATCGTTATATCCGTATTATACGCTGTTGAATGCATTCGAAGTGCATAGAAAGTAAATTGTTAAAAACTCGCCAAGTAACTGGCAGCGACGCGAAGTTCGAGAGCTATCGTAAAAGAGTAGCCAGCAGTGGAACATCCAGATAATTTCAAGAATCAACTCGACTAACTGC
Source organism: Nomada fabriciana (assembly GCA_907165295.1). NCBI lineage: Eukaryota > Metazoa > Arthropoda > Insecta > Hymenoptera > Apidae > Nomada > Nomada fabriciana. Next base: position 8,350,151 of record OU015693.1, on the reverse strand, counting down.
AAAGATTCTCGCTTAAATTATCCAAGTGTCTAACCACCCGGTAATTATACCTCGAAAGTTCCGCGGAACGATGCTGACATTCGCCCCTGATCCTCTAAGCGAATTGGGCGCTATCCACGTTCCACACACGCGCAAAAGTTCACGGCAGGTTGAAGCTTATGCCATACGACGAACTAAAGATTGAATCTCTGATTTTACGAGGAATCAAAGATTGGCATCTCTTCGTAGAATCAGACCATATGTTCCAACGAAACTATTACCATACTTTCAATACACCAGACATATCATTCGCAGTACATTCAGAGTCTACTCCTCGTCAAGAATCAACCAGACCCATACGAAATAGAAAAAAAAAGAAATACATCTTTCTTTTCAATCATTCATGTTCCATGGATTTATTCCGATACGAGCACGCCCCGTCGAAGGAATGGTTTTCAACAATACTGATGACTACGGTATACCGACGTTTCAAGAACTCCGAAGAACGCAAGTGCTCTCCGATAAATAGGAGAGAAATTGAAGTAGCTTGGATGAGGCTATTCGTTCGTCGATATTACGCGAAGTCGCTCGAGTGACGGCTGGAAGTGACGTAACGTTGCCGTGGAGAATGACGGAATAGTGATTCGCGATTAATAGGCGTGATAGAAACGGCTCGACTGTGTGTGTCCCGCGATCACAAACGACGCGCTCCGCCGCGAAATTTGTCGTCCTTTATCCTCGTTCGACGTTGGCAGCTGGAGGCTCTGCATGTGGCTGGCAATCTAGTTGCGACGCTCTTTAAACAGTCTGCAAGCTCTTTCCTTCTTTTTCCCTTTGCTCTCCTCTCATTCTCACCGTCGTTCTTTTTCGCCCCCGTTCCCCTCTGTTTCACCTGTCCCGTGTTTTGAAAACACTCATCAGGCACGGAAATTGCGGATTCACGTCGGGAGATTGAATGGCGGGGCGGGGGCCATTTTGACACGCTGGCTATTTGTTTTTCGTCAAAGCTCGATAAACATTTCCCCAAACTCACGGCAACGACGCTAAACGGGTACGGGGCGAAGGGGGAAAAAACGAAAACGAGAGGCCGGGAGGGAAGAGCAATGTTCAACTCGTTGCGGAAAGTTTCGAATTTATGTCGCCACACTTCCGTCATTGTCGTCGCTTGAATCGAAGCTTTTTCATCGTTCCGCGCTTTTTAATAGCCGTTCTGCTCGCACGAAAAATCGCACGACTATTTTCTGCGCCTCGGCGTTCAACGCGTCGAACGACCGACGCGATGGAACGTTATCGACAAGAATTCGCTCGTAAATAGCCGCGAACGAGCGTGACCGTTTACGAGTATGAAAATTGAAACGGCGAAGCGTGGCGTGGCGCGGCGAAAATTGAATCGTCGGATTTCCACGGTTCTCTGGTCCATTGCCGTGGGCGGGCTAATTCGTAAAACGCGTGGATTTCGATTTTGGTCTGAGCAGCTTCTGTTGTGCGGCCGGCGTACTCGCCCAATTCAGATTGTCGATTACTGTGGGGTGGGTGTATTTTAGAATGGGACCTGTCGAGATTACACGAGGCGATTTTCAATATTTTCTTTTTTCCTTTTTCGCTGACCAGAAGCCTGATCTCCAGCGGCACGTTCCCGGGTCGGTATCTATCTGCATGCAACAGGCGATTCAACCTCATTCGATTCGTATTTCGATGCGCCTCGATATCCTTTAATCCTCTTGCCGCGTTTAAACTCCTGTAGATACGTAGAGGACTTATACACCGTCAAATCTTTCTTTCGCACTCGGCCCTGGTTCCCTTTGATCGTACGTGTGATTCGTGAAAAATGTTCGCTATATACGTGGCATTCATTTTTGGCGGCATTGAAAAATTGACGGAGAGATTTTAGTTGCTGACAAAGAGAAATGGAAACGTTGATACGGAATTGTGCATTGCAAGAGTTGTCAACGCATGTTCGAATATTTTTGAACAATTTAATGGATAATGAAACTGGAACGGTGAAAGGGGAAAATTTGATGGGAACTGTTTTCCAAAGGCTGTTATTTTCGAAATGATATTTTCACAAACAATTTTCGCTTCTCTGTTCGAAACTACACTCTTTACAGATTTATAATACTTCTTCTTTAAAAAGGAATACCAATAGTGTAAACCTATTCACCAGCATTGCTCGAATCACATTCGAAATATCGATTTATTCACGAAAGCTCGCCATAGGGAAACACTTTCTTCTTCGGAAGAAAATTTAAGCGCTCTCAAAGTGTGCAGACTAGCGTCGCGCCCCCGCCCGGTAAAATCTGAAAAGTTGACTTTCGATAAACGCGTTTATAGATTGCATGAGGCTTTACAGCACGCTTCTTCCGCTTGAGTTAGACTTGCGCGAGCTGCGACCCCGCCGCAGAATATTTGAATTTCGCCAAACTTTCTCGCTGTCCCGTGTGGAATTTCTCTCCAGGGACAGATTTTTCCAGGACGAACTACGGAATCTATCGCGTAGGCATAAATTCTCCCGAAACTGATGACGGCTAGCGCTCCGTTACCAATGCTTTCTCCGTGTTCAGTACACCTGGATATCGGTTTACCCCTTAAAAAATATAAATGTCGTAAAACAAATACAGAAATAAGATATAAATCAAATTCATCGAAATCGGTTCGTAATACATCTTTTCCGTCGTTTTTCGAAGCTGAATTAGATATTTTTATCCAAAGCTTAGGAATATTCGCATGTATCTAAAACCTCGTTCGAAGGTATCCCCAATTATAAATGTTCCACGTGTACAGAGGAAACGAAGATCGTTAGTCGAGATTGCAAAGAAGTAGACTAGTCTCAGCAAGATTATGAAATCGACCCCTCGCCGGCGGAAAGTGACGCCAAGCGGAAGAGATAAGGCCACGGCTGCTTAACGATTCTTCCTTCGCCAACTAGCACGCAACATTTCATCAATTCGGCTATTAAGGAATACTGTGTACCGATTAGCAATCCGCGTTCAAGAGTTTGCTCCACCTGATAACTACTTCCCGTGTTAAAATTTAAGCTTCCTACATTACCTTTCGCATACCATTTCATCCCCCCAACACTCCGTTAAATTCAAACCCGAAGGGCATCTTAAGAACCCGAGCTATTCTTCCATTTGTTTAACCGAAATTCGCGCTCCAGTATTTCCTGTATTTCTCCGAAGCAATTTTTGGTTCCCCATTTAAGCGTCACGAATGATCCAGAATTTATACAAGATCAGTCCCGCAGGAGCATTACGTTCGCACTACGTATGTCCCACCGCGCGCTTCCAACATTGGCACGGGACAGATAAGGGTAAATTTGGACCGGAAGATGGGCTTATTTGTATGCAGGGAGCGGCTCGCGTAGGATAGGAGCAAAGGTCGAGACAAAGGGGCGGGGGCAGCAGCAACTCAGGAAAACAATGAAGAAGAACAAGAAGAATGAAAAAGTAAAATCACACCATCGGGCGAGGAGAGGCGAGGCGAGGTGGAAACAAAGAGCAACGGGAAGTGATTTGCACGCACGTGAGAGCAAGTTTCTGAACAGAGAACCTTTCGACCGTGGCTATGGAACCGTCCAAGGAGATACTCTTATCCAGAAGGAACACCGGGACACTGTTTGCCTTGCGTACAACTTTAGTGCATTCATACGCCGGCGCTTGAAAAACATTGTCGTTCCACTCTGCACCGTGCTTCCCTTATGTCGGCTCGTTACACGCCGGACTTTTATGCTCGCCATTGTGTTCGCCGCGTAATTGATCGTAACATCGTATCTCTTACTCGCCGGAACGTTCTGCGTCTTCCACTTTCTTTTCTTCGGCCGTATTCCTCGTGCAGCTTTGCTTCAATCAGTCTGCCATTCTTCCGCTTGTTTTAGGTTTATTCACGAAAGTGATTCTTCAGGCACGGTGAACCGGCGCTTTTATTTCTGAAGCGGGAAATCAGTTTCTGTTTTTTTTTATCGCTGCAGTAGGATTATTGTTATTATATTTCTCAGTCAATTGGGGGGTTATTATTATTATCATTATTGTAGGAGTGAAAATGGTAAGGATTAATTTGGACACACTACTTTAAACCTAACTAGAATAGAGTCGTATGATTGAAGAATTGCGGGCCAAGCATTATAATTTATGTATACTCATTATCAACCTAGCAGTGGCATTATTCCCGCGAAGAGGTAGATTAAAATCATTTGATTCAATTGCTGCACGTAGCTGGCGAACATTTATTCATTATACCCTTCTTGTTCCATACCTCGTTGGTTGAGTAGGATGGTTAACAAAAGACGCGAAACTACCTGAAAAGTTCGCCGCTTCGCGTTATGAAAAAACTTAGTTTGAACAGCTTCGCTGAAAATAGAACTTTCTCAAATTAAAAGATACACGAGGGCATTGCGAAAGGGTTAATTGCTGCACCCGATTTTCTCATAACGATACTCACTTATAATACTCACTTTCTTCAAGCTAATAATTCAAAAACACACACATCACATGAGTGTACGAAAGAATTATTGTCTGTGTATTATAATCTGTAATTAGTGGAACTTGGTTGAATCGAGAATAGTTCAATTATTCTTCATTCCATCGCTTTTACGTTTCTCTCGCTTATCTTTGCATTAGCGTCCAACTTAGCACAGGTACATACCTCTATTTACGCGGTCGGGACGCGGTTCAGAAACCGGGACAACGAATACAAACAGTACCGACAAAACGCTCGTAAAAGTTAAGAAGTTAAGAGATTGCAGAGTTTTCCAAGGCCGCCGACGTGGACACCACATCGGCCAGCATGAAGCTACGGGACCAGATTTTTCAACACCCTACCGTTGCCCATAATAGCGGATTTCCGTCGGGGATATTTTAAGCCGTTCGTTAGAATTCAACCGCGGCGAACTTTTCCGCGCACCGTGCAACGAAACGCCGCCGTGTTCAACTTTCTTTCCAGTTATTTTCAAGGTTGCGAAATTCATCCTGCCTAGTCAGCAGTTTCGCGAATTTCCTTTTTATGGTAATTCTAGGTGTAAGAAGACAGCCCTGTCTGCCCATTATTTTAGTACGGAATATACAAGTATTGTTTGTTTTCGGATTATAAGATTGTTCTTTTTTTCGTGATTTTTGATGGATCACCTCGTGATGATGTATTAGAATAAACGCGTGACAAATTATTTCGTTTCGTGTTCGAAATAATACTGATACGCTTTGAAGTAGAATGAAAGGCTATACTTCGGCTATTGGAATAATTTCGCCTTAATTGGAACGAGGTTAACATTACAAAGATCGTAGAGGAGTCAGCTTGTGTTCATGAATTTCCTTCTGTGCCACTTTTACGCGACGAAAGAAAACTACTTTCACACTTCACTAGCATGCTCGATAGAGATCGTTTTTCATTAAAATTGTAGAACCTTGATTATACTACTCTTGAGTATAGATCTCTGCCGTTATACTTTGACCGACTTAGAAACTCGTAATACGTTGCGCCTGCAAATACACGAACCGACGTGAATTAGCTGGAACGATATTTACATCTATGCACACATATCTCTCTCTCTCTCTCCAACAGCGTCGGTTTCTCTTGAAAATGGAACTCATTTCCCAGAAAGCGATTTTCACGTGCGAAGAATCCAATGCGTCTAGAGAGTTTATTTATGTATCCTCGGAGTTTATTTGGTTTTGGTAATTAAGAAGGATCGTTGTCGGTTCTTTGCGAGGTGGGTTCATTTCTATCGTAATTTTCCGCGTCGCCGGAAACGTAACACAAACGCGACCCTCTGCGTTCGATGCCCACCCTTTGTCTGCCGCAATGCGATCGTCAAAGAGCAACCCCTTGACTTTGCCCACGTCTGGTCATTCACTTGCTCGGTGAAAAACGCGGAACGCGAGGGTGAGGCCCGACAGAGAAAGTGTCCCCGTAGGACGGGCAAAGGGAAGGCATCCTGGAGGGAAAAGAGAAAGATGGATGGAGATTGTGGGATGGGAGGCGGGAGAAAGAGATACACAACCCGGGAGTTCCATTTCAGGATGCACGAACTTGCCGGTGCCATTCCGAGAAATAATCTTCGCCGACCCTTTTACACGCGTCTGGTGTCGTCTTTCGCCTTTTCAACCACCCGATGCAAAGCCCCCCTCCCCCGCTGTACCTTTTTCAACCATCCTTTCAGCATCCAGCGGAGACCGTTGCTCGTCCACGTTCTTCGTTTCTCCGTCTCTTTTCCATTCATGGCACCTCAGTGCCTTCGTTTCGCCTGGCTCCTTTCTTTCCGCAATCCTTTGTTTCACGCGAAAACCAGCGTACTTTAGAGGGGTGGGCAGCGTGGAACACCGGAAGCCACGATGCAACGTCTCTGAATAATCGACCCATCCACGATGTCAATTTCAGTCGAACTACAAAGAAGTGTCGCTAGTTTAATCGCTCCCTTGATAAGCTTCGCAAGTCATTTTCTACGGTTTATTTCTACATCTTAAACGAACGAACTGTCTTCGAAGTAGTTATTCCCAGAAGGTTGTTCATTCTGATACCGGGCAACTTGAACGTACGAATGATCAATTTAAACTCACGTGTTACGACGTATTATCGATCAGATTTTTGATTGCCAATCGTATGACTGCCTCGGGTTATCTAAACGAGTACAAGCCGCATGATTAACGGGAATATCACTGTACGAAAGCACGACGAGCTGTAATTGCGCTTGCTCGGACACGCGAGCAGAAAACGAGTCAACAATACACGCACACGCGGATACCAGGTATACGGGAAGGTTTATGGGTGGATGTGGAAATGTAGACGGGGCTGTGGCGTATTGTTCTGCCGGTATTATTGGGGGGAAGTGCTTAATATTACATTTCTACGAGCCAATCTTCTGGTCTATTGTAAAGCTTCGCTGGAATCGATGCTACGCGCAGGTATTGTTGCTGGAACTTTGATTTCATTACTTGAGTGATTAACTTTATCGGCTTCCAGGATTCACTGTAAAGTGCATAGATAGCAGCAACTAAATTTGAACGCATTATCTGCAATAGCGCACGATACTACATGCTTGCATTAAAACGTATTGCACGTTCGAGTAATATAACGATAATTTCATTAAACGAATTAATATTATACGAATATTACCTTATTCGCGTTTTTCATTTTTCTACCTTGTTTTATCCACTCCTGCAATTCGGTTTATTGGTACTGTCGCGTTTGTAGCCTGTAACAGAGAATCCGTGTCGGGGATTCGAATGAATAGTACGAAGAGCAAAAGAGTTAACGCAAAAACGGAATCCGTGGAACGGTAATTCAACGACGTCCATGACGGTTCACGATTGGTGGCATCGCAATCTCGATTCCTGGCGACGTCGACCACCTGCGATTTTACGGTTTTAATGCCCGGACGGAAATTTTTATATCGGCGACGAATGGCAGCCGACCAGCCGTGTCCGTTTCAATAAAAAAAAATTTCATTCCCTGGGCCTGTCTTTGGTATCACATGTGTCCATAGAGAGAATGGGAGGCGCGTGTATAGCGGATAAAGATATGGGCGAAGGGGAGGGAGACACTATGTGCGAATTGAAATAGCGGACGAGAGAATTCCGTGAATTTTCAGAGCTGGCCGTGCGTATTGCTAAAAATTGTACTTGTAACGCGAAAGTTGTAACAGCCGGGCGTGTTTCACGGAACGTTTATCATTCCTTCTTTTAATTACGTTGTAACGAATGTTGGATGTATAAAATATATGCAAAAATACCAGACGAAACATTTCGCCCAGAAGTAAAGCGAACGGGATTTTGTTACATATATATCTTTTTTAACGAGTCCCTTCAGCTTTTCAGGGCAACAGACGCGATGCTTGTACAATTTTAACGACACGCATCGCAAAGTTTTTAATTAATATTTGGTTTATTAACACGCTGAACGGGGGGGCAGGAAAGAATGGGCGTCGAATTTCGGTGTTTTTAATGGACCTCGAGGGATGTACGTACGGTTAGGGGTAAACTTCGTACATGGTTAGACGGAGCATTGGGGATTAAGGTCTTATCGCAGGTAGCCGCGGCCTATGGAGCTAATAATGCTCAGCTTCCATTAATATATCGAGAATTAGGGCCCTGCTTAAAGTTTCGCAGCGTACCAGTAACTCCTATATTCGAGATAAGCCGCTTACTTTTTCACCACGTGACGTAATATATATGACGACCAGATAATCGACGGGAATTGAGTTTATTTATAAATCTATGTTTTTTCTTGTATCGATGAATATTGTATACCCGTTAACAAAATTAAAGGATCGCTACATGAAAGTTAAAGACTTGTCAGTTCAAGTCTATCTGGGGTTGTTTTAAAGGGCGAGACCTCTACTTTTACATCCTTGAAATTAAATTTTTCGAAGACCCTTTTATATTAGGAAACGCATTGTTAAACTGAAGCTGTTTTTTTCCTGAAAATTTTTTTAAATCAATCATCTCGACGAAGATAATGAACATTTTTTTCGCCACACAAATTTGAAAGCGCATTGAATTGAAAGTGTCCCGCAACATTATAATATATACGTTAAAATTGAGAATTTAATGAAATAATACACTTTTTGAAGAACGAATTCTAACAAGATTGTGAAACTCCTCGAAGCATGGAAAAGTTTTCACATAAGAAACTAAACATTTCTTACATATCCAGTTGTACACAGTTCAATATTTTATTCTTTTATATCATCTTATCGTTGGGTCATAGAATTGCATTGCGATTACGTACACGCCTTAGGAGAAGCTAAGATAAATACTCGTAATTAAATAATAAATCGGTCAGGGGGGGAAAAATTATTACAGTCCGGACGGTGGAGCAACGTGTACGTGATCGAGGGCAACGTTCGACCGCAGGGTTGAACCGACGAGACAAAGCTTATCAGGGTGCACGCCCATCCAATATCATCCCCTTCGCGAAACGGACCTCTCTGCAGCTGATTATCGATGACCGAATTTCGACTGGTGAATTCGTGTGGAAATGATCGATGTCGATCACTTCCATTCGTTCCCACTCCCTTCCCACGCTTTTCCGTTTCATTTTCTGGAAATCGATGTGAAACTGCGAATATTCGCGATGGGCAATCCACTGATATACCGCGATAGAGTTAATCAGTGTGTTAAACAGCGTGGTGGTTAATCAGAAGTGTACCGTCTCGTCGATTAAACGTACAAATAACTAGCACAACTAGTGAAACGCGTTTCTAGTTAGGATAATTTTGGATATAACAGGGAAGTCTTTCTATGTATCGTATTGTTAAAATAGTTATTTATTTCTTGAGACTGATCCATTACATGGAATGCATTGAGTACGAGTGTCTGACCACACACTGACCCTATCTACTACACCTGTTTTTTTAAGTCCCATACTTCATTTTGATTTTGTAATACAATATTATAATATTATATCATAGTGATAAGTGCAGTATTTTAGTTTTATACAAATTCCTTACACGAATTCAGTTTCAACGAGATTAGGAATAATTATCTCTAGTTTCATTCACAATATTCCATTCGCATTATACTTACTCCACAACGGGAAGATTAATATTTTCTGCATGATACGGTAAAAGTATCATAAAATGTAATAAAACTTTCGGATGAAAAACTGCTGTTTCGCACCGTTTTAAAAATACCTGCATCATTATTTGCAAACTTTTACCCTCTCGTATCTCACGAATAAAAGTCTCTAAGTACAATTACTAGTCTTTCTAAAATAAATATTGGTTCCAACGACCACACAATCGGCTCAGAGTAAAGTTTTTTCCTTCCAAAGTGTACTTCTCCGAACTCAACTTTTACCTATCCCCCGAAACTCTGGCGTATTAGCAAGTCAGCTGTCGCTAACTTGATGGCCGACGGGGTAATGCAGATTTTATTTACACGGGTCTGTTGACCGAGGATAAAAAAAAGCCTCCAGTTCCGGTTCTCGATCCCTTCTCCGATCCTTTTTATTAGACACGGAATAACCCTGTCCAGCCTCAGGTTGAGAGGGATGCGCTATCGTCTGACGTTTTTCCATGCCATGGAAATCATTCGAGCGGTTCAGCGGAAAACGTGGCGTAATTGCGGCCCTGCGAAACCAATTAATTATGCAGGGATGGATCGAAGGAGAGCGTTCTTCTTTTTTTTTTTTACGACCGTAATTCCCTCGCGGCTTTTTCTATTTCTTTCTCTCGCTCGTTCTTTTTTCCTCCCTCTCTCACTTGCCCACTCTTCGCGTCTCCCATCCAGTCCTATTTTTGCTTCCATTTTCTGAACCGTCCGTTTCTGTCGGACCTAACCAACGGTTTTAGGATCCCTTTTTATATTTCTGCACCCGTCCCGTCTCGACTCTCCTATCCCTTTTGAGGATTTCTCTCCTTTTTTCCACCTTCGGTTTGAAACCAACTTCCGTTGCTTGGAAAGCACGTCAATCGATGGAATCGCATTGTAGGGTTGCGGTCCCGCAGACTGCGAAACTTCTGTCTACGTGAGAACATGTCGAGAAGGGCGTAAATAATATGCGTCGAGATGAACGCGAAAAATGTTATAACGTGCGTTGCAACGAAGACTTGTGGAAGCTAAGATAAATATTCGTAGAAATATTTATATTTAGAAAGTTGTGGTCGCCAGCGTTAATACCATTTGGTGGATGAAATTTCATACGATGTGTAATACAAATTTTATGAAGCGAAAGGAAGGTAGAAAATATTAAAAAACACATTTTCTAACCGTCTTTTACTTTTCCTGTACACGTATGTCATATTGTCGACAATATTTTTATTAAGTCTATACTTATTAAGTTTCAATTTGAACGTCCCTTTAATGCTACTGTAGCAGAGCAACATCTAGCGATGTAGTTCTACTTAAAATTTTGCATTCAAGTATCGAAAGTCACTAAGCGGTTAAGAAAATTTTCAGTCACGTCGATTTCGACAAATTGCTTTAGAGGCTAATCCAGTCAAGTTGACTATTGCCAGCAAGTAGTCCGACCACGTTGTTAACCGTACAGTAAGTGGCGTTCGATATCGTGGTCGATCAGGGAATGCCTCACGACTCGATCTTTTCTCGACGCGAGGACGTGAGCGTCCGGAAAATCTGGTAATCGTTTTCGATAGTCGAGGGTAATTACGTTTGTTCTGCTCTGCGGTCACTCGATTTTGATTAGTCGATCGGGCGCGCGAAATAGTATTAAGAAGACGGCCAACGGCGAAAGGAACGGGGCGATATTCTTTGTGTCAACAGTATCGGTGATATCTCGATAATCGAACGGAAATATTAAAGGGGTTAAGATAAATACGATGCAAGAGATCTGTATCGCAAATTGGATTATGATATTTAGCGATTCCTAACGCGTTACGTAGTCGGGTTATTTTTAGAAGATCTAGGACAATTACATAATGAAATGTTTTTCACATTGTGAAATGAAATGAAATGAAATATACAATATTGGAAATCGACGATTTAGTCAAGTTTCGTAAACTTTACTTAAACCTTTTAATGCATACGAGACCCGAAAGAATATATTTATGCGTGGTACTGTCGCGGTAAAAATTATAATTGCACATTGCACCAGTTCACAAAAATATTATGACAACTAGTAAAGCTGAATTGTATTCTACAACATTGTTATCCACTTCGAACTATTCCAAAGATATTCATAATTCCACCCAATTGCATGGGACATCCTATACATTTGAAAATAATCAGAGACTCTGCAAACATGGAATCGCTAAAAGAAACCCGTAACCAACCTTAATGTAAACAAACTGCAAGCACGCTAAGAAATAATTACCTGCGAACCCACACCACTCTCCCCGCAACCCCACCAAAAGCAGCCAGTCAACGATCGTTGCAAACGGTTTAACGATCCTCGTTGCATAAATTCTGTTATCAAGAATCTCGCTCATAAAACATACACTACTAAGCATCAAAGTCCCATGGAATTCGAAGAAAATTCTTACCGGACAAGTCTCCCCCCCCCCGTACCTGGCTGGCTTATCGTCTTCGTAACACGGAAGGGGACAAACAAAAGACAGACGGGTAATAAAAAGGGTGCTCTTGAACGAAGTGACCAACAGAAGGGTGTCGTCCTGTACGCCCTTAAGTAAATACTTAAAGGCGCGGCGCACGAGGGGCGAGGCACGGCGAAAACGTGAAACGACACGAAAAATAGAGGAGCGGGGAGATGTAGGGGTAATGCACGCTAAAGTTCTTCCGGCTGAGATGTTTGCAGGGGTACGAAAGTGCCCCCAGGGGCGTACTGCGGACTTTTGCCGGACACAAAAGTGCCATACTGGGGACCAGCTAGCAGACACGTACACAAACCGACCTCTACCTGTCGCATTGTGCTCGCACATTGCTCTCCCTTTCGCCCTTTCTTCATTCCTTTCCCTTCGTATTCCTTTTCATCCCTTTCTCGGGTACTTGTGTGCAGCCAGCGCACACAGACTGATACGAATGGAGGCTTTCTTAGCCGTGAACCTTGAAAGCAAAGGTTGGTGCCAGGGTAGCGTACAAAAATTCGCGTGAAGCGAAATTACTCGACGGTATTACGTCACGGTTGTTGGGGAGAAGCAATTGAAATAATTACCGTGGGATCAGGCTGGAGGATTCGTTACGGTTATCGCGGAAAGGGGTTTGGAGCGGTGCAGGAACGCGGAATAATGCCTTTTTGTCTGGCTATATTTGGGGGGGAATTTAAAACTTGCGGTTTCAGCGTTATGCATACTCTGTCTGCTGAAAAGGGAGAGTACTTTAATAGTTCTGTGCTTTCATAATTAAATGGAATTGTTCAATAAATTATTTATGTTTGGGTTTTACATGTTAAAGTAAATACTTCATTTAAGTTTAGAAGCAAAATGCACGAAAAATGTACGAGAAATAATTGATTAGCAGTAAAAATTGCATTAATACGTTTTAAATAAAATCCGCCACCTTTCGATACCATTTATTTGGGTGCTCGATATTTTTGACATATTAGAGAATGAAAAATGCCTTTTAATATAGAAGTACTTTGTGCCGGAAATTGTAGGAACGATGTACTTAATCCGCAAGTAGGTTTCTCAAAGAAACTCGTTCAGCACCAAGTCACGAAATTGTTGCTACTCCTATATTCAACTTCGCTGCAACTATAATCACGATTTGTCGGCTGAGTTTCGCCAATGCGATTCGTGTTGGTGCCTTTACGAGTAACAGAGCTTTTGTGCAGCTGCACATTCGTTTATATGCCTAAAACTGAAACTCTGAGCCAGCCCTTTTCGGTCATTCCCTTTCCACTCATCTTTCCCTCCTTCTCAACCCTCCACTCGTAATCCTAACGTTTGATTGCACCTATTACTGTTGAAGCACCTAATACGTAACTTTCGAGACTCGTGTGGTAGGTCGGCACACCGGCCGGGGAAAATCGATTTTACCTGCGCCTCACCTTTCCCCCTGCTCACCAACCTGCATCTTTCCCCTTGATTCCACCTATTTCTCTCCGCTGCTGTCTTAATTACGAACGAAGATGTGATGGAGTTGCACCCCGATCCAGTGGGTCTGTGTGTGTTTTTTTTTACTGGGACCTACATCCCTGTATCATTGTTTCCTTTGTTCGTCTGGTAATAATATTGCATTTCTGTGAAAATGTTAGATCGCACGACAATTCTTAGAGTAATGACATTTATTTATAAGCAAAATTCTTCAAAGGTAGAAACGCAATACTCTTTACGAGACAGAAATAAATACACGCAGCTCTACAGTGAAGTATATACATTTGTATCCTCGTTATTTCGCTCATGTACTCAAAAGGTTACGAGTAGCCTAGTGAGTTATCAAACGAATCAGACATTTTGCAAAAAGCTCTCCTCGTTCCTGATGCATTCATGCTGTCTCTTAATATGCTGCCCGTATTCAAGCGCGTTGATCGATGTTTTTATCCCCTCGCGTTTCCACTATTTCAACGATACACCGTGTATGCACATCCGCTTCGCGCAGTGTGTCCCAGTTTCGATTAATTTTTGCTAGGAGTGCCAGCTCGTCTCGATCAGCCTCGACCACGATTTAATCGTTGTTCAGTTCATCGGTTCAATTACGCGTTATGCAAGTGCCGGCCGACACGAATAGAAGTTTCATACGGTTCCATTGCAGGAGCAACGAGAAATAAAGAGGTATCGTTTGCAATCGACCGCGCGTCAACAACTGGACAGATTCGATAATGAAATGTATTCTTCTTGAATTGATTGTTACTGATAATTGGAACAAATAATTCAGCTACTCCGGCCATCCAATTGTTTGCACGGACACGTGTCGATAGCATTACGTTTTCCTTCTGTTTGACGAGCTCTATTCGTTGTTGTTCTATGTAAAAGTGCCGCCCTTGCGTTTCCACACAAATTCAACCAGTAGTTCGCCAAACATCGGAACGTTTTCCTAGCACGTCACGCGTATATCCTATTCGAAATTTAGATTTTTTGTGACTTTCGCCTATGCGAAAGCTGACCCCGTCTCTCGGTGGCTTCTCTATAAAAAATCTGCCAACCTTTTCGAACGGTATTCCGACGATGGCTTTCATCGTGGCTGCGGCTTCATCAACTTCTGGCGACAGAGTGATGCATTAGTATCATTATCAGTGCTTTGACATACGACGTATCGTCATAGCCTCGATGTAACTATGGTTGGTCTGCTGGTGAAACGTTGAAATACTTGCAAACACGACTTGGACAAGATTATTCTTTGTCTCCTAACATTTTTTTTCCATTAGTAGAAATTAAAGATGTGTAATATGTTTCATTTTCTAATAACCATTTTAATCTTGACCGAAGCTTGTTTTTCTACTCGGTACAATTAGAATTCAGCATTGTTCGAATGATTAGTTCTCGGTTGGCGTCAACTAATGCTTTATTATCGAAAGGAATTTTGAAGTATCGATCACCAGAACCTTATTACATAAGTTTTCTGAATTTTAAACGATCAGTCTTCAGAATTTCAGGTGGTCATTATTCAAATTCTTGACTATCCGATATTCATTCCACCAACATCGATTTCACGCCTTACGCATATAGATTATTAATATCCAATCCCATTTTCATTTCTTACATCCACAGTAAAATCGAATCCCCTTCCCTTCATAATCAGTCTTCGTTAGTAGCGTTCCTGTGCCTCATTCGTCTTTACAAACTCGACCACTAATCAATCGAGACGCAGTAGTCGTACCCGAGATTCGCTATTTATCATTCAAAGGGCTGGCAAAAACGACGGCGCATTTGCATCTCGCGGTGCAACTGCGGCACGCCAGAAAAACGTAAATAATTCACCGACTTCTGCACGTGCACCGAAGGGGGTGGTGATTCGGGTCGGCCAGAAGGCCGAGTCGATCGAAGCGTGCCAAATTGTCAAATAAACGCATGAAAAATGCCTGCGCCAATGGCAGAAAGCGTCAGGAAGGAGCGGTGCTTTCAAACCGGAAGCCCCGTCGGTCGGCTATGAAATTTCCATCGGAAGTGACGGGTCGACGCTCGACTGTCTGAAATTATTGAAGTCGTCCGCGTTCGTTGTAGAACGAAAGGCGCGGCACGTCCGAAATTGAAAGACGATCCAATATGGTGGTTCCATTCAAGTAGGAGAGAAATGTCGGGGTGGCATGATATATAGCGTGAATTTCATCGTTGCGAAGGAAATAGTTCGTGGTGTTTATTTTTTACTGTAATTTGATTGTGGATGCGGTCGTCCGTTTTGGTTATAATTAGTCGGATATAAAATATTTTGTCCGTCAGCAACTTTTATGAACATTGAAATATATCTAGTTCCGCGTCAGATTAAGCAGGATTTATGTTATTATTATTCCAGTTAAAAAAGGGATTAAAAAATATAGGGTCTCGGTGATACAATTTTTCTTTGTTGCCTGTAAAAAAAGATTCCTCAGCTGAATAATTGTTACGTCCGGAATGATGAAATATACAGCCCCGTAATTAGTTTAATAGCTACGATCGTAAAACACGTCCGTAACTACGGAAATGATTTTTACACCGTAGAAATAAGAAAACTCGTCTCATTTGTCATTCGTCTAACGTAATGCACTGCTGTCCAAGCATAGTCTGACTACTAGTACGCTACTATTTATAGGATACACGCATTAACGATCACAATGATTCCTGAAATGCGTCGTCTGTCTGCTTCTAGTGGCGGCACGTAGGAGAGGACAAAGTCGTGTCAGGAGCTCTGCCCTCGGACAGCACTGGCGTAAGTCACATAACAGTAGCTTTCCTACAAATATCACCGAATTAAATCCAACTCCGTTCGATCAATTTCCCCTGCAAACATTAAGCTGAAATGGAGATCCGTGAACGAAAATGAAACGCAATTGATGCAGTGACGAACGATAAAAATCCAGCCGCTATTTTTCCCCTGTTTTTCCGCGACTGCGGATAAGCAGCGGCGGTGTTTGAAAAGCGAGGATATAGCGTTTTTTAACCGTACGCGTATTGTCACAGCGTGGTGACTCGTAATTACGGGCATCTTTTTTGCGAACGGATGTCGCCGGTTGCGCGAGAAGCGGGAGGAAACGGCGTGGTGCACGGATGGAGCGCTTAACGACTGGCAATCAGGATCCAGGAAACGACGTTGGCTTTATCCCACTCACGCACACCGGACCGTCGACCATTTCTCCTCGCTCCGCTATCCCGCCAGCCTTTCATAATTTCCAGCAAAACATTTTTTTTTCTTCCGTGCCGTTTCCATTCGGAGAAGCGGCCGCAACCCTTTCCACAGTTCCTCCTAGGGACCGGATCCCTCTCACCACGCCCATCCTGTCCCCGTTTGCATAAAATGAGCTATCTGCTCTTTTAATATACGCAAATGAAGTTACGGTCCGGAACTAATCATATTTGCATGCTGAACGACGATCTCCTTTGAGCCCTTGTCGCATTATTATTACAGCTTAGTTGACAGGGAACGTTTTACGATGGAAAGACGACCGGCATGATAATGTTCATTGGCCAATGATCGGCATTGTTTCGGTGCGCGAAATCGAAATGATGCGGGATCGAGGCGGGGCTGAATTTAGTTCTCGTCTGACCATGCGTTGGCTGATACTACTGAACGAGGTTCGACGGCTCTCGTTAGTCTCGTTGATACAGGAGATTGATGGCGGTCTTTATGCGAATTTAAGCAAGGCGATTTTAGTGCTCCTTTTATATGCGCTATTTCAGTAAATATTGTGCAGATCGTTAGAATTGATTGGAATATTGTTATATTTATTTTAATGGAATTTAAGACGGCAGGATAACAGTTGCTCGTTACGGAATTGTTGCTGCTGTATACATTGAATATAGTAAGTTAATTATGGGGAACTAATAGATGCTGTTTTGCAAGAACAAATCTATTTCCAGTAATTATACTGTTGTCAGCATCCTAATTATAGAATCTGATGTATGCAATTGAATGAATTCCATTTCGATATCTCCATATTCACTACGATAGCTAATCATGTACTTTAGTACAAAATTGATTAAACCATTCAACTGAAATTAATACAATTTTTGCGTTAAAGATAGAGCTATCATGTATAAAAATAGTTTATTGTTTAATACAATCGAATTTCGAGGGAGTAATTCACAAACTGATAAGTTTGAAGTGTCCCGCGAAAAATTTGTTCCCGATCCGTCACGTTTTCACAGTAGATGGTCAAATAATTCAGATTGGAATCCTGTTAGTTTGGGAGCCGCGAGGAGATCAGAGATTTTCAATTACGACAGGGAACAAAGTTTCGTTTTATCGGCGGTCGACGAGCCTCGCCCATACGGCGGGGGATTACGATATTATAGATTAATGAAAACGCGGCTTTCACGCAAGATACGTACGGATGAAAGATAAACGTCATCCTCCTGGGCACTGTTTGCGTAGCACTCATTGTACACTACTTGAGAAGTTCCACAACTACGCCGGAACGATATTCTTGCCAGGACTGCCGCGGAAACTTCCAGTGAAACGTGACATTCTGTCGTTTCTCTGCAATCATGCTTAATTAATTATTATTGATCGAGTCTCGTCTGCTGCTTACTACCATTTAGGAACCGAATCGGTCTTCTGTCGATTTCAATTAGTAGACGTCGTTTCATTTATAAATTGATACATGGCATGTATATTTCCATTGTGTTATTTAAAATGTATTCTCTAAATAGTTGATGTACTTGCTACCCGTTTCAAACTTTGAACGAAATGAGGGTAAAATCATTATTTGTAATCTATAATGACAAATTACTAATGATTATAAATAATTTTCGGTTCGATAAATATATTTCTGACGTGTAATCAATTTTACATGTATTACTCTGAATTACATCAAAAGTATAATTGTAGACGTAATAGAATCTTTCACGTTTTGTGGATTATTAATTGCTTTTTGTAATAATTATTCGTTAAAATGTTCTTTAGTGCGTTGCTGATATAGTTATCTGCCTCGTATAAAATTTCTCGATCGAAATTAAATCCTTTCAATTTGCTGTTGCTAACTAGAGCCACTTATTTTACCGCATATAATAGGGATATTCGAATATATTTATTAGCATACATATATCGACATAGTGAATGCAGTGCGTGTTATTCAGGAGTAAACAACTACGGCAGGCGAAACATTAATTAGATTTGGCACATACATAGAGTCTGAACTTTCTTGAAATTTAGTCGAGGTACGTGAATACCGATTTAGCTATTATCGTTTGTCGCAATGAACACAGCATTTCGGTCACGCGCGATCGAGTATTATAGTCGTCATTGTTATATCGACCATTCGTGAGGTAGCGAGCATACGGCTACAATCGTAGTCTGGAGGAGCGCTTACAGAATATTGTGGCTCCGAACAGACTGTATCGAGATACACATATCGATAGCAGACTATGGATAACCACAATATAAGAGCTTGGGGATGCTGTTGAACTTACACATGCGTTACGAAAATGCATTAGAATTCCAAATTTAACGCGGATTTACTAACTGTTCACACATCGCTTATTGTTAGTTTAAAATTTCACAGCTACAATTCCTTCAATTGTCTGCTATTCTATCTTACTTTAAACGATGTAAATGAATTAATGGAAATATAATCCCTGCCCGATCCTGCTTAATTAATTCAACCAGACGGACGCCCGTAAATTAATATCAATTAATCTTGCTTAACGTTCTAACCATATAATAACCAAATATATCAATTCCTCTACTAATACACTGCTAACTAACTAACCCCCACTCTTTTCTCTTCTTTTTTTCCAGATTCAACAAAACTCACCCACTAACGCCTACGATTCGTCTGCCAACGGGCGTTCTCACTAACCCTCTTCGAAATGACTTTTCCATTAATCTAACATACAACCCCATGACACAACGAGCCCCCCGTGTAAGACCATCGATCGAGTAACACGAGCGGTCGTAGCGGTCGTTCGTCGGCTCGAAAGCGATCATGCGAATTCCTGAAAATGCACAGGACGAGCAGCAACGGTTTGAAGCTCGACCTGACGGAGAACACGCCAGGTAGCTCGTTGTCCAGGCTGCCGAACTTAGTCGAGCATGCGGAGACTTGTCAGGCACTGTCCGTTGGAACAGGCGAGAATTTAAGCAGCAAACTGCCGAACGTGGTCGAGGGCTCGATGGACTATGGTAGCGAGCGCAGATCCTCCAGGTACCTCGAGTACCAAGACTCCAAGCCGTATCAGGATGGCCAGTCGACATCCGCTTTGCCACCGTACGAGCAGGGATACCACGACCCGTCGAGGAGTTACAGAAGCTACGAACGAAAGCCGTACGACAGAGAAGACGTTGACCGATACGATAACAGAATTTATCCGGAGGATAACTTGAGATACGATCGCCGAGGGGATCAGAGAACGTATCAGGAATCAGACCTGGACGCACCGTACGAGAGGAGCGATGCTCAGAAACTCGGCAGGACATATCCAACGGAGTTTCAGGAGGCCGCCGGCAGGCGGTACTCCAGAGATTTGACCGATTACGAGTACGCGTCCAGATACGCGGAGGAAACGCTGAAGCTCGAGCCGAAGAAGGATCACCATCACCATCATCTTTCGGGCAAAGTGTACGAATCGACTGCCTCGAAGGGCTACGAGTCCGGGGTGAAGACCCACGATTCTGCGTACGAATTGTCGTGCTCCACGCAGCAGGATCTTTCTAGTAGGAACTATGAGAGCAAGTATCACTCGGTTAGTAAAATGTACGGCACTCTGCCGAGGTACGAGACTGGCAAGTCCTACGAGACCAGGGCCTACGAGTACGATGACCAACCATACGAGGCTGGCAGCAAGGTGTACGATTCGAAATACGCGCTGACCAGCTCGAAGAGTTACGAAAGAGCCAAATACGACGGTTCCTCGTCGTCGAGGTACCCGGACAAGTCGTACGATCAGACGTTGAAGATTGGCGAACTAGGTTCGTCGTCGTCTGCTGCTTATGCTAGGAAAACTCAGGATCAGGAGGAGGCGGGCGCGGAAAAAATGAACGGGTACAGGAAGAATAACTTCGAAGCCTATGGAGTTTACTCGGATCCTGAGGATGACCATGGGTTCTTGGCGGAGAAGAAAACCCCGCAGTACCCGTACAAAGGTGTGGTGGTGAATGTCAGCGGGGAGTCGAGTGTCATTGATCAGAAACAAGTAAAGGATGCCAGGCAGACTGAAGTCGTTGGGAATCCATGGTGCAGGCCTACTATACTATTGCTTCTATTGGTCCTCCTAGTTGTTATCTTCATGTTCGTCGCTGGAATCCTTCTGTATCTAAACTGTGAGTTTCTCTGCCTGCATGTTCTAATCGTTCCTTTTTTTAAATGCTAGTCATTTGTTTGATCAACAATTGTTATGGTATCCTGTGTTTGATGAGAAAAATTGTAAACGCGATGAAATACTATATATCAATGAAACGAAGATTTGTTTCGAGTCTCCATGAACGGTGTTTGTTTTAAACGAGCATCCATTTCGTTGCCGTACAATTTAGCCCAAAATCGATGAGTCGAATACTACAAGAAACGAAGCGTCGACGGTGAATTTAGTTAAAGTCAAATAGAAAATTAACGAAGTTCCTGCAGCAAAAGACTTCTGTCGTTCTTCGAGTGTGTACTAATATCGATAATCGATACCGCTCTTCGCTTTCTGCCGTTTCCCTTCTTCGTTTCGCGTCCAAACGATTCTAAAGGCGCATTTAGTTAATGAGCATCCGATACCAATTATTTACGGTCGTCCATGTGACCGCCATAATAATAGCCGACGTCGACTACCACGACAACGACGACGTCGGCAGAGACGACACGTACAGACGATACGTTAAGCCGGAACGGTTACTGTCTTCTAGGCAGTTTTATGTGTCGAATTTGACATGCCCGGCACGTACGGACTTGCCACTAGCGAAACTGTTCGGTCAGAATTACAATGTGACCGGTAAATGGAAGAAGAGGGTTTAAAGAATGGAGGTGGACAAGAGTGACATACACCTTGGGAATCCATTTTGGTCTCTGCTAAACATTCGAACAGGGGTTGTACAGAAAAGCTGGGCAGAGTGTATTCAAAATTGTTCTAGATGGAAACGCAGCCTTTCTAAACGATTTTTGGGTACATTACTTTTTTTTTGATATACCGATTCTCTGTTAAACTGTATCATACTTTTCAATACAAATGGAATAATTAATTTTCCTAACGGCAAGCGTTGTTGAAGAAACATTTCTCTGATCGTTAGTGAAAGAAACCACATTAATCAACTGATTGAAAAAAAATATTATATGAAATAAATTTCAATTTGTATTTTAAGAATCGTACGAATAAGAAGCGTATGGTTATTGGTCGCAATTGAAATTTACTTGGTCATAGAGTACGCACGCAGCTGGCATACATAAGATGGAATAGGAGATAGGAAATAGGAGAGGGGACATGCTTTCTCAGGAAATCATAGGTCTTTGGTTGGTCGTTTATGAGATAGCAATACGCTTAGGGGGTGGCCATCGCACTCCGCCCTCAGGAGGAATATAAACCGACTTATTCCGGAGCAAGCAGATCGTCGTTTACGAGTGACGTTCGTTCTATATTTTAGTTCAGAATTCAATTAAGGTTATGATAGCGTCAGCGAAACGATGCTACTGAAAATGGATTATTTCATGTTATTCAATTGGCAAAGTTCCTCCCTAGTTGTCAGAGGCGGATGAAATCTCTATTACACATGGGAAACAAAATTAACTTGTGTACATGGACCATGGTCGGCCAATCGTTAAAATTTCGTTTCTATGCAGATAAAAATAGTTGCAAATGCTAAAGGGATTATAGTACTGAAATGCTATATTTACGCGCGGACTGACAAGTAGCTAAATTTATGTTTTAATATATATTGTAGAAATACACAGTATTCATCGTGGAGAATAATTTTGCAACGACGCAATCTACAAATTGCCACACATACTTATATTTCCCGGACCTCGTTAAATTTGTCAGAGCCACTCTACATTCTACAAATACACATGTAGATATAACGTTCCTTGCCCTACGTCGCAAAACAGAATAAAAAACTAAAGCACACACGATTCATTAAAATTTCTCCTTCTGCGCATCGAACCAGTCAGCATTCGACAAACGTTGATCGAAAACACAGTACAGGCGACAGCGCAGCTGCGAAATGCGAAAGTTTCAAAAGAATCACACGAAGAGTGGGCCCATCCTGCGTGCGTGTTTCCCCTACGATTTCCAGCTGGTATCGGTACTTTCGTTAACCGACGGTCGCCAATGAACAGAGCGAGAGAGAGGAGCCTCTCTCTCTCCCACGACTAGAGAAAAATACCAAGGTAGACAGGGGAGTCGGTAGCAGGTTCTCCCATTCTCGGCTATTCCGAGTGGTTGCATTTGGCAGCGGACGACAGGGGCGTTTGAGCGATTCCGTTTATTTTCGGGTCAAGTTTTCGCCCCACCGCTTCGCAATCAGCCTCTACATTGTCCCGTGGACAATACATTTACTGCAAGCAGCGGCGTAGGAATTCGTCGATCGCCAGCTACCCTTTCACGTTCACCCCCCGACCCTCATGGTCGCCATCAGTTCTCGTCGAACGTCGTATTTTCGGTCAGGATTTTGGGAAATTCGATTTAATCGACGACGTCGTGGCGAGTCGCCCCGCGACGCCAACTATTCCGGCGTCGTTACAATTTTCATAGAATTCTGCTATAATTGGCGAGCTGACGTTAACCCCACGTATTGGGGAGTTCTGCACGACGCGGTGGTACCCCTTCGCCATTCCACGGCGAGCATATATCTCACGGTGAACGAATTTCTGGCAGAATCGGTGGAATCGTTATTAGAAATCCTGCGGCGCAGTTAGGAATCGCGGTGTGGTGTTTGGTAAAGATCGGGGCCGTTCGTGCGATGGCTGTAATTTATACAGATAGCTTGAGGCTGACGAATAGTAGGGAAATGTATCATATACCGTTGAACAGAGGAAGATTTGTGTTACTGGTGGATACGGTCGTAGATAGGCGACACGGTGATACGACAGGGCATAAATTTCGTCTCTTTGCATCTACGCAAAGAATCCTCGGGGGTGAAGGTTGAAGTTGACAGAGTGGGTATTTTTTCTTCGCACGATATCGTCCTTCGATAATTGGTAACAGGGAGTAAATCGAAATTAATCAATGCGAATCAACGTTGGACTATCTGATTATTAACCGTCCAATTTGAAGTAAACATTTCTTGACCCTGCTTTCACCAAGGATCCATCGAGACAATTTTATAATAACATTGCAGATCGAGTCATCTATCTTCCAGGCATCGACCGAGATAATCAGCCACCCCTTTATCCACGTCGGCCGAAATCATTATTCCAAACCCGCCGTTCAAATTTTCCCTCCTCTCTATCTTCCGCAAGTTCCCCGAAGTCTACCGCGACGAACTTTAGCCGTGGATAGTGAGTCGGTCGCGATGAAATTAGAGACACCCGATGTATATGCGACGGTGCAGCTTCCCGGAGCATGCAGCAGCGGGGCTTTGGCGCATGATGAGGACTTAGTATGTAAGGCACGTGTTCGCATCTGCCTTTATGAGCGGTTCCCGCGATTCAGGCGTTTCGTCCTCATTCTCAGGCAACCTAGCCACGGCGAAGCTACGAGTTGGGCTGCAGGGTTTCGAGATTAAGGGCGACGCCGATCATATTAGGGCTGGGGGTATCTCATCTGCTCTTTATCCGGCGTGATATCAGCCCGCCGGCAAACTCGGTCGCGTTTGTTCCACATAAATTACAAGGTCTTTGGACAGGAATGCGATGTCGCTCGGTGTTGCGTCGCGGACGAGCAACAATTACGATCCCGCGCCTTACCTGCGAACGACGCTAATAAAACCATCGCTTGCCAAAAGGGCGGCTAATAATCTGCACAAGGAACAACCGTGAGTGTGCAGATGTCTAGCACGTTTATGACGCGCAAGTAACAAAGCTGTTTTTGAGGAAATTCATTTTATTTCCCTAACCATGAATCTATAAACCGTCACATCTGTACACGACCTCAACAGCTAATTGCATGCGTCATAAACGCGGACCTCCAAAGGGGGGCTTGACTCTGGGCCCAACAGCCACTGACCAGGTCAAGTCTCAACACCCTGGCGGAAATCCCCATGCGTTGTCAAACCGACGACAACGCTGAAGTCGCACCCCCTCCTCCAAGGAAACACGCTTCGGGCGCTGAGGAAGGGTGCGGCTACACTTTATAAAATATGCTGATTGGTATTTAGACTTTTCCCTAAATGACCAATCAGCATGCTCAAACCCACTTCCGAGTCGACGTGTGAGGAAGCGTTCGATGAGGAAGTCAGTTATCGTCAAACAGTCCAATGTGTCGCATACCACGACACATAAGTTAAGATCAAACAATCCAACGTGTCGCATACCACGACACATAAGTCAACGTCAATCCATCTATCGTGTCGCATACCACGACACATAAGTTCACGAAAACCAGTCCACCGTGTCGCATACCACGACACATAAGTTAACGTAAATCTATCCAACGTGTCGCATACCACGACACATAAGCTATATCAATCCATCCAACGTGTCGCATACCACGACACAGTGTGTGTTCAAGGAGTCTAACATGTCGCATACAACGACATACTAGACTCCATCCAAGCGTCGCATACCACGACATACAATAGCATCAACTGAACACTTCATTCGTAACATTTACCATCATACAACCAACCGAGTCTTGGTTCCACCTTCTCAATAGTGACTCGTTATAATTAATATTTGTAACGAGGCGGTATACCGAGTATTACCGTATCTCCAAAGCGTCGCATACCACGACGCTCAACACTCGGTGTGTACGCGGCTTTAATGCCGGTAGGATCGTCAAACTTCCTATATCGTCGGGACGGATGGTTTACGTACGGGAGTACGAGGTAAACGGATTTTAGCGTTGGCCCTAGGATCAGGCTAACTTGACGATGTTGTAATTGCTTTTTGGATTAACACCGATGGACTGAACTAAAGCAGGGTTTTTTCTTCTTCTTGGTAAATCAGGCTTCCACCCCCCGTGGATTGGTTGTTGCGTGTTTGCCGGATTTAGTAGTGGGAAATATTAGTAGTTTATTATTCTCTGTTTTCTTGTTTTTTTTAAGAGTCTCTTATATGCAGTGATTGTAAGATGCTTTTAAATTACGTTTGAACGCAACTTGTTATTACAATAATTTTACACGATGTTACCATATAAACTAAGATAAATGCCCTAAGCAATAGATCTTCACTTGAACAAATTTCTGATCTCACTTTATTCTCTCATTGATATCAGACCATTAATACTTCATCGTAACAAAAGTACCTTGCGATACACCAATCTTATTATAATAATAATAATAATAATAATAATAATTATGACCACCTTGCAACCATATCTAAGAACGACCACGAAACTTCACTCTCTCTCCATCCGTGTGCGATTAATTCATCGGTCAACGAATTTCACTAAGAATCTGTGTCACGAGGGGTGACGATTAGTGGACGAATGGCCATTAATTAGGAGGAATAACGCTTGTTACCGAATATCCTCCGTAAATCGGACGACTGGCTCGAATTTCCCGTTCTCGGACGGTCGTCAATCCTCTTACTTGGCTGTCGGCGAAGAGGAAACTATATTCGGCCGCTGATGCCGTTCGTAACGCGGCCGTTTCTCCCTGGGGCCATGGGAACGTTAACTCGCCTCCTCGACAACGTGTCCCGGCGAACGAGACGGGAATGTCGAGCGAGAAACAGGCGACGAACGAAATTGGATCCTCGGCTGGCAGGTAAATTGCGAGCGCGGCCGTTTCGCGCCTTGCCGGGCCGCGACCGCGTATTACGGAGCGGCCATTGCGCGGAGAAGCAGAGGCTTGCACGCACACCTTCGTGAAATTCACTCGCCGCGCGATAAACGTTTCGTAACCGCTCGGAATTGCACGGCTATGAAGTGTTTTCTCACTGCGGTGGCTGGAAAAGTCGAAACTATTTAAAGTGGCGGGGAATTTAACCGCGGGACGATGGATGGCGAGCCGTCAGTCGGGGTTGCTGGAATTTTCCTTTTCGAAGACTTTGTTGTTACGGTGTTGCGAATTCGCAGAGATTATTTTTGGTAGGGAACAGTGAGCGGACAGTGAGATTTTAGTTTCTCTTAAAAAACGTACTGCGCTATTGGCAATCTGTATGCTTTACAATTTGATTTATTTTTATATTGAATATTTCTTTCGGATTCGGATGACACATTAAAAAAAGCAATTGTTAAAAGCACTTGTAATACGAAGCGTCGAGCCAGCACACGTGAATATATCTCACAGAGTATGTACACGCGATTTTCTAGTTCGACGAAATCGTTCTCCAGTATATCCGGACTGCGCCCGACTGTCAGGAAGTTGAGAATTCTTCGAAGAAACGATCGCGACACGGTTTCCTACGAGCAGTTACGCGTTCTATCGACAATACGATCCCTATCGTTCTTCTTTCCTTTTCTACAAGACTAGTAGCGACCCGGCATAGAAGTTTCTTATGGCCATACAAAGTTCTCAGTGGAAACGATGCTAAACTGGCAAACGATTCGGCAACTCGCTGGCGAATATGTGTATAATATCCGCAACAGTTCATGCCGGATTAAATCCATCGTGGCGTTTTGTGAAACAGCAGAAACAGCAAAAGAACATCTTGCACACTTCGATTTCGGACTTATCGTGGCATCCCCTTGCAATTGAGTATGTACCTGAACGTAGATACTTGAAATCCAACATTTTTCTGTTCTTGCTAAGGTAAATCTGAACTTCGATAAATATTCACGAATCTGACGCCATTTCTACTACTTGGAACTATTTTTGCGAATTTAGCATTTCATAAGTTACAAATTACTTGTACGGAATTGTGATTCTGTGTATTTATATTTGAACAGAAATACCTTTTCGTTTCACAGTCGACGTTGAATTGCAGAAACGCTAGCAGTGGGATTGATATCAGTTCTCTTTAGGATCACTGACTTTTCTGACACAGAGGGGTGCGCACGAGGGGGTTGGCGAGCCAATAGGGAAAAAGGTCGCAGCAATCGGCGACGATCGGGATTGTTCGCGAGTTACCGAGTTCGAGTCAAGATTAATGTTAACTTCGCCGTAGGAGTTAATAAGTCCGAGACCGATAAATCCCGCTAACTCTTCGTCCCTCTTTCTCCCGACCACCCTTTTCTTTTCTCTCATTCTGCTCGTGCCTGTGCACAGACCATGCTGCTCCATTTCAGTTCTCCTGGCCGTTCGCTTTCGCGCCGTACCGAACCGTCCTAGGGCTTTGAGAAACTTGAAAACTTTTCCGGAGAGAAAAAGCTAGCCGTATCAACCGTACCCTCTGCAAGAAGCTTCGTTCCGACAGTCCTTTCCAGGATCATTTCCTCCTGGAATCCCAAACGTTCCTTTCCTTTTTTCTTTTGTTTTTGTTGTTACCGTTACTTGCATCGAATACTTTTTCTATTATCCAAACTCGACATGATATTCCTTCGCCAAGAGTACCTTAGAAGGTGCTGTAATCTCGTTTCCATGCTTACGTTTCCGCGTTGTACACGGTGGGAACGAGTTCTACAGAGTGTTTGGGACGATTCGTTGCATTGGAATGTGAGTTTGATACGAGCTACGAAGTGAAATGCGAATGGAGATTTTTGTAAGAACAGTTTCATGCGGCGATGGATGCAGAATTTATTCGCTGATAAATAGACAGAAGCTTTGTAATAGAGAATAGTGGGAGTGTTATCAAATTAATGAGGGTTTTAAATTTAGAGCTGGATTGGATCTAGCATTAGTTCTGAATTTGTTTCGTTTATGTAAGTAAAATAAATAAATGTACTTAAGCAACTTAAAAGTCGCAATCAGATGGAAGACGAGAAAGAAAAGCAGGAATCGTGTAGGAGCAGCGATCTGACACGGTCAGCTTTCACGTTTCTGCAGGAAGAAATAGAACGGAAGTTGGACGCTAAGGAGGACACTCTGGAAAAGCCCTGTCAGGGAAGCTGACGTTTAATTTAATAAATGCCGCGCTTTCGCGCTCTTTCTTTTCCCTTTCGTTCCTTCGCGACTCCCGTGAAGGGGCGTTTCCGCGCCATTTCTTCCTGGCACTGGTAACTGCCATCCCGTTGCCGTGTAAAATTTCTTCGGAAAAACTGCGCTAGGTGGGGCAAGGCACAACTTATTAAAGGGGTCGAACTCGTACTTTTTAGAACAAAAAGTTTCTCGCGAGTTTAAAATTTCTAGTCGCTGCTGATACTCGTTTACTGTTCTTACCACCGTGTATATTTCTCCCCCAATTTCTTTCTTCTTTGTTTTTATT
Source organism: Nomada fabriciana (assembly GCA_907165295.1). Taxonomy (NCBI): domain Eukaryota; kingdom Metazoa; phylum Arthropoda; class Insecta; order Hymenoptera; family Apidae; genus Nomada; species Nomada fabriciana. The sequence continues at coordinate 8,321,378 of OU015693.1, read as the reverse complement.
TTTTTGAGATACTAGTTGCTGTTTAATCGTGGAATACTTTCGACGAAGATTTTCATTATTTCCGAATCTCTTCGTCACGATTCGTTTATTTGTTGGCGGTTTCTTTAAGAATCTTTGTAAATATTAGAGATTTTTAACGACATTCGATGTAAACGAATTGTACGCTTTATGCCCAAGTGTAGGCAATTATCAATTTTGATACGGACACATTGTATCAAAAGCAGATAATTATATTAGTAATAGAGACACGCCAATCGTAAAGTTCGCTGTAAACTGAATACAGTTTTAATTATTAGCGACATAGGGCTAATACCATCATTGTCAATTATTGCCATGCCTAATTGCGAAGGGCTTAATGGAATTTCCAAGTAGTTGGAAATCATGTAAGCTGAACAATGACGAATGTCATACGATGTAGACTTACAATTGTCACAGAGATTAAGCATGAGAGATGTCCTCGAAAATTGCACCTAAATTAACCGGGCACATGCAATTTGCTTAGTTTCACTGTGTAATGTTCCAATTTGGATATTGCAATTTACCTTCCATGATTTTTTAGAATATCTGGCGCCTATATGGTTTCATTAAATAACATGTAGTAATTCTGTATTTCGGTACATGCAATTGTACAAATATTAAAATATCGAGATCAATTATGTACAACGGATTGCAATTAGCAACCGTTAAAAGTAACATCTATGGTTTCCTAAGAATAGCCAGGTTGTTTGATTTATGATATCCTCGAAAAGCTCGGTTAGAATCATGGTCGACGTTCATATTTATGTACGTGTGAATGCTGTGAAAATTATTCGTGAGCATGGCGGCGAGAGTTGGACGTAGACAAAGGATCTGGGCGAGTATATCGCGCACGTGGGTGCAGTTACCAAAGACGTGAGTACGAAACTGGATAGAAAACTTTCTTCATTTTTCGCCGCTGCTCGGTCGGTCCAAAGTTTTTCCTGAAATATCACGAGAATCAATCGCGGACGCGAGTGGCCCTGATCGAGCGACCTTTTTCACGCTTTCCCACTTGCTGTTTCAGCGTCGGAAGTAACGAGTTGGTTTTCGTCTATATTGGCCCTTTATTCGGACCTCGCAATAGTTGTTTCGATCTTTGGATTTCATTTGCCTACAAAATTTTTCGTTTGAGCAAGATTTGCGAGAACAAGAAAGAAGATAATATTTTAAAGATAATTTTCCTGTGGCTGATTCTCACTAAATTATATATTTTTGTTACTTGTTGTCACAATAAAATACTTACACTTAAACAACGTTATGAAACGATATTAACGAAAATAATAGAAAAGAGATAATAATTGTTTTTTTAATAAATCACGAGTATACTTTGTCGTACAATAGCTTATACCATGTCATACTTTCAGGGGTACATAAAATTTGTATAGTACTTGATAATGAATAATGCATTTACTCATTTACAACTTGGAGCTAATTGTTTCTGACGTTAGATCGTCTTTCACGAAATGGCCTGCACCTATCGTATAAGCTAATCAGACAGTTTAAATCCCATTCTCCACAGATAGGCAGTAGATGCGGGCGATTTTGGCCAGACAGTGCTGAGCACGGTTAAAGGCATGCAATACGGTTAGGGATGATTTCGGTGAACCTTAGATTTAGTCGGCTCAGACCACATCACAGTAGAGGTAATTATGGTACGCATCGTATCTATGTTATTGATTGGTCCAAAGGTATTGAGTGATTTGATTTCGACGGCCAAATGTCTGGTTTCTATATGTACAAAAATGATTGGACATCATTATGCTATATTTCTTGTATCGTAAACCAGAAAATAGGACAAATTTAACACGTATGTATATAAAATCAAATACATTTAATCAATAATATTATATATATTAATGAATAAATGTTACTATTTGTCTCCCACCTATATTTATAATATTATTATATCATTTTTCAACTACACTGATCGACATTTACGCTTCTGCGAAACGTGCTATCTATAGAATCATTTAATCATAGCCAAATAGATTTCTTCATTAATGAAACGATTTTTTTCTTCAAAGACATGCTTGCATCGATCGAGCTCACTGAACTCAACATCGGCGTTCCACAGGAGCAACTCCATTCATCTACTCGTAAAGTATGCTAGAAGTTTGGATTCACCTCAAGTGGAAGATACTATTTACACATATGCAAAGTATAAAGCGCCCACCATATTATTCAAAGAATAGCATTATTACTAGGGCACTGTGCATTCTTTTTTTTCTATATCGTACCACCTGACGCGTATCGGTTTATCGGAAAGAAGAAAGCAAAAAACGAAAAGAGCAGAAAAAAACACGGCCAGCGGTATACGTGTTTGGTCTTCAGCTTCGTATGCAGCGCGGCGGAAACGGAAAATCGAAAGTGCTTCACCACGATTTCCGGCTGCTCTCTCACAGCGGCGCACCTCGGGCGTTGCTGTCGAATGCAAAAAAGGAGAATGAAATATCACGTCTGCGAGCACGACGCGTGAAATTCTTCCTTCGAAAATAGCTTCGATATACGAGACGCCCGGTTTGCACATAGTTGTAAATCCTATCGATTTACGTGGCACCATGAAAATAACAATTTTTCCAACGGTGAGTTATTCTTCCTTCCAGTCCGTTCGTTTGTTTCACTCCCTTTTCACCCCGGTGTTTCATCAATTTTCGACCGTCCTGTCGTAAAGCTCTTCACCGCCATATAAAGGACAAACTCCGGGAAACAAATCATCAGTGGAATTAGAGTTCGGTTCAGGTTGAATTCAGTGAATTTCGCACGAAAGGAAATACCATTATCCCCCTGTTGTTTCTCTGTCGCGACTTTTGACACACTTTCCAGCTTGTTACAGACGATGGGGGCCAATATATATCGGGGCGAGCCACTGTCTCAGAACACGCTGCCAATTTTTCAGCTTTCCCTCGGTTATCCAGTTTCCAGATCATCCTGAAGTTACTGTCCATCCGTGTACGTTCCGATTCGGTTTGACAAGTTTCTTTGAAACTGGGCGAACGTGGAACTTTCCCGTGTGAAGGAGGCCCGAAGTGTCGCGAAGATTGAAGATTTTCGAAGCATTGTTATCCTTCGTCACACATTACCATTATTAGAGTAGATACATATATTCATTTTATTTTATGTTCTTTAACATCGAGAATATTTTTTATTTCATCGTGTTACACTTTGGACAAACGAATGCCACGTTGACGTGCATACAGAATTAACCAACAACTTCTTACGATACCTGATGAGATTACTGAAAAATCAATCTTCCACGCACACGTAAGTGTGTCCTCGCACGTGCACCGCTAATCATAGTGCAACTATGTTATCCGTTGGTTTGTGGGTGTGGTAACACGTGTTTCCCATGTGTGTCAAACCCGCAGTCGTACGTAGGACAAGAAAGGGGAATATCGGTGCGATATCGGGCTGTACGAGTTCTCATAGAGGCGGGCTGCATACATATCGTTGGTTTAGCAGCGCCGCGTGGCACCAAGTACACGAAACCTGTACAAAGCCAAGTGAATGCGTACTTGCATGCAGTCTACATCTTCGATGGAAGCTCCTCTACACCACTGGGTAATTTTTCATAAGTAGTCGAGGATGGCTTTTGTAGAGATTTTCTTACGTGATATCTTGCCAATCCTTTCACTTGAGCAGGTTCAATAACATCGATCTGAGTGGAATTAGGGGGGCACATTAAATGCGCACAACGTTATAGCTTCTTTGAATTAGAACGCGTGCAATTGACAACTGCAGATATATTTAGACCGTAGGGAATACAAGGAGTGAGGGCGGATTAATCGATTTCATTTAAAAATGCGATTGATGTGGGGTAAACACGTTGATTCGGAGAATTGGATAGAATTTAACAGAACAGACTGTGCGAAACCGAGATTATTCTATTGCATGCGTTAATGTAATTAAGTCTCGCATCCGGCCGATGTAAATTTTAATTACATTGCTCGCGCTCTGTATTGTGTATCAAGATAATACTTCTGCTACGGTCCAGCATGACGTTTATTTCTTTCGCAGCCGACAAAACTAATTGCACCTATAACTTTCCCAAATTAATCGTATCGTGTCACAAAAACAGCACTGCCGATGAAAATCCTGGCCGGAAATATAATTCGTCCACGGAGTCTGTATTTTCTGTGGAAACGCTTTCATTAAAAAGTCCTTTAACTAAGAATTTTTCGCAGGATCGCATGATGCGTTGCCCGCGCAAAGCTTATTATTCCCATTCGTAGAACTCAGGAAAATTACACGCTGTAGGAAGTGCACTTGAATTGCTGGTTGAAAAACATGCGCCGGTGCGTGGAACGCTATCGTCAAACAACTGTTAAAAATTTTCAACAACAATTCTACGAACTTTTCGGCCGTGATTCTCAGCGAGCAAAAAAAAAATGAAGCACGGATATTTTGGGTCGATGTCGATACGAAGTAAAAAGCACGCTCGATCAGGCAGGTCGTGGAAACGGACGAACGGGTTCAATTAAGAAACAATTTCGGGCGAGGCAACAACGTTTTCCGATTACGGGATAAAATTCTGGGTATTGCTGGATAAAAACTGTCATCGAGCGGGTACAAAAAGACGGCGGAAAGATGCGAAATTGTGCCGGGAAATTCTTCTGAATAGCGACCGTAGCAAGTAATTTTCGAAATGTGGCACTCGTTCGCCAGCTATGAAAATCGAGCGTCGCAAAACGAAGATCCGAGAGAATGAAACAGCGGAGGAATTAAAAGAATCGCGGGTACGAGGACAATGGAAGCTAGTCTACAGAATTAAAAACAATATTTCAGTTTCATTGATTTTTAACATTGCCCTCATCGCCGCACCGGCATTTTCACTTCGCTTCTTTGTTATTCGAGTGCATGCCGGTCGACGTCGCTGATTTAAAATACATTTGTTCGCCCCTCGAATACCATTTTTTTTTCCCCCGGTGCTGCCGTGCACGAGTGTAGATCACCGTTAATGTATATGCGTGATGAATTGCAACAGCACAACGGACTAACGATATTTATGCGTTAATATATTCCGGTGGGCCGGATGGGAGAACCCGGGCGAGTGCGGTACAACAAAAACGAGCCCCGCTTAAAAAATCCTCCCACCGTAACGTATATTTAATTGCAAGAATTATTACGTTGCAGCGAGCAACGTTAGTTACTATTCGTATCAACGTTGACAATGCTTCTGGTCCACGCAGCTGCGCCACAACGACGTCTGCCTTGGCGAAATACGTACGTCTCTGTGGTACCTTGATTTTCTTCAGTTCCCAGTCTTCACAGAGAGTTCATTAGGCGGCTGGAATTATTGGCATTAAGCTGTTGAGCGCTATTCCCTAGGAAATGGATGATGCCCTGTGCATTTGCATCGCGATTTGGAAATTCTGTTGGCTGATTGATGAATCCATATTGTATGCGCAGTTGATTTTGATTTTAATTGTATATCGTTGAGGATTGCAGTCAAAATGTTTCGGAAAACGTACAAAAAGTACATAGGTACAATATTTAGTAAATATTATTTATAAATGAAAAACATGTATTTGCATAGCAAGGGTGAGACATGTACAAGAGATAATTGAACGGGAGATATGCCGTTAAGCTGGTTTAGATTATGCATATTTCTATGTATTTGCAATATAAACTAATGTGTATTGTAATATCAACGAATTTCATGAGCTCGATAAACTTCCCAACAAACTAATTGCTTGTAAATAACACCGTCGAATCAATCGTTCACTTCTCCCATTCGTCGCACCATTCGAATTCTGCATACTATATTGCGAATTCACGCGCAGTGCATTGAAAACCGATACTCTGATTCAAACGCTCTTTGAATATTTCCCACCCTTTCTCAATCACACGTTCCTCGCACTCGCGTGAATTCTAGCGCACGGAAAAATCCAACCCCTTGGGGGACACAGATCCGGAATTCTTGTAGGAAACATTGTAATTATTTCGAACGTCATACGTGACTGCACGGTGGACGGAGAGCATCTTCATTAAAGGACAGGGCCACGAAAGGATAATTAAAAGTTTCACGGACGGTAAAGCTTGCACAGCGACCGTGGGTATTTTGCGCGACTCGGCCACCCTAAATTTCCCTGTTATTTGCTCCTCGAAATTATCCCGTCTGTCTGGCTTGCCCTCCATCCGTGCGAAGCTTCCGTCCTTCCTTGAATTTCGTTGTTCGAGGAGCCTTGTGTCTGACTGATCCGCGCCCTGAAACGTTAATTACGCTTGTCGGGGTCCACGACAAAGTCGACGAAAGTTTGCCAGCGGCTGCGCACGAGACGTGTTCCTCGAAAGACACTTTGATTTTGTCAACACGTGAATTCATTGCGCACCGGTCATTCTATGGTAAATCGATCGCTTTTGTGGCTGGATGTCAGGAGTTTTTGTTCAAATTCAAATACGTGTAACTGCAGAAGGGTGAAATCGTTGTTTTCTTGATCTCGAAATTGTTTAAGAAATGTTATGTTTTCAAAGGTGGATCTGTTTAGCCAGTTTTTAGGAAATCTGTTTTTATAAGTGAATGTTTATTTCTGATGCGGATACGAATCGTAGATTTTACAATTTCTTGTTTGTAACTTTAATTATAAGTAAGGAGCCATTCTAATGAAAGTAGAATCGTTTCCCAAAGGTATTTTGGCAATACAAAAATCGTAAAACATTCAGATCACTGCTTGACTTATACCAAAATAGTTCATGGTTATGAAAAATAGCAATATTTAATAGGAAAAAGTTAAGTTCTTTATTTTAGATGGGACATCCTGTTTACTGGCATAGAAGTCCGGAGTTATTACTTTCGATTAATTGTTATGTCTTCGTACCTTCGGTAAAGCTCACGAATATTATAATGTCCCTTAATGTTTCTCAAATACGAGGCTGCTTCATTAATCTTCTACAGTAATTACGTCACTATAAAATAAAAGTTTCACAGTGATTAAAAAAGTAAGAGGTGATGGTAAGAACTTGCTTCAGTGTGCTTGTTGGATTAAACGCTTAACTTTCCCAACAAACGTGTTGTAACTAATAATACTAATAAATAATGCTTTTTTTCTTTCCAGACATGTCCTACAAGCCGCAACGTCCCATTATCGAGGGTGAGTGTTTACACATCAACTTCCGCTAAACAATAATTCTAAATAAAAAGAAACGCTATGAAATTCCACACATTAATTAAGCTTGCAGAAACGCTTTTAACTGTCGACCATCACGATTCGAAAAATTATACGTGGCAGTAGAAGGCAACTGACAGGCCAACATCAAAGCAACTTAGCTCGCACAGAAAAGCAATGAAAAATCGCGAACGATTTCACAGCACTCGCGTTATAGTGACTTACCAGGCGATATAAATTATCCGGCACGCGATATTTAGGGGTGCGTTATCCGGAAACTTGACGGACACGAGGGTCGACGTCTTTCAAGCCAACTCACGACTCTATTACCGGGATCGCTGGCATTTGGCGAGTTTCGAAATTGTTCCATTTCGATTCGAAAGCTCACGCGATCGTTGGAATGCTGGCAATCTTTTTCCGTTGAATGGATGATTGCTCTTCGTAGTTCTTTCGTTCTCTCGGTTCGATCATACTTTTCAGTAGCCGAAGTACGGCGATGGTCAGACGCGGGCACTTTAGATTACGTAGCGCACTATCCATCAATATTAATTGCAGAATATTTGTTAATTATTCTATGTACTTGAACGAACGATTTGTCGTGGATAAGAAATTGGAAATAAAGTGACTTTAAAGGGTAAATGTTTTAATGTAGGTAAATGCATGATGCCAGGAATAAGCCGACAGAAATATTTGTATGCTAACTGGGAGTATTTATCGTTCTCATTGTTAGTCAGTATACGTTCCAATCATTGTCTTCTGTAACATTGAAAAGGTGCACACTTTTACAAAACACCGATACAAATTATCCTGTCAAAGGCATTATGCGAGGGGTCTTTTTCAAATCCCCACGAGTTTTCTCCATTGTTACATGCAGCTATTTGCGTATATATTACCAGCGCGTTTTGCCGCAGGATTTTCGACGATAATGTTTGCATTTCATAGTCATTGTATCGTGCTGGTCGATGCGCTTGACAGATATTGCTGCATCGGCAATGAAAGATACGTGGATGGGGACGAATCGTAGGGACCAATGAGTTTCAATTGTCGTATCAACTTTAACAGAAGATTTATTGATTAAGTAAAATAAAAGAAACGCACGTAAACATTATTGCAATTAAAGATATATATATATATATTTTATAATTAATCTACACAATTAATACAACGCTCCTTGCACTTATTATCGCTACTGGAAAAATTTAATCAAGAGATTACCACTGTTGGAAATAATTCTAATTATATTTCAACCAGCAACCTCAGAATTATTCTACCCCTGCTTTTTCTCATTAATCTTCTTATGTTACAATTATATTTACTGTGCAATAATTCATTTGAATACACGATCTCGCCTCAGTAAATATTTGTTATAATTCCATTCACGAGATGTTATATAATACTCGAAATTCCGATAACCTCCAATCACATAACGTATTGTGGCGAAATATTGTTACATCGAATCGCATTAACGAGCCCAGAAATTACTTTAGTCCGCTTCGTGGCCGGCACGTGAGCCGCGGGTAATTTGTAGCACCGCCAACGTCGATTATCAATTATTAGGAAAGTTGGCCGTGCAAAGGACGAAACGAACGTTAGGTACAGTTATACCATTATGCCAATAGTTCACCGATACGATCGTTTCGGCAACGCGCACTGCGGATATGCGGAGTTTCAACATCCGGATATTGAATATGGTTTGGCGGAAACTGGGAATATTCCGGATACTTCGGGCAACATCAGATGTTTCAATGACAACAGCCTGCTCAGCCAATTAGTTTTGAATTCCACGTAAATCAGCCTCAAAGTGTCGTATACGCAGCATTAGAATTGGAAATGGTCTGGAATCCCTTGGATTCGGGGCGATAGTTTGTTAATGTTGAAAGATCCGCGTGATTCACGCGAGTGACTATCGAGTTGAATGAAAATATCTGGAATGATAACGTAAGAATAGTGGAGTAATTAATATATTATACAATATTTCACAAGATTCCATATTTATAAATTTCCTTATATAACTCTGATCGTTTAAATCTTTCCAATATCGATTTCTTAATGCTGATTGTCTATTCTTCGATCGATGAACTGTTCATATTGGAAATTTCAAACATAATTATGAGGTTGAATGCGTTCATAAATGTTTGCTCATACTTACTGCTCATTTATCGCCGATATGTGCAGCTGCCAGAGTCGTATATTTACATTTTTCCAGAAATAAACTATTTGCATTTGTAATCATTATTCGTTCACATATTTTTATTTGTTCAAAGTATGAACATCACCTCTTAATGTACCATCCGCGTGGGCAGAAATCTTGTGGTGTTAACAAGACACGTTGCATAAACCTCGCACGCCTATAAATAGTGACGCCAGAAAGCTTAACATACAAATTTCTGCCAAGCGTATTATTTAAATACGGAATCGCGACTACTCATGCGAACGTCCTCGCGTTTTCACGCATCGATGTAACGTCAGCCATCCACCGATTCAGTTATTTGCATAGAATCATTTGAAACGGTCTAAGCAGCTTTAAGTTTCGAATGCAGTCGCGTCGTCAAGGAAAATCACGGGTATCTCAACATTCCATAGCTCCAGAATTGTTCGACGTTGCCACGAAGTTTATTCAATTCACGAATGGCATTCTCCAGAACAATTTATATTAAATAATACGGCACGCTAAGAAAATGCACCCTTTCCCCTTGCCTCTGTCTACGTTGCAACAATATTTCTTCGACTCTATTTACTGCACATGTAGCATTGTATATAGAACGTTTCGTTTCAACTTTGTTACGAACAGTCGTTCTCAAATATATTCACGATATCCCCTTCTCCTCGAAGCTTAATTGCACAAAGGAATTCTTGGTACCGTGGAAAAATGCGTTGAATAAAGAGAATGCGAGTTAAGAACTTTCGCTGGGGTCGTTGGTGAAGTACTTGATACTTCGAAAGTTTTTTATGGAGCCGGGCAATATTTTTCCCATTGAGGAAAAGAACAGAAGTCTATCGAATTGGTGAATTGAGTTTTAAATACGAATTCTTTTATTTCTTTAAATTGGTACAAATTAAACCTTAGCATTCTACAAATTGTTAACGAATTCTTTTAATAAAAACTGAATAGGGTTTTATGCAGCATATTTAAAATAAATTTCGAACGTAACACGCTTATCGCATGAGAGAAAATACATATAGTGCAGCCTAGTGGAATTTAGATTTTAAGTGGTAGCGGTTGGCGTGTGGTCGGACGCGCCTTAACCTTTGGACCTCGTAATTTTTGACATGCTCAATATGATCAGAAACATCTCAAACAGAAGTTGTTGAGATTGATTAAAGCTTGTCGTCTGCTATTAGATTCCAGGGAGTTAATTATAATAACTTGTGATGAGCATAGGTTTATTTTCAATTACTTAATAATAATAAAGCACACCCTCACTTTGTCGAGTTCTATGCAAGAAAATATATTAACCGATGTGAACCGATGCATCATCCCTCGAATCAGATGCATTTATGTTGAATCGCTTGGATGAATTATCGTTTTACAATTAATGTTTGCACCACCCTAAATGGGTCACTATTTTAAGGCCCCTTGCCTTTGAACGTGCAACCTTTTCATTGCTGTATTGCGCTTCCTAGCCGAGGTATGATGAAATGTTTCGCACAGTCAAAGAATCATATCATTGGTGGATCTTCAAAGGGAACGATAAGGTAGCGGTTACAATTTACTCTCCATGCTGTAGTGTATCTTTATTTTTGATGTACTGTGTTTGATACGAAAGTTAGAATTGAAAAAAAATGTTGGGAGAATTATGAAAATTCTGCTGATAAAAATGCAAATATATCAATTCAAAGTACCTTATATAATATTTAAAGAGCCATCAAAAATCATATCTCTAAAACTATAGTCTAAACGACAAAAGTGATATACCGAATAATATTTTTATTCTATAAATAGCATGCAATTTTTTCAGAGCCTCAATAGAACGATATCCGGGTATATTTCAGCCACATCAATGGAAAAAAAGAGAAGTTTACATAAAAATACGTTTAAAAATGAGTACCAAAAATTGAATTCTACGTTCCATTGTTAGCTACTCTCATAATTCTTCGAAGCCCTGGGCGGAAAATTTAATGAATGAGTTCCTATCAAAATGAATTCTACTTGGAAAAACGAGAAATAAGTGAAGTCGGTAATCAGATGCGCCGACCGTAGATACCTATCCCTATAATACCATTATTTCAAACGTAGCGGCAGGGGGTTGCGGGCGGATTACCTTCCATTTATGCTTCATAGCTGGACCGAAAAAGAAGTTTCCTGAATAGAAGGGTAGACGTTGCGCGGTTTCATAGAGATCACTGAATGCAAAAGGTAGAGTAAAAATTCCGCCAAAAATATTCTACCACAGTGGGTGCAGTTACTATAAATCGCTGCGTCCTCGTGTTCCATTCCCCTCCTTTATCTGCCTATACCTACTACTTTGGTGGTGTGAATGCGAGTAGGGCGTCGGAGTGAAAGGGACAGGAGAAAATGGTAAAGGAACGCGGTGGCCGGGCGAAAAAAAGGATTCTGGCCGATAAATTACACGCAGAAAAAACGGTGGTACCGCGAGGAGGGAGAAGGGTAAAGAGAGAGGGAATTAGAGAAAGACAGAGGGGCAGACGGAAGGCTGGGAGGACGAATAGAGGGAAAGGGCTGGGAATGGGTGAATTGCCGGTTCACGTGGTCTAAATGCGAGGGGGTTTGTGCTCTGTGTTCGCTTTTTACGGATTTTTCTGGCCCCTCTTGAAACGGCCTTACACCGGCCAGCATTATCGAGCCGTTCACTAATACCCGCCGCGATAATTTCAACGAACACCTTCGTTACTGGTTGAACAATAGGGAAAGTCCGGCAGCAGGATTTTTCCTGCCACAGGATCTCCATTAAGTATAAACGCGAACAGGAATTTACACTGCGTGAGGAACGCCGTTACTTTTACTATTCATCACCTCTATGTCGTGGACATTTCTTATTTCACAAGGCGCATTGAGAGTCAGTCGACGAAGGTGCGAGTCTGCGTGTGCGTGTAAGCCACATATGCTCCTATGCAGAGACCTGTATGTGGTCTGCGAGCTACACTCATGGCCAAAGATAAGGTTACGTTAAGAAATTGCTTTCCGTGGGACGAAGCCAAACCCGAAGGAGGAACTCTCCGCGGGCTGTAATCTTTTCCTTCTCCTATGCTTTCTCGTTCGTTCTCTCTCTATACGTATATACATACATATATACATATATATGTATATATACCTTTTGCTCTTTCGATTCACAGAGCACCGTACTCCCCTCCTCGTGTCTGAACATTCGCGTCTTCTTTCCGTCGCGTCGTCGCCCCCTTCGATCTTACGTACACCACTTCAGCTCTTCGTTTCTGTCCACTTCCTTCCGTCGAGATGCGCACCGACAAAGGCGAAGCCACCTCAAAGAGGCGCGACGAAAGAACGCGGGAATCCGTGCACCGGTCTTTGAGTTTGCACAAAGTCAGCCGGTTTCACGCGGGTTCTCCGTGAACGCGACCCGAACACGACGACGATCATTTTGTCCCGATAGCGACTCCATCGACGCGACGGTTTCGTGTTGTCCCCTTTGGTCTAGAGTTACACTCGCGCAGCGTACAGCAGCGGTACCAATTGTGGTTATTTAAAAAAAATTGCATGGATATAGTATTTAGTGTTTACCGGCAGGTAGTTTTCATTTGGAACGACGTTGTAGGAGTGAATTAAATATTTTACGATTCTTTGAATTTCGAAGTATTTGGTCTCGAATCTCACGATTTTCCTCAATGAAAAATTTATTAGAAACGGCTTAACTTAAATACTTTCAAACGATTACGTCTTATTTCATCTTTCAACAGTTCCTCTTTTTAATTTTTAATAACAAAAGCGTTTACTCTCATTTTAGTCTTTCCCTATCGTCGTTAATGTTAAACGGGAAAACGAAGGGATTAATTCGCGACGGTAAATTAGCTCGCTACATTCGATGTATCGAGCATGCACGGTAACCGCGTAATGGGCGGCATAACAATGAACGATAACACTTTATTATATTTTATAAACCGGTCAGCAGCACCGGTTGCATTATGAGTGAAAAGTCGATGCCCCGACAAGGGGTGGAGGTTGGGGGAGAACACGATTGCTAACGGTGGTGGGGTAAAGGGGTTGAATTAAAATTAGCCCGTCATATTAACAGCGGCGCCGGGCAATTTGCGTATTATTTAAACCCGTTTGCTGTAAATAAACGGGGCGAGCGTTAATCTCATGCAAGCTATAATGAAAAGTAAACGCTACGCTTGTTTAGCCGGCTCACTTATCAAGTTCTTTGTACCGATCTCACGGTGCTTCTTTTTCGTTTCCATTCTTTCATTAACATTAACGCCGGTCTGGGAGGGATGAGAAGTTAATTGCAGGTTCTAGAGACGGGCGATGCCTCCTTGCGAAGAAACGTGGAGGCCAGTATATACAGAGATACTTTCGAAGTATTAAATATAAATTGGCAAAAGTAGGTTACTTAAACTTGGATTTAAATTAGTATTCCAGATGGGCTCTTTGAAACTAGTTTTCTGCAATTTATGGCCCTTGGAAGGACAAATTATTTCGTGAAATATCGTGGACTTTATAGTGAGATGATTTTAATATTTCATGCTATTTGAGAATATTTATATGGAACGATATTTCATTTTTTGTAGTCCACTACACGACAGAAAAATATATGACATGTAAATTGATAAGTTAAACTTGTTACACCAATTCTCTTCTTCTTCTTTAAAATGTTGTCCGACCAGCGCTGTCCTATTGCACTTACAAATATGTCTGGCCAGTTCTGTACTATTGTACGAAACACGATAATCGATGCCCTCGTATCCACGGTCAATATATTCGATATCAACCGGAGCAAAAATATGAAAGCGGTGATCGAGTCGCGGTACAAAAAAAGAGACAAAAGCAAACAGAATGAATTAATCAACTGCAACGTTTCTCGTGGCCTGTCGGTTATTGAGATTCACCCTTTCACTCGCTTTTCCAAATTCTGCTTTTATTATTTTTTCCCGTCTATTCACTTTTTGTCCCTCTTCGTCCTTTTGTTTGTACCCCCGTCCCCCCCGGTTTTCCTATTTTTTTTCCTTTTTTTGTAATCTTTTTTATCTTCTTTGCCAGCCAGAAAAGGTAAAATTCGTTTCAATTGATTTGGAAAGAATTGGGGCACTCGTGGCGCCAAAACTGATACACGAAAACCAGAACGGTAACTGAAATGCATTAAATACAGCTCGATGTTCGCGAGCGTGACAACGTTTCATGACGAGTTTAAATATCGATCCGCCCGTTCGACACACCTACGGCACTTGAAACGCGTGTCCTATTACTTTTCGATACTGCTACCGCTCGACAGCCTTTTAATACCACCGCCTATTTATCCGAAAGATCATGCAGCCCGTTCAGAAGCACAATGCACTGGCCACGCTGCACTGGCCGCTTGTTTATATCTACATTTTCCACTGTCGTTCGAACGGGCGTCGTTTCCCCTATCGAGTTTACTGTGCAGTGTAATCGACATCATACAATAGGCTATATACCATATACACGCTCGCACAGAAAAAAAACAAATAAAAACTTTATTCTCTACTTCCCTATCGGGCCATTTTCAATTTTTCCTTGTCGGTACTTCTTTGTTTAGACAAAAGGGTAGGCCAATGCGTCGCAGCTCGCCGGGGAAATATTTTTCGGATTATTTAACTTGTGTCAAAAACGAAGAGAACGGGGGAAACGACTTTTATCGTCAGACTGTAATTAATAAAAGTGCTATAACCATGAACGAACGTGCGGCTGTAAAATATTTTACTGTACGAAGTTTCGTCGGAAGTAATAAATAATCCGTATCCCTTATAGCCATTTGATGTCTCTGTCTCGGGCCGTCGAATCAAAGTCACATAAACGAGACCCGTGTGCCAGACGTCTCCGCGCGAGAAGCTCCCGCGAACACGGGTCCATGTGTACAGGCACGTGTCCTAACCGAAACCCTTTAACTCGTGCAATCACCTGCTGTGACTGAGACATGGTCCTCCTGGGACGACCAGCCGAGATTTACGGACTCGATTCCCCTATATCGTTCCTGTGCACGTACCGCAGGCCGTCCGGCGTGAGCTTGCAAGCACATGAATTTGTGCCTCGTCGCGTTGCACGCGCGTGTGAGCGTGGCCGGGTTACGCGTAAGTGTTCACAGTTGGACGACATCGTGTTTAGAAAGCGTTCGGTTCGCCTTTCGTCTTCGTGCCACGTCGTTTGGGCCGCTTCTTCCATTGGGGGTAGAATAAATTTTCTTGCTGGCTCTTGGAGGCGAACTGAAAAAGAGAAGGCTTCTTTCGATAAATAGAGGTATCTATAGGGAGGGTCGAGATAGATGGATGGATTTTTAGAAGAAAAGAAAAGGTTTAACGGAGCTCGAATGGAAAATCTAAAGATTCTTGGGAAACTGGTAGAATCTATTAGGGAAATAAGGGATTGGGGAATTTGGTAATGGGATAGAAAAAATTACGCTTAAAAATAAAGTACCAAAAACTAGGTAGAATGTTGAACAAATGTCTAGGACCATTTCCAAAATCACAGTAAATTACTTAAGAGTTATTTGAAGGTGCTTCGAAGACCACTCGTGTGTGAGATTTGCTTGCAGATCATATAAAACATTGTTATTGGTACGTTCGTGAATTCGTGAATGCTTACTGTACGCCATATAGGATCCTTGAATTGTCGGCAGGGAAGTAGCAATCGAATTCCCGATCTTAATGATAATGCCTGTACTATAACTCGTTTCGGCTCATCCCTTTCCCACCTATACCGAACTCCAGCTGCACGGCTGATTACGACTCAATACCAGGATCTCGCGCTCATCCTGATACGGCCTCATATGCGTACCTATCTGACTGCACGTTTCACTAACAATGGCACATTACGTCGGTTTAATCGGTGATAAATCACGCGGCGATATCCGTGGCCGATATTCCAGCTCTTCGAGATGCAACGTTGAGAGAAATATTTATCGTCGAAAATGATATATAGGAACGATCACACCTAAAGGCTTTAATGGGAATTGTTTCTATGCTCTTTGATACACATTCCTTAAAAAACATTACAGGGTTACTCTACCAAAGCTCGTTGTAAAGGTCGATAATTTTCTTTAAGATAGTTGTAACAGTTCAAAAATTAATAACTTTTCAGCAAGCATTTTTGATAAGAATATTTGTGCACACGAATTATTGTACACAATGTTGTAATAACATAAGTAAGTCTTACGTTCTCGAAGCTTCCACCCTTGTACACTTATTTTAAGGGAAACGAACTCGACACTGTCTGCTAGGATCACTCTAGTAGAATGTCAAACAACTTCCGCGATAAAAACAGAAATAACTAGTGGCAGAAGACGAGCAAGGAAAAAAGAGAAGCATCTTCCAGATCGTAATGCTGGGTTCTAACAGCGTTACCGGTTCCCTCGATTAACTCAAGCCCGGGACGACGTCCTTTTTCCAGGATGACGACGCCATTCCTCGCGTAGAAGACGCACCGGGACGAGGGTCGCGCACAGGTGTGAAACGCGTTCACCAGCCCTATCGTCGCGACACCTGCGTCCGTGTGCAACCCCGCTGTTACATATACATACGTACATGCTCCAAATAGCTTCCACCGCCCAGGGGAGAACTCCATAAAGACTGATTTACGCGCAGGATTTATGAAGACCGTTCGGTTTTCTGGCTACTATTTCACCGATGTGGTCCGTTTATTTTTCGCCTTTTTTTCTCTTTTCCTTTCCAGGCTACATCCGTTTTTGGCTTGTCGCGTATGAAACCTAAAATTTCCCATTTTTCGCCCCTCGAGGATCCTCGACGCGGCCAGAACCTGCCCGCCAAAATAGATCAGAGAGGGAAAGAAACGCTCGGGCGGGAATGTATCGGTTATAACGACCGATAATCGCATAATTCAACGCGGACAGCGATTCAGCCTGAACGAAACGTTATCACGGCCCACCGCTGCCCCCTAAACCCTCTGCCGTTCTTCTGGAAAGTATTAAAAGGCGAACGCAATTCTATAAAATCGATAGCGAGTGCAAATTCAGCATGGCCCCGCGGCGAAACTAGTTACGACCTTTCGCGTTCACCGTGGCATGATTAATAGAGAATTGCAGCCGACTTTGGCCAAGCTCGTTGAACGACTACCGGGGAAGCTTTCCAATATTTCTCGACCCTCGGCGGACTTGTCGATGTAACGGTGGCTCTGCTCGGCTTTTAGCGGCGGTCCCTTGTATCGAATTGACATTAGAAAAGAAATAGAGGCGATTTTTTGCAGCCACGACTAATACGTTGTTGTTCAGTTACTTTGAGAAAGTATGCGAGCTTCGTCTGTTGTGTAAGTTTGATTTTAGGAGCGTTGGATTGCAAGATCATTGATCGCAGGGTGCATTTAAGGGAAACGTCGATGCGGTTTTTGTAAACCTTATTAAATATTATATAATACTGTAGCTTGTATTGTTCCTTTTCCTTGCACGAATCTGCTGAGCACGTTTTAAAAATCCTCGTAAATTGTAATCCTCCCTCTCATTCCAGTATTCATTCGCGCTTCATTTTTATTACTTAATTCCGAGAACTTATTTAAGCCGCCCTGTGTTCACAATTAATCGACCGCATTCCATAAAACAAGCTAAACGAAAAAACCTCCAGCGAACTATAATATTCAATCTGCCAAGAGAAATAATAACTAACACAAAAAACCAACTTGTTGCGCAGCCACAGTAATGCGAAATATTTAGTGAACAATTACGCCATGCTTACAACCTCAACTTCAGATACTCCACCCCTTTCTTCTTAAAGCTCCAGTAAATGAACGTGGTTCCCGTACGGTGGAGTAATAGTCGTTAGCCGAGAGGCACGCGGAAAAGTGGACGTACGATCAAAATTACTCATATGCAGGCTCGCTTGCGTGTGGTTTCACTGCAAAAAGCTGGCGTGGAAAGGAGAAACGGTCGGGATCGCCAAAGGCTATGAAAAGGGTCGGCATAGTCGCGGCCAGGACCCACCGACGCAGGCTACGTTTCACGAGGGGATCGGTTGGAATATTTCAAGGCCTTGCGTGTGTCTCTACGGGCAATATACGCGCAGGGAAAGCCGGAAGAACGGGCAGCGTGCGTGGAAAATGGAAGGTGGCTTTCGCAGAGCCCCGGGATTTAACTTTCCAACGGAGAAGAAGGAGGATAGAACGGAAAGGGGGAGAGACGCTGCTCTGCTTGTGTCTGGACACGAGCCTGCACTCGTAAAATGGATGGCAGTGTGGTATTCGAGAAGGGCCACCGGGGAAATGTGGAGAATCGAAGGGATGAAGGCGAACGACTGGCTAGCAAGGCACGAGCACGGCTCGGGGGGATGGGGCACGGTACACTGCGGAACAGACAAAAACAGGGTGTCGCGACAGAGTGTTCAACTCGGACAAAGGAACACCGTGGCGGGCCGTAGACAAAAGGTTAATCTTCGTTTTTTGCCGAGTTTAACTCCGCCCCCTGTAACCGACCTTCCTGCTTCTCCCTTCCTCCCCGTTCTGTTCGCGGATTCATCCACGAGACCTGTCTCGTTGAACCGGACCCCAGGTACGTTTGGATGCGAAGGCGCGGCGATTTATCCTCCAGACACCACGCGATCATTTCACGGAACGGACTATACCGGCAGGAATAATAAAATAGTCCTATAGCTGAGGTGATCTTCGAGTCGAGTTCGGGTCTGCTGGCGTCGAATCTTGGCGACCACTCGCACGCTCGGGAGAATTAATTGAAACTGCTCGAATTACGCGTCGAAAGGCAAGAACACGGCAGAACCTATCCAGCCCAGTTCTCTGGCAACCTTATCGCACTCTCTTGGTCGACTTCCTACGGTTCGAATGTATCTTTTTGCAGCGGCAGTGGGGCGTGCACCCTAAACGAGGTTCGTATACTCGTCCGGTGATTAACTGTTCTCCGATAGTAACACGAAAGGGCAGAAGCGGTCTCATTGGAACGCTCGGCGTGTACACTGCGGCGGTTGTTTGCTGACGACTTTTCGTGTATATATATATGTATACACGCACATATACATTCGTGTGCTGCTTGGATCTTGAAGAGGATACGAAGAGGTTGTTTCTCCTTTGCGACTCGACGACGGCGAAATGAAACTGCGGAAAGAAAGGCCGCTTTATTTCGGTTCGGCTTCGGTTGCGGCTTCGCGATGACGCGATGCAATTACGCCGTAATGAAATTCATCGCGGGACGATATTGAATTCAGAATCACGGTTACCCTCGCGGCAGACTGGAATTACCCTGAACGAAAAGTCCGGAAAATGCTCGCAACAATGGAGGCTGCGCAAAGATTCGTTCGGTCTGTTTATAAAGGAACGCGCCTCTACGGCGGCGTTTTGCCGCTCGAGGCGGTGTATACATATATCCTTCGCGTCGAGATCAAGGAATAATTTCGTAGTGACACGAGCCTCGTGGCGTAAATCGCCTTCGCGAGTCGCGGCACGCGCCAACTCGGTTTCCGTATTAGACTTTATAATGAGGACGGTCCTCGTCTTACGTATGTTAATGCATGTTAAGCCTGATACCGCAAATCGCCTGTACCTGTTCCCTTTCCCTTCGCTGGATTTGCATACCGGCGAGCCGCGCGTGGAAAAATGTCCGGCACACGTGAGGACGAATGACGAAGTGATACACGTTGGAGTTGAATGATTAGGCTCTTGGAAATTCAGGGCTTGAGGAGTGATAATTTTTTAGACCGTGATGCAGACGATTTATATTCACTACCTTTTTACTTTTATTGCGTGACACATTGTTTGAAATAAGACAATATACTTTTGCTTGTGCCATTATCATGGAAGAAAATTAATTTAATTCATCCCTATACTCGGAGGGGTCCCTGTTGTAGTATTTGACTACATTTATTCCGTTTCTGTAACATTACCGTAGCATAAAATTAAATAGCAATTACGGGCAACTTGCAGAGAACATTGGAGAATATACAGGGTGTCCCCTAACTACCGCAACATCGGGAAATGGGGGGTAGCTGAGGTGATTCTGAACAACTTTTTCCTTGACCAAAATGTTGTTTGAAGCTTTGTTTTTGAGTTATTAAACAAAAACACTGGCCAATTAGAGCGCTCGAAATCCCGGGACTCAGGCGCGCAACGTTTTGTGGCGCTTCGTCGTGTACGGGGGCCTCGACGGTATCGAGAGAATCGTACGGCAAATGTTACATCGTCTTTAAGCGAGGCTAATGTGGAACGTTTGGTTATTAAATAATGAGAAATAAAGTAATCGTTGTTCATTAATAAGAAATAAACTATTTATTCTTTTATTTAAGCGAGCAGAGTCGTGGTCGCGAAAGAACGCATTGACACGCCGTGTTACATTGTCTTTAAGCAGGGATAATGTGGAATATTTGCTTATTCGGGAATAAGAAATAAACTAATAAATCGTTTAATAACTGTGTCCGATACTTTTATTCGTCATCCGAAAGGAATAAAGTGTTTTAATACTTATGAAACACTTACCCATTCGTGCACGAATTAACCTGCTTCGACTCAATAGCTGATGTTACGGCCGGCTCGATGAACTCACTTCACTATCACTTTCATTGCACAGCCACTTTAATATCCAATGTAAGATTTTGAGATGGTGCGACAGGATTTATTATTCTCACGTGTAACGAAGTTGGTCACTCACTCACGAACGAATTCAGTACTGTGTAATGAAAATTTGATCTCACTCGCGAATCAAGATTTATTCGATTTATTCCTCCGATCCGAACGTCTCTGCGGTCGATACAAAACTGATAGATTTGCTACGCATTCGCTTGCACACGCACACGCACAGACACATGTTCGTTTCGGTAGCGCACATTCTTGTGTCCACCGTAATACCTTCGTTTAGCAAAAAAGGAGGGCGCGTTCAATTGGTAGTGAGGACTTGGTGGTCTTTGGAAGAGAAACACTTCGTTGTCCTTGGCGTCTGTTTATTTACAACTGCCCGTGTCCTACGACGCGGTATTACGGTGGACACAAGAATGTCGCTACCGAAACGAACATGTGTCTGTGCGTGTGCGTGTGCAAGCGAATGCGTAGCAAATCTATCAGTTTTGTATCGACCGCAGAGACGTTCGGATCGGAGGAATAAATCGAATAAATGTTGATTCGCGAGTGAGATCAAATTTTCATTACACAGTACTGAATTCGTTCGTGAGTGAGTGACCAACTTCGTTACACGTGCGAATAATAAATCCTGTCCCACCATCTTAAAATCTTACATTGGATATTAAAATGGCTGTGCAATGAAAGTGATAGTGAAGTGAGTTCATCGAGCCGGCCGTAACATGAGCTGTTGAGTCGAAGCAGGTTAATTCGTGCACGAATGGGTAAGTGTTTCATAAGTATTAAAACACTTTATTCCTTTCGGATGACGAATAAAAGTATCGGACACAGTTATTAAACGATTTATTAGTTTATTTCTTATTAATGAACAACGATTACTTTATTTCTCATTATTTAATAACCAAACGTTCCACATTAACCTCGCTTAAAGACGATGTAACATTTGCCGTACGATTCTCTCGACACCGTCGAGGCCCCCGTACACGACGAAGCGCCACAAAACGTTGCGCGCCTGAGTCCCGGGATTTCGAGCGCTCTAATTGGGCAGTGTTTTTGTTTAATAACTCAAAAACGAAGCTTCAAACAAGATTTTGGTCAAGGAAAAAGTTGTTCAGAATCACCTCAGCTACCCCCCATTTCCCGATGTTGCGGTAGTTAGGGGACACCCTGTATATATACATACCATATGCAGGACACAAAGTGTTACAACAACGAAAAATTGTGCATGCAAGTCAGTGTGAATTTAATTCGTCGAGATCATGTACTCGATTATCATTACATGCCGGGGGCAAGAGAGCAACCAGACCAGGGTACGGTAACTTGTTACCCTGTAACGGCCTCTATCTCGGTCTTAATGGGTCCAGATGTTGTTACGTTGGGGGTTGGCTTAAACTACTTCTGGACAGCTTTATCCGTTGACTCACAGCGACACGAATCGGCCGACCAATCGTACTGTCTTCCACTCGGATTAACAATGTTGTACTACAAACCAGGGGGTAGGGGCAGGCCAATTACACTTTATACGTTGTATTACAACAGCGATACGTATCAGCGTAATTGCACTCTGGTTCTCCTCAGACGTCGATTTATCTTCGCGTAGGTATCCCTGGCGATTTCACGTTTCAGTTATAAGTTCGATTCGGCCGACGATTTATTCATTTAACTATTCTCTGTTTTTGAGAACCCAAGAACAATGGCACAATGATCTCCCACTCTCTTGGCAGATTGCATTTTTTACGGACCTGTAGTACCTTGGACTAATTACTGCAGCAACGGAGGTTGCCTCGTTACGTCGGATCGGAAAAGTCCGAACGAATTTCGAGAGTCTTTCGAACAGCTTCGAGAATATGGCGTACCTTCTTTTCAAGGGGACGATCTCCCACTTTGTTCGGCAGTTGCAACTTTTATGATCGTCTAGCGCTTTCTTTCCCGCCCCGGCGTCGATTCAAGCGTCTTTCATTAAAGTTCACCATCCGTCCGTGCGAGTCGTAAGACGGATTAGTCTGAAAATGTCTCTGAGAACTTGATAGCCGTGGCAATTAAACGGGAGTTTTGACACAAAACGGTTTCCCCGAGCGAATAATCATGTTATACCCGCTTTAACAACTGTGCCTGGTACATGGGCGGCAACGTTTGTACTGGGTGTTTCGAACTTCCGCCCTTCCAAACTTCCGTACTTCTGAAGTACAAGGACGTTGGTCTGAAAGGTGGAGTATAGCAGTACTCCATTTTATAAGTATCTACGCTCTTTATGCAAATAACGTTTATTTATTATAGTATCACTGCTTACACGAAAATCCCCTATACCTTTCATTTATAACAAATACATCTTACACTTAAGATAATACTTGGCTTACACATTTCTGTTTCCCATTTCCACTTTCAACCTTCTGACAATTTTGCAATATAAAACAATATAGTGTAATAGAAAAGTCGTGGTATAAACATAAATCGCGAATGTTGAATAACAATAAAACGATATTCCTGCAGAAACACAAATAATGCCAATCACCCAAGACGACTTCCCCACCGACAATTTGACGAAATCATTTAACAACCCCTTTATCCAATCTCACCCGATGATTGCACAATTTCCACCCTCCGCCAGACGATTTTCCGCCGATAATACCATTTTCATTTTATTTTTAATCCCCCATCAGTCCCCTTCTGTCGTGCTACACGCAGTACACGTGTTCGCAACGAGGGGCGGCTGCCACTGAAGGGAAGAGCAATATCGGTTACCCTTGGCAATTCGTGTTAATTAATCATTCGCGAAGAGGCCAATAATCGCGGGGGAATCCGTGCTCGTCGCCGAAGGATCACCTCTGACATTTCCTTCCCTTACACCCTCGTGTCCCAGCTACTAGTACTCTGACCCGCCCGTCTTTTACCCTCAGCGGAACGTCTTATAAAGGGAGATTAATTAACGCGCAGCTCGACTACACGACCGACTACGATCTTCGCGTAATTGTCGTGAGTGCCGTTGCTCCTCCGTGACCGTTCTCACGGCTTATTTTAAATGCAACGTGAAATCAGCTTAATAGCGTCCCACGGAATCGTGGCCACCATTTTCGTTCGTCCCGTTCTCTAGTTCACTTCCCTCGTTCATTGGATAGCAATTCTAACTGGGCAACGAACCGTGCTACTTTTAAGCCGGCCAGTCGGAAGATTTAAGGATTTAACGTCGAGCCTAAGACTTTCGTGTTATCGTCGAGATCGTCCTGGATGATGACGATTATAAATCAAGTCGTGCGCCAGACACTCGTTAACTTTCCACGTTGCACGAGGCGTACAGGTAAAACCAGAACGAAGGAATCTCGAGATGACCTGGATCGCTCTATTGGGTCGAGTAATTGTGGGTAATTGTCTGGGTGCTGGTGAAACATTGCCACTAGGGTCTCGTTGATTGCACAGTCACCTCGTGAGATTCACTTTGGCGAACGTGATAGATGGTTTTCTAGCGTTCGCTGAGATTTTTCTAATATGTTCGTTCCTTTGTATTATTGCTTCTGTAATATTCGGCTGTAGCATAAATAAGTTCGGTTACATTAAGTATACGTTTATACTTACGACCAAACTTATTCACGTTACATCGCAATATATAAATGTCGTATTGACAATGCATAGTATATTACCTTTCTTACATAATAAACATTGATTGCTGTTGTTTAGTTTATCGAATAGTTTATTTACCGTATGACTAAAAATGGATCTAAGGCAGTACGACTAGGAACTATGATATTTAAAATGCAACGTATCCATAAAATTCAACAACCGTAGAACGAACAGTTTAGAATTCCGGGAAAAGATATTCACGTAAATATTAAATTCAAAAACTACCCGAGGACGTCACACCTACAGTTTCCCTGTCGAGAATCTTAATATTCACCCGAGCTCGATGCTCTAGGGTGGAGCTGTCCTAAAGGGAATACGACCAAGGGAGAAAACGAGAATTATGAGGGACGTGAAAATATATCCTCGCCACTTTCTTTATATTTCCCAAGGAAAGAACAAATTACGACGATCCTCTATTTGCCGTGGAAATATTGAGCGCGACATTACGAGGTGGTAGACCCGTACCTCGTCTGCACCCCCTCCCCCCCACCCGCAGGTACACCTACTCGAAATCGTCGGAGTAGGTGCAAGTAACGCTTGAAGTTAGAAATTAGTAGTGTTGCCGGGCGTTTAAAAGATAAAAGCAAACTTTTCCCATTAATGCCCGCGGCCTGGAGTGTGGAGAGTTCGTGGCATCGAGTGGGCGATGGAAAGAGAGAAAAGGGGTATGAGAGACGGTGGTGGCATCACCACCGCACTATCCGACTCAATTGCAACCCTTCGCCCACCCGACCCTTCCGGCCTAACCCTAGGACACGGTTCCCTGTAATTATTTAAAAAGTTTCTGCCTTGTCCCGACCTGTCTGTCGAGTACCAGTGCTGATTAGATATCATTATACACGTAGACACGAGGTACCGGGCACCAAATCCCACGATTTATATTCCTTCAACTTGCTTGTGTCTGCCTGCTGCGATCCGTCCGTGGAAGTGTTACGTGGCTAAAAAATGGAAACGTTATCGTCGTGATTGAATTTGTTCGAGTTTAATTGAAAGTGATTAATAGCAGGTGGTACTGAACGGGGGTGGTAAAGTATAGCGTTGCATGCTACAGTTCAGTAGAACTGAATTTTATATTAGCCCATGGTAATCGATCATAATTTAGTACTTCGACATAAATTCTGTCGCTCTAATTAATATTTCATTCAACCTAAAACGCTTCCCTTCCAAATCAAAGTGTAATTGGGAAAAGCACGGAACGTGTAATCAGGAAAATTGTATAAAGAATACGCCGTTGAATCGCACTAAACGAAATGAAATAAGAGGAACGCGCATAGAACACTGATTGTGAGTTTTAATTAAAAACTATTATTGTACAATGGTCGAGGAGGGATTGTTCGATTCAGAAGTCTTTCGTTGATGGTGCCCTCCTTGATCTGATCGATTCATCTGTTCGTGGCTTCTGGTATTGGCATTTAGTAGATCACGATGCAAGACAATTCTTCAATATCGCTGGCGCAGTGGAAAGAACGAGGTGTCATGGCGTACACATCCTACCATTGTATGGTCAGAATAATTTGCGACGGCAATCCCTTCGAAAATACCGTAAATGGAACTATTGCGCGCCCGGCTGTCTGCACACCCCCCCGCCCCTCTTTGCCCGTTTTCCACGGTGTTCATCGGACAGAGCCACGCCTGCACATCCGTTTCCGGCTATTTTTGGCAATTTTCATCCATTCACGTGGCCAAATAATACGCGCGCCCGGGCAGCCAGTATAGGAATCGTGCAGACATTTGAAAGGGAAATCGCGTTTCCCCGAGGAAAAATTTCTCGACAAGCGACGGGGAAAATTGTCAATTATATTTCGACGAATAAGGCAACGCGAAAAAGAATCAAATAATTGGAGTGAACATCGTATCTGAAATGGTATTTAAATGTTTTTCCTTATTTTTATTATTAGATTGAAGTTATGCATTCCGTTTAATTGAAATAGTTTTGATAATTTTGTTATTAGTGAAGTGGTGCAGATGTTAAATAGTTTCGTACGAAAATAATTTATAAAATACATTAGCGATGTAAACATCCATTCGCTTTGAACGTTTCAATTTAGTAAATGGTACTGGTCTCTTCTTAATACATATTTGTCTTGCTTCCATTACTCAAAGTACTTAAACTTGGCTACGGTTTCAATCAATTGATGCATCGACCGCGAGTTTTATTGCAGACAGTGTTTTTCGTTATTCCTCTAACAAATTTGTGTCGAGACTCATGTTTCTGTTTTATTCCTGTTTCACGGTTATTCGTGCCTAGCATCTATATTCGTTACACAAAATATCAATTTATTCCATTATGTTCAAAGGGACAGTCACTAACGCATTCTCAGCTCCAAAACGAAGCATGCACTGATTGAAATTTACAAACGAAATAGAATAGAATAGAAATGTATAAACTCTTTGCCAGCATTCGCCCCCGAGTAGCCTCCGCATACCGTTAAAATTGACAATTCGCGAAACTCGACGCAAGTTAAACAGCACCGCCATTTCTTTTCATGACGATGAAAATTTCATTAAAAACTTCATTACGCAACTGCTGCGCTGAATTTAACCAACAGGGAAGAAGAAACACTGTTACAAATTTATTAGGGACTTCTCCCCGCCCATATTATAATTTAACCTGGCTCACTGTAACGATCTTCCAACATGCAAGCATTACATATAACCTGTTAGAAAGAAATTCCCTTACAACTTGGAAGCCTTGTACATTTATATTTTGCTCGTGCAAAATTCTTTCTTATTTATCTCTATTCTCTTCAATGCCTTTCTCTCGTCGTTAATGCTAACCAGCACTTTATGTAATTAATATTGTATTATTAAATATAATATCAATGTGGCATTAACAATTCTGAGAACATTGGTTTTCGTGGCTTATATCGATTGGAATACGAGTTTCCCCATATTTGGGGCATTAACCTTTTCCATACCACGAAATCGAGCAGGTGAGAAAAATACATCGACATAAATTACCACAGACTCGAACGGTGTCTGTCTAGTTGAAATTGAAACGGATCGCGTGATACTGCTATTGCCTGTTCCCAATGATAGATTTACGTCCTATAGATTGAACTGTCTGGCTCCAGAACTGAAACTAACAATTTACGACATTTTTCAACTTCATCATACCTTACGCTATTACAAATTTCCTTGAGGAAGAATCAAAATTTATTCTACATAGATCTAAATAAATTGAATACTTACAATAATTATCAATAATTACACTAGATGAAACAATTTATATATTAATACTTTCCTTATCAACCTTAAGGGGCAAAGTCAGAATTATTTAATAAGATCGATCGTTCGTTTCGATATCGTGGCACCAGATTCGTTCAAGCACGACGAGAAGCAAAACATAGAGTTTACAGCGCGAGTATACCACGAGGTTGGCGATTCTTAAACCAAAATGACAAGAAAAACGAAAAAATGTGAAAAGGAATGAAAACAGCAGCAGAGTGTGAGGCAACAAAACTGTATATTCGCGCATGCCCGCATACGCCACACGTGTATGCATAAAATTTAATACAAAAATTTCTTACAGTGCATGCCTCGTAAAAGTTTCGCTACGATAAGAACGCGGCAGGGCGTGTCTAAAGGGAGTACCCAGAATAGAAAGTTCAAACACGAGTGGAGCTATAAGTTACGGAACCGCGAGCCTGAAAGAACTAATATATTCTAGCAGACAGAAATAAAATTATTCGTCTGAAAGGGTATTATCGATATCCCGCAGATATCGAAGCGCTGCCTCTATCCAGCCTGTACACCCGAAACTCTACTGGAGTATTCAAATGAATCGATATCAACTGTTTTCTTTATCGTTTTTCCTTTTTTTAAATTAATTTCACCCCAAAGCAAACCGATCGGGCTCGTTTCTTTCTTGCTCTGCCGTTTCACTTCTTGATAGATTCTCGCCGGCTTCGCGACTTATCCGTCGATTCGGCTTCCGATATTAAAAATAATAATTTCCTTTTCATTCTACGACGTATCTGTACTGGCTTATCGACTGCTCGATTATTTCGTTCATCCCTTCTAGTAAAATATTGAGCTCTTTTAGTACAGCAGGTCGATGGGAAAATTCTTCGCGAATTTATTTCGGACAAGTGTTTGGAACCATGTAACAATACATATCGTGAACAATTTACATTCAGCGTGTAACAAATTATATACAAGCATTCTTGTAATATAATGCGAACAGGTTGCAATTATTTATTGCATTCATAAAGAAAATTTGATCATCACAATAAGTACAAGTTTCCTATAAAACGCTAAGTATAATGTTTCTATATCGCAACTGTCAGTCATTAGCACCCTCTGGTAACGCCCCAACCCCCACCCCCATCTACGCCTTAATTAAAATTTAATCGTGCCCGTCTCCGCGAACAAAATTAGCAATACCAACTCTCCTCGTTATCAAGAACATCGGTAACGTCCCCCGACCCCCGATCTTCGCCGCCCCACGCCCTTTGCCGTCCAAAACTAATCGCGTACAATTCCGCCGCGCTCCCAGAGCCGCGGCGTGCGAGCTGGCTCGGATGCCGGTGTAAAAGTCAGCTTCGAGCGTGGCTGAATATTAAAACATCTCGTTGAATAATTCTCGCCGAGCGGCTGAAAATAGCGAAGAAGGAGAAGAGATCCGACGAGGAGAACACCGCTCGTTCCACGTAGACCGGCGGGCGTGCCGGCGCTTGTCCCGGCGAGAAAGACAATTTCAGGTTAGGAAGCACTTCATCACTAATGCATAAAGCCGTGAGAGAAGGGTGCGCGAACCGACGTTACGAGGCGGAGGGCGGGAGGGAGTAGTGAGCGAAGCTAGGCGGTAAGGGGGTTTAACCGACGGCAGCCATGTTTGTATAATATATTCGACTGCAATAATAGAGTCACTTTGGAAGTAGCATTACCTGCTTGCTCTACTACGCTGGCTTCGTAGATTGCAGCAACGACTGTTTGCACTCGCTAAATATAATAAAGCCAGGGGTTCTCAGACACCCGATCTCTGCATAGCCAGCTGGAAGGGTGAAGCATAAGGGGGTTAAGGCACAAACGACGATTGGCCTCCGCCTTTCTCTAAATCCCTCTCCAACCCTATTTTCCCTTCTCTCTTGCTCGTTCCTTATTTCTATCGGGAACGGTTGTCCGTGCTGGCCGGGTGAATTTCAGCGACTGAATTTTACCCGACCTGCTGCGGTATTTGCTGGTTCCGTCGGCACTGTCAGGATGATAGCGGCCTACCGAACGCAACTAGATAACGGAATTTTGATTGGAGCCGGTTGGAGGAACGTAACTTGGCCAGTTTATGATTGTGTTTCGCATAATGGACCGGCTGTGCAAGTGCCGGGGCAGTGGTGGAATGTTTAGCAACCTTCCATCCCGATCGGGCGGATGTAAATCGAAATTGACCGGGATTATTACTCGTTGTTGGTATTCTGATGTAGATGGATATTGCATTTCGGACGGGCGAGTTCCCTTCGAACTATAGCTGTTCATCGAGAAGTTAACGGCGATAGAGCGTAATCGTGATAGGGGGAAGGAGGGACGAGTACAATCAAGTGCCTATAAATTTTTCCAACGTTTAAGAATGTATAACGAATCTGCAAGCGTGTAATCACTGAACCGGGACACTTTCACGATTTCCCCCAGCGATTCTGCAATCTGCTGATTCTGACGCGTCTTGCGCAGTCTAATTTCCAAGTTCCCCGCGGGCCAGGAGAACTTCATTTACCGTAACTTTTTTAACACGTCGTAAATCGCAGACAGCTCGAGGATGAGCTGCGTCGGAGAGAGGCGCAGGGCCAAGGAACACTGTCCGTGGAAAGGCGGGCGAAGGAGACGCAATGGCACGAAGCCAAGGGCGAACTTTGTCGCAGGATGTTCGCAAAAGAAACTGGCGCGCGTCGTTCGAGATGTATCGAGATACCTTTTGTAAAAGGCGCCATTGCACAACGACGAATAAAAGTTGAACGTCTCTTTGCAAATATTGTTACTCATCCCGCTACACGTGGCCACGAATACATTTCACCGAAAATCACGCTGCTTCTTCTATCCTTTCCCACTAATATCTTCGAGACGCTGAATTAATTACCGCCACGATAATATTAAATTACGAAATTCCTTTATCCAGTGGGAAGCCTGCATATTAAAGGGCGAATAAATTTCAGGAATAAATATCAACCCCCCTCCTGCACCAACTTTCGATCTTATTAAACTCTTCTTCGATCGCCACAAGGATGCATTATTAATTAAGCTTATCATTCGTTTCGTTCCTTTTTGTGCGCCGATAGTTTTTTGTTTGTCTTTTCCACCTGCACTTCCTTCCGCCATGGTTGACCCGGTCTTTCGTTTTACGTCCTTTGTCCTGCCCGCTGGTTGTATTCGCTTTATTCTTCTCGGTGGTTTCTTTTCCGTGCCCGTCGAGTGTCCGTTGCCACCCTTTTTTTGTCGGTCACCCTGCTAAACGGCGCATAATCGTCTGCCCATGAGCCTGATCCTTTTGTTTCTCTTGGAACAATGCGGTCTTCCTCTGTCTTCGTTCATTCCACAGATGCGTCTGACCGCAGCCTGGCCGTTACTACTTGAGAACTCTTACTAATACTACTCTGAACTCTTTCCAGCGTTCCTGTGTCCCTTTCCCGCTCCATATTCACCGTTTCCTCGCTCCAAGTCCTGTCAACTGCTCCGACCATACGGCGCTTCGCGTAACGTTGAACGCACCTGCTTACGCGGTTTCCTTCTTATGCGACAGGGCAACGAGTATACGTTCTTTAATTGGAAAAAATAAGCGAAAGAAAGTTTGGACCCGCCGCCATCGCGAGTTGAATTTTAAAATTGAATTTTGAACCGAGCGTTTTTTGAATTTTGAGCACCTGAAATGTTTGCCCTTCGTCAAATCTCGATTTTTCAGTGGACACTTTGGAGATAGAAATTAGTAGCAGTGCCGACAAAAAATTATTCATGTCCCAAGAGCTGGCAAAATAAGGACAATAATTAGAAATTTGTGCTAATGGTTGCCAATCTTGTTTACATTATTCTAAAACGAATATGAAGAAAGCGCAAAGAAAGCTTAAAAATGCCCCCATCCTGGGTCGTCCTCCGTTGCCCCGAGCTTTAATGAACAAACAAACACGCGACACGCTCGCGGATGAAACAGGTCAAGCAGGATTCTCGCCTCGCTCGCGCGAAACATACTTTAATATCCTGCCAATTTAATATCGCACAGCGCGGCCGTACCCGCGAGTTTTAATAAAGTGTCGTTCGCGGCGGAAGGTCCGCGAAAAGTGGATGTCTCGCAATTGCATTTTTCCCTCTGCTTTCTCTCTAGTCCTTTTTCCACGTTTTCTGTTTACAGTTTCGCGGTGTGTCGCGTCGCCACGATTTCGTGACCGCTTATTTTCCCAGCTACTCCTGCGGCAGCATGCAACTGAGAGCCCCTGCTGTTATTATATTTAACCAGTGCAAATACTGGCCGCCGTTGCAATCTTAAGACCAGACAACGATACGACCCCGTCTTCGTATTGCAGCCGCGAATACTTCGCTACGAGCCGCGACGTATAACGAGAATATTAGAAGTTCAGGGCAAAGGTCTGTTGTACTGGCGTTCTCTACGATTACAAGCGGGTTTGATGAGACGGCAGACGGCGGAAAACAGAGGTTTCCGGATCCTTTACCTTCCAGGAAATTTAAATACCCCTTCGTCCGGGGGGGGAATGTTTTTGATGGGTAGAAAGAATGGTGTTTCAAAGAGTTACAGCAGCAAAGATGATCATAGTATTGGATGGTTTAGCTTCTACAAAATGATTCGTTGCTATAGACGCAGGGTATATGGAGTTACGACACAAACGTTGTAAATATCAGCGATTATCCAAGCGTTGTAAATTCACCCCTTATTTTTTATTCCGCAATATCGCAAGTTTTAAACCACCCTGTACATGAAACGGATATATAGATGCATCCCCTTGATACGTGGAACTTACTTGTGTAGACAGTGAAAAATAATATTGAATGCAGGTACATTCGATAATATTGTAGTACCGATATCTCAGCGTTTCCACTCAACAGTTGTTTATAAAGCTTAGCAGTGTTTTTGCATTAAAGAAACGAAACGGAGCCTCCTCGAAAATCGTTCTCGCCCGTGATATATCCTCTCACCGCCAGGAGAATCGTGCCAGATTTTAATATACCATCGAGACAGATATAACTCTCGAATCTGGTCGCTTTATCGGATCCAACGCGAGCCATGAGCCCGGACGAAAATTCACATTTAACCGGTCGTTCCTGCCCACGTGCAGCCTAACGTATATCTAATAACAGTATTTTCGTTGCAATTCTCATCTGCGTCCTTATTGGTTTCCAATATTACCCCAATAATTCCTCCTTTCCCCCTGCAGACGGGCATTTTGGTTGCGTGGAAGGATCGTGCCACAAAAGAAAGGACCGATCGCTATCGCTCGAACGGAATGCCCTTCTATCCCGCGTAACGCATCTTCGTATCTACAAATTCCCCGATTTCGTTCCACCCACACCGATATTTCTTAACCACCTCCTTTCTCCCTCCGTCCGCCGAAAGCACGACGCGAAACGTCGTTTCCCGTGGAATTGCGTGGCGCCGCGTCATCGTACAAGGCTGACAAGATTAAGGTCCAGTCTCGGATAGCGTAGCGGTCATATTATTGGAAAATGGAGCCTCGCTATCCCTACGTGCGGTGTATACGAGAAGACCGAGGCAAGAATTGATTTGAAACGCTCGGGCGATGGTCAACTATCCTGGGCGACCCCTCCACGAATCCCGTCGCGTTTCTCGTTGCACCAACGACCACGCCACACGAGCCACCCTCGTTTTATTCCACCCTGGTCCCCTTGCAAGCTCGTGTTTCTACTCGTGTCCAGGGTAGAGCACAGCGGCGGGATGCTGCTGGACCGAGATTAGTGGCTCTAAATCAGCCGCGGAAACGTCGGCCTGTGCGGTCTAACGGGAACCCTGGCCGTTCAGAGGGGGTGAGGGGGATGGGTGGAGAGGGTAGGGGTTCCTCTAACCGTGCAATGATGCAAGGGGTGGAAAGTGGGAGGCTCAGGCGAATAATCTAGGCAGCCGACGGCGCGTGGGATTAAGGAAGTCTGTGGCCTTTCCGAAATCTAAACTACCATCTCCCTTGCTTCGATGAAGTTAGAAAAGCGGCGAGCCTTCCTGGAAATGCACGTGCGTGGAAGGAGAAGGGTGATCAAGGGACCGATATCGTAACGTTTTTTGTTTTTTTTAAGTGAATTAGAGTGATCCTAAGGGGTATAAATGGTTTTGCCATGTCTATTCGGCGACTGGTTTCTTAAGCGAATTTTGTATTTGATATTTAGCGGGACATTGATGTGCGTATATTCAGAGTTTGGATGACGTTTTTGGTGCTTAATACGAAAGAATATATATTAGTGACGAATTAACTTTATTACAGTGTTTACAGACACTCCATTCCACTTCCAGTCAAATCTTAATTTATACAAAAGAAAGCAGCGCAGGTTATGGTATTTCAGACTTTATCAATTCCTCTTATGCACACATAAAATACTGCCAAATACTCTATACATATTACCTTGCATCCAATCTTAATCAGTATAATTGTTATTCACTCCAATTGCGTAATGCAATTCCTGTTATTTACAGTTCTCAGCTTGTACCTACCACGAGTAAAGCTTGTCCATACCACCCGTTCCCGCCCCAAACTTCTACCCCATTCTGTTGCTTCCGTTTACCAGGCAGAATTCACGTTCCGTTTGTTTAAAGACTCCGGCAGGGCGCGTTTCTATTAGTATCAATCATCTGCGGCATTAGCGGGCTTAGAGGCACGGGCCGAGGGTGAAGTTGTGCCGCCGAATTGAAATATCATTTCAGCCAACGTGCACGTAGATCCGTTGATCCGATGGCTTGGCTGTGAAAATTTTCTTCCTGCCCGCCGTGCCGTTGTGAGGATTTATCGGGGTGGATAAAAGGAACGACGGAAGATTCGTGGCCGGATCGTCTTTTTGGTGGAGGACTGGCTGGAACGTCGACCGGCCAAACCTAACGGCCAAAAGTAGAGAACGGGTGAAAAAGAAGCACGAGGGTGGCCTGCCTGTGCGAATGTATGTGAAGAGAAAAAGGAGAGACAGAGCTGGGAATAATTTTTGAGAAAATACATTTTTCCAGCCCTTATTTGCGGGCGGGATAGCCATCCGTTCTCCGGACCATATACCGCGCAACGATGGCGTCTGGCATCGCGGAAGGATAAAGCGATTCTCTCTCCCTCTTTCTCTGCAATTTTTTATCTAAATGCTTTCGCCTCCCAGGGTTGGCTCGTTCGGGGGCGACAATGGGTGGTATCGTTGCCCCGGGGCAACGCTGCACACCGATGCATCGAGGGGGTGGATCGTGGGGAGCGAGCTCCAGAGAATTATCGGCCACTCCGTGGTCAATTGTATAACGGTTTTAACTACTTTTTCAAGTAAAACACAATGCCTCGCTCGCAGTTCCTTGTTCAATTTCGAACTTTTCAATTTAATCTTCGGTACGCTTGACTTTTTTTATAATCCCTTTAATATTTCCAATGATTTGCCACGAATTAGTACAAAGAAGTCAGAGTAAACGGCAACTTAATAGTACAGTCATTAATAAAACAAATAATACATTTCTGCAACTTTGCGTACGGTTGGTTAGGTTTAACAGAAAAAATGTTCCACAAACGACACGCGCGGCCCATTAGGACACTTTGCATACTGTGTAGGACGACGGAAACGAAGGTGGTCGCAATATTTTTCTCCCCGTGTATTTGTATCCGGTTTCGCTTTCGCTCAGCTGCCTTCGAACTTCAAGTTTCCGAGGTTTAATTTCGCCGGTGCGATAAGACAAACGATCGGTCATAACTTAATATCCGTCTCATTTCCATACGGTGCGGTGCCGCTATTTATTACACTTTGGCAACGCCTGCAGACAGCCAATTGCGTGCATCTAAGAATGGCTCGCGACCCGTGATTTATTTCAACGGCGTGTATGATCCCGCCGACAAAATGGATTCGTTCGTGTGCCGGCACGATCCGCTGCAAATTTTCGATACCGTATACAGCCATGACAGGATAAATTAGACAGATAAATTAGTTCGCGACTTCTACGGTCATCGCTCGATCCCATATCGATCAGTCGCTATTTTAAATCGTTCTCGGGACCGTGCGAAAATTAATATCCTTCTCGGCTGAGTAATGCGGTACTGTAAATCTTTAAAAAGCTACTGTAATCTACATACGTGCATACGTACGTGTCTGCATTTCCACGGTGAACATTTGTCGAATACTTATTATCCCTGTTAATTTGGAGTAATCACTCTGATAAACATTTTCTATTTTCAACTATCGAGAAACGAACCCGAAATGTGCGAAATAAAATTCAATCAACGGTGCACAATACCTCGACCTTTCCAAATATAATGAACTTCTCAACGAAAGTACATAATGTACCACGTGGCGTATCAAATGCCCTTCTCTCCGAAGGCTCCTTGAAAATTCTTCAACATCGCTAAAAATTGTTCAGTTCTGAACGGTCTCGACAAAGCACGCCACCCTTCACGAAAACGACAGCCCCGGCTATACAATCTACCAGAAGAATTAAATCCCATTTGATGTCGCCTATTGCGACGCCGGCGCCGTCTCGACCTACTTCGTTTCCTTTTACGAGTCCATAAAGAAGCGCGACTTTTCCGTTTCGTGCATCACGCACGATTTCACGGCTGTTCGTGCTTCGTTCGTCCACGTTGTTGCACGTATTAATCGAGCAGAGACCCCGACGTTGTCCCGCCTCAATATAGACAATTTCACCGTCACTCCGTTGTTGACGTAAGGGTGCTCGAACGGTAATCCCTGCCTCGTTCTCGGAATCGTATTTTGTAAGCAGGCAGGGAACAAACGTTCTAGGAGAAAACAGTCCTCGCGGAGAAAATGGTCGTCGCGAGGTCCCGATGCAGTTATTTGTCGCGACCTTTCCGTCGAGTGCAAAGTTCAACTGCTGAGCTTAACGAGGTCGTGAAATACAAGCATCCATGCAGAGCAACAGAGAGTGCTTGTCTTAACTGGACTTTCATCCCTCTCTACGTACTCCCGCGTTTCATCGTTTCACTCCCTCTATTTGTTCCCTCCGTTGGTCCCGTTCTCACGCGCGAACCCCCTCCGGGTTTGGCACATTCGCCGGGAGCTCGTGTTTTCCCTTTGGAGAATGGAACATTCCGACGTAACGAGAGAAAATAGTGCGGTGAACCCCCGCTGGAAAATTCCCAGGAACAATGAGTGCTCGATGTAATAATCGAAGTTGAGAAATTCGAGGTATTTGGCGATCTCCCCGGAGAGCGAAAGATATTCACTCATCGTGTACGAAATATCGATCAATCGACTGTGTAGACGGGGTCTCACCAAGACCCTGAGTCTTAATTGAGAAAGTCGAAGAAGATAGAAATCTCGAGACTTGGTCTTGAATTAGACGATCGATTGAGAGGTACCTAGTAGTATACGGTGTTTAATAAATTTTTCACAGGAAATTATTTATTTGACGAGGGATTGAAATAAACGTAAAAACTGTGCTCACCTGTGACATAGTTAATTTACGGTTGCTATATATAGAATATTTTTGCTTTTAACTGACACAGAAAGGGTATTCTTTCCCTTTCTTTTAACTTGGCTATTCTGCACTGTCGTATACTTTATTACCAGATTTGTATTATACTTCCAGATAACACCTAGCTGACGTAAAATTTATACAGTGCCTGATACAGCACACCGAATGTACTTTCAAAATGGTCTTAGTAATTACAAACAAGAAAGTAGTATTTTTTTTTTATTACGCAATTTCATTTATGTAATTATGAGGCATATTCCAGTTTTAGTACCTATCACGGTTTCACGACAAATACGGTATAAAATGTGAGAAACCTAGTTCACTGTTCTGCGTGTTACTGAAAAATGTATTCGAGGTGTTAAAAAGTTCAACGTTGAAGATCACACTTTGTGGTATTATTTTTGATAGGTCTCTCGTTCGCGATAATGTGGATATTTGACTTTGGATAAAAAGTCAGAGTTGCGCGGAGTTCTAAACTCTCTTGCCGCCTGACATCAGGGAACAATAGGTGTCGAAGATGTTCAATTTTTCTCGGTACTCTCATCCGTATTAAAGCAGTGCGCATCTGGCTGAACGAGCTGCTCCCTTTTATGCACACAGTGTTTATGTCTACATTATGCACCTCGT
Organism: Nomada fabriciana; assembly: GCA_907165295.1. Classification (NCBI taxonomy): domain Eukaryota; kingdom Metazoa; phylum Arthropoda; class Insecta; order Hymenoptera; family Apidae; genus Nomada; species Nomada fabriciana. Next base: position 8,283,736 of record OU015693.1, on the reverse strand, counting down.
TTCCAGTCACAAAGGTGCGCAAAGAACGAAGCACTGTAATCATTTGAGGGAAAAAAACCATTCGACTGTTATAATCTCGAAATTTTTACTTCAACATTTTAAAATTATTAAACGTTGGAAACAAGTTACGTTGCGCGATGAACAAATGCGTTGACCAGTGCAGCAATTCGAGATAAATAACTGTGGCAACTTCTTTGCATAGCTACAAAATATTTGCGGAATTATTTCTCAACGGGCTTCCAGTGTTTCCACTGTTTTCGTGCCGAAAATCAAGGTAAACTAAACATTGCGATCTGTGGTTAAAAAATGTTACGAATAATATCGATAACAATATTAAATGCCCGTAAATACCGTACAGTTTCGCATGGAATGGAACGGTAAAAATATTCGGCTCTAAATATTCCACTATCGAGATCGTTAATATAAAACGTTTCACATTCTGTCGTCAATGAAATACGAAAGCGCAACTGGATCGACTGTGTCTTTAATCATTTACCTTACTTTCATTCTGTATTATGTACATTTCCCTTATTCATTTGTTCATATTTTCGTAAACGAAGACGTCCCAGTGTTTCTTTGAAATGATAGCTGGAACAAATAATAATAATACATGCGTCTAAAACGTATGCAAAGGAGATATGCAACAGAATACGGTGGTGCATTGGTGAAACTTCCTCGGGACTACTACTACTTTGTGGCCATGGCAACGAGTGCCAACTATTTTTCTGTTCCTCACCCTTACAAGCGCCATTTAACCCCCAGCTAACTTCTCATACCGCCTCCTTTCTTGTCGACCTTCAGTCTGGATTCCTGGACACGGGACACATATCTTTCTTTTGTGGAACCCTTTCTGAAACGCCACCCTCTTTGCGGCCCAGACTCCACAGCTATTCGCGAAACACTGAATAATACGATTCCAGGCTTTGCTGTTAAGCAGACACTGTTTGATCGGAAGTGACTGTATCTGTTATAGGGGCTGCATTAGACACATAATATGTTACTGAACTTGTGAAATTTTTGTGCAGTTATGCTAGGAATAATAGTTTCACGAAGATATATTTTATTTCATCGTTTTCCGGTACCATTGAACAATTCGTCTGTTGCGCAATTTCATTGTGGCAATGTATTCGTTGTACTATGTATACGTGTAACCAATTGTGTCGGCAGAAATAATTTGGAAATACGAAATAATTTGGAATTATTACAATTTTCGAGTACGATAGAAAAATGCAACTGCAGACGTTTAATAAAAGAATTACAAAAAGTGAAACATGATTGCTAAATTCTCTAAATATATAATATCTCATTGTAATTGTTATTCCTGCCACGATTTTACAAATAAAATATCACTTTGATTTTTAATATTGAATTGAAAAACGTTTTAAACAGTTACTTCATAGTGTGTGTTAATCAATCTGCGCTAATGGTCTCACTTGAAAAATTCACTTTACGTGTCCATTACCACGAATCGACAAGTAGTACCTGCTCTTCGGATTTCTTTTGACCCTTTCGACTCGCAACAATCGCATGCTTTTACATCGTCGACACTGCATCGAGTTCGTCCTAGACGGGTTCATACTCGATGGGAAAAAGGGTCACATTTAAGTGGTAGATTCAGAGCGATTGAAAGTGGGCTCAGATGAAAAAGGGGTCTTCAAGGTAGAAGTGAACTTAAATTCCTCGAGAGGGTTACACGATGAAGACGACAAGAAAAGAACCGGACGTCGATACAGAGTGCTGTTTACGCCATCACCTTTCTTGTGACTTTCATCTTCCACGCCCCCTTCAATCTCGTTCTTTCTTTTTGCCCTTTTTTTGTTTCAAGTTTTTAACCACCCCTCCACGAATATCGTTTCACAAGAATCGCGTTAGCTTGTTCCCCTGAATAGCTCCTTCGAACAGCGAATCACCTGAAATAGCTTTCGTCTTCTTTTTTATACTCGGTTCGTTCTTTTTATTTTTTTTTGTACAACACCAATAAACAGTGTAGAAGGTCTGACGGGGACAAACAATACTGTCCGGACGATTTTTGTATTATTGTCGAAAACGTTCGAGACTCATATAGTTGATTGAACCCGTTTTTAATCAGTGATATTACATACCTCGCAAGTGACTCCTGGAAACAATTTTCCTGCCGACCTGATAAATATCGACAGCGTCGCAATATTTAACTTCCACGCGATTTTTAATGCAGCCCAGCACTTTGCAAATTAATCTTCTGCCACTCGAATAGCTTCGTCGAACATGATAGACGTTTGTACTCATTTGAATGGAAACGACAGCAAGATTAAAAAAATTGTATCAAAGTGAAAATCACTTTAGTAGTGTACGTCTACAAAATTCGGTGGCTACGCAAAGTGGTGATGGAAAAAAAAATTGTATTATATATTTCGCAAACTTTTGCACATCACATTTCCTATTTTCTCCAGCCAAGGCACTGCTCGTTTCATTTATCATTTCACCGATATTTCACATTACGGTAATACGTTTTCCTCGATAATTATAATTCCACCAAATTTTCATATCTATATAGATGCGGTACGTCACAGTGCAATGCAAATCGATTGCGCATCCGTGGAATATTGTTCATCTAGAATTACCTGTAGGATTCGTTATCGCGATACGAGAATTTCCATTCCGATCGTCGTGCACGTCACAGCCGGACAAAACATGGCATTTTCCACCCGGTAGATAAAAGAAAGTTTGTAACCAGCGAGTCTGCCAATCCTTGTGCACGAAAAAATTCACCAGCCACGTACGAGACGCGAATACCAGAAAATGTTGGCGGTATCGAGCCGCCTCCGGGTCGGAATTTCGTTTTCGCATAAAACTTTATCGTCGGATCGGAACGCTTGCGTGTAATATCTGACAAACGGCGAGAAATACCGACGCCTGATCTGGCATTTTTTTTATTAGACGCGAACACGACAACGCAAGGAGATATCCTTACTCCTTTTACCCTTTTCTTTGTGACGGATTTTATCCGAAAAAATGTCGATCATGTATCGCACGATTTCTTTCGTTCTTCTATTTTAACACGGCGACAGTTAGGCACTGTCGGCGACAATTTGTATACTTCGTTTTTGTTTGTCCTTCTAATCTATCATTCAGCGACAAAAGATTATTCTAACGACAGGTGTAAAATTCGTACGGAATGGGAGCGTTCCTCCAATTGAATACCACTTTTAGTCAGTTCATATATGCAGAGAGAAAGAGAAGAATATATTCCCGAATGATTCTCGAGCGTAAAACGACGTCATAAAAAAAATCGTAGAGCAGTCTGGGATTATTAAGAGAAAATATAAGTGGCAGCTGCATCTTAGACGTCTTGTTGCAGTTTTTACTTGCAGCAACTGACTATTCCACACATGTGCACGATCGTGTATTATGCGTGCAGCTGAATCGTACTATGCACCTCGTCCAAGCTATCCCGTGTATTCACGTGTATCCGCGTTCGCGAGATCCGCCGCGGAATTCTTCCACCCCTGGAACCATATTCCGCTGTGCCACCCCCCGTTTCCATCGAGCAAAATTGCGGCGTCGTATCTGACAAACTTTCCATGCTGCATTTACATGCGTGCACGCCGTTGCACGTAAAGTGATTCCGCTGTTACTAGGTAGACGTGTTTCATGAAGATCGCTATAGCCACCGGTGGAAATCTAGAAACGACCCTTCTTTGCCGATTTTATCTATCCTGAAAGTAAAGTAGGGTTTTTGGTTACGTTCGCGTAAAGGGAAGTACACGAAAGAAGGTGTAAGTATGCGTTGTAATAGCCGATATTGTGTACTTGCGCTTGGAACTGTAGTATAGGTATGATACTTCTGCTATTATAGGATTTTTCTGGAACATTTCCTTGCATAAATAAGTAAGTAGGTATTGCGGGGTATAATGTTCTAATGTGGTTAAATAATATCGGAGTCTTGTACTATTTAGTATATTATCGCAATGTCACATTGTATGATCTGTGTATGTACTCTATTGAATTATTAGGGATATAAAGCTTGACCTGAATATCTCAAGTCCATTAGGGCCATCAACTCAGTCTCACAAATTTATGATACGTCAATTGCAATTACTCTATGAATGGCCAATATGCTCGAAATGCATGCTTGCGGAATATTCACGAAGCACTTTGGTAAATGAATGAATGACAAAGGGCGAGACCTCTCGTTCAACTATGCATTTATATGAATTCATTTGTATTTATTCTTCGAATTTATTCAGTTCCGATGATAAAAATACTGGTATAACGACGTGACTCCGTCAATTTCAGAATCGAAAAGAATCTTACGTCCGTTCCGATAGACACATGTACCTTCAGATATCGCGAACATGATTGTACAAAATGTTCGGGTGCTGCTTAATTAGTATAACTATTAAGGAATCTTGTTTCTCGCGATCACGATAAAAACGCGTCACGTTTCAGCAACTTCCAACGTGTCACGCGAATCTCTCTGGCCCCCTCTCACAGTTATTAACATACTTGAAAGTGTTTTCGCGTTCGCGTCAGATAACTTCATCGTTAGTTAATTTATATATGCTGTCCGGAGAATTAATTAGCCGCGTGGAACGTAGAACGCTACTAATGTAATATGTTGCGTCTAATGCCGTGGCTGAGAGCCGATGTCAGTATTATGTTCTATACGATCCTTGACGACACTCGATCATACTAACAATGACTGCTTATTCTGTTTCAGGTAAGGATCTAAATTTCGCCAGTAATAACGCCGGTGAGTGTCCATCTAACAATATAACATTACTATCGCATGCATTCGTATTTTGTGTTAATGTTACTGTTCTGTGTTTATTGTAATATTTAAGCCTTGACGTGGGAGGAATTAATGAATATGTGTGCACACTGCAGTGCTTCTTTGTGTTATCAATGTTCATACGAATATTAACAGTTTAACCCTCATCACTGATACAAAATGTGAAACTATGAAGAAGCTCAGCAATTGTCTTAGCACTGTACCTTTATACTGAAGTTTCATAAAGTTATGAAATATAAACGTTCGGAATGATATATTCCGGTGAAAATGTGAAAATCCACTATAGCACTGTAATCTGTAACACAGTACTGCAATTTAGTACAGAAATTTCATTAAACAATCCACAGAGGTGATTAAAATGGCTGTCACTAAATTATTCCGTTAAAGTGGTTATCGCGAAGTAAATCTTAATTCACTGGAAAATGGGTATCGTCGGTAAAATCTCGGTCATTAATTTATTGTCTACTACGTTAGTATTTCTGAAAAAAGAAAAATGGAACTTTCCCCTCTAGGAAATGGGAATAAGTTCCAGCACGATAAGGTGAATCTATTCAAATCTGCTTCTCTTTTTTCCGTGTCTCGCGACTGCAATTTCACCCCGAAGATTTTCCGTGCACCGCTGACAAAAGGGACACGGGGGCAAGGGAAGATTTACGTACATTGTGGGACAGAGAAACGTTCACTGTAGGAGGTTGAGGAAAAGATGCGGAAGAAACGAGAGAGGTATTCTTTCGAAAAGTCCATTTTCAGTAATGCGTGAAGCCTGGGTTTCCCGTCGCACCAACAGAAATAGATCGAGATTGGGAAATGTACCGAGATAAGGACGACAAATTGCAGAAACAATCTGGATGATTTGGTCTTGAGTAGCGGGTAATGAAAGGAAGATGAATGTTGCACAGAATTCATTCCCCTGCGAATTCCGTCCGATGCATTTTTTGTGGCTGATATTATTAACTGATGAAAGATATGCTCTGTAGAACAGAGTATTCCCATTCTTCGAAAATGTACAGCACTAATCACACGAAAGTTGAATAGATAATATGAAATTTAATATAAAAATAGCTGAATTTAATTTAATTAAAAATAGTTTAAATATAATTGAAATATAATTAATCGAAAGTAATATACATAAAAATTGAATACAAAATGATATAAAAAGTTTCTTCGATAACTCTTCCATTTCTTTGCATCGATTATCTCAAAATCACGAGTACAATAATCACCATAATCTCACCACTCACATCGAAACTAACACTAACCCTTTCTTGAAACAACTTTCCAGAATAAATTTCTTTCACGAGAAATAAAAATTGTATTAATAAATTCCCCAATCTTCGCGTATCATTTGCCTAATCAGAAATTCAGTGGAACGTGTGTCGCGTTTCGACTGAGCACCGAAAAGAATCGGAAGCAAAGGGTAGCTCGAGTAAGAGAACGCGGGCGTTCGTTCGCGAGCGTAGTTTCTAGAGCCGGAAGAACGGAGAAGAGAGCTGTGGGACGTAGCGAGATAAGGTCGGTAAATTGCAGGCAATCTGGCTGATTAGGCTGCACGCTGGTAATCCTACAGGTTCCAAGGGGTAGCAGGGCCACGACCTATAACAGCCTTCAACCCCCTTCGACTTGTATTAGCCGAAGAAACGAGGAAGGATGAGACGTGGGAGAAACGACCGCTAGCATAGCTACGTTCGTACCGTTCTAAGAGATTAGGGGATTCTTTGGTAGGAGGTGGGCGAATAAAGAGGTGCAAGCCCTGCTCCTGAAACAGGGCACCGTAGTTTTTTCTTTCTTCGTTTCGTCCGTTTCATATGCGATTACTTGACACACCCGGGTTCTGGGTTTAAACTGGATTTTTCGGTAACGTTGGTAGATTGGGGGAATTTAGCGTTTCATCGTAGCATAGGAATCGTTGGTTCGTTTTCTTGCATTTTGACGGAGGATTTTAAATAGAATTGTAGGGAGAATATAATTTAAGGTATTTAGGAAGGATAGTTCTGTAATTGGTTTGGTAAAAGTTGAGGCATTTCAAATTCGTTTGTAGAAGGCGATTATGCTTTTATGTAAATAGAAAGTAAAAGGCTGTGAGAAATAGTATTTGTTAAATTCGAGATGAAACACGGAGTATCTGGGGATCTATGTCAATTAATTGTCGTATTTAATTTTTGTTTCATCTTTTTGCCTCAGATTTACATTTCGCAACGTTTGTGTAATGAAAGAGATTGAAATTACTTTACTTAGCAGTTCTGTATCCTCGGCTAAGCAATTCTGATTTAATGTAATTTCGTTTAATACTGTTGATGATATAATTGAGTTATTTAATTTTTTCCTTCTCTCTCTCTTCGGCAGACAATTAATGCTGTCTCATATTTTGTAATAGTGCTCAATGAAAGAAAGTTCTTGTCACATATGTAATGGAAAGAAGAAATTGGAATTTTTCGCTACTCAATCGTGGTCCAGGATTTCGTCGAAATTCCAGCAGGATTGAAGTGTACTTACAGTCCTTTCACAAAACTAATCCATTCGTCTCTTTACTCTTTATCCTTCATTTACACGTAAGGCCTGCATAAAACGTTACTTACCTTGAGTTTCGTTTTCGCTCTACCTTTACCAGCTTTATCTTCCTCTTTAGCGAACCAGTTCGCGTCTGTATACCTTATACAGATATTAAACTTAAGACTCATTGCTAAGCTCACATTCAATTTCGAGTTTAAAACCGCATTCTTGTTAATATTTATATCGTAGTCTCTTTTAGCTTGTTTCAAACGCAACAAACGTTCGATCCTGGTATTAATATTCTTTTCGATTGTCTGGGACAGATCGTGAATTGGAATTGACACCCGACATCGATGCGAAAATAGCGAAAATGAACGACGAAGAAAAATTCGACGTGGCAAAAAATTTGTCGAAATTTCGAATTCTCGTGACGTTTCCTGTGATCCGTTCGGGGGGAAAAATGCGTCGAGATAAATCGGTGGGATCTATTTTTTAATCGCAGCGACAAATTATAAAGTGCACACGTGCAAGCGCATTCAGTTCCACACCGGTCCACAAATATAAGGATAAAATATGATAACGCAGCTGGGACAATTTAATCTGAACGGGTGAATATCCAGACAATTTAAACTAAACGTACGAATTTCGATCGTCCATTAATCAAACCGTATACTGTAATATCATTCTAAACATCATCGCTCTTTGCACAACTAAAATCCAAATATGCATTCACGAAATAAATTCCCGGTCAATAATATCGTCCCATTTGAGAAGATGTTTACAAAAAATATTGTCGCCACAGTTTCATTCATATCCTGGAGATATAAACGAAATTACAGTTGACCATAATCTTCCATTAACTCAACCGCACTTTTCCCCGCACTCACGACACAGTCTGGTTGAAAGCGGGGAAAAAAGAACGAGCATAGGATCCATAAGCGGAAGTGGGTAATAGAATTTTGGAACGAGTAAAACGGGAAGCATGGGATGAAGAGAAAAACAGCGAACGATGAACAACTGGGAGAACGAGGGGACAGACATAGTAGGGCGGTGGAGGTAGGGCGAGAAACATCGTCAACTCGACCACGTCTACCGTGGGATTATCGTGGGTGACAAAGGGATTTGAAAGGGGCGGCGTGGAATTGGATTCTGCGAGAAACACAAGCGGCACTCGAAAGCCGCTTTGTGTCTTTCATATAATAATTATTTACGAAATTGTCGTGAAGCTGCGAGATATCGAGTAGCTTTTGATGACGGATATATCTTCGGGAACCGATAGAAATCGTTGTAGGTTGCCGCGTGTCCCATAATTATTCTGATTCGACTGAATTAGAACCCCTATGCCCTCTGCCTTCCACGCCTCTTCGCCTACAATTCTAGTTTTCCTCCTTTTTTTTTTACCATTTCCCCCTTTTGTTCGTACTTTCGTTGTCGGCCTTCACCTGCCTCCGTACTTCACCTGGTCCAGCATTTTCCGTTTCTGTCGCCGTTTGTAGTGCGACGCGCGGAGCGTATGGAAAATGCCTGCGTGCAGTTCCCCCTTTTTCCTATTTCATTCTTTTTTCCGTAGTTGTGGTTTAATTAGAAGTCGAGGAATTAAAACGAACGAAACGTGCCGGTGTTGTATGCCACGCCGGTACGTAGCCATTGTTGTTTCCTCTTTCGGATTGCCGTGCAAGCATCGTCGTGGGGACCCTGCAATTTGCGAAGAACCCTCCCACCGACTCGCGGTTTTCTTTTTTTTTTTGTAACGTTTTCAAAAATTAATATGTTCGTTGGACTCGCGGACGCTTTGAGTTGCGCGCGTTCCTTTGCTGCAAACCTTTTTTACCTCTTATAGTGAATTGCCCCGGGAGAATAATTGGGAAAAAGAACTGTGTAAAGAATTTGCACACTCGTACATGGTAGATGTATATATATTTATTTTCAGACTTACTCTGCTGGAACAATTTATATCGTACAATTTACCTTGAGACAGATAACGTTTTCAAATAGTATTATTTGCAAGGGAATAATTACCAGCAGTAGAATTCTGCCCCTTAAAGTACCTACCGATACGCTACCTAATTTGATGAATATATTTCGAATTTCTCCATCGTGGATTTACATACATACACAGTATGTCAGAATTATTGCATAAGCAGCCAGCCACTTTGCTCGTCGAACCTCTTGTCTATCTCGGTCTCTATCGCCATTTACCTAGCCCTGTGCGAAATCAGCGGCGACAGAGACACAGCGAAAATGCATGCACACCCGGGAATAAATGGGAAAAAAGTGTAGAACGTACGAGGAGACCGGTAACAACGAGAGAACGTGGCCGGAACAAATGTGGCTTTCAATAAGCGGCGTCGCTTGAAGCGGGCGACGCTTTCGTCTGCCGAAGCTACCCCCTACCGTTTCTCTTTATTTCCCTATCCGGTTGCCACGCGGTCAAATTTGCTCGTCGTTACGTGAAGTGTAACACGAGGAAAAAGTCGTTGAAATAAGAGAGCGTATCACTCTCTGGAAAACAGAGACGAGGGAGTTGGAGTGGTTACGGGGGTGGTTGCTCGTACATGCGAGCGTATCGGCCGAATTATCGAGTGGTACGCTACGGTTTTATGCAGATTCACCTGCAGAACTGGCGCCAGCTTCGGAATTAATGCCGGTCAGATAAATGTTTCGCGGTTTTTCTGCTGAATTATCGTACCCCCGGGCGCAACAAAACGTTTCGTCCCGCTGCGGAACATGTTTGCACAGCGTGTGCACGACCCAGCTTACGGGTTGGATGTTTGCGGGCAAGTAGTATAAATAGGTCTTTGTCAGAATGCCGGTGCAACCAGCGAGTTGTTTGAGGAAGCAATATTAGAGACCAAAGAAAGGAGCAGAAATAGGAAGACAGGTGGAAAATATATTTAGAAACCACTTGGCATATGTACATGTAGCTGGCAGTTGTGTGGCGAAGTAGTATGGGTGAGACTTGGGACGGACAAGTAGTACAGGCAACAATTAATCCGGCGTTCGATTGTTGAATAAAAATTTCGTTATCTTCATAAGAGTACCTTTTCCATCAGGACAAACATGTATTTTAAATTGAAAAAGGAATGGCATGTGATTATTATGGTTTATATGATCGATAAGAAATGATTCAATTATCAATCGGTGGAAAACAATTGTTTTATCATCTACATATATGAGTAAAACGAGTTATTTCTTCGTGCTGAATATTTTCGATTAGCGAAATACAGTCGGGATTAACTTTTAATGTCGAACAATTCAACGAGGGTACACAGAAGTTTCCTCGTATACTAGTACCTTGCTGGTGTTTAAAGGACTATGACTATTTGCACACGCTGGAACGTTGCTACTGCACGTGCCAGCGTTTCGTACAACCACTTTACTATCGGATTTATATTATATATGTGTGTCCTGTTCAAAGTTTCGTACGTTGCCGCTCTCTTTGTGTACTTCTGAAATGTGCGTACGCTTCCAGCACGTGCAAGGTGCGCAATATGGAAAAGAATAGCCAGAAATCACTGTTGTATCATGTCTAAAACTATTTTATTTCAAATTGAAGTACTCGTCAACAAATCACCTTTCCAAAATATGAAAAAATAGGAATGAAACTTGATTGAGGTGAGGGAAAAATTGAAATTCCGTGTTGTTGATTTTGGTGAAGTATTTTAATTTCACTTTGAATAAATTCCGCATATTAATAAGTCTATGTACATACTTGTGTCAAATTTTAAACAAACGTTTCATCCTGTGTATATTTAAATTCATCGAACGTTCCGTCGCTTACGACATGTAGAGGGGACAGATTTTAGGAAAATGTTATCTTTCTGTTACGAAATGTTATCCCTGGAAAATCTTGTCCCCACGATAGTTACGTATACCTACCGGGATTTTACGCGAACAGCACGGTGACACGCGCAGGCAGCAAAACATGAAAAACACACTAGAATAAAAAAGTAAGCCAAGCTTACTTCGTCCTATTGTCTGAATTATTGCACGTGATTCATAAATATCAGAAGTGCACAGAATTTATTAGTAAACAGATTTATTAACACAGAAAAGAATTCATTCATTTGCCCCCTACGTTCCTTAAAGTAACGTCTGATCAAAACTGTCTTGTTCCACTTAACAGCTGTACGCTCCAGTCCGCGTCTCCTAGCGAGCTCTGGTTAATGACAGTTTCTCCTAGGAAAACATGAAATCTCAGTGTTAAAACAAGCAACGTATCTCATTGTTGAAACAGTAAATATACCATGCTCGTCATTATCTGCCAGTTGAGTAAAATAATATGTTGGGAGATATATTATTAATTAAATTCATTCACGACAATATTTTACAGATTATTCTCGAGCTCTGTCTTCGTCGTTGCATGTCTGACATCATTTTCAGCTTCGCTTTTCGCTAGTCCGTTTTCCCAGTTCCGACTGCAACCACTGCACTGGTTTCCCCGCACCTCATCTTCTCTCTGGTCTAACTCCCGTCTGATATCTTGTCTTCCGTCCCGCCTTCTCGTAATCTGTATCCATGCTGCCGCCCATCGCGCACGTTAATCGTATAGTTTCCCAGTTTCGTGTTTCCTATGGCAAATGACGATGATCGGGTCACTAAGTAGGACTTGGCATTTGGCACGGCTGGCCGTTATACTAACATCCGGTGGTTACATGGCGTCTGCTATTACGGCGAATGCAATGATGTTGAATTTCTCGCAACCTCGTCAGTTTGCAGTGTAGAATGTCTCCGTGCGAAAATTGCCAATTTGCTGATGGTGTTCGATGGGTTTAAGATAGATATGTAATGAAATTAGAGTCCTAAATATACACGCGTTTTGTATTTTGTATCCTCAGGGTTTTTAGACGACAATTTTTACTCAAGAAAAAATGCTTGACTTCACAGTTCACAGTAAATTTATTAACCTGTACTGAATATAACACAAGATTGTAATTGTTAATGTAAATTAACAATTGCAATGTTTGAAATTTATTGGGAACTGGATAAAATGTCAGATTTCCATTAAATTTACAATTTGGTACGTTGGAGTCAGAAGTAAAAAAGGCAAATTGTAAAAAACACTTAAATCAATTTACAACGTGTTATGTGATTTTCACAGCCATTGGCAACTATTAAAGGATGATACTCGAACGAAATTGTATGGCAAATAAGTTGTCAACAAATTAAACGATAAAACTGAATGTTATTTATTCTAAAAATCGGGATACTGGCAGGTACAAATTTACGCGATCTCGACCACGACAAAAGCCAATACTCGTTCCTACGATAATTGATCGAAAACTGTTTTTTCGTCATTTATTTTCATGTCCCATGGACACGCAGCGAGTAATAACAACAAGAAACAAACACAAAAGTAAAAAAAAATGTATACACAACATATTTCATATGTATGTATCTTAATTTATAAAATAAAAGGAAGAGAAGCAATAACGCTGCGCGGTTGTGTACACAGTGTACAGACAACCAGTTCACGAATACCTTTTTTTGGAACGTAAAAACAATACCAAAAAATTGATAAAAGACCACGACCCGTCCAAGTTTATTTTCCATTGGTTGCAATTTACCATTGCAACAAGCATTTATCCATTTCAAGAGCAATAAATGTAAAATATCTGCAATTTTTTACAATTTGGATTTGTGAGACTTTAAATATTGTTAATTACTAATCAGTATTGCGATACACCTTCCTGTTATATTGCTCCAAAATAAATCCAACAATATTATTTAATTTTTTTTACGGAGTACATACCTACATTTCGACATATCCTGCAATAGCGAAATTCGAGTATATACTTTTTTCTGGGCTTTTGGATAACACTATGAAAGATATCTTACACATTTTCATATTTCTCCCTGAGTCTGCCTACATTTATTTCTATATTTAATTGCCCTAATTTATTTCTACACTTCAGTTTATTCAAAACGATTTCGAATGAATGTCAAAAATGAAGGTGATCTTTCAATACTAGTCGCAAATTTCTTCAAGTAATAATTATTAAAGAAACGAACTATCCTCACGATAAACCATGGAAGCTATGGGAATATCGAGCTTAAATTTATGTCTCGATATGTTGGAAATCCGTGCATGTTCTACAAAACTGGAAACTTATTTCTAATCCAATCTCGATCTTTCACGACTTTTGTCGCCCTCGAACCGATCCGAAATACGTTTAACCTGTCGGCGATGGAATCAGTCGAGCCCTGCCACGAAATACCTTCCTCGTAACGCATTTTCACTTTCGTCTGGTGAATATTTTCGCGATCTTAATCAAGTTGCGTAATTTATTTGCGTACACCCCAGGCAGAATTAGTGGCACGCGATTGTGGCGGCTTGAAATTAATTGAAACCAAGCATGTTAAGGTCTGGCAGATTTCGATCGGGCATGGTGTAAGGATGTCGATTGAAAGAGTGATACGACTTACCGTCTGTGATATCACCTGACTTTGTTATTACGTTTCGTGGAGTATATTTTAAGTAGATTGTGTAGTGTTTAGTCAGACTTATTTTGGTACAAATGTTATCGCTGCTTTAAGAGGACGACGGTTCGTGACGGCTCGCTATAATTAAGTCACTTTGTAGCTTTGCTCGTGGCATTTTATCGTTGCTAGTCAATCGGAAAGATTTTCGGATACAACTGATAAATAGGTTTGAATTATAGAATTAATTAGTGGAGAGAGGTGTGAGATTGATATGTGTGAAAATCGGTGTGTTCTTTACGGTTGCAGTATGTAATAAAATACTGACGTTATTGTACAATTTTATTATTTACGATACATAATATACAAGATATGAAGGCAAGCAGGAAATTAAAAGACGCTGGTATTAAAAATAAAATACTTCCATATTTACTTTTAAAAAGTACATCAAATACAAAGCATAACTAAATGCAAAAGTTATATCAATAATGTAACATTTATAAAATAACGAAATATTGAAAAATGTGTTTGCTACATTTGTAATATTCCACGGAAACTGTCGCTCGGTTCTAAAAATTGTGTAATACTTACTCGATAGGTGCACGGTTCAGGAATACCTGCACGACCGATTCCCAATATCTAGACGTAAGCAATAGAAGCTCATTGGAGTTATCTCTGATGGAAGAAGAAACGATTTGCCGGCGGCCACGGAAACAGTGAGTTTCCAATGCCAAGAAATGATCCTTTTTGTCGGCGATCCACCATTCGTATTTGCTATCCTGCTTTCTCAAATTTAACGTAACTCCGGGGCATAAAGAGTGATAGGGAAGAGATAGAGCAGCAAAAATACAGAAGGGCAAGGGTTTGAGAAATAAGAAAGAAAAGAAAAGTAAGCCAGACGCATTGATTGGCAGCTCGTCGAAGGCGCTAAGAAAAAGGTGCAACGGCAATGGGTAAACTGTAAAGGTGGCCAATAAGATTACTTCTCGATCTTCTAACATAAATCCACTTTTCAACTACTTCCGCGGGATTCGTGTCGAACGTTCAGCAAACGATCGTGTCATGGAGCTTCACGTTTTCCTCGGGGCGCTAAAACAGTAGAGTAAAGTTCGTTGTATCATGAAAAAATCGCGGTGGAAAAATCCTTCGACGTTCGAAAACGAATTCGGTGAATCAGAAGTGGATCGCTGAGCCGTGCAAACTGAGACTCAGATTATCACGTTACCACACGGATATCGGAAAAATTGCTGACGCCGATGCTCTTTCTAGTATTTTAACTCCGTTTCATCGTAAACCGTGTGAGATATTTCTCCCGTGCAGAAATTCGACACGTAATTCCTCGTTTCTTGGCGCACCGTCGCGTGCGTGGCGCTAACGTCTCGTTTACGATTTTCGTTTTATAAATGAGAAACAAAAACGGAGAAGCAGGTAAATGAAACAAGAGGGGGTACACCGCGAAGGCATTAGAGAAATCCTTCCGCGAGGATCGCACATCGACGATCGCCACAGCTCACGAAAATCTTTCATGGTAGATTTTAGCAACGATTCGCGGGGAACGTGATTTCGCGTTACTATCGAGGCGATGAGGTAAATGTCATGCATAAATTCATAAACGAAGCGTGAGTATCGTCGTTGGCTCTAATTTAATCCGTTTTCATTCGGCAATTACCATATTCGAACTTTCGTTTGTACAAATGCCACGGTAACACACAGGCGTAACACGAAGTTATGCAAATTATACAATACTGTACAAATAAATTATGAATATTCAAAATCACCAACGACATCATTCTTTGGTTGTGCAAGTGTATGCACAATGGGAAAAAATAATATTTTTCCACGGTGTTCCTTCCAACGAAAATGAATTGAAAAGTGCAGAAAGAACGACGATACATCGATTACAGCGTTCCGCGAATATCGATCGCAGAACTGATCCAAAAACTTCATCGGACCAAAGACCGCGGTAAGACGACAGGGAAGAGCACCATTGAATCTCCTTTCCGTGAACCGATTGCGGAACTACGACCGAGCAGTAGCGTGTAAGTGGCCACCATTTTCGCTGTACAAGTTGCAGCAGACGGCCGAAACTTTCGTCCCGCTCGAGAAGCACGACGCCCCTTCAAGTTTCGAAATCGAAGACGATGGAGAGTACGTACCGGTAACGAGGAATTGGGTCGAGCCTGTGTGACGTAATGAGGGAGTCCAGCAGTGACAGAACAGGAAAGGGAGAGAAGGGTAACGACAGAGGCAGAGAGAGAGAGGCGAGCCCTGAGGCGTTTCGCGGACAGGGGCAAAGTGGTTTGCGAAGTGGAGGCCGAAGTTTGACCCTTTTCGGATGCATTAAACTGGCCCGTCCCTCAACGACACAACCTGGTGGCGGAATTTCGACGAGATTAGAGCAAGTATGGCGTGGTAGTATGGACGCGCTAAAAGAAAAGTTAACGCGGAAGTTTGCCGCGTGAGCGCATCCATTAGACGCGAATGAAACCGAGTAACCGACACCGAGAGGAGGAGGCCTCGCTTCGGGTAATTATGAATTATCGAAGCGGTTCCTTTGTTCGCGCGGCTACTAAGCCTGAGTAATTTAAACGAGATTATAACGGGACGGTGGTAATATATTACATTAATTAGAAGGAGCTGTTGTAATTGCAGGGGAGGCTAGGAACAGGCACCTGGCCACCATCGTATTATGAATGGAACCTTGACTGCCGCGCATATTTTTTATTTTATTAAAATTCATCTCTGCGACTGGTGTGTGGTTACGTTCGTATGTTATTGTGTCACTGCGCGTACATAATATCGAACGTAAGACGGGAAGGGGCGATTTAGAAATAACTGGGACTAATTGGAGATTCGAAGTGTTAATGATAATTGCAAGCATCACGTGACATCAGGCAACTCGTTATTTGTCCTATAGCTCACGCGAAATTTTTATGCATTCTGTTCTTTCACGCACCCCATTCACTATACCTTTCGTGTCCCATTCAAAGAGTTCACCGGCACGTTTCAGTAACTTACGTAATAACAATAAATCACGCGTGTACAAAAATCTTTTGTCTTTACATCGAGCATATTCCTGCGTGTAGCGTAGCCTGGAAAAATGTGTTTCTTTTTTCCCACGCACTAGAAAGTCCCGCGTGCATCATTTACGCGACCTCAGAAAATGGCGGGTCGACGGAGCATCTTTTTACGGCCATGTAGACGTCTTTGTTTCTCTTCGCCGACTTTCCTTTCTTCCTCGCAGTCTCCCTCCTCGCCACGCCACGGATTTACCGCTAGATTGGATATACGCGGCTTATACGTTATGTTTCCAGCTGCTACAGGGCTGAGTGCAGCCACCTCGAAGAGGCCGGAGGAAAGATGAAGAAGTCGAGGGATCGCGGAGATAACAATGTGTGATCCGACTGTCGGATACCGTGCACCCCTCTGTCGTGATTTTCTCCTCGTTACGCGCGTCTGCTGGGACGATCCCCTCTTTCCGTCGGACCCTCCGTTTATTCAGCGACACACTCGTTGCCTTCGCACCCCATTCGGGCTCAATGACTTCCAGTGACGTGACGACAGACAGCGTTCTCCTTTGTTAGTCTCAAGTTTCACTTTATTCAATTCTTATGGAGAATTTCGGGCAGGGAGGGTTCACTGCGACAGCTATTAACGATGTGTTAGTGTGCTTCAATTCCGGAGCTTCTTCTCTGATGTACTGTTGGATAATAATTACGAGATATTCAGGGCTCGTTTAATTAATGTTTGGCATGCGAAATTCTGTAGCAGCTGGTTAAAAAGTGGTCTAAATAATGGTAGATTAGAAAATGCTCGTTTGCTTGGAAATTAATTCAGACGATTAACCGGGTGGGTCTAATGAGAAAATTTATGTTGTACTCTCTATTAACAATTCTAGTTGAATTGTTTGCAGTGCTGTACAACTTCTCTCCTCTGATGTCATTGCGGTTTGTGCGCTAATATATTTATTTATTAATACGCATAATTATAACCTTCGTAAAACTTTACACCAGCAGAAATTCTATACCTCGTCCTCTCGCCGTATAATCTTTTATTTCCCTGACTACACACTCGTCTCTCACTGCAATCACTATTACAGGTCCAAATAATTATGCATGCATTCACTACGAACAATACATTAACGCGTACTCCCTCTCCAAAACATGACCGTAATATTTCTCTCAATCGCGCACGACGATCGCGTCTCGAAATCGATCGAGAGCAACCCCCTGCCGGTGAGCATAATACACGGTCGGTGTCACGCCATTCTTCCATGAAATTTTCCACGGTTCCAGGGAAAATGATGGCGAAGGCCCGACCGCGCAATTACAGTTATGACTTTTCCTAGACAAGCCGCGTCGTTTCGAGTGCACAAGCGGAAAAGGGTTAAAAAAAAGAGAAAAGGAAGAACGAAAACAGAAACGCGCGGATAGGGACGCAGGGGTGTTGGACGGGGAAGGGCAGCACGTAGTCAATATTTGCATGCCGCGAGGCGGCCGGAAGTGCACTTCAACGACGGAGACAAGAACTTCATGCCTGGCCAACCACTCTTTCCGGTTTGGACCTGCCCACCCCTCCGCACGAGTGCAGTCAAGGGTCGGCCTTTCGAGGACCCTTCTGTTGCCGAAGCCGCAGAGTTGCATCTCGTAAGATTCTTCCACCGCCCTTCGTACGAGCCCACCCTCTCATTCCGTTTAAGCTCCTTACCGGCCGGCGAATCGAGAATAGCCCTACTGATTTTCTGATGACGCTGCGCTGCAGATAATTATTTCTTCGTCGTGGCAACGAGAACGCCTCATGACTAGAACCAACGGCGTCGATAGCGCGTGCCCATCTTCGAGCCACGGTTAATAAAAAGTACGAGTAGAGACTCGATGATGCGAGGTGGAATTTCTGGTAGCAGAGATTCAGCGAAGACGTTTAATTAGTTTTGATAAGGGGCGCAAGAAAGTATAGGAAAGTTTTGCAAGCTTGCAAAGGAACAGGTTACAATAAAGTCTTCAGGGTTCGGATAAATTGATTCGCGGAAAGATTGGATTACAAAATAAGCGAAGACAGCTTATCGCTACGGATTGTATAATAATAATATATTCAAGTAGCAGAAGCAGGTGATTTGTTTTTTAAATGGACATCTGATAAATAGAAAGAAATTTCTGTCCAAGAAATCGTAGTGGCTCGAGAAATCGTGATTCTCACTGTTCCTTGGTTTCATTCCAATACATTACTGTATATCATTTATTATTATCGTTTTCTCTAGCAACGAAGTATCCGCCGACACGGCCGACTTTCCGAACAGAACAGTGTCTCGAAATAGGTACGACGACGTTCGTCAATTGGACGGAATTAAACGGGGCCGGAATAAAAATAAAATAAAATCGAGCCCCGTTAATATAAATCGATATCCCAGTTTAGTCGCTGCTCCGCGTCACTAGAGAGATTTCTCATTTAAATTTCACCTATCTCCGTTCGTGGAATGCACGCACCTGTATTCGAGAGACTTCGCCGGAGCGTTTCGAACCGCGAAACCGAATATTATTCCGAAAGTTCGCAACGAAGAACGTGGTGCACGATCGACGCATAGCGCGGCTTGTATTCTAACTCAGCCCGATGCCACACGTGCCATTACGATATTCGAAATGCTAAAAGTCCGCAGAAGCGACTGTCCTCCCTTCTGAAATTCTGAAATTCTGAAACTTCGTTCCGCAGTGCGGACGATGAAGTTTTCGCGACAAGACTACGTCGGCGTATATACTATATAAGCAGAGAATAGGGGATAGAAGAGGAGGATAGAAAGGAGAACGTACAGTCAATGATATACGAAAAAGTGGGAAGTACAAGTACCAAGACAGCGAAGAGAAGCGAGGAAAATCGTGGACAGTTGTTCCATGCAAATTCCTAGCAACTTCGATTCTCTGAGACTTCAGATAGAGAAAACGATTCGTGCTTTCTTATTTTACACGGTCAATATCCACGAGATAAGGACCGTCTACGATGTGCTGCCAGTTGAGGTACGAGAATTATAAAATAGGCCGACAATCCCGATGAAAGGATCGAAATGTACCAGCCGCACGGCTCGGAATTTTATCTGGAAATACGGTCGGTCCATAAGTGTCTCATAAAATACAAGCAAACCCGATGATCAGAGCTGCCCAGATTTTCTGTCGAGACAGCGTAACAGTGATAATTCTGTTTCGTGGGTTTTAATTTATATAGCTATACGCGATCTTGTATATGGAGATGGATAATAAACGATTAGGTAAAAATATACACTCTTCTTTCGCGGGAGGTATTAATGGACTGTGGATTACTTGGGAGACTACTGCAGACAGAGTAACTAAAAAGGAAGCAGCCATCGCGAAGGGACGAAACTTCCGTGTCCCATGTAAATTCGATTCGGAAGTTCGATTCGGGGCGGCACGGCGTGATTGTGGTCAGTGCCGTGCCGCACCTTCGAGCATGCTCGCAACTAATATCCACAAGGTACGTGGCCGTCGGGATGGCGTGGTCAAGAAATTCGTGGAAGCCTGCTTGAAATTCATCGAACGAGCCGATCGACCGCCAGGGACCAAATATTCTCTGAAGTCGCGACCGTCGTTCGGTAGATCGTCGTTCGATGAGATTGAAAACTCAATTTACACTCAGTTTCTGCGAAATACAGCCTGGTCTAAATCACTGAGACGAGAATTTTTCGATAGCGTTAGAATGCTGGGAAAATTGCGAAGAGGAAGATACCGATGCATAGGAAGGAATCATACATTCCCAGTATTTCATGGTTATTATTACTTTTTGTCAATGAAGTTTCAACAGAGGATGTAATGAGAGTAAGAAGGTATTGTGATGCTTAGCATGTTGGTCATAGAAATTATTCTTATTTTATTTTTCATTTCATTTCTACAACCCTGTTTACTGTGACGTATTGTAGAAACAAATTTTGGGAAGATTGAAAGCTGCAAATTAATTATAACTGGAAGCAAAAGACGTCCTTTTAATAATTTCATCGAGCCGAGGGTATAATCAATTACGTACTGAAAGCCAATCATAAATGACACCTCGGTATTTCTCAAGCTACTTTCTAAAGTAACATTCGATGTATCGAGTTGAATCCTCCCATAATTGTGCGCCCTGCCTTCCTTCCATCGATCGTACTCTTTCAACGATTTCACAAAAGTATATAGATAGACAACAGCCAACGTGACAGTTCATGTTATACGGGAAAAGTCTAGCTGTAAGAAAGCAACAAAGAAGCCATAACGCGGAGCATTGTTCCATTTTCTGTTTCCCCGTCGTTCGATTCGATCTGCGGCACCGTGTACCTGCCTTATTTACCACGGTATACGGATATAAAAATTTTCGTTTCCTCTTGCGAAATCTCAGCTCCTCCCTTTTCCCTCCTTCTCGAGCCCAGGCGGTTTTATACGCGCTCACGTACAACCAAGCTCTATATCTACGAAACGGAGGCTCCTCGTAAATCCTGCCAGCTAAAGCCGACGCATCATTTCCATATAGATTCTACTCTGTAGGTCTTTCCATTTACCGTAGTAGCGTTTGCCTTTCTCGGCGTCGATCGAGGTGACGATCGGCTAAAGCTTTCCACGATCGCAGCGGAAGCGAAGGCGAGGTTGTTGCATTGCGGGAAACGTAATAACGTTACGCAATCGAAGGGTCGATAGCAAAACAGTAGAAGCTGATGGGGAAAGAATACGAAAGAAGTGCAACAGTGTTGGCTGCGTTAAGATGAAAAATATAATTTCATGGAGCTACGATTGCAGTTTCTTTTATTCATGCGATTCCGTTATTTCGCAGCTTTGTGGATGGTAATTTTAATCGACAGCTGGATTCTGCGAATTGAGTGAAATGGGGAAATCAGATGATATTCTTGATGACCCCGTGAGTCCAAGCATTTCAATGGACACTTTGAAAAAATGTATATACATCGTGTATCTAATATATGACAATTCCTATCATTAAAACAATAAAACTGTGTATTCTCAATATCACTACAAACCACCATAACATATTAATTGTATCTTAATGAACTATATTATCACACCACTATAATCAACCAAGGAATATCTTACTAAAATTCCCAGCGAAGGCCACAAGATTTCATTCGAATATTTCATTTGGAGATGATACATCGAGCAACGGTGTCGCTCGATCGACGTCTTTCGATGATTTCGTCTTTCAAATGCTGAGAAGATCATCCACCTGACAGGTCACAGCGTCACCCCGAAATGACACCAAATAACAGCCGCGTGCGGTGAATAATATTCGCGGCGTGCCGTGCCGTGCCGCTTTTCCAGCACTGTAAATTCACGGGAATTTATCGCCACACGGCAACGAGATAATAAATAGGGGACGTCTCTCTGTGCGGCTTTTTGACAAGCCGTTGGAGCGTCCTCGTGTCTGCTTCTCCGCGTTTTTCGTTCGACTACGACAGAAGTAAAACAAATGGCGGGACACGCGATAGCATTGTAATGCCTGCGCGTGAATCTCGCCACGATTTACCCTCCACAGGCTGGCCACGTGTTCCGCATCGAATCCGTTCCGTGGTCTTCGTGGAATTGCACACGCGCCGAACGTAAGACACCCGATGATAAACGCGCGGGCTAATTTATATCGCCGGCCGCTGGCAAATTAATATTGCAGCGTAACGTGTCGGGGTGTGTCACGCAATTGAAATGAGCTCCGGTGTTTTATTGTTCGCCAGGGAAAAACTGGCACTTTACGTATTTGCCGCTATCCGCGAGTAACATGCATTCTGACGCAAACAACGCGGAATTATCGTTGGCAGCGTATTGATTTGCTGCGAATAATTTTGACCGGTTTATTTAAAGATTATTTCTGGCACAATTGTCTACATTGTTCCGAGGTATACGTTTACCGGCTTCAATAGAGCAGCTCTTTCGCCTTGCCTATTTGAATAACGACCGAATGCGCATTCAGTATTCACGGAGTGAATTCTGTTTCTTTTCCCGTAGTTTCTAAAAATACTCGTGCTCCTATCTACTATCGCTGATATGTTTCAAGTGACTGCTGCCGAGTGGATGTTGCGCTAATACTTTCCATGAATTATGCAAATTGTTTGCCAATCGGTTGGAAGGAGGCCAATCGTTCTATTATCGTCTTACGTGTACGAGCGGATTCCCCGCGAGGCGAAGATAGTCAGCGGACAGTAACGTGGATACCAACGGCAATCAGCGTGGCGTTTCTGTCGAGAGATGCGGATGCAGTTACTAGAGTATCAACTCAGCGATGCACAGCCTGGTCTTCCACGTGCACACAGGCTTTGTGCCCTCCTTGTTAATTAAGGCCCGTTCATAATTGGCCACGTACACATTCACGTGTGTAGGCGTGCAGACGGGCATTCACGGATAAACGGCGTGACAGTGACAATAGCAAGAACCTGTAGTCTGCCATGGAGACACTATTGTTCGCCTTTGTCTGAATGGCTGCGCACTTGTTCGGTCAAGAGATCGTAAATATATATAGATCTAAACGATTCATGTGCGTCCCTTTGGTATCGTTACGTTGATCGGTGAAGGATGTTCACGTGGAACATGTGATTGATTCTGGGAGTAGGAAAATGGGGGTTACGAAACAGAGTTTGGAAGTGATATGAACGTTCGCCTTATTAAATGAAAGAAATGTAAAGAAGAAAGAAGGTGAAAGAAATGGCTTCCCAATATAAATGTTTTAATCTCTTCGAATTTCATAAAAAAGTGAATAATCGTAGTAACTACTACGAGGCTGAATTTCTATTATATTGTCATGCATTTGTATCGCCAGTAATTTCCAGCGAAATAAGCACAATTATAATTGCTGGTAGAAGTACCAAATCAGATAGGTACTACAATATTGTAATCGGAATATAATGATCGGGTAATAGAGGTAGCAGATCTTCAGAGTAACTTGATTAAATTGGAACGGCGGGGTATCCGGTGATTTGGCGGATATCTACGATTGCTTCAACGTATAGCACATAACGTGCAACGCCAATGATAATCACGGGCGCAATTTTTCTCCGCAATTTATCCGCCATTAAAATCGAAACGACACGGGCCGCGTAATCAAGCACTTCGTCGCAACAAATTATTATCTAAATGTACGGAACGGCGCATGATTTTACTACTCATTTGCATTCGAAATTGGAACGATGTACGATACACGCGTTTTCCATACGCCGCGATCGATCTTGGCGTAGGTCGAGCATTTTGTTGCGACCAACTATGTCGCGTGCGAATTTCACCTTAATTAAAAGCGTCACGTGCGATTGTTGAGCTGAAGGATTGCGAACTGGCCGCGGTTCGGGCGTGTAAATACCGCTAGTTTATAAATCAGTCGACTAACCGAATCCAGAACCATTCAAATTAAATATTTCAGGCCGGACAATTTGCGATCGTGCGAGAAAAATGTACAATTTATAGCATTGGCAAAAAGTTGATCGGGGGGCAAAAAATGTAAGAGTGTAAGAGATATTTTTTAATTTTTTAATTTTTCAACAACGTGTGCAAACAGGATGTCATTTAGATTTATTATAAAACGATAAATGATTATCGCAGCAGTATTAATTATCATAAAGGACGAAGGAAACAGAAATTCCTGAAAATTCCAAGAAACCAATTTCGTTCGACGACCTCAATTTATATCTGGAAGAGGTCAGATGTTCATGGTTCTCCGCGATAAAAAAAAGGGACATGGGTAACATAATCATTCCGATGGAATCTGGCTGACCTCAATTAAGCCGGCTCCACAATTGGCTATCCAAAAGCGGCTGGATATATCGACATCCGAGAGCGTTCCTGTGGCTGCGTCCGAACAATACATCCATAGCTGTACTGTCCATTCCTCCAGGGTCAGGAGGTGCAACCACCAGGCCGAAAACCCTATTCAATTATCTCGCCTGAGTAGACCGACTGACCCGGGCGTCGTGACGATACTGCACGTGAATTCTGCACCCTGCACGGGCTTACAGGAAGCTTAATTATATATGCGACGCTTTATCGGAGTAAATAGTAACCTAGCTGCCGGATGGTAAGCGGTTATTATGCGATAGTGAATATTAGGTTACTGGAAAGCCGAGGCGATATTTGATGGCCAACAGATCGAATTCTATCTGTGTTACGGTAATGAGGTAATCATTAACCATTGTTGTTAGTATCTGATTAGTAGTCGAGTAACGAGTAGCTCTTCAAGTGATTCAATATTAGGAAATCGACACGCGACTCACCGATGATTGATTTGAATAGGAACAGGTTTGCACGGAGAAGACCGTTGTTATGGGTTTGCATAAGATAAGCAATTAGGCAAATTATCTGTTCAACAATATGCCTATATGGTATTAGTTTTGAGAATAAAGCTTTCGCTTGTCTATTGCTTTAGGGATGATGTATATATGTATAATTCAGTAGGGTGTTCTTCTGGGACTAGGTAAGGATTCTTAGGCTTTTTCCGAAAATGCTATTCATGGTTGAGGATCGACAACTGTTGATTGTCTGAGGAGTAAAGCTGCTCATAGGTGCACTTGTGGTTTTAGGGTCGACTAAGTTGTGGAGGCGACGTTTGAACCCGAAACGTCTGAGGTTTAGCGAACTAAAGCAAACTATCGCTACCGCTTACCGTTCTTGGCATACCACCTAGACGCGTCGTGGGTAAAGACAAAGCGGAAATGAGACGTGGCGGAAGATCAAGGCTGCCTAAGCTGTGTCGTAACTTTCAACGACAACTATTCGCAGTAATGTATGGCAAATATGCTATGCTCGCGACATTTCCTAATGTATTATTATCATTAAATCCGTCCAACGATAATGAATTTAATTAATCTATATTTCTATCCACTTATCGCCTTTCAACAATATCCTTCGTTCTCTAAAATCATGGTAATATTATTTTTTATCATTTTCGAATTATTTAATTATTTAGTTAGCAAAATTTTTCATTGGGAAAAAAAACGACGAGGTAAGAAAATATCGATTTAAAATTGTTTGCCCCTATCATCATCAACCCCTATCATCATCGTCGGAAGATACCCCGAGGGTCAGCTCTGCGAGGGTTGATAGATATAATCTTATAGGTATACACGAAACAGGGTATACTATTTTAATTATCTTCTTTTTTATGCTTTCGAGTTTAAAAGTATCCAAAGAATTTAGAATTGGTAATTAGTTGTTCCTAGTAGTTCATCACTTATGTTCTTGATTGAATTATGTTTTCGACGAGCGTATGGAACGGCGTCAACGTTTCTCTAGTCACTCAAAGCTAAATGCATTACGTCAATCTGATCCTTCTGCAACAACTAGGTCGAGACTGCTTCTAATTGGATACAATCTCCTGACGAAACGATACTATCCTTGGCGTACGTACGTAAACGAGCACGTAGATATACGAGCTGTCTAACATCCATGTAATATTGAAATACTCCTTCCACGAAAAGCGAAGAAAATTTTCCACTTAGGATGGTGTGAAATTTGGAAACATCCTTTGTTGAAGGATCGCATCCTTTGTCACTTTTATCGCATTCTACGGAGAACATTTTGTATAATACATTCTTTTTCTCGTTATTTAAAAATACCAATTACGGTGACACTCTTTTTTACGTCGGACTGCAACAGTTGTGAAAATTCAATAGAACTTTCTTGTAAAATCTTACTAATTTAATTTCCATAAGATGCAATGCAAAAATATGCTTTGCCTAGGTCAAGATTGAAATTTCATATTGGATAGCGAATTTTTAATCAAATTTTATAATTAGCGTCGAGAAGTTCTCAGGCAAAGGGACGACCGATTTTCCTGTCCTTATTTAATAACCTAATATGATACTTGTGTAGCAATTTTGTCCTCGTTCATGGGAAAGTTTTCAATAAAAGATTGGAGATTAAAAAAAATCACCGTCCATTCGCCAGATTTCTGAAGCATCAAATAATTTATGGGTGGTAACCGCGAAGAGACGTCCAATTTTACTAGCCAAGTTTTAACGACGATTTTACGACTTCCTGACAAATGTCGATTATTGAGTCAGCAGTTAAAATCATCTGCACCAGCGTTTCCAAGGGAGATAAAGTGCGACGTGTAAAGACAAGGGCTAAAATTGAGTTGCAACGCACCCTGCACAGTTTCGAAGTCATGCGACGTAATATACGATTACATAAGGAAATGGAAGCCTCTGGTTTACATTTCAAATGCAAATACCGAATTTCGATTATAAATTTAGATTTTAGGTTTCATTCTCAAAGCAGAACAGGGTCATTATGAATACAAGTTTTATAGTCGAGTATAAAATTTGCTCTTGCAGTTCAAAATTCCACTCGAACGTTACACGGTATACAACAAAGCCGATGAGGATATAGTAATGCGTGTTTCCATGTACGATACATCAATAAATTCATCGAACACACCGCATGCGATACTGGTCCCGAGATTCATGGTAGTTGAGTGCACACTCGCCGAGATTACATCTTGCAGTGTCACTTTTGTATAATAAATTGCCCGCAGCGTGGAAATAAGCGCGGGCATTTCCACGCGTGTCGAACGGCCATTCCAGTTGTGTCGTAAATAATTTATCCTGTTTATCCGACTACGAACATTCGGAATCAACGATCTTCAACGCTCGTTGAAAGATTTTATGTCTACCTCAAGCCTGATACTAATTTTACGTTCACTATACTAGATTTGCATAAATAAATTATCAGTTACGTATAGTATATTAAATCAATATAGTTTCTAATTAAACCTATTTCATGATTCAATTCAATTCAATGCAATCCTTAATCAAACTCACTTTAATTTTTAGGTATGGAAGGACGTAATTAAATTATCGATTTTTCCTACTTTTTTTCAATAAGAAGATAGAATACTTATCACAACGAGTTTAAAGAAGGAGCAAGTTGGTATATCAATTTAGTATAGAAATAAAAGAAACCTATACAATTTGTCACAATTTGCAATTATTTATCAAAAAGCGTCTTCCTCTAACGTCCCATTTTAATTTAAGAAACGAATGATTCTTACAGCGACTGAAACTTCACGAACGAATATGTAATAGAAATACGTGCAGAACGATTGAATTGCAGAACGAATCCATCGTGTCATTCTTTCGATGGCACTTGTTAAATGTCAGTGAAAATGATCCAAGTCGTAAGTACTATACGAAGTAACGGACGGTAACCATGTCATATCAGAAATTGGCTTCATTTCAACAGCCTCGTCATTCTTTTCTTCCCCGAGCCTGTTGGTCCAGAGCTAACGAGAAATTTCACGATATCGCGTATGCTCGTGTGCGGTGCAAATCCGGTGTGAGCGTGTACAGGCCGCACGACACAATGAAAAGTTCGTCCCATTGTGGTGAACGCCTTGTTGGACAACGTTCGCCGGAAATAAAGGGGTAACTCATACCCCCGAGCGGGTGTTCGGCCTGTCGGTGCTCCGGGGCGCAGGTCGAACTGAGAAAAAGGGTTAACTCGGCCAAAATACTCTTAGCGCGAGCCAGCTCGTCGTGCTAGTCGCCAACTTTCCTTTGTTTTCGAAACCGGATGGCCCTCCCCCTTTCCCTTTTCGAGCCTTCCAAGCTCGAGCCGGCAGACGATACATGAGACAATGTCTCCGCGAAGGAGCTTGAGAAAGCCTTTCACCGGGGAATAATGACGCGAACATTTGATTTATCTTGAGCCACTCATTGTTCTCTGACCGGAAACCCTTTCCACGGGGAAGATTTATATTTGAATTCGTTGAACGCCGACCGGGACCAGCAGGGAATTCTATAAATTCTATCTTCGTTAAATATTTATGATCTTTTATTGTTACTCCTTTGTACCGGGGTGAAATTCCGGGGATATTGTATGAAATTGTTAATTGCTTGTACGAAGTAATTAACTGGATAGGAAATGCGTTGATTATCATTTATGAACGATTTGATTGCTGTTGGTATTAAATTCTTCATCGGTTGATTATATTTTCTTCAAACAGTGATAATACGAATATCGCTGTACGCTTTATTTTCATTGGAGTTTCTTATTTCCTGTTTTTATCGTGAAAATATATCTTTACCTTTTGGCCTATTTAGGAATGGTTCATCAACCTTTCCAAAGACTCTGGTTTCGTATACATAACTATCCAATAATACCAATTGGTCCCATCGAATCAAGTCCAATTAAAGAAGTGCAACAGCTATCGAAAATAAAGTGGCATTATTAAATATTAGATATTAATACTAATTTAGCGTGGATTTAATATTTCACACAGGAATACGATACATCAGCAGCAGACTCTAATTACAGGAAATGAAATAATTGAACGTCAAGAAATTAAACTAATCAAGCGGTGAACGAGGGAAATTAGATTGGCAGCGATACCATTCCGTATGTAGGCTGGGCCGTTCATAACGAAAGGAAAATTGGAACTCATCTCCCTTCCTCACACCCTGTTTTCTCAATTATACCACGCTCGATACACCAGGCCTTGGTCGTTTACTAAACAAACGGAAGCAAAGCGTGGCATTAGTTACGACTAAAGTTTGTAATATACGATCGAGCGTCTATCGCAACGCGCGCCACGGCGTAATAGAACTGCTAGACTTAAGTAGAAACTTGTTGAGAAAGCAAACTCGGTCCTTACGTTTAACGCATGGAGCGTCGACGGTAACGTTCGGTAATGGCTTGTAATCTGAGCACCTGAAAACCGTCGCGCGTCGTTGCAAGAAACAATCCATTTGTTAACATTTTTTTCCATCGATTCATTAATGCGGTGTATGTGATAAAATGTTTCAGAACACCTGGTAACGGATCAATCAACTTCGTACGAGATATTTCTACTTAATGTTGACTATATTGATCTCACGATGCAGGCGACATTCAAGTAGAACGGGGCGGATATAGTCAGACCTAGTAGTTAAACAGGGAACGTAGTGCAGAACATGTTCACGCAATATGGAAACCACACGCATTGCTTACAATTAAAAAATCGATTTCAGTCGTATACTCAAAAATCTTAACCTTGCTGCACAAACAACTTTCCAATTTTTGTTACATGCTCTGTCAGTCAAACGTTTGAGATCACCGATTCATTGATTCGAAATTAATATTAGAGAGACTGAGCATAATTAAGCTTTGTTTTACTATTTCTACCACGAACATGTTCTAAAATTTTCAGCTTACAATGATTTATTGTATGCATTTATTATTTACATGCCCCATGGTCCAAAACTGTTGACCTGCAATATACGTTTAGAGTACTCTCAGGCATTAATTTATTCGCTGACAAACGAAGCACACGTTTCTCTGTGTACAAACTACTAGAAATTCTTACATACTACCTCGTGTATACCAGAGAGTGCGTTTCTTCCGACACGAGCGGCCAAAGTTTCGAGTTTCCTTTTAACGCTGGCTCCAAAATCCCTTTGAGCGCTGTTTCTCTTTGCGGATCATTCCGTTGCAACGTAGTTCTAAACGGGGGAGAAAAGTGTCGATCGCTCCTGAATACCGAAGTTTCGCTGTTTTTAAAAGAGCAACGCGTATAAAAAGTCACGCGTACGAGTTTCGAGCGTTATTTCCATCTGTAAAGACCTGCCGAGGACTATCTCCCTGCAACATTTTTCTCCTTCTCCTGCGCCATCTGTTCTTTCATCTCTGACTTCTTTCCTGTACTTTTTCGTTGATTTTACGAGGCAGAACGAGAAGTCGCCAGAGAAAATGGCCGAAGGGGAACTTCCAATTGACGAAATCGTTAAAACGAAAACTGTCAAGGAACTTTTGGAAATGGGTTAAAAGCGATAAGGAAAAGAGGAGGAGGGAGGGGGAGAGAGAGAGAGATAGAGAGAACGGAACTCCCAGATGAAGCACAGGTTTCTACCAATCATTACGTATATCCGATTCTTCTGGTTTCATAACGACTCTTGCCCGCGCAAGGAATCTTGTTGCATTTTTTTAGCTTAATCGATATCGAAGGAAATTTATTCGGAAAAAAATTCTTGATACAAACTCACCGATTGACCCATTTATTTTTTTCTTCCAATTGGATCATTTGCAATTCTGTGGGTTGTTCACCGTTTATTACGGGTTTTTTTTAGACAGCAAACAATAACCCTTGCTGAATCAAACTGGCGAAATAATTTTATCATATTCGTTGAGGAAATTTTTATGCTGAACTTTTGTTTCATATCTCGCAAAGCTTCGAAATACGAGAAACTGTCCGTTATACGAGGAATAAAAGTATGGAATGTTAGTTTTCGTATTCCCATTGAAAAAATCGTACTGCAATAAGGCTAATACGATATGATATTTACTCGGAGTGATTTTACTTCTGGTTGCTGCATTCCACCATTAAAACATGGCTACGTTAAAAAGGTATACCTAATTATTAAAGTGGATGTCCATATTTTCCATTACAGCGTGCTTGCCTACTACCTTGTTAATGGTAGCAATATTAAAATGTAAGCAACAAATACATGTAACTGTACGTATGTGAATTCAATTTTCGTAAGTAATGAACGATATATATAAATATTATATTAGACATTATACTTTCATTCACTGTGTTTAACACAAGCTATCGTTGAATTTTATCAATTTTTTAAACCTTTCAATGTAGCGCACATATTATAGAGTGAACAATACGTGAATCGCGTTAAATTAACAAGAAGCGATTTCTGGCTGCAATTGTGGCGTGACTACGAGAACATAACTCACCCCAGTCAGTAGCACCGATAGCAGAATAATTTGCAAGCTCATGGAAAATTACAAAAAATGCCTGCTTCAATTTGTCTGTCTGATATGATTTTGTCTAATCGCCAGATTTTTCTTTCAATTAATTATTAACGATCCATAATCCTAAACAGAAGTCCTATATCGTTTTAGCGAAATATACAGCATATCTCAACGGGGCTGAGCTAACTTTGGCCCTTCATTACACACGATCGAAAATCGATAACTTCCGGAAAGCACGTAGCGATGTGTGTCGTCATTTTCGAACGAATCACTGCGGCGTCGACGTTGCGACGTTCGTTGGATCTCGCGTGTGAACCCTGTAATTCCTGGCAACGATGATATCCGAGCCCAAAAACAGTAATTTGCACGAGTGACGAAAGCTTGTGGCTCGAATTAAAATTAATCTCGCCAGGAAAGAAATTGGAGGAAATTTGTGCAGCACCCCAAGTTCGCAATTTCTCCTACTCTTAAATTTGTTCCCTTTTCGTGGAAAAGATCTTTCAATATTTTTTGGTTAATGTCCCTAGATGGATGGTCCTCTTGAACGTTGCATTTTATTACGTCGCCTAAGGTTCTTAACGAGTGTGCGTTTCGTTAAAGAATCGTAAAGTGCGGTGCATCGCCTACTTCTATTTCTGTGTCGTGTGCCCTGACGATCTCATCCCTCGTATTAATAATTCCGTTAATTTGGATTTGATATAAATATCCCGCGAAATGTAGAAATTATCGGTTAATATAAATAGTTGCTCCAAATTAATATTCTTTTCACGTGTAACCTTAGGTGTTTGGCAAGTGTGGAAATAAAATAAACAGACGATCGTCTCGATTTATATATAAACTATCAATAATTTACAAATATTTCATAAAAGCAGACTAATTATGAATCAGACAAAAATAAGTGCTTGATACAAATTTTGCACAGCATGTACAATGTTATACATACCTAGATATATTTCCTTGCAAGCTCGAAATGCTGAATTTAAATTTAAAATTCAGCTGTTTGAATTTAAATTCGGAAAGCTTCGACAAAAAAGTCTCCGCTAACAACAGCAGTCATAAAACATTAACATTTGAATTACTCTCAACAATAATTTCGAAACCATTGTTTCTACCCAGTTTGTGCTCATCTCGGACGTTCCGTTATGTCGGCAAATTGTAGCAAATAACAGATGTGGAGTACAAATTCGTACTCCAATTCATCCAACGCTCTGTACATTGCGCTTTCCTTCCAATGTTAAGGAATAAGTTGTAATCCAGACAAATGCCGGTGCTTTAATTCAAACCAGGCGTTACTAGAAGCGGTACACATGTAGCTACCACATCCAGCATCGTCGACCTGGGCTGAAGCGAGCAGATAAAGGGAGGTTAACACGTCATACGTGCGCGTGTTCTAAAGCAGGTTAAACCGGGGTCGATATTCTCGAAAGAAGTAACGCAACATCGACCTTAATGAACACATCAAGGGAGGACACGTATAACGCGCGATTGACGGGGATCGATCGAGACGAAGGCGTTAATTAAACGCGGCACGAAGTCTCTCTGTTACCTTATTTCTTACAGGTGTGTAGAAGTTCGTGTTTTAAAGAAAACGCTTTCAAGTCACGTTTCGGGCTTAAGTACAGGTCACGTTTGGTGTTTAGTGTCACTTTTTCTTTCGTTCTCCTTTGGAGTTTACGTTGCCGACGGTACCAGTGTCTTAAGCGTTGTTTCAACCGCCTCGAAGTTTAAATGGTTATCTTTACAATCCATTAATGGAAGGACAAGGAATGGTAATGGAAAATTTGGCGTAACAATAAAGTGCAGATAACGAACTACATCATCATAATTGATAAGAATGGTTTTGTAATATAATTGCCGAACAGAGGAAAATAATAATTTGGTTTTAAATATAGATAACTTTGGATACAATTTCTGCGATGATAAAAATAAATTGTCAAGTATAAGAACTGCATGGTTGCATAACGCAATTAAAATCGTGATTTCGATTAACAATCGTCAGCATCGCCATCCGGCAGTGTGACGAAAGTATCGATATACAGAGATAGTAAGGAGAAAAACTGTCGCTGCTTTTACGACGGTCGTGATGAATAAACGAAATTGATTGTTCGCGCATCTCACGGGCCGGCCGCGAAAGCTCAACAGCATACCATGCATAAATTACCAACTTCGCTAATTCATAGCCGATAAAGTTTCCTCCTTTGATTACGTTCGATCAGAGTCCGGCGCTTCGAGTCAGGCATCCCTGGCTTTATCGCGAATTTCATTCTAATTGACTTCGAGGGCCACTGAATGCCAAAGGCAATTTATTCGGCGGAATTATGCCCACGGCGGCAGTTCCGTTGTCATTCGATGGTTGTAGAGGGGAAAAAGCTTGAAACGCTGGAATATAGATAATGGGAACGCTGGCGTTGCAATTTGCTTGATGTGTGTGTGTAGTTTGCTGCGATTTTATTATTGCAGTTTGAGCATGAATGGGTCAATGATATTGAAATACAATGGGGTCAGGTGTATTGAACAGAAAAATGTAATCTACTAACTACTAACCCATTCTTCATAAAGCTTGATGAATACTATCGACATTGAACAACTTGCCTAATAAATACTTATGATATTCTTACATGACGATTAGAATTTGTGTGACAGGTATAATATCAGTGGAAATACAATGTTTGTAAATAACTTTGTCAGTCGAGAGGTACGCTAGATGATGCTTTTCCAGCTACATGACAAATATAATATTCATAGGTCTGCAGCGTTGTTCCTCGACGTGCTTTCTATTTTTAACGTTGATCAGGTGCCGGTGTCCCCGAAATTGTTCCCGTGTTGCCGCCAGGAAAGTACTATTTCGCTGGGATCGCAGCAACAGAGGCCAGACGTTGTTAATAAACCACCGTGTATTACGTTCGTTGCGAGGCTTATGGCGGGAAAAATCAACCGTCTATTCTGTACTCCGCCCATGAAAAAGTTCATAGTTATATCAAGGTCGAAGTTTGCCGAAACTTCACCAAGAGGTCTGGGGTACTCGAGTCTGAAACTAAAATGTGCGAAGCATCGAAGTTTATGGAAGAAAATTAAAGGGTCGCCCCATACTGGCCAAGTAATTTTATCGAAAAGGCTCATGCACGCGGTCAGAAGCGTTCTACCCAATGAAATTGCAAAGTGGCCAGCGCAAAGCAAGAACACTTTCGTGTCTCGAGACGGTATCGATATTGACGTTTACCACCCTTTGCCCTCGTGTCCGAGTATTACGCCATGGGGTGTGTCAGATAATTAAAACGGAAAATAATTTTTACTTTTCACGTAAATAGAAGTATTTGTTTTTCAAAGAGCGAAATTTTTAATTTTATTTTCCCTGCGATCTTCAATAAAGTCGATAAATTGCAGTGGTTTTGTTCACGTGTCTGATCAATTTGGAGAGAATTCATTTGTTTTTGAATAATGGAAAGTTGACGTTAATTCCATTCAATATATACAGTGATTATGTAGAAAATAATTCAGTACCGTTGTGAATGAATTATAAGCTACCCGTGAATAACAAACAGATTGTTGATGAAACAACAGAAGCACGAAATCGACATTTTTCAGACTGGAGGTTTTCAATAAATGGAGTTCGAACTCTGAAGCCTTTCATCGCGACGGGAATTTATTAAAATTTACACGTTATCGACAGAACGCCCAAATTATGCGTTCCTGCAAATACGAACCCACAGCGCGAGTGTGTCTAATTAATTCGATCTAGTGACGTCGTCGGCGTATTCGGTAGTCTAACGAGCGCTCGAGAGGACCAATTAAAAATTCCAACAGGGAAACAATTAATATCCCGATGAAAAAACGATTTCTATACTCGAGAAACTATCCGACAATATTCAAGCTTACCTGATTAAAAATCTTTCATTCGTTCCAATGATTCCATCGTAAAGATAATAGTGTTCTTTTCGTCCTAGACAGAAGCTCCGTATACAGGCCGCAGTATATGAATATTCCAACAAACGCAATTCGAAATACGATGCTTGGCATAGATGGAGCAAATGCGCGCGAGAGACGTTATGCCCTAGTGGTGGAATTAGTGAAAACTGAATGCAGATGCATTCAGTGTCTCGATAAAATGCAAATTTTTGTTTGCGCGCTTTTTATGTAATGCCATCGTTCCTTTTGGTATTTTCGCGATACCGTGGATCCTGGAAAAGGGTCGTGGAACGCGTTGTCTGTGGAAATATTCGAGTACTTCTTTGCATTTTCCTTTTATCATTTTGTGTATTAAATTATCAGAAGATCAAGAACCTTAAATAATTACACGCACAATTTGTTAATTAATATTAATATTTATTAATAACAATATAACATAGAATAGGGAAACCATTTGCAAATAATTAAAAACGTTTACATCAAATGTACACCCCTCTGAAGAAGAAAATTACTGACCCCTTAATTTTACGGAAGAGTGTATATAGAAACCGTGAGTCTGTAAATTAATGTTTTACTACCAACATATTCCACATCACGCGGTGAAAAGTTTTCACCCACTTTCCACATCCCTGATCGACCTCAAAAGCTTACTTAACTCAAGATCAACGAGCTCACGGACATACCCGAATCCCCTGAAACAAAGACGGGTGGCATCCAACAAATTCTTCACAGGCCAGTTCGTTGCACTCGCACGTAAGTGTATGTAATGTCTACCGCGGCCGAGTTTGAAGTTGAAACCGGATGAACGTTTCCCGTATCCCGAAACGACAATTCTACGACACAATAATTCGCGCTAGAACCGGCCCTGTCGTAGATCACAATTACCCGAAAATGGTCGGGAACAAGCTCGTACGAACTCTTGCAGTTACGATCGCGTAGCAACACCGCCACCTTCTAAAAGCGGCTGTGGCACCAAGTAATGGCCACCCACTAAATTCTAATAAATATCAGCAGGTATAGCGAGCCCGCTACCTTCGTGAGGAACCTAAATGTTATTAATCGTGCCGTGAGGCCAGACCCTGGTAGCGTCTTCGATTTTAAACCAGGCTCCACCGTGAGAGTAACACGCTAACACGGCAGTCGTTATTTTCAATACCCGAAATGTTTATGTACTTCCTTGGAGCCACGCGAAAAGGGGTTGGCTTAGTTACGATTGCTAGGGAACCACGTGTGGATCGGGGAGGGCTAACGTTATGAAGATACAGTTTCCATGTCTACCCTGAGAGCAGTATACAGAACATAGTAAATTCGTGAATAATTATTAATCGTGAATGTTGAAAGAAACCGAGCTTGAAGACGAGCCTAGAATACGGCACGAATTTTAGTGAAGCTTTTAAAAGATTTTACCGGTCCATTAAGTCTATTTTATCCAGGAATACCGAGTACATATTTGGCAATAACATTGCATTAAAAATCAGAAATCTGTAAAATACTGTATTCATCGGTATCAGAACGACAGGTAATGGTTCTTTGACAGAATTGAACGTTCTAATAATTCCCTTTCAGTCATTGTCATAAATCATTCCATACCTTTACTAAACATATCCCGGAGCTCGTTGAAATCCAAGCCAATCCGCAAATCAGGCAATCAAACAAGTATAACAAATTTCAAGGAGAACCCCCGCGAAATACTCCGTGTTCAATTTTCACTACCATTTCTCGTTTTCCGTTTCCATCAGAATTTTCCAGCTGCTACTCCGCTAGGGTAGGAAGTCTGCGGCGAAGATAAAAGGGACCCGACATTTCCGCCCAAAAATCAGCAAACGAGTACCTACGCCGTGGAATAAAGTTTTCAACGCGAGGGTAATATGCTTCGCGGATCCTGTTTTCCCCCTAGAGAGGTGTCTGTTTTCGTTTTAATAATCCCAGTTCTCATGAAGTAATTATAATACCTTTCGGGAATTTCGAGGGTAACGTACAACCCTCTTCACGTTCTTTCCCTCCCTCCCTCTCTCTCCCTTTCTCTTTCTGTCTATCCTCAGCCTCTTCTTTCTCGAGTGATCACCGTCTCTTCTGGGGAAGATAGGAAAAGCCGGGCAACGACGACAGGCTGTACTCGCCGTTGGAATTACTACGAATGAAGTTCTTAATCTTAATAAACTTCAAGGTGCCCGCGCCTTCATCCACTTCCGTTCTCCAGCCCTTTTGCCTCTCGAGTTTATCTGCTGTCAGTTGATTCACAATTCTCGCTCGGATCTTATCGCGGGGATTCTGCACAATCGTGTCATAAACGTGAAGGAACGATAGACCAAGCGGTGTCCGTTCCGAGAAATATCGTCGTATCTTTCCACTAGACAATTAAACGAGCTGAAATTCCATTCACAGTGAAGAATCAAGTGAAGGGAGTTGGATACGCCCGTTGCTCCTTTTACTTGGGCGCGCGTGTTTCACATAAAAATTGATATAAATGAAATGTGTGATAGTAAGACATATGTGAACTCTCTCGCCTTTGAATGTTGGCGTATAAATTGAGCTTGGAATCAAAGCTTTCAATAAATTATATTTACTTAAACTAAGAGAGGCACGTGGAACTGTGTTTTGTTAGATGTCTATGCAGGAGCACGTTTCCGTACTTAATATGTATTTTTTGCTTTCTTGTGAAATGGAAAAATAATGTGATATTTATCAAAATCCAATATTGTACGATATATGAGCTGTCTATGTAAAATGTATCAGGCAAACTTGTTCTCGTCAAGACATAGTAGTTGTAAAGGAACAGTAGAACGATCTCTACCTTTACATTTTCCTGCAGCTTTCTCACGTGGATTTTCTCGAATCTTTTCATTTGAACGTTGTCAGTTGATGCCCGTCCCCATTTCCCGTGTGCGCGTGCCTTGCCGGCGAAGTTACAGCGGGAGATTGGATTTACAGAGGTGTTAAGGATTAGAGGTAGCTGCATTTAATAGGCAACTTCTCCGCTAAATATCGTTCGTCCTCGTCTGAATCCTCCAAACTCGATCACAATATCCCCTCGTCACTCGCGGCTGTACATCTCGAGCAGCCGAGCGAGTAATGCAATCCGATTGTTGCATGCGTCTCGGAAACTCTTGGCGAAGTTCCGAAGTGTCCTTTGGAATCCTAATGGCGCAACATCTGATGTCACGTCTTTCGAGTTTACTCGATACGTGCGAAATCGACAATCAGGGAAATGTTCAACGAATCTATGGTTTTCACCATGGATAACGTTCGACCCTGGCCTGCTCTGAACTTCTTTTCTTCCCCCTTCTTTGTGACGATCTTACTTTGATACTTGGAATCGTCTGGCAATCCTTCGATTCACATATTCGATTGGAAAATACGAATATTTAATTCAATATTCCGAAAGGTAACTACCTATACATAAAATAATGCAATTGAAAAATATGAAAAATTTCGTCGTTCCTTTGCACTTTATACAAATGATTCTATCTCCAATAGGAATTAGGATCCCCGATTGTGATACAAGAACGACAACAAGTGACGATTTAAAGAAATTCTCAAGCCCCGAAAGTTTATCAATCTATTTATAAAATTTCCAACACATTTATCCCCCTAACGAAATTGCTAATTCAATCAGAGTTCGCCACAGTTGCGCGGTTTTAATCCTTTTCGAACTTTTTTACGCAAGGTCCGAAAATGTCGCCCCGCAGCCAAACCGTGGCTCGTTGATTCATTTAACGCGTCGTTACGCTCAGAGTTGTCCGCGTCATTTTCGCATCGCAGTAGCCGGGACAATGGAAAGTGTTATCCCTGAATAATGGGCCACGGTTATCCAACGGCCGTTGGAAGGGACATAATCCACAAGAGGCGACTCATTGGGCCTGCAGTTTTCCCACAGCCACTCTAATTCCCGTTTCCCCGGCGTTAATTGAAAACTTTGCGATTCCGTCCCCGAGTAGATATTAGCATTCATCCCGGCCGTGAGCGTTGTCTAACGCCCCATCTATTAGGAATTACATTCCATTTACCTAGCGCTGTCTCATCTGGACGCGAAATCCACTCACGCCCTTTCTGTCTCGCGGTTACTCCAACGTATACCGTAACTCCCCTCCGTCCGGCGGTGTTTATTCATGTCGAGTTGCGCCTGCAAAGACACGGCTTTAATCGATCACTTGGCAATTAGGTGCATCCGAACGCGTTGTGCGTGGAGCCGGTAATTTGTCGGACCGCTAAGTTTCCTACGGTCGACGTCGCGACCAGGGCAAACAAAAGATTCCACGGTTAATCGGGGCAATTTCATGTCGCGGTAGGAAATTCTGGAACATTAATTAATGCGAGAGGGGAAATTCAACGAGTCCGTAAAGAATTATTCTGCACTTCAAGACAGAAATCTAAAACACCGGCGTATTTTTAAAGACGGTAGAAACCGTTTATATTATACTGGTAAGTGGGTACTGGTATTTTTCGGCTTGAGAGATAAATTTGTGCAAGACATTTTATGGGGTGCGTTGTTGAAACCCTGTAAGAAATTAAGTAAGGATCTTCTGTGATGGTTTCATTTTTAACGCAAACAATTTGTACAGCAGGCAATATTATTTAAGAAAATCTTGAATGCAAATGTTTCACGATATTTAAAGGACGACAACATCCTTTGCGCCGAAAATTAAATATGTAATTATCGTAGTCGTTTATCGGTGTCGACGATCTGACGTCAATTACTCGTGAAACGAAAGGATCGTCGATGACATCGTTCCCTTATTGCCACTGGGGCCAGTCGATACGCGAAACGCCTGTTATCGATCGGTCGTCCTGGTTAACGAATTACCTATGAATGCAGTCAGCCTCGAATACATCGATAATTGCACGTCATGGACGAAAGGTTGTTATAATTTAGCATCTACAGTTCTTTGTATCCGATTTGGAGAGCTGAAACGCGAATAGCGTGCAATGTGCCCTCTTGTTTTCGTGGTTAATTCATTTCTTTTCGCCGATACGGGGCAATCGATTCGGCATCGACGCCAGTTTCCCAATGAATCATTTATCCCTCGGAACTGTCGCGAAACGTCGAGCCGGCCGATTGAACTTAGCTTACACACAGAGGTCGAGGGTGTATTGTTCGACGGAGTCATTCATTATTCAGCCACGATACTCGAGATGGGTCGTGGAATTCTGGAAAAATTCCTTGCTGCCGATAGGAGCATAGTTTTCGTGCCAGTCGACTGAAAAGTTGGGAGGAGCAAGGGAAACAGAGGGGATCGTACATTGGAATATCAAAACGGGATTGCATGCTTCATTGTTGACTGTCTGTCGTTCCTTCGTTTAACAATTCATTCTATATCTCTCTTGGAACGATATCGAATACTTGACACGATTTCTGAACCGCTCCTGGGTTGCTAATGCCGTCGACTGATGTATTTTAATTCCTCTTCTCGTTTCGCTGGCTCACCCTTTACTTTCCGTTTGTCGGCAATTTTGAGGGAACCTTCAGTCGAAGTTCTCCACAACCGGAGATCGTGTTATTTCGTTTAATTTTTTGTCGGGGGATTTCCAATGAAATATTAAATTATTTATGCTTGCATCCCTTAACTAAGAAGATGTAACAAATTGTCGTTTAAAGGCTGCCTGTTAGAAACTCGAACCAATTATTCGCAACTAAGAAACAAGAAAAGAAAAAATCGAAATCGTTTCCCATTACTCGTAATCATTCCCCAGACATCAGTACTGCTTCTGCTAATTAAAATATTCTTCGTCCCTCCCCACCCCGCCGGTTTTCATATTTATTCTCCTTTACAATAATCATGCCATGGGTCACTCGTTTCTTTCTGTTCCGCAATTCCTCCTTCGTCTTCCCGTTTTTAATATCCCCCGTTCTGCCGCTCATTTAAGCCGGATCGCTCGGCACAGACGCGAGATTGTCGCGATAGGTCAGACGGGACTTGCACGCGCCTCAAGGGAGAGACGGCTTTTTGCCGGAAGTATTTGCGTTCGTGGCGCGAGAAATACGGCATCGTCTGGCCGTAATTACGTCGAAACGTCGCGGCCGACCCGCTCACGAACGCCAGACGGAGCGAAATATTCGCCTGAAGACGGCACCTGTCGCTTCGGCCTGCTGAAATTCCCAGGATGGGAAGATGTGTGCTTCGCGTTCCAGTCGCGAGTGAAGAACGGAGATGCGATAAAGGCGATGGGGACAAACACGGATGAATGAGTTCGGTTGGGTTTCAGTCGCCACGTCTGATACGTCTACGAAAATTAAGTTTTAAAGCGCCATGAAAGCCACACTCGTTGGAGCCAGGCTTTATTACTCAATTTGGATGATAGACGAACCGTGTGGAGAGCGACGGGGCACGTGCACGCCGCATATTCTTGGCCCGGATAGGATATTCGGGAATTAATGGGTCGGCGTGTCTGCCATCGTACGGAGAAAATTCGCCCCGTTGTTGTACGGCGAGCGATTCGACGCACCCTCGTCTTCCGCAGAAGAAAAGCGAGCGGGGGTTTCAGGGCGAAGCTACGGGTTTACGACGCAGTTACGATTGGACGTTGTTGCTTCGCTGGAAATTACTTCAGCGCACAGCTGAGGTTTACGCGACGGGCGAAAGAGAGCACTGTCATTTTTTACAGTCCCCGGGTTAATTCCCGCCCTCCTTTCTTAAATTGCCGAGGATTCGAGGGCGGCTGGAGTTTGTCACTTGTCATTATCATGAACTGATTACACCCTTCAATGGAAATTCATGCCTTGCGAACTCAGGTGTGTAGGCGGAACTCGAGGGTGAAACGAAGCAGGATGATTTATTATTATCGGGGGAGTGGGATGCATTGTCGTCGGAAAGACGACGTAGCTTTAACTGTTCTACCTGAAGAAAACTGTTTTAATTTTTTTGTTGAACTTTTGTCGGCCCGCCCGCGCCCTTGATAATTCAAAAACTATCCTGCTAAGGAATTTGTTAGGGGAAAATGGAATTATTAGTCGTCGAACAGAACGAGGCTTAAAGTTGCTCGCCGAGGAACTAGTGTTTCGTGAATTTTGTTGCGCGCTGGATATTCGAGGAGGTAGAATAAATAATTTGACATATGGTAAAGTTTGGAGCTGGGTTTGAACTAAGTTTGACGCCCCAGGGTTATTCGCGTAAATTTGGTTCGATGTTTGGTCATGCGGACGGGTTTTAACATGTACGTGGGTTAAGTACCAATCAAGTGATTATAGATGAGTGAGGTTCGCTCTGTACGCCAATTAAAATTTCCATGTATTAAATACTGTATCTGAAATCGTGAAAAACATAATTGTTTTAGTATTCCTCGAAGAAAGTCGCGAACAGATAATGGAATAAACATGAATTTGGAGTTTGTACGCTTGAATAAATAATACAGAAGTCCGTTTATAATGTAAATATTGAACAGCTTAGTTGAGAAGGAGAACAAGCCTAAAACTATTGCGAATAAACGAACGGGCACCTCTGAAGAATTCCAAGAAGTCTAATAGT
The DNA here is from genome assembly GCA_907165295.1 of Nomada fabriciana. Classification (NCBI taxonomy): domain Eukaryota; kingdom Metazoa; phylum Arthropoda; class Insecta; order Hymenoptera; family Apidae; genus Nomada; species Nomada fabriciana. Next base: position 8,240,990 of record OU015693.1, on the reverse strand, counting down.
TCAGTCTGCATGCACGAGGCAATGGTTGGAAGAGAAATGGGAGAGATTTTGGAGAATAAATGGAAAGTGTCAAATGCAGGAATGGGGAAGCTTCAGCGCCGAGTGAAAGACATTCTCATCAAGCCTGAGACACAGAGCAGACTGTTCCTTTGACTCAATGATTCGTTTGTGTAACTTAAGCTTTATTCGTCAGCTTTTCGAATAATAAAATCTCTGTCTTATTCCCAAATTTCGATCCAACATTTTTCTTCGAAAAAATAGAGGTTCCTTCAAACTGTTACTAATTTAGTGCTAAATCAGCGGTATTCACATTTCTCGAGAACGTCATATATGCCGCATAGAATCAGACATTGAAGATTCAATGAAGCTCAAGCAGAAATAATTCGCCCGTTTCAAATATTAATTTCGACGTGTTCCTCGCGTGCATACCATTCATTCTCGTACTTACTAATCGGCGGCATTGCGGAATCGAGCGGAACGCAATTTTACCGAGAGGATTTTTCTATTCTACACGCTGTTTATCGAAACCGGACGCGCTTTCACGAAATAATAGCGCGGCACGATGATTATCGACATCGTCCCCGGACAAAACGCAATGCCGCCGCTGCGCTGTCCGCCTCGATTCCGTATTTCGACATTTAGAAAGAATATCTGAAATCGTTCCAAGCAAATTCAGGCTGGCCGATAGCAATTGCACAGGCAGCCTCACCTCATTTACGAGCGTAAGTGCCGCTATGATTATCGGGCCGCATTATAGTCTGCACTCAACAGTAATTGCCATCCATTACGGGCCGATCCATAATCGAGCGAGAAACGTTCGCGAGTGCAGGCCCTCTTTGTGCCTTGTTCCGTCGCGCACGGAACTCCATCTTTCCTATCGTCGACGCCTACAGACACTGTCGTTCTGTTCGCTGTCTTCGTTAGCCGGCTGACTTAATTAATCCAGCTGTTTCGCGGCGCATAATGTGTCTTGAAAGGTGGAAACGTAGTTTTAGCGTAGATTGGGGTGTCACGAGCAGGCTGATTACTTTCGCCGGATGATCGAAATATTCTCTTTGCAGAGAGCGGGCGGGCGTTTGATAACCCGTATGATACGTGTAATGAAATTATGGAGAGCCGATGAAACAAAAAGGACTGAAGACGTCGAGTGGATAAAGTTGCGCCGATAATTCGCCTGAATTGTTTTTATTAATAGTTACCGATGGGACGAGAAATAATTTTGACCTGTAGCGAAGATTCACATCGAAATGAAACGTTAGTTAGCAGATTTTTTTTTCGTGAACTAATAATTTCTCTTTCAGTTGATGCAGAAATGAATAATGAACTTGACGCGTAAAAGGGAGGCGATCGGGGTAATGTTGGACGAATTTTCTTCTTTTTTTTGTTGGAAAAGAGGCTTTTTAGCGTTAACAATCTTCATTGGACGCATCAATCGGCGATCGTTCCACCATTAGTTCAATATCGCGGCAAGTGGTGTTCATCAGCGGCTAATGTACCTCGACCGTCAAAGGAAATCATGAATCCTATTTTCTCCCGGCGGCAATTACGGCATCACGGATCGATCTATAGCCGAGGGAGAAATGGCCCCTCCGGGAGCATCTTTGTCCCCGTTTGGCGTACGAAGCATCTTAGAACTAACTTCGTTATTGTACCATTTGGCCGGCTATATCGACTATGCTTCTTCGTGCCGGTGAACGTTATTAAACGATCGAAAACGCTGCCCATTTTACCTTAATTAATTTCCACGCGAGTACTTTCTCCTGAGTTCGCGTTTCCTTTATTAATAGAGTTAAATTCGTGAAAAATATATTTTAAAATACTGTTAAAATAGATAGAAGAATCCTCTCGCTTTCAATTTCATTAATTTTTTCCTGTTTAGTTTTCTTTTATAATGCTAAGCTTTTTCACACTTTTGATATTTAATTTCTGCGTGAGCAAAGCGTGTATGTTAACTACAACAGATACATTCAGCCCTTGATAAATATGAATTTGTGCTTCGTCGCCCATGTTGCACACGTACGGGACATGTTACGCGGTTCGTAATAGTGATAGTGTTGAGAACATGGTCCTTCGAGACGTAATGGTACATCTAAAAGGGTCGCCCGTGTCTTGAACTATATGCACCAACATTAGCGCCTCTGTTCGGCGTTCATTAGCTTATAGCTTGTTGCCCTCAATGAACTTGCTGGATGATATTAGCATGGAAAGTAATAAAGGAGCCTAGTCGTTCAGACTGATAGTTGTGAGTGCAGCAATGAACATCTGAAAAGAAGCTAATGAATTGACAAGAAAATAATAAGCATATTTAATTAACACCTGCAATGGAAATAAACGATTATTCAAATCGGTAGAATCCTGTTCGAAACAGATACAAGTAGCGATAACAACCAATCCAAAAGAAACGTAGTGAAAAATGCGTACGTCTTAACATAGCTGACTTCGACGAGAAGAAATCTTTGCACAGAAATTGTGTCGCAGACAGCTTGAAAGTTCCACGTATATTCACGGGGCGGGGTAAAGGCAGATATTTTATGACAGTATTCGAAACAAAATGACCGGAATACAATGTCAAAAGCCCCTGTCAGCAACACTATGAATTCTTGCCTGGAGGATCCTGCGAATCGCAATCAAATATCGAAAGGTGCTTCGATTTGTGCCGACAACTTATTGTTAGAATCGTTCCCGACATGTAAGAAAATACCTCGCAAAATAATTATATATCGCTTCTCAGCACTGGACGATCAATATTATTTAGCAAACTTAAGATCTCCGCGAAAAATAAATCAATTTTCAAATAAAAAAAAAAGTAGGGACAGAAAAGTTACGGAACATATTGAAGGAGAATCTTTCTAACATACTATAATATGTATTTGTGGGGACCCAATTTTCGTGAAATTCAGCCCAGTGGTAAAGATGTCTACCATGTTCCCTAAGTATCGATCTTCCGTGCGCGCCTCGCATAATTAGCCACGTTCCGCGTGCATAACTCCTCGAGAATTGATCCTTTTACGCGTGCATTATATAAGCGGGCTCAAAGCGGACAACGTAAACTATCCGTGCACCGGGCTCAATTAAATTGAATCTGCAGGTGAGAAGCGAGCAGCTCCAAGCAATATTGCAAAAGAAATGCTAGTGAAAAGTGGAATATTTTGGAGAGGGCCAAGTTTCTATTCCGGTGAAATTTTTAATAATTATTATTTAAGTGGGGATTTAAACCAAAGTATTCAGAAGCATCATAATCAATATCATTGACTGAGGTGAACGTTCCTTTGTGTCGTAAGAAATGATTGAGTTGGTTTATATGGAAAATAATGTAGAGTACAAAATGTCACTTAAATGATTAACGACGAGTAGATCTTGAAACGTGGAAAACTTAATTATGTACATATAATGTACAGTGACTTTGATTGATAGTTCGACACCTTTAAGAGTTATTGCCTTAGACCGGATGGTTCACATAAAAGATACTATATAATTGACTTATACTACTTAGAAACTGTGCTTGATCTGTACTATCATATAATTTACCTGCACTACTGCCTGCTGGTAAAAATATTAATAGCTTTAACTGCCCTGAAAATAAAAGTTTCTCTTGCAATGTTTTCGTCCTCGAATGCCATTTAAACTAACATACTAACAGAAGCGTTCAGCTGAAATAACTTGCATACCTTCTTACAACTGAGCGAACAAATGATGAGCTAGTTGTACACTAGCTTTATTTATTCGAAGCATTTACTCGGTTTACTCAGTTGTCTGAATGTTAACAAGGGTTGACGTATTCTTCGATCCTGTTAAAAATCTTCGTTCTATGGAGCGATGCGTGATCATCCACGATGAAGACAAGTACAAGAACCTGCAGTGAATACACTGTGGGGTATGAAAGCAAGGAAGAACGGTATACGAAGAGATGACGGAGAAAAGGGTGCCAAGTCCTCCGGGACAGGGAGACCCTTATATCTTGTCCTGACAGGACGTCCGGCCGGCCATATTGCCAAGCCACCTTCTTCAACCCTCTGTAACGTTCTATCCCCATTCTGCTCCATCTTCTCCTTTTCTTCTTATTATAGTCGACCATTTTCTCTCCTGTTCAAGCGTCTTTTTCGCGATAGAGGAAAAATGTACGATCAGACGAACGGGTACGAGATAAAGAAAGATGGAGGTAGCCGTGGAGGGGGTGGACGGAGGGTTAGTTTGGCTCTTGTGCGGACAGGCTGCTTGGTATTCGGGGTGGACTGGCCGAAATTTAATTTCTAGACTTCGGTCCCGACCGAAGCCAAGCTTATGTCTATAGGGCAAAATGGCGGACGAATTGAATTGTCGGCGTCTCTTTGAAGCCTTCCACCCCACTGCCAGATCACCCCTAAAAAGAATGCAAATGAATGCAACGGGGAAAAACGGCCGTGGAAATTTTCGTAATTATTAGAGAACCTTCTTCCAATGTTTTCCATCATTGAGGAAACATTGTGTTAATGTTTCTTTACCAATTTCTTTCGTTCTGAAATTCTTTTGCGCATGTTACATTTGTGCGCTTACTTTAATGATTTTCATTAAATATTTTATTTAAAAGTTTCTGGTTACCGATTATTTACATTACACCAAGAACATTATCAAATTATATACTTTCCCACAAGGTGATTACAATTTTTTATAAATATACACCTTTTGCGCCCATCATTTTAAGTCAGATAGAAAATATCACATTTGACGGTCAGGTGTGTAAGCGTAATTTAAGATTAACGTTACAACGCGCTGAATTTGACAAGATGCCTCGTTCTTGTGGCAAGATAGACGAACCACTGTCTCTGGAATCAAGTAGTCAAGGTGTAGTAGGCGGGAGAAACGAGGGGGTGGTTTGATTCGAGCCCCTCGACGCTGACGTCGGGACAGACTGTAGGGGCACTCGTAGCTTGACGCTAATTAGATGGGCCTACGGTCGACTAGGATGGGCGTCGAGGCGCCGCCGCGCCGAGAGGCGCCGATATCACATCATGGAAATAATAAATTACCCTCGGTCGATGCTACGCGCATCTCGACCACGTATTCTGCTCTCTAATTATGTCTGCGTTTAACACGTTACGTACGTCTCAGGAGACATTTCGTGGGCAGCAAACTAAACATTCCAATGGGACAGGGACATTATGTCCATATCAGACGGTCCTAATGTAATCGTGCTGAATAAATGTTGAATTAAGATAACCATCATTTCGAGCCTAAATGTAATAAAAGGAGGCAAATATTGCACGAGCTAGGCGAGAGACTTAATTATAGCTAGAAGAAATGTTAAATTTTAATTCGGGGGAAAATAAAGGAATCGCATGCATCAACCATAACTGGAGTACAAGGGGCAACGCTTATCGAAATAAATTCTAGTCTCCTCTCACAAACTTCTCATTGACAAAAGAAATTATTTCTCTTTACGATGACATTTCATCGCCCCATAATACCGTAAAGAAGAGTGAACAGAGCGGAAATAATTTTCGCCACAACCTTAACAACCTTCGCAAAAAAAGGAAAACATTACGCGTATTTCCCAAACCACATTTCGCCACGCCTCTGAAATATAATACTTCCCAGTTTCACAAATCAGCATCCGAAAACTCCCTTTCGTTCGTATCCAAAAGAAAGTCACAAATCACCGCGTCGATCCGACAAACTTTTCACCGTTTGGACCGGGCGCGGCGCGGCGTGTCCACGGAAAACAAATAAATCCAGGTAGCACGCACTTCGTCAAAGCCTCGGCCGGCGTACTCGTTTCGATGCGATTGCACTCGGGGGCATTGTGCATCGGCGGCACTTCGTCATCCGGGGACCTGTCGTTGACGTTTAATGGCCGCCGTGATAGTTCTCCGGGTGAGATAGATAAAAGGGACGGCGAGGGGCGGAAAGAGAGGAGATTGGCGAACGAGGAAACACAACGGAGGGGAAGAGGCAGAGTGGCCTGTCGAATTCCACTTGGGGGCGAACGATCGCCGCGGGGCCGGGCTTGGCTTCGGTTCAGCTTCAAATTCGTATAATCGTTGCGTGACCGGATGTCACGCACAAGAATCGCTCTCCTGCGATTCTGCCTGTCAGCGCGCATCATCGTCTACGTGACATCGAGAGGGACGAATATGCCCGCGATATTGTACGCGCCATCCATGCTCGATCACGCTGCCTGCCACGGGTCAGGTTTGTTTTTAGCCGGTTGTTCGACCCACGAGCCGCTCGAATCGCATGGCTCGTGAAAGTCGAGCACACCCTACTGCTATCCCCAATTAATTGCACCCCGGCAACTGGACTCGACGAAGTGAACGCCTGTTGTTTACTCGAGACGAATCGAATGACCGATACTCTTTCATTTGTCCCAGAAGGAGGGGTTTAATGTGGCACCTGTTTCCGTTGTCAGGTTGCAATTAGCGTTATTGTATGTATCGACAATGGGAACGGTTATTGTTTGTTCAATGGATACGAGTTGGTATTGTCTTGTTGTCACCTGGCGTGATTGTATATATAATCGGCTGGCTGATAAAATGAAGACACGGAAACGTGAAGCACGGAAATTTTCTATTCAATTCAGTTTTGGGCCAGATTCGAGTTCTGATTAATAGTTGGAATGAACGGTCCAGAATATCCTTCTATTCGATTTACAAGTGACATGTATCGTAACTATGTTGCTTCAAAGATACTGTTTTGCGTTATGCAAGGAAATATCAAATAACAACGGGCCTATAAATTTAGCATTGTATAACAAAAGTTGGGCCGAACGGTACTACGTCACGAGCATCTATATCCATTTCCGCTTCAATAAACTAGCATATAAACGAGTTTCCCAGAACAATCACTGAAACTTTCAAAAGCCGTCCACCGTGTGCACACACTTATCAATCAGAATTTTTTAGCGCCAGACCAAAAACGCAATTTCCCCTCGATCAAGATATTCTCGAGTGATTTCAACCGATAGGGCGTAACACAAAAAAGAGAGAGAAAAAAAATAAAAAACAAGCAGCGGCCAAATCGATACGGGGACTGTTGACATCTCGGTTGTCGGAGTTATTGACAGGGCACGATGCCAACCGGGTCAGGGTGGCCTGTTTAGGATGATATTCCGCAATTAGTGACGTCGCGCGATGGAAAAGCCCTTCATGTCATCCGGCCGAAGATTGTCAGCGGTCTGACAATTCAGTCGCACGCGGCCACTCGTCTCTGCATCGAGCGTTTCAAGAGTTTTCACGCGCGAATTCCCGGTTAATATATGACAGGGCTCGCGATGCCGTTGACACGTCAAGTAGTACACGTGGACTTTTTTTTTTTACACACGCCCGTCCGCGGCTCCTCGCCGCGAGGAAGGATTTCAACGCGTAGATAGATCTGTCGGCGACACGTTCGCACGCGATTGATTCGATATACGGAGCGAATTTTTGAAAGCTCTTGCCTATCACGAGCCTGCATGAATACCACTCGTGTTATCGGTACGAGTGGAAAGATTAGTTCGCTGACGCGTTGCTGCAAATTTTTAGCTGTTTGGTTTGGCTTTTAGAAGGGTCGTTTGCTTTTAACGCGGATGATGTATTATATTCAGGATAAAATTCTTCCCGTACGTATCGTGACATTCTTGGTAATATTTATTCCATCGCAGCGATCTGTCTATACAAAATATTATTTTCGTACGGAGCACGGAGATTTGTTGTTCGATTGAACGAAGCTTGTACTGAAACAAATAGTCAATGCAAAACAACTGCATTCTGAATTTGTTTTTCAACTGTAGAAATCTGTCCCCATTAAACCGGCGCTGCAGGCACGCTGTAATCCAACAACTTACCGAATGCTTCCGATGGAAAAACGTAAAAATGATTTCACGCGTCAAGCATCGACGACAGAACGATGATTACGGTGTAAACCGATTACACCGCCATTTCGTTCCCGTTCACCGCGACAAAAGGGGAAACGAAGCGCAAGAAGGATCTACATCGCTGACTGAATGCGTCGTAATGGAAACGCTGATACAGGTCACAGATAAATGCGCGTTCTGTTTCCCTCGATGACGGGGTTGACGATGTGGATTCAAGAAGTCCAACGCGAAGAAAAAAAAGCAAAAAAAACAGCTCGTGTTCTCGTGCCCCCTAAAACGACGCAGCTAGCGAAACGCATCCGAAGAACGTGGATCCGTGTAAGCGAATCAATATTTTCAATTATCGACTGTACTTTCGTGGTCGCAGCCTCGGGTAATGTGAAAAAAAGTCCTCCGTCGTGTGGACCGTTGTTAGCTGGATAAGCGCCGATAGCTATTGATTTCCCGTGCAATGCTGAAAATCTGTCCTTCAGGTCCCTTAGCTCTGTTCACGTTTCCACACCGGGATTTTCAAGAAGTAATTTCGTTAGGCGGTCGTACCTTCATCCCCTGTCAATAGCTTCGCCCACAGCCGGTCCCCGATGTTTATCGGATTTTAGAAATTAGCCTGAGGGCACGCGACGGGAAAGAAAATCCCTTCCAGATTGCGATACGCCGGTCTGCTTCGCGTTTCTGCCTCCCGCAGATCCGATCTCGTTGGTGACCGATTATTTTATCGAAAATTCGCCGGAATCCTCGTCGCGTCTCGAATTCGGCGGAGCTTACGGTTGAATGGCGAAAATTTCCCGGCGTTTCAAATGGAAGGGAATTTTCTTCAATTTCGTTTTGCAGAGAAACGTGAATGTAAATGGATAATAAGGTACTGGTGAAAGGGAGGAAAGAGAATACTGTTGTTTTAAATTAAAAGGAATATCAAGGTAACTTCGTGTAGAATAAAGTGGATCGCAAGTTTTTCTTTCCCGCGTATATGATGGGCTGAAATAAATCCCACCGGATGTTTTATATTGTTTATACTTTTTCGGTAGTAATTTAAATTTAGTTGAAAAAGTAAGCTGACTAGATATAAAGTACCAACGCCAGTGAATAACCCGCGATTTTTGTATTATTCATAATAAAAGTGAGAGGAAGGAAAATTTCTCGCCGAATAATTACGATTTCCCGGCTTCTCCCTGTACGCAGAAACAAAGGTATTTCGCTGGTGAAGGTGAGTTTATTGCTTGCTGCATCGGACAAAGCCTCGTTGAAATGTAACAGAGTAAAGAAGACATAACCGTTTCTCGCGAAGTTTCAACGGATTTTATGGTTTCTATTTTTTCCCTGCTTTTTTACCCGCGGGTGGAATGCGTGGCGATGCGTGCATTTTCGGAAGGAACGCGTAAAGAAGTACGTAACAGTTTACTCGGACGAGTGTAAAGAAACGGCGATAAAAGTGCTTTACGCCGTAGATAGACTGTCTAGACTAGTTACGGGATCGTCGGTGATAAAATAGAAAGCGGAAAGACGTAAAGGTAGACGCCGTTTTCCGAAGGAAATCGCCTTCTGAAGCGGCGCTGTCGTATCTGACAATGAAATGACCCGACTACTTAAAATGCTCCACCTACTTTATTGCCGCGGAACAGTTCGCTACTTCCACCGTTTCTAATTACTTTCACGCTAAACCACGTCTGAACGAGCAAGCCCCGGCAGAACAGTACGTAATAGAAGTAATCCAATGTTTAAGCCTGTACCAATTTTAGCATTTACTCTGTTGATCGAAAGTTTCGTACCACTTTCTCAGTTGCACAAGTATTGATTGGCTTCATTGCTTCGAAATTAATATTATATGTGTTCTAAATACTGTAGCTTCGAAATGTTCCTAAATTTACCACCCGCAATGATTGAACGTCATAGAATTTTTGTGCAGCTTGAACTATCTGACTCACTTGATGGCGCCAAGAGTTTTGGTGAATCGTGTATAATAGGTAAATCGAAGAAACCAATGTATCTTCAAAATAAACATTGTTCCTTAGCCCATCGTGGAAAACGTTCTGAAACGTGAGAAAGAACTTTATTAGTATACTTTAGAGAGTTCGCAAGCACTTCTGCCGTATAGATTTTTCTATAACGCGTACTCGCGAGAGAACGTAGCAGCGTGGAGCGACACGCTTCTTTATGTATCCGGCGTGCAAAGATTAAATGAAAATCCCTCCACCGAAACGGAGTGTGAAGTACACTTCTTCTTTAGTTAATAGTTTTAATGGTAATGGACTCTCTTCATTGTGCGAACGTAAAGGAAAGGGGTGCAGTAGATGCAGGCTAAGCGAGATTCGGATGTAGATGCTACTTGGCTGAAGTAGAACGGAAAATTGTAGAAAACAAAAGCACGAGGAGATTGCGAAACAGAAAATGCTTTGAATTTATCGTTGCAAAGAGTTCTCCTGGTGCTCTAATAAATATGACATATTTGTGATTCGGAATAGAAACCTCAATGCATCGGACGAATCTGGCAAATTGGAAAGGCGTCTGCTAAATCATTGATCCTCACTACTAGGGGGACACCGTGTCACGTAAATAATTAATGAAACGCTATAAGCGTTCGACAGGACTTCGCCTGACACAAGCAGAAGTCGTTGTCAGCCTTTATCCCGTTGCAGAAATTTATGGTAGCACCGAAAACTTTCCTTCAGACTTCGTAAGACCGGTACTTTTTCTTGGTCGATTAACCGAAAGGGGCTGCGTGGTCTTTCGTATCGAATCGTTCGACAGTGATGGATGTCGATCTTAATAGTCCAACTTGGGACACGTACGTCGCGGAAGGACGAACCGCAAACTCTTTCGAAAGTTGCCCGGTAAAATGTTGAAAGTTTACGATACGGTGGCACGATAAACGGAAAAAATGAACACAAGGCGGGTCGCCTGATGTTTCGATGATACTTTCGTACAAAGAAACGACGTCGAGATACGCAGCGGATAGCTTTTATTCTTTTTCCTTCCTTTTTTTTTTACTTTGTTAAATGTTTCGGGGGGTAGTGGCAACAATGCCACGAGATCTGGGCCACCGCTGACCCGATTTCTAATATCACGCTGTTCCAGATGTTAAACTGGGAATAGAAAACGGTGGCGATGGTTCCGACTTCTGTCAAGCATAAAAAAAGATTGCGGATATTTTCTCCCGAAGTATCTCCTCTGACTTTCTGACGCTTGTGTCGCCTGTCAGCGTGTCGCAATCAATCTCGTATTCATTCCGACATCTCGCGGGTTACAGTTATATTAAAACGAATCAGTTAGAACTCTATATAAAATTCAGGTTGCCGGCCTCATGTAAAAATATACAGGCATGAATTACTCTAAATATCCATATACATTACAATGCGACGGTTTTAGTCGTATCATTAATTAACCCACTTTAAATCCGATTGATTGCACAATGTCAAAGCAAAACGCGCTAAATTAAAAGAAAAGCAATTCAATCTCTATAATAGAACGATCGTAGGAGAGCCGTCGTTTCACAATCCAAGTGCTACTTGACGGATCGGTTGATTGTGCGGAATAATTGACGGCGATTTCAAGCCGTCGCACGTGATTCCGTGCAGCGATGAAATCAATTCTGTCCCGCATGTTGACGATTCGCGTGTAGGCTTCCGACAGCAGCGTGGAAGAAAGGTTGGAGGTGACAACAGATGGAAGCCAACCCACAGAGTCGACTCGACAATGGCTTTTTGTCCTGCTCCCTCAATACGTCTCTATCTTGTGCCCTCAATGCCTGACTGATGCCTGGCCATTTTACACCTCTTCCCTTCTAACCCCTTTCATGTTTAACTCACCCTCTGCCCTCGCATTGCGTCCTCCTCTTTCACTCGACCCATACGTTCTACTCTGTCATATCCGTTGCTTCCTTTGCAGATCGAACCCCTACATCAATCGCGATCTTCTTTCCTACTGCTTTATTAATACCGAGTCGTCTTTCCGTTCGCCGAGGGGTTGCACGAAGCTCGCGCTAAAGAATAATAGGGGTAAAATTTAAATAGAATTCTAGGTCGAAAACATGGCAAATAATTGAAGGTGTCATCGTGGGTTCTTATTAGGCAGATATGTAAATATAGAGGACGTGAGTCTATTAAAAGTTTATTATTTTAACTTTCAACCACCGCGACTAAGTAATGAAATAATTGACCTCGATTCGTCGTGAATTGAAATACTCACTGCGCTGTTATCTTATCTGCACAGTTTATTGAATTCCTGGAATGCTTCCTTTTATACTCACTGCGCGGTAAAATATAGACGGCGATATAGTGGAATGTATCGATTTCCTTAATGTTCAATTTCTCTGGGGCGCAAGTGTCGTAAATGTTTTTCGTTAATGATAGAGCGGGCCGGCAAGATGTAGCGAGAACCGTCGTCGTGGACGACATTTAGAATTTGGTGCATTAGGGTAACGACCCACTTACAGATAATGAAGAATTGCCACGGTACGAGCGTCGTCGACGACGGAATCAAGCGCCTGGCAAATTGCTTAGGTAAATTTCCAATTTTCCGCTGTTAGGAACGGTGACGTCCAATCTCCGACGTCCCTGGCACATACTTCGGTGTAATCGAATCGAGATTTCATAAAGTCCGTCCCACGCGGCGAGGTTAATTGCCAATTGATCCGGGGGTACCCATGACGATCCGACTTTCGTCAGGTTGTTTGTCACTCCTGTCCCGTTGAACTTTTGCTGGATTTGATCGCGATATCGTGAATCGTGCACTTCGTGGATGATCCACGCTGTTAAGCAACGAGACTGTCAGTTTTAGTCTACCATAGTAAACTTTCTATTAACAAGTTTCGCTGATGGATACTGCTATTACTAACGCTGGAATAGTTATATTATTACTTACGACGTTATATTTCGATGAGGAACGACAGCTCTGCTTGAAAGCTTAATTTATGTCCCCATAATCCTACCGTAATTCTTGCGATGTGCACCTGCTGATCTGATAATACCGCATCCCGAATATGGCTCACATTATAATATCCGTGTCAAAATAGCAGCATTATGCTCAAGAGCTCATAAATTTTCAGACCCTTTCGCTATAGATTTTAATGGCGTCTTCTAGCATTCGGCTGTTATCGCTGGCAATTAATAATTCAAATTACTAGACGTAGCCCAAACACTAACGCTTTCGGAATTAATTTATTCAAATCTGACCACCTTGTTAAAATCAATACAAGGCTATCTTCTAAAACCGACTTTAAACATTTTATTGAACGGAACAATGCTTGTCGAGTCGATTTATCTAAATTGAGATTAGTTTTTCCCGGCGTCACCCTATAATCCAATTTTCACTTCGAACACAAGATGTTATTCTACCACCATAACAATATCTAATGGCATCTGTTTATGGCAAACGCGACGGCACTATCGCGGGATAAGATTAAACGCTACCATTCTATATAGCATACACAGGGGTCAACAGTCTGGAAAACGGTGTGCACCAGCGTTTTCCGTATTAATAACAGGTTAATGCGTTCCCATGGCGCGGCGATTTCGCGCTGCCGAGCACCGTGAACGGCCGTCGCATCGTCAAACTTAATTGGAAATTTATGGCTGCGCGAAGGATTTTACGCGCGATTCGTTTTTGACAACAACCAACGCGCAGGGCATTTTCACGTGCCGGGACGTCGGGACGTCAGTTCGCTCGTTACTGGGGCAAGTAACGAGCGTTTCGAATTGGCGAAGCCATTTTTCTAGCGAACGCATCTAATTGATTGGACGCCTCTATACCCATTGTTCGTTTCTTGATTTATGGCCCTCGTTGACCACGTTCCGGGAACGAGAGACATCGAACAGCTCGAAACTCTGCGGCATCGTTGACCACTGCGGATTCCCCTTCGCGAAATTGACTTTTGTAATACGGGATTCGTTTTTGCGCCGTTTGATTTTTAATGTATAATTGGTGAAAGCAAATTTGGTTAATTATTTATTTGTTTCTGTTGGTTAGAGGAATTTATATCGTTATTAATATAAAATTAATATAAAATGTATTAATTGTGTTACTTATTTAGAAGAATTCATTGAATTAAAGTTGATAAAGAATTCATTTCTGTTTTCACCGAACTATCGTAGAATGTTACAAATGAAATCAGGCGAATTTGGGAAACAAGGACGTCGAACTGAAGTTTAAAGGAATATCGATAAAGGCAGAATGTTATAACAGCTTTTGGATACACAGTAGCTATGACCACCATCAAAGAAATTATTTAGGCGAACCGACAGAATATTGAAACAGTGAAACGTGAAACGTAGTTATCTTGCACGAAGAGCACTCGCAGCAACGGGAGAATCGTTTTTCCTGGACGATCTTAATTAGAACGATAGCACGCGCACGCACGTTTCGCAATTTCGCAATCCACGCACGGTTAAATATTTATGCAACGGTCGAGTGCAATTCGCCCTTAAAAACGATACGGCTGTTCGTTTGGATTTCGACAAGTTGACATCTGTTTCGGTCCGAACGGGCATGCGTATATTTACACAGAAATATCGCTCAAACGTAGTAGCGGCATTTATCGCGGTAGATGGTTCTGAATTTCCTTCAATCGTAATGTTACGTGCATTACCGAATAGTTTAAGTAAAATTCCAAACAATTTCATTTCCATTGCAATTGCAATATCCATCGCCTCCGAAGAATAATTACAATCTTAAATTTTCTGGAGCTGAATAATGTACTAAAATTATTTTGCTTACAGTTCAAGCAGAAGAATATCCAGAAAATTGCACTACGTGACAAGACAGTACTCCACATTCATAAATTAAGCCAATAATTAAGTTTTCACTTTCCCCAGTGTCAACGAGTTTCACAAACATGGAATAGTGTAACACATTGTATTGTACAGCAATTTAATTAGCACCATGTTGTCATTTCTTTTTATTTTGCGAAACAAAGTTTCTTCGAACCACTTCTCCGCCAAGCATCATCAACAGTTATACTCGAAATGGTCGAACTGCTGGAAACTTTGCATTTCACGATTGTTTCCGGACGCGAACTGAATCATCATAATTTACATTTTACGCTCGTGCAACGGTATCGTTGAACTCCAGTTAAATCACTGGGGTTGATCAAAATGAGAGAAAAAAATCCGACGTTTACCCCGCTGGATGGAAAACGTTTCGTCGGCAATTTTCGACCGATAGGCGAGCCATGCCCGATTCATAATGCCCGCACGAATGTTCTTTTAGTTACCGGCTTACACCGAGCCGTCCCATTAAATACGTCGCGTTGAAACTTTCCCGCATAAAATGCGCATTCAGCTCGCGTCGAACCGTTGCTGTTAGTTGCATCAACAGTGCCAAACAAACCTAAAGTCGCGACTATGAATTCCAAATTTTAATGGCACGATCGCCGAGGGCCTTACTACCGTTTACTCAATGGCAAACATTAATGGTTACGTCGAAATCTCAAAGAGGACCAATTCGATTTGAAATTACCAACTTATTCTATTTTAAATTAGTTGAAAGGAACGCTTCTCTTATTTTGCATCGTTCATTGTACCAAGAAAGGGATAAATAAAAGTATAATAAGTCAATATGGTTCCTGTGTTTTTGGTAGAAAATCTTTATCACATTTATAAGAAATATCCAGCACACCAGAGTTAACTTAAAATCACAGTTTCCTCGTTTAAGTGTATATTTCTCATTAAGCACGATTAAACTTGACGATACGCTATCACAAATTCGGTTCTAACCCTTTCGTTTCCTCCATGACTGATCGGAGCAATTTCCCTCTTTAAGCCATCGATCTTCACCCCCTCTACAAACAGGATCACGCTCTAATAGCTACCTTTCGTTGAACGTATACCGTGCATGATATGTCGTTCTTCCAGAAACACCATTATCATGCTAATAAATGCTGATGCTGATGAAATTCTTTGTGATGCAACGTTCGTTGCTATGTATACTATCGGAAGTTCCCGTACTCGTGGAGTAACGATGCTGGCGGCCGACTTTCCATGCGATCCACGGCGGGCCGTTTCGAAGCAAAAACACCCATAAAGCTGCGTACTCGCCAGAGAGAAACGTCGACTTCCCTGTCGCGCTTCTATGAATATTAAGCGATCGGTCCTGGACTCTTGTTACGACTTGCTTGTCGGTCGAGTTAACGCGGAAAATTGAGTTCACCCCGGATTTTCAGCTCTCGCATATTGCCGGTTACTCTTGCGTAACCACCTTGGAACATCGATCGTTTTTCAGCCTTTCACTTCTTCTGTTCCGCTTTTTTTTTTTGTCACGAGTTTCGAGCAATTTATGTGCTTCTTATACTTTCCTCGTTGGGAACTGTGTTCAAACGCACGAATGGACTTTCTGCGCATATTTGTCGTTTTCTACCTGTTGCATAAACTTGTTTAATTAAAGTTCCAGTGATCGGTGGTAGTTGGCGGTGTATCATTGGCAAATTTTTTAGGAATCTAATTACGATGTAGAATTCAAATAAACGTGTCGCGAAGGGGAAGAAATCGACGTTCAACTTTTAGTTAATAAATTGCCGAAGAGCGGGCCCGTGTTTCAGTGCTGACTCTTCAAACGTTTTCCATTTAGTAAATTGGATGTATGATGGTTGTATGATGTATCGCTGTTAAACGAAGAATGTCGGGGCAGTTAATTGAAACGTCCTGTTGTTTTGAAACGGTTTAATCAAAATTTCCTGCTCTTTCTTTCTGCAATTTCGAAATTATACGGTCAATGAAATTTCACACGACAATGTCGGTCCACGTGGCAAACGAAACTTCTGCCTATTATATTATTGTTTTATTGGGAGTAATCCGCGTTTCATTGAAACAGTAACTTCTCCATTACTTTCGAAATAACCATCCGTTTACGACGCGATTCGAATCGAGTTGCGACCTCTTGAAAATCGCAATTTTCATCGCCAAATGCTACGATTCTCGTTGAATTGTTAATTTATCGCGTAATATAAATGGATAATGTAACTGCGGTTGGAGATTCTCATTTATGCGATTCTGGAAACGAACATTACGAACGTGATACATTAAGGGTGTGGATCGGGGTGTATAAGCAAAGAGCTAGAGCCACGAAAGCATCACATAGAAGGCACTATGCGTGGTGTGGATTATTAAGCCGGGCCGCGAATTCTCTGACGAGTTGCATCGGCTTTCAATTTTCCCTCGTGTTGCCTTCATCCAGCTAAACTTCGGTCCTTAAACCTCAGTCCAATTTGCTGTTTGATAATTATTCCGCGACATCACAGTGTGTAGTAATTGAAATTGATATATTCCAGTGATTATTTAACAGAAACATACAACGAAAAGATACGGTACAAAATTGAATTATATTGCGAAGACGAAATAATAGTCGGAGTATCAAATGCAAAGTCAAATATAAATGTCACAGAAGTTATATTAGCATAGTTTGTTTAATTTTGGGTCCATGCCGTTTGTAACTTTACAATAACGAGGAACAGACATATTTACTGTTTTACGAAGGAAATAATTTCCCATTACTGGTTCATTTGTATCACTATTGAATATGAATTGAGTAGATATTACGTTTCGGTTTCATTTCATCGACCAAACCGTATCTCGTCATTTACTTAAACTCAGTGCCTGTAATTTTTTCTTTTCATAATAAAACTAGTAACAATAATAATGATTATTTGACAGGTGAAAATAATTCAAGGAATCATGCAAAATTATTCCAATGCAAAAAAACCATTTTAAACGCGCACACTTATTTTAGACCGTCTGACTCGTGTGCGCCTACTCCACTTCATACGTCGTCCCCGTTTCCAATCTCAAGCCTTCATTCCTCGAACGCGTCTCATTATTCGAATCGCGATTTTCTTTGATGTTGAAGGACGAGAAAAAGGGTGCGTTGTGGAAAGAGGGTGGCGGGCCGTGTACTGTCAGCGATCGTGTCAAATAGTGCGGAAGGTAGAAAGATAGAAGGATTTCCTCTCTTCCTGGTTCGCTGCTTTTATACGGGAGCTATCGCACGACACAGATCTCTATTCAAAGAAATATCAAAGTGCTGAGTTAGACCATCTAGACGCTGGTTACCGGAGGGGTTATTCTGCATTAAGTGTGTGCCACAGTGTGCCACAGTGTTAATGAAATTCAGCTGCTTTTGATTATTCTCGTCGCTACATTTTGCCCTAATTGTATGTCATATATTTACTATTAGTGCATGTTCCATTGATCCTGCAAAAACATAGGAAATGCATACTACGACTGTACATTATTTGTTACTAAAAATATTGATATTGATATTATTATCAATATCTGCATAAATAAAGATTTACTCTTCCATGCAGAAATGAAAAAAAGATCAACTTCTACCCCAATTTATTACCCAAAATTTCTTATTGCCCTACTAAACACCCCTCGATAAATATAACACGACTACTCTAGCCCGCAGCAGCGGCAGCACAAACAGGTACACAGAGCCGAGATTAATACTGTTGACGCGACCTCGATTAATTCAGGTATATCAACGCCTCCAAATATAAAAGACAGAGTTAGACGCAGTTTCGCCTCGACGCTACAATCACTCTGTCTTCCTCTCCGATAATTGTTACCCCATGCCGCGTTTCGAATTTCCATCTCCACCCTCCCACCGCGCTCTCTATTCAATATCCGTGTCAGTTCGAAGATTTCCACGGACGTTTCTATTTTATTGCAACCTGTGCAACAGACACATAGAGGGCGTCGATCCCTGCGAATATCGTTCGTTCAGTCATACAGGCCTTGATAGTCGACTAATAAAAGACGCACTTCCTCTCGCCGGCGACTACCAATCTCTTCCTGGCCCCTGACGCCCGATTCCGTTTGCTGAATCTCTTCATGCGGGTTCCAGCGCATTTTTCCACTCGAAAATAATCGGTCTCCTGATCGAAATGTACTGCGTGTTCATCTCGTCGTTATAGCTTTCGAGAGAAATATCGAGAAAAATGCCATACAGCGACGTTCCATTCCTTTGGTCATCGTCGTTCCCGTTTGCTCCTTGCTTCTTCGTTTTCAGTCGGTCGATGGTTACGACTTGCGGACGGCAAACAAAGTGAAAAATAGATTACACGAATACCAGGCTGGCGACGTTACTGGAAAAGGGACGATCGATTTCAAACTCGCTGTATAAGTATACTCCTGGACACCGCGGGAGAGTCGAGTTGAAGATATTCGGGGCCAATTCGTGCCACAGAATGGAGGAAGGAATGTAAAGGGGACAATGGCAGGTGGAATGTAATGGCCGTTTTTCGGGCCATCGTAATTAATATCTCGTTGGTTCTATTCAAGTGTAGGTGGGTCGTTTTCTTGCTCTTTGTGGCGGGCGGGTTGAAAGATTTGTGTTCGAACGCGATAGGAAATTTTATGAAAACGTTGCACGACCCTGGTTATTTTTAAAATACGCTCTGATCGTATACTAGTATTTTACTGCTGCAATAATTTAGAGCAGGATAAAGAGTGCATTTTAACGATGGAACAAAGCACATACACAGGTATGCTTTATCGTAAATTTATTTTACATTCTGTACATTCCATGGAGGATTTTAATAACAATTTGCGACAGAGGAATAGTTCCATTAAGAGTACTCAATGAATGGAGCTATATATTCCCTAACACAATTTTCTTCTCGATTTATTTTAGACTGAAATCGGGGATTTTTTGCAACAACGGCTGGTTGCTGTGCAACGTATGGAATCGAAGTGACCCGATTTACGGCCGATTCAGTCGCAGAGGGCAGATTTCATTTTAGTGCCGCGCGACTGTTTCGAAATCCGCCGACGTTCCGCAATTATTGATACCTGATGAATCTGTTACCGGACGTGCGGCGTACCTGATAAAATAGCTATTTAACTGGCGTCAGACATTATTTTTCCTACGTTCTAAACAGATCATAAAATACATTCATCAAAAACGTTCGTTAGGTGCTCTTCGCAAACGTGTACTACTCCAACTTCCGTATAAATCACAAAAAAAACTACTAAAAGAACATTACAATCAATCAAGATTGAACCCTTCAATTAAAAACAATTAGATCCTTGCAATGTTCAAAACTACTCCAAAGCGAATGCTGTACATTATTCCAACCTTTATTAAATTAATTTAATTCGACTATCAATCACAGCGCTTCCGATTCTCTGGTAATTCTAACATGATAAAATCCTCCATTTCACCACCTACAAGCTCATAACACGATCGTACAAAGCAGTAGACAAATATCGTTGATCGATCGCCTGGCTAATGGAACGACAGCCCCCTCGTTTCGTGACGGAGTTAATACAAAAGTCATCGATCGGACGTGGAAACTCGCTTTTAACTGGCTGACGGCTCGCAGATTATGAACGAACTGAAAACGTCTTCGCCATCTCCACTCATCGACTACTGTTCGACCAGCCACGGAAAAACGGAAGAGCGATGGAGGTTCTGTGTGCAAACACAACGTAGAGACAATTCAGTGTCTACTGATACATCCGCTACGGTTTACGTAACACGCCTGAGGGTTTGCGAGAATAGCAAGGGAAACCGCACGCCAGGTTGGCGTAGGATGTTTCTTAAGACACGGTGTATTCCGACGAGATTCAGAACCAATGAAACGGGGGAACTAGTGTATATCTGGAATCAAGAATGTTTTCCTTGTTTTTTTTAGCTTTTGATGTTATTGATAGGAGTTTAGAAATATTTAAAGTGATGATTTTCTTGGCATATGTGCCATGGAATATCGATTCAATTACTGTGCAAGTAATAATTAATGCTCGTAAAATGAATATTTTTAACATTTCCATTAGTTTGTACAATATTATTAAAACAAATGATGGAATCAGTTTTTTTAATGTACATATATTCAGGGGTAGGATATAATACCGCTGTGATATTCGTGTGTATAGATATATGCTCATTTTTGATAACATTGAATGAAAACTGACGGATATTCATATTTTCAAAGTTATTTAATTTATCACTCGAACAATGTAGCGGCTTCAAGATATGGAAAAAATTTTGTGCATTTTTTAATTGTGCAGTAATATATACCACGCAGGAAACAAAATGGAGTATAAACTAAATTTGACCTACTATTCAATACAGATATGTATATTATATAACAGCCGACGAAACAATTATTAACACATCAGAAACGATATAATAAAAAGGGTAACGTAATTACGAATACCCGTTTTTTCATTCGTTTCTCGATACAAATTAATCTTCGCTGTGACATTTGCGTTCTAAGAAGCACTTCATCTTTTTCATTTCGATCCCCTGGATAACAGCATGCCGCGTAGCTGCACATGAACAGTTCATTTGCAAATGTCGAGGAACGAAACGATCGAACTGATTAAACCGCGACTATCGCGTGCGTTAATCGAACAATTACCTTTGTTCGTCGATTTCTATTCCAGTTCTTCGCTTTTTGCGCCACACACTGTCGACGGTTGCTTGATTAATGAGACCTCGAGTTAGGCAGAACGATGCTTTCGCTGAGATTATGTGCTTGTGCTCAACGGTTTCGCTGCTGATTCGATTTTCTCTTTTCACATCGTGTCGAGTGACAGGAATGATTAAAAATAGTACAATGAGTACTGTGTACAAATTTATACATTAATCTAAAATGGTTTTGCCCGATCTTCTTTAAATATCATTGTATCATCGAGCTGCACCGGTGTCACTCACTGTAAATACCATGTCTGGTAAAAGTCGATATTTTTGCATGCAATATGGCAGCAAATGGCATAACTCAGATTTCTGGGTTAGATTTCTTGCGGTTCCAGCGACTCCACGAAATTCTATGGAGAAGCGTATTTACGTTGTTTTTCGTGGTTCGTGCTCGCAGACAGAGTAACATGTCAGCCGTCGCATACACCCGTATAACAGAAAAATAACATCGTATATAAAGACGGGAAGTTTTATGTAGAGGCGCGGTCGGAAGCAGGCAATTTATGTGGAATCGTGTACGGAATATATTCCACGTTAAATGCACGCATCATACTATTCCTCAGAGTATTATGTACTACAAGAAGGAAGGAGGAAACAAAAATAGGTAAAACGAAATAGAACAAATCGAACACTGTGAAATTCGACAAACTGTGAAAGCATAGCCAAGTTGAATTCTTGAAACAAAAATTTAACGGGTAACGAATAAAACGGCATTTCTTTTATTGACGGGAACGTCTTTGCATAGAAAACTTTCTAGGTTGTACACTAAAAATTCTACTACCCCTTAGGTGTAATATAATCCAATATTCACCTAATATATTGATTCTTGTATAACAAAATTTCGCTACGGTAATTGTCACGCACAGCTAAAAAAAAGATCAGCGTCCATTCGATCGTAATGAACGTTCATTGAAAGCGGCAAGCGTATCCACTGCATTGCGCCAAGTAAGAAAGAAAATTTCACAATAGAAATGGATGCTGAATGGAAGTAGAGGGGAAAATAAAGAGAAAGGGAACGGTGTTTTGTCGATAGTATCGGTGTACGGATTTTGCTGCTCGTTAAAATAATTCCCTTTTGGACTAGCATGTAAAACAGCGTGGAATCGTTTAGCTCGGACAGGAACGTGTTCCAAAGGGGGTCTGAACGAAACATCTGTTGCAAACGTAACATTCTAACAGGGTGTTTTTATTTTAATTTAATGCGACATTCATAAGATTCAGATATCAAAGGTTTTGGTTTGTGTTCCATGAAATAATTATCCCGCGCCTTTATCGCGGAGGCCGACATGATTTAGCGCGGCGATTTATTCGGACGAGCGAAATTGTGACGCACAATGTTTCAATGACGGTGGCGGAATTACGGGAACGAGCGAATGTTCGAGGCAAACGAGCTGGGAAAAGTAGTCTCTCTTTCATCCTCTCTTTTTCATCCATCGGTACAAAAATACGATATTTAATGCATTCGAATATACGGTCCGGTGTATAGTTTTTTACACGGATTTTTGTGCGACTGCAATTTATATTCCACGCCGCTCGTATTCTACGCGTTTCATATATATTCACCATTCCGCGCACCTTGCATTTCATATTTCGTATTCTATATATCGCAGTTCCGTTTTATTCTCCGTTTTGTATGCATATCTTCGGTGTTTCGTGTTGCAATTATACCGCGGCGCTGTGCTGCGGAACGGCTCAAAGAAAATTAGTTTATACGATAAACAGGCAGGATTCGTTTAAACGGGGGTAAAGGTAGCTGGATGTATAAAAGACATGAAACGGATCCGATAAATCGAAAAAAGGAAATGCAAGCTCTCATTGAGCACGTAGTTCGTTACCGTTGCAACGATAGGAGAAATCGAAATATCACGTGATTTGCGCTGGTCGAGACAAACGAGCGAAGGTAGACTGAAAGCTGAAAAGGGTTAGAGGCGTGTAGGTGAAAAAAGGTCATTTTCGTGGCGTTTATCGAGTAAAAGTACCCTCTTCCCACCATATTGCAGAGGAGGCCATATATTCTGGTAGCTCTGCTCCTCCTCTTCCCCCTGTAGAATGCGATCGTTTTTTGTCCCCCTTCATAGCCGTTTCCTTCGTTCTCCGTACCACCATCAGGTCTTTTGGGTAGCTGCAACGTTTTATAAAGTACGTGACTTCCTTACACCGATGCGTACTTGTATCCTCGAAGCTTCTTTGTTCCTTTGTTTCTTTTCCTTTTCTTTCCCCAGTCTCTGTGCTGCTAGCTTGAGTCATTGTTTCCTATTGCCTTCGTATTCCGTTGGGTCCTTGGAGACTGTATTGCATTCCAATTGCTGCCCGCCGCGCCTATACTACAAATAGTGTCTGAAACTATTGGTATGATGTCGATTCTCAGTGCATTGAAAAGTGCCCGGACTTCATCTCGCTTTGGAAGCCAGTATTATATGATTTCATTGAAAAATAGTCACTCAAGGATTGAAATAACCAATGAACAAACAATTGTATTACTTTTGTTAATATTTTATTATTTAACTTGTCTAGGGGGTAGCAAATAGAATTTCTAGAAATATGAAGAGAAAGGGAGTAGATCTGTTTAATCGTTAGTTGAAACACGTGCTTTTTGTCAGCAGTCGCGACACGATAGAACATGTAATGGATACTTAAACGTCTTGTTAACCATCCAGTTCAGACAACCCTTGCGATACTCGAAGCTATAGGGGAATCGCACACCCTTCTAGGAGACTGGAGTGCACGTTCATGCAGCTTCAGTGCCAGTTTCGGTCGTTCGAATCTGTCTTTGATAGCAATTGCTACCGGGTCGTGCCAAATGAATCTGTTTTGTGCGATATAATTGCTCGAATCCTAGTGTTACCAGCCGCTATAGAGAATATAACTTTCGTGTTTGCAGTTAGAGGATAGTCGAACAAGATTTTGCCTATTCTATATTTATATTTGTTATTAAAATCGACGTTGATTTTTTATTTTTAATATTAACATCTGAGTTTGCATTTAATTTGAGATACTATATCATAGTCTATGTTGTTCATTCTTGCAATATCTTAGTCTAAGATGTTTTACTTTGAAAATAAATGTAGTAGCATTTCCGTGAAGTAGACCAGTTTTCTTTAATTTCAATTACAATGTTCTTCACACGAAACAACTTTGCACGAACTATTCCGTCGTAACTTCTTTGTGCAAGCAATTAAGAGAACAGTAGAGTGGATTTACTGAGCATACCTGAAAGGTAACTTGTTTGAAATTCTTTCTGTCAAGTATGCGTCTTAAACATTAATTCAATGAGAGATTTCACTGCACTGTTATAATACTTGAATATTCCTGAAATTGCAAGCTTTGCAATCTAAAGTACTGTGCGTAAGAAAATATAAAATTTTTCACAATTCACGAGAGATTCAAGTAGTAACAATTTATTATTTTTTTTTATCTGACAGTTTCACTAGTTTTTGACATTGATCGAACCCTCTCAAAAATCCATTGTAACAATGTATCGTTAAATTAAGGAATTGAAACCAAAATTCCCACAACAGCCCGCCGTTCTATTTCCATGCAATAATTATTTCACAGTTTCGCGAATGGCTTCATTATGCACACAACGTAAAAGCATGCACGAACATTCTCAGCTAGACCGGACGTTCAACGTTTTTCATATTTTCCACAAACAAGTAACGTTGTGTTCTCATAATCAGACGAGCTGGTTGCTTTCGAATTCACCCTGGAACGCTTTTAATTATCGTCCCGTGAAATTTAGAGTTGGAGCTCGTAATCGTACAATTGACGTAATTTCAAATGCATATACCTAAAGCCGGCTAAACATTAACGGTGCTTCTATCTCGCGAGATGGGACCGTACAAAGGACAGTAATAGCTGCTTTTTCCCCCTACGAATTAATTGCAACGAAGCCGTTGCATGCTGTGAAAATCCAGAAAAAGCTCACTAACATTAATTGAAGAGACATGCGGATTAACGCTTATTTTACAACTGTTTCTGCATTTAGCCACCTGTTTAAAAACGTAGGATTATTCAGTGGCGGAGTATGTCCGTTCGCTGACAAAGAACGATATTCGATTTCCAATTAAATTACAGAAGAAATAGAATTTACCTCTACCCGCTGTCAACGTGTGAAAAGTGTAATTCCACCAGAGATTGATATCGCTGGAAAATTCGACCATTCATAGAACAAACAAAATTCGAACGAATTTTCTACAGAAGAACGAAAATTGATATTATTACGCATTCGAATATATCCCTTTTCTCACGTGTACCGCCGACAATACAGGTGCTCATTTGCATTGAAAATGTTTAATATCGATTAGCGAATATGAAGATTTGCTACTTTCAAAAATTAAACGAAAGTACAATTTTAGCACTGTAGATAGTGTAGATAGCACCCTATCTATTTACTGTACGTATTAAACTCGCAAGCCTCGAAACAGAAACGTTTGTGCCTCGACGCTAATGACAAGGAACGATTCTGTAGGGAAAATAGCGAACCCGGTAGGCCCTTACCGATCACTGTGGCACTTTGTTCGCAGCCTTCACGTATTACAAGTTAGGCTTCGTTAAAATTTCACGGTACGTCTGTCGCAGACACAGAGCCGAGACTGGTGGCGGAACGAGAGGCCGATCCGTGCCCCCGACTACATAAGGCACTTCTGAAAAATGGATGCGATTCAAAAGCGGCCAGAACCCGTTGTTCTACCTTCCTTGGAATTCTCGATTCCTAGTGAAACACACTCCATAGCTGCCGATTCCAGACGACGAAATATTGGGTTCACTTTGTCGACCGAACTCTGGAAGGTTTATCGAATGTCCCTTCTTGATGCAGTTTCATTTTTAAGAATGGACGAATCAAAGGGATCAAGCATCCCCTTCCTGGAGACTTTCCCTTGACTTTCTGGAGACCCTTCTGTGTAAGAAGTTTCAGTCACTTTGGTAGCTCTATAACTTCATATCCGGGTTTCAAAGGAATGTACATTTTAAGGATAGTGGCAGCGAGCTCGGTAGGCGAAATTGATTTTTAATAAATAAAATGTAGAATGAACAGAGCAGTGTTCTGATGTTATATTCAATGCACGATCGAATTGTTAAATCGCTGTTACGGTTCCATTACTCTCTGTGGCCTAGATCTACCAGCTAATTTCGGTTCCCAGAGTCTTCGTTACAATTGTATGACTGTTCTACTTTCTACGACTGCCTATCTGCCTGTAAAGCTTTCTACGGCATATTTGTCTTAGTCCGTATTGTCTGCTGAGAGCCCCTTAAGATCTATAGATTATTAAGCTTGGTATTATTTAATTTTAATTTGATATCATAATTTAGTTTTCAAGAAGCAGTAAAATCCTGCAATTTACTAAATTATGGTAATGTAATATTTTAGTCTTCTATGCTCCTACACTGATAAATTCCAGTGAATTTATTTGAATAATATTCCTACTACTAAATGTTACGTCACACAATTATTTTTCTATACATAGAAAAATGCCACCTCCAAATTCGGTCGAAGTAATCAAGAATTCACGCCATGAAAATCGTATTAAATTTACAATGATTTGGACATATTTTTAACGGTTTGAAGTTTTTAATAACTATAACCTGCTAAATTTTTAACGGGGTTTAGGATTATTTCCACATCCTTGGTTCAACTAAGGATGTTCAACTGGAATAAGTGTCAGTAATCCTACTTCGATGTTTTAACAAATTTAAAGTAAAACTTGAGCCACACTTCAGTCCCACTCACCAAGCCACTCTCCATGTTGCACAGCATTGAGGCACATCGATTGTAGAATTAAGGCTTCACACTTCTGGTTGAATCGAAGATGACTTTTGAGCACCTCGAAACAAGGGAGGTGGTTACGATGGAAATCGTACGCTTCCTCAAAGGCATCCCTCGGACACAATAGGTTCCGTGCATAATGGAGTGCCTCTAGGTTTAGGTTCAGCGCAATGGCTTTAGGGTCGGTGGAGGCGAATGAGACGGTTAATTACGCCGGCAAATTAAGTGGAAACAGTCTGACTAGTGGTACCTGTCTGCCTTCTGACGGTATTCCGCAAGTGGCCGAGCACCTAACCCCACCTATGCTCCGTCTGTTGTATGCATATCCTTTATCGGCGTGCGAAGGGTGCAGGGGTTAGGGGCGGAGGGGTAGATGGTTGAGTGGTTGGAACAGTAGAAGCTCAATTTCGTGGTTGATGCGCTGCTCTTGCGCAAATCGGAGTGCACCCTCGGCCTCGATATTTCGAGCGAATTTTGTTCAGAATCGAAATGTTCGTTATGATTTTGTAATTCCATGATTTCCGGAAATTATTATAATTTTTGCACAACTGTCGTCTGAATTGTTTTTGGAATGGTACTTGATAAATTAAATACATCAAAGGTGAAGTAATTGATTAGATTACTTATGGTGTAGAATAAGCATTTCCGAGTAGGTGTATGCAACTAAATAACACAACAGAACATTCCTCATCGTTTACGATACAGCAATAGAGCAGGCTAAGCTATGATTCTCGCGGGTCATTCTAATTTATAGTGGTCGTAGCGGTGGATGCGTTCCTTGGACATACGTGATGTACGACACAAATACCCAGATCAGAAGCGTAAATAGTGGAAGGTTTAAAAAGTGGAACTGCAGATCTCGTGCAGAGCGTCAGCAATAATTTCAGGTGACGCTGGAAAATATCGATGAATATCCTGCGATGCGATCTTACGCTGACCACCTGCCGACTCCCGCAAGCCGATAACAACGATCACGGGCCACGCAAGCCAACACCGACGACCCTGGGGTCTTGAAAGCTGATGCCATCGACCCAGGTGTCACGAGACACGATATCCATGATAATGGGATCATAGCGCAAACTATCGGGAATTTCGCGGTTTTCGACGACAGTGTCATTGGTTTCAGTATTTCGGAGGCTGAGATTATCGACAATCAAACTCGCCGCGTTCATTCTATCAACTTTGAATTGACAGATAGGACTAGTTTCAAACTGGATCGTGTCGAATCGATAAGCACTACGAGGTTGTACAGCTCGAACCAACAGTGTCAGGGACACAACAATTAATGAAACGGGCCTAAGAACTTTATGAGTCGGGAACAACAGTTTTAGGTACGTCAAAGTTCATGAAACTGAATGGAGCTTGCAGCCACTCGATTGCAAAAATTTCGTGACGGTGAAATGCGTTGTCTGCGTCCACAGAGTCGTGCAAATCGATAACAGAGACCTTATGGCCGCGAGATTCTGATATCTACGATCTCAGATGACACGGAAGTTACTGCCACAGACTAGCACCGCTACAGATTCATCAATATCAGGTGTCGTCAATCTCTAGGTCCCTCGTATCGTAGCTTGTCACCTCGCAGTCAACAATATGGGATCCTCTGGCCGGAAAACGGCGAGAAGTATCGTATACCTGAATGTAGTATACCGGTATTCTACAACGTTGTAACATCAAGCCAATTTACACTGACATATAGCACAAGTATATAGCCCTAAGCCTGTGTATGTTCTGAGAAATTCAGTGCTATCAATAATGTAGAAAATCGATCTTTGCAAAAGGTTTCATTGTTTTACTTATTTGTATAAACGTAAATGTTTACGAAAGTGGCTGATGTCATATATTTGGAATTTCACATTCCGGGTGCAGAAAAAAATGTAGCTTTACTGTCTAGTAAAAGATTTCGCTAAACACTGGCGCTGATGATGGAAATATATTGTGTGTAGCTTAAAAGTGATTGTGTTTTGCAAAATTTCAAACAGCGTACTATCCTCGTTATCAGTAAATATATTACCCATTTGTGTACCGAGACCACTTCCAATTGTCAGGTTGTCGGACGGGTTAAAATTCTATTTCATCCCGAGTACACAACCAGAATATCCTAGCAACGATTGAATATTTAAAGTGTACCCTTCGCTCAACGATGACCCCCAAAACGGCGAGTCCTTGATTCACGGGCAAGATGAGATTCTCTTCCTGTGCAGATGCAGCGTTACCTTTCTTATTCTCATAAATAATCAGTGCATCGAATGTTCCACGAAAGCAGTGTCTTGGAGTATCCAACAATCAGAACGAACTACATATGTATATACACCTGGTACCTGTTTATCTGTAATTCCGTGCCGTGCAGGAGCCCGCGCGAAATCCAGTTAAAGCGAAACCGTTGAATAAATGAGTAGCAGGTGAACTGAAGCAGGCAGTCAGGCAGATATTAATTTTCGATGCGTCGCCTCAAAGATCCTTCGTGGAACGTCGTCGGTGTCACTGCAACGGAATTAGTATCGCCATCAATATTCCACGCTCCGTTGATACCGCAGTGTCGATTATTAGCGAGTTCGGTATCCAGTTGAATAAGCTATGCCCGTATAATTACGGTATCACGTGGGCTGTCAGCTATTACATAACCACCGGATAGGTTACGTCCTATTCCATGGACTAATTAATTAAACGTTCCCTGTCTCCGTTGGAAACGAAAAAGCAAGATACTGACCGGCGAATCAACGCTTCGACACTTTTCGTTGTTACTCATCTTCTCCCTCGGCGTCGAATGTTATCGATCATTGCCGAGTGAAGGGGACGGAGAATGAAAGAGCGGTTCCTGCAAATGTACACGTTGTTGCGTTATGCAACGTGACACGCGACCCATTGTGCATCTCTAAAAAGGAATATAATATGAGGACGCAGAGGGTGCAGCGCGTTGCACCGGCTTGGACGCGATGTTACGTAACGCGAGACGTCACGTTGCATTGTTATAACGAGATATTAATAGCCGAGCACTCGTAGCTGAAAGGAAGAACGGCGCAAGCTTTTTAGTACCGGCGATGCTAATGTTGTTAGAAAATATTGGGAGTACAATTTTATTTTATTTTATTTCCTGCGGGTTGCTCGCCGAGGGACACGAATGCGAGGGGCGAGTTAAAGGGGGCGTAATAAATTCAGGAACGTGACGTACATCCGAAAGCAAAATTTAATTTTACCGATACCTTTCCTTCGTTTTACAACGGTCGAATTCTTTTGGCCGAAAAAATAACATTTCCATCGCTAGTTCCTCTTGCTTGAAAAATAACAGCGCTAGAGATAACATGGAGACTGGTTTTTTCTGACAATGTAACGCTATTCACCACGAGAATGATATTAATTCTGGGAAATGAAGCCTGCGTAATATCTTTTGATATTATGTGTGTGCCTCATCCCCTTGGGACATTCCAAATTACGCGATTCAATGAAGAATGATGATGTCGCATTTAGGGATTATTATTTCATTATCACGGGGGCAAATAGTTCAGTATTATGCTTAAAATTGCATCGACTAATTCATATAATTATTTCCCCAAAGAAACACGATAAATATTACATAGTATGATAAGAATACATATGGAACAATGTAAATACACTTTACAGTAAAAACTAATCACTCGTCTACCGCGTACATTATTTTATTCATGCTAATGCCTAAAATCGCCTTACATATCACGCATTCAAACACCTTCGAAAAATTCAACCCCTATGCAATCTTATCAACCACATACGGAACCGCACCACTTACACCGTCGTTACCGCCACATCAGACCGTATCATCGCAATGCGAGGCTCGACTTTTACGCTCGTTAGGGCCACTTGTCGTGGAATCTTACGGGATTCGTGTTGCGTGCACGTGCTCCATAGCAGTCCGCGTGATAATCGCGTTGACCCGCGATGGTGGAGGCTTAAGGTTGAAGAAAATCGTGCGACGATTAACTAGTAGCAGGCCGTGTGTACGCGAAATTAGCATTGTAATTGCGGAGAGTGAGGTTGCGATTCGACCAGACCCGTGAGCCACCCCCGCGCTTCACCCCCTAATTCTACCCTCTCCCACTCTACGTGGTGGGCAACTGCTGTCGCGCCGCCATCGTAAAACGCAGGCTATGGTA
The DNA here is from genome assembly GCA_907165295.1 of Nomada fabriciana. Lineage (NCBI taxonomy): Eukaryota > Metazoa > Arthropoda > Insecta > Hymenoptera > Apidae > Nomada > Nomada fabriciana. Next base: position 8,209,861 of record OU015693.1, on the reverse strand, counting down.
CCCGATCGACCAGGGCTGACCTATCATAACCCACTGTGGCTTAGCCTAACCTTCCCTTACGAGGGGAGAAAGCTCTGATACTTGAGTTTGGCTCGTTTGCAGCCAGCATGTCGCGACTTTCATCGTTCTCGTCGACGATCGATAACTTTGGACGTTTTGAAGTAGCAGACGACGTTCAGCACTGTCATTATTGATTTTTTTTATTAACAGCACGGTATCGCTGATGTCTTATTTACTTTGACTATTGAAGGATGATACTCGTTAGTCTCTTGTTTAATTTCGATTTCGTGTGAGATCGTTTTGTGGATATTTTTTAAACGAAATGAATGGTTTAGATGTTATGAATATATTTGTATTAGTTATAAGTATTGAGTTCGAATCGTTTTACAGGGGATAGCATCGTGGAATTTAGTCAGTTTGAAATAAAGTTTCTGTGAGATTCGCAGACTATTGATTAATACCGTGGAGTATAAATATAATGGTATATTAAACAGGAATAGCGTACAGTTTCCGTGAAATAATTAAGCTATGGCTAGAAGTGGAACAGCTGTTGATGCTTTCCAACGAAGTATCGATTTAACCCAGGGTATGATTTAAAGTGCTGGAATTATTAGACGCGTGGAAAGGTATTAGACCGTAAGGAGTGAAACAGTACTGTGCGTTAAAAGTGTATAAGTGTAAATATTTCTTGCCAAATTCAGTTTTCCATCATTTTTTTCGTCTCCTATTACATATCATTATTATATTATCAATAGTTTCTTCAATAATAGAGTCTTCGATAAACTATCTCACTATCCCTTCGAACTCGAACTACGGCCGCCTTAAGGACCAACCTTAAGCACACGCGTGATACACAACAAATAGGATATGGTACATAAGTATAGGTCTTAGTAACATCGTATCGGATGTTGCCATATCCGATCGAATTGGTAATTAGCCCTCGTCGCCAACTTCCTATAACGATGCTTCCATGCTGATGGTGTCGTAGGTACGACGTATCATGTGGGGTAGCCAGGTAACATCCGGGTCAAGCGAGATGGTCTCGTGTGTGTATGTGAATTTAACGTCTAGCCTTCGCCCATTCTCGATTCGGCCAAACCGTCTACTCGTGGGTTTACAACATGGGTGGCCAACTCTAACTGTGCTCTGATCACTCAGAAGGGTTTTCAATTTGTGGATCACATGTTGGAGAATAATTTAGTTTCAAGAAATAAACGCAAAGAAACAGGTTTGTTTCCATTTTAATTGGCACATCATTTTGGAAGGTAAATCAATTTAATTGAAAAGAAGTTCTGTTACAATGAAAATCGAGATATATCTTATTCCCGTTTTGTAAACATTGCATTAATTTTCCAGCATATAATTTCTTTAACCCTCACCCCCTGGGAGAATAAAATAGTTTATGCTTCACAATGCTCAAATTAATGCAAGCCCCAATATGATAATTTTCTTCACGCGCAACAGCAGCGCGCCCACAGTTTCGATAAAATTAATCACTCCAAATAAATGTACCCCCTCAAGCATAATTCATCAGACAAGGGGTTAATTGTTTATTTCACGGGTTAGCCACACCTAGTGCAGAGAGCGAATGAAAACTATCGCATAGTGTGTTCTTAAAGCCTTATAAACCGCTTTGGAAATAGCACTCTGAAGTATCTGAATTCTTTCTTTCATCCACTCTTTCCGCAGTGGCCGCATAGAGTGGAAGATGCCTTGTGAGCATCGCGGTGAACCGTTCCGCATCTGCCTTTCTTCTTTCCACAAATATGTAGGTTGCTCTTTTCGCTTGGTTATTTCTTCAGTGAGCTCGATTCGTGGAACTTGTGGATCCACAGTTTCGAACGGGGTGCAGTTTCGAGTGAAGGATTGTTCAACCTAAATGTGGAGTCGTATGTGAGCATGAATGGTACACACGTGTATGTGTGTGAAATACTATTTTCAGTGGTTAAAGGTTTGGAACGTTTCAAGGAATTCAAAGAATTTGTTACATAGAAAAAAGCCTCCTCATATGCTTGATACATATTTTGGATAATCTTGAAACAAAGCTGTTTTCACCGAATGGAAATTGCAAATAAAAATGGTTATATTTTTCAGGGGTATCAAACACAGTTATATTAACACGTAGATATTAGTTGTGATAAATGTATACATGTATATAGTTATAATTGCAGTCGTCCATTTGATAATTCAAAATTCCTATAGCCATAGTTTCGAGTTTCCGTCACTTCTAGGTTACAAGCGTATGAATATTTTATTTCATTTCCACTGTGCACGGTAGTATATTGTATAAATTTATTCGATTTACCATTGGTATTGCGTTTCATAGTGCGTAAAAAATTGACACTATATTCTCCATTCAGATTTGGGATTTTTCGTAATCTCTTCGAACTTCTAAAACTATTTCTCGTCGACATATTCTATTGATATTCGACACCTTCTATCGATATTTCGCTATTGGTAAAGCTATAAACATCGGCGCACCCTTTGTTGGAGAATTTATCTCGAGCCGATATTGAATTTCGTTTGCAGGTTTCGAATGTTACAGTACTATTTCTGATGTATCCTGTACGTGTGAGTTTGGTTTCCATATTTGTACAATGCAGCGGTGGTGAAAGTCTGTTATATCTACTCCTATAGATAACATGTACCTGCACTAATTACGAGTCAGTGTGCATCGATCACTGTTGCTGCTCCCCCCTCTTAAAGCAATTAGCGTAAATAGAACCGTCCGCGATAATTAACTATATAACACCGGTCTGCAATTCGGCTACGTTGCCCCTGCGTTTGGCATACTTATCCTGGAACGTAATTCTTAACTTTCCCAATTAGGTTTGCCTGAAGATTTCGAGTCAACGGGGGTAAATACCGAACACTGTTACGAAAACTTTCTGTAGCTGCGGAACTCTAAAAATTTTGTTGCGGCGGATCGTGAAGAATTCCAGCCAAGAATTTCACGTTGCCTTACTCCGAACAGTAGATCCTTTTATTCTGCAAGCAATTTGGGCCAATGTTATGTTCTTATTATACTCGTAGAAATAATTTTTTCTTGAATTTCTAAATAAAAACATTTTTATCAAAAACAACGACGAACACTTCAAATATAATTTTTTCTATCAAATTCAAATAGAGAGCAAGAATTACGTCTCCCTAGTCATTGATTTTTCTACTTAAAGTCCGACCAGATCTCCCCAAAACTATATGTATCGTCACCAACAAATATATTTACCATAATTTCAGATTTTCCCAGAGTCCATAACTCTTAACATATAGCCCTATGAAGTAATTGAACATTAGTTCCCGCTTATTATATTATACTCGTACTTTGTGTACATACATTCTGCCACGAAATTGCAGGGATATCTACCCCTCAATAGCCCCAATCCCCAGCAACCATCAAAGCCATCACAACCAAATATCATTACCGCGTTCAGCATAATTACCACTATCATATACTCGAATAACCAATTTCCAAATTACACTGACCGTTTCCAATTTTTCTACATTCGATACATTCTATCATCTCGGCATACGTTTTCTCTGTCCAATTAAAGAGAGTCTCTTGTACTAATTACTTCAATTTACCAGTTCACCGAATATTTTCTACAGTACTTGCCCCCGCTTCACGACCAACCAACAGCAAAATATAGATTCGAATTCGGCGTCTGGTATCGAGCCAGGAAGGTCTCCGCGAAACGTAACAGCCTCCAGGTTCTACGAAGTCTTTCGTGGTCCATTAAAGATCGATTCCTGGCGACAAGGACCACGAAGAAATATCAGCGTCGCTCGCGGGTAATTAAGGCGAGTTCGCAGTCAAGGCACGGACTGATTATCATGGAGGACGGTGGGAAGAAACCCCGGTCCAGGGACAAGGATATCTCTGGCAGCTTCTGCCCTAAGGATAATTTCATGAGCCCGATGCAGCCTCGCCCCGAGGAGTTTTTAAAAACGATTAAACTTGGGGCGGCTTCGTTGCCCGGCTTCAGGCTTTTCCATCCCCTTTCCACATTAACCGCTCTTCTTCTTCAATCTACCATAAGCGGGCGGAAACGGAGGATAGGATAAAGGGCGTTTTTTTTTTATGCGACTATGAAGAATTAATGCCGGTTGAAATGCGAAGAAGAAAGTTGCCACGAGCCGTTCGACGCATTTTACGATATACAGACCTTTTGTTTCCCCTACTTCCTCTCCCTTCCTTCTCTACGATTTAATGTCCCTATGTATTAGAATGTCAACTGGATCGCTGCACAGTTTTGCCACGACCTCTGACGCCATTAAGTTGCCGACCGGAGACAATCTTTTCGAAAGCCATATGTTTCCTTCGATTCGCCTGGTAGTTTCTATGCTACGTTTTGCCTTGCTGCATGGAGAAATCGGCTGGTGCATAGTATTTTAGCTGTACCAACATTAACGGTAGAACTGCTAAATCAGTAAGGACGAACTCGGCAGTGCAGTTATTATGTGCAATTTATTTTTAGACTGACTTGTCGATAAGTAAAACGCTAAATGATTGCAGCATCCGCCAGTCTGATTGCAATCCTACAAATATTAATTTTTGATTAGGTTTTCTAATAATAATAAGATGCCTTCAGCGGGTATATGATATAATAAGAACTGCATTCTGTGTGTCTGTCGATATATAACCTCCTTGTAAATCATACAGCGTCACTTGCTAACACGTCGTATGTATTCTTGCATTCAATAACGAGTTCTAATTAAACGAGCTTCCATTAGCGTGACGTAGAAGCCTTTTCCAACCATGTCTAAGATTGAAACTCGATATCTCGACTATCTTGACAAGGACATTCCTCAAATAGAGGCAGCCGATCTTAAAATTGGACAAACCACGAGTCCCGCATTTCAACCAGATTCTATTACTCCCGAGGCTTGAGGATTGGTGTTTGACGTCAAGGCTGCCCGTTCCAATTCGAGCTCTGCTAATCGATGCATCGGCACAGTAACGATCGATCCTTGGTGCACGGTTGACGTAAAAAATATTTCACACGAGGACGGAATGAAAAAAAGGAACAGGAGCAATATTGGTCGAGTGCCCCTTTCATGCCGGTCAGATAGCGAATCGCGCAACAGCGCGTTGAATGTCGTGGTCCAATTTCTGCCTCTCGGAAACAATTATACTGTCAGTCCTCGAGCAGCCAGTTTCGTATTTAAATCGAATGATTAACGGTATAACAGCCTTTGAATGATCCACTCGCCGGTGGATAATTGGCCACGGTGTGTAAACGAACCGGTTTAAGGCTAATAGATGAACTCGAACGCTTTCATCGATGAAAGGAAACGATTCTGCACGCCGACTACTTGCCTCAATGAAGGATACGGACTGCCTCGTCAGCCCTAGTTTCCTGATCAAAGGAATCGAACTCCCTTAGGTGGAGCAGAAGAAATGGGTCGAGGCGAACATTTGAACGAGATTGTAGTAAAAAATCCTGTGGGTGGATGGAAATGTTATAGGAACGCAGGGGGTGAGCGGGTAGATCGAAGGAATAATTAGTTGAAGGATTTTCTTTGACGGTGTTACTTATAAGGGGAAATCAAATTGTTGGCCTCATCATGACGGATGGTTGAGTACTTATAAGGTGGTCGGTAAAATCAGACGGTGGTCGATGGAGGATTGAATGAGGAGTGCAGAATTGACGATCGAGAAATGGTTGAAGAGTGCGGAACGAAATTTTGTTGGTTTAAGGAATTTATTTAATTTTTAAATTATATACTTGGAACGCTATTCATCATTTGAAGTATTTACTGTTTGTTGCATTTAAATTAAATTTCGAGAAATGTAAGTACATTGATCTTTTATTTCAATTTTTTTACTGAAATAATAAATGTGTAACATATCCCGTAGTTAGATGTCAGTTTTAATCGAAATTCATAAACTGCATTCACCTCCATTCACCTGTCACCTATTAGACGTCGTGTCTATGTTTGCTTATTTGCTCAAGCTGCTTAAATATGCAGGTTAAATATCTCAGCCTTATATTTACGACAAGAATTCGACAGAAAATGAACCATTCATCGTACAATGTCTTGTAATATAAATCGCTCTTTCTCTTCAAACCTCTTCAATTCTCTTCCATCTTCTTCATTTTATCCTTATTTACCTATTTCCCGGCATCTCTTTTGCATTTCCAAACATACTCACGTATTTCACGTTATGCGCGTTTTACCCGCTATCTCATTAATGTCAAGTTGTCCAGACAATGAAAAATCCCCCTCTATCCCAAACGAACGAGCAGCTTGAGTAATTAGTAGAGTTTATACGAATAATTTGTATTTGCATGGAGAGTCAAGGGTCAAAGTTGAAACGGCGGTGTGTATTGCGGACAACGTCGCTTTTACGCGCCACGAAGCTAAGTTCAACTCTAACAATAAGCGTGCTCGCGGGGACCAATCAAGTGGCGTGCGGAATAATTGCACTCGCTTTTGCAACCAGGAAGTCCACGCTTGGATCGAGTTTGCCCCTTCAACAGTCCGATAATAATTGTTTCGGTTAATGTGCTGTAGAAGAACGTCGTTGTTTGAATATTATTGCAATTTCTGTGTTTGACGTCGGAAGTATAGTAAACTTGTACAGAGAAATTAGAAAGAAATACTTTTACGGCAATCGTGGATTAATTGTAAATCGTGTAGCATAATACAATTGTATTTTATCGTGCAATTGCAATGCAATTAAAGTTGTAATTGCAACAGTGGTGTGCGAACTTTTTCTAAATTCTAACAATCTCTAAATTGTACGCATCCAGGTCTGTGATGGCACGAATTGCGAGAAACATTATCTACTTTCGAGGAAAAATGCTTTAAGTCTGAATATTTATTACGATTAAAATGGATATACAAAATCAGGTCAAGTAATTTACATTTAATATTATCTGCATTTTTTGATGCGCAGAATCAGACGGTTGATTACAAATGAATAATTGCGAATTACTCTCGGTTTTGGTCCATAAAGAAACTTGTTAAAGATCGTTTGAATATTGCCTAATCTGAATTGATTTTCGTGCAATGTATGTAACGCTGACAACGTTTTATACTTTCCCATAAGCCGCATAATCCCGTTAAATTTCTGCCTGTTAATTTCGATCCAATAATACGACACGGATTAGTGGTTACTACTGCCCAGCACATTTGGCTCGAATAGCCATTACTCTTTCAGAACACGTGCCGGTATGCGATCTGACGAGTTTCCCGAAGAAACGTAGCTATACCATTCGATAGGCGACGAAGATGGATCATGAAGGATGATCGGGTTCCAAGAAAAAAAATGTGAACCAGCCGCAAGAAACCGACCCAGCTACGGATCGAACAACCGAAAGGATACTTGCATTCATTCGATCACCTTTTTGCTGCATTTTTCGGTCGAATGTACGTTCCTATTCATGACACATGAATCGCAAGTCGACAGGAATGGTGCAAAATTGAAATTCAGCTCCGGCGGGTATTAAATTTTGTACAACGAAAATTAATAGAGCGAAAATGCAGGAGGGAATGAACGGGGAATTTATATTTTATTGAATTTACGGTCGATAGACGTGCCTTTAAATACGTTTAGAACGTTGAAAATTTTAATTAAATATTTGCGAGGCGGTAATTATATTTGCCGTGTGTGCTCAGAGTATCGTGTCTAATCAGGCTTGCTGCGATTTTATTAAGATGAATGGAATGAGCCGAATCGATATTCGAGTCTGCTCTATCAAATAAATATCGTTAGATTGATCTACGTATGCGTCAGTGAGAAATTAATCGAAATTGCACGATACCTGTGACGCGGCATTGGATCATGATCTCATTGCGTATATGAAATCCCGGATTTCATTTGCGTTCTGATTGTACAACTGTATGCCCTTTCTAGAAATCGGGACATAATTGATGTACCTGAAACTACTCTAAATACTATACATTCCTGGAGCTTAGTTATATTTTAATCTGTAACAAAATTATTATTTACATTCTCATTTAATTTTTAATTAATTTAGTGTTATTATTTTCTCAATGTTATTATTACTTTATCAGCAATATTCAGAAAACGCCAAGAAAAATAGGTTTAATAATAAATTACAATTTGTATATGGTTCTATAAAGTCTTATCTGTTTTCGCACCATACAATAATCGAACCTTTCGATAATCATGTTTACTTGTGGCATTAGAACAACATGATACAAGGACTTATTAATTTCTACTGAAAATGTAATTTAATTAAAGGCTGCTGATAATGGCGTGTACACGAAATACGCTCTACCTTGTGGGAATTAGCTCGTTATCGGTCAGTAAAATCTCAGCTGTAAGGGCGAGTCGGAACTACCCTTACACCCCGTTATCTGCCGCGTCCTTATCACGATACGAGTGCCTAGTTATACACTGTCCACACTGTACGAGCATTGTAGTAATTTGGAACGATCGTGATCGACAATGGTGATCGACATTTCGAATGGGAAGACACTGAGAAAATTAATTTTTAAGATGCGTGTGAATAACAAGCAGTGACTTTGGATCGGTCTATATATATATATCGCTCGTAAACTGCTCGTCGAAATGGTCCTTGCGAATCGAACATTCCGCCCAGACCCACTAACTCTAGCTTTCTCTCTTGATAGGACGAAGTGAAGTGTCTGTCGAACGGCATCAAGCGATCAGCAACGAAAAATTTATGACGTTGCCACTTGGATATGTAACATTGATTAACTTCATTGGCTTGATCATCGTCAATGTATATTGAAATTCAATGCAAGCTACGTACATATATGCGTGAGTATTATTAAGAGAAACCGATATTGATTGAGCTCGAGAAACATTCTTGTTACACAGAAACGTAAAATATATATATCAATAAAAATAGCTTTAATTTCATTTAATATAAATTATATATTTCAATAGCTGAAAATTTGATAACGGTCCATACGCAGATACATTTTCCCATTCACATATCTGTATATAGCAGATAGAAGAATATACTTCATTCTTTATTCTTTGATGCTTAAAAATGTACATTTCTCATCGTTCAAAAATTCAAAAAAAAAATATGGATAAACAAAATGTTCAAATCTTGGCCAGAAAGAAACAGACGCGTTACCATGAATCTACTGTAGGGCGGGATCGAATACGCCGAGCGTTGACCCTTACTACTGGCCGACTATAAGCGGCACGTTACTACTTAACGTGGAGCTGTTTACCGTAACGTAGCAAAGTGCCCCTTCCGTGCTGTTATAAACTACGTGAAATATGGATCGTACCTCGGCGATTACATCAGCGTGTGTTGCAAGAAAGGGGCTAACCCCATTCCCGGAATATCTACGGGCCGAAGAAGGCGGACGAAGATCCTCCTGCGATACGTATTTCTCACGTATCACGTCGTTCAAATTAAATGAATTTCTAGGAAACCCGACGATCCATGCTGATCACTTATTGAATGAACTCCTCGTTACCGCATTTGCTGAAGCTTGTCGACACATTAGTCTGAAGAAATAGAAATGCCTACTTTTCATCAGCTCAATGCATGCTAGCAATGAAAATAATTATAATAATAAAATGCAGGAAGAAATTATGTTACGTAACGAGCAGTAAATTACAGAATTCTATACTTTTGTTACAATGCAATTGATTGCTTGTTTACGGCGAAGTAATACTGTTTCGGTGCAAACAATTAGTCGAGTATTAGGAATTCATTCAATTATGGCTGTGCGTTCTCCAATGATGTCTTTTAATAGGAAACAAAAGAGACATGAAGTGCAACTTATTACAACGGTGACATGTTTCCGGCGCTGTTCGAAACAAATATTCGCCCTATCGCATTACATTGGCCATTTGGATCGACAGCAGAAAGTACGAACAATAGGATTTTAACAGAATTTTCCCCCACCATGGAAAACTATGTTTATTCAACCGACAAATATTTTTCAGCCGTTTGGATCATTCGCCCGTGCGATCCGTTGTACATATTTTACGCTCGCTGGTATTCGAAATAATAGCAACAGCAATAAAAGAGCAAGTTGTTTGAATGGACTTTTAATAAATATGAATAATATTAATATATGTATCAATGTCCATTAAATTGAATAATGAAACGCTGTTGGAGTTGAAAAATTGTTCGACCGTTTCGAATTTCTGTTCATATTTCGACCTATATTGCACTTTATTATTCAAAATATATATGATATATTCATTCGTAACCAATACCACTTATAATTAATACTACGATGCACTTGATCAACGTGAAAGTAATCCTTCCAAAATCCACTTCTCTACATCGTTCGTCGAGAACTGTCCATCTTTCGAGACTTGACATATTACAGAAATCAGAGGCGCTTCAGTAAAAAAAGGTGACGCGTTGGAACGTCACAGTGACGGACACTTTGAGAACATCACGACCCGCCCGAAGGGGCTTTCAAGCAACTCGATGACGACAAAACCACAAATCCGCGTAAATTCGCGTCGCCGAGGAGGAAAAGGAATCGTCGAACGGCAAAAACCAGCCCCTATCACGACGTTCAATTCGCGTCCGCGCGAAAGACGTCGTCCATCTCGGCCACACCCCTTGGCGACGTTAGTTTCGAGGAAAATTCGTCGAAAGCTCACGAGGATAAGAAGGAAACCCTTCACTACAGAGAGACAGAGCGATTGACCCGAGGAGTTGTCGGAATCGGGCGATTTTTTCACGGAGGATCAACTTGTCCGCCATATTAATGACCACGGTGGTCGGATTATCCGCTGAGGTTACCCAGCGGTCTTCTTTCGGGATGGGGCTAACTTTCCTGGAAAATTGATTGCCCTTTTCCTTCGCCTCTCTTTCTTCCCTGAAGGGGAAAGAAGTCGTGGCTGGATGGGGAAAAGGGGGGTTGGTCGAGAGACGTAGGCAAGGAGGGTGGTGTCGTGGGAATACCTTTACCCCGGTATGATCGAGGCTAATTATTTTCGTCGAGCAGCTCCCTTTAATTGGTGTTTTCTTATCGACTGTCCCCGGCGGCGTAAGCACGACAAAGCTGTCGAAACACGAATTTACTCCACCGCCGCTGCGGTAATTCAGTTCTGAAAGTTTCTTTCGCGTCGGATTCTCGACTCGGCCCAATGGGGAACTTTGCTAGAAACAACGGGGACGTTTCTGTCTGAGAATGTTCCACTGGTTAAAGGGGATTGTCAGTGCCACAGCCGAGTTGTCTAAATAATCGTGATCTGTAGTTGGCCGCTTTAGCCGGAGTTTCTTTTCTGACGGTGGAACGAAAATGGTGAAAAGATCGCGAAGCTGCTGCTTCGGTCGCACAAGTACCCACGGTTACCTGGGGAGCGGCTTACGTTTCAAACGTAAACGCTGAATGGGGGACCGCGGAGAATGGGTCTTTTATTTCAAGCACTTTCTTCGGCGTTGATTTCCTGCTGGTCGGATTAATGCTTGACCGGCTTTGTGTCGAGACGGATTCCCAGGAGGAATGGAATTAAAGCGAGTCCAATCGAGCTTCATTCTGAAGATCTCAGCGTGTTATTCGCGTCGCAGGCAGTGCCCTGAATCTAATACTCCATGGACGAAGTGTTTATGGTTGAAGAGTCATAGGTTTAATGGCTCTGAAATTTTTTCAGATATAAATAAGAAACAGAAAGGAAATTGAACAACATTTGACCGTCCAAGCGCAGCTTAACTTAATAAACAAATTAAACATCTTCTACGTGGATTAGGTTTGGTTATATTATTGTAACGTATCTTTTGCAGATTTCACCTATTGTTACTTAAACCCATTTCTCAATTTGTTATATTTTATTTCTTACTATATCGCAACACCATGCTTCGTAACGATGAACAGTAGAGTTTAAATTTGAAACGTAACTTTTGCCGACAACCGGTATTGTTGTATTTCAGCGGCCAGTTATTGGAAACAAGATTGAAATCGATATATGCATCGATCTGCTTTTTTTGGTGTAACTTGTATAAACTTTAACAATCTATCGGTCTTCCCGAAGCCGAATCGAAATGATATCAATATTTGCAATCGACACGCTGCAAAATCGCTATTTTCGTTGTTTCTTTTCAATTTTATTTTGGAATCATCTTAACACAATGCAAATCATATGTTCTACAAATTTGTCATATTTTCGTTTCAGAACCATGCGAGAAGACGTACTGCTCTTGGGGTGCAACATGCATCGTGTCCGATAACGGAAAACCTTTGTGTCAGTGTCCAACCAATTGTACCCCAACTTCTGAACCTGTCTGTGGCTCTGACAACGTCACCTATACCAACTATTGCCATTTACGGAAGTCCAGCTGCATCGAGAGGAAAACAACACGAGTGAAACATCAGGGCGCATGTGGTGAGTCCCATTCTTTCGTTTTGGCAAACTTTGAAGTTTCCTATGAAAAAAAGAGTGTATTGCAGGAAGTTTGATCAAGGCGAAGAAGCAAGGTCCATTAGGTTGCAGATAATTACATATTTAAGATTACTTCTTAAAGATTCATTCGTTTACGTTGACTTACACGGGCTTTCAATTATTGGTCAAGCTTCTTAATCTCACGATTGTGACCTCGATATAATTTCTGCAATTAAAAAATTAAGGTATTACAGAACATCTAAGAAATAAAATCGTACACAAAGACTGGAAACGCTAACACTCCAGTCTATTCTCTAACAATTCCTCTTTCGTTTTAATACATACAGACAAGATAACAAACAAATTTTCCAAGAAATATTCAAGAACATTTTTTCAAGTACTTCAACCTGCTGCAATGGACAATTCCAGGTTGAAGTTTTTAACAAAAAGAAAAGAGAAAAGAATAAAACGAAAGTCTCATTCTTCGGTCCAAAACAAAGAACAAACTTTCCTCCATCAGGCGACAGAAACACAATAAAACTAGATCTGCCCCATTTCCTCGCCTTCACCCCTGAAACGCACGCCAAAACGAGATTCACGGTCTCGCGAATATTTCCTGCAACATACTGGCAATATTCAAACGGTTCGATTCCCTAATGGCGTTCGCGGGACTTCCGTTCGAAATTTCCACCGCACGGAGACCTGTCGATGGAAAACGGAAACTTATGCCGCGATATCCTGCAATAATGATAATGTCCCGATATCGCGGCATGCTTTGGTGCATCATGTCATATTATTCGCGTTCGGATATCGTCAGTCGCGGGAATAGAGACACACCTCTCGATACGTTTCGTCCGACTGCTGCGACGCACGTCACAGCTAAAATACTCAAAGGATATAAACTGGGAATTGTGTGCGTTTGAATGGGATCAGGGCTGACGTAAACGCATTTGTCATATTTCTAAAGAAATTTGTCGGGTTTAGCTGTTGCGTTCGCTGTCAAACGTTGAATCAGTTTGGTCCAACCGATTTAGCTCTGCGCTTTTGTTACACTTTGCGACTATAATTATTGGGTCACCCTGTAGTCAGTATGAGCATGCTATAAATTTGACAATGGGATATTAATTTAGCATTAATATTTGTGGTGGGTATTCGCCGACAAATAGTTTCGTGGATACATTTTACGATTACAAAATGTCAAATATGATACACATCTTTGTCGTAACGAAAATTTCAGCAAAAATTTCTTTTACTGCAAAGTTGCTCCCTATCTTTTAATAAACTGCCTATTGGAGTAGACATCATTTGAAGAGTAACCTTTGCATATCTAAAGATACGATTCAAAGAAAGAATTCGGTGCTGCACCTAATCAAAACTACTTTCTAATCGAACGACCAAAAAAATGTCTGGTATCTGTTCGATTCAAACCTAATCGCAAGGGCCTATTACAATGCGCCCTCTCGGTATTTACATATCATTTCCTAAGTCTCGTTGCACTCGTGCAATCGTGTATTTCAAACTTTAAAATTCCAACGAAACCTGGCTGGCGTTCCACGGGCACACTGTGAACCGTAGCGACGGGGTAAATTTTCACGATGTACAAGTACGGGAGATAAAACTGGTGTGTAAAGTGCGGAAAATTTGCAGAGATGGTGGATGTTCACAGCAGCGCGTGAAAAACAGAGCGAGCACACGCCTTGAAATGTATTTTATCACCCGCCGATCTCTTTTTACCTCGGCCCGTCCGGCGGGATCTTGCAACCATGAATTAACCATCAGCCGATACCCGATTTTTGCTCAGGTAGAAAGCTCGTCCTGGAGGTCGTAGCGCGCTGATTCTCAAAACGATCTTTTATTCAAACGAGCCTACACGTGCTTGTATCGACACGTAGCCCCCTTTCTCCTCTATCGACTCCCCCTATCTCTCTCTATCTCTCTGTCGAGAGTATCGAGAACGGGAACACCGTGAAAATCTTACGGCTTCTCGCGAATGGAATGTATTACGTGAATCGAGAGAAGAACGTTTGGCGATATGTGCGTGTTCATGGAAATTACTTGGAATTCTTTCAACTTTCAGCGATGGCTGGAATCGACGGAGATCGTTGGGGAGAAATTGAACGGTTTGGTGATACGAAAGTTGCCGATACTTTCAGATAATTGCTATTCTAGATAGAATTTTCGATGTGTGTTAGAATGTACAAGGGGCTGGATGGAAGTTCTAGAAATCAAATGTTGATCGTCCCTCGAAATGTAATTTTACTGAATTTCACTGATAAACAGAGAATCGTTTAAGATATCGGTGCGATAATTTTCACGATGATCGAAGGCTTTTGAAGATTCAACGTTGTATCTCTGGTAGAGCGTGTTTTTCAAAGAACTATTTAAATGTACAGAAGCGAGGCTGGAAACTCTCGTCCTTTAAGTAGAATATAGAAATGCGGGCGAAATTTATTAGCAAAAAGACTGTCTAGTTTTGCGAGCCACCTGCAAGTTTAATCGAGTTAAATGCACAAGTTCCCGGTTACACAAGTCATCCTTTGTATGTCACGTGTATATAAAGTTCTGACTTAGACATATAAAGTGCCAGGTATTTTACCTGCAATTGTCGGCAAGCTGTTGAACAAAGCTGATACAATTGTTTCATAAAAATTGATACAAATCCTCAGTTAGAATTAAAACAATTTCCCATTAACTCAAATATTTGAACATCTTTCGCGGTATAGGATATTCAAATATTTAAACGGAAACATTTACCTCAAAAAATATTAGCACGATTATAACCACTGCATTTTCCGGAAAAAAACGTGCAAACGTTGAAACGATAAGTGAAAAAGCATTGATAAAAAGAGTACCAATGTCGAAATAGAACAGAGTATCGAATCAAGAAAAAGAAATTTCCTTACCCCCGCATAACTCTACCCTTAAAATCGAAATCAAGCTTGCGACTACGCGTGTTATCACGTCTGCCGTTTCCCTTATTCCCTCTCCTTATCCAGCTACTCTCGTCTTTTCCCGCTCTTATCTTATCTAGTGTAGTTCTGCTTCATTGCGAGTTCATGCTGCGAGCGACTCGCAAGACGGTCTGGCTTCCGTATTATTAAACAAAACTGTTCGAGCAACGAGAACAGCGAGGCAGATTTAACATCCCTCTCTATCCTCAAAGGCAGATGCTTTTTATGTTTTATCGCGTCGTAACCGCGAGATTCATCGCGAATACTCGTGCAGGCTATCTGCATACCTCACCTTTACGAGCTAGAAACACTGTGGCATCCGGTGAAAATGACCAATATCTAACTAGAAACATCGTAAATATCATTTCAGATGGTGAAGCGTATCATGAAACTCCATCATTTAAACGTACTTTTATCGAAACGCACGCCCAGTTCCTCTTGCACCCCTGGACCAACGGTTCCCTAACAGCTTTCCCATGTGCACGTAAATCATTATGCGAGCAAACAATGCGGTACGAGCGTAGCAGCATCGTGTAAAGTAGCCGAGTGTCCCTGGTGGTTTACCTGGACGAGTTTTCCTTCTGATGTTCTCTCTTTGCCCGCAGTTACCTCGTTCACGTGATTTTCGTTTTGTTTAAAGCATCCGCCCTACGTGTATAGCCTGCACACTTTCAACACCCTTATCCCTCATTCTTATTCCTCACCGCGTACTTTCAATTTTAGCCTGTACACCGTTCTACCTCATCCGTGCTCGATTAATGCATACCTGGAGCTTGTTGAAAATCTGTCGACCGTGTCGGCGCTGATTTGACAACAGGCGATTCAATTTTGCTAAGATTGAATGGTTAAATAGAACAGCGTAGTGGACAAATTGAGGAATTGTAATTTATGTCTCGAGTAGGGATTTTGTTTTTGGTTAAGGAATATCGGGGAGCGTTTCTGTTATATATGAAATCTATTTTCACGATGCAGTTAGATTATTGTTAGATATATGCTAAAATCGTTCAGCTATCGTGCGGAATATTTAGAAAATTGGTGACTTTGATTCAGGTGACGATTTCCCGGTTAAAAGGATGTACATATTTCGTAACTTTTTTCTATTGTGTTACGAATCCTTGTTGCCTTTTTCGAACGTCGAACGTGACGTAAATTTCAAGAGTGGCGAACAATACCGGGTGAAATGATCGAGAGCTCTGAAAATGTACGCGTGAATTTCATCCGGACAAAAAGGAATACGAAAGAAGAAATCGGAAATCTGTCCGCTGCGATTGAATTGGCCAGCAAATTTAATTGACATTTTGTATGTCTATCGAAGTGCTTTTTTTCTTTCCAACTGCGAAACGTGGATTAATTGTTTGCATTTTGCACTCTATAAACCGGTTATTAATTTTGTCCATTCGCCTCGCACTGAATGAAAATCTCATTAGCAGATTGATTATCGTAGGCGACAGTTAAGTTAAGCGAGATAATTGAATTTCCCGGATCGAAGTAAATACGGAAGAGCGAGGAAAATGGTAAAATTCATTCTGCTGAAAGATTTCATTTAATTCTCTCGATTAACGAACCGTATTTTTTCAACGCAATTGTGCATGTATTCGGACGAAAGTGACGAGAAATTAGATTACTCTTATCGGCTTAAGCGAGGTTCCTTCTGGCCCCGATACCGGTCCCGACTCCCTTCGTTTCCGACTCGCGTCACTTTATCGGAAATACTACTGTTCCCCTTACTTCCGTGTGGAAGATAGTCATTTCCCACGATCAAAGTACAATATATCAGTATTTCCTGTAGAATTCATGATGCTTTATCTCCTTTTTTTTAAATTTCGGATGCATGTCGTAGCGTACTTGCAATGTTACATATTTGAAACATTTCGCAAAATTAATTCCGCAAGTGTAAACGAAATTATTACCGATTTATTAATTCTACATGTTACATTTCTGTTTACATAATTATAATTTTATATTTGTTCTATACATATACATTTAATGATAAAGTATATTGATTTACCTGACCATCGCGATCCGTCTATTTAATTACAAATAATTTCTCTTTCAACACAATTTATCATGTATCAAGCAGAACCTTCGTATCCGCTGGTTATATCGATCAGGCGTAACAGCAAAAGGCTTCTAAAGGTACAAAAGTTTACCTGGTCGTGGCAGACTAGAAATAGAGAAAAAAGTGTATCCTTTAACCGACTACTACTTCAGTCGAAGCTCCGATTTCGAGAAACTCGTTTAATTGACTTTGGACGATTTGCATCGGGAACAAAGAGGATACCCGAAGGTTTCACTCGATATAAATCGAAGGAACGTTAAGTTAATTACCGTTCCAAATTGGATTCCAATCGAAGTCGCGAAGGTCCGGGGCCAGCTTCGTCCACTGGCCTGTATCGTTACCTGGAGTAATTCGAGCGGTATTAATAAGTTGAACGAGATCGACGATTTTTTCCCGATATTAGACGTCGTTCAGACACCTAAGGCTACGCCAAAGCCAATGGAACGTAATTAAGTTAATCGAAGACTATCTCTTCGGTACACTTCATTACATCCTCAAGCGGGGGCTCGGTCGTGCTCGGTCAACTTTTATCCAACTTTCTGCGACGATAAATCGTCGATATCGTCAGTCGTTCTTATCTAGCCCCTTCCAGCGCCGCATTGACCGAATGGAACAAAGAAATGGCTCTCCGACGTGAACTTCGAGAACTAACCCCGAGATAAAATATTCAACGATACGCTGAATCCGTTATGGCGTGTTATTTATACTTTGTTCAATAAATTTGGAGATCAGTCAATTACGAACCTTTGATATAATATTCATCGGCACTATTAGGGACAGAACGTGTACAATCTGGTAATTTCGAGTTTCAATTAAAACGGTGATTGAATATTTCACGTCGTCCAGGGTATGTAATTAAATTATGTAGCAGATGACTATGACACGCGGATAATGGTTTCGCGATCGGCGCTGATTAGAACTCGTCAATGCCCAAGAGAAACACCCGCTTCTTGAATCATTTATTTATTTATTTACGTTTATTTTTTCGATACTCTTGCCATGTATTTTTCTTCATCCGTGATCCTAACACGGATGTGTACTTTCACACCCCTGATCGAAACCTTTCCTTCCTTCTGGGAGATACCGGTGTAAGTCTAACTTTTCACGAAAGCTGCTAAAGCATTTTAGTCCTTCTGAAGAGTTCACGATCCCTAATCTGATACGTATAATCATAGGTAGAAACTCATCTCAGGGATCTATTTATGACTCATGTAAAAAAATTGTTTGAAGAATTATTTTATTTACAGCGAAATAATGTGATACTTCAACGAACAACCATTTGCCTGCACCAATAGAATAATATATTGTTGAAGTACTCATTCCGAAAATGTTATTTTGAAATTAAGCCAAAAGTTTCACACTATAGACTATAAGACACCTATTACTGGAATCAGTGCAACAACATCCTGCACCTTCCTTACAAAGAACGCTCGAACCGTCGCATACATCTTTATTCCACAGAATGCATTTCGTACGTCTTCCCTTTTCCCTGCTCTTGCGTTTTTGTCGATGCTGACTGGTTGCGACGCTTGTACCATTCCACGTCTCTCGAGGGCTATGCACGAGAGTAGCGGAGTATTCACGGGCTCCACGAGTCTTGCAAATATATCCACCAGAGGGTACAGTAAATTCGATCTAAGTCCTCATGGGAATTTCTCAGTCGTGATTTAGGTCAATCCGATGAATGCGTTCCGGGGGTGTCGTTATGATACACGTTAAGAATGCGCGTCTCGCGTATTTCTCAAGAATATCGGCACGTTCGAGTGCTTGTAAAAGTGGAATTCTCGTACATGGACAGAGGAAGGAGGCTTCTTGACTACTGCGCATTGTTTCAGAAGAAGTGTTTCTCCACGAGAGAGCTCAATCATTTTTTCATGATTCATTTGGCTTAATTGCTTTTACAATTATTTCCATTGGTGTCCAGTATGGACAGCTTTTGAAAATGTTCAAGGTGTTATTACAATGCTTGGCGTTATTTATGCGCGAATCCACAGCATGAAGCATTACGCTTAAAATTGGTGGGTTGGAAATTGTCACTTCAAGCAAACGCAGTTGCATTGCCATCCAATTACCACTTTTCAAGAGTTTCGTCATGCACCATCCTATTCACCTCGCCTAACCACACGCGGCTTCCATTTTGTTATCTGTCTGGATGGGCATGACAATCCACTATTTATATGGTCACAGCGTACAGTGTGTAACAAGTGGAATACACTTGTTTGATCATAGAGAACACCTTTCTTCTTGCCCAACCGTGCAGGATTCACCTTCATCGCGTCTGACCCCGCGCGAGCTTTCTCTACTCACTGCGTTTCTCGCACGTCGTTACTAATTATTTCGCACTAATCCGGCAAATCTTATTGCTCCTCGTGCTTTGTGTATTTACTCCACGAAATTCTGCATGTACAGAGGGAATTACTTTGGAAAATTTTCTGTCTGCGTATATTTGTGATATCTTAATTCTTTCGTCGTACTCGAAATATACTTTTTTATTTGTTCGTATATTTTATACTCCCTACCGAGAATATATTTCCCTTTCATTATTTCGCAACACCGATTATAATCCCGTGAATTCTAAGGAAATATAAAATATTCATTCAAGATCACCCTCATAAATTTCCAAAATATACCCTGGAAGACCCATGCCCGTGCCCCCAATGCATATAATCAAGATTATCAAGAGCTTCAAATATTTCTCGACGGTCTCTTCCCCCCCGATCCCCTAACAACTAGCCCCAGGAAAATTATTTTTAACTCGCATCAGGTGTCACTGTAGCCCTATATCTCACGGATTTTCACGTGTCGCAATTTAACGATGCCGTCTTCAGGGAGGGTTTCATACGCGGGAACTAATATCACTCCTCCCCTAATTCAAGGCTGGTTCTCCATTTACCTCTCTCAATTTCATGGCGTCTTCCGTGCACGCTCTCGCCTGCCACGCGAAGCTCTTCAATTATTACAGCCACGAAGCCTGCGGTATTTTCAGGCTGTTTTGACGATAACTGATGGGATTGTAAGTTCCAGGTACCGTCGTAGACGTTTATACAAGCTTCCACACGTATAGAACATTGTTTTCTGCGCGCTCGCGCGCATTCAACACGGCTTTTTGGCTCGTAGCTTTCCAACCACGTCCCCGTCACTACGGCACAATGGTAACGCGTTGCTCCCTACGAAATTTAATTCCACCGGCGGCATTCTTACCCGCGCGCGCCCTCGGCATGATTTATAATGACGTTGAACCGGTTGCAACAACATATAGAATGCACAGTTACGCGTGTTATAAGTTGCTCTGATATCACCGTGAAATATTGCCCCCGATATCACGCTACGTTGCCCCTTGTATTGCTGTATTTATCCACTCGATGAGCTGTTTCGTTGGCTGCTTACTGAACTCGTTGTAATTGTGCGCACTAAAGCCACAGTCGAGTTTGGGAATTTATTGGGTACTCGTTCGAAGTTATTTATACTATGGATTCTTTTCTGATTCGGTTCTGAATAGGTTGAAATTGAAATGGTGATATATTATTAATATGAATATGCAGTGTTTATAATAAATAGAGGAACCTTGCGACTTAATTCACTTAGGGCATTGTATGGGCAGATTTAAGATGTCATAGTTTGGGAAGCTTTAAATTTTGAAAGGAATATTAATGAACTGAGAAACAAGAAATCACGGTGATGTGATAACATTTTCTGCACGAATTAGATATTGACAGAAAATATTCGCGAAATATTTTCCCCTCATTATTTAGCACCTTCAAAAGTTTTCACTCGCTGTGTATATGGCCGTTGGATGGCTGGTAATTGTAATAGAATCATCTAGGAGACTAATTCTGCCGGTGGATATAACGCGCAGAGAAACTTGAAAATTTACTTCTCCATTGTACAAACTTCGTAACAACCTTTTAGGACACTCCAGACAACTGTAGGAATGTAAATCATCCCAACAATGTTTCTTTGAACATAATTCACTCTACTTATGCGGCGCACACATTCACACGGGGGTAAAAACAAAAGTTTGATGTAATACAAAAGTGGAGCCTCACGTTTCTCTCATACATATGTATCATAAGAAATAGCATTCATTGTTCGTCGTTTGTAACGCGTACAAGAGTAGTAGAACAAGTGGATCATTAATGTAATGGTACAGCCTGTTTCAACAGTTCCTTGTGGACCCAACACCATTTTTCTTCCTCTCCTGCCAACGTTATCTATACGTTTCTATTCATGCGCGATGGAAATACGCTGCGTGTACGAAATTTAATTCTGGCATCCCCGCACTACTCTGCATTTGGCCTTCAGCAGGATTGATAACGACATTGAATCAGTAGATTCGGGTAGTCGCCAGCTACATTTCGGTATTGTTGCTGATACAATGCGTACCATTACCGTGAAATATTGCACTCGATGCATCGCCTACCATCCGCTCCCATTCATGCACAAATATTTCCCACAGTTGCCATGAAAAATGCAGCCAAAATTAACCGAGCTTTACGTGATGTACACTTGTCGATATTACAGACACGAATGATTGATGTAACTTATAAAATTGCAAGAGATATTTCGACGGTACAAAAATCGGATAAAAAAAGCGTCAGAGTACATATAAATGACATAAATCGTTGTGGAATATTCAATCGTTGAATTAAATCGTGATAAATAGTATTAATTAATAATGGCCTTTATATTATACTCTTCTGAGCTACCTGCACAAATAGGTTTCAGTAATTACATTGCAGAGCACTCATTCTTTTCCTTTTTAAATTACTTCTCGCACAGCATATAGTATATACGCCCGTCTTATATTCTCAATTCAAGCACCCGTACAATTCTTGTGACATCTGCGTGTATCTCGAAAGCCCCAAGACGCCCAGATAAAATTTCCGTTCCTCGATCCAGCCGTCTTTCGTGTACGGAATACAAAATTCCACGCCGGTATCACTATCAGACGCGTTTACACGCATGAAGTGGAGTAAGTAGACGGGAAGCAGCATAAACAGACGCGTGTACCGCGCAGACTTATGGATAGATAGAAGGTTACCCAGGCGGGATATCCAAGCAGAAACGCACGCAAAGGAATTCGACGGTGCACGATTCTTAGTTTTCAAGGTCTTCTGCACATCAGGAACAGGGTATGAGTGTCACGTGGCGGAAACACGACGAGCACGTCGTTCACGTGGCAGCCTCGCGCAATTTCATATCCGCACGAAATGTACCTTCCGCTTCCCATATTTTTCCTCCTTTTTTCCTCTATGATTTGCCTATTTCTCTGAAACACAGGCGTCTGCGACGAGACACGAAAACAACGACCACAAGGAAATTCGTGACGTAATAGCCGGGAAAGTTTTAAATATTGGTTGCGTTGTAAAATGTTTATTATTTCCATCGACTTATTTCTCTTCTTGTTCCAACGATTCTATTTAATTCGATTGCTTTTGGCGTTTGTGAAACTTCCAAAGTATTTACTACAGTCGTCTGACTATATATTGAATTATTCTACTGTATACATTGCGTGGTGTCACATGCGTGCTTACTTTTCTGTTTGGAAAATTGTGCAGAGAATTTGCGAAAATTTGTTGAACACGTCGAACTGTTATAAATGCGTGTAACCTAAATAGAATAGAAGTAACTGTTATTTCCCTGGCCAGGCATGAAAGAAGGGACGTCTGAAATCAAAATTAAATTAAAATTGCTTATGCTACATCCACATGGATAGTCGAACGTCCATCATGCCATTGTTCGAAGTTAACGTCCAATGCACATATTATAATATCGTCCGTATCCCGGATGAGGGGGCAGATGTACGCGCTCGAAAAACGTGGCACGAACAGCTGCAAATCCTCGGCGATATTAGATGGTAGGCAGACGAATAGCTGTACGTATGTGACGTACATACGTAATCACAGAAGGAAACGTATGAACGCCTTCGTGAAAATTTTGCATTGAAACATTGAATTTTTACGTTTCCTCCTTTTCTCCGAATTTTTTTACAATTTCTAAATATCATTTTACTGCACGATCAAATGTCTCGAAGATATCTCGCACGATCTACCTCAAATATTTGATTCAATTTCAAGTGGTGCTCACGTTGAAATTTCTACAATTTTACTATTACAAAAGGTAATATAATCAGTTCCATTTTAAGAGGAAAATCTCAAAAGGTGCATCGACAGAAATTTCGGTAATTTTTATACAAAACAGACGTAAATTTTCGTGTTCATCGTAGAGGCGCCGAAGTTAACAGCAATCCCTTTTCAACGCGCACGAATGGTTTCGCCCATCTCGAAAACTGAAGAACGCGTGTGTAACTTACGATACACGGTACAACAGATTTGAGACGTTTATTTGATAACACCGCTACTGTTTCGCGTGTTCCATTTGTCGACGACATGTCGCGATGGAGACCCGAAGTATACACGAAATACATGCACCCCCTACCCCATTTCCTACCTCCTTCATCCCCGTGTACGTACGCGTGTTTACGCGATAGCGAATGCACAAACTGGATGTAAAGTAAATAACAACATCCGCTATGATTGCATGCAGGCGAAACAACCGCGGGTTCATAGACTGGTAGTTTCATTGTCGCGTATGGATTACGGAACAGCAATGCACGCTTTATAATCCAAGCGCGAGGATATTCGCGGAGCAAGCGCCGTTCCCGCGTCGCTTCGTAATTAGAAGGATGTACAGAGGCTGAACAGGGGAATGAGAAGCGCTGGGATAATTTTACCGGGAAATAATATACTTGATGGGGTTCTTTTAATTCGATATGGGACTTGGGAAAAGTTTAGACTTGCGTTGGTTACGTGGAAGTGTTAATAGGTAGTGTTATGTGAGGCGTTTGTTATATGTTCAGCACCCTTCTTTGATATTATAGAGAGATTAGAGAGAAAGCAAATATTAGAATAATTCATTTCTGGAGATAATTATTATTTAGAAACAGTCTTGCGTATTGATTGAATATGTGAGAGATAGAACGAGCAATAATAAATAGAGATTAAAATGAAATTTAGTTTCGTTATTTCATTTAGAATTTAGTTATACTCCGGTTACTTCGGAGGACTATATTTTTCAAACAGTATGATATTTTATAAATATCGTTATTATTAATGCGATTCAAGGAAACCCTGTTATTTGTATAATATTATGTAAGATTTATTGGACGGATGCTGTCATAAATTGCGAGGCTTAATCACAAGGTCTTCAAGCTGTGCGCACTGTCGTGTCAGTGGTTTATTACGCCATTCTGAGTTACTCGACCGGAAGGGTGAGGAAAGTGATGAAAGGGACATAGGTTTTCCGAAGGTGGAACCGGACTGGGAATGAATTATGCGACTCGGAAATTTCGACAAATTTCGTACGAGCAGTCTTAATCCATTCTTGAGCGGAAGTTTCAATAAGGGCCATGAGTTACGAGTCGCCATAAAGACTCGTCCATTTTTCTTTAGCTATACCTTTCTGTAAATCTTCCACTCTCCTTCTCTATTGCGCTGTCACTTCCAACGTTTCTGTACACTATGCTACTCCTTTACTCATCGTGTATTCAAACACATACGTGTACAGACTGCTTCCTAAATGTGCACATTTGTTCGTAATGGTAGTTTACATGTAAACTACCATTAATAGAACAACAGTAGATACATCATATTTCACAAATAAAATATTTGCCAATCCATATGCATCTGATGAATATCTACCAATATTTACTGAAACAAATTTTCAAAGAGTTCCAAAAGGATGATTCCAATTTTTGTTCTAAAAATTTCAATAATCTTATCGATTATTGAACTAAATATTGTTAATGGCAATTATTGAAACAAAGTGTAAAAATGTGAAAAATATTCTGATTACTTGTACTCGTCATCAATCAATTAGGATGGTACAGAATTTGAAGACGCGAGTACAGTAGAATTAGAAATACAAACATAAATTCATCTCTTAGCTAGAGCGTACCGCATCTGTCTCTTTATTTATCTATCCCGTTTTTCATCTTTTGTCCGGGCCGTGTCTCTAAAGTCTTCCTCCATCGGGCTATCCTATGTTTTCCCTCTCTCTCTATCCGTAGCCGAGAGAGCTAATCCTGAAAAATAGCGTGCGGCATTTTTCACAGGATTCGAAGTAACAATCTGTAACAGGGAAGCCGTGGATACGGACCCGCTTGTTGCCTTGTACGTATAGCGTCGTTTCCTGCGAAACTCACAGAATACAGATGGTCATTCGTTCGAATCCAAGTCGTAATAAAAAGGAAACGTAGAAATTCCTTTTGTTATGATATTAGTAAAGATCAGAATTTATTACGCTGCTGATAATTTACCGGTGCTATATATCACAAGTTGGCTCGATTTTACCAATTTCTTTTCTGCAGGGGAAATTCCGTTGTTGTGATGTAAGTCTCTTCTTTTTGTAAAATGAAGAACCATTAAATAAATCGCAATATTTGTTTCTATTATCTGAATTGGCTTGTTTTAGTAGAACATAGTTCACAGCAATTGCTCATCAATATTCGTATCCATTTTTGCCAATGCCAACCAAGAAGATCGTACGAAATTAAATTGACCACGTATACAATTTATCGTTTCACCCTTGAACTCTCGTATATTCTAGTTTCGAATAAATAAATTTAATTGCAGCCAGAGAGAAATAACTGCGCCATGGTACACGCGAGACACAACAAAACTGTTGACAACAGTAGATATGCACTTGCCAGTGCATTTCTGGCCTATGTTTCATTCGTGTAAGCAAATAAATGCACAAATTAATATTCACATAGAAACATGTTATCAAGAGAATGAGAATACACCGTGCTGTCCAAAATTCTAACTAAAATTTCATGACTTCCAAATCTTCATTCCACGTCAACTCGAAAAACGGATGCCCTATTTACATTCAGCAACGTGTCACCGTTCAACCATATCGCCAGCGACATTCTCCCGTTAATCACTATTTCCCACTTCGTAACTTAATCACAAGCATATATTCACGCTCACACAGATACAGGACTCTCCAATGCATCCCAACCATCGTTCCAAGATTCCTGAGTGTACGGTCCCAATTATGAAGTTTTGCCCTCCTGTGAAACTTGTCGTTTCCTTTGCGTTCGACCAGTTGAAAAGCGAGTTCCGTTGGCCTGTCGATAAGCTGGGGGCTGAAGAGAGCGAGAGAGAGGCTGCAGTATGGCAGAATGTAACAACGGTGAAAGAAGTCGAACACGGTCGGCTGAACGAACGAAGAAGGTAGTAACGAGGTGAAGGTTCGCAAGTATTGCCGATGGCAGGTATTAAAGCATTTGTCAGCCGACTGAATATTAGCGGCCGCCGAAACTACTACACTTATTAGCGTCTCTATGCATGGCTCTGTGCCAACTAGTTACGGGCCGGAGGTGAAGTCCGAACGCGTATGGGAGCCCAGAAACCGGTCTATGCATACTTAGTGTTCCGCTTGCATCCGTCGCAGCTGTTCGAGGACCATGTGGAAGGGGGGAGGAAAAACGAAAGCAGGATGGGGAGGGACAGTAAAATGGCATGGAAAGAGAAGGAGAAACATGGAATCTGTTCGTATCGTTGGAAATATCGATTGGACGGAATTAATATATGGACCGTTTATTTTGAAAGTGGTGCAAGTCCATTTTTTGTTGTTTTTTTTACTAAAAATCAATGAAAGGTTTACACTAAATTAATCACAAATTATGTGATATCTCATTTTTTGTTGTTTAAATGGACTTGCACCACTTTCAAAATAAACGGTCCACATGTTACTTTTGTTTCGAATGCATGTGTGTGAATGTCTTCTAGAGAAGCAGAAAATTATTGTTGGCTTTATATGCAGCCTAAACTTGTTGTCGAGAATATTCTTGATTTTTTGGGGTATTAGCATGCATGCAATTCTAATTGCTTTCTATTATACTGTAAACCTTCAGTATTTTTTTTAATACGAAGTTGGGAAACGTTTGACTGTGGGTTTATTTTATATAATATAATAGATATTGTATCTATATAATAGGCATATGGATATACAGTATATTTAAAAAGATAAAAGGCCAATTGGCAGGTATATTATTAATTTCATAGCAAAATACCATAAATATTATATTTTTATCTTCCATGTGCTTCAAAAAATGACAACGTACAAACGGATAATAATTGGAAATAATATACGGTTAGGCAAGTACAGTTACTATTGGGCTATACAATTTCCTTGTTTTCATGGACAAAAGTCGAGGAGGAACGGCGTATAAAACGAGTACGTGAAGAACAGGGTATAAGAGACGAATTGAAAATGGTGCTGAGTAATTGACGTGGCTGACAAATCACGACGGACATGCAACTCCATTTGCGACGTCGGGACGGTTCCGTGCATTTTAAACAAACTCGTATAAACCGCCACAATTTCCGGCTCGCACGAAATTGCAAACTGTATAGAGAGGACGCCTCTGCTGTCTCCTGTACTCTTTCTCTTTCGCCATCTGTATATCCCCAGGTCTCTCTTTCTACGCGTTACACTGCGAATCTGTAAAAGCCGTCGCGTTTTTTTGCCCTACGTTTACACAAACTCGATACCGGGCCACGGGCAAATTTCCTTTGTCCCGTGTGCTTTCCATGATCTCGATCGTTTTAATGAAATTTCCCACGTGTTTCGAATTTCGGGGGCCAAAAAACACAGAGATCCGCGATTGGAGTATCGATCATGGCCGGTGGACACATCGGAAATTTCTACGGGAAAGTGTCGAACCCACGAAAATTTGACAAAATTCCGTGCCCTGTCGTGCGATGGACAATTAACCAGAAATAAAAAAAAAATACAAATGTGTTTCTTATTGCAATATTTATAGTACCCAGATTGATGGATGAAATAACTGAAATGTGATGAATATAATTTGGTAGGATATATGTGAATATTTCTTTTTTTAATTAATTAGTAGTAATTAAATTGTTGATGTCGGTAGGAGGATGTAACGTATAATTTACGTGCTCGTTGCGAAACAGTTTATTGTTGCTCTGGTTCAGAATTTCATTCTACGTGATTCAGTATGTGTCACGTACTAGTGGTCTGACCACATATAGGACCTATTCTACTTTCCCGATGACATACGAACTTGTCCTATTTGTCTAGCCTGACCCGAGGTTGATTCTACTTATCTCGACGTGCAACACGCATTCATACGTCTGAAAGTCCAATTCTATAATATCATTCCACATTTGGTGCATGTCCATATTCTAGTCCTGTGTATACCGATGTTTCTCGCACAACACTCTGACCACCGTTCAAGAGGAAAGCCATTATTGAGCGATAAGTTACATGTAGAAATATTTTCTATATTGAAGGCATTACTATATTCTCTGTTTGTGTGGATACACTTTTTATCGAATTTTGAGTTTTTTTATCCACTTTTAAGTATCCATCTACGAAATACCACTACGTTCGATTTTTAGAAAATTCATCTAATGGCAAACGTTGCACTCTACTCGTCTGATTAAATATATTCCTGCTCTACTTGAAAGCTGCCATTTGTCAAGGTAAAGCTGAATAATTTAAAATAAGCTAAGCGAATATCGACGATTCCTTTTCGTAGTTGGTTCAGTTCCAATTTTTGTATCTTTGCTATATCGAAATTCTCGCAAAACTTTCGAACTTTTGGCACAACTACCGTTAGAGTAGAGGCAGGCGTACGCAAAGCAAAGATATCGAGAGATTCTTGCAGGAAGGACTTAGAAGTAGCTACAAAGTAGACAGAGAAGGGCATGGAAAGGTTGGCGGGTAAGGAGAAAGGGAAATAGGCAAGGCGTCTCAAGTTTAGTGGCCCGAATTCTTTTTTGTTTTGATCCTACCGGGCTGGAGATGGTTGACGATTGGACAGCGCCACTTTAAGTCGAAAGGAGAACTAATTACACCGAGCGAAGAGGCGTGGAGGGAAGAAAAGTTTTTGCACCCTCAACGAAGAGACTGGGAAGAACCTGGTGTTTTTTCGAATCAAACTTTTTTTGAACCTCGCCACTTTGTGCTCGAACTGTCTATTAAATTTCGGGGCAGCCCTGTTCCCTTCTATTTTAGTGATAAGGGGAAATGTTCTTCGCAAAGATGTTAAGCGGAAGAAAAGCTGGTTTCGTTGGTTAATTACAGCACATAGTTTTGAACTTTTCAGTTCTTAAGAACTTTATATTATTTAAACTTATCTCTTTAATTTATATTCATCATTTAAAATTCTTCCGTTTATAACACTCACATTTTCACAGTAATTAACAGTACCTAAAATAACTATAAAAATAATTACCACGAGTAATTTTCCATCATGCCGAACACTACGTCCATTCATTGTCGAAAAACCGCAATCAGTCATTACTTTTTAACGCAGCCACAACCAAGTATCCTGAGTTTCCTCGCGCTGTTCGTTTTCGTCGTACAAAAATCTTTTTAAAAAATACAAGGAACCCCTGACGCCATTATTCTCACTCTAGAACGAAATTTGTATCCCGCTGTGCACAACTCTGCTTAATTTTACATAGAAAAAGGTTTAAAAAAAACAAACCATGCTGAAGTCAAAGAACAAATAACAATTCTGTACGGGGAAATATCAATTTAAAATTGGCCGTCTACCGCGCGGCCAGCTATCGACTTTTATGGAATAAACCCGACCCACTTTCCACTGGACGCGCGCACTCGTGTCCGCCATAGAGGCCAGTAATATTGGCAAACACGAACCCCATTTTCATAAAGATTCAACGACGTCGTAGGAGACTCCGAACGCGGACGGCGGAAGCCAACTCATCCCGCATTCATGTATTTACCACCTAACCGTCCGGTCTCTCCTATGTTTTACCTGCTCGTTTCAAAATGCCAGCATGGCCAGGGGATAGTTACCCCCTTTAGACGGTCGAGTACAGTCGCTCGGACGGGGTAGGCGTATGCACCCAGGAAATGGCTTTTCGCCGTGAGTGCACGGTTCTAAAATTAGAGCGGGAAAGAAATCGACGCACATTCCTGGAACAAGCTGTGCAAGTAGTGAAGAGGAGTTCCCCTGCAGTCAGACGTGCCAGTCTTCCAAGTGGCTACTGCAGAGGCCAGAAGCTGGGTCAAACTAAGGCCAGACGACGACGCCACGACGTCGTTTCATCTGGAATGGCCTGTGGAATTTAAATTTTATGACGAAGACAGGAACGTTCGAGGCCGGCCCATTCGTGGTCGGGGTCCCAAAAGGAACGGTTTTGGTGCTGAATCGTGGTATTCTGATCCTGGGGAAAAATGGGCCCAGTTCTGTGTGCAACGTTTCGTGAAACTAACGTTCGTGCCAGCGCGTAAATTTCATGTACAGAATGGTGTGTAGAACGTACGTGTATATACCTGTGTATTTTATTTTGCATATCTATGCGTGATTTTTATCGTTCGTTCGATATTTAGAAAAATTCATTGTATTTGCGATAGCGTAGACAGGGAATGTTTACAATTTTTCAAAGTGCCACCGCACTGGGAATATTACACCGTTGTCGTTTTTTCCCCCTCATGTACCTACGGTACATTTTTCGCGCTTATTTTTTCATTTTTTTGTTTGTTTGTTTGTGATGTATTGAAAAGCACAGAAACACAGCAATCGTTTGACGATGCGTCTCCGAAATGTAAAACCGACCGTGTTGCTGGCAGCTGTCGCCATTGGCGAGTCATTGTGCAGGCGTTTCTGGCGCCTCGTGTTTTTGACACGACGATTTGCGTCGACCTGCCGATATGATACTGCACGATTGATTATTTATCAATTCTATCCTGCGAGCATCAATCTACACCGCATTATTTATAGCAATCAACCAGTCTGCTCGCTCGAGCAATTATATTTGCGATCCTTTTAACGGAAATGTCATTTAGAAACATAGAACAATTGTGGTACACTATGTATATATTTGGTTTCCGATCAATACTCATGTATCGTAAGCATATTTATATAATCATATTCCTTCTTTTCTTTCTAAATCTAATGATTTTTCAATGCTTAACGATTTCGTATTGGCAGTTAATGGAACAACTTTTACCCCCCTCTCGTTTCCTTTGTGGCACGATAGAGATGAGTTTTTTTTTCAAAAGGTGAAAACTTTATCGCAAGTTTAACCACTTTACCAAATAAGAAAGATCCCCCCCTGGGAAGCATTCCACGTTCGTTGTATGAATACTCAGATCCTACCATTAAAAAGGATTATGCTCTTCATGTCTAGATGGTTCTAACGACAGACGGAGTTAGGAATGCAAACGGAACTTTTGAAGCCTGCAAATGCGTTTTACGTTTCACGGCACGAAACCCCGCTGTTAAGACGACTTCGCTGCTTTTCAAGTTACTTCAGCCGCGAGACGCGCTTTTCTGATCATGGTGTTACAATGCCATTACACTTATTCCGCCCAAAGAAAATAAACCCCCTGAAGAATAGGAATGATGTCTTAATAGGACAGATAATATCCATTTGAAGTTCTTTTATGCGAAAGGTAGTAGAATATCTTCTCTTAATAGTTTGACGTTGTGAATTTGAAGAGCAATTAAAAAAAAGCGTTCAATCTACTAATCGACTCTAATACAGAATTTAGATTCAATGCTAGCAAACAATATCTGTATTTCCCACTCTATTATCGCATTGCAAATGCTATTTATACAGAGTTACACAGTTACGGTAATTACGAATCCCAATTCATGATGCGTTTCGCCTGCTTCATTAATTAACAGCATCATGTTATAATTGTTAATTGGTCGGATAAAATTTTCTATACAAATCTATTATACTTTTCATCAAATTCGTTACTCAACCAAACACATTATTTTGTCAAATGGAGTACTTTTCGGACACTCATTCTATTTAAGTATAATTCTGAGGTAAGAAGTAACGTCATTTTTTTGACGTTGCACGTTGAAGTAAAAAGATATATTATAGACCTCATGCAGTGAATCAACCCTGTAAGTCGTACAACTATTGCCAGACAATGACTCCTTGCACTGAAATACTAGATATGTGAATCACGTATGTACCAAATGCAGGCTACTGGTCTCCTATCGAAACCCTCTCTGCAAGTAGTACGGACCAGCTTGGACAATTATTGGCACACCTCCCAGAATTCTCGAACGCCGGCTAATTTTAATTCCACCATTCTAACGTTCGATCGAGCAACAATTAAAATTTTTCCCCACATTTATTCGAAAATAGGTGTAGATTTTATAAATAACATAAATAACAGCCATAACGTGAAAGATATAAATTAATAATTAAAATTGCATATTAAATTTAATATGCGATGGTATTAGAATTCTTCGTTAAAAATTGCATTTATAAATTTTTACAATATGTACAATATAATGTTTCCCAGAGAAAACTTTTGTTGGACTTTCCTAACTATAGTAAATAGTCCAATATTCTTCTCGATTTTAGAGACAAGTTAAATCAAGTCCTATGTCATTCCTCCCGTCTGACTGTACACTGGCCGTTTCCACTGATTCGACACCAGTTCCGTGACATGTTACGTGACCAACCTGTGTTTCTACTCGGATGCCTTGTCACAATATGCGTGGCTTCGTGCCTTTCGCGTCCATCGCATGCGATTCCATGATGCTGCACTATCAGAATACATTATGGATATAATTTCGTCGGACTACAACCCCTGATACTCCCTGTAATATTTATACTTAGAACAACGTCGACGTCCACTTTCGTATTTGCGCATGGAATTATTAAATTAAAGTATTTGAACAGCTCCGTGTATACGACTCTGCAATTATGTATCACAAAATTGCAAAACACTCTTTTATCCAGCACGCCATTAGAGATACATTGTGATGCCAAGATTGACAAGTTGACAACACAAAACTCTCGCCCCTTTGTTCCCCGTTCCGCACGATGGCCATTGCAATATTCATACACAATGCAGTACTATAATATAAAGATAACACAAATAGCTTTTATTTCTTTCGACGTGCTCTACGATCTGCATATTCAAAATCCTCGAAACTTCGCTTTTAATAACACGCATTCCGCCACTTCATTTTTCTCCTCCTTCCTCTATACAAAAATCCTAAAATTGTCATGAGCATTTCATTAAAACTCGAACACAAGAATGCCCCCATCCCTACGTGGAAAAACTCTCCCAGAAACAATTCGCGGCTCGACCACGGGCGAAACGAACCGGCGCACACCGGTGCCAATCTGTCCTCGCCATCCGGTTCAATCAGTTCAGAATTCAACGTGTCGACGCGCGACAGCGAATTCCTCCAGCGTTCAAACGTTTCACGCGTGTCACGACGGAAGCAAGGAGAAGGCCGAGCAGGAATTTCGATTTCACGACGACAATCCATAGCCGGGCGCAACGAATTCGAAAGCGTTCGGGCGAGTCGGGTGGATTTGAAGGCTGAGGTCGATGAAGTGGCGGTGGAGGGTAGATTTGGGCGCGTAATGATCTGGGAACACGTTGCCCACCGCGGGCAGCTCCAATACGCCGTGCAGAGTCCTCGGTGGTTGACGATGCGGCCGCAGAATGTCCGGACTGCAAGCGGAAAATCGGTGGAGAAAGGATAGCGTTCGCCAGGAATTCATGGCGCAGCACGTAGTGCGAAACGAGTTAAACGGATCTCCGATGCGTCATCTAGCTTGAAGGATTTAAATAATTGAAATAAATTGCGGGTGAACCGAGTGGACGGGCCGCGATACCCGCAAACGGTCCGCGAAGCATGAACCCTGGAGCTGCTTCACTTTTCAATTTTCATCCCCGTCTGTTGAACGTTATCGTCCTTGTCGATCGCCAGACCGTTGGAACCTGTTATATCTGTTCGCGGTGTGTATTCCGTTGGGAAGGGGATTCGTATATCAATAAGACATTTCTTTGATCTCACCTATGCGATTGTAATTTAAAATTCGACCGTAGTTGGGCAAAAACGTTCGAAACGATAAGCTTTATTGCTTTACTGTGGCAAAGCACACGCGGAATATTGCATTGCTGGGAATAAATATTTCGCGCAGCGTTATATCTTTGAACGCGATATTATTGCATTGCCGGATATTGTTGAGGGTACGAAATAATTCTAAAAGCTGAATTTATTATAGGAAAGGCCCAATACTGTGAACTACAACTGTATTTTAATGGAGAAATAATTGCCTTTGGGGTCGATGAACTGATGGAAAAACAAATGCTATTAATATTTTGCCTATGACAAATATAGGTATGCTAACCTGAGCTTTTGTCTTCTTGTCGCCCCTGTAGATCGTTGTTGGTTAAAGGAAATAGGATGTAGATTTTCCTCTGTATTAAATATGTACCTATAGAAGATGATAGAAGATCGCAAGTGTGTCATTTTGTCTGCTAAAAGAATATGGCCGCACAGGAGAGGAACTAAAGGGGATTGTAGACACAGGAAGTTATCGCAAACTCATTCAAATCCACCCAGCACACGTCCGGAAATTCATTCCCCGTCCCCATGCCATGAACTTCATCTTTCACAGCAATTGCCAAAAGGCCTTTGTAACTCTTCTCGAAAGCAAAGTTTTAAGCCGCCAGACTGTAATGATGAAACGATAGGGAGAGATGGCGCCGACGATAAAGGAATTGTCATTAATTCCTCACTTTTACGTCTGCGATATTTTGTAGAACAACAAAATTATACCGATACAACTATATTTTTAATGAACAGTCGCTTTAAAAAGACCTGTACGATTTAATGGCGTAATTATATTTAGATTCGTACATATTATCTGCCAGTGAATGTAGATCAAAATAGAACTGTAAATTGAATTATTATGTGATCTTTTATTACAAGCAGTTAACTCACACAAGTACACTCCAATAAATTAAGGGATCACCTAATTTTTTAATACACTCACAACAGTGTGCCTTGGCTCGTTTGAAAGTGTGAATCTTCTACTTTTACATACATAAATTGAATTTTCTTAAAGACCCTTGAATATTAGAAAACGGAGTGACAACCTTAAAGTGCTTTTCTTCCCCGAAAGTTTTTCTGAATGAAACAGCTGTACGGAACTAAATTATTCTTTTTCTGTATACTTAGAAATCAAATGAAAATCAATGTAAACAAAATTAGACGACATACATAAAGACTAATAGTATCACAATCATGCATTTTCACATTACCACCTCACGTACATTTAAACCTGGTGAATCGACAACAAATTACTTATTCGAATATCATCTGCCGGAAATATCCGGCGACCGTAGAGAGGTCCTTGGCGTAATCGAGGATTAAAATGATTTGTAATAAGCGGACACAGTTTCATTGTCTCATTAATTACAGTCGCACTTGATATCCCGGCTTTTAACCCGTCGCAGTGGTTCACAGTCGAACGTGGAAAATATCCAAGAACAGCGGTCGTGCTAGCTGGCTGCGACCGCAGTCGACCGATTTGTTATGAGCTTATTTGATAATTTACTGGCGCATAAGCACGTGCTGCTACAAATTATTTCGTTACCGAAGTCCCGGCAATAAATAACGCCACCGACACGGGGGTGATCGTAATTAAATTACGACTTATCGATCTGTCTGGCCGTGGACTGAATGTTTCCTGAGCGTGGTACGTTTTCAAGGTTGTCTCTACGTCTCGCCGAATGTTCAAGCGGTCGCGAAGACTTCGTTGGTTCGCAATGCTGCGTATTAAAACGTTAATGACTTGCTTAGTGCCATAGAATTGGGTTGAAATAGCGTGAGTGAAGAAGGAACTTGTCGCGAGGAGAATTTATTGAGATAGATACCAGTCTTAAGAGAAATTAGTAGGCTTAATTAAAAAGAGACGTAACGTGCAAACACGGCAGCTTGGAATTCAAGAATCCTTGTCACATAAGGGTAAACGTAACATAAAATATTAACATATTTTAATCAAACTTCTTCATTTCGGTTCGAAAGCTGATTACAACTGCAATGGGTATCTTACGAAGAACAATAATATTTTAATTACTTATACTTCTTAATTTAGTGTTCCTAAAGTTCGATTTATCATTTCCATTATTGGTAATTGAGTTTCTATTCAATTACGATATCACTCTATGCTCGTACCATTTTTCATCACCTCACACTGTCATTATTTTGAGCAAACGTTTGATTTTACTATATTCACAACAGCAACACGAGTTTCGTTCAGCAGTTCTATTCGCATGCGAATATACCGCGTTAAAGGTATTGAACAACGAGGATTTGCAGATACATATATTGAAAGGGGGAGGGAGTATGGGGCGAGTACGGTCACTGAAATTCGTTTCAAATTTTGTTTGATGTTAAACAGATTGACGCCCCAGCGTAGAACAAATTTTGAGCGGAATGTAATTTCGGGGCCAATGCAGTTAGTTGGAATTTGCTGCGAGTTATAATAAATTGCCGAAATTCGCTGGCGCTAAGCGCCGGTTAAAATAAATACGGAAAAATTTGTCGTGACGGCGGGTGGGGGGGGGGGGGGGGGCGAATGGAGACCGAGGAAACACGAGTGTAATTAAAAACCGTATTTACGCGAAAATGGAAGTTGAGAAATTTATGGTCGCGATTAAAATTGTCGTATTGGCGTTGCGAGAATCGAATATCCGATGAACTCGAAAAATATGTCAGGCAATAACGCCTAATTAATAGGGAACTGGGAGTGAACGACCATTTGCGATTCAAAATTCTGCAAATACAGGTTACAATCGGAACGGTGTATGATTGTAGGATTACGTTGTTACCCATGAATTGTATGCGCTTCTAAAGTTAACTTTGCTGCAATAGCGTTTATCATCGAGTTATCTCGTTGATCCTTCATGATGAATGATATTTTCCTGATCCTATACCGAAACGTTTCTTTACACTTCAGCCCATTAAATTGCATGAATGATTTTCCTTGTCTTTTTTTAATGCAATTGGAAACACGATCTTTTAAATGTGAAAGTATGGCTTCGTCCAGCCGTCACACAACAAACTTATTCACGCTCACGTATTGTTTCATGGAAGAGAAATTATTTAACAACGTGAAAACAGTCGGGTTCGAAATATATTTTCGAAAAAGTTGCGGCTTCGTGAAAGGAATCTGTCGGTCGTTTAGAGTCTGGACGTCGCGTCGTTCGTAGAAAAGTTATCGTGTCGTGGGGTGAATTCACCCTTTCTCTAGCCCATATCCCTCAACCCACCCCCGTCCCCTTGCCGGTTCACCACTTCGCGCTGAACCTCGCTCGCAGCATTTCCGGAAAAGTTTCGTGACCATGGCCACCCGCGAACGTTCGACGACGTGATTAGTTGGCAACGCGACGGTAATTTAGGGGGGTTGACGGACGAATTCCGAAGAGAAAATTTCGCGACAGAAAAATAATGTTCCACGCGACTGGAATATCGTATCGATGCAATTGTCCCCCCCCCCCTGCTTTTCTCTATTCTCCTTTCTTCCCTCTCGTTCTATTTGCACCAAAGAACCGGGGGGTTCTATATTAGTTTAGGGGACCCGGTTACTTCTTATTGCCTTAATATTAAGAACTTCTGCTGTAATATATCATGTTACGACATCCTTTTTCGTCGATCGTAAAAATAAGTCATAAAATTGTTCCTCATATCTCACTGATCTCTGTGTAAAATTTAGTATGATAAAAATACGCTATCCCCCAGCATCTCTTCGTGGAGCACTTTGAAGGATTCCACGTTCAACCAATGTAGGAATTTCAATTTCAGCGTGATGAAATGCTTGTGTACTCTCCGCCATAGGGTGAGACAGACACCGAGGGACGCGATTTCTTTCCCTTAGCAAAATCGAATATTTTCAATCTATCGAACGCGATGCAGTGCGGAAGACTACCCCGGGGCTCATTAAATATCAAATTCCGAAGAAAAGAAATTATAAAATGCGGGATTCCCCGATGAGAATTTCACGGATAACCGTAAATAGAGAATAATACAGAATTCCGCCTAATGCAAATATCATTACAACTCCCGATTGTTAAAATTATAATGCCCCGCGTCGAGATCACCTTCGAACTGTATATAAATTATATCGATGACTACGACCTCCTCATCTCCGTCCCACGCTGCCGGCAACCAAGCCACGGTTGTGATTTTCAACCCACCCCGTAGATCACCTTACGACAATGGAAACGACAGTAAAATCAGGTTCGTCTGCCGTGCAGTTCTCCAGGTATCACAAAACGACAGCCGCGTGCGGCTATTCGTGACACGCAGGCAACTTTATCCGCCAGTTACACCACGGGACGTTACTGCGCTGTAAAAAGTTCGACAACAAAATTAACCCCCGTGGCCAGGATGTACGGTTACAACTATTCGACCGGCCCCTTACGTCAGCCCGTTTCGAGCGCCGCGGCGCCGCGCGTCGTACCGCGAAGCTCCGTCGTGAAATTTTCGACATTCCGGCCGGTCGCGTCAGCGCCAAGTCGAAAGTTTCGCGGACGAAAGTTCCGGCGGCGTTTCCGCTCCGATGGCGGATCGCCGGCTGCGTTTCCCCGGACAATGAGCCCCGTGACATTTCAGGCTGCGGCTCTTTACTTCCGCTTTTACGAGATCCCGTCCCAGATCCTGCCCGTCGCTTCTCCTCGTTCCTGGAAAATCGCGACGTTATTTCGTTTCACGGCTAGCTGTAAAGCAGTGTACACGCCGTGAAATACGCCACGCCTATTACGTACCGTCGTTACGATTTACGAAGTAACGTGTACTTGTCAGGTGTGCTGGCAAGTAGGGGGACAAGGTGCGCAATGGTGTGTACGCGCGGTAGGCATAACGGGAAACGATGAGAACATTTTTGCAGGGGTGTGCTCGGTTATGGATGGTCTAATATTTTTATGATGTACCTACGATTTTACTGTTCCTTGGAGTTGCGCTCGTTTGAAGTGGATTCGACTGTCTGCCGGTTGGGAAATTTTTATTGGCCATGGATCGGATGAAACATTTTTTTAAATGGAGGTTAAACAATGATATTGTATAGGAAAATTAATTATTGAAATGTTATACTTTTGTGTTTACTGTTACACACGATATTTGTAGGAATAAGTGGAGATCCATATGCGGTTACCATGGAGCCAACTTATTTAATATTTATTTAGCAACTCAAATTCTGCACAATATCATATCCATAATAAGAATAAGATATCCAATAAAGAACGCAGAGGATCAAAACTGTTGGCATGTCGTTTTGATGTTGCTATTCGCCGCACAGGAATCTAATACCGCGGAGAAACTCAAACGGAAAGAGTTGTTCCCCCTTCGAACTTCTTCATCTGTCAGGAAAGGAACCAAAGACGAGAAAGAAGAGCTAGACAGAGGTAAAAAGAAAGAAAACGAAGGATTGCGGGTTCCAACCCCCGCGTGGAAATTTAAAATTCCTCTCTCCTAGTACGTACTCGAGGGGCGCGGAAAGAGAGCTGAGAAACACAGGTGAAATAGCGGGACCGGTGATGAAGAAGGAGAAATAACGAAAGTTCGAATTCAACTGCAGCTGACGTGGCAGATATTAAAAAGAACCCCCTTTGCGCCGTCGATTTTTCACACTATTGATAATTTAGTCGTTACAAGCGCCAGGACCAACCGCGATCACCGTCGTCTGTCGCCGTACTTCTGCCATTTTTGCCTATCGCACGCGTGATTTCGGTTTTACGACAGTTTTACGAGCGACGGGAAATTAATTTTCGCGCTACAACCTCGAAAACGAGCGACGTATCTTACGCCTCACCCCTTTCAGCCCCTTTTCACTTTGCCACTGTCTATCCTTGCCCCGTTCGACACATTTCCTCGCACATTTCTCTCTCGTGTAACCGCCTACCAACCCCGCGAGCCCCCTTAACGTTCTTTTACAACCGCGCATTCCGCGTTCAATGTTATCTTTACTGCCCCGGTGTACATTTTGCGTGGCGATCCCAACGAACGATAAATTATCGCGCGAGAACATGCCATTACTGTTACACCCCTCCCCTGCGCGAGTTGCCACCCTCCCCGACCTTCTCCGGCTGCAGAGTTACAGTCGAGAGTAATTATCCGTGTATAAATAAGGATTCGTCTTTGGGATCAGCGTAATATCCGCGACGAGGCGGAGGAAGGGGCGCGGTCGGTTGGTTTAATTTGCAAGAGTCGAATAACAAATCGCGCGGATCTTGTGAAAAAGCAATGCTGATTCAATGGAAAGTGGGTCGCCCTCGATATTACTCGAGTGTACTCTCGAGTTAATCTTCGTCCGGGCCTGGTCGAAGCTTACGTTTCATCGAGCCGTGCATTGAATTCGGATTAAATTCAAATGGGAACGCAGAGCGCGGATAATTTTTTCGATGCGTCTGGCACTGGGGCATCGAATGCCGTTACGTACTGCATATCGCGCGGGAGTGTCTGTGATTTTGCAAGCCGTTCCTTTTGGCGCATTGAAATTAATGTCAGCAAATTGTGAAGAGTGGTCCTGTATTTTTAGTACTTGATATATTCTCGAGTGGGAGTTCATTTGCAGATACGTAATTAAATCAATTTTATTTTCGTGAAATTGTTTTGGGGAAAAAAGAAGTAATTACAGACTGAATACCCTTTGACATTACTGATTCCTTTTTAAAATATCCTATTTAATAAGTACTACCAATGATGTCCGGAAAATCGAGTCTTGGACAAGGCTACTTATAAATTCCCGACAGTGACGGCAATAAAATTATAAATTCATTTTGTACGTAATAATTGCACTTTAAATTGCTGAATCTAGTGTGCGTAACGAGCTGTCGTCGTTTCATCGCCTTGTATGCACCTCCTGTATATTATACTTGCGTTTCGACACGCCTTGAGTATGGTATCGTTATCATCGTCGCTGTCTATTGTGATTAAGCGTCACTGACCCCCCTTCTGTCATTAGTCTCACGTGGTGCTCGATTTACGAGGCCGATCGAATGTGTCGGTTATGTGGAGAGACCTTATGTTAGATGTACGATGAAAGGGCTACCGAAATTAAAAGGTAACCTGCAGTATTATACAGAGACACCATCGTGCACCACCATGAATATGTATAACGAAACAGACGGTAACAGCGTCGCTGCTGATAGTAACGTGTTCACGAATTTATAACCATGGAACGGTGCATTGTCGTGTTCCCCGTGTCGATTGTTCGTCCTGCTGTGAATACGTGTCCCGTCTCGAAGGAACTCTAAAGGACAACAACCAGGAAGCCAATGGCTTATAATTAACAAACACAGGACAGATGATGATGTTGAAATAAATCCATATTTTTGTCAGAATAAAAGTATTATAGAAATAAATCATGTATTTCGTGGCAAATGGAAATTGATAGATTTGCATTGACAACTAATCTAGATGCGTTCCTTGTGCGAATTGCCTTGCACTAGTAGATGATATTATAGTTAAAATAGTAATTCGATTTTTATTGTTTATTGTGCAATTGAAATTGAAATAGCTAATACGAAATTTTTGTGATAATTAACATCTTGCGCACGTGTCTATTTTATATCATTCAGACCTGTTTGTCTAGTAATACCTGGCCATCCAGTACAGTTTACCTGCTGCAGCCGTGTTATACTCGCAAGCCCTCGATTCAGGAACCTCGGCCAACCGATTATGGCAGATAGTAGATCGCTTGGTCGTGTTTAATTGTGCATGGAGTGGTTGAACGGTCATTTGGATATTTTAGTCGGATATACGCGTGCTGGTAATACAGCATAATTTTTCATAAACGGAAAACAAATTATCCCTGCCCGCGTCATTTCATATTCGCTGGTTACGATGGAAAATGCAGGGGAACCGGTGCGCGGATGCAAATGGATTAATATTTTAATTAAATCACCGGGCAAAGTGTAGCCATTGGACGATCGCTAACTCGATTTACATGCAGCAGCATGTTAATTTTATAACCGCATCGCAATAAATGATCGTAGAAATATTTACTATTTCCTATCAAATTTAACAGTATGGAACGATTTAACGCGACGCATAAACTACGTTGCAGTTGCCGTTTCATTTTTAACGCATTCCACGGGTGTTTAATTATTTGAACGAGTACACGTCCCTTTATCTTCTCGTTCCACGGTCTTATTGAATTTTTCTTACGGTTGGTCTTCCGTATTTTTTCGATCATTTGAATCGCAAAAATTATCTTCTCGACTGGGACGATTATGGAAATTGGAGGCCACGAATGCGACGGTATTCAGGAGGGCAAAGTTTTGCACCCCGTTCGATCGGAATTAAATGGGGAAAAAAGTTGTTTCTCGCGAAACGAATTGAATATGGAATCTTTTCTGGAAGGGGAAAATTTACAAAGTTTAATTCCATTTTTGCTTTTACGATTAACTCTTGGCATTATTTATCGCAGTGAAGTTCTGCAATTTATTGTATTCGAAATGACACGATGCAAATTTCGTAACGCGTGCGGCGCATAATGAAACTCCAAGTCGCTTATGACTGATTTCAATAAATGAAAATACAATTACCTCCGTAATTATTTCGTCTGTGTTCAAACGAAAAATTTATTAAATTATTCGTCGTTCCATTCTTCGGCGTGCAAATTGAACGTGCGATTAATATATTTCATTGGAAATATCCACACGAATAATGCGTTTGAAATGAAGATTTGAGGCGAAACTTAAAGTTAAACTGTTTCAAATGTATACTTTGTTGATGGTGAAAAGTGTTGGAGATAATGTAATAGTAGTGGCTGTATAAAAAGGAATTTTCTCCCTGAAATATCAATTGAGTGTAGGTAGGAACACGAATTGCTTCTTGCACGTCGGCGAATATTGAACGAATTATGTCGATTTAAATCAACGTGCAGGAGTATGAGTGACAGAAATAGGCCAATCACGTGGCCATGGAAAACCTCTACTTAAAAAGCAGTAAATTTCGTTAAATGAAAAATTACGCCCCCAAAATGTCCTTTTTTATGTTCGACTGGAGCAGGGATATGAAGATTATGGTTCTCCCGAATAACGTAACAATAAGGCGATAAAGTGGCCGTATTCCTGCTACGTATTGCTGAATAAAATTCCTTTGAATGCGTTAGCCGTTTGCTTAGCGTTTAATGGCCACTTACTTAATTTCCAAGTCTTTAAGATTTCCAGTTTTTTTGCCAATGTATCACGAAAGAGTAAAAGCTAATTGTAAGTTAGAAATTTGTTCGAATTAGTCCCAAACGTTTAGAGACTTCGTAGCACCGTGGGTAATTCTGTTACTCTGGATCTCTTGGGTTCGTGCAATATTTGGTTCCCTTAAAAATTGAAACGGCAGTTCCCGAGTAGTTCCCCGGAAAGTAATTTCAAACTACGCCCGAAATATCCAATCTCTATTTTCCTACAACGGGCTGGTACGTGGGTGGTTTTTAAAACTGAGAGAAAGTTGCAGAATTCACGAAGAAGACAATGGTGGATAATAATCGATTACTTCGGGTCGATAATTCTGCTTAAAGAATTCACATAAATAAAACGATCGAACGTCAAGGGAAAAATGAACAATCAATGCAGTCCACTATGATTGTGTATAATTCGACGTCAGAACTACTCGCATTAATTCCGACAGTCGACGTAAAAAAAAAGAGTAACCAAGAGATAAAAATGGGGGAAATAATGTGAAAACGAAAAAAGGAACATGCTCGCGTTCGATTTACGAGAGGAGTCCATTTATCCTCAACATGCAATCCGGATTGCCTATGCATACATATATAGGTATATGTATACATGCACGTACACTACCTGGTCTAATGGGCAATTTGAATAAA
Source organism: Nomada fabriciana (assembly GCA_907165295.1). Taxonomy (NCBI): domain Eukaryota; kingdom Metazoa; phylum Arthropoda; class Insecta; order Hymenoptera; family Apidae; genus Nomada; species Nomada fabriciana. Next base: position 8,165,881 of record OU015693.1, on the reverse strand, counting down.
TACGATATTGAAGCCACGGAGCGGCGTTGTCGACGCCGTGTAACCGGTCGTGAACCGTGGTCACTCTCGAATCAGGAAGGGGCAAGAAAAATAGCCGACAGCTGAGGCTAGACACGGGCCATTAGCGGTGCCATCGATTCGCGTGCACCGCGTTACGACGTATTGTCAATGGAGAACGGGGCATGCATCAAATGCGCTTCCTGATTACGCCACGACTCGCTCTTCCCTCGCGAACATAAATTAATTTCGCGCCGACGACCAAGGAGCTCAACGAACTAGCAATTCATGCTCCTTCCACCACCGTGGCTTCTTTCTTCGACATGGCATTTGAAATGTGCACCGATGCACGCCTACACGTTACAGGGGTACACGAATCACCACTGAGTGAGATTTAATAAACCAACTACCCTTAACCTATTCATATCCTTCGCTGTATGTACAACTACTTCGCCAAAGGGTATTACCCGTGCAATAAATATTACCATTATCCAAAATATAATCGAACCGGAAGAAATATCTGCGAGAAACCTTGCAGAAAGTACACACCAGCGTGGCATTAGTAACACTGTCGACGCCTGCATAATAAACACAGAGATCAATTGGTCACGCTCTCAATCCCAGTGTGGAAATCGACGCTCATCCTGGCGCGAGGGCGTAGGTGCAATGGTAGGCTAATTAAATCCGGCCAAGCCTTACGTGGCAGGCGTTGGGACAGGCCGCAAACAGATACGGGAAACGTATATACATGTGCACGGATGGCAAATAGAATTTCGTGGACGATCCAGGGCACCGTGGACGCGGCTGCAGGATGTTCAATCGGACAGGACGCGCTCAATGTCCCGAAAGGCTATCTGCCCTGGATATACCGTCTGTTTCCCACACGTACGTGTGCCCTGCCAGCGTCTGCGTGGCCGAGGCATGACGTTCGTAATGCGGTGACAATGAGGGGCCATATTAAACCGGTAATAGCGCCATTCGAGTACACGATAACCGATGTCGTTGTTATCTATCGCGGGCCCCGTTTCGTCGATCACCCGACAGTGTATACGGAAAACGCCTGCGCAGATTTACTTTTATCTGTTTTCCCTACTGCCTCCGGCTGACCGCTTTTTATCGATGCTGATGATTCTGCACGGGATTTTTTTCCCCCCGGAGGCTTATCGCGATACAGGTTCGAGGGATGCCTGATTTACGAGTCGAAGGGGGATGAGTGGATTTAGCAAAGGGCGACTGTATGTTTCACGTTTAAGCGAGGCAGGTTTTTATATCCGTGGAAGTGTAACTTCTGTCAGGGCGGAGTGATTCACTGAAGATTATGTACCTTGTGCTTGGCGATATGTACTTACTTGAAAGACACCCCCTTACACCAATACAAACAATACCCGAAACAGGACAAAAAATGTTTCAGTTAAGTAACTCGAATGAATCGTATAAGCGAATGCTCACTTTCCCGAATAAATGGAGTGGCGTACATAGAAAAGAAAAGAAGGGCAAAACAAACTTTGTCGCTCGATCGTTGAGAAATGATATTGCCGCCCGAATTTTCATAAAAGTCCAGACGTAAGGACTTCCAGCGATATGTGCCGATAAGACGAATGTTAAAGAGAAACGATCTTTCGTTCCCCGGCTCATGAATATCGACGAGTGTACGAGCCCGCCCTCCATCAACGATAATCAAGCTCTTTAATTCGGAAATATTCGACGGTCCAACGGTGGATTCCATCGAATGGCCTTCATTATCGTCTTTTCTGTTCGGCCACATTCGACGAAACGATTTCACATCACGATCCGGCCACCCCGCGCTCCTTGCTGAGCAAGGACCTAACCAGGATACCTCGTAACGCTCACGGAAAAGCGAACGCAGCGCGGCAGGATGTGATCCAGGATGCACTTCCGGCGACACTGATTCCGCCAACCAAACCCCACACTCGATCGCCCATCCTGCTACGCCACAGAGAAACGGAACCAGCGACCGAATATCGGAGTCAGGTCTTCCTCCATCCCGTTTCGTGATCATCTTCCCGCCCCCATGCCCTTCTCCTGAATTCACCAGAGGGGAATATGAGGTGAACGTGTACATCCACGCACGATCGACCGGATATTGAATGGTCGAGAGGGTTCTGCGCGGTTCGGTTGGGATCGAAATAGAGCGAGACAATTAAAGTGCGCGAAGAATCCGGACGGAATTGAAAGGGTTAAGTGCACGAAGAAAAGTGGGGAGGGATATGCGATATATTGGGGAAAGAATTTTAATCGGTCTCTAAAGATGTTTAACATTATATAAGTGATAAATATTGGATGTAAATTCGGAAGAATTTATTCGGATAAGGTTTTGCATTTAAACAGGTGCTTGGGCAATTATTCGTGTTAGCCTTGGCTATGGATAAGGTCGAGGAAGGGAGGGATTTTTTAATTTATCTAACACATTTTTCCATAGACACGGGGATGATGGGTAATACCTGGATGTAAATAATAAACTAGTTTTTGAATTTAAATTATGAAGTTAATCGTCTCATTATTAAGTGATCCAATTTCGAATACTTATTGGCTATAATAATCACATTTTCGTTACATATTATATTCCTCAAAAATATCAACTCTTTTACATTTTCGACAAACCGTAAATGGAAACATTTCGCACGCAAGATTTTTCCTCGGACTTTCCACCATTGCTATTCTAACACAAACATTTACGAACCATTCTTTCACATGCCGACAATCCCAGTATCGTAGTGTATCCGCAGAGAGTATCGGCTCACCTTTGATCTTGTCTACCGACCCGTTCAAGAGGTAGAACGTATCGTCGATGGAACGATAAAAATAAACGCAACAATCGCCTGGAAGTGCTCGTTCCTTGGCCCAAATGATCCGGCAAACTTCTCCACTACATTTCGTTCCAGGTCTCGCGTCAACGACACTGTATCATGTTCCCGTAAACCTAACTTCGACGCAGCTTTGTTCGACTCCTGCATAATCGTGTCGGGTTGTCGAATCGCGCGGAGAAGCTAGGAAAGCGCGATCCGTGGAAATTTGCAGCGACGGAAATCCAGTGCTGGAGACCTTCGTTTCCGCATGGTGAACCGGATTCACCGTCATGATCCACGGTCATGCCGATTGGTTAATTAGGGTGACCAAGAGTGGGACAGAACGACGAAACTCTGAAAATAGTTCCTCGAAACTTCGTGGCTCGTTAAGCGACGTTCCCCGTGTGTCCTGACGTTCATGTGCGTGTTCCTGTTCCGGTTGGGGCGGCGATCACTGAGAAACAACGATTAAAACTTTCACGCCTCGATAATGGTGAACGAGAGCCTCACGTGACTTGGTATAATAGGGTGTGCTGTCTTGTGTTTGCGGGGTCATCCGAGATACGTGTTGCTGCCTTTCCTGTGGTCACGTAGTCGTTTCTATGACAATGAGTACGGTGTGTGGGCATGGGGGATAATTGTGACGAACGGTTGAGTGGCACAGTTTGTTGTGTATGTATGTTAGACAACGCGAAGGGAAGAGGGATCTATTATGGTGTTTTGAGAGAGATTAAGAGTCTTTAGTTTTATTAATGCATATCATTGGAGACAGATCTTGTTGTACAGAAGGTAGCAATATTCTTTTCGAAAAAGCATATGGCTATTATATTCATCAAGATGAACAGATTTATTTAGTTTTGCAATATTATTGAATTAAAAATTAATCGATGAAAATTCAACAGAGTAATCGAGCATGGTAGTGGTATACTATGTAGTTATAAAGTTTCATGTTGTCTGTTAAAACATAAAATAAAGTAAACGTTTATTTGTTTTAAGGGATCGTTATTTGGTGGTACATTTAAGGGGTAAAACAAAGTGAAGTCATTCATGTCTCGCTTGTTCGGCCGCGAACCACGTGTGCATTCGTGAAATCTCTTGGAGAGTTGCTCTCCGCGGCACTGAAAAATGCTTGAACGCCTTCTGAGAGATGCTATAAAAAGTTCCAGTGGCTTTTAATCGTGTGGCGCGCTCTTCCGACTGTTCTTTATCCGTAATCCAGTGAGCCAGTATATATCATTTTTTGACAAGTGGCAGGACGAATAGGATCGCAATGAAAAGTTCGTTAGGTATTAATGTTTTCACTGCTGAAATAAATAGAATGATTTTGTGCGCACCTTTACGTAGAAATGCAAAGTTATTGCTGGTAAAAGTTTAAGATAAGGAATCTTTATATGGTTAGAAAATGTATACGGTAGTCAAACAACTGGAATGTAGAGTATATAGGAAATGCAAATTTCATTTAACAAATCTAAGTAGAAATGGTGAGATGGTTTCGGAGAGTGGGAATATTTATGCAAATAAAATGAGGGCTGAATGGAGGTCATGTACACGCAGTATCTCTAATTTAACCCTTTGCTGCACGATTCTCTGGGGATATTAAGGTAGGGTTGAATAGCCGCTGTAAGTGGTTACAATACGGATTAAAGGGTTTCCCAGTCTGATGTGGATATGTCCGGACAATGGAGGGGAATTTTAATCGACCACGAATACGTTTTCCTACTATTCGCTGCAGATACAATCTACGTTAATTTCTTAAACGCTCTGAAAATTGAATACCAAAAAATCTGTTAAACTACACTGTCAACAGAATTGAACGTTCACACTTGCACTTCAATTTATACAACTCAACAATTTTCAGATTGAAATTCATTTGGCACGATAGAGATTCTACGGTAAAATGTCTCAGTGTCGGTAATAAATTCAAAATTCCATACACGGCTTAAATTAAAAAAATTATAAAAATTAACATCCCCTGATCATTGAATTATCGAGAAGTGATTCACTTACTTCCAGTTTAAAATTCTGTAATAATTTAGGAAACAATAATTGATATATATGAAGGATCACGAAATAATTGATTTTAATATATCGTTTACGGTCACACAAATATTCCCACACATTTAAACATGAACCAGCTACGAAACAACCGGTCCGCCGTGCAAAGTGACATAAAAGAAAAAAAAGAAACACGAAGGAACCACGTTGCACCTTCCACCAAAATTTCCCAAAACCGCTTTCGGGAAGTGCCTGCACACGAACAGGTACACACACCCATCCACATCACGCTGGAAATTCATTTTGCTTGTCCGTACCTTCGGAACAACCGAGACCGCACTGTCGCGCCCATAAAATCACGCGAGCGAGGCGGCACAGGCTTTTCCCGCGCGCGTTCGTGGTTATACGGCAGCGCGATTTAATCATCGCTGTAAATCGTGGCTCCAAGGCTTTTCCATCGATGTAAAGGTTAAGCGCGAAGAGGATCAGCCTAACCACGAAAGTGTTTCCGCCTCGGCTATTGTTTGTCGCGACTGCTTCTACCTTCGCCCCTTTATTCCGTCCCTTGTACCAACCTTGTTCCACCCCTTGTTCCTGTTCGCCCCTTCCTTCTCTCAATTTTCACCGCCGCTTCGGGGTTGCAACGGTGCACGTTGTACCGTGGATAATCTCGTTGAAGAGCGGAAACAGGGCAGCACCCATCGACGAGCCGCTGACATCCGATCGGCAAACGGAACGACGTTATCCTGGCGAAACTTCGTTACGCAGCCGGGCTCGTCGTCGATTTAACGATACCGCGGCAGGACTTTACATTCCCGTTCGGTTCGTTTGCTTTTCGAATACGAGAGACGTAGCCACGGCGTATGGAAAGACCGAGGAACGATTCTCGATCGACGGAATCATTTCGGCCTCGTTATTGCCGCGGTATACGTCCCCCGCGAATACTGCAACGATAGATCGTATTCGCGGCTTCGATCCAGACATAAACTGACTGTTTATCGGCCCCGGGGGAGAGCACCCGCCCATCATCGGGGACCGTTTCCAAGTTAGATGTCGATTCTCTGCTCCCGCTCGCTGCCACCCTCCCCTCCGTCCATCCACTTCACGTCGAAACAGCCGGAGTATCGAGGCTTGATTCGAGCAGCTACCTCCGGCTGCCAGACAGTTTTATTTGCAAGGTCTTACCGCCGCGACACAGCCGCGGACGATCGATATCGGGTGCTTCCCGTGGAAAGAACGAAATTGGCAAATTGGACGAATCGAGAATGTAGAACGTTCGGGTCGCTGGAGAACGGTACGCGACCGTTGCGCTGTTTTATCAACCAGCTCCAACGACGAGAGTACCGAGGATGGGGGGTTGAGGGGTCACGTCGAGGCGCACAGAAATTCACAGACGATACGCCCCGCGATTTTTCTATTTCCTGAAATCAGCCACGCGACAGTTCGGGAAAAAACAGCGACGTTGCCTCGATGCCAATAGATTGGCTGCTCGCGTTTCCGCGAATGCGGAAAGTGTACGCACGGTCTGGAAGGTTTAATGCACGAGACCGATGGCTTGGTTTCGGCGACCGGAAAGGGACGGAAAGAGAACCGCGCCACGGCCATGGAAATACGCGGCGAGGGGGCGATGGGGGGGATGGAAACGAAGGGTTGCGGAGGTGGTGGGCGGTCAGAGTACCCGAGATTCGTGGGACAGGCCACTAAATTTCCCGTCCAATTTGGGTGTACACGATTCGTGCGCTGTTGTGTCGCGTCCTACCCCTTGCAGTCTACACAGGGCTTCGCGTACAACGCTTTACACCGGCATGGATCAGCCGGTATACCTATACGGACGATCGAGCCCGCGCCGCGGTGTCGTTCCGTGAACCCGCATATCCGCGTCCTTATGCAACGTGTGCGTGCGGCTACGTTCAATTCCTGGTCCATAAACTCGCCGCTTGTAAACGCGGCGAAACGAGCCGGCCGTGATTCCGATTTCTAAGCGATCGAGAAACGCCCGTCCTGGATTCCAGTCGAACTGGGGAACACCGAGCCGGGGAATCGTTGTGCTTTGGCACTGGCCACGTTTTGCCTGGTGTCGAGTACGGGGTTCGCTTCGGGACCTGGGAGAGCTCTGTTATGAATTTGTCGGATCTATGCTGATATTTCGAAGTATTTGCGTGGTGAGAAACTTGTAATGGGAAACGTTATTGGTCGTGACACTGTTGCCGATTGCATTGTGGTACGATCTTTGTGGAACCTTGATGGAACAGCTCGAAAGTTTCTTGCACTTATGGGTTCGGGGATTTCATCTTCAATATACATACATACATCAGATGTTAATAAGTTAATGGACTTTCGGTTGTATACGGCAATTCATAGAATGAAATTGATTTAAATACTCGTCTACTGCTGGTAGAATTAAATGATTTTATTTGACAGACATTGAACACGTACACGGACGTATATGAATGTTTAACGGAATGAAATAAAACTGCCAAGCCTTCGTGAAATCATTAGATATGGCGAAGTATTTTTTAAAAGATTAATTAATCTGATAATCCCGCAGGATTTATTGGACACTGGGTACAACTGGCAAGAATGGCTATTTGCAAACCCGTAAACCCGCATATTCGATTCCTTTAGATCCGTATATGTGTACACAGTTTGGAACATAAACGCGTATTATGGCACAGGGGCCGGTATGTAAACGCGTGGACGGCGACTTGAATTTGCAGATCAATTCGAAGACCAATACATATCCGATCAAGTATACATATACCCCCTCTCAATAGTGTACATTGACAAGACCCTTACAAGTCAATCCCTGAACCTTAAGTCGGCTAAGAAACGAAACCGCAAACTGAATATACGCTGCCCATAAAAAATGAAATCTCGTAAGTTTATAGAAAATATGAAAATATGTTAAAAATTCGAAATGCCATAGTTATTTATCAAATTTCTTCAACTTCTTTTTCTTTGAGAAATGAAAATAATATAAAATATAATATAAAATTTGCGCCTTAAAGGGCTGGGAATTATTTCCAATGGGAGACCTGTGTAATTTCTTGAATCGGCTTTGGTGGTTCGTTCGTCATTTCCCAATTGCATTTCCGTTTCTTTGCGAACGAATGCATCAGGATCTGTCGTAACACCGTAGTTCAATTTCAAAGCGCGAGGCTTTGAATACAAAATTCGGCCGCCAGAAGAAATCAATAGACCGAAGTTGCAGTCAGAGTCAGCCGCAATCTGCACCTACGATACCAATTCACAATCAAGCTACACTGAACGCGACCCAAACCAGTGGCTAACCACATGTAACTTTATATCATAGCCAACTTAATCAACGTTCAGCACATCAGCAACCTACGTCTATTTCGCCTTTAATCTGAACTCAGCCTCGGACCGCATTCGACCGCATCTACTATATTCCTAGGCCGCATTCGATTCGAACTCACGCGGCTACAAAACCTTTTACGCTCTCCCAATTTCATACATTTAAACGAAACTAAAATAATGATGTGGTATTCGTTGAGCAGAAAATAATATTTCATTGAATTTTGATACACCGGGGGAAAAAAGAATATTTTAATTAAATTCTTGATCGATGATTTTCCCATTCATCTACTCTTTACTATGTAATTAATTTTGTAATGAACTGTTTTAATACAGGAAGTAATTAACCACATTTTAAACATGTTTTTCACTCGATAGTGAACGCCTGAAATGTCTCAGAACTTTCAAGTGTTTACGAAGGGTATCAAAATTGACTAATAATTAAAAATGATACGCTATTAAAAGAAATCCGATACGATCTTTTCCTCTGACATTTATTTTGACACAAGACTGGAACCTTTCTTATTCTTTATATATCCAAACAAAACCATAAGAATCCCTGGTATTCTCGGTGACAAGTTGCCCGGCACATTTTTCGAAGGGAAGTGTCGATTTTATCAGATTGCCGACGTTTACCGCAATTAATCGGCAAAGGTAGCTCGGGACAATAGGTGATAGCTAATCTTCATGGAGCAAATCGATCGTCGCCGTTAACTGGCCGAGCGAACGGACGAAACCACAAACGCAGCCCCCTTGATATGTGCCTGATACGACTATGGAAGCCGGATAGCTGGTCTCAAAGCTACCAAAAGCCGCGGCAACTCCGGCAAATATGCAAGTGATCCAGTTGGCTATTAGTTCGACTGCAAACTAACGCTAATGCCCAATACATTCGTAAAGGTCCGGTCGTTGCGAACGCTTTACTAACGGTTGATCAATTACTGGGCTGGTGATTGGGATATCTTGAACGCTGTGCGCTCATTATGCATCTTTACAATGAAATTTTGTAAAGGTAACGGTATCAGCGATCACGGTATTTCGGGGCTCGATATCTCATTAACTGGAATTAAATGAACCGTTCGTTCGGATCGCGTTGCTTAAATTGCTGCAGCAATGTGCACGCACTCGATCGGTATTAGCGCGTGTATTTAACTCACTTCCGACCGATTATTTCACAACGGGAAACGGTGTTTTATTGGTTGCGAAACCAGCGAGTGGATCTGCATTTACTCCTATTGTTGTTGCTGGAAGGAATTTCCTGTATAATTTCGTTACGGAGATTGTGGATTTAAGAAGGCGGCGAGTTTATTGAAATGTTCAGTTTAGATGAGAGGAAGTCTACACTTAGAATGAAGTATATAAAATATATTAAATCACATGTCTTCTCACTTCAGAATTTGCTTTTGCAATTATTTTCGAGTCAGTACTTCTTTAGATTATAGGTTCTTTTTTCTGTAATGCGATAATGAAATCCAAGAATATGGAACGTAAAACGAAATGTAAACTGAAAGTTCATTTGAACGTTCCATGCTACTGCGTGCAAAACGAGATTGTATCTGCAGTGCAATCTCTGAACTGTGTTAATAAAATTGAAACTAGACCAACAATTTGGACAATCCAAGGGGCATACATACGGCGGGACCATTTTCTTTTACGCTAGACGCGTTTCACGCGAAATTTCGATGTGACCACCTGTTGCAGATGATAAAGTATTAGGTATGTATATCAGCAAGTGTCTAATAATGCTAATTCATTGCTCGGCCGAATGCCACAAACGCAGCGTTAACGCGAGCAATTGTGCCGCGGCAGCAAGGCGTGGAAAAGGTAATTCGAGCGAAATTGCAAGTACCTTAGAACCCTTGCGTATAAAATCCACCATAATCTCTATTAGATTTGCAATTCGTATAATTTACAGGACGACGTGTTTTTCACTTGCGAAAGCGTAATGTCGCGTCGTTGCGATAAGATTGGCGAATGTTATTTCTTGTCAAAGACTTGCGATTTTTTTCGCATCTTGATACTTTGCGTATATTATATAAAAATTATTCCAGCCTTTTGTTACGTTTCTAATAATAATTTGAAGTGTATGGCATTTCCGCAATTCTATAATATTAAACACTAATCCGTCATGTTATAAATTATTATCTTATTTTATTAGAGTTAGTACTTTAATAATAAACGAAGTGGCTAATATTTGTTGTAAATTCTACAGACTTCGGGATCAGTTATAAATATTAAGCTTCAAGTATTCTACAAATTTCTATAAATAATTGTACAATATTTATCTAAACACCTTCAATACGAATTAAAATGAATTCTCATCTTATCGACTTCTACTTACTTTAAATTCAACTGATTCAATGCCTCTTTAAACAAAGAACGAAAATTTCGTTCCTTATACACCTGCCTACGTAATAATATTCACTTGTGCACCAACATAGTATTAGCTCGGACTTCGGAAAGCACTTAGAACGCTAATGGAGGACCTTGTTACCATCACCGCGAAGATATATTGGGCAAACTCGAACGACACCCGTGTTAATCATCGAACAGACGAATAATATTCACGGGTCACGCGAAACTTCTTCCGTTTCCACGAGTCGTGTAAAAGAAGCGCCCGTGCAAATTGAAACCGTCTTCGTGCGATCCTTCTCCCGGCGAAAACATAGAACCGTAGAGCATAAACGCCTTTCTAAACGCCCATTCGAAACGGCAAATGTCGTGTCTTCGAGTCGTAAACCATACTGCGACCAATTCACCGCCAGTCCTACGCTAATTGTATGTATGAACCAGTCATGACTAAGGGATAAGGACTTCGTGTCCAGTCGGTAAAAACTGCGGAGTAAAATCGAGCGGGGGAATGGCAGAAAGTATGACCGCTTTGTTAGTCGACCCCTCAGTGAACGCTTCTAATTTTTAGACGTCTCGAACTGTGGTAGGAATTTGATTAAATTATAAAACTACCCTATCGCACGCTATGCACGAATACTTTGCCCTTTTCTTGCTGCGCTTCTTGACTTTATTGGTAACCAGGGGCTGTACGTGTCAGATACTCATTTCACTCGCGCTGCGAGTTTAACATTATATTCATCTGGCGATGCAGTGGTTACTAGTAATATTTTTATTTTATTATTAAGATGGAATATATGAGAATTAATAGCAACTGCAACGCTCCTGTATTTATATAAAATTATGAAACGTGAGAATCGTTATTTCTTTGCTTCTCAAGTACGATCGACTCGGAGGAAACGAAGTTAAGTTAATCTAAACTTGTATTTGTAACATGTGCGTCGCATACTTTTCCATAAATTTACTTCTCACACTCTGTTAAATCTTAACTCGGCGGCGTTACGTCCCTTCAACGTACAATGAATTCTAATTCCTCGCCCATGTTTCTCGCTTTTCCCTCTTACCCTCTGTCGCTATCGGTCCTGTCAAAGGTGTGCATAATTAGGATGGAATTTCCAACGTAATTAAGATGGAACGTTAATACGTACGTTCCAGCGCAATTAAACTGGAGGATTAACGTGAAACGTATGAATTTCGAATTCCTTTCCGGCCAGCGTAGCCGGAAATTTTTTTCCTTTCGTCGGTATACATTTTCCTCCCTTGGCGCGGATAAGGTTCCCTTGATTCTCTACTATGATATAATTAAACGAAATTCCCCTTCGTACTTTGATAATAAACTGCATAAATACATATAGCATAAATGAAATCGTCATATCGTGCATTACAAATCGCAATTAATTTAATTGATCGAGCATACAACTTGTACATTCAAGTAACTTTCTCAAATGTAATAATATCGAACTAGAAACTATCGAAGTACATGTTCAAAGTGCACGTAGTGTTCAATAATACGCGTCACGTGGAACCAATGAAGAAATTATCGAACAGCTTTGCGTGGAAAGTTCGAGAAATCTAGATATTGCCAGCAGCCGAGGGGAGCGTATTCGAACGGGAGTAATTAGAGATCAAGCCGAGCAACAATATTAACTTCTTCGATGTGCATGCGATACGAGAGATGCGCCGTTAGTCTAATGTAGATTGACACGCTATATCAGCATTACCGGTTAAATCCGTCGCTAATACCGATCGCGTTCGACCAGGGCTCTTAATTCATTGGCCAACCACCGCGCGCGAATCGTAATTAACAATAATGGCCGGTACATCGCCGTGGGTAATTAGTTTCCAACCGTTTGGTTGCAGAAACTCCTGCAATTCCTTCGATTAGTTTCGAAACGATCGGATTCGCTTGGATACGCCCATCGAATACTTCATGTAGATAAAGTAACGTCGCTGACAATTGAATATGATGGGAATATTTTGATTCCACATGGGTTTCGGTCATTTTAAAATTTAGGTAGCGAGACTTTTAAGGGGAGCGAAGTAATTATCCGTTTCTTCTTCGCACATTTATTAGTGATGCGTGAAATTGATGAATGATAGATCTGAAGCTTTCATTTCTTTGGATAGTGTAACAAGGATTTGTTTATTGTCAAATATTGTTACTATTATTACCCAAGCAACTGATTTGTGCAGAATTTATCACTGTGAAAACATTCCAGTTGAATTCCCAAGCTTGGCTATTTAAAATCGTCTTGGACTTTTTTAGATTTTATGTGCAATGTTTTAGTGTGTCCAAAAATAGGACAGATCGCTGTAGTCTCTGCTCCGTTGTATGTTCAATATTCGAGTGCAAACTGAGAATTCGCCTTGGAAGCCTAGCGCATCTTTTATGAAGATCGAGGAGCAAGTTGAAAAATTTGTGGCGGGCGGTATGGAGATATCTTTTGCTCCCTTGAGAAATATTGATGTGATGGATGGGTACCTTGGCATTGTTTCATATCCTTTCATAGTTTGTCCTCTTTTTTTGTTGCATTGCGAAGGAGCACTTGCAATTTCGTCAGTCATAGTTTCCCTGTTTTTTCTGGTTCCGTTCACGGATAGTACAAAGTGTCTAAATATATGCGGATAGTAATTGTTGCATAAAATGTATTCTGCGTGAGAAGAATTATGTGCAAGCAAACAAAAAATGAAGAACCATTTAGATACCGTCGTACGAAAATATGAAAAACCTTTGCCTATAATAACCTAACCAATTTTCATCTCATAAGTTAAATACCGTTTATCAATCTTTTCACAAATATATGCCCAATTTCCATTCAATATTATTCCACGTAAAACAGTGTATACTTCATCGAACAATGACTAGAAACAAAGCACGCGAACGCGTATACACTTTGAACCAAATCGAACCACAATTCCGAGTTCCGTACATTTTCAACATTTCCAGAGGCGTTCCTCGAGATATCTCCAAATAGGAGCCACAAATCGTCCCGAAGATCCTGCGTTACATTACGGACAAAAATTCCGCTCGTCTAGCCGCATTCTTTACCTGTGTATACACACACATTCAGTGGAATTCGTTTCACGAATCCATTGGTTGAAAAATAAAAGCGTTCCGGTGTCATCAGAGAGAGTTTTACGCATTGCTCGATCTCGTATAAACTTTTCTCGTATATGTTTCCGGCTGCATCAATCTTCCATGTTCGTTCCTTTTCGCCTGAAGGGAGTCTCGGTGTCGTTCCCACCACTTCGACTGCAACCTGAATATTTAACTATATCCCACCTGTATCTATCGGCGATTCCTTTCGAAAGTCCGTAACAGAAATAAGGAGTACCGAGGATGGGGTTCGGAGCAACGGAGGCGACTCTTGGAGGTTCTCGCGAGAAAGGGGAAATAAAATCAAAAGAGTAGAAACTGATTCCCGTACGGGTATACCGCAGGGAGACTTGGAATAGGAAGAATTTTCTGTCCTCGGTTGATTTAAGCTTGAAACATCTGGACTCGACCTTGGCAGCTCGAGCTTGCATTTCTAGACGCGCTGTTTCTTGCCGATTTGACAAACGGAATGAACGATCGCGCTGTCATCGATTAATAATGGTAACAGGCTCACGAATAACGAAGAGGAGACACGATGCTGTCTCACGTTGGCATAGATTTCCCTTGGTTTGTACTTACTTCGAACATAGCAATGCGAGGGATGAATGTACCGTTCAGACTTTCGTAACAGGGTAAGTTTGAAGTAATATTGTTATCGGTCAAACAACGAATACCATTGTGGAGAATTTATTTATCCGTAGATCAACATTCGTGCAAGAGAAGTTGTCGAACGAAGCAAAACGAGATATCCAGACAGGGTTGACGGAAAAGTATTTCCAATTATATAAAAATTAGCCGCACCCTTTGAAGAACTGAACAATCGGTGAAAGCATGCCTTTGATACTGCCAACAAAGAAATAACATTTTCTACTACACACGATCACTTTGTGCAACAAGATTCGTTAAACTCAGTTCTCTGTTAGTTACAATTCCTCGAACTTGTCAGAGCTGCCCAGGCACAAAAGCCGACCCTCTGACGCGAACGAACTTCACCCTGCGATGCCAATCTATTTTCCATCGAAGAGTTGCTATCCTCTTACCTGTTATTAATCTTGCCCCTTGAAGGCAATCGGCTGTCTGAAATAGCCGGGATTGAAAGCTCGATCGAAGGCCAACCTCTGCGTCGACTTTATTCCCTATCGGGCTGCGGACGTCCATATTCAAGATATTTGAGAATGAAGAAAATACACCGCTGGTTAAAGCAAGGACGAGTGAAATTATTTTAAAATTATTTCTTGCCTCGGGTGGCGAAAGGTCAAGAGTTCGTTTCATTGTAGTTCGTGCTTGATAATAAGAAACGAGATAAAGGTCGAACGGTCTAGCGGAGTTTGTCGGGTCAGAAATAAATATAACCAATGCCAACGAGACACAACCGTTTCGTTTTCCCCCGGGTTTTACTCATTTTAATATTAAACAGCCGCGGTTAAGTCGATTATTCTGGTTAAACATGGTCAGGATCGTGGCCAATTAATCGGGTGAAATTGAATGGTGGAAATGGAATGAACTTCTGTGATTTCTGAATAGGGGGTAATATTGTATGAATTGCAGAAAAGAAGTTACCGTCAGCATCCGTAGCACGGTGTATTTTTGTTTGGGCCTTGAACAAGGAATACATTTAACGATTTTATTTAAAATAGAGATGAAAAATTAGATATTGTTTCATGGTTTAGTAATGTTAATTTAAAGAGTAAGGTAAAGTAGGTTTTATGGAGGAACAGTCAAGCGAGATAACTGTAAGAATAGCAGTAATAATTACTATTATTTCTAGTGCAACCGCATAACAATAATAATATTGACATTATCGAAATTGTCATAATAACAACGAAAACAATGCAAACATGAAATATACGTGTTTATATTTAGCGATATTATTATTTATAATTCGCGTTCCTTATAACATTCATACATGTACGCTTAATATTCAAATAATACGCGATCAATCAGATACGCATACACCGAGTCCAATAAATAGCAGGGTAGCTTCCCATCCGCGTGTCATTGATTTCACCCCTTTATCCATCAACCCCTTGAATATGTACACGGGGGGGATTTCGTTCCCGTCTGAAACGGAACGAATGAAAGGAACAAGGTCACGCCGTACGAACGTCTTCCCGATGCTTCGGGAAAGAAGTTGGCTCTTGCACTGCCTGCTCGACGAAGAAGTCCAAAAAAGAACGGAAGAAAACGGGGCGAAAAGAAAACAACGGTGCAGGGAAAAAAGCGCGCACCGTGCTTCACGTGGTTTCGTCGCGTTTCACCTGCAGTTTCCAGCAATTCCTGCGCGTGGTGCGGCCAGGAAATCCAGCTGCAAAAAGTACAAAGCCGACTGAACGTGAGAGGAAAGTCAGATGCACGTAGGCCAGGCTTTATAATGGTTACCTACGCGATGTAATAAATATTCGTGAGAATCAATGATCTTAAGATTAATTCTTCATAATAATTCGTATAAGTATTTGCACTATAATGGATTAATGATGTTGCGGACCCGTGAATTGATTATAGGAGCGTGTCTGATAATTACCGGCACATACTACTTGGAACGAACCGTTCGTATTTGTACCGTGTTCCGAGAGCAAGGAAGTGCATGTGACTATGTATTTGCTTCCGTATCGGCATCCCGTGTCACTCGCCAACGATATTATAGAAAACGCTGACACGAGTAATAAAGTAGCACTTCATTTAAGGCTGAATCAATAAGCGAGCGAAGCGTGCTACTCGCCCGGGAAAAATATATTTCTCCCATAATGCGTTGCCAATATGCCGTCACTACGAGCAAAATTGTTTGCGATATCCATCAAGGACTAAATATTCACGAGCAGCGTCCCCTTGTAGAAACCTGTAAATACAAGAGCAGCTATTTGATGAATAACATTGTTCGATTACGCCAGCTCATGCCACTGTTCGACAAATATACATATCGTAAAAAAAAGGAAGAAGCGAAATCGCCGCGTATGAACACAAAGTATAAACACGGTCTCGTTCCCCGACACCCATTTTCACCCACTCAAATTGCAAATTCGCATCGACTATCGTTTACATCTTACCCCAAACCCCCTTTTACGACCATCCTCATCCCCGTATCACCGATACCCGTATCACCTAGTCACCCGGTCGGTAGCATATCATAGGCACACCTCTATTCTGTTTTCCCCCGGAAAATCAATATCGGAGGTCGGCAGCGCCTCTCGGGGGTGGCTCTCGCCGGAGACAAATCTCAGTGTCCGGAAAATCCGTGGCTGGCGCCAACCGAACTATCGCGAAATTCCGTCGATAAGTGGACCGCCGGAACGCTTCTTTGTATCCAGAGAAGTCCCATGAAACGGACACAACCCCGTGGTGAATACTCGAGGTTTCATAAGGGTCAACGAAAGGTGGTCACGGTAGGTCAGCGACGAGGCACGACGTTGCATCGAGTCTACGACATCTGGTCTGCGAGGGAAGGACCTAACCTCTCGTGGTAACCTCGTGCAAACGAGTTCAGTGTGTCTGTGTGGTTGATAGAGGTATCTATACATATATATTGTACGTGTGTGCGAGAGAAAGAGGACTGTTTGGTCGCCATATTGAGAAGAACGCCAGCACCGTTGCGCTAGTCGTCGCGAACTTTTCAGTGAGGATGAATTTCTTTCCTATTTTGTTTTCCTTTCTTTCGTTGCCCCGCTTCCCCCTTGATTTAAGGGATGCAGCGCGGCAATTGATAGGAAGACAAAACAGATCACGATTAATAGGGTGAAAAGGCGTGAGGGGTGAAAGTCCAGACGCAGCTAGAATATCAAAGTTACACAGAGGGGTAACGAAAGCTCGATAGAATTTATGCGGTGGGGAAACGCGTTAATCGCGTTAGCCCTACTATTCGGATTAAACTACTCGCGACTACGACTCGGTGCTACATCTGACTTACTTAGCAACACCGGTGCTTCGTCGGTTTTTTCTTTTAGAAACATTTGCTATTCGCGGATTACACGGTTGTCCCATTGTTTCGGCTACAAATTACGTATAATATCAGAGAGCATGAACAAGCGCGAGCGTTCCGCCGCGTGCGCGGGACACGTGTCTGTTTTCTGTAATCCGCGAAAGCGAACCGCAACGCGCACTCGCATGGTAATGTTAATGTACACGAACAGCGTGTACGGGTTTCGATAGCCTTCAATGTTCTATGACACGTTTGTGTTAGTAACTGACACCTGTACCAGGTTGATCCCTTATTGGCGGTACAACGGGCTGTGTGCTTTACGATGGAACAAGTCCAGAGACTGAAATAAAAGTGTTTCACGAATGAAGCTTTAGTGGCAGATAAAATCACTTTGAAAATGTTTGGTGCATACCCGCGTTTAACTGAACTCAACGATGCAAAATTATTTAATATAATTTGCAGGGCAGTCTTTTCTAATATGTTGCAATATTTTCAACAACTTCTGCAGTGCTTTTTCAGTTCTCGTTACAACTGAATATTATAGGTTTCTATCCAACCATAAGTTAAACAAATGCAAAGCAGCCGGACATATGTGATTTTTAATGCAACGAAAGTCGTGCATCGATACTGAACCTAACAGGCCAACCTAGCAAAGACAAGTCGCAGACATTTTGTTCGAGACGTTCAATTTATTCTTATATGTAAGGATATCCGCAATTGGACCATCAATAACAAACTACGCTGCACATTTACAAACGTTCGCATTCCACTCGAGATGTCGTACTAATTTTCTCCTTTGTGGACGCTGCGTGTTTAATCAATCGATCGTCCCGCCTTTAATTAGGGCACAAAGCAACCGGCTCAATATTGACTTCGTTAATTAGCCGCAACCAGTGGATCACGAGCAATAAAATACTGATGATAAATTGCGATCCAGGGACCCTGGTGGCCGACCAAGAAAGAGCTCCTTGAGATCTTTAGCCTCTCCGATGGAACCACGCCCGTGCCCCTTTGAAGTTCTAAAGGTTTTACCATCTTCTTTGCTTGACCCCGTCTTTGTATCTATATTTAGATTACGGGAGCACGATGGGCCACGCAACTAAGCTCCTCTGTCAGCACTCACCTTTTCGTTACTGCTCTTCGGTCAAACGTAAAGTTGGCTGCTTCTATTTTCGAACGGCTTTGAATTTTCAGGACCGTCGGAACGCGTCAAAATCAAAACTTCATCCTCTCTTGCTTTAGTCGTTAGTGTTTTAACATAGATTAGTAGACATTATTAAACAGTCATGGTAGTATTTCGAGGGAACAAATAAAATTTGAACGCCGTTGCTTGACAGTAATTTCCTTGTCGTGAGGGTAGACGATTTACGGTACAACGGTGTTTACGTCACAGTAACGCATTAATGACGATCCATCTCTCGAGCAATGAATACTAAATATTCTGTTCACAGTGTAACAGTCTTTCTGAAAGTCTGTTCCCCATTAATATAAAACTCGTTATTAATAAAAGCAAAAAATAAAAGGAACTCAATTTTCTGTAATCAAGCTCAATTCTTCCACCATTCAATTTACACGAGAAACGATACTTCCTGCCTCTGTGAATACGGAACGAACGAAATTCAATTTCCCGCGGAACAAAAATTTCATTATCCCGAGAGCACGACAAGGCACAGCAACCGATCCGTTCCCTCGAACATCGCACTTCAACAATTGAATATTTCACATTGATTTCGAAATAACGCACCCCGTCGATGAGAGCTCCTTGTCCGACGACCGCGGGACGTGATGAAAAAAATCTTCGATCGGCATTAAACCTGAGGACAGGGAACAGATAGAAAGCCACGCGAACTTGGTTCCGTGGCACAAGATAATTGGGCCAGTACCGAACGCGTTGCTTAATCGGACGTGCACGCCAGGATTTTCATTCGAAATCCGATACACCTATAATTTATTCCTTCATAAATCTGTTTCCCAGCTTTGTCCGCGGGGGTCGCTTCGACCAACCCAACCCTCCATTCCCCACCCTTCGTCACTCGCGGTTTCAAGCTCATCGATTCCGTAGCTTTTCGAGTGGCAATTTTTCGACCGACCGCAACTTGTCCTGGCCAATCGACGGACGAGTTATAATTCAACGACCGTCGGTCGGCATCCACTGTGAACGATCGTGTAACACTAAACGCTCGCCGAGATATGGCGAGCCGGTTGGAAACGATTTATACAAATAAGGTAATTCGTACAAATCTCATTAATGGATCCCCGATGGAAATCATTCGACATTGTTTTATGACGACGGCATTGTCATTTTCCAGCGGCGCCAGCGAAATCCAATTAGGGAGCCCCGGGAAATTTCGAGGGCACGCGTTCACGACCCGGAGGGCCGGCCAAATAAATGAGCTCCGAAATTAGCGGGAATTATACATGAAATGCGTCGGGAAAACGTTCAAACACTCGTTCAAATGTTAATAATTAATCGACGGAACGTTTCGCTCTAGGTGATATGTATTTAGGCGACCATAGAAAAGAGTCGGTGAGTGGTGGATGATCGATGGATCATCTTATACTGGGTCGATCAGTAGCAATAGCTTAGATAACTGGGTAATTGACGGGATTAGAAACCGATGCAAGAATAGCCTATTTTTCTGGAGCTCTGTGTAAAATATTTATTACGCTTCGCATTTTAAAAGTGCAATTTAGTAGAGCTGCCAATTAAATTCGCTTCCAAATTAAAACGTTCATACATTTCTAAAAAGGAAGTCACCAATATTTCGTCACTACATTGCTCGCGAAATAACCTTGTTACCGACAAATTCGAACTTAAACACCGCCACGGGGTCATCACCGGACAACGTAAAATTCCAGAAGCCCTTCTTCATATACCCAGCAGCAAAGAATCTTCGTTCTCGTTTCCGGATTTCGAAATACAAGCCAAAGAGCACGGCCCTCGCAGTGCTGCGACGTAGTCTGTCGTTACCTCGATCCTCGAAAGATCCAACGGCGCAAAGTGTCCCTGGCAGGCGGGCGCGTTAAATGAAACGTCGAATAAGACAGAGGGAACGTCTGAACGACGTCAGACGGGGTAGGAAAACGAAAAACGGGGAAGGGAGAGGTTTAACTCGGTAAAACGCGTGTCAGAAACAATTTCCAACGAGCCGTTCCGAGTAGACAGTCAGTCGTTATTCGCCCGCTCACACGTGCGAGCAGTCAAAGCTTTGAAGGCTGGCTGCGAGCACGCGAAGCTCTTAGCCAAATACGTGAGATTTCTAATGAGTAGGCCGAACGTGAGCTTTCAACGCGAACTGGCGGAACGTTTGCCCGGAGGGCGACCTTTCGAGGCCGCTGCAAATAATCCACGGGTTTTCTTGCATAAACTGTGAAACGCTCGACAACTTTAGTAAAATACGCGCTCGAACCGCGGTGTCTTTAAAGCGAGGAGAAGCTCTCCGCCGGAAACTCTCCCGGAAGTGGATGGTACGGGATTGAACTGGGAGCAGCGAGAATGCGCGTTGCGAAATGCACGAAGATTGGCGTGTTTTCGTTTGGGCTAGAAAGCAAGCCGTTTTTCATCAATGCTCTTGATCTGTTGCTGTGGATTTGAGGGGGTTTGCCAATGGGGAACAAACTTTATAGAGTACTAGGTAGATATTTATTCGTTAGGTATTCAGGGATAAACAGCGGGCGAGCAAATTATTACAGCCACCTGAGTTAATTGACAAATTATTTTCTGTACTTTTCGTAGACAGTTGTTAATGAACAGTTATATTGAAATTATGCTGCACACGCGGGAACGAGAGAGAATATTTTGTTTCAAATTTTAGAAATTCATGTAACAGGTCACAGGTCATTGTTTGATCCTATGTCAACTCGATAAAACTGACAAATTATCGATAAGCTTCCGTTCCCGAATAAAATAATTGAAACGGTAATTTCATCTCCCCTTTTTGAGACCAAAAAAAAAAACGTTCTCATCTCATTCAATCATACACTTCCAATAAACAGAATCCACGTTATTTTCAATAAAAGTAGTCTCGTTTATGCGGGAACGTAGAATCACGACGCCACGCGGGGGTGTAAAGAACAGTAGCAAAGTTTGAGATTGAGACAGTGCATGGCGCCGGAAGTGACGGCGAGATTGTGCGGAGCTCAATACAATAAATCGGCCAGGATGCACTTGGGGTGGCTTGCTCGTGGCGGCGAGTCGTGGAACACGCCGAGCAGAGGTGGAAAGGAAAAGCAAGAAACCGGCCTAGTCGTTGGTTGGCTGGTGGCTCGGATAAGCCATAAATAAACGAGCACACCCGGTATAAGCGGACCGTTTATGGCGGCCGCATACACGGCGTATAGAGGTCCCGTGCAGCCGGCTTAGACACAAACTACTTTAAAGTTGCATGATCCGAGATCTAAGGGGCGCGCCGGATCCTCTACTCCTTTTCCCACTTTTTATTGTGGAAAGTCAATTTCGAACGGATTAAAAATATATCTTCTTCAATCGCATGGGCTAAATTATTTCCGCGATTGGCAAACGTATTATTACAAGCCAATGCATCGTGGAAATAAAAGATCGTGGCTGCGTGAATTTTGTTTCATTAGAGTCTAATAAATAATACAATTAACTCTTGCCTTATTGAGTATGTTTTTAGTGACGCCCGTTTCCTATATAATTGTAATTATAAGTATTCTAAGATTATATCAATTGTTAAACGTACAACATGTCTTTCGTGTAAAAGATCATGAGAATTATGAAGCACAGTAATTGTACAGATACATAGTAAATAATTAAGGAATTAATTATTCAATGCATCGAAACAGAAAACTGAGCCTGGTTTATCATTTCTGGACTCTAAAATTTCCGAGAGCACATTCACATGCCGGTTCATAAAACAAGTCGAGCTCCATATAGAACCCTATGACAGAAAACCAGCTAATTTTTCGCTTCCACGCATTTCATACTTTACAGCGACG
The DNA here is from genome assembly GCA_907165295.1 of Nomada fabriciana. Taxonomy (NCBI): domain Eukaryota; kingdom Metazoa; phylum Arthropoda; class Insecta; order Hymenoptera; family Apidae; genus Nomada; species Nomada fabriciana. The sequence goes on along the minus strand of OU015693.1, from coordinate 8,143,449 downwards.
ATGTACAGCTCGTCATGGCAATATCGTTTCCGTTATTATTGAACACGAATATGAGCAGGGATAAAGGTCCAATGAAATATCTCTGGAACCAAACGTCCAACGGACTCGTTTCACTTTTATCTCGAATGCCTCCTCGCTTGACAACATTCCCACTCATATTCGATAATAACAATTTCTTGCGGCACAGTTGTAATTCAATTTTTACAATCGCTTTATGGCCTTCTCGTTATAAAAGGAGGCGTACACTTGCGCCGAGTTGCGATTTCCAATCATCCCTGTAACTCAATCACGTCACCTTCTTCGTCATTGCCAAACCGTTGAACTATAATGTTGGTCCAGCCGTGGCTGACAAAGAAATGAACAAGGAAAAAACAAACAATAACAGCACTGCGAGAGACTGGGATGAAGGGGGTACGGGGAATAATTCGAAATGGCAGTGTAGTTGCATCTGAATGCCGAATGAAATGAAAACTTTCGTCGTTTACATCCACTCTAGACTTTTCTCGCGGAAATTCATGGATATTCGTAGTCGCGGTCCACGAACCCTTTATGAATTTTCGCCCCATTTCTACGATTTCTGTTCCATCTACCCTCCGCTTCCTTTCACCCTTTAACTCGTCTCCCGTGAAGAGGTGTACGCGACGACCGTGCTCCATAAAAGCCATCGTATAATTTTTCCGTAATCGTACAGCCCGATAAAAACTTTCCTCTGTGCCTGTTTCGCGTTTCCAGAAGAACAACGGATACTTGTTCTTTCCTGTCTTCTACGTTTCTTTAACCCTTCTTCTTGTTGCTATCGCAGTGAACGGTGAATTAGAAGAAAAAGGAATCAGAATAAGAATAAAGGAGAACGGAGGAGGAAGCTGGGAGTTCGCCTGCTTGATTTGAAACCAAAGGAAAGCATCGCAACGCTACGCGACTCCTGGAAACGCGCTTGAAAATACCTCGATTCCTTTCCTCCAGCTATTGTTTCGCGCTAGTAAACAGCCTAGGTGTAGCAGTAAACTGTAGAGCGAGAGCTTTCTGTGTGAAATTTCCTAATTGATAAATCACGCAACAGTTGTAATTGTTCTCTTCTCTGTTCAATGGATGTTATTTTGAAATTTATCGGATCGATACAATATCTTTCGCGAGAGCAGACCCTTCTCGTAAATCGAAACGACGTTCTAATAAACGGCGCACCTTCATCATAGAAGCTGAAATAAGTTGCGCGGATTCTCAACAAAAATAATTCGATTCAAGGATGTCACAATGAAAAGTGAAGAATGTAAAACGCGGTGATTAATTTCTTGCTGTCAGCATCTCAAATTAAATTCCACGCAGTTAATACAAAACCATTCCGAACGATCCCGTCGATGCAGGGCGGGTGAAATAAAAATTAATCGCGCGCAAGATCGCGGAAGGTGGTTTACTCCCGCGACAGGACTTACGCTGGAAAGCTTCAACATCCCTGAAACGATAAATTTTAATTATTCGTTAACAACACGAACGGCAGAACGATGATTTTCTCTTGCGACTTGTCGTAAAAACTGGGCGGATTATCGGATCAAAAGGAACGGCACGCACTAGTAGAACAAACCGGCGAATATTTCTGCCGTGCGACGATTTTATCGATCCCCAGAACGAAACTGAGAGAAATAAACGCGGTAAGAAAAACCCGATGACGACAGAGAAGAAGAAAAGCAGAGAATGGCGAACGAGCATGTCGGGTGGTTAAGCAGAAATGCAAAAATAATCATCACCCTCGTTTCTTTGTTCGTGCCACGATCGATCGTTTTCCAAGGCGCACGGGCCTGTTGAAATTAAACAGACTCACGCGACCCTGGTCTCGCGACGATATTACGCGCCTTCAGGGCTGTATTATCGAATTAAAGGGGGATCGTGTTGAAACCGAGTTAGGAAAAATTACGGGAAATCGCGTGCGAGAATAAGAATGGGTGTTAATTGTAATAGGGCTCGCGTCTTTCTATCTATTGCTCTTCCTTCAGGCTGCGATTTCCCTTGGTTTGTCACGGTAGTCGATTGAAAAACGTGCTTGTCTCGTGGACTATTTCTTCAGGTCTGCTTTTGGAAGAAATTAAACAAATCGTTCACGAATTGTTATAATTTATTCAGCCGAAAAGGGAAATGGGTTAATCGTTATCCACGAGCTGTGTAATATTTACTTGGAACGTGTCATATAATATAATGGATGTATCTTGTGAATAAAAATTCCATCTATGGCCTCTGCGAGTTTTTCTATGAGATTCAAATCGCGTATGTGAACTGGGATACAGGAGGAAATCCCTAGCAAATCCAACGATGGACAAGTCGGAGTCACGTGAGAGTGACTATCGACAGTGTAATGGGGAACGATTAATGCGATATTAATCCAACGTTACGTGACCCGATGGAGTAGCAGCATTTACGTGCTCGTATTGATCGGCACTTGTCTTTGCACTCGTACCTGGTGCACCCGTGCGTGTAAGAAATTCAGCAGCCATTATCGACTGGATAGTAGCTACACTGTACAGGGATGTGTGCACGTGTGCACGATGCAATATCGACGAAAGGATTAATGAAACGATATGTCAATGTGGGGTGATAAAGAAACATTTTGCATATGTTGGTGCTGTGCAGTTGGTGCAATTGTACGTGAAGCTTCTATTGATAATTTTCTAGCTAAATAAGTATGATTGCCATTCGTTAATAATGAGGATTTTTCTCGTTCCTTTAGTGTAGAGAATTGATAACAGAGGTAAGATTATTTTTGCATCTCACATTCAAAATCCAAAAGTGAGAATTGAAATTAGAATTCTGTATAAGAGTTAATTTTCAGTTTGAGGAAAAACGCGAAGGAGTAGTTTTGTTCGAATTACAATAAATTAGTAACGGTTTCTCAAATCTGACACGCGAAATTAGATTGCTGTTTGACATAATAATATTTAAACCTGAAATGCACTAACATTTTTGGAGTATGAAAGAAAATGATAACTATGTCTCTTGTATCCATAAACAAATTATAACAAATACGTTTTAATATTATCAAAAGCAGAATTTCCGCGTAGCTTCAGTCTAGTCCCATGATCATAATACGGAAGCCGTTTTAAATGAATTGTTTATATTGATTGCTCGTTACTGCAAACAGAGACCCGTTTGGTTAAACACTGCATTGAACAAACATCCAAGAAATTAATCCCAAACAAAAACAATAACAGCGTGATATCGTTAATTAACAAGAAACGTGCCACGGTGAAAATTACAGTGAACGTGTTGTTCATCAGTGACAACCTGCCCCAATTAATGCAACGTGGAGAAATACCTAGAGCAATTACATTTAAACAATTATGTATATTCTGTCCGCTGTTAATTGACAACGACCGTGGCCATCTGTAAATATACCAAAATATTATCAAAATAATGGCTACAAATAATTTATACCAATAACTCGAGTCTATAAAAATATTACGTTTAACAAAAACGATTAACTTATAGCCAAGACTAGAAAGTGTATACAGTACCAAAGCATTTCAGCATTTCTATGGTTGCTCCAGTTAAAATAAAATAAGTTCTAAGTCCGAAGATAATTATTATCCAGCATACTAAATACATAAAACACGGAAGAAAAGAGCAATATTATTTTTCCAATCCAACACGTTTACATTATCATATTCTCTGCTACAATTACCTTGCACCGTCGCCCCAATTTCCTTCCAACAAATTCTCGTATCCCACAACGTTATCCCGCAATTTCGACTTATATCCTCGAAATGAATTCGTGCCGTAATTACCGCGATATTTCGCACGATAACAGCGCCACGTATCCGCCATTAATTATATAATTAAACTACCTAAGCGTACGTTTCAAAACTCTCGAAAAGAAGCGTAATCATTGCCAGAGAAGAGGCTCCGCGTAACACGAACGGCATAGGACGCTCAGGGAAGAAAGATTACAATTATTTTGTCGTCGTTAAAGCGTTGTCGTCGAAACGCTTGAGAACGTGCGCAAGCTGCCCCCGTGCCACCCCCACGACCACCTTAATGCGACGGACCGCGGTGGAAATAAATTAACGAAACACAGCCACGTATTTTCAGCCGTTATCGTCACGGTGTGTACCTGCATACGCGTGCACACGTCCCGATTGCATCGAAATTTATCTCTGGCCGGCGTGATTAATACCGTGGCCCCCGCGGCCGCTATATATCACGCGTAATGATGTAATAACCGGTCTGCACTTTCGAGTACCCAAGCTTTCTCTCGCTCTTCTTATCCCCCCATCGCATCTTTGTCCGCTGTTAATAACAGCGAAAGAAACGGGCCCGATGATAGATGAGAGCCACGGTTCCGCCGGTTTCGATCGTATTAAATAAACATCGGCACTGTCCGCCATGCGATTCGAAAAGTTAACGATCCAAGATTTACATGGACGATGCAAATGTTCGACTCTCGTACTTTCTCTGTCGCTCTTTATCTCTCTCTCTCGATCTCTATCGCACTCTCAGTGCCTCTGTTTGACCGTCACGGGGCAAGCGGTATGTTAACGATGCAATTGAAATACAATGCAACGTGCAGGCAGGGGCCAAGATAAGGGATTTTATTGAGATCGCGATGATTCTTAATTGCGGCGTGCTTGAGGATGTATGAGTCGCTTGTCCGCGCCTGTCACAGTTTTACGACGATTTATAGACGTGATTTTCAGATAAAGCTGTTTCCGGAATGATTTCCAGGGGGATTTTTAAATTATCCGTCTGCCGTCGCGTTTTATTGTCGAAACATTGCGGCACTTTATTCATCGGGCGAATTATTCCACCCCATTAAGGAATGCATAATCTGAGAGAAGAATTGTTCGATTCACGGTGAGATTATATTCCGACGTAATGTAACTCGGATGGGATATTCAAATTCCAAGAAATTCTAGATGTTCCATTGAATGTAACGAGATAATTACCACTCTGCGACCCGTCGGGATTCATTCATTATCGAGGAGGGTATGATTCTTTTGTGCGGGCACGCGAATCGACCGGAACAATAGTTTTAAAATGCAAGTTCAGTCCCTGCGCCGCGCTGGCCCGCAGGTTGTAATTACTACGCTCGATAAATGTTTTCAGAAACGAGGGCTTGAAAAGTAACGGTGCCTTTCGGTAAATCCTCGCTTCCATTGTCCGTGTGTGCGTGTTATTTTTAAAACCACCACACTGCCACCACCTTTCTTTCCGTAAATTTTATTTTCCTTCTCCCTTCCATCCCGATATTGCTACACTGACCACCTTTTAACCACAGACCGTACACCGGCATGAATTATACATACAGTTTATCTTCGCAGACTCGTAGAATTTTCCGTCGTTAAATCGTTCGCTTACAGAAATTTTATCGCCTTTGAACGCGTACCTCTCCGTCACTTATGCCTCACTACCTTGCACACGCAGCCTCGTGCCGCCAGGTCTGTTTGTTCTACTAATGAACTGAACGGTCGTTACGAGGAAGAGGAAAAAGGTAATCTACAAAATTGCACGGAAAGCGAATATTCGAAGGAACAATCGCAATTGCCAGTCGGGATTAGAATTGTAATCCGGTTACACGTGGGCCTTCGTCTGCCTTTGAGAATTATCGAGCACCTCTGTGCAACCTAGTTTTCCACCCATTTTTATTTCACCTCATTGTTTTATACGTTGCCGGATAAAAGATGCAGCGCTAATGCAGAGAACAGAGGATCGTGTCCCCTTTTCTTCGTTCTTGATGCTCTGTATTCAGGCATCGGAGGCTTCTTTTCCACCTTGTTATTCGAAAAGTCGCGCAGAATTAAAAGGAAGTAGTCGCTCATCGTGTTCAGGCAGACTTTATTTCTTTGCCGTCGTGAATAGCCCAGTATCCATGTATCGTTCAAATTTCTGAATGATTTTACCTTGTCTTTCAGGTGGCTCAATGGGTAATTCAAGAAACAAAATCATTTTTTCTATCCTGTTTTATGTTACATATTAAATTCAGAATTTTGTGCAATGTCTTGTATTTTTTCTATTTAATATACTTTACAGAGAAATCGGTAAAAATATGAATCCCTTCTCGAGCGCATTTTCTTTGTCGCTAATACATTTTCAAACGCTTTCTTCGCCGTCGCAGAGACGCAAGGAACGCAACAAAAGCAGAGACCGTGTAAATGCTCGAGACCAAAAGAAAGACTAAGATTCTTTTTATTTTTCTCCGGAGAGGTGGTCAGCCTCCGCAAAAAACGGCGCATAGTTAAACCTGTTCCACCCTCCCCCTCCAAAGAGTCTACCCTTTATGCTTCTCCTTTATTATTTTCTTCTTTCATCCGCAACGAAAAGCTCCGCCTAGAAGAGAGCATAAGTCCGGACCTCTGGTTACAAGCTCTAACTATGCAAATGAAAAATACACCACTTTTCACTGGTCTTCGCCATTTTCTCACGTTTCTGGCCAGAACCAGACGAATCACTGTCTGACGCGACAAAGGAGCCGCGCATTATTCTTACGAGCCGCTCGCGTATTTCCCTCGAGATGTCAGAGGACCGTTATCCTCGTCATTTTTTTTTTTTCTTCCACTACCCGCGTGTGGTCTTCCACGTCGCTGGTCTCTTCGTCATTTTGGATTCGCCGTACATTTTGTGCCTTAAGCCGATGCTATAGTTTTCCCTGAGATCGTGGTCAACGATGGTTTTGGTCACTTGTATGTGGAATAACGGAGATAGATTTTTAGGATGAATGAAAATTGAGATGCTTGTAGATGAAGAATAGGTGGAACATGCTATATTATGTATCAATAGGTTCACGATCACATTTGTTACACTGACTTGCTTCTGAAGCGTTTATCGCGTGAACAAGATAGTGAAACTTGTTCTCCTCGTGAACGATTGTATAAAATTGTGCAAGAACACAGCGCGTTGTGAAAGCATTAATTAAAATCCTTGTGCCCCGTGCAAAACTTTGCATACGAGTTGATCGTATGTACCTACGTGTGCACCGTTACCAACAGTTCGTAAATTACGATAATTCTAAATCAAGATACAAAACTACGATCGTTCAGGTTTCTTCAAATTTCGAGTAGATTCATGTCGTTATCCCCCGAATTAATACAATTCGGATTTCATATCAATCTAGGAATATTACCTCACGAAAAGCAGGTGCTTCCGCTGAAATAAGTTGCCAAACGGAAAAATAAATTTCCACCTGGATTGATCACCAGCCAACAATGTTTCGGCGGCGCGACGCGCCATAAATAAATGGAGTAGCGATAAAAGTCAGCAGAGGGGAAGAAGTTAACCAGCCGTCTTAAATGAGAGAATTTAAAGCGTTCGAGAAGGTAATGGAATGGACGATTTCTTTTCTTGCCGGCATCTACGCGTTATAGTCTCAATCCGGCAAGGAAACTTTTCCGGAACTAACGACCTCGATATAAGTTCCGCAGAACGCCGAAACTCGTTCGACTATCTCCGTGAGACGCAGGTAGGCTTAATGAGAGTAATAATGACGCTTGCTGTTAATGCACGTGTGTTTACCATGCAATTACGTGCATTTGCACGCCACACGAATACATAGCTGCATATTTCGCAAAAGTAACGAAGAAGACTGCAGCTGGAAGCGTGTGCAAAACGTACCAAACTATTATTCTTGCCTTCTGTGCAACTAATTCGGCTCGATATTCGCTTTCTTCAAGCATTGCATTATGGTCGTCGTATATTACGATTCCCTAGAAATTCGATCGATAACGGGAATTGCACTTATTCGCAATGTTGAAACGCATTGGGAAATATCGAATGATTTGAAGAAAGACAGGTACGCCATTGGTGCAGTTATCTGAACTACGTGCGAGTAAAAATGTGAGATCGTTATAGAATTCATTTTCTTTCGCCCTCTAAATATTATTTTACCTACTGTGCTCGCAGAACAGTTGAAAGTTCACTGAAGTGGCCCGCGGGATAATACGAATTGCCCAGCACGGTATGGAGGAATATTATATTTGCAAGTTAAAGCTCGTCATTTGAATATATTATATGCCTCGTTTTATTACTATTCGAGAATGTTCATCCACTTTTCCTAGTGGTACAAATTCTTCGTCAGTTTTTTAAATTGTTGAAATTTGAGGCAATTGTTTCGGCAGTTCGGTGGACGAAAATTTTCAGGGTGGCGGGAAATATGTTCGAAAAATTGAGACGTTTTATTGGACTGATACTACAGGTACAGCGGATATACCGCCGAGTGTTACAAATTCTACGGATGCCTCGCATTTTACACGGCACGGAATTCCGCAAATTAAAATTTTCCCTACATCAGCCGCGGGCACTCATCGAAATCAAAGCCGCCCGTTAGAAAACGAAATAGCAACTGCGATAGTGCGAAATGTCGCGAATTTCTAAAATTCCCCCACGATTTTCGGAGCAATGCCGCGGTTTAAAACTCTTCAGGCGTGTCATGGAAATGTTCATGCAGATATCGATACTTTAAATTGGAGAAGGTACGAGAGCTGCGACGATGGCACACATTTTCGTCATACCATTAAAGGTCCAAATTTCGATACAATTACGATCGATACTTTCAAAAACTTTCGAATACGAGGCACCAATAAATTTCGCATAATTCTTTTTCTTTCAATTTACACAATGCTTTCTCAATCCCTTACATAATCGAATATTCTGCTTCATTTATTAATTTTTTAAAAATATTCTAGGCACCTATGGTATATATTAATATTGATTTTTATTAAATTATTACGGGGGGGAAAGCTTTATATATATTTAATTTATCGAGCAAAACTAGAATACTTGTAATGCAATAGAAGCCTGTCGCACTTTGCCTATAAGATACACTCTGTACTCAGAAACCGTAAATAGTACAAACTTCGTCAACTTGATGTACGAAGCCCCAAAAGGTTTTGCTTAGCTGCCACAACTTCTAATGCAACACAAGCTTATCACGATCCTTAGGGGCACCCTTAAATGCCTCCTATTAAATACCCTATGCTTTTCTTAATAAAACAGCATACAAATTTACCAATCCAATTAATCCCTACACACCTGTATGCACAACTTTCTTTCCAAAAACTCGCTGTGCTCCATAAATGATAAATATCTCAGGGTAATAGAAGAATACAAAATCCGCAAGACGCCCTTCGTTTCATAGTTTAAATCGCTTCCCCCCAAAACCACCCCTGCGGAAGCACACGAAGCAGAGTCCGCGCCCTCGAACGAAGATCAGATCTTGCGATCAGATCGATCGCAGCGTTCGCAAAATATTAATCGTCCCGCAAAATCCACCGGAGAGCCAGATCCCGGATGCGATAAGGGAACCGCGAAAGCCAGTTCAGATCCAAATCTCGCCCCTGTTTTCCCGTCAAAAATCTCACACTGGTAGCTCGTGCACGAGCCGCTGTCGTGTCTGAATCAGATAAAGGTGTAATTGGCCTCCATCGGCTTGGACGCACATCACTGAACCCCAGTTCATCCCCCTCCAACCTGAGTTTCAAGTTTACCCTCTTGAACCCTTTCGCCCTCTCTTACGCAACCTGCTGCTGCGTTCAGCACGTCCCAGACGGAGGGTCCGTGCCACGTTAATTAGCATAGATAATGGAGTGGCCTAGGTGTGCGTGCGTGTGCAACCCTTCTGGCACGCTTTCGAACATAGCGGCGGGGGGTTTAGATAAGTAGAACGAATCCGTACGCGGCCATCCAGCGAGATAAGTGGAACAAGGATGGCATTGCTCAGGCGATCATTGAGAACGATTGCATGGATCCTCTGTCTTTCCAAGCTGACGGCGATCGTGTGATGGGCGGTGTGTAATCTTTGGTCGTGTAATTGGCATTAATACGGTACGGTGGACGTTAGTGAAAAGGGGATTCCATTATAATTGAATGAAGAATATCTGCTTTTATTGCCCGGCCGTTAATCTTAATGAAATTTTTTATGCGCCCTGTTATGCCACTCTTGTGCTAACTGAATGCATTTCCATGCAAATCCTGTACGCTCGTGTCTGTGGCATACCTGTTCCCGTGAAATCAGAAGTTAGTGGTTTCGAATGATTAATAGTATCTGTGTTTGCACGTAATATCGAATTTCACTGCCGAAGTGGTCGCTTGGAGATAGATTGATTAATCGTAATGCGAAATTTTGATATACTTTTTTTCTATCCTTGGCATTAATCTAAATGACGATAAAAATTGGACCTTTCAGCATGTCGGCTGTTGCTACAATATATGAACCGTGAATTGGATAATATCCGATCCAACGTGCGATAATACGACGGCATTAAAGCCATTATGGAGCTCGCACGGTTACGTTTAATTATATTTGTCGCGCTAGCTGCAGCGCAAATTACAATATGCCAATTTATAGAAGGAGTTCTAATTAATTTGTTTTGACGTAATACGCGGTTCCGATGCTACTGATTAATTAGTATACGGAGGTCGTAAATCTCCGTTCCGAATTCGTATCGACACCGGTACTCGCGTATGACCCTACGACCGTTTAGGGAGATAGGGGTGGTATATTGAATGAATATTCGTTTCGGTAACAAATAAACTCTTTAATAGCAAATAGTGTGTAGTGTTGAACAAGTATAAGTATAAGGATCAGAATGATGTGTATAAGTTACTATCTAGTGAATGGATGTTTTTTGAAGTCAGAGAGAAAAACGGTTTTCTTCTGCTTCTGAGTTAAGACGACTGAGCGAAGAAGAAGATTGACGTCTCTTCTCTTCGTAGTGCTATGGATACGATCCTGTCTTAGACTGCCTTCCTCGTCGAGTGTATCCTACAACGTCGACTCGGAAGGGTCTTTTGAGTGTACTGATTGGGTCCAGTAAAAATGTGTGTTTGCCAATCGGTGTGTCTAAAACGTAGACACACCTTTCCTTTGGGCCCGAATCGCGGGTTTTTCCAAAGGAGGCGGTGCGACATTGACCGTGCCAAACAAATCGCCAAAGCACGGAAATTTCCGCCAGGGTCCCAGAGCTTGACCTGGTCGTGCCTGCTGGGGCACAGCTGCGAGACCCTTTTGGAAACTCACGTTTATGATACATGCAATTAACTGTTGAGGCCGTGTATGTTTAATTTCGTCTACCTTGACGGATTACAAAATAAAACGACTTCCTCAAAAACAGCTCTTTTACTTGCGTGTCATAAACGCCCTAGCCATCTGCACGTTTGGAGGTTCCTTTTCGTACAGATTGCTGGCCGTCTTTTTATTAGGTAGGCAATTTGTTTGAGGCGTCGGTTCCGCGGGTTTGCCGCGTAACATCCTCCCCCCGTTGAGAGAGTAAAGATCAACAGTAGATAATGAGAGGTGCGTGTATAATGACATGTGCATTGTAAATGGTGAATTATATATGATAAATAATCCTAATTCTGAAGGACTGCTCCGAGGTTCAGTCAGCTTCTTCGGTGGATGTTGGCTCTGCCGGGTCGCTGACCTTGTCTTCGGGCTGGTGAGGTAAAGGTACCAGTCGTTTCGCACTCCGATCTAGCATGTTCGTGGCTGTTTTAATGGTCACGGCGCGAACAATGCCGTCGGAGCCTGGTGTCTGAGCCTTTGTACAGCATCCATGTAGTCCTTCTTGAGAATTGAAGAGTCTGCAATATGCCAATTGCGTGCAGTGTGCAGATCCTGTAAAATCGATTTGCCACTTGCTCCCGCAGTGGTGTTAATCACGACAGTGTTGGTCCTGTTTTCGAGGGACTTTATCATTTCATACATCGGCCAGATTGTGCTCCGGTGGGTTCGCCCACAAGTCACCTATCAGGAATTGGATAGGTGTTAAGGACAAGGCGTCGTTGGAGTGGAATGATAAAGGAGTTAAAAGGAACGAAAGGCGCTTAGCTACATGAACGTCGTGTCGTCATCGAAAGTACGTTTAAAGAATTAGGTGTGGATTCACCATAATTTGTCTCGGAACGGTGCCTGTCTAATTTGCTTACACGTTTGCAAATGTCCGTGTAGGGTTTATCATGAAAAGAATAACATAGAAAGTTGTATCTCGAGGACTTTATGATTATTATTCCTATCTCACGCGGAAACTTGCGCTTGTCGAGTCCAGGTAGATCGTGCAACGCGAACGACGTTGAACGGTCAGGTAGGTCACCCTGTAGGTTATACCTGCCCGAATACGAGTACTACCTGCTTTCCTACGACTTCTATTGTTTTCGAAGACGAAATAAACACGAGTATTCTAACAACAAATTCGAGTGTTACTGTATTGAGAATGCTAGTAATGTAAATTATGTAGAAGTTCAAATACATCACTGAATTAACAATATTGTTGTTACTGCTATGTGTTGTATGCACATTAGGAGCAGTTTAATTGCGTATTAGACAGCTTCCTTTTTTTCGAGGATCGGATCACGTTGTTCCATTTAAAGCGGAAACGCAACATAGAAGTGGTTCGTCTTTTCGCGGTGTCAAATTTGTAATAATACCTCGACTACAAACTTGTAAATGGTTCTCACGAGTGTATGGATCACTGACGCCCTCCTATGTGTGTAGTAATTGTAGTAACTACTTTTAGTGGCCTTTAACCCTTTTTGTTAGGGTGGTCAGGCCGCGAAGAATGTGCTCGAGATGAGTCTTGAGCCTGACCCTTTTGGAATAGAGGAATTGTATGTTCCTCCGAAGATCCCGTTGAACCGTTAGTTCTCGCGAATCCGCGTTTTGGATATTCTTGAGTGACACGATGTCAAAGAATTCTCGTTTATAAGGATTGCGAGGAGTAGTTGGTGCTACCTTTGACGAAATGTCAGACGGCGATATGGAAAAGTGACTGTTTCTCAAGTCTTTACGACGGACTAAATGACCGCGCGTGTGTGATTTCGCGGTTGACACCGTATTTTGTCTGACTGGAGACCGCATGTGCTCTGGAAAATGTACCGTAGGAATCTTTACATTTAGGGAATTTGCATGAAGACCGGATTCCGTCGGCTGAGCTACCCGTGCCGAGGTTCTGCAGGCTGTCTCATTTGACGAGTCCTGCTTTCGAAATCGCCTCATAGCTACTTTGGTATAAATGTACCTTGTTACATTGACACGAATGCAATGAGCAGAAGTTGATTTTCTAATGTAAGGTTTCCCTCTGATGTTTGGGAACCTTCTGAAACGGCCGGGCCCGACCGGTTCCGTTACCTGCGTGTGGGATATGTCGACTGTCCCTTTTGACGAGTCGCCCGTTAATGATTGAGTCGCAGGTATACTAATTTTTTGCGGTTCTTCAATGGGATTTATTCGCGTTTCGGTATGACCTGACGCGAATGTAATGATTGAATGAGAAGAAGGTTCTTCTTTAGTCTGAGTCCCGTCGACGGGAGAACTCAGCAGATCACAAGCGGTATCTACGGATTCTGGCTTATCGATCTCGAGGTTATCCATTAGTTTTTCTGATGATCGCGTTTCAATGTCGCGATGAGGATCTACAATGGTCGTAGAAATGATTGCGGTTGATGGTACGCTGTGTATTATGGTTGATTGCTTCTTTTTTAGCGAGGCAATCCGATCATCACCCCTTTCTCTGATCTCAGAAAGGAGATCCCAAAAGAGGTCATGATCTAGTATATGGTAATCATCAAGTGCGGTGCCCACTGCGAGGTTTTCAATTTGCAGACATATGTATTCAAATTCAAAGATCCATGATTCACTGTCCTTTACACGTTGCTCTAGCGTGAGCAAATCGGAACTACATGCCGGTGACTTCAGGAAGTTGATAAGATCGAATAGTTTGAATAAGAATGAGCGTCGCATGCCGACGAGCTCTTTATAAGTATCTACAGGAGCATTCGTTATGCTACTGTGTGTTTTTGCCATTATGCTGGCGGTTTAAAGTAACGATTTTAGACTTTCATTAGATAACCATATGCCTATAGTCGTTAGTATCGTAGCGGGGTTGAGGAAACAAGGCCAAGAGAAAGGAAAGTATCTGTGTGAGGAAGATGACTTGTTTGTACTCACCCACGGAGTTCTCTGTGATGTTTGAAATGCTGTTGTGCTTCGGTGCGGTGGCAATCGTAGGCAATTGCAGCAATCAGTTGGCTTGTTCTCTGCGATGCGTCGTCCTTGGGTGTTCCTTGTTGGGGACGTTGCGTGGACGTTGGATGCCCCAAAGGTCGCTGCGTGTGGTCCAGGAATGGCACCCTTATCCAAGGTGGATGGACGATTCGAGAGCTTTACTGATGTTCCCTGCGAAACGTCGTCCTTGGGTGTTCCTTGTTGCGTGGACGTTGCGTTGACGTTGGATGCCCCAAAGGTCGCTGCGCGTGGTCCAGGAATGGCACCCTTATCCAAGGTGGATTGACGATTCGAACAGCGTGGGCTATTCGGTTGGTTGTGGTGAGAGTTCGCCTTTAATGGAAGCGAACGATGCAGATCGTGCACTGGTACACTCACGACACAAAGTTTTTAAATGTTTGCTTCACTAGATGGTTACTTGCGTTACAATGTATGTAACCCACACGTCACTGAGATCCGGCTCGAAGGACCAATGTTTTTACGTAATACGCGGTTCCGATGCTACTGATTAATTAGTATACGGAGGTCGTAAATCTCCGTTCCGAATTCGTATCGACACCGTTACTCGCGTATGACCCTACGACCTTTAAGTTACTATCTAGTGAATGGATGTTTGTTGAAGTCAGAGAGAAAAACGGTTTTCTTCTGCTTCTGAGTTAAGACGACTAGGCGAAGAAGAAGATTGACGTCTCTTCTCTTCGTAGTGCTATGGATACGATCCTGTCTTAGACTGCCTTCCTCGTCGAGTGTATCCTACAACGTCGACTCGGAAGGGTCTTTTGAGTGTACTGATTGGGTCCAGTAAAAATGTGTGTTTGCCAATCGGTGTGTCTAAAACGTAGACACACCTTTCCTTTGGGCCCGAATCGCGGGTTTTTCCAAAGGAGGCGGTGCGACATTGACCGTGCCAAACAAATCGCCAAAGCACGGAAATTTCCGCCAGGGTCCCAGAGCTTGACCTGGTCGTGCCTGCTGGGGCACAGCTGCGAGACCCTTTTGGAAACTCACGTTTATGATACATGCAATTAACTGTTGAGGCCGTGTATGTTTAATTTCGTCTACCTTGACGGATTACAAAATAAAACGACTTCCTCAAAAACAGCTCTTTTACTTGCGTGTCATAAACGCCCTAGCCATCTGCACGTTTGGAGGTTCCTTTTCGTACAGATTGCTGGCCGTCTTTTTATTAGGTAGGCAATTTGTTTGAGGCGTCGGTTCCGCGGGTTTGCCGCGTAACAAATTTTTGCACAGCTTCGAAATGTTTCACTGTATTACAATATTGCTGTCGTTTGTCGTTCCTGGGAAAATACGATTTAAACTAGGGCAATAGATAAGTCTTTTATTTTTAACTAATAAAATGGATGGAAATTTGTTATGTCGTATACAACAACTGGCTGCTGTAGTTTGTTAAGAAAGTACGCTATGTTTATTATCATTGTTTATTATCATTAAATCCTTTTCTCTTCAACATAATTAATTACTGCAGTAATATATTACAGAAACGCGATATATTTGTCATTCTGTTCGAGCTTGCTGTTTCTCCGACGTTTGCGCCATTTACAGATAAGTGAAACGAGGATTGTAGTGGTCAGCCAAGCAGATAAGCAAGTGGAACAGTTCCGAACTGATCGTATATCTAAACTTGACCAAACGTAACACTTTTATTTTTGCAAAGGGATACAGACAAAGGGATGACTAATTATAATTATATCGGTATTTTATTGCGATAAATTTAGGAAATTAATATAATTAACGGCTGTACCATGGGTAATTTTAGAATTGGGAAAGAAGATAAAGGAAAATGTGCTTGATATTTGATTGAATTATGCTTTTGCCGTGGAATAATGGGAGCTCGTGCTATAGAATTAAATTAATGTTAATAATGGCACGGGATGATTCTGAATGTGTCATCCGAAGTAGATTGCCAGCATTTGCGTTTAATATTAATAACGAGAGCGGCGAAGGTACGCGAAAATCGAACGGAATTCTTTCAACAAAACATCGCCTGGCAAGTGGACTAAATACTAATGATGAATGAAATTTTCAATATTCAACAACAGTTCAAACAGCGCGATACAATATTTAATATTAAGCTATTAATTTTCACACTTATGCTGCTGCTCATTTTATTTTCTCAGGGGTCCATTTAACTTTCGATTGAAATTCAAAATTTAATTTAGTTAAAAGCCACGATAAGTTCGCAACGCTGATAAACAAATTTGCAACGCAAATTTCCATTCCATTCTTCATCGCGGCAGAAAAATTAAATTAATATAAAGAATAAATAAGTGTCGCTGCATAATACCAATTCTTTCGCACAGAATCAACGAATTTTAAAATACAAAATTCACGCAACTATCTCTGCGAGTCCCCTGCCATTTCACACATGGAAATCCCAAGATACTGGAAGTATTGGAGACTGAAACAGGGCGAGTTCTACAACATGACGCTTAAAAGGCGGAAAAACGTGCGACCTAGAGCCGGCAGCGCTTGCCCATGGGCCGACTCGTTCGATCGTGGTGCGTTGTTACGTCATTACACGAGACAACTCGAATTCCACTGGAAGATACGACCTAGAATAGTCTTTCTGTTTCTGGAGGCACGGCCAGGCTCGGGTACAGGGATTATATTCGTATTTTCTAAAGGTTCGAACCGAGCACGGTAGGAAATACATATTATGGAATACAATACGAGCTATAGCGCAAACTCATCTGGCGTTTATGTTAGAAACAAACTCTCCAGGGGTAGCTTAACATCGCCCCTGTTATAACGTTACGATGGAATTGTCACGCTTCTGGGCTCGTGCTACGGTAACAAAGATTTTTAGTGTCGGATAGTTGATTTTACTTCTTAGGTAAGATATATATTTGGACATACGAGATCAGGAAATCTCGATCGTGTTATTTATGAGCTGCTCTGATAACATATTTAAAAGCGAAAACTTTTGTTAAAACAGGAATATAATCATAGAAATAGGTTGCATGGAAGATACTAAAATATTAGAGCAGGATTTAAATTATTTATTGCGTATCCTTGGGAAATAAAATGAATTCTTGTGTAAAAGGTAATTGCAGTAATAAATTTAAATAAGGATGATTGGTACACGAAATATTCACTTGCATCAATTGATTAACTTCTGAACATTTTATTTCTATATAGAATATTACGTTTTTTCATTGGACTATAAATTCCAATACTATTGCTTTTCTATTCATATAAATATCTATACGACGTAGTTGATTGAAATAAAATAAATATTGCGAGGTCCCGCAAACTTCTAACAAGATTAAATACATAAAAAAATTCTTTCGCAAAATTACCAGGCAATCGATCAATAAATTAATATTCTTTATATTGAAACCGGAACGCGAAGAAACAATTGCGCAATCTCGAATGGCTTTATTCACATCGTAAAATAAATCCTTTCTCGTTTGTCTTAACAGTCGAACGAACCCGACAGGCTAAGATTATCGCGTTTGAAAAGCCAAGCGCTGTCGGGATGAAAAAAAGAAGATTTTCGTTGAAGAAGGGGACAGGGAAAAGGGAAAAACAGGAGAAGCCGCTGATGTTACAAGAGTCTCGTAATTAAGCCTCACGATAATTGCTCCTTTAATACGTCTTCCTCTGGCTTCATCCTTCCTCTTCTTTCCTGCGACGATGTTAGGATCAGTCGAATAGAGTCGGCGAGGCGCAAGACGGGAACAAAGTCCATTGTTTCCATTGAATGGGACGAGAATTGATTAGTGATTTGATCCGTTAATGACACCACGATAAGAAAAAACCGAACCATCGATCGACCTGTAAAAATGCTCGACACGTCATCCCCTGTTTGTAATCAATCCAATGGAAATTGGATTTTACGGTTCATAGTGTAACAGTTGGAGATGTAATGATATTGCAATTGTTATTAATCAGTACGTTTTCCAAATGCAATATTATTACATATACATGTATCCAGCGTTCGCTTACTAATAATAAACCGCCGTAAAGCTGAAGTTCAAATTGTTCTGCAAGAAAGGTAAAAATAATCTTCTCTTACTTCTCGTGAATTTTAAGAAATATTTACTGAAATTGCATTCAGGTTTATTCAAACCTACATTTATCGATAATCGAAAACATTCCTTAAAAGAGTTCCTGCTAAGGCGACGCTAAACCAAATCCCTCTAAAATCCGATTACATCCATACCCCTAATCCTCTCAGGTCGGTCAAGAGCACTCAACGGCACTTCCACTCGTCTCTGAAAGAACAAGAAAAATCACGCGGATCAGACGGATTTGTCGACAACCTTTTGCCATCCAGAGGCTGCTAAGTTCAATGATATTGTTCCTCGCAATTTGACAAGGAAGTCCGGAAACGTCCTCAGAAGTCATTCCACAACTCAAGCATTCCAAACTGACGGCGACAACGCAAGACAAGCATTACCACACTGCAAGCACCCGAGGTTTAAATTTCCTCCCGCCTTCGCATTTATTATTATCTTATATTCATATATTCCAGATATCACAAACGTTTCCAAAACTCCGCCCACGTACGCGAATTCCTTCCCGCATGAACGTAAAGCCACACCTCATTTTCCCCTCACTTTATCTGTCCTAACTCAACGTTACAAGCTTCGACTGTGCGTGGTCCAAAATTATACGAGCATCCTGAGCGATTCTTCCTTTTTTTTCTTTCTTTTTTCTTCACCCTCGAACGCCGTATCCCATTGTACGCTCGCAGACCGTACACGATAGACATGAGAATCTCCCGTAACGTGTTCACATAATTTCACAGACCTGCCTTATCGGGAACGACGTAGCACGTCATCCTCTCGATCCTTTCACACACCGGAGCTCAATCCCGAATTCAATCTGATCCCTTTACTACCGACGCGCTCTGACCGAACAGACCATATCCGCTTACGACCATAGAAACGTCCGTCTGACAGGCGAAACTCGCTCGTTAATCACGACAGTCGGATTCTCTCCTCCTTCGATCTCGTTTATGCCGATCCGATGCGGTACGGTGTATCAGGTCCACGGCCGTACTCCCCCTTCACTCACGGGAATAATTTGTTTTCCAACGCGTCTTGATGCCCGTTTAAAGGGCAGAGGGGAAATTTATGGCGTCCGCGAGTGCCGGCGTCGCGAGATTAACGGCACGCATCGATTCGGGATTGATTAACAGCCGACCATTGGTAGCGTAATGAAAAATATCGTTGCCCCCTTTCCAATCCTTCCCGTCCACCGCGCGGACAATAGAAATTTGTAACGACGCTCGTGTCGTGTCAGAGTTGCCACGTGGAAGTTGCGGCAACGCCACGCGAATTACAAGCGCGACCCAGTTCCCCGACACGTCGTGTATCTTTCTCGACATCCGTGATATCGGCTGTCGCGAGATTTATTCTCCCACTTGTCGTGCTAATAACTTTGATTGGAACACGGCCGCGGCACCGGTGATGATATAATTCGACAGGATTCCCCACGATCGTGGAATGTCTCGTCGATAGTTAATCTCGGCCGCTTTGGAACGATACGGAATAAATGATGTATTTATCAGGTGCCGCCGCGATTTGTTTCAATCGTGATTCGACATATCTGTGGCAATCGGTGGAGAATCGGGGATCGTTAAATGGGGCGGCAAATAAAGAGAATAAATAAAACGCCACGAGCCGAAATCCGTCAGCCACAGGAATACCAATAAAAGGACCGTAACAGACCGTAGCCATAAGTGGCGGCCATTAAGGTGGATTAATGGGCTCTTATACATTACGATGGTCAGATTATTGAATAGGGCGGGCCAAGAAGGGGCGAATTCTTATCTGGAACGGCCCCCGTCATCATTCACCAGGCCGAGTCCACTTCTTCGTTTCCTGGTCGAACAATATCCGGGCTGTACTCAAAGTTTGCCTAACGAGGCTCATTCGACACGGTCCGAGTGTGCTGGCCATACACTGGCGACCCTTCGATCCCATTATTCGCTCCTCTTGATCCTCCCCCTTCATCTTCCTGGCCGTTATCTGCCGATACGCCCTGCTCTGCACCAGACCACGTATATTTCGATAATGACCCACTAATTGGCAATCATCGGGACCTAAGCTGGAAATCCGATCGTCGATCATTTCGTCATCGTCTTTGGACGTTTGCCGGAGAACTATTGTACCCTTGTAAACTCAGGTGGTCCTCCAAATGGGAGATACTCGATAAATCTGTAACATTTCGTTGAATAAATGCTGGGAAGAAGTGCAATTCTTCATCAAGATATACGTAGTTTATACGAAGTTTGAAATTAAAGATGGTACAATCATTCCTTTACCGGGAATTTTTTTACCAAAGAACGGTAAATTCCTCGAGCCGTCAGGTAGGTCGTAAATAGCTAGAAGGTCGATAAAATTGCGGTGGAAAATTAATGGCGAAGTAATTCCGCTGTCGCTTATTCTGTGCGACTTCCTTTAAAGGGAAACGTAATTAATTGGATATGATTTGTCGGTATTGAAGCGGAGGTTAATAAAATTGTCGTGTAGGTGAATCATAAAAAGACATGTATTCATCAATGTTTCGGATATAATCGTCTACTAGGTAGAATAGTGTGCATTCAATTTGCAAAGTAAACTATTAACCGTAAAACGAAAACGAAATTTATTCGCAGCATGGTCATCGACGCTTGACAGACGTTTCGACGAACATTAACGAAGAAGCCGGCGTCGGTGTACAAGTGGAAGTAATGCGGTTGTTCCGCGATAATAAATTATCCGTAAGCGATATGCTAGGTACTGCGACGGTCAGGTGCACTGGCAAAAACGCTAGATGGATTATTAATTACGATATCACGTCTGCAGTCTTGCGAAGAAGTTGAAAGCAACGAAAGGGTTGAATTTTTTTGGAGTTTTTCGTCCCCTGGAAATTCAATCTACATAGAATCGAATAAGGACAACTTTCACTAATACCACTATGAAAATTATTAAACAAATATTGGTGAAACAGTTTAAAAATTGAATATTCATTTACTTCGTTAGAATAATGTCTAGGAATTAGTACGATCAAAATAATCTAATAAACTAAACTTAATTTCTGAATGTCTACGTTTTTACAAATGAAATGAACAAAATTATTTCCAAGGAAATAAAATGTACACGGACCATTTCATTACAGTATTGATAAATAAGAACCGCCAGAGATGTGATAGATTGACGTGTTCAAGTAGATTTAGACTGTACTGCTCAGACACGTACAGACAAATATATAAATGATATTGAAACGAGGTTGGTGACCGTTCTATATCTATAAACTAATTTCTTGGGCTCTTTCGGCAAATGAAATTACCTTAAAGTTCGAATTTATTAGTCTGTAAAAAGTAATGCTGTCAGAAATACTAAAGAGCACACGAATTGCAAACTTAACACACGTCACTGTACACAGATATACATTTCGCTATACGAATCGGCCAATCAATTTTCCACGACCGTTCAACAACCAGAATGCGTACAAGATTGGTACGAGAGCTCGATTAAGCTGGCTTTTCGATTCTATTCCGTATGCGACTAACTGATATCCAATGTTATTTCGTTCGGGAATGGTTGTGCGATAGTTTTATAGGGAATGTTAATCTCCCATTCGATAAGTGAACGAACGGGATGGAGTAAACGCTGGATTGGAGAGTCCAAAAACGGCTGCAATTTAAAACGTGATTGATTGTTCGTACTTGTCGTCGGAGAATAAAGCTCCCTGGACGTTTTCCATTTAAATATACTTTTTCTTTTCAGTCACTCGTAGTTGTAAAATAAACAATCCGCAGTAAAGTATTATCGGTAAAACGGGGCACAATTCTCTTTCCTTCAATTAAACTCTGTATTTCCAATCGACAATTAAATTATTACGGCACAAATGGCGTAATTCCTTTCGTCAGCAAAAATATTCAAGTACCAATTACGAGACATTAGTAATTCTGCCGCGGAAGCAATAAGCGACGTAGAAAATTTTTAGCTTTGAAATTGATTCTGTTCAAATGTCTTGCCAGTCCTCGGTAAAGCAAATCGAGCGAAATTGAGAAAAATGATGAATGGTATTTTGATTACGGATGAAGTGAGGCGAGGCGATAGTTCGTACAACGAGCTACTCTCAATTAATTCTAGCGGAAGCAAACAAAATAATAATCATTGTCAATTTTCAGCTTCGTACATCGAAAAAGTTCTCAACAATTTTTCACATCGAAAACCAATCATCTACCAATTACCTTTCCAATACCAAACAAGTTAGAAGCTTTGTACATAATTGTGTTTCCAACCAGTTTCAAATCTACCATGATACGATATTTTTTAACTTCGTTCAAAACACAAATGAAAATTCCCATTTAGTAAGGCGAACTACTTCCCTACCTTACAAATTATAATATTCTAATCGTTCGCTGTACATACATACCTCACCTCTCCAATCTGCAAATTCCACTCGACATTTCCATTGCCGCAGGAAGACGAAATTAGAAGTTTAACCGAAGTAAAACATTCACGACGATAGTCGACGGTCGAATGTTCTAACAGCGGCATAAACTTCCCCAGCCAGCCGCGAAAATATTCGGCGAAATTCCAACGAAAGCTGTTCGAAACTCGGCGGGATATCTCTGAAACCCCCGTGCGGCTCGTCATCCCGATTTATTAGGTTTCGCCTCGGTTACATTAGGAAAATTCGTTCCATTAGGAAGATTGCGCGGACGGAAAGCCACGGTCGCCATGACGCTGGATAACTGACCGCTAATTGCATTTGTCATACCGATAATTAATAATGCATCGAACGGGATGGGGCGGCGACGAGTGGTCGGCGAATTAAATGCGTTAACGACGATAATCGGGTTGCGGTGAATGGCAAATCGAAAATACACCGTGACGGGAGTTATTGAATGCAAACGAGGCCGTGATCCATCATCCGTCCTGAACTGCTGCCTTTCGACGCCGGCACAAACGTTTACTGCCACTACTGTCAATCGTCTCCGTACGGACAGTACCGCCGATGGAATAGTCCCTGTCCGACGAACGAACGTGTCAGTCCTTCAGAGACGAATGATCGTAGGATGTGTGCGATCGTATAGAGTTTCAGTGGAATAAAGTATTGATAGGGGATTTAATTTCTAATTGTAACTCGTATATTTCGAGTACGATTTAATTAATGCATGGATGCTGAGTGCGCTCAATATGGTGACCACAGGAGAGTAAATATTAATGATTGAGTCAAGTGATTATTTTGCTAGAATGTAAAAGCTGGGGGTAATTGGGCGATTAGAATATTAGGACCTTAGATTTCAGGAAGGAGATCAATTATATTATTTTAATTAGGTACATTTTGCACAGTAGTTATTACCCTTTTAACCTACATGGATACGTTCTTTATTTTTGCTTTATGAAAACTGTAGGCGTTTCTTTATGTTCAAGGAGGGATATTGGATTTCCGTCAGAAATTCGATACAAATGCAACTTTTACCTAAAGTATAAAAGAAGTCCTTCTGGTGTAATGATCATATTTATTTTATTATAAAACAATTAATAAATCAGGATATATTGAATACAATTTTTCACACAAAATATTGCACAAATTTTGGGTCACTTCTTTTTACCATTCATCGCACTGAAATTTAGAAACTCCAAGATACACAAGATCACTTGTACACATTCTACGTGTACACGTCCACTGTCCCTCGTACTTAGGCATGAAAAGAAGGCACATAGTTGGTGGAGACATACTGTATTAGTAGCGAAATGAATGGCGGTGGGTTTGATTTACAGAAGGGGTGCCGGAAGTGGTGACAAACAA
The DNA here is from genome assembly GCA_907165295.1 of Nomada fabriciana. NCBI lineage: Eukaryota > Metazoa > Arthropoda > Insecta > Hymenoptera > Apidae > Nomada > Nomada fabriciana. Next base: position 8,119,694 of record OU015693.1, on the reverse strand, counting down.
TGATAGAGAAAGCCGTGTTGATACTATGCGGCGTGTTGACGATATCCCAGTGCTGCTACGTTTTCCCAAAAGGTACTTGAGTTCAAATAACGAGCGAAATGACGACGCCCGGGTCTCTCCATACTCTGTTCCTGGCCAACAAGACTCAATTTGTATCACCGTGTACGCGTAACGAAGTTCGGAAAGAAACACGAGGGAACTCGTAGAGGAACATCTACGGGCCTGAGAGTATCTCACGAAATAAAATTTTCAGAAGTAATCCTCCGGGTCAATTTTTTTTTCCATGAAAGAATTGGAGTAGAATGTAAAATAATTGAGAGAAGATGCTCTGAATTTTATGACATACTTTAATTCATACATAATTTCAGAATAAGAAAACCAACTCATATATTTAAATGTACTGTTATTTTTATTAGTCGAATTACTATTTTATTATATTGAAAAATCAACATACATATGTGCAACTGATGCATAAAATATTATTAAAACACAGTGACAATGTTGAACAGCAAAATGTCTACTCAGCTTATAATTAATTGTCACTTTTAAATAAGAAACGCTTAAAAACAACGGGTTTTATAATATGAATGGACACGAATGAAGGAATTCAATTCCAAATCGCTGGATACTATTCTCCGACCACCTTTTATAAAACGTCGAAAATTAATCACTTTCACACTCTCTTTGGTTGGAATAAATGACTTCATTTACCATTTTCCCCTCGTATCGCGCGATGTTCCGTAAAAGAGGGTCACGATATCGTGACCACGATGACGGAAAAGAATGTTTTAATTGGGCTCACCATTCCACGTTTCTTCGCGGCGGGTTCCATTAAAAATTTTCACCGGTTTAGCCTCGACGGAATATTTGTGGACGGTTTTTGTCTGTTCAAATCCCGGGGAGAAATGAGAAGCTAGGACCGACTCGTGGCCACGGTTCATACGCTGTATTTCATCGCTCTGGCTAAATCCTCGGCGGACGATACTTTATTCATCATGAATCGCGCAGATTTAATTTCATACCCCTTTATGGCTCGATCGTGTTTATGGTTTGTAATTACGTTAGATGCCGGGACGACCGTAACGTCAAGAGAGGAAAAATTATCGATTAAACGTGACCGCTGCTATCCTCCCTAAACGTAAAATTATATCTCCGAAAACGACCATTATCTTCTCTTCCAGCAAAATTCAACGGATTTCTTTTATCGCAGCAAACGTTTCAATTGTTAGATCATACAAGCATGTACCTATTATCTAAAACGATTACTGTGATCAAGGATAATAAGGACTGCAATATAAAAATATATATTCGGTGAATCTATATTTTAATGTCGCTCATCATATGGTGTATGTAGGCCCAACAATTTCTTTGACAGTCATGCTAACAATTACAAACAAAGAAGAACAATCAGAATGAAATTAAAGTTACGCGAAGGAAACAAAAACGTGTAAATGAAAGAATTTTCCGTAATATATAATGTTAAGTATTTTCTTTTAAATATATTCTTCCCTAGCGATTTCCTAAAATATTATAATCGATCAAGCAATTATTAATGCATACGTTAAAATATTTGTTACAGAAATCAAGGATCCGTGCGAAAACCTGAATTGCACCAAGGGCTCGCAATGTGTTCGAAGTAGAGACGGAAGCGAGGCCTCCTGCGAGTGTCTGGAATCCTGTCCAAATTTAGGGGATCACGAGGGATCGGGCCCCGTCTGCGGCACAGATGGGATTGACTATCCGTCTCTCTGTGAACTGAACAGAGCAGCTTGCGCGAAGGGTGCTAATATCACGGTGGCGTTCCAAGGGAAATGCGGTGAGTATTTTTCCTCGAAGTACCGAACGGCGCATTGACACGTTGCCTGTCGAATTATTCAAATCAGACATCTAACAGAGACGTCTAACACCCGTGGATATTGTGCACGGTAAATTTGTCACTCTAGCAGTGACTAAAGAATCATTGGCACCATATCGTGGAACAAAATGGTCCTTCCACATTAATTTCCATAATGAATTAAATAAAACTTATTGCGACATAATGTTTACATTACCGGCAAAGATAAATCGGAAATTAATTAACGACAAGTACAGGTATGCATAATTCAACTAAAAACTAGGCTCGCCTTGAAAGGACTATAATTTTTATTAGTCGTCTAATTTAATTCCTTCGTTCGATAAGATTCTCGTAGAGTAAGTGTAGATCACTGATTAATAGGACGACAGAAAAAATGTCTGTGCATGCACACAGAAAAAAAATTGTAGTATGAAGAACATATTGCATACGGTAAACACTTAGGCTGAATGCCTAAGAAACTACACGTTTCGGTCGGAGATTATTTATCAAGAGTGAAAGCGTTCTCGGACGACGCTGTAATCCAGCTAGGGAGCTTCCAGCAGAAACAAATATTTGCCGAATCGAAGTCGAGGAGGGTTTGAGCACGGAGGTTTGTCAGTGCGTATTTACTCGCGCCTTTATGCACGCGATCGAGATTACTTCCGGGCAGATACGCCCGTTTACATTCGCGACATCCTACGTATGCCTCCATGATATCACTGGGATTCTTATTCACGGAATCCGTAACCATGTGCCTCTGCTATGGTTTCGTTTTTCCACTCGAATTGCGTTCTCAATATAAATAAAATGAAACTTGTTATCTGCTGGCAAGGAATCTTATTTATCTGCAGTAATTAAGAACTTTTTGCTTTGGTGAAACTTCATTCTAGGAACAGAATTTTCTCAATTAAGTTGAATCCAATAAACGGTATCGATTTTCGTTGGGTGCATTATATAATACCTTTAATAATTAAATAATTATCTATCGTGTTTTTCTTAGTACTGAACTTTCTTCTTGTAGTAAAAAATCAGGGTAAATAATATTCTATTGTATCTCATAAATTGAGCATAGTTTTTTATTTCCATTTATTCTCTCTTTTGCCATTCTGCTTCCAATAAACATACACCATTCTGTTACCATTCCCAGTCCAACAAACAATAGTCTACGATAATCTCTGATTAAACAGTGAAGATAAAAAGTCATCTACCGAATAAAAGCCTCAAATCCAAAGACAATCCTAGCTATTTCGCGTGTGACCGCGTCGCAGAGAAGCGGAATTAATCAGCGGCAGCTTTATACGGTGGCCGAGAATGGCGCATTGAGAAATAGCGACGAATTAAACGAAAGTCCGACAAAGGGCGGAAAGACGTGAAAAGCCGCGCGGGAAAAACGTGCAGGGTAGCGTGAAATCGACGGGGGTTGCAACACTGACGGAAACCAACGTATAGACAGTGATAAATTAGCAGCATGTGAGCAGCATAGGCAATCGTTTCTCTCACCTACCATTTGCTACACTGTTCACACATATTTACACAGGCGGCACAGTTTTAAATATTCGCACACGTATTCAGTACATTAAAAAAATAAACAAAATTCAGAATCTACTATTTTCATCCATTTGCGTTTTACCCCGGTGTTCACCGTTTTCACACTTTTCTTTTCGTTCCACAATTAAACTAAAACCTTCCAGGTATACGCAACTGCTTCTTTTCTATCCTGTCTACGCATCTGATGTTCCAACACGCCCCTGTCCGCCTGACGGAATCCTCATCACAGAGTTTCCGCCTTCCAGATTTCTTCCGTGGCTGTTTATCCCCTGTTGAACACCGTTGAGTGCGACTACCGAGTGTCCTCCGAGTCGATGGCTCGAATGCAATATAAACTTGGCGAGCGTTTAATCAACCGAGTAGCAAAGACAAATGTTTGATCAGACAGGTAACTGGAAGGGAAGGTGGCTGTGTTTACTTAGGATTAGACAAGTCCACTCCCAACACCGGGCTTCGCGTTGCTTCTTATTCTTCGAATGGGAGGATGGAACGTTAGGCTTGGCGATAATCGGAGACAGTGGTTAGCGAACACCTGGAAACATTGATGCGGTTCCTCCTTGGGGGTGCTTTCACCGCGGTGTAATTGTTATTGATTTCGGTGGAAATCCAGCGGTTGTAAAGTAACTGGGTGGACGGGAGACGCAATGGAATCTGGGGATGTCAGTTTGCTGAGCTGAGAAATGTTATACAATTTGGGAGCTTGTCAGAATTTATAGAGAGTTTGGAGGGTAGTGTAATGATACTGGGTTGCTGTGAGTGGCAGGAGTAATTGTTCATTTGCGAAACTTAAATTCTATAGCGAATCGCGGAAGTTGTAAAACAATTTTATATAAATAATGAGAGGGGAAAAAGTGAAGGCCACTCTAGTCATTCCAGGATCGAAATTAAAATATTCTCTTCCTACTCGTTAATGTATTGATTGAACCATTCTGTGCGAGGTAGAGAATAAAACTATGTATCCTTAATAAAATTTTAAGTCGTTTGCTTTCGACTTAAAATGGTTTATACTGAATCGCGGCACATTTATGAATTCTGCAAACGGGTTAGTATAAAGTAATCACTCTCATGCCTACCATCAATAACGCTGCGATATTCTCTAGCTACTGAAAGCAAATAATCCAATTTTTGCCAGCTCCTCGAATTACAACAATGGAAGATAATAACCAAGCAGATGAATTCTCAAAAGATATCGCGCATTGTTCCCGTTTCAATTCTTATCGAGGTGAAAATCGCGGCAGAAATGACAAAGAAAGTCAAGGGTGTCCTTTATCAATCGTATCCAGTTGCTCTCCATCGGTGAATTGGTGAAATCAATAATAAATTCCGTTGGCGAGGGGGTTGGTGGGGGCTCGTTTCTTCTTCGACTGCCTCGGCTGAGCCCATCCCTGACCCCTCCTAATTTCTTCGCCAACGAGGACGCCGAGTCAGGGGTGGAACGAGCTGGGTCGCGAATCTCAAGTGGCTGCGACGATAAATCAAATTAGCTTGAAACTTTCGAGACTTTTCGATCGTCACCCTCTCCCCTATTCACCCTCCGGACCTGTCGCCGGGCCTCGCGTTGCTTCACTGCCAGAGACGATTGGCCCGAGGGTAAATTGAAAAAAGAGGGGGGGAAATGAGTTTTCTAGGCAGACGAACTTTTTCAATGATTGAAAGTAGCAGCAGCAGCAGCAACGACGACTGCTAGCAGCGCGAGGGGGCGAGAGACAGATAGCTGGATCGTGAGACGCGATAAAGCATGGGGCCGGGGTACGCGATTAAAAATATGCCAAGTTCTCTCGGTGTTAATGTTATTGAACCCCGGCATTGGGGTAGGGGGTAGTTGAGTGAGATTCTTTGTCGAGGGCAATATAAAGTTACGTTATTGGTTATTGAGTGTATGAGAACACGGCGGAAACTTTGTGAAAGCGCGCTCCAGTAGAAAGGTATTAATCTTTCCTCTGGGGGGCCCGAGGAAACTCGTTCAGGAGAATTTACTTCGTTTCCTTCCTACTGACAAACTGTATTGGGATTTCGTCTTAACAAGCTGCGAAACAAGCAGGCACCGCTCTTCGTATCATTGCGAATAAATCTTTGACCTGAACAACACATATAAGCGCGCCAGGAGAAAATTAATATTGCTGTATATGGGCCGCGAAAGTTGATATTGGCAGTTTTGTAATGATTTCACCCGCTCATATATTTGTAATTTAAAAATTGATCCAATTTCGAGCTTTTATTAATTTATAATGCACTACAATAAACTTTCTCCCTACACATTTATTACCAGCAACGTCGATACAGTAATATATTCTTACGTGTATTCGAATTCGTTTAATAATATAAAGAGCACAGTTAAAGAATATTTCAACAAGCTGCACTACAAGAAAATTGTGAATAGGTACACAATCTGTACATCCCAAATTTCGCCACAACTTGAACAGAAAGCCATTGCCCGACATGATTCCTGATAGCCGGAGAGAAAATCTAGTTATGCAAAGTTAGCAGAAGTAAATGGCCCTTCCGACACCTAACTCTTCCAGCAACGAAAATAAAACGTCTCGCCGTTGCCACAACCACATCGTTAATTCCTTCCAGTTATAGTTATCGTTCCCTCCATGGAAGGATCTCGCGATTCATCCTGTTTAACTCCACAATTATCCAGTCTTCGTGCACACCGGGATCGTTAAGTAACCTTTCCAGGGGAAGTCTTTGAGAGATAAGCGCGATTTCTTTCCTCCTGTTCTTTTCCCCCGGCCCGCCCCGTTCCATTTCCAGCCAGAGAAATTCGCTTCAACTCGTTTCCCGTGAATATCCAGATCTGAAATAGGGGCGGGCGTGCCGTTTTCTTCACGCTCGACTGTGCCGAAATAAGGGTGTTCCGCGGGGCAAGGGAACGATCTACAAAACGTTAGCTTCGCGAAGCCCCATCGAAATGGGCTCAACTAAACTCTCGCAGTAGTCGATTCGAGGGATTCCCCCGGCGTGCTACGCGTCGAAGTAGATTCGCAAGGCAATGATGCACGGACGGATTGCTCCGCTTTCGATCCGCTTGGTTTTCACGCGCGGCCGTGTGCGACTGGCCGGTTGCATCGCTCGTGTTACGAATTTCGAGACGCGGGTCAATAGGTTATCCTGAGAGATGAAAGATAAATAAAACCAGCGCGGATACGTGCTTAATAAATATCTGCGGGATAATTCAATTCGTGTAAATAGTTCTGTTAAATTGGCGGAATAATGATGCAGAGATTTCGCCCGGCTAAACTGTTTCTTGCAAGACGCAGGTAAACAGCTTTAAATCCCATTCAACCCGAAATTGCTATCACTCAAGGTACCTCCCTGCATACGAAGCAGAAGCATTTTCAGAATCTCGGCACAAAATGAAACAGCACTGACGAAGCATTTCCCCCGCACAATTCTCCCCCTCCCCCCACCACGGGTCGCTGATTTTCCTCGATACCTCGGCGGAATTTCAAACGTTCAAGGGAAAGCTGATTTTCCGTGACCGACGTTCGGAAACATCTCCTCCGAATTGTATTCCCGAGCTAATATAACTCGCACTTTCCAAGAAGCATTCAACGGTACAGAAGAATCGATTGCACGCTTCACGGCGATATTGCCAGGAAAATTCCAGGCTATTCCAAATGAAGGCAAATAAATATCCCCAACTACAACCCTTGAGCAAGGGAGGAAAGAATATTCTCGTTGCCACATACAATAAGCGAAAACAGTCGGCCACGATGCACGGTAATGCACCTTGCAGTCTCAGGCACATTACCGCGGTACATTCAGACTGCAAAAGAGCCGGGCCATAAATTATCTTCAAACGGTTACACCGTAATTGCATCGTAATGAAATCAAACCGCGAATCTCTACATGCAAATTGCCGCGGCGCCGTGCAGGGGAGGCGAATACATCTGCATTCATCCGTGTAATCACTTATAATTTACCAACGGCAAGTGGCGCGGCGGCCTCTTTGGTACGATCCAGCAACAAACACCCTAAAGCAGCGACTACGTACAGCAAAGTATGCATCGCGTTTAGAATGCACTGTGCGGCCCGTTGGAAGCTTCCTGTCCCACCCTTCCGCCCCCGTAGTATCGTCGTAAATTACCATCGTTGCTCCAGGGCGGATGCTCTTACGCGTTTATGTTTACGCGTTTCAAGCCTAAGTGACTGTCACCGCCTCCTCTGTTCGTCTGCTAAGGGAGGGGTTGCAAGGGTTTCCGCGCACTTCGGGGATGCTGCTGATCGAACGGAAGTGCCTTGCTGCTTGTAGACATGAATGGAAAGCGGCCACGAAGCCGTCGTTAACACGAACCGAGTCATTGCTTCGTGGGCATAATTTCCTGAAGCTGTGCTTCTAACGCTTATCAGTACGGTATGCTGTGAATTTGGTGGCTCATTTTGGCCAGGGATGATAGCGATATTCTTTGATGAGACGGAAAGAATGTTTTCGACGTGGATCTGTTTTCTTTCCACTCGAGTGGGATGATCTGCTTAATTAAAGGGAAATTCGCTGGTAAATAAAATAGAGCCAAAAAACTAGAATCGTGGTTCATTAATTTTTGTTTATTTACTTTTCAATTTGAATGCGATATTTGGTTACCATTTCGTTTGATAATTTGCGGCGAATGTTCAGGTGTAACTGGAATTTATAAATAAACTGTTGACGCGTAGAAGAATATCGCCGGAATGGCAGAATTTTTTTCAGAAACCGTTAATGAGCTGCGACATTGAAGGCATTCTTTAGGGGATACTATCGTTTAATTCAAAAAGCTTCACCTGGATTATCATAGATTTACACGTCAGCTACTTAAGTAGCTCAGTTACAACGTCACTCCGTTTGCAGATCGATTGAGCCATCCCTGTCACAAATGTCGTCGAAATTAATTCTCCACGAGATACCCACGAATCGAGCAGGATATTCGATTATATTATAATTACTTCACTGCTTCGTAGATCTTGGCTATGTATATACGTATACTTAGCACGTGCATGTTGACATTTGAAATTTGATTGATCATTATGATTGAATTAAAATTAAGTACTGTTTCCCCATTATTCTCACTATTAGAATTTATCAACCCTACCGAATGAAAGTCTCCATGCTAAAAAAAAAACGTTTCAAATGAAATAATTTTCTAAACTGACGCGGGAAATTATTAATTTAGGGCGGCTGAACAGTAATCGAAATAAAATCGGGTTTCAGATAAAAATAAGAGACACGTATTTCGAGGCAACGTCTTACCATAATTGTATGGGAAGTGGAGCAAATAATCCATTTGGTATATTCTGCAATGCATTAAGAAACTGTGGTTCAGATTTATTATTTATTTTTTATCTTTTATTTCCTCACAACTTTGTTCATGATCTCTCAACCGTCTTGCCCGCTCCAACTGTTCTGGAACTTTATCATAGCATCTGCTAACCTTCGATGGAACTTCAGGTAAACTTCACTCATACTTGAAGTTAACAACATTACCGAAACTGTGCGGAGCTATGCAAAGCTACCTCAACTATTAAGGCTACTGATGCTACGCAAAACTACCAATTCTATCTAGAATTAACGATACAACAAAGTTCGCGCGACCACTACCGTACTTTGAAACATACTGTGTGTTTATTACAGTCTCTAGAATGAACCGTAACTGTAAACGTAAAATTATAAATTTATATTAATATCGTTGCAAATAACGATAATATGCCGTCCCCTAAAAAAGTAATCCATTAAATTACCTTCATTTAACGGACAGAAATTTCCACCCCTAAAGGTTAATTGACATTCACCAACACTAATCCCAATAAAACAGCATTTCAATGTCAATCGTACACCTTGGGAACCGCGTACTTCATTTGACCGTGCGGCAAACTCGCGAACAGACGAAGGCGTCGGGAGAGTTAAAAAGGATAAACCGCCCGGAACAATAACGAAGCGCAAAAATAAAACGTGCAAGAGGGGGTGACGCGACGAGCGAAAGAAGTTAGCGATCTTTCAATTCGTTGACCAAACTCAATTCAATTTCCTTTATACGCCACTTATCCTCCCGGACAACTTCTCCCTTCTTCCTCCCCGCCGCTTATTATTCCGTTCTGAAAGTTATCCCACGAGAATGCAAAATACCCGCAGCGTGACTAGAGCCACAGGGTGGTTGGCGGCGTTACGGTGGATGGGGCCGTGGAAAAAAGTAGCTGAGCCACGGAGAAAGTTTCGCGTAACTCGAAAGATTAGACAAGGCCGATGTTGCCGCTGGAGACAGCCGTTGAAAGGCGTTGTGAGGGGTGTTTTAAGGTAGGTCGACCTCGAGGGGTGAGGAAGGGGGTTGCTGGCTCTTAGCGGCGGACTTAAAAACAATTGCCTGGTGGCAGCGCGGGAATTTTAAGCACACTTTTATCGTTGGCCTGGATGGCTTTTGTTCGGCGAAATCGCCCGGGGAGGTTGGTACGGGGTGAGAATACGAGGACTCGACGCACTCTGTCCACGATCGAAGGGCTTTAAGGCAATTTACGAGGGTTTTTACGGTTTCAAGTGACGCCAGCCTGTCCTGGTCTTTTTCTGTTTTCTCTTCTTCCTTCATTTGCGACGACGTCGCTGCTTATCTTTCGCGCGGTCGCTGTATGTTCAATGCTATTTTAATACCGACCCTTTTCATCGAATTTGTCCGGCTAGAAAGGCAGAGCGAAAGATAGAAATACGTAGAATCGGTGGATACGGTTGGATTATAAAATATTATTAAAACTCCGTGGTAATTTGGTATTTTTAGACTGCTGGTATACAGCATGGAACGGTAATGCGAAAGAGTTCAGCAAGCTTGTGCAATTGAAAACCGCCGTAAATAAGTAGAGCAGTAATTAAAGCGAGAGGATATTAAAATTATATTAAAATCGTTTCAGTTGACGAGCATGTAGGTAGGAAAGTTGAAATAGGACGAATTAATTCTATAATCGAGTCGTGAAATATTATTTGGGTTGCGGTTAAAATGTTAATTGTTGAACGATTGTATGTAGTTGAGGTCAGTGAGTTGTTGTGTACTTGTTGCAACAATATCGTTACGCGCACTCGTGTACTTTTCTAGATAACGACGAACAGACACAGATACAGAGGACTTTTATAGCTGCTACGATGTTTGTATACAGAAATTCACATGAGCGTAATTCTCCGGAAAGTTAGAACGCTAGTTTGAGTATCTGTGCTTTTACTGTGCCTGAGGAAGGATCACAGAGATTCTTGGATGAGGAAAGTTCAGGATACTGCTAATGATTGCCATTGGAGAGCGCAGTAAAGAAGTATTATAGAACGTTTAAGTTTAGAATTGCCATGGAAGTGAATAGACTTGCATGTGGAAAATCCTTCTTTGACGCAAAGAAGGAAGCGTGTATGGGCAAACTTGCCTACCTTTCTGTCAAATAGAGAAGCAAATTAGTTTATAACTCTAAAATTTATAAAGTTTACTCAAATTTAAACGTTTCTCCTCTGGGACGAATTTACCTCTACACATTTTACCTTCCAACCTGATTTCTTTGATAAACATTGCAGTACAATTTCATAAAGTGTGAAAGCGTGAAATAAAGTCAAGAGAAGTATCTGAATAATCGAATGACAGGGTTGAAATTTCCTCGAAATTGAATATACTAAATATAGTTTAAAGTACACGCTTTTACAATTCCAATACACATCGGGATAAATGTAAAACGGTGTTACCGGTTCGCCGATAATCCAATCAACAATAGTTCACTTCCCATAACAAGAACCCAACCGTTCAAACACTATTGATTCGCCACTCGAACCAAAGAAAACCCACCGCCAACGTAGGCAAGTTTCGCTGCACGAAGAAGGAAATCATACCTTGCGTTTAACCATCCACAAATCGTTGTTCACGAGGGGTGGAACTCAGCGGCGAAAACGAAGCTGCTGCAAGCTGTACAGAAATATTTGCGCGGCAGGAACCGGATGGAGAAGGCTTACTTCGATTACAAGTCTGGACGAGCCACTAAACTGGCGGCTGGCAAGGAAGAAACGAGGGTGGTTGCAGAAGGGTCGAGTTTAGTCGCTCCACTGGACTGTAACTCGAACTAACCCCGAGAAACACCACCGCCTCGAGAACTTGCCACGTCAGTCCAGCTATAAGGTCGAGACCTACCGCCTACGGACAGGAAACGGAATTCAACTTCCTTCCTTGGTCGAGGGCGAAGATTAATCTCGGCAACGCCATACTTCTACCTGGGCCACGGTAACCCTCTTCGAGCTCGACCACGTAACCCCCTTCTCCGAACCCTTGTTCTTCAATACTCGCGAGACCGTGCACACTTCCCATCGAACTTGCTCAATCTGCCTTTATCAATCGGACTTTATATAACTGGCGCAAGACTGCAGCCGCATAAATTTCACTGAAGCAAATCCAGTTTTTTTTAATTCGCCCATTAGTTGTCAGTGGAAGTGATTGACAAATCGAGAATAAAGAATTTGATTCTTAAGGGACGATAATTTGCTGCTCTGATGAATATTGCAATGGAGATTCTTATTTTATTTTGTTCGGTTTAATACTTCAAGATATAATTAGAAAAAGCTACCACCCTTAGTTTCCGATATTCGTTTACATTAATTTGTGACTAAACAGGCAGCGTATTATACTGTTCCAGATGTAACTGCTATGAGCTTAACTTATTTCAGTATTAACTTTGTGCAATGAAGAGACGGCTTACACCGATTTTACCAGCTTGTTGAATAAGTGTATTACAAATTATGCCTAAGATGAAAGCAAGATATGATACATTGTTTAAGCCAATCTACCGTGCACAAATTTACGGCCATGTTACACGTCTGACCAACAAACAATATTATACATCTTCAACACACAAGATCAACAAGATTTCAAGTTGCAACGTACCGCAATTTAATTTTACAGATCCCTGCGGTAACGTAGAGTGCGTAGAACCGGAAATCTGTCAGCTGGACGACTCGAGGCAACCAGGCTGTCGTTGCGGCGAGCAATGCGGCCTTGAGTTCGCACCAGTTTGCGGAAGCGATGGTAAAACATACTCAAATGAATGCAGCCTCAGGCAGGAAGCTTGCAGATCGAGATTATCGCTCAGAAGGGTCTACAACGGCGCGTGCAGCTCAGGTAATTTGAAATTCAGCCTCTAATTCGCTCAGATTCCTCAAAACTATTTGCATCTGTACATACACTTTTCAAAACAAGAACCATCGCATTATTGATTTTTCTTACAAAAATTTGCTACTCATTGCTTATTATTTAATTATTAAAACAGCTTAAAAGTACATTGGCGTTTAAACCAGATTTTTACAATGCGAATCAATATTTATGAAAGGTACTAAATAAAATCAACTTAAAAAGTCCTAGCGCGCCTTTTGCTGTTACATGGCCAAATACTATTTCAATTTGCAGAACGTCTCATTAAATTCTCTATTGTATACAAAATTTTAAACGCAGTGAGCCACTTATCAAAACATGGAGACGCCACATTGAAACGCTTTCCAAATACTGCAGTCCATCCTTGAAGACTATTTTTTTTAACCAGTTAACCACCTTTCGCAATTCGCCGTTGCTCTTATTTCAATTTAAAAATACTATCGTCGCAATCGAAATAAATGTTTCACAATACCCACAATGTTGTCACAATGTAAACCTTGATCACGCGAAGAAACGCTACGCGTGGTGAGAACGGGGTGTTTTTAATCACCGTCGCTGTGCAGGAATCAATCCCTGCGACGAAGCGAAATGCGGCCCCTACGAGCAGTGTGTGATCAACCGACAAGGAATCGCTAGTTGCGAGTGTGGTCCAGAATGCGAGCCAGTGATGAGGCCGGTGTGTGCACGGGGTGGCAAAACTTACACATCGTTGTGCGAGTTGAAGAGACAGGCCTGTTTAATGAAGACCAACATCGAGGTCGCCTACACGGGAACCTGTGGATCTAGGGGACCCTGCTCCGAGAAGGTCAGTACAGTTTATGTTGAAGGTGCGAGATGTACGAAACATAAAGGAACAGTGGCAAATATTTGAACGTGTAAACGCACGAGCGCGATGTGACGAAAATCTCGGCAAATCTTCGGCGAAAATTAAAGGCGGCGAACGAATGAAGCGAATTAAGGGTACAAATAAAAAATATAGGCTGAGGAACTTACCTGGGAAAACTGAGACACTTATATTCTGTTCCTAAATGTAGAGTACGATCGAAGTGTTTACAAATCGTCTTTTATTGTTGCGTGTTTCACCCTTTTTTTTGTGGGACTAATCAATGCTCAAGAAGAGTAACATGATACATAGTCTGTGTATTGACAAAAATGAATTATATTTATAATTATATTAAAAGCGGAAGGTTTGGTTACATGCATATTGTAAATTTCTCGTGTTGCGTTTGTGATTGTTAATTGCAAATTAATTAATTTAAGAGGAACGTTAATATCCGACATTTATACGTGATCAATTAATTCGAAATTCAGATCACCTACATTCAGAATTCCTTCCTTTTACACGACACCATGCAATTATTGCATTTCACTGTCCCTTCGAATTTCAGTGCATACCATATTATACGTATTATCCTATTATTCACAATAAAAAAAAATAGATCAGTTCACAGCGAAAGTAAATCACGAAAAATCAGCTGTGCCCACTACTAAATACACGGAGATGCGCGGTAAATTCTGTGAATGAAAATAGCATGGGAATTTCAGGGCGTGATAAAATATCGCGAAAGATAAATTGTCAGCTTTGGGCGGACTGGTATTCTAGAAGAGTTGCGACAAAGAGGCTGCTGTCGCCGAAAGGTGAAGCATGGTGAAAGCAAACGATGATTCGCCGCGATTAATCTCACGTTTTTTCCCCACGGTTCTAGAGAAAGGTGTAAAAAGAGAGTGAACCAGGAATGTCTAGAATCGAAAGTGTCCGAGGGAAGAAGTCAAACTGATAAGAATTTCTTTTACAGATCTGCCAATGGGGCGCGATTTGCGCGGAAACTAGTGGCACTGCGATTTGCGAGTGTCCAACCTGCCCGGCGGAATTTCAGCCTGTTTGTGGCGACGACGGCATCAGCTACGGAAACGAGTGTAAGCTTCGCCTGGAGGGCTGTAAACATCGACGAGAAATACGCGTGCTTTACCAGGGACTTTGCAGTGAGTACCAATTCCTGAAAAATGGGAGACTGTTCTCAAAGATTTTTTACGCTCGATATAAAGATAGATATTTAGTGTATAAAATTTTATATATATAGTTCGATATAATTAAATGATGTATTAATTATGTTAATATATAGCGGATAGTGAGTTTTCAATTTTTCAGGCGAATTTAAAACGATCGATATTTATTAAGTATCATAATATCAATGTTTCGATATTTCGCGAAACGTTAATTTCAGTTATGAATCGTTCAATATAAATTCCTCGAATAATTTAATCTTTCTCTGTATCGTATAACCTCGGATTTTATTTCTTCGCCGAAATCTGCCTGATAAAATTTGTCCATCATAGATTTCATTGAATGAATATCGTTCATTGAATATCGATCGACGCAGGAAGTCGAACAATTAGAACGATGGTGCTAGGTAAATAATTAAGGAAACCTTATTACGAAACGACGGGGGCAGGGAGGAAAATCGATCGATGATCAATTCTGTCTAGCTGAACTCATTATATGAAGCTCATTATATGGAGAGTTTCGCGCAATTAAATTCACGCCGCGACAGCGATCTTTCACGAAATGAAGGGGGACGTTCGACGATTTTGCAAGCGTTCGATGCATCGCAGAATAATTTGCATACAATACATGGGACTTTTTGGCCCAGCCTCTCTCACAATATCATAATCGTATTTGCATCTTGATCAACCACGTACCTTTGTGCCTTAAGAATTCTCCGTTAACAGTATTTGCATGTTTACTGAAAAATACTTTATGCGAATGAGTCTGCAACCGAGATGGAATCTCATTTAAGCGGTCATGGATCGATGGTTTCTTTTTAAACGAGATATTTTAGCCTTCATTTAGTCTCCGCCTCAATTTCAAGATACAACGTATTAATAATAAATATGGTTCGTTAATTTCTCATCTATCTAACTCTGTTATTGGGTTATGTATTTTGACCGATTGCTCAATTCTCAACAAGTAACCAAACAGAGATTCATTTGAGTTAACAATTACTTCAGTTAACAAATTCTTTTTTTCACTGTGAAACAAATGGAACAATAGTTTACTGATGACGCCGCAAACATCATCAGCAAAGAAAATGTCTTTCTATTATATCTATCAGTTATATCGCTGCCCTAGAAAACCGTATACCTCTACGTCTACGGCGATCCTTCGAAAATCCCGCGGCACACTGATCGACCGAAAACTTTTCCCATGGACCACCCCGTGGCCTGTTCGCCCCCTTCTCCGCGGTTCACCAAAGAAATCCCTGTGAATCGTCGTGAAAGAGGCAAATTCCCCAGGAGCCCAACTCCCGGCCGCAAGATAATTTGCATGGTTTAAAATCGCGTGAAACTTCTGAAACCTACTGCTGGGATTCAGTTCCATGCATATCACGGCACAGGCGACTTCGCCCCCTCGCTGAAATTGTATGAGTTGTTACCCCACGGCATGCACGTTCCATATGCATGCACCTTCTCACCCCCGTCCCTCCCCACGGCTGTTCCACCCGCCCCCTTTCTATCCTTGAATTCTACTTGGTGTACATACCGATCACGGAGAGCAGGATTCTCGCTTCACGAGTTCAGAAAGCCAGAACCGACACTCCCCCCATCGTTCCTTTCTCCATCTCCGGGTTAGATCTCTGGCTACAGCCTTCGAAGGCTTGTTACCCACGACTGTAGTAGCATCATCGACACGTCGCCAGAGAGGGGCACAGCAGCAACCCGACGCCCCTTTCCTCTCGGATTTCAATGAATTCTAAAGATAACTTCTCGACTGCAAATCCTACCTCAATGGTAACCACTCGCTCCCTCTCTCTCTCTCTTTCCCTCTCGTCCTCCCTTTCTCCGTGTCTCCGTCTTTCTGTCTCCCTCGGTCTCTCTAGCTGTGCTCTCGTCGACCGTTCCTCTGCTTCTTGTTGCTTCCCAGTTCGCTATCCCACAACCCAACCCCTGCTTCCGTTTCGTCGCTTTGTTCCGAGTCCTGGAATCCGCACGCAGTCCCAGCGTCGCCGACCAGATAATTTCCCTCGAAACGGATGCAGTTATGCAAATACCGAGGGGGCAGGGGATCTTTATTAATACTGGGTTAAACGTGGGCCAGAAGGTGGTTCGGACTGCAACAGGATGACGGTGGCTGCTTTGTAAGCGCGTCGATGCCCGGAATCACGGAAACGGAAGCGGCACGGGCCGCCTTAAACAATTCGCCGCTCGGCTGGTGAATTAACGTCCCGTGCTAGATATCGCGGTATCTCCGATTTCGAGAGGCCTCCTTGTACTGCTCGCTGACGAACGGCCTGTCTTGTGGGACTTTTTGCTTTCCGGCAATTACCGAAGGGGGACGGATCGTTGGGGTTGCCGAACGTTGCGTGGAATGGGGATGGAGGACACGATAGGGACGTTTGTTAATTGGCGATTGTTTTGTCGTTTGTTCGCAGATGGCTGCGAGAATAAAAAGTGCGAGTTTTACGGGGAATGCGAGAGCGACAGTGCTGGAGAGGCCAAGTGCGTTTGTCCTGCCAAGTGTGAGAGTTCGGTAAGTTCTTAGAAGAGTTTTTTTTATTTATTCTTTTCTAGGCATGTGGTAAGAATGCATATATATTTAAGTCATAATTGAAGGGGAGGATGTAGAATGCGAGTGCGGTGCTTTCTTTGGAAAGTTTGATCGTTTAGGGGAACGTAAGTATTATTTGATACAGAGATTGTTTATACCAGAATTTGGATTATCATTTTGTAAAGTCCCCAGCGGATGCAGTGTCGGGTATCTTAAATGAAACTCAATCCGGTTTAATTATTACAATAATGTACAAACTTTGCAAACGCTTGGTGAAGTAACGAGAAATTGAATCAAACTATAAATTTTCCAGCAGAGTACACCTCTTGGAATCGACTCAGCCTTTATTCCGAAACCTGAGCTCATTCCTGTAGAATAATAATTTCTAAATCATATGGAACTATTGTTCATTAACGGGAATAGAAACAAAGCTTGCGAACAGCATAAATAAAGGTGTGCCCAAAAAAAAAATCATTATTCCAGGATAGAAGGCTTTGCTTTTGACAAAAGTACTCATTTATCAGGTTTCCCACTACCACGATACACCTTTGTACTCTAAATTATAAAGAATCATCCGCATTGATTTTAGTCAGAATCTCGGACAAAGAAACTTATTTAATATAATTAATACATAAAACATGAATACCCAAAACTACAATTTCCTCCGTAATTAAAAGAATATAAAAAATGATCGTCATTAGATACAATAAGCCACCAAATGTACCAATCCCTCATCCTTTACGCGCTTACCATCATTCTTGGTGTTAAGCCTCCCTCGTTAGCACAGCCTCAGTAAAATATTCATACCATGATGGATGTACCGTCGAGCATATATACACAGTGGAGGCAGAATACGCTTTACGGTGGTCGTGTGCGATATTTCGCATTTCCGTTACAGCACACGGTATTACGCGAGCGTGTAATGAACTATTCGTTTCATCGATACCGTCCCACCCTTTCAACTCAAACAGCGAGTGCGTCATTTTTATAAGCGTCATTCTACAAATTTTTCCCTCCACTCTCCGCCATTCCATTCATACTTCGTTTCTAATTTAGCACATTCCGGGAGAGTGAATCCGTCATATCATGTTATTAAAAGATACACCAAAAATTAAGATTGACATATTTGTACGAGGCATTTTACGTATACTTGCACAAATATTTACTCAATCGCTGAAATATTTAACGCGTTACTGTCTCCGCTTCATCCAATATTAGAACAGTTCTCATTGTTACGATAAATCTTTCCACTAATGTATGTATATGAAATTTACCAGTCATTTCTTGAATACGATCGACCATAGCAACTACCGATCGAACGAGTTGCAAACGTTTCAGTAATTCGCAATAATCCAAGCGTCCCCAAAATTCTATCCAAAAATACTATATAGTACCTGAAAACAAGGAACCCTTCTTTCACCAATACGTTTCCCTCCCATGAAGACTTATTATTCGAAGAAAATTTGCCGGCTTGTCGCATTTCCAAAGCGATCGAAACGAAACCTTCCAATATTCCTGCTCGTAGCAATCAATCTTCGACAGGATCGCGGCCAGGTATCGCGTCAATTCTCCTCGAAATCCCGAGTGCACCCAGCAAAACGGATACGTGCACCCGGGAGACAGGCGGGAAAAAAAGGTAGGAGGATCGCAGCTTTATCGCGAGTAATCCGTGATGGTTCCCTGGAAGCTCAGCCGGGTAAAATTTCCCCGAACAGAAATATTCGTTGGGAATGGCGAGCACGTCACAGTTCCTCGAGATAGCGTTCACCGTCGCGTAGAGACTTCTTCTTCCCCTCCCCCCATTCTATCCAGACCAGGATTCACGGTAGTTCGGAAATTCACGGATTCGTGGAGCGTCCTGCTGACAAAACCACGAGCAATTCCAACCTCTCCTCTTCCTCTATTCGCCCATCTATCTATCTATCTGTCCCTCTCTCTCTCCGGTGCACAGTGCCGATGTTCCTAGTCGTTCGAATAACTGCCGCTGGCGCATGCTTCTTTTTCCAAAAGGGATCAGGGAAGAAAGTGGCCGGACGCTGTTGGGGCGTCAGGTACGCGAACTGGCCCTTCAGCTATACGGAATTCAGCGTTGTCCACGTCTGACGACGCTTATGGCCGACGAGCCATCAAGGGGAACGACGCGACGCGTCGACGTCGCGTCACGGCACGTGCTGTACGTCTCGTAAAAGTACTACGAGACCCACTTTTAGCGACTGGACTGCATCTTGGTTATTTCAGCAAGTGGTTTTACTCGAAGCTGACGTGTACGATTGGTTGACAGAGCATTGGGCGATGGGTTGAAACAGGTTAATCTAGTTGCAGTGTGTGACATCGACATCGTTCTCCTTTTAAGGTCTTATAGTATTTATGGTGGATTAGCGGAAACGATGCTACACGATGTTGAAATGAAATTGCGGACGTTTCAGAAAATTGCTGGTAATACAGTAATAACAAATATGTAATAATTTGCATTACTTTTATAATGGTTTAAAAATTTTCATAAAAATATCACAGTTCAATTATTCCATTAAACGCTTAAATTTCCCTAACGCTGCAGTTTTTGTTAATTGATATTGTTTTATTTTTAGTTTTGTATATCGAGAAAAGTGTTCAGTTTCGTAGAATTGATTAGAATGCTCCGGCATAAATTTCAGTGTACGGTTGACGAACGTTCTTTGTATTCTCTCTTCTTAAACGCGAAATTACATCCTCCTCGCATGAACGCACAATGTTCCTTGTGAATTTGATGTGTCAGCGTTCTGCAGCCACGGAATGGGGAAGGGGAGGACCTTCGAGAAAAGATGGGATGAAAGGGACCGAGTCGAAAGGCACGACGAAAGAGATGGGGGTTGGGGGCATTGTTTGAACTGCAAACGAGGAATATCGGCACGTCCCAGCCACCCTTATAGCCCCGTAAATCCTCTCGTAATTGTCTCGTAAATTACAATAAGACGAGGGGAAAGTGTGTATCAACTTGTGAAAACTAATTAAAACGCATCGATCGGCCATGAATATTTTTCCCCTGGCGCTTCATAGGCCCCTTATCCTTTTGTCGTGGAAATAAAGTTCGGGCATTTAATAGTTCGACGAATAGACCGTAGAAGGGGTGAACTGGAGACAGAATCAACATTTTAAGAAAGAAGCCAAATATAAATGTATCAGTCAATAAATTTTTCGCTGGTAAAAATCAATTTCTTCAGGAATTATTCTAATTGCAGGGCATATAAAAAAAGCTACTCTCCAAATGCTAAATAAATGTTATGAAGGAAAATCTAGTAGTCAAAGAGACTAATTATTTCTGCATTACCATATGTTACCATTTTCCATTCGATTTAATAACGAACTAAGTAAATAAATAATTCGACTCACAGTTGATTGTCCTCTATCGCCGCAACGAATATAACATAAATACCCTTAAGTCTGAATTTCAATTATCCTGCACGGGATTCCGCACACAAGATGAGCGCGATTACAACCTACCACGTGACTGTGCTCGCTTCAGCTCCTGCAGAAACGCGGAGAAAATCACCGTCGGGTAAACACCGGCCGACGACGCGTGTGTGAACGCGTGTAATAAGCAAACAGCGCCGGGGTCGGATACCGTGGCCGCACTAATTAAGTTTTGCTCATCCGCGTATTATTTTCTCATCCCTGTACGCTGCCCAACCTCTGGCGTCGGGACGCTGGTTTACGTCAGAACGCCAACCGAGCTCCACCTTGGCAGAGTGCAACAAGTGCGAAACGCGTGCAACCTCGCATTTTTCCGCTGTTTTCCCTCACCATCCCCTCTGGCTATGTAAATACACGCGGCGATAAAGTATTGCATCGTGGGGACGTTTTTGATGGACGATCATCGTATACCTTAAGGGAGCTTGTTTAATTGAGCATTAATGTATTTGGGGCAAGTTGAAGAAGATGTAATATGAGGGGCTTATACTTTTGGGAACGTAAAGAAAGACTTTCACGATGATCGACTTTAATTAATAATGACGAAATCGATGGTGTATTTTAATTTCTACGTATTCTCGAATTTCGATAATTTGACACAAGTACCTTACGAATTTTTGAAAATACAATCTTGAACATATTTTTTAGGGGATATTAAAATTTAGGCGAGGATATATTTTGTTACGAGATCTATTTCTTTTAGCAAGGATCATAAAAATACCTGTGCAATTATGTTAGCGAATTTTATTGCGGCGCTGTAACATGGTTATATTTATTATTGAACGAGCCGATTACAACGCAAAATGTTGTTCTAATTTCAGGGCAAAGAACCGGCAGACGCAGCGAAGATCTGCGGCTCTGATGGAGTAACTTATGCCAACGATTGCTCTTTAAAAGCAGCCTCCTGCACCTCTCAAACTCACATCACTGTCAGCTACATAGGTGACTGTGGTAAGCTCGCCAACTACTTAAACTTTATACCAAACACCATCCCCGAAATCTCGTTCAACAATTACTAAGTTTATTGCCTCAGAAATAATACAATTCTCGTCGCAATGAAAGAACCGCGAGTATCCTGCAATTCTAAGGGAAATGCACATTTTCAGAGTTGTGCGCGAAGATAGAATGCGAACGTGGGGCTCACTGTATGGCCGGTGTATGCGTATGCCCTGACGAGTGTCCTAAAATCACTGGTGAGCCCGTGTGCGGAAGTGACGCGAAGACATATCCATCCGAATGTGAATTACAAAAGGCAGCCTGCGGGAGGGATCCTAAGTTACCAGTCTTGCACGTGATATTCTACGGCGATTGCGGGGAACGATTCGCTGTAGCAGCGTTGAGTAAGTTTATATACCTTGTCGGATCAGAAGGAGATTTCTCGTGATCCTAAAATAGATACGACTCTAAGGAAAAGCAGCAATTCGTCGCTGAACTAGCACTCGGTATTCAATTATAGAGAATGTCAAACGACGGTACTTTGACATTTCACAGTCGTTCGACGATGAATAAAATTAGAATCTGGGATATATTATTGATAAGAATGTGGCCACTAACAAGTGAATGTCTTAAATTGTCTGCACAATCGTTGCCAATGAAACTCGAATCTTAAGTTTCTTGGAAACTGTTCAATCAAGCTCGATTAATCCCCGAGACAGTTGCTGGACAATATCAAGAATTTTTCAAAGATCGAAAGCTCGATTGACTACTAAAACCGTAAAATCGCTTGAAGTAACACGCTTTATTTGCACGCTTTTCTTAACCGCGTACCGTTCCTTGTTAACCCTTTAATTGAAGCCACTAACGATCAAAATACTCCTTTCTCAACGGATCTAACTACCTATCGAACGGAGTATATCGTTACAGTTCTAACTACTCTAACCTTCCCTTAACCACTTGTAATAGCCACGGTGTCGACGCCCGCAGTGGTTCGATTGGCAACCACCACAGTTGACATGACCAGCACTCAGGTGCGCGAGGCCTGCAAGAATATTAACTGCGACTTCGAAGCTACCTGCGAGTTAGGACCGGACGAATATCCCAGGTGTAGCTGCAAGTTCGACTGCGCTTCCATTTCCCAGGAAAATATGCGTCCTGTTTGCGGTAGCGATCTGAGGACCTATTCTTCTCTGTGCGCAATGAAAATGGAAGCCTGCCAGAGACAGCAAGAGCTAAGACCTAGGCCCCTCGATCTTTGCCAAGGTTCGCAGCAGCTTGCAAAGCATCAGTCGATACCTTGCATAATAGCCACGTCTTTATTGAAAGGCCTGTCCGATCGTTCCGTAGTAGCTTGCTCCTTCGAGCTGCGTTTTTCCTCATTTCTGGATTAATGAGTTGTTCTTCTTTCGTTGGCTGCTTTTATGGTTTATTTTACCTCTTTCGCTTTTTTTCTCATTAAGCTGACCTGGTTCGCCGGATGTAAAGCACTGTTACGATGTTTCTTTATTGTAAATTGTAATGACAGTTTAGTTTTTGTGTTGCTCCTGTGGTATTGTTGTCAGTGTGCTATAAAAACAAATTATGGTTATGGTTATTGTTATTATTATTATTATTATTGCAGTACTAGAAATAATTACTATTTATTATTATTATCTTCGGAACATAAATTGAAGCAGGGTTTCATTGATAACATTTTAATATAGGTATGGAAGTGAAACCGTGTAATGGAGACCCTCCACTGGTCGATACCGATGGAAGGGAGTATGATTGCGGTAACGGCCCCGAACGAAGAGACTGCCCGAGCAATAGTTATTGTCATCAAACTACACGAATAGCTCGATGCTGCAAAAAGGGTCAGTTGCTTTAGCCATCCCTCATTTATGCACTCTGATTTATACAAAAAATAAACAACCCCTCGCATATCTGCAATATTTTAAACAACGTCCCAAACAATTATATCATCAAATTAATCATACGAACAAGGAAATGAAAAATCGATGAAACAGAGAAATGTCATTATTGATTATTTAGCTCAAGGAACTCAAGTCCAGAAGTGTTCAGACTCCTGGCACGGCTGCTGCCCGGATGGCAAAACAGCAGCACGCGGCCCCAATAGTGCAGGTTGTCCGAGTTTGTGCAACTGCAACAAGTTAGGCAGTGTGTCTGACACTTGCAATCCAGAAACAGGCCAATGCGAATGCAAACCAGGCGTAGGTGGTCTCAAATGCAATAGATGCATGCCTGGTTACTGGGGTCTGCCTAAAATCAGCGAGGGACATCAGGGATGCATACGTAAGAACTTTCGAAATTTCACGTAGGACTTTAGATTATTCCAAATTAAAAGTGACATTTAACGTTTACTAACGTTATTCGTTAAATTTGAGGTACTAGTGAAAGTGAGGTGTATCGATAACTCAATAAAATTCATTTGATTGCTTCAGCGTGTGGCTGCTCGCTCTTCGGTTCGGTCAGAGAGGACTGCGAGCAGATGACAGGTCGCTGCGTCTGCAAACCGGACATCCAGGGCCAGAAATGTACCATATGCACCGATCACAATAAGATATTAACACCCACCGGTTGCTACGCAGGTATCATTCAAACGAAAACAATGCCACGGCAAAACCAGCCGTGCTATTTTCATGAAATAAAAGAAAACAATTAAATAACCTCATTTTTTTTTAACTTTTTAAACACCAAACTAACTCCTCAGTATATACCTTAATACTTAATAAAATACCCCCTGCAAATCTCGCCCTCGGAACGTCTCCCAATAATTCTCCATTTAATAAATCTTTTCGAAATTCCTGCCATTTCATGATACATGTCGTTTTCAACAAAATTCGACCCAATACTCCGCCATAAAAATATATTTGAATCACACCCATGTGGGATAATTATTTAAAAAATGATTCTATGTATAAATAAAAATGATCTCCATCGATCGGTCTAACGGAATCCTTGTATCTGCTTACAGCCGACACTATACCGCCGATACCGACGTCCTGCAACGAACTGGAATGCTATTCTGGTGGTCAGTGCTCAGAGATCGGCGGTCCGCACTGTGTCTGTCCGTCGTCCTGTCCATCGGACGTACCGTCTGTACCGGTTTGCGGTAGCGATGGACAGACATACGACAACGAGTGCGAGCTAAGGCTGTACGCTTGTCGCCACCAGGCAGACGTGGTCACACAGGCCTTCGGCCACTGCAGAGGTGGGTTTACAGAACGTACGCCGTACAGGCCACCTTATATTCTGCATTACTAAACACGCTAATCGTGGGAACACTTTTAACACGGCCGTGCGGCTGCTGAACAGGACATAATCCTGCGCTTAGAATCGAAGGCTGTACCATAAGTTTCAAACGGTCCTCTAATAATATATATTCGACGAGGATTTTTCAATTGTTCCTGGAACATATTGAAATGATTGTTCGACCATTTTTCGAAGCTTTTCTGTCTACGCCTGTCGGGGTGTAATGAGTGACGAGCAGCGAATACAATGTAAACTACGAGATACTGTCGTAACGATTTCGAGGGTTCTAGAATTTTGTCGTAGCTTAATTAGGAATTTCAAAGAATTATATTTAAAGGGTGTCTGATTTAGGGATGTTAACGGTGCATTTGCCAGTCGCGTAGGAGACGCCGAAATAATTTGTTGGAGCCTAATCTAAAAACTAGGACTAACATCTAACCTGTTCCTTTGTATCCATTACGTGATAATAAACTTATCAAGTTTCTAGTAACATGTATATATATATGTTTATAACCCCCTTACACCCGATGTGCTTCTACGTTACTTTGCTTGCTTTCTTTCTTCCCTAACACTACGTAATTAATTTTGTCAACTTTTATTAATATATTAACCATTGTACGATAAAAAGAAACAGTGAATCAACGAAATAACGAGAAAGAAAGCAAAGTATATCGAGTATATCTCAAACTTCAAGAGTACCATACCGTGAGAAGTACCATTCTATAAATTATGCCAAGATTTTATTTTCTCAACAAGCACCATTTTTTTCTTTTTTCTTTTCTAACCGAGAGAATTGAAACGCGTAAAAGATTGATCCGGGGGAGTACGGGTTCATGGAGTTTCCCTTAACCCAAGAGTACGGTATCTCACTCGTAGGTAAATTCCAGGAAAGTTGGTGACGTTAACTCGCGAAACTAAGCGCCAAAGGTGGATTTAACTAAATCACCGTCGACTTCGAAGCGAAGTCTCGTCTTAAGTGGTCCCAGTGAGATATGCCCGGCCAGAACTTAACATCGGAACCTTAAGAAACCGTAACGAAACGTTTTGCCTCGGCCGTTAAGCACAGTTCTGCCGTCAAAATAAATTAGCCCGCGAGAGAGCTAAAGCCCCACGAAGTTCGAAAGGAACGTTGTACCGACTGCTTTTTGATACCGTTGTCCGCCATAAATTCAACCCCCGAGATTCGGTCGGTGTCGTGTTCGACGAATCGACGCCGGCGATAAATCTATCGGGAAAAGAATTCCCTTTGCATTCCCTTCCAATGAATTCTCGCTAGGTAGCGTAGAACAGGTAACCAGGGAAAGGGATTTGGACCCCAAGTTTGTTCACGGTTCGTATTTTCATTTTGCATTGATTTTAGTTCCCAACGGATTATTCGTTACCACAAACGGTGAAAAGTTTATTCAACTATTGAAACCAATAGTAAGTTCACTTGACTTCTAGTTCGATAACATTAAACGTAGAACGTTGTCAGTGTCCAGAGAAGTTTAATTACTTCGATTAAACCACTTTAGAATAACTTTCTTATCAGCGGATTTACAAATCGATGAAATTCCTCACAAATAATATATAAATATTTTTAAACGTTAACGAGCTTTCTCAATAGTACGAAATATTGCTAAATATCGGTTCGTTGAAGATTTCCACGCGGCTTTAATAAACACGCCAAAAGATGGAACACATTGCCAATAACGAATAACGAATCAGTAGAAGAAAGGAAGCTCAGCTGTCTGTGCCAAACATTCCAGATCCACTGACAAAGTTTGTGCAGCCAAACGTCGGATTCTGTTATAGTCTCCACTCGGTTTCGCAACCCCCCATCCCTTATTTTCGATCGCTCAGCCCCTTGAAAGCATCGCCCAGTCATCTGCGTCGCCGTGGGTCTCCCGATCCCTGGAAGTCAATCTTTTAAAAAGTTCTTCAAACATAAATCAGATTACTTCGAGCACATGAATCATCACCCAGTCTTTTCTGCCCTCCTCGCCACCGTGTCCACCCCTTGTACAGAACACAGACCTTCTCGGCCACGCCTTTTCTCTCGCCTTTTCTCATCCCTTCGTTTCCAACGTGCGCTACGATGCAAGAAAATTCCGCGAGCAATGGAATGTGGTCCCGCATCTGGCCAACATCACTTCCAGCCCCGTAAATATTGTATACAGCAATTTCTTCAACGTTCCAAGCGTGATCCCTGTTCTACGTTGAGGATACTGGGTCCTGATTGAAGGATGAAGATCCTGCTTACGTGGACAGTGCGATGTGGCGTGATGGTTTACCAGCCTGGAGGGTGCGTTTGATGGATTTAGCTTTGGAAAAGAAAGGGCGAGGCGATTAATTGTTCCATTCGAGGGAATGGACGTGGAAGATTGGAATATCGTGATTTTCGGAAATTCTGTAAGCTCAAAGTGCTGTTACGCGCCAATCGATTATCGGCTGGGAAATATTTTCAGAAGGCGTGGTGCAAATATTGCTGCTTTCGTTCACTCTTCTCTGCTTTTACATTATCTGATAATGTCTCTCGAATTGCAACGAAACATTCAAACGAACGATTTATTTATTGTTCATTATCGTTTAAACCGATTTCAGTTGTAAGATGATTAATTGGACAAACAGTTCAATTAAATTCACTGAAACATCTCGAATCCATTGAACTCCGATCCATTGACGTAACTTCCCTTTCGTCTGAAGCGACCATTCGTGAACGATTCCAGCAAGAATAAACGCGAGCAAAGCGTATCCCCAGGAAATAGTTAAGCGACATCCTCCATCTCCTATTTGACTTCTGAACTTCATCGAGATACCACGCTTTTAACAGATAAATACGAAACTAATCCAGCCCCGGTTCTTCGGTGCTCTTTGTAAAATAAACAGGAATCGAATGAAATAATGGAACAGCGAGACGGAAACGGTAACGTCGATGAAGTGGCCCTCTCCAATGAAAAGGCCAATCAACAGAGCGGATCGCGAAAGAAATTCTCTCGGTTCGTAAATGTCGATTCGTATTTACCGTCATATGCTCTTCCCCGACAATCGGCGACTTCTTCAATTGGCCAAATCCATTCCCCGCACCCCCTTTCACTGCCTCAACCCGTTCGAACACAACCCTCCACCCCGATTGCCGGGGTAGAAAATATTTTCAATGGGAACAGAAGCGAGAGAAAAGTTTCGTTGCCGGTTTTGTCTCGCAATCAATAAAAGAGTCGATTATATCGGGAAGAGTCGATTATACACGCGGCAATGACAGGGTTGCTGCACCAGGAAGAGCGCAGACCGGTTCGAGGGAGTGCAGATAGACAAATAATATGTAGCGGGAGAACAATGGAAGAAATAGCGTACAGCGAATGTCGTCGCTGTGAAATAATAGGAAGCGACGTTGCAATTGGAAAGTAATTAAAATCCCATCAAGCCGTCCTTCAATTCTGGTTGCCGTGCTGGCGTTGCAGATTCCGATGGAATTAGCTTTCTCGATTCTCATTATTTAAAGGAATCGCGGTGCATTATCGCCGCTTCGTCCACGATTTCAGTGTTCCCTTTTTTCGTGTTACGTCACTACGCAGGTAGATATGAGATGGTATTCGATTTTCAGTTCGATTGCTGGGAAGTCTGTCGAATCGATTGGTCATGGTAAAGGTGTGGGAAATTAATCGGGTCGTAATTATGCTTTCATAGCAGTAATTAATTTTTTCTTTTCGCAAAGTATTAGGGAACAATTGGTCTAGATTCAAATCAAAGGTGTTATTATTACACGTTACAAGGATTAATTATAATTTATTACCATGCTATGATATTGTTTGATAAATCATTAAATAGGATTCAACTCTCCGTTGATATTCAAACAATAATATTGCAAACAAATGTTTATATCAATTCCCGTGGCATAATTATGTCGTAGAAATAATGAAACAAATAAATATATAAAATAAATAAACCCAGTACTATATCGTTGAAGTATTACAATTTGCTGCTCGTCTGAATCGTGTTTCTTCCTCACACACCGTTTAAATAATCGTGACACCGATTTACGAGCCACATCTGCTCTTCCCTGACGCTTCTAAACGAATGGAGACAGCAATGTAGAGAACTCGTGAAATTTTCAGACGATCCCATGGTGAACACGGACTTCCCCGTTAAAAGGTACACGGAGGTACAATACACCCAGCCAGCGGCTGCCATTTCTCCGTTATCGAAATCTACCAGGCATCTGTTGGTGCCGGAACCGGATCCACGCTATTATTACACTCACAGGGCGCATCAAGAAACCATCACGATCGACAGGGATAATTTAAAGCACGGTAAAAATCGAACCTAATACTATTCTTACGACCTTTCACGTGGAATTGCCAGCAAAGGCATACATATAAAGCGACTATAAAAAAAGCACTTCTATACAATTTTCTGTTCTATTTAAAACTATCTGTGCACTGTTCATTTCAATAGGAACGTACTACACTTCCGCATCAATTAAGAAAATTAATCGGAATGACATAATATTGAAAATACCGATGTTCAAGGAATTAAATACGTGTTTTATAATTAAAATAACTATACCGCTTAATTTTTCTTCACACTGTGCTTATCGCAAGAAACTCGTTTCGTATGTATGTATGTCAGCTTCTATAACCAGCGCTTCATAATTTCGTCGCCGCGATGACATTTTCAAAGTGACGTGATTAATGGCTTAAACTTGAGCTACGTAAATGCAATGTATTATTATGTTCTGCGTTCTGTGTAACGCGTTTGTCGCTTTGGAGACGACAATTCTAAACCGTCTTTGTGTTTCTGTGGTAATAAATGACGTTTGTCCAGACCCAGCTTCTTTTGCGAGACTCGATCAATTCATTAGACACCAATTTACCTGATTACTCTGGCTTCCAGGTGTTGCTGCAGCGTACCGGCCCACTCCAGCTACGATTCGCGTGGTGACTGCGTTGCTAGGCGATCTTTGCGCCGATGATAAGGACTGCACCATTCCAAATAGCGAATGCTCCAATGGAGGCTGTATCTGCTCCGAAGGATACGCGGAAACCAGCGATAGACAGGAATGCTTTGGTAAAAATCGAATATTATCAATTACTATAACTTGAATTTGATAGGGAAACTATTTGCTTTATAAAATATATTAAAATCGGCTGTGACTAAATTATAAAACAAATAGAATACCCAATACTGAATAAATATTTTTCTTTCTCGTACTGAAACGAATATCGTTTTAAAATAGAGAATGAACATGATATTTAAGCACTTCTCATACGAAATGATCATTTAAATATCAATATAAACTACAAAGGAAATTAAGAAATTCCCAACCCTTCACGGATTCTTCACAAAATTAACCATTACACGTGCCATAACAAAATATATATAAAAAAAGTCACACAATGGCACCTGACATCAAAATCTCTTATTTCAATGCTCGTGTTACGCAGTGCCGCGAGAACAAAGTGCCGTACAGGGGTGAAACAAAGAAGGGGAAGGAAGTAGTCAAAACGAAAGAGTTTCCTTCGTCCTAAATGTTCGGCACTTTTTGCTTCCCTTTCAAGAGACGAAGAAATGAATCTAATTGCCCTCTTTACAGCTAATTACGCACCTGTCACGCCTACCGAAGAATTTCGTGCCTGCCTGTCGTATCCGTGTCACGCGACATCAACGTGCATCGACCTACCCAGCGCCACGTTCGTTTGCATTTGTCGCCCGAATTATACCGGCCTGCTATGCGACGAGGAGATCAACAAAAGGGATTACGAGGTACCGTCGTTCGACGGCAAAAGCTACGTCAGAATGAGCAGATTGAAGGCTTACCACAAGTTCAGTATCGAGGTCGAGTTCAAGACGTACGCTGACAATGGGATTATACTTTACAACCAACAGAAGAACGACGGCACTGGGGATTTCCTGTCGTTGGCCATCGTCGACGGGTCTGTACTTGTTATTAATTATTAACACAGTCATAAGAAGTTAACTGTCAAATATTATCTCTTATTTTTTACAAGACACAAAAATACAAACGTGGATTACGTTAAGAATAACATTTGACGTTACATTTCTGTAAAGTTAGATAGGAATGCAAATTTTTAATGATGTTCTTGTGAATTCGATGCTGCGTTAAAAATATTTAATATTTTATATTTCATAGATTTACGTACGTTTTACTTAAAGTTGGATTAAACTGTAATTTATTTAGGACTGAACTTTTTGGTGATATTATTCTGAAGCTTTTCGTTCCGTTGCAGCCACGTGCAATTCCGGTACAATTTAGGGAATGGTCCTGTAATCCTCACTTCATCCGAGAGAGTCACCATGAAAACGTTTCATCGCGTGGCGGCGAAGAGGTATCATAAGGACGGCGTATTAATTTTCAACGACGGGGAGGATGTCGCTGGTCAAAGCCAGGGGATGCTAAAGTCGCTTGACTTGAATCAGGATACCTTTATTGGAAATATGCCTACCAACTCTTCCAAGTAATTATTTTGATATTAGTACTACATCTTTATTACATTATACATTGTTATCTAATAACCGTAAAGTATTCTTTATCCAACTTTACTTATCCTATAATTGAACAGAAATCATTAAAGTAAAATTTGCTCCCTTGTACAGAGTTTATGAAAACATTGGCACCAACCACGGATTCCTCGGTTGCATAAGAAAGCTGAAGATCAATCGAAACTTCGTGGACCTTCACGTAGGCCACGATAAGGACATTCTAGAGATTTATCGCGTGAAAGAGTGTGGCGAAAACGCTTGCGCCAATCTACCTTGCCAGAACGGTGCAACATGTCAACCGATCTTCGAGGAAGATCTATGCAATGGTCGTGAGTGTAGGAGAATTCAAAAGCGTGGAAAAGGCAAGAACAAGGGCGGCATGAATATTGTCAGATGCAAGGGATCGCACTGCACGTCGATCGATCAACGGAGAACCAAGAAAAATACGAAGAAACGTTGCGAAACTCCGAAATGCGACTACGATTACGACGTCGATTACGAGAGCAGTTACGAACATGGGAATTATGCGGTGGAAAAGTATGAAGCACCAGACTACAAATGCATTTGCCCGCCTCAATTCACTGGCAGAAATTGCGAAGAGTCTTTGGACCCTTGCATAGGCGAACCGTGCCAGCATGGCGCTACCTGCGATATACTTCCGCAAGGTGGATACGTTTGCAAGTGCCCGCCAGGTAGAACTGGGCAGCATTGTGAAATTCGTGAGTATAATCATTTTTCGGCCACAATTATCTTCTAACATTAACGAAAATAAGAAATCATTAAGAAAACGCGAACAGAAATTTATTCAAGAAACCTACACTAATGCTTGGAAATGAAAGCAACGCAGAAAATATTCTACATATTTTATTACTGTGCAATTTTAATTTTGTTATCTCTCATTTATTCCTAAAGCTTTACGATATATTATACAATTTAATAATCAGTTTGTATGTGCAGTAATATTCACCAAATATTTTTCATTAAAGTTACTTATCCGTTTATTTATAGTGGATGCAGAATTAACGGAGCTATTGATACCCGAAATGTCTGGCGACGGTTTCTTAGAACTGCCATGCTTAGAAGGTGTAGCGAAAGCGTTCTCCATCGAAGTATGGTTCCTCACTCACGCCAGCGATGGTGTCCTGCTCTACAACGGTCAATTGAACAATGGACGTGGTGATTTTATTAGCCTTAACTTGGTCCAGGGCAAGCTGGAGTTCAGATTCAATCTTGGAAGTGGTATAGCCAATATCACTTCCCCGGACCCAGTTACGCTCGACACATGGCATTGTGTTCGAATTAGCAGGCTGGGTAGAGAGGGTGTTCTTCAATTGGACGATGGAACTGTCGCCAGAGGTCTGTCCGGAAGTCCTTTGACGGAATTAAACCTGGAGATGCCCCTTTACGTTGGTGGCGTTAAGTAAGTTTAAACAAGGATCCAGTATTTATAAACAAAAATATTCGTCTAAACTAAGTATGTAAGGTACACGTTCGTTATCGATTGAAAAAAATGTCACGTTGTTTCTGATGGTCAGAGTATAATAAAATTGCAGCAAGATTGACAGCTGCGTTTGCAATCTTAGCAGAGTAAATTTTAAAGTAATCTTTATTTGATGAAACTATAGACATTGGAGGGAGGTTCATCGACTTGCTGGAGCATGGACTGGATTAGTAGGAGCGGTGCAAAGATTAATGGTTAATGGTAAAACGTACCAAAACCTGGCTGTCAATGTCACACAACATAATACAGAGATCTACGATGGTCTACCGTGTCCAAGCAACGAGAATCCTTGTCACAACGGTGGAGTTTGCCTACCTCTTCTAAACAGTTACTTGTGCAAATGTGCAAATGGCTATAACGGACTTCATTGCGAATTTTGTAAGATTTCCTCTTCCGTATAATATTGTGACCGATAGAAACTTCCTCAAATTAATAGTGTATTATAATATTAATTTTCCTTCATTCAATATTTGCAGTCATGGGCTACGATATATCTACAGAACTGTCCGACAGGCCAGTACGATTCAAGGGGGACAATTTCTTGCAATTCAAACACCGAAACGGAAGAAGGTAAATTATCATATAAACTTACGTTCAACTATAAAAGTTTTCGAAACATTCTTATCGCATACTCCTAAGTCACTGCATCACACCTCTTAAGGTACTATTCCGAATTAGGAGCACCATGTTAGGATGTTCAATAACATTAGTAACGGTAGACTAATTAGATCCATCTTAAGTCAAAGTATCACTAACCTTTTGATTGTGTAACACCGACTAGTACTAACACGACTAATACTACCCTCGGCGAGTACTTTGAGGAGTCCTACTCCGACTACGACTTGGAGGAGGATGTCGACTACGATTACGACAGTTACGATTACACGGAGTAAGTTTCTAGGAAGAATACCTGTGGTGTACTCGTTTGAGGGAGAGATATTCTTCTATTTGTCAATGTATCGCCGTGTCTGCTATCCCTGGTCGTTATGAAAAGAAAAATATATCAATATCGTACCCTTCGAAACCTGACCAGCACTGATCTGAAATTTATTTCGGATATATTTAGATTTTGAACTACTTTAAGAACTACAATTAAAAATCATAATAATGGTAAATAGTTTGGGGGTATTGTATGAAATATTTTTCATCGATTTTGTAGCAATGCTTGCCTGTACGTGTTATGTGTTTGCCCCATTGCACTGTAGATCGATGTTTAATAATGAAAGGTAAGAATAGAGACTGACGGAAATTGTATTTTAGACGGAAGGCTCAGCAGTCGAATAAGTTCGAGCTGAGATTGAGAACGACACATCCGGATGGTCTCATTGCCTGGGTCGGCAGAGGAAAAGTGGAACATCTTATTTTATCGCTGCACGGTGGACAGGTGCTTCTTACGTACAAAAGCAAAAATGAACAGATATCTCTCAGAAGCAATGTTAGTATTTTTACCTATTTTATAATAAACCTATTATACAAATTGTGAATATTTTCCAAGGGAATATTCCCCTTTCTATATATTACGTATACATAATTTTTAAATATAAAGATTAATTTTTAAAACAAAGAAAACTATAGCAACATCAGTATTCATTCTTGAATATGCTTTTTATCATAACTAATATTTTTCATCATTCATATACTTGTTTTTTTACTAAATACGTGATTTCTCAAAAGAAATTTACAAACTATCATTGACCACAGTTTGTACCTTAAAAAAATACATATGTAGAATATATTAATGTCAATACAATCAAAATATTGGTGCGTTTAATCAAGTGTCGCGCACTGTAGTATTTTAATATATCTGAAGATAAACGGATCGATCATTTCCTTATGCGAAAATTATCTTTCAGGAACGAGTGGACGACGGTGTCTTTCATCACATCAGAGCGTCAAGAAGGCGAAGAACGTCGATGATACAGATCGACGACTTCCCTCCAGTGAAGATATCGACGGATACCACCCTCTTGTCTACCAACGGTAGGCTGTTCGTCGGTGGCAAACCAGGTCACCGTGGTATCAAAGGCTGCGTATCCGACTTTATGGTGGATAAGCGACGTATTCAGCTGGCCAGGCGGAAGATCGAATACTGTCACGACAACGATGTATGATAACGAATCCCGGAAACGACGATTGTCAACGTGACGTCGCCTTTGGCCACGCTTGTCGACTGGACAACGCTTGTGTCCTCGACGAGTTAGCATCAGTCTAAAAATGGACGAGGACATACGGGAAGTCTTTGGTGTTGTCCGTTTCGGAGGGAACGTGGACTCGAGGCATGAAGTTTGAACTGTCGTCAGGGAAACAGGATGTTGGAAGGGGTATAGGGGTTGAACTCGTTAAGGTGACACGTAATTCCTGCCAAAGTTGTTGCGAGAGAATTTTGTCGAGAGAGGGAACGTTGTTCGTGAAAATAGAAAAATGAAACGTGGATCTAATAATGTAGCAAGCTAACTCGTATATTTATTTTTCGTTTGACATACTATATATATAGAGAGAAAAATAGAAGCGCGTTTGTCGCTTTTCGTTAACGACGAATGCACATACGAAGGAGAAGAAAGAAGAGATAAGAAGAACGTTAAGTGCTAGGCGTTCTCATCTAAGGACAATAATATATTTTTAAGGTGACGAGATTAAGTATACATACGGAAATATATATACATATATACATACATGTATGTATGAAATTTAACGCGTATACGTATAAACAAGTGAACGAGTGTTGTATTCGTTTTGAAGTTGAATGAAAAGAACAGTGGGGGAGAGGGATGGGGTTTCGCGTGACAGAAACGTGGATACGGGCGTGAAAGGTATGCAAACTCATCGATAATCGTTAGACGTTACACTGTAAGTTAATATATCGAAGCACCTATAAATGTTTTACGATGCCAAGACTGATTTACGAAAACCGGTGATGTCGAGGGAGGGAGAACAGACGGTGTTAAGATAGATAGTTAAAACAGTATAAAAACAGAAAAAAACAAAGCGATAAATCGGTGTTATGTTTGAGTGTTTCGGTAGAGAGATTTAAATGATTGTGCATTATCAGAATATAGAAGAATGTATTTTAAAGGACTTGTTGATTTATGCCAGTAGAAAACAAAAACAATAAGAAATAAAGAAAATTAAGAAAAAGGGGATTAAATGGGAGGAACGAATAAAATACACAACACACACACAAACGTGACATACACTCGCGTACATGGAACAACACGCAACACGTATGAATAAAAATTATACGAAAAAATACGCCGTACAATGTTGTTTCTAGGCAGACAAGGCTTTTTACAAATGCGCAAAGGAATAGATATATATATTATATTAATATGACTATTATATATATATATATATAAATATATATATATATTATACATATAATATTATACAGATTACATTCCATTTATTGGATACCAGTGCGACGAAACATTAACATAGGTACCACGATGAATGTGTATCATGAATGTCCTGTTACATTTCGATCCGATTTCGACTCGAGAATGCATCAAGCCTGCCTCGAAGACACTTCCGTTCGACAATCTGCAACGCACTTGCACGAATAGATTTGCAGTCGACTTATAAAAAACAAAAACCAGCATACATACAAGAGCGACCACAGGTTTCTTCTTCATATACAGGGTTTACGGAAACGAGCGGTCTGTATTCTACGTTCGATTCAAATGTAAATGGACTAGGATTGAGAACGATCGAAGGCGGTTATGCACGAAATAACGAACAAGATGTCGAATCGTTTCCCTCAGACCATAATTCTACCTTCGACTTGAGTTTCATCGAAAGAAACGATTAAACCAAAAGGTGTAATGTATCCCCAATAGATTCGCCATTTCAATTGATCCCTACTGGGATCGACGGGAAATAATTCGATTTCTCTAAACGATAGGAAGGAAAGGAAAAGAAGTAATAACGATCGCTATACGATAATGTACCGCTTGTGTGTAATCGAATGATCGACGAGAAGGAGTGTCAGAATGAAATCTAACGTATGCGTGAAAAAGATAAAAAAAAAAAAGAATAGACACCGCGTTCAGATATACTATTTGTAAATATAATTCACATGTGCTGATCTACGAGTTGATTATCGTTTTATTATCGTGTACTAAAGTTTTGCGTGAACTCGCGCGCCTGCATACATCGGACCTAAAATAATCGCCAGTACGACCTAATTAATCGTAATGGTTCATCGAAACAGCCTTTCTTCGAAGACTTCCTCGTTTTCATTTCCCCACCCGTCGCTCGTGGAAACGAAAGAAAATATTATGTCTGCGTCAATGTGTTCTTCCCCTGCTCGTTAATCCCGTTAATGATCGCGACGCAACGTCGAGGACAGCCTAAGTTAATCGTTAATGGCGACTGCCGATCTGTCGCGGAAGGGGACGCTATCGAATATTATTTTTGTTCAATATACCTCGTCGAATGTTTCCAGCGTTGCTCGACAACGAGGGTCAAAACGAAGAATTTTCATTTTTAAAGAAATGCAAAAACGAACTGATATTGTAGCAAGGCGCCGAAAACGAAGCGAACTTTGTGACTTTTATGGTTGCTTTTCCAGTGCACTCTTTGCTCGTGTAATTTTTTCGAACCTGAGCTTGAAGCATAATACATATCCTTGGGGCGCATGAGTTTTTATATTTATAAAATTCGTGACGGGACTCCGCATCGATCGTTTTTGTAAATACGTTTATCGCTGGCTGGAAATGTACGACGTTATTGAAGGTTCACGTGATTATTAGAAAGAAACGAGCGTCGATCGACCAAACACATTTTGCTGAATTGTTTGAAGGGGAGCGTAAACGTCGATTTTTTAAACCCCGTTGCTACGACGAATCGATGGGTGTTTTTAAGCGTATCTTCTTATTACGTTCCTTTGTTCAGAAAGGTGTACGCTTTTACAATTTTTATAATGGAAACGCTTTTTTCCGAAATAATTGTAACGTCTCAAAGCAATCATGTCTTTTTCATATCTGTCGATCCATTTGTGAACGACGCACGATGCAATTTCCGAAAGAAAAAGAAAATGTTCGTTCTCGAATAATGAAGCCTTAACTATATATGTAAATCGTTCCTCGTTAGTAAGAATTCGAATGATCGCGAGCAATATCTTTACATATCCTCCCATTTGAAATGTGATTCTTTGTATTCTTCCAGTGAATATTGCCGTTTAACATATCGTAACGAATTTGTGGCCAGTAAAAATTGTCTTTTAGTGGACAGTGAGTAATATTTCATTGTAACAAAAACAAATGTTCGCCTGTAAAATGCTTCGATCGTCGACGTTGCTTTCACGAAACTGGTTGTATTTCGTCAAAGAAAGCCAAAAAAACGAACCAGAAAAGACTCATATTCGAAACGCATTATATTTACATTTCTAATAAACGTATTGAAATTCGTATAAGTGAAGAGGAACATAGGGTTCAGTTCTATTATTATAAGTACATTAACAATTTTAAATTTCTAATCGTATATCTTGAAAAATACTCTTAGAAGTATAACTTGATTAATTTTATTACATTTACGTAGTCCGTTCGCGTCGCCGCTCTAAATTTTGAATTCGCCGCACTTTAATTCACAGTAGACCATCTGTGAAACAACAATGTGTCCAATATTTCAATAAGCATGTTGTCGTAAAACTGCGATGTGCATTGTGTAATCGGCGGAACGGTACGAAATACATTAAATAAAAGTATCATCTCGTTCGTTTGCGAAGTCATTCAACGAGAACAATTTTACGACGTTCAGACAGGAGAGCGCATTTAAAGAGAGAAATGAGGAGAAATTATAATCGACGTCTGAAAATTACTGCCAACCTAAATAGAGATCGCTTGATCGATGTTTTCCCCTTTAAAGCTTCCTTTCACCACCTAAAAAATGTCGTCCTGACAAACCACGGAATTTTTCGAAACACTAGGAATCGATGATTTAAATAAGATCGATGCAAGAGGAAACGAATTTTCAAGACTTCTGTTGTACGTACATAAACCGTTCAACGTCGTTCTTTTCTTCAGATAAAGGGTACCCATCGCGACAGGGCGATCGTCTGAATTAGTTTTTTTTACTTTGATACCGTCTTTACTGCGACCATTCGCCGTTCGCTGACCTAAAGTATTTGTGAGCTACACTGTATAACAAAAGTACGCATTGTAAAGTGACTGTATATACAAATATAAATTATGCGATTATCTTGAGCGGCTCTTTCTTTATTCTTTCAAAACTCCTTTTCTTCCCTTCAATTAACATGTTCATTTCACATTCTTACAGCTAACTATCTTTAAAATATTTATAGTAATAATTTATCGCGAGACCTCGTTAACCGAAGACAGACAGTGCTATTAGTTTGATAGGAAATGGTTTGAAATAATTGTAACCTGTTAAATATTAAAGGCAATTCGAATTATTGCAACGAACATTGTTTTACTTTAATATCGATAAAATGACCGTAGTAATACTTTTAGCATTAAAATTATCTAAATTGTTTTCAAAACAATAACGTGTAAGGATAAAGACTTGGAATGTGACTTTTAATTTTATAAAATAATTTTATAAAACTGTTTCAATGTAAGGTTCATTAAGAGCATATTAGTTATTTCTTAATTAAAACACTTTTGTTTCGCGAATCATACTCACTTCATGTTTTATCACATAAGTCGATCAAACACGAACGAATTATTCATGATCGTATAACTTCATGTCCCTGTTTGAAAATACAGGAAGTATTCAAAGAATCACTCTATTGCGCAAGAAATTTTCATACCACTTTTTTTATCTGTATATATAAATATATGGTACATATATATATAAATAGAGTAAATATAAGAAATATTTTGTTTTTTGAAGCAATTGTTTATTTAAGTAGTCTCAGAAATAGTACGGTTTCCTTATTAGATTCTTTTTATACTTCTGGATGGTGTGCACGTTGTGAAATTCAAATGGCGGAATTTTAATAAGAAATTCAAAATTCTATTACTTCGTCTGCAGCTAAAACCCAAATCTTGACTACCAGTGATGGCGTATTTACATGGTAGCGCTAACATAATTAGAAATGCCAGGAAAACTTTAACAGGTCCGAAATTCCTACTCGACAAGAACATAGTCCTCGTCACGGTTAACTATCGATTAGGAATCCTTGGATTCCGCAGCGCGGGAGATGCTGCAGCTCCCTGGAATTTTGGTTTAAAAGAGCAAACCACGGCTTTTCAATGGATACAAGAAAATATTCGTAGCAAATCGCGTAACTATCTTTGGTGAATGTTCTGGCGACGAAAGTGGTCAATTGCTCGCCCTTTCGGGCATGTACCTCGAAATCGAAAACATTTTACAAACGATTTCACCGCGAAGGAAATATTCTGAGGAACGATTGAAGTTCTTGTTTGAAAATATGCCACCATATTCTTTAAAAAATTAAAAACTCTAGCAAATAATCGTTTACTTATCAATGTTAATGAGAATGATAAGATCCACTGATTTCCCCAAAACACTTTTTGAGTACATAATATTCTTAATATTGTTAATATAATATTCTTGTCCATTAATGCAGGTAGTATTTAAAATATTTATTTACTATTAATCCAGAAATTGTTAGAATTGTCGCGTTTAGGGGGACAATCAATTTTATGATAACAAATGTAACAATACAAAATTCTTCAATAAATTATAACAAAAAATCAGAATGTATTTCTTTTATACTGACATTTAGCTCGAGACACCCAAAATTTATAGAAGTCCAGGTCATCTCCAGGACGGGTTAAATATATTTACTAGGTCGCATTACACACTTTGCTGTTTATTGTACAGCTATGTGCATAAATTTCTTAATATGTGATAGGCAATGTTGATGTGGTTTTCTGAAACCAAGATATTTCACAAGTTCCATATAAGCTGGCACTTTCAATATACCTAACACTATCGTTGTTATCATACAACTTCTTTTCGATGGCATCCAGTTTCGTCTTGACAGTTGGCCCATTATTTATTCGAGGCAGAGCATCGGTGTCGACATTTTTTTTCACGTTCGTCAACATTTTGCTGGTAATATGTCGCCTTGCCATACTTTTTAAACGTGAATCGGACTGGCAAACTTTTATCCACTGTCGCGAGACTTGCGCAGCACGTAAAAGCGATTCAGAGTCGAGCTTTCGTAGTATCAGTTGTGACATCTCTAGGGGAAGCTTGGAAATAAAGTCGAG
The DNA here is from genome assembly GCA_907165295.1 of Nomada fabriciana. Taxonomy (NCBI): domain Eukaryota; kingdom Metazoa; phylum Arthropoda; class Insecta; order Hymenoptera; family Apidae; genus Nomada; species Nomada fabriciana. Next base: position 8,078,821 of record OU015693.1, on the reverse strand, counting down.
CTTCACTGTTGAGGGACGAATGGTACGTAACAACGATTGAAAGACTTTCATACTGTCAGTCGTAAGGGATGATTTAGGATTACGATGAACCGTGATTTGGTATGTTCACTCCGACGTACTATATAGCGCTACTGTTTTTACTTCGACGGTATGCGTACATTCTTGGGCTATGGGTCTTTTACTCAGCTGATAATGAACGCATTTGCCTTCACAGATACGCATTATCGCACCGAAGTGGTATTTACGTTGTAGAATAAATTATTTCGTTTCGATTCAGAATGATGCACAAATGTTATACGATTGTCTATATCATATATTGCGTAGAATTTTTATTCTGCATTCGGAGGAAGAATCTATCCAATAAAAATAATTTCGAATAAAGTAAACAGCTCAAAAATATCAACGCATCAATTATAAAAATTCCTCTAATTTCACAATTATACAATTTTCAAATCGGTATTCGTTAGCCCTCGCCTTTTTTATCAGCATTGATATTAATTTTCTACTTCGGGGATATCATTTAGAAATATAATTGGAAGAGCAAAATTGACCACACTGTTATTTTAAATTGACCCAGGGCAAAGTAGCGCAGATTACATCCATCTATATTGTTATCGACATTCGCAAGACGAATACGCTGTGAAAAAGTCGACGAATCAATCTATCTCCTTGCGAAATATCAAGATTTAGGAAGTGGCGATTTGAAAGGGGAACTCGGTCATTTTCACGGGACTTGTCATTAATTGGAATCGTTTGTCGCGATTTGGCCCGTTAACCGATAGCCCCGCAACCGTGACAGCGTTTTCGACAGTCGTTCGTTCTGCTTCGAGAGGACCTCGATTTTTTCGCGATTCGAGTTCAGTTGCTGCGTCATATCCGCCACAGGATCATCCTCAGGTTTTATAATGTTCCCATCCTGAATTCCTTTAATGGAAGCATTATCATTGACGTTCCTAGCCCTCTTGTTCTCTTTCTTATCCGTGCTCAGCAAACGTAGAGACGCGATTTCTTTTTGCAGTTGCTCGATCTTTTCAATGTGCTCGGCTTTTATCTACAAAGTATGTTCAGTAAGGAAAAGTTCGTATTATATCGTATTGAAAATAACAATTTGTAATATAATTTAATACGATGTATCTGTGATTCAATTTTTGTGGCGTACATTATGCTAGATGTGTTCAATTAGCATTCCATCTGATAATTCCGATTCGTTAAATGATTCATCAAACACTCTTATTGTTAGAGGAGGGTAAGGTAACTTTGTGAACAGAGGATCGACAAAAGGAGTTAGAGCTAGAACTGATTGTGGAGGTTTGTCAAAACAGAAATAAACTTTCCGGTTTCCGCAGCCACAGAGTAAATAAGGAAGTTTCTATGGATACACGTTATGCTGTGTTGGAATTGCAGCTGGCATTGTCCTAAACCAGTTTAATTTATTCATAGCTCTTATCGTCGTTTTTCCTATTATTAACGAATTTATGGTTGTCAATTTTACAAGGACATCAATAATTGCAACATGAGTTAGGTGAGTATTGAATTCATTTTCAACTTTCGAATAATTATAATAATTAGTGTTCTACGACGCACTTAAGGCACAGTGTCACATTGTAAAGGAAATAGTTAAAGCAAATCACAGTTGTCTATATGAATCATTAATGAATGTTGGATTGAAAATTGAACCATTGATGTATTTTTTCAAACATTGACCTAAAAGAACGTTTTGTACGGTTAGTCTGGGTACATAAATGTAATTTGTCCAATTATTGAATGATTAATATGAATAAGTGAAACTTGAACTTAAACGAACATACAAGTAAATTAAATTGTATAAAGTATCAGAAACTTAAATAGACCATCGAGTCTGATACATTGCTTAAACCAGATCCCTTTACTTTACTCCCTTTGAAGTTGAAGTAACTGAAACATATTCTAAGAAATAGAATTTCGAATTCATTTTTATCCCTATAGAAATAAGTTCGCCCCGACAGGAAAGTTGACATGTAAAGGGTTTTCGGTCAAAGCATTTATCCAATAAGCTTACATCTTTTTCCTACAAATTTCACCAAAGATATATTTCTTGAATGGGGAATAATTTCATTACAATTTTCCGAATGATAATACAATTTTGTCAATAATTTAGAAACCATTGTCTAAAAATAAAATGCAACATAGGTACTACAAATACGCATTCCCTTGTATTATCAAAATAATAAGTTATCTAAGCAACTCTAACGATATAATTTCTGTAATGTATCCATTAACAAGTACAGAAATATTAATGATAATCCATGGAACTAACCATACCATCTGATCCCCTTCAATCCCATTCAAACGGCGATACTTTACGTATCTTCCCGACAACTTGTATCATCTATCGTACTTCGATACACTCACAACAGGATGAGAAATCGTAATCGAATGCATCGTGCATAGGTGCAACGCGGACTTACCGAATCGTTCTCCTTCCTTGATTCGTCGAGAAGTGTTCGGGAACGCTGTTCTGTCTCGAGATACGCATCACGGGTGTCGAGGATTTCCTTTCGAAGTCCGATCACGGTCTTCTCCAGCTCCAATTTGCTCTCGGCCAGCGTTACTGCTTGACTTTGCAAAATGTTATTTTCGCCAGCTGCAATGAACGTTCGAAAATAAGACTATTTCCACCGTAGCGTTCGTATCAGTTCTTTCCCGTTTTCGTATGATGCCACGTGTCAAATTTTCCGGGAAAATCTTGCGCCACGAATAAGGTGAGGAACGAACCCCTGTACTTCCAATACAGTGTATTTCTCTCACTGTATCGTACTTACCTAGCACCGACATCTGTCTACGCGTATCCTCCAAGGTTTCCTTCAACGCCTCGTCGTCTTGTTTAAGAACATCGTACCTTCGTTTCACCTGTTCGAGCTCCTCCTTCACTGTAAATCGGTATTACTTTGAATGGAATCTTCCGTTGAATCGAATATTAATATTCTGCCTGGAACTGATCGGCGGCAGTAATTTGCTAACAGCTGGGACGGAAAGTTTGATGTGGAAAGTTATTTTGCTTGCACATGGCCATTCTTTGGCGAAGGGTAATATACTGTTTATGAATTCTTGAAATTGAGCAACTGGTGCCACCTTAAGATTGCAGTTAGAATTATGAATAAAGCAGTTCGCCGAGTTCAACGCTAAATCACAAACAAGTTGGCAAAGCAATGAAATTTTTCGCAGTAAACGGCGCGCAGTTTTATTATCTGCATTCGAAGAGTATGAAGTTGTATGTAGTTAAAGCAATTCCGTCTCCCAACTCATTTCCGTTCAATACAACGTCCGATAAAATATGTCAAACTAGCCAAAAGAATTTTTTTTTATTCTATAGTGTTTTCTAACGCCCACTACAATAATTTCTAACAACTTATTTCTTCTTCGATATTTTATTCCGATTCCTCAATATTACTTACTTTATCCCCACCTATTATATTATAATTATACTATAATTACTATACAATATTTTAATGATACGTCCCCACTTGCATCCCTTCATTATTTCACTTGAATAACTGCAGAATCACAACAATAATCCCCCTTCCCTTCCATTTACTACCTGGTGCCAAGCCGTGCGTTCATAAATCGTTCCCCATCGATTACCAAACGCAGTGGCGCGACGGAAAAATGTCTCAATCGAATTTCCCGCGGGTTTTTTCGACGGTGATCACTCCCAGACGGTGCATTCCGAACGGAGTCAATGCAATGCACCGATATGCTCCCCTATTCGAAACTACAATGCCTGGCAGACAGCACAGCGACGGAGTCCCTGTGCTATTTAAAATTTAATCGATACAGTGATTTCAGGATCACCGCATTCGGCCCCCGCTCGAAAGGTATCGCGGATGAAGATTATAAAAAGAAACGCACAGAGAAGAAAAGCTTCGACGTCGTGGAAACGACGACAGCTGATAAAAAGGAATACCTAGCTAGGAAACCTGCCATTTTCTAGTAGCTTCTTCAGCTCGTATTCTTCAGACTGCAATGCGGCCGCCCGTTTTTCTTGCATCCTCAAATTCGCTTGCAGCTCTGGAATAGTCTGTTCGTGATCTCGAATAGCGGCCTGCGCTCTCTGATTGCCCTCCGTCGCCATCCCCAAAGCAGTTTCGACGTCCGTCTCTATACCCACGGCCAACTTCGTCATCACGGACCATTGAGTTCTCTCGTAAATATCGCTCCTGCATTCATCCCTGGAACAATGGTGATCAGGGTGAAGAAACAGGGGAAACGCGTAGGCTTATCTAAGGCCTGCGTTTTAGGCATTGATAACGCGAAAGGGTGCTCAAGATCTGTGTTGTGTTTGGGAAATGGCGTTGTATATTGAATGTATATTGTTTATCGATACAGTGGAATCTTTTGTGTTCTTTGTTTTTTATATATACATAGATGCTAGGAAAATGGTGTTTCATCTGGAATTTCAAATGTTAACAATGATTTTTTTTCCTGCTGATATTCAGTGCACTGGTTAGTCCGTTTAGTCCTTTGTCTTATGAATAATTCTAACAATGAACATTATTCATGATGAATTATACTATTACCAGATATAGAGAGAAATTTTAATATTTGTTGTTTCTGAAAATAAAATTCCAAACACACCGTGTTATTGCCTTATTTGGAATTTAAGCTGCAAAGATACTTTTGGTGCACGCACCTTCTAGTTGCAGCGACGGAAATTAATTTGTTCTCGACGAAGATCCGTTGGATTGAATTTATTATCTGAAGAATAACCGACCCAGCCAACTCGCAGCTCTCGCAATAATTCACGCTGCTGCCTGCTTGAGAGCTCTGCGATACTTTTCCAACGAAACCCTCATGCGCCTCACTCTTGTTACTCTTCACCTGTTGACGAGCTGCTATTTTTCGGGAACTTCCTCCGGTCGAATAGTAAGGAAATTTTTACGATCTACTGCCGTACGCGCGATTTGAGATACGAGTGCACTCTCCCTTTCTCTTTATTACATTCTCTACCCTCTTTACTACTTTCACGCTCCACTTTCATTGTTCAAATACCTTTTTCATGATACGTAAAGTTTTATCATCTTTTGGTCAGATTGGACTGTTCGTTTTTACGTAAAAATTAAATTGGAATAATTTTATAAGCAAATCATAATACCAAACTCAATCACCATTTAGTTACATTTAATTTATTGCACGTTTTAAATAAATGAAAGTCACGTAATAATAACAATAATAACTCGTGGAAAAATCTATAATAGAAGAAAATGAGGGAAGGAGGAGGGGGTTGAAATATCGAATGCTTTATTCGACATTTAGTGGATCTATTTGTCAAGGGGACATGGTCCTTGCATTTACAGATGAGGAACTTATTTTATTTTATACTGCAATTAATTATACGGTTCGCAGGTAGCTCAAAGTAACACGAGACTCAAGTAGTTAGAATCACTTAGTTTTACATAAATACACGTCGTGCAACACGTGGTAGTGGCTTTTGCGATTCGATATTTCTCGAAATTAATTAAACAGAATATTTTGAAGCACTCTTGAACCGCGAACGACACACGTTCCCCGAACGTTGAACCCGCAGACTGTTTCAAAGTAAATTTCTTAGGAAGGAATAGTTCGAGACTTAATTTCCCAAGCGCCGCCGAAGCGCTCTGTAATTAGTCTAACTTTGTCCTACAGCAGTGTCAACTTCCCTATATAAAAGTAAGTCTACTAAAGTGGATTTAGAGTTCTTTTAATCTTTTCATTAATAGTTTTCCCTGTGTCTTAAGTAGTTTCGAATCTGCCCTCGATTATAAGAATCCATCTTCACGCACCCCTGCCTGTTAGTTCTTTTATCATATGGAATTCTTTTTTACATAGAAATTGCTTCGCCAGTAATGGAACGTTTAACTACTTTTTAATATTCAATGGAACGTAGTATTTGAATAAATAAATCACATGGAATAATACAAAATTCGTGGGAAGGTATTTGTACGGTGTACTAGTTTTTATAAATAATTACTTGACTAACCATGTAACGAGAAATTGAATCAGGTATTGTCCTCAGTCGATCCCAAATTAATCGCAATAGGCTTGCCAGCGAAATCTGGTTCGAACGACTCACGCAGGTAACTTCCTTAAAGAAATCATCGACGAATGGGTACTTGTCCATGAATTCCACAAGCAGACGAAGGACGAATTGAATTCTGCAACGTAACCTTCCTTTACTTCTACAATTGCGGCCTCACAATACCATCTATTATATTCCAACAAAATAAATCGTCTTCAAAATAAGAGCGAGGACATAATTAAAGCGAGGACGGCAATCGTTCAATCGTCGTGGTATCATCCTCGTCTTGAAACCTCAATCAAAATTCCATAAACGTTTCCCGCTTGCCACCCTTTAATTCCCAAGACCCTTTGGCCGTCCGGTAAAATAGAGGAGCCGAATTCTTCGACCGAGCAGCTCTGTCCACAAAAGTGTATTCGGCATGCCCACTTCGCCTTCACCTCAAAGCAGCCATGGGCATTAAAACGCGAGCAATGAGTTGTTCAATAGGAAACAGCCTCGCGGTGCAACCAAGTGCACCGAACGTTCCGTTGCGTTTTCGTCCGAAAAGCAGTTCGTTCCCTTTGACGATACTACGGTCACGAAACATTTGCATGCCTAACTGAGCCGCGCGAACAGCGTTCGAAGCACGACGACGCCGCTTTTCCTTTTGTCGTGTTCTCACCTCGACGACGGCGAAGACAAAAAAGGGAAACGGTATTTCACGTACCGTATCGTCGACGAATTTATGTAAATATAAGACGGCGCGATCGAAAAGCGAAGAAAACCGGGGGAAGGTAAAAACGGGGTTGAAGTACCTGTCGTAAGCCAGCTCCAAGAGAAGAATATAGAATTCCCCGGCGGTCCCGTTGTGCTGCTTCACAATTTCCATGGCATTTATGTCCCTCGCGATCTTCGTCGGGAATTTCCATGACAGATGCTCGATGTCGCCGAGCCAAGAATATATCTCGTTCGAGACGTATACACACTCCCTGATATCCGCAATAATTGACGTTACCAAGAACTTGTTCAGTTTTGGCATGATTCGGTAATGCCTGACAGCCAAGGTTAAGATCGTATATCATCCTGAACGCTGTTCAAAGTCACGAGATCGTGACCATCTCGATCGGCATCTCGTTGAATTAAGAATAATCGATCGTTTCGTTCCACGCTGCTTCGTTGTCAACGACATTGCAGTTATTACCCTTGTTGGTTAATAATGGATTTCCATGGAAGGATTTTAGGAATCCTGTAATACCTTTTCTAATTCTACGAAAGGAAACGTTTATAAGGATTATGTTATTTCGAAGCATTCCACCAACAGTAAAGATTTTTTAGTCGGTGCGAACACATTAATTATACTTCGATTAGAAAATAAATTTCACCCTTTTTGCTTATCTAAAATGTTGCGTAATTAGAATATTAGATTCGTTCGATAGTTATTTGTCTACAGTAGTATTTGTTCACATGTAAGTATAATTTAAAGAACGGCATAAAACAACACGTGAACTAAAACATGGCCAATGAAATATTGTACACGGTATGCAAGTTCGGTGATTTCGTTCTATAGATTCGTAGCTGTGCGATACGCCAGGGAATATTCGTGCAAACATTGGCTATAGATTGTCCCTGTTCCGCACGTCCGTCATTTCGAATATATTAACTTCCAAAATTGCCTTTGTTATTACGCTTTTTCCTCGCGTGTTATTCTTACGGGTACATATGTACGTGAACTTTCGTTATTTTTATTTTATTCCATCGAAAGTTATTTCCTGATCAGAGATACGATGCGCTGTTTCACAGTTTTGATTGAAATTATAGTAGACATTGTTATCAATGCTCCTTGTATTGTTTCGCGTGATGGAAATTTTTACTTCTTACTGGAAAAAATGGTTTAGGATAAAACAGTCGCAAATAAGGTTCTTATAATAGTTAAAGCTAACTATACTTTATAGATGCATACCTATAATGTCTATTATAGCCCGTACAGCAGTTTGTCGAATAGAAATAAATCCAGTTTCGTTCCCCGTAATTTATTCGTCGGAAGAACACAGAATTCAATACGTTCCTTCCTTTTGCATTATCGAAATTGTGAAATCGGTCGACATCCGTAACTTGGTTCGAAAACGTGTAAGTATAATTATTCCTCAGAGGTGGAGCTGTGCCAGGCCATTTAACCTGGAAAACTTTCTAGGTGAATAATCTGCAGAGTTCTTGAAGCCGTTTCTGTTCTTTGATGAAGTCACGGGTACGTTAATCTATCGTCGATTTTCAAGATATAATCTCTATTGGCGCGTGGAAATTGCGAGTAGTGTCGACTTACATCGGCACCGATCTTCGTACAAGTATTAGATAGCCAGCAGATCAGTATGCCGAACGAATTAGATAGTTTCTGCTTTACAAAACTTTGATTGAGTTCGCGAAAGTTTAAATCCCTAACGATCCCGATTTGTAGAGCACGATTTTATTCACGGAAAGTAGGTGTACTCATGTAACAAGTATTTACGAATTCGTGAACAAAGAATATATTTCTTCTTTTGCATTTTTTAACTTCTCGTGTGAATTGATGTTTAATTAATAGAATTTCCAGTATAAAAAGTTGCGCTCAACATGATAACTGTGTGAAGGAAAAATTGAAGAAATATTTGTAGAAGCATAGTATCGCGATAATTGTACAAAGTATGTCTCTGGATGAATTCGTCTGAACACGAATATGTCACGAAAACGTGATTGTCAATAATAAGCGCTGACACCACGAGCAACGCGTTACACCACACCTGTACAATCCGTCATTCCACGGTTAGCTGGCCACGACTGTCGCGAATTTATCACCGGCAGCCACGTCCGTCGTTCACGCGGGGAACTTGGAAACGAGTAGTTTACAAAGTTCGCGAAACCATTCGCGACTGTCAGTCGTAGCAAGGCGGTGTAGGTCTTTGTACTGTCGCGAACCTATACCGAAATCAGTGGAGCATTATTGGTCCTATTTGACGTCGTTGCTTACGGTAAAACAGGAAGTCCTACGTGTCGCTGCACACGGACCTAATTACAATAAGCACTTTCCCCCAGACGTCATGCTCGAAGTGGTATAGGTTCAGTCCACTGCAGTGACACAAAGCTTATCTTAAGCCACGCTGCCTTCCCCAAGTTGCAAATTGACAAACTCTAGGTACCGATTGGCCCTGACAAGCTATGATATTAAACGCCATGAAATTATTCGGTGTCTGATAGTAGCCGGCAATTACATGAAATTAAATAGAAGAAAGAGTACCCATCAGTTTGGATAGAATTAAGTGAAATACGGCTTTTGAAATCGGGGTCAATTATTTGTCTACAATGTTTGTAGAACTTCTCTAGTAAGAAAGCTTGTAAGACTACGCTACGCGAATCTATTCAATCCACCGTTTTTTTGCGGCGAATGCTATCGATTCGGTATTTCGTTAACTCTGCGAAGCGTCTACGGTATGATTCGAATGCTTCAGGCATCGTAGGCTTCCAGTGAATAATCCAAAACTGATTGCCCTACAGTGTGATTCATTACTCCGAAGATATGGCAGCTATTCCAACAAAACACATCTCGAAGAACAAACGGATCATGCGAATTCCTTTTAACCATTCCATTCTGGAGGACACTGTGCAAGAACTCTGGAACTCTCGACTGCATACATATACAACACTTTGGCCACGGTGCTACTCCGACGAATATGGAGTTAAACTTCGGAGATCGGTATCAACGAACGATGCCTGGCACTGCCTAAAGTACATTAGCGGAAAACCGCGGGGAGATGCACGAGTGCGCGTGGAATATTGGGCATCGAGTGAATTATGCAACGTTCGGAAACGGGGGATGCGAGTAACGCCGGTTCATAATGGAACCTCGGCCAATATAATTTACTGGTATTTAGGTTCTCCTATCCTATAATACGTTTGCTCGTAAGTTAATCATGATTTCCGTTGTAGCGTCTCATTACACTGAACCCGGTGTCCGCGAGGGCTGCTATCGAAAGCTTTGATGATGGATCCTTGTGACTAATTACAGGCTTTGGAAAATTCGAGGCTAGACAGAGTTTAACAGGCGGTTGTTTCATTTCCTGAAATTCCAATTGTTTCCCGCGGAACACGTGCTATTGAACCGTGCTGTGAGCGATTTCAGTTTGAACACGTGGATCGATATGGTGACGCAGGCATTGGAATAGTAATATTTATTAGTGACGGAATGAACTAATTATTCTGAATTGTCGGTCTTCGCGGTGGATTGATGAAATAGTTAATGATCAATTATTCGAGTTTACTTCCTACCTGCTGAGTCTGACTTCTATTAATTCTAAAGGAGTAGGCAGAGAAATAAACCAAACAGTGCACGTTTCTGTAATATCTTTTTTATGAAACAATAATATACAGATATCTATAGTAAATTCCATCTGTAATAATTCGTGTTCACATTATTTACAGAAATATATTCATATACGTATATTTATTTCATAATATATATATAGATCGGTGAGCTCGGTTTCCTATTTTGCAGTTTTGGTCTCACGGATAATCGCGCGTTTACAATCGCCTCGCAACGCCAAAACATTGAAAAACTCTTAATTTCGTTCAATTTTTCACCTGGCTTACCAAGCCAGGATCGCAAGGCGTCGTCAATCGCGCGTCCCTCGAAATTTACACACGCACACGTACACCCACACACGCGCACCAAGGTAAGCACGACATACAATAGAAAATTTCGAGAAACGTGATCAACATCTAAAGCCAGTTTCTCTGCATTTTCCGATTTTCTTTTTTAACATCAAAGATCGTGTACAAGTGTCGTTTCCGTTTTCATTACTTTATTGACGAAGGCTGCGTGTAATGCACGCACTCGTCGAAAGGAAGGTAGCAGGTGAACGAGCCGGAAACGAGACCGCCATTCCTTATCTTGTAAGGGCATACAATTGTTGGAAACACGAAACGACACTTCGTCGTCGAGCACCTTGCTCCGCCTTAATTGATAAACTTGGTTTTCTAATCATACGGAATCCGAGTGAACTTTAGGGCCTCCTTGTGTTGGTAAACACGCTGTTCGACTCTCTAATAGTGATCTCGTCGTGCTTATTTTATCAAGAGCTTTGGACGTTATTGTCGCCTGTGATCGCCTCTCGATTAGAATTGCTGGATAACTGGGTGAGGCGATGTTTAGAAAAGTTGTGGCCTTCTGTTTCCAGTATCTTCGCAATATTTTGTGAATAGACAATTTACATGTATGTATAATATTTGGATGCTGGAAACGAGATTAATGGTAAATGAAAGTGAAGCAAGGTAAAAGAACATTCGATATCTCTGTTATTAGAGATCTGATTAAATTAGAAATCGCTTGACAATGAGTACGATTGCAATGTGAGCTACACTGATCTTAAAGTATTCGCATCTAAATAATTATATTCTGCGTCGTTTACGAGTTTACGATAATACAAATACACGTTCGTGTCTATTGTTTTTTTCTTTCTTTTCTATTTTCCTTTAAATTGATTTCATGTAAGACCCTGTCAATCTACGAGTCCGAGAATCTCGCAGTTTCGTTGTGTATTTTTATTAACCGTTGTACAAACAATAACCGGTATTCCTCAGAAAATATACGCACGTGCGACGAAACGAATATTTTCCTCAATGGTATTTCACAATGGGACAATGAAATTATAATAATACGACCATCGAGTTCACCATCTATGAGCAATTATATCCTGTTCAAGTTTCACAAATGAACGAGTTATCATCACTGCACACCTCTCTATTATAACCCCGTTTCTGTTTCAATCTTGATAGATATCAATGGGGGTATCACATATTTAATTACCGCTAATTACGTTCTCCGGTTTCGCTTGATGCAATGCTCTCAGTGCAAATATGGTCGAAAATCAACGCGGTCAAATAATCAATACGTCATCGGTAGTAACGAAGAGGCGCATTTAACTTCGACCACCTCTGCCACCGCCCACATGTGAAAGATCGATGCGGTATATTGTCCGTCCGCGAGACACAGGAAGTTAATTAACCTCTCCCTTTGGAGTGTCGTTGTGATATCGTTCTTTCCAAACGACGCCAATCAAGAAACAATATATGCCGTTCACTTCTCGTTACAAACACACTCAATCGCATCACCCCATCGATATTCGAAACCCAATTAATTATGCGCTCGTCACCGTCATTGATCTATTATTTTCTTTCGAAACGAAAATGAAAACCCCTGCTATATAGAATAAACCAATTCGAGTTAAACCTCCTATATGTATGCATAATCTACGAAGTATAGTAAACTAGTCGACGAGGCGAAAATTCTGGTTGAAAAATTTCATTAAATGAGAGAATGGGGGAGAAGGATTGAGAGCCCAAAGTTCACAGGTGACTCGAGGTCGTTTAGTTCTATCTCGTACGCTCCAATTCAATCACGGGCTAGGCGGGCACCATTTCACCACCTCGAAATCTTTCGGCGAGAGAAGTCGCTCAAGTTTCTCCTATTGCATGCAATTTACCGGTCCGGATTAATCTCTGCGTTAGGATAGAAAAATCGATACTTCGCCGATATCCGACGAGTGGGTATCGCTCGGATCGTAGAAACACGTTTTCTCCTGTTGTCGACAAGATACACGATCGCGTGTCACGGAAACAGGGAAGTTCTCCGGTGGAGTCGTTGATCTTTGGTTTAATCAATATCTCAGAGACTTTGTAGAACATTTTATGCCTGTTGAATCTCGTCCAAATATTTTATTTCTCTGTTCTTTCTTATTGTTCGCACAAGAAATTGATCATTTTTTCATTTTAAAACAGCAGCGATCTTCAATTATTGCACTTGCCCCTAACCCTTGTAAAATCCTTACCATTTCTGTTTTCAATTTAAACTCGAATAAAATAGAGAAATCAATCGCAAATCTATCGACGAGTCATTTATTCAAATGATAAATACATACTGCGTGATTAATTAAAACAGAAAAATGAAACGCAGTTATCTAGGCTAATAAAACAAATCGATGGTAATAATTTGAACAGCACGACGGTCATCGTGGGGACGATTCACGTCTATCACAAAAATTATGTACAGCATATTTACGGCACCTACTTCAGCAACCACCCATGGTACACGTTCACTACGTATTTTTATTACGCTTGAAGGGAAAAACGTTTCCTATCGTATCGATGACCAGCTCGTGAGAAGGTACGGTCATAAAACGAGTCGTAACAAAGAAACAGGGCTATCCTTGCGTACTATCAGCGTTATCCATGCGTCTTGCCCCTGAACGATCGCGACAGAAACGCATGGTTATTCGTTGTCTTTCCAAACAGCGTGCGATGCTTCAATTCATGCAGAAAAAATGCTTTTACAGCGTGCACCGGGTACAAAGATCCGGGAACAAATTGCATGGTTCCGAAGGTTTTTTTATTGATCTAAAAATATTGGTTCGACAGAATTGCTTGTCGCGAATGACAATAAGTGAGTGGAATATATTACAATACTTTCCTTTTAAATGGAACATTTTTTTGAAGGTTCGTTGTGGAATATTTTTATAATTTTTTGATATTTTAACCCTTTCTGCTGTGGCATCCTTAAATTGAAAAAAAACATAAATATGTGGTTGGTATAAGAAGGAATGCAATACGTCGATGGAACACAAGGAATTTCTATGCCCTAAGATAGTTGAAAGCGTTATCTTCTTTTCGAATAACGAGCAGTAGAGACGTTCGAGAAGGAATGGTAGCTCTAAGTTGGCTGCTTCCTCGCAATTCCCTCGATACCCCAAGGAAACAGACGAGTTTCATCAGTGTATTTCAGTCCAGTCGATTACAGAGCTCGTAGCTATTACTGATAAAGATCAGGGCATGCTTAAAGCGCTTCGAAAACGATCATTTAGTATTTTTTATTCAAACGCTTCCGAACTATACTGCAGAAACGGGGAATAATGTTAGTATTTGTTAACATACACTGAAAATTGACTTATTGTTTTCAAGCTATTGTTTGACTAATTTGCTTAACTGCTTGCCCATTGTTGAAGTTGGCTAAGCGTTGTTGGAACTGTGCAGCGAACATGCAGCTTGATGATTAGTGCAATTCCGTGATTGCGAAGAAAAGTTTGTTTCGTGCACTCTGCTTCTTCTGAATATTTGCTTTTGTATGTTTCATACTGTAATATTTTCTGAATATTGTGTTATGTTTAATATTCTAGATCTTTTTGATCATGGGAAACACAGAATTCTCCCTTTCAAGACTGAACGTTAGATTTGTTTTAATCGTAAAATTAAATAATCTCGTCTCTCAGTTATCAGAAGAAAATGTATAAAAATGTATAATTGAAAGAACTTACAAACCAAATGTTCGTTTCCTTTTTGCTCCACCATGATTACGGCACAAAAGAAAGAAGAAAAATGTACGGAGATCTACGCGGAAGATCAAAGCACAAGCTTACTTCTTTCCATGAAAAATCCAGCATTATCTTCTTATTGTCCGTGTTTACATTTTCTGGCTACATACGTCTACGTGGTTCGTGCAGAATTCTCTTCAATGAAGCAAAGAAAAAAAACCGCGCGTTCATTTACATTTGTTAAAGAAGATTACAAGCATAAAATTTTCGTAACGAAACACTGTAAGTGTAAATGTAGGGCAGCATGATATACATATATCAGGAACAGGTAGATGGAAACTAGTTTCTTTCCCTTTGCATCTTCAATTGCAAATAAGAAGCACAATATCACAAATATATATATATTTCCTACAATGAAACGACGGAAGACAATTATAATAAATTGAATAAAACTATCGAACTAAAAATTACTTTTTATGTTTGTAACGAAACTCTTTAATTATCATAAAACTAGAAGACGAGTAGAAAATATATTAGCTATAACCTGCCAATGACTACTATGGGCTTTTATTGTAAACAGAGAAACACAGAAGCAAGGATTTTCACCCCAACACAAAAAAGAAGAGCGGATGAAGAAGTTTATCTCCGTTGAAAGTTCAGTAGCAAACTGAAATGGTCGTTTTTCAAACTTCTCCGTTCAGCTTTACGAATCCTTTTTTTTTTTCTTAAAAGCTCCATGTTAACTTCACGAAATCTCTCTCGAAATTTCACACCTCAGTTTGTTTTGTCTTGAGTGTCTGAGCGTCGTTTTAATCATTGCCGTTGTCTTGAAACAAATAGCTGAACATTAATTGTTGAACTTCAGACAAATTATATTCTGCTTTCCGATAAATACGTAACAACCTGAGACCAGGTTGATTATATAATTTTTAATATGGGATTTTTATATAGTCGATTAGAAAGAAACATTAAACACTTTCTTGTAATATCATTTTATGAAATAACTGCATGTGACACATTTTCCTAAAGCTCTCACAGTAATAGTATGGACAACCCTTCATCATAATAACAATAATATTCGTTTCTGTTTAACAATCAGCACTTTACTTCGATATGTTAATAGGATGCATTCTATTGGCGAATAATTCATTTGTAGGAAGGTGCACCACCCACTATCTCATCTTGCTTTCAGTTTCCTGTCTATATAATGCAGGCTAGGAATGTTCATTCGAGTTTCTACTGCTACTCCACTGTTGCTAATTGAAAATGCATTGGTACCGAACCTTGGTCTTACTTATACAACGCAACTCACCAAACACATCGTTACTACAATTTCGGTACAACCGAAATACACTTGCACAAAGCAGAAGCTAAAAATAGAATATCTGAAAATATCGACGGTATTTCAGATCATTAATTTCGAATAGAATAGTTACAGATTTAAATTGAATATTTGATATTTTTTAATCAACGGGTGAAAAAGAAATTATTTTACAAAAATGATTCCTGCACTAATGAAATACGCTGTGATTTATTCCAATTTATAACTAAAGAGTAGTATAAATTGATATCCCCATGCAAATAGAATAGTCGAGTATTTCGACTCAATAACAAATCGGTATGCAAATGGACACGAAAAGTGTGTAAAAGGAAATGAGAATGTCAAAGTAGAAAAGCTGTTTGCATGCATTCCAAGTCCCCATTGTGTTCGAGTTTAACTTCATCCTTAAAAGGTACATCGAGCTTATGATATCGAGAGGAACCACAAAGAACAAAACATCATTTGTATTCCCTTTATTGCATTTCTTTGCCTCGATGCGTCACAGTACTTTATCGTTGCACGAGAAATTCTTTTTACAACGAATTAAGTGAAACCCGGTTTTACCTCCATGAAATTTCTCACCTTTTGCGACGCCGTGAAAACGAGTTCCGCTTGTTTTAATATTTTCTTTCTTCTTGACGAATTCCTGAAGAAATTCCATTTTTCTTCCAGGACAATAATTCTCGTATCAATTTTAATACAGAAAATTCGAGAAAAATGAAATAGCAGAAATTAAAGTTACATTCTCAAATAAACGGGTATCTCGGGATCAGTATCGATTGGAAATGAAACGTTTCGGTGTGTATGCACAATGCACAAAAATAGCAATGGCTCAGCAACTCCATTCATAGCGAAATTGACAAAGTTAGGGTCGTGTTTGAAAAAATCAGCGTTTCTAAATAAACATACCGTAATGCCCGAGGAATGTTCATTTCAGTGAAGGTAGTAATCCAGGATCAAAGTGAATCTGATTTTATCGAGTAAATGGTCGATTCCGGTCGTTTGTGTCGCCTCTGATCGATCGCAAAGCGTTTTCCTCCTTAATCCTTCTCGTTTTCTGCACTTTTATCGCGAACACGGCCAATCTAATCACTGCCCTGATCGATGCGCGACTCAAAAAATATCGGCGTGTTTCCTTGGAATTCCAGACGCCGATAGATCGCTATTAAATTCGATATCACAGAGCGAATTATCATAAATCTGAATGAAAAGCAGCCTGAGTGGAAGTTCCAGTGAACATTGGTTATTTTTGAATCCCGTAATTTCCGTTCGAATGCTAATGAAAGGGCTCGATATAACAGTTCCGATATTATCCGTTCACAATTCTGTCGCAGCGTGATTCGAATGTTGAAATTACTGTCGCGGACATTTTCCTCAAATATCAAATATTTTCGACAAAGCAACGAATATAGAAGAATATTAATAAATAATCTCGAAACGTCGCCGATAAAATACTTATCGTACAAATTTACATTAATTTGCCCTTTCATTCCGATTTCGTACGACGTGCCTTACCCGATTAAAATAATTCACAGCGTCACCGGTGCCTATAAAAACGTAACATGTACGAAACATAATTATATACTTTTTTTCGTTAACACGTTCGCGTGACACTTTCCATTACAAAATTCATTCACTTAAGATAAGAGGGTATAAAGAAATAAATCGAATATTTCCCACATTTAGTCTCCGACAGCACGAGCAACTCCGTTCGATCGACACACTTTTGTACAACGCCGTTTAGAAGATATTTCTCATATTTCATTTAACCCCGACGCAACTTACTCGCGCGATACGCAATTTGAAAGCCACGTCCAAGACCGAATAGAGAAAATAACTCGAAGTAACGTAGTTCTTCTAACAATCACATCACACCTCTGGAATTCTATTCGACGAATCGCAGTGAACTTCCCTGACACTTTGTTTCGACGAACGCTTAAATGTCTGCATCGACACGCTCGACACCCCTTTAATCGAACCTGAGCGGAGGCGAGTCGAGTCCGTCGTGAAACGCTTCGCGGCTCTCGTCCCCGAAGTATCCTCGTCACGTAGCACTTGTAAACCCCATTTAGATTCTGAGAAAGCTTTGAAAGTCGGCAAAGTTCACCGAGCAGCCTTGGGATAGTCATTATCGTCGCAAATTGTCCCCAGAGCTGCTTCGAATCTCCGAACCCCCCGCATGCCACTAAATTCTTTGCGAAATTGGGCAAGAACCGTCATTAAGTCCTCGTCGGGGCCAGCAGAACCGCGAGAGATACGAAGAACCACCGTGACGTCGCTCGACGGAGCCTGAAAACCTTTTTCGACAACAACGTGCCCCTCGACAAATTGCCACTTCGCGTTCAATCGACTCCCCTACAAGATCGTTTCATATTCCAGCGACAGGCGTCGCGACGCGACGGTTCACCGCGATCTCCGAATTGATCGCTCACGTTTCAGAACGTCCTCAGGATGGCGTAGCATGCGTCGACATCCATTGACTCTTGACGCTGATTAACCGAGACTCCCTTCGATCCACGTGTACGATATACAGGGGACTGCTCCCTCGAAGGAGCACTGTACCGTTTAGGATTACTTCGGCTCCCTTTCGAGGCGACGTAACACCGCTACGACATAAGAGGCAGCCCCTCGGCGTACATTAGCCATCCGTTTAACCTGCGCCCTGGATTTTCTGAACAGCTTCCGAGATGAGAATAGGCGGTCCCCTTTGATCGTCGGCAAACGTATCGCAGCCGAGTCGATAAATTATTCGGTATATCCTTCTCGCCAGTGACGGAAACTCGCGTACGACTTCTAGATCTAGAATGATCGACGATGTATCGAGTTCCCTCTTCATTTTGCACACGCTTTCCTTCATATTCATTTCGTGATCGTACAGAAGAAGCTAACGAAACCATCTCTCGATTCAACGCTCCCGATGTCAGAGTTTATTGATCCCAAAATTCGGACCTAAGTCGCACGATCATTAGAATCACCTGTTGTCCCGTATTGGCAGATTAGCCGAAAGCTTCTTCAGGCTGGCTCAGATCGAACGTAGCAGGGAACCATTCACCGGAAGAGGCTCTAACGGGCATTAACTCGTTCCCTCGAGCGAGCACGGCAGGATGGCGAGGATAAGGGGCAGCAGAACACTGGTCAACGAACGGGAGCCGGTCGTTTCGACAGACGCGCCGGATTTCGTGGGTGGATTTCTGGCCTGGTCATTCATCACGTCGCTGGATATCGCGGCGCTGTTCGGCTCCGCCGAGGGACAGCTTATCGGGACGCTCATTGTGTCATTGCTGGACGTGGAATCTCGGGAGCAGCGACTCGCGTGGTGACCCAGACAGGAGGCGTACGAAATGGCGTGAGGTATATAGCTCTGGTCGATGCTACCAGAGAACAAGACATTCGCCAGAGGACCGACGGCGAACACCGGCACGTCCTCGCCGCCGTGTGTCGCCCATGCACGGGGCACCCCAGCAGTCTGCAAAGACAAAAAGGATATTTCAGCGCTGTTTCGATTGATCGAATTTGTATGGAAACTGGAGCTTTAACGCTCTACGCACTGGCGCGACTTTCGAGTCGCACAATCGACAGTTATGTTTCAGTCTTATCAGAATTGTGTTTAATATTTTGATACAAGTAGGGTAGACAATAGGGTAGAAAAATAAGAATTAGTTGAAATTTGTTATGTTATCATGGAAAAAATCGTTTAGGTTGTGCATACATACACTGCTTACGCCTTTCCTATGCACCTCTTTTGCTTGTATTTCTATGGTTTTATATTGCCGTTTTAGTGTTGACACGCGTTTGAAGTTTGCCTTACACGCGGACGAACGTAATAATTTTGATCCAGATCGACAACCCATAGCTTACAATTTCATACTTTTTCATTCTTTGTCCATAATAGGGGAATTTTTTACTCTGTTTTTATTTTTTATCATAAATGTTGGTGTTGAATGGGTACGTGTCACGAATTTATAATAAAACGTTGCGCTTATAAATTTTAACTATTTTTTTTACCATCAAATAAAGAATGATCCGATTCGCCTAATTATCTCGTAGATGGACCATTCTAATGCGATCGAGGTTTCTGTCGTTGTATATGTACTTCTATACAACGAATCGCCTCTTGCGAATTCAGAGTCGCAAGTTTTTGTTTTCCAATTGTCCATTTATCCTCGAATTTTACAAGCACCGGAAGCAGCAACTCTCTACTCTCGTCCAACTCTCATTCCTTATTCTCGAAGCGAATCCCCTCGTAATCCGCGTCGAAAGGATAATCGTGGAACAGCGGCGATAAATCACGCCATAAATTTCCAACCGGTACCGCGATTTCCCGGCATAAACGAAATTCCAGCCGGGGGCCTCGTTACCGAGACCAAGGGATGCAAGCCTGCAATTTCGACCTTGTAATTATGATACACGACCAGCTGATATTGTGTCACAACGATGGAAAACCGCCAACGCGACGCTTTATCCGCTCGTGGCGACACTTCGTTCGTTTTTTTGTCTCCTCTGATCCCTCTGTTTCTGCCTTATTTAAATCCGTCGCGAGAAAAAAGAAGTGAGGGGCAAAAGAGGATTGTTACACGAAGATGCTTTTATGACGCGTTTGAAACGCGACGAAACCCCTTTGGCGTGTTCAACCGCCGCGATCGAATGACAGGTTACATAACTAGAAATCTTTGCGTCTAGGAAACGGGCAATTCTGTTAGCGAGTATTTTTATCGGACGTATGCGGGAAACTTTCAACGCTTTCAAACGCCCGGAAGCGTTGTAGCACGTCGAATCGAAGTAGACACGCGAGAAACTCCTGTCCATGACGGACGAACGATTTCCTCGATTTTCTATCGGAATCCGCAGGCGATCGGAGAACGCTAATTTATCCAATTACTGTTTTATTTGGTGCATTGTTGTTGGCAGTGTGCACGTTAATTCAAATTAAAGTTAATTAATTCTTCAATACATACACAGCTGCTATTTTGTTCTTTTAATGATATACGTGGAAATTTTGTGCTCGCGCCAGATGTTCCACGTAGCCGAATATTTTCTATATTTCCTACGAGAATGAGTACGTGCATAGATGCATACTAAATGTTTGACAGAGAACGAAAGAATACTTCCTCTCGAAGAATAAACCCTTTCCAAGTATCAGTAAGGGACACGTCCCTGTCTCGCAGGGACAGCACGCTTTAAAAATGAACACGTCCCCTCGGGCAACGAGATTCGTTTTCGGCTGAATTATAAAGAGCTACCTGTTACGGAGCATAAGCGACGAAGCGGATCAGAAGAAAAGGGTAAGAGGCCTACGTAAACCGTGGAATCGTAGGGAAAGGGGGTGGTAACCCCAGGAGAGAACTAGAATTCTTACGATCGTCCCGCAATGGTGGCCGAAATCTATACGACGTTGCTACAATGGCCCGAGGAATTATTGTCCACCAGAGAGAGAAGTTGAAATATCGCTGTCGTCATCCATCATCCAGCTACTCGAATCGAATCGCGAAATACTCTGCCGTAAAGAATCGTCGAGCTTCTTCGATATATGGAAACGATATTCCATGTGAAATAAATACACTTATCGTCACGAGCAGCAGACGTTCGATACAGATAGTCGATAGAACCGCAAAGCTTAAACGACATTTCATTTATTTACGAAGAATTTCAACGGCTATTGCAACCTTTCTTGCAGCAGTGAATTAAATATAAGGAACAAATAGAAGGAAAAATAGCAGCGGTCTGGATGATGGAATGAAAACGAGAGAAAAGAAAATAGCGATTTATACATTTACAGGGGAGAAAGAAAAAACTAACAATAAGTCAAGTAATAGGGCCATAATATTGGAAACATAGTTCTGACGAGTGAAATAATTAAAGTGATTGACGCAACTGTACAATGGTTTTCGAGGCGAGTTGGAGTAAAAGTTGCCACGAGTTGATTATTTTATTTCTCTTTCCGGCGATTGAGAAGGAATAAAATTGGTTATCTTGTTTTATGTGGAACAGTCGTAAAGGGATGAAGATGGTCGTAAGGAAATGGTCGGTAGAAAATGATTGATCTATAAGCGATGATTTCTTTCTTCCGTGTTCGAATGACTTAAGGGGATCGTAAATCATAATTTTATTTGTACGACAGTGTTTCAGTATTATCTGCAGTGTAGCGATGGGAGCGTGGGTTGAAATGATGGTAGTTGGTTTTTATTAGTACGTGGATTAAGATGGAAGATACGAAGTTGAAAGGGGGGTGGGGGCGAATATGAGAAAAGGAACAGGGTTTCTGAATCGCTGACCTACATGTTAATTCTTTCATTCCGTTGCCGTGGGTTTTGATTAAATGACGAAGGAAAAATGGGGGATTTTCTTTCATTCGTCTTTTGGAATAATAAAATCTTCTTCTAAGATAATCATCTACATTGAATAATATATAACCCTAGCCAAATGACACATTCTGCTCGAGTAAAATAATTCACCAAGCTTGTCTAATATTTAAAATAATCGTAATTAGATAGCATTGCTAATATCAGGAAGAACAGTAAAGATAAATCGAAAGCCAAGGGAAGTTACAAATTAAAAAATTTCAAGGGAATTCACGTCTGAATAACATAAATTAATAAATCAGCTACCAGAGATAATTTTATTATTTTCTTGTCATTAAATACTATAATTCTTTTAATCGTCAATTAACACGTACTGGTCATTTAAAAATAATGTATCGTAATCAAAACTATTACAATCGTTTAATAAAACAATTTTCCAATCGGTTTACATGGAGGACACGGACGTCATAGAAGCTTCAGGGTCGAACCATAAAAATTGATTTCCCATCTGGACGCAAGACAAGAAAGCTTGCAGAACGTGTTACAAATTCCGATACGAGGAGTCAACGATTATTGCTTGTCATAGTCGTGTTCATTTTGCGATTTCAGTGCACGAAAACACGATATTTGCCGATAGTAAACCGGTCGTACAGTGAAACGAATAGCACGGGAACGCCGTATTCATCTCAAAATATTCAAACATGTGTGAGCGAACGTTTCGATTACAAAATTGAAAAGAATGAAATATCGTAGCGATAAAGCAATTATACTAACGCATTTGTCATCAACGTTTGTTCCAATACATTTCTTTCGTCCAAAGCGTTTGACAAGGAATTAATGGATTATATCATCGAGGGAAAAGTCACTTTAATGAACTCCAAACTTTTATTGTTCTATTCGTTCTGCCTTTTTCCACTGGTTCTCAATTTTTTTCCCCCCTACTCTTTTGCATAAGTTTCATGAAAACGTGCTTTATTTTTACGAAACTGGGTTACCATTTATTTTATCGAAGCTCAACCACGTTTTTTCTTTCTTTTTGTTGCATCTACCAACGACTGGCAAAGGGGGCCACGAGAATTTCGCGTCGAGCAGCAAACGTTCCCAGATTAATTAACGCATAACTACGCGGTTTCACGTGTAATTTCTTTTCACGCTCGATCAATCGACGCCCAAAGGAAACATCGCCATAAGGGGTTGGAGGATGGTTCTCAACGAGAAAAATTCAGCTGGCCGAGGGCAAACGTTAACGAGTGCCACGAAGAACGGATCAATGCTACCTGTTCGCACAATCGCAATGTTTCCATTTTTCTTCTCCTTCTCCTACACATGGCAGGGAGCTCGAATGACGCGTCTGAGAAATGGAACGAACAGTCGATGAGAAAATTCCTTAGAAATCCGTTTATTATTGCGAAGCGAAAGAAACTGGAATACCGTCGGAAATGCTTATATACACGGAACGGAGCTGAGTAATTATTTTCAAATGGAATTTACCGTGATGAATAATCACCGATAATACTTCAACGTTATGTAAAAAAAATATGCAATGCGCGGAGACTTAATTACACCGTAGCTGCTCTGTTTTAAACGACCTCTCAATTTTCATCGAGGCGTAAAGTAAAGCGAGTATATTACATTGTCACCGTCTCTAACTTATCTTCACTTCGTCTGTAATTAACGTTCTCCACGAAACTAACCGTTTCCCCTCGCATTCTTCCGACCCCTCCCAAATTTAATATTACTTTCTCCTACAGAAGAAGGGAGCTGTACGCGTCGAATCACATTTCAAGCGAATCTCGATAAAGCAATCACTGACTTAAGATTTTACTTCGAGTTGTCGGGTCGAAAGACCAATCGAACATCGTGACCCTAAAATTTCGATACTGCAACGGGAATAAGAGAATAAAAGGGAGGGGGAGAAGTGTCTCGATAGAGGGCAGGATATATGAAGTTTCAAAGAGTTCCATCGAATATTTCGCGAACGAACCCATTGACAAAGCGTGATGGATCTTTAAACGTGCCCCCGATATTTCCCCCTCGATCATTTTCCGATCCAATAAACAGCGCCGCGATATATATTCCCGTGCGAGAAAATGTCCCAGCTATTTTTCTTTTTACCTGAATGGAATCCTTGCCAGCCTCTCGTAAAATATTCCTCGGCTGCGTGTACCCGGGCCCGTTGCTGTACAATAACGTTGTGTAAGGTTGTCCATCAACATCCGACACCTTGCTGTCGGAACCTGTAGCAAAGAAATAAATGGCACGCGATCAGCTCATCAATCAGACACGAATATTACACCAAGCGTTGTGCATCGAACTACAACGATTAAAAGAAATTCACCTGCTGGGTATCATTGAGTCGTTATACCTAGAAAAGTGTGTACAGAAACGGTAACAGGAATCTCAGCTTTTTCATCGATATAAAGAACTCGATTCTTTGAATGATTATGCTCTAAATATTGGAACCATCTTCCACTGTCGGTTCATGAAATGTAATTCTCGCAGAATTATTCAAGAGGTACTTTAAATATCCTTTTCTTTATAAAAGAGGAGTTCATCTGACTAATTCTATTAATAGATACACTTAAAATACCGGGCCCGTCCGAACCGCAGAAGTAACCAAGGGAGGCAAACCCAGAAAGAACAATTGAGAAATAAAAGGCTGCTTGGTTTAACAAACTGAACGAAATTGTTCTCCGCGCAGCCCGACGCTGTTTGAAGCTTAATTCGCAATGCTGAAACATTCCGGACGAGCTCGGCATCGAATCCTCTTAAACAACCGGTCGATCCTCGCAACAAACACTTTTAATCATTTCACGTGAACCACGATGAAAAGAATTCCGACGTGGATTCCGCGGGTGCGATCACGTATCGAAGTTAACCTGTTTAAACTGCGATCTTCGTGAAAATCAGCCAGTCATCGGGACACATTAATTGCTAAAGAGGACCGGGCCTGTCGTTTCATGAATAGATGGTTGTTCAGCTGCGGGCAAAAGGTGAGTGGTAAAGGGCAAGGAGCGGGTGGAAAGAAGACGTAGAGCGCAAAAGAACCGGAAGAATGGACTCCAGGACATGGCCGCCGGTTGGATATGTTTTATTCAAAAGCGTCTCTTCTCTCTCATTTTGCTATTTGCGGAGGAGCCTTAAAAAAAGAGGGGAAAAAAATGTACCGCAACCATCGTTTCACGCTGTCTGTCGTTTGACTGTGTATAATTTCACCGTTTATTTTCCGCGCGAACGTAGCCTCGGCATTAAATGCCGTTGCTGTCCCCCTTTAAAGATCTTGGAAACTGCCCTCCACTTAAGCTTGATCTGCATGCACGCCACGTATTTTGGAAATAGAAGGGCGAGTTCTCTTGGCTAATGGTAGTGGAGGAAGGGAGTAATATAAAAACGCAATTCCGGGGTAGGTTATTGTTTGCCAGTGCATTGCTGCATTTTCGAAATTGCAGCATTTCAGTAAATTTCGGCAAGTAGTTTTTTGTTCTCAGGCGTTGTATAAATACAACTAGTTTAGCTGTTTGTATTCTGTCTCATTGTGGTCTGCAGTTTTTCAGCTTTGCGTTTTTTTGTTATAATTCCTTGGCTCTTATCCGATGTATGTCCATTCTCCTCAATTTCGTACATATCATTGTCTGCTTGGGTTTTATAGCGATGTCATGGCTGCATTTTTGTTTCGTACAATTATTATAAACCTTTCGGTCGTTTAAGATTAAGTCATAATTTACGATATCAGTAATAAATACTGTTATTGTTATTATTATTACAGTAAATAGATGATCTTGCAGCCATAGATTAGAATAGTTCTCCAGAATTGAAATACGACTAAATGCTTTTGCTATTACTCTACGTAATTCGCAATGAAAAACAATGCATCGAGAATTTCAAAGCGTAATTGTTCGTTTAAAAAGGAGACCGGCATTGTGGTAGGTAACACACGTCATCGTGCGTCTATTTTAGCTTGCGGTAATCTTTATTAATCATTCCCTTAAACAATAGTCTTCGAGGTCAATTATTCGAATGCGGTCACGGGATAAAACAGAGAACGTACGCTCTGACGCAGTCTATTCGGGGATTCTTCTTTATTCCCCGACTAAATGGGCTGTGGTTAGTTTAAACTGCTCGTTATTTAATTATCTGCAATTAGTCCGTTTACCTGTGCGATATAGAGATGGCCTATTCAGTCGAAGTCAAATTGGATTTTAAACGCTAGAGAATTCTTCTTCGAACTTTATCTACATATCTATATACTACATATATATACATATGTATATACGTACTTTTCTCTACCGCGTGCAATAGTTCATTCGTTGAATATTGAAATAGCATTACTTTGCAGTCTGCGCCATAAATGTGATACATTGAAAATTCATGATACGTTAATATGCCGTTGTATTGTTGTATCACATGTTCCACCAACGTGGAATTTTGTAATTAATTATTTCTCAATTTGTCCATCGCTTTAACGCAAGATAATGCTTAGAAAATGTTAAAAACAGTAAATGAAACAGATATTTCGAATTCAATTATATTGTCCTATGAATTTTGTTCAACCTCGAACGTCGCGTTATCAGCTTAAATATAGAATTCAAACAGACGACGAACAATGGCGTAATAAAGTTTAATGTATCACTTCAGTGGCTCTCGCAATTTAATTCCATCAATCTCGGCACGTGTTTAGTGTACCACTTAAAAATTCTTGAGTACAGCCGAAAAGCTCATAGCTCGTAATCCAACGCGAATAACTACCTGCTTCGTTTCTCTTTCATCGAGCAAATTAAACGGCAGTATTCGTCGTCGGAGTTAAGAGCACCTGCACCATTCTCGATGGCACCTCAACGCGAGAGTGCACGGAAGTATCTTCCATAACGTCGACGTCTTGTAAATTGAAGAGACTGTTCTGGATGATTGGACTCGTCTCTTCCTCCTTCTCTTTCGACACCGACGCTTTACAGGCAGAAACACATTTTTCCCGAGAATGCAGTTAAAGTTGGAGGTTTTGATTTTCTGCCCCTTGTACCGAAATTAATTAAATCAATCGCCACTTCATGATTGCGGCTGTTCAATTGCAGAACGTAACTCCTAATAGCTATAGCGCCTACGTCCGACTGCAATTGTAATCAAATTATTTCAGTTCTTTAATATTTTCTCGTTTAAGATATCTAAATCAATTATAAAAAAAGATTTTAGAGATTCTACTTAAATCCTGCTCGCATTTGGAGCAAGAAAAAAACATCCAGATTAAGAGCACCTTAGTTAATTAAAACTTTCAATTTACAATTCCATTTCTTTTTTGCTATTACGAACGTTCCGCTTCACGAATATTCAAGAAAATTGAAGATACACCATTTAAAGAAAACAAGGGAAAAATAGTTTTACGATACGGACGACATATTCGAATGTTTCAATCTTCTGCCCCCATCAATTTTGTACTTGCTCCGGCTTAAAATATTTCGCAACCCCAGCCATGGAGTATCGGCGCACCTTTACAACCCCTGCAAGAGTAGCTGTCAAATCACGTTGCTGCGAGCCGTATAAGCGGTCGGAAATTAATAACTAAAGAGCCTTAGAAGGTGTCGATACAGCGTATACTCTTGTCGAGCATGCTTTTTCCGCATTAAAGAAACGTCCAGCGGTGTTTCCGTTACACGCTCGAGCACCGTTGTATAACGTGCCCCATGCCGCACCGTGGCCTACGCCGTAATGCTTTATGTAATATAGTTGAGCCGATTATGCGGCGGCATACTGCCATTAAATATTAATTACCGCGTTGAAACATCGTGCATTACGGGCGGATGGCGGAAGGGCGGGGAGGGTACTCGTACAGATGGCAATTCGAGAAGCTGAACATACAGACACACACGTGCACTGTGCACAGAGGAATACAGTGGGTGGTTTAAAGCGAAATGCAGGTCGATAATAGAGGCGCAGTTGTTTCTATTCAACAAAGGAACTGCTTCTGCTCCTTGTATTGTGGGATCTGAGAATTCAAGGAAGACGTGTGTGAGAGGCTTGTATGGATCGCTTGAACGAAGAGTGTTAGTTGAAATGTCGAGTGTGGATCGAGAAGATGTTTATATCTAGGGAAGAGTGAGCGATTTCGGGGAATGCACGTGAAGACTTGAGTGCATGGTGGTCCGAGGTCAAATGGTGACACGTGGCAAGGGTGTGTGTGTCGGTGTGTGCCCTAATGAGTGAGAGCGAATGAAAGATAGAATGAAAGGAAGGATAGGGATGAACGAATATATTGAGTGGACGTTGCGTGCGCGAGGCAGAAAGATAGAAGGATCGAGAAGAGAAAGGAAGTAAGATCGGGAGAGAGCGGAAGTGGATTTGAGAGAAAGACTTTGTCGTATAAGTGATTTACAGACGTGTAAGAACATATTCTTTAAGTTAACAATAAATATAATTAGCTGTTTGTCAGTTTTCCTCATTTGACCCTGTTCTGATCCAGTCGCTTGCAATCCCAATCTTACAATTGGGGGCTCGTCCGGGATTGTTCGAGCAAGGCGGTCAGACAGGGAAGTGTTGTTTCGTGTCGTGAGATATTTTGAGGAGTCGTAGGTGTCGTATTGTTGTCGTGACGTTTGTGCCGTTTGTGACGTTTGTGCCGTTTTTGACGATTTTGGCGATTTTGACGTTTGTGACGCCTGAGTAGCATTTGACAATATAATGAGTACGATGACGAAGTCAGCTGACGAGTTTACGGTGGTGCAATTAAAAGATATGTTGCAAGCACGGGGGCTAAAGACGAGTGGCTCGAAGCACGAGCTTATTAACCGGTTGATGACGGCGGACCCGTCGGGTGAATGGATGACAATGACGAACTTGGGGGAGAATATTAACGACGTTGGTGACGGTCTCGCGAGTGAGAGTTTGAACGTGGCAGGACCTGCGGGGTCTGCGAACAAGTCCGCTTTCAGTAATCAGGACGTCGAGCAGATACTCAAGGAGAAGGAATGGGCCGTGCGTGAAGCTGAGTGGCTGCGACGGGAACTAGAAATGACGCGTGAAATTCAGCGGTTGAACATGGTTTGTGCACCCACACCTTCAGCTACGCCAACGCCGATGAACCAGTCGACGAGTGCAACGCCGAAGCTGCATTCATCAATTCTTTCTCTGCTCGGGTATTTTGAAGGAAGAGGAGCGACGTTTGAGACGTGGAGGAAGCAGGTTTCGATCGTGAAGAGCGCGCATCAGCTAGACGAAGCTGCGACGAAAATGTTGGTGGTGTCGCGAT
This sequence comes from Nomada fabriciana, assembly GCA_907165295.1. Lineage (NCBI taxonomy): Eukaryota > Metazoa > Arthropoda > Insecta > Hymenoptera > Apidae > Nomada > Nomada fabriciana. The sequence continues at coordinate 8,049,618 of OU015693.1, read as the reverse complement.
TGAAAGGTAACGCCTTGGAGTGGTTTCATTCGCGGTCCGATTATCTCGAGATGCCGGTGGACAGTTTGATCGACGAGTTGGGGAACGCATTTTATGATAGGCCGACCATAGTAGAGGCGCGACGGGCTTTTGAGGCGAGAGTGTGGAAAAAAGAGGAATCCTTCGCGGAATACGCGCACGAAAAGACAATATTGGCGAATCGTATCTCGGTTGGCGAGCAGGAGTTGGTCGAGTATTTGGTCGACGGGATAACCGACTTCCAGTTGCAGAGGAATGCGCGTCTTCAAAAATTCGATTCGAAAGCGGCGTTGCTCGATCGGTTTCGTGACATTTCTTTGCGCGAGGGGTTATTTCGGGTTTCAAGACCCGGTGCGAGTGCGGACGACGCGAAATGGCGAGCGGGAGGTGGTAATGTTCGGCGAGGAGACGGCGAGGCCCAGCACCAGAGAGGCGAGGGGTTCCGACGGCGCAGCGAGGGGTTCCTGCAAGGCGCCGAGGGGTACCGACGAGGCGGCGAGGGATTCCGGCGGGGTGGCGACGGATTCCACCGAGGCGGCGAAGGGTTTCTGCGACCTGAAGTGGGGCAGAACCAGAGGCGTTGTTTTAGTTGCGGAGGCCGTAATCACGAGAGCCGCGATTGTCCGGTGAGGAGTCGGGGCACCAGGTGCTACGAGTGCCACGAGTACGGGCATATGTCCCCGCAGTGCCCAAAGAAGAGGGATGCGGTAAAAGAGACTCTTACAGTTGTACAAACATCGCGTAAAAAGTATGTTAAGAACGTATTAATTAAGGGTCGTGAAATGACTGCTCTAATAGACACGGGCAGCGATATATGTTTAATGCGTGTAGACGAGTATTTCAGATTAGGAGCACCTCCGTTGCGTGACAATGATGTCCGTTTTCGTGGAGTGGGTCCGGGCACGAACAGAACGTTTGGCGAATTTTCAACAGAAATAGCAGTAGACGGGGATTGTTATACAATAAATGTGCAGGTGGTGTCAAATTCACTACTTTCGCATTCGCTTTTGATTGGCACAGACTTTTTAGATGCAGTAGAGCTAAGTATCAAGCATGGGGAAGTTTTAATTCATAAAATTCAGGAAGAACATGAAACGCCGGACTTTTTCAAATCAAAGTATGAACGCGAAGTTAACAAGGTAGATGTGTCACATATTAGTAATGCTGAACATAGAAGTGCCCCGACAAGCGTGATCGAAAATTATAGTCCTAACAAGGTGCGTGACGTCGGTACAGGTATGACGCTAGTGGTAGGAGATGACGTGCCGGTTTATCAGCGCGCGGGGCGGTTGTCTCCGTCAGGGAGAGATAAGTTTGCGAGCGGGAAAACGACGCCTACGGAAGAAAAGTATGTTACCTATGAACTGAAGTTGACGCGCGAAATGAATCGTCTTAAAATGTCGCGACGGGAGGCTGCGGTTCAGGAGGCGAAGGGTATAACGCAGCCGGTGCAAGGCGTTCGCTCGGAGCCGCCGAGGAACAGCCAGATGTGGGAGTCAACATGCAGGGAGCAGGTAGCCGAGGCGAGGCCGTCGGCACCGAGATATGACAATGGCAGAGGATCTGGACACATGGCGTCCAACTGCACGGGGAAACCATCAGGCCCGATAGACGATGAACCTGCGGCGCAGTATTTAACAGTAGAATCTTTTAGGAGGGTAAAGTCAAGTGTTGCGGAAGGTAATGGGAAAATAGAAGTGGTACCCGAGGGAAACAGTTTTAATGTCGAAGACGTTTTAAAAGTTGAAGAGGTTGATATAGCTAGGAGTCGTGTCGTGCAACCAATTGAGCCGGAAATTTTGGTTGAAATTGTAAAAGTAGAAGCTTTAGAGTCGTTTGAACCGGTGGCGGTAAAGGAAACATTAGACGTTTTGAATCCTGACGTGTGTATGAAGGAATGTATTTCTTCGTGTTCGATAGAAATTGATTCGATAGAAGAAAGCTGCGTGTGTAGCGATATTGTGACTAAGAATGTAGATGACGGGATTTTAGTAATTGCGATGCAATCGTCTGAGCGAGGTATCGAAGTAGGAGAGGTAAGAACTGAGGAGGTGAATATTGTTGAGACTGTTGAGGTAGGTCGTGGAGATGGTGATTTATTGGAATCGGGAACCGAACTGTGTGTAGATACGTCGGAGTATAAGAATGTGGGGAACAAGATTAGAATGATTGAGAAAACAGAGTTCTTTGCAAAATGCGATGCCAGGTTAGAGCGCGAAAAAGGGGAATACGGGAAGATTATGCGTAGGCGTGCGAATTATTGTAATGACAAGTGCGGTAAGGCAGAGTTTTTTTTGTATGCGGTTAGAAGGTGCGAAGTTTTCTTGAAGTTGTTATTTTTAGTGAGGAAAATGTATAACCAGTTTGCATGTGCAAATGAGTGGTTTCAAAGTATTGTTCGACGAGAAAATAGACGTATTTTTAATAGAAAATGTAAGGATGCGCAGCGCTATGCGATAAATGGTTTCTTTGTAAACAAGAGGACACAGCGAAGTCCTACGTCAGACATTGTAACTAATTTAAGAATGGTTTTATGGATGATTGCGACATTCGGGGTCGAATGTATTTGCAGGATGGCCGAGTGTGGGATCTGAGAATTCAAGGAAGACGTGTGTGAGAGGCTTGTATGGATCGCTTGAACGAAGAGTGTTAGTTGAAATGTCGAGTGTGGATCGAGAAGATGTTTATATCTAGGGAAGAGTGAGCGATTTCGGGGAATGCACGTGAAGACTTGAGTGCATGGTGGTCCGAGGTCAAATGGTGACACGTGGCAAGGGTGTGTGTGTCGGTGTGTGCCCTAATGAGTGAGAGCGAATGAAAGATAGAATGAAAGGAAGGATAGGGATGAACGAATATATTGAGTGGACGTTGCGTGCGCGAGGCAGAAAGATAGAAGGATCGAGAAGAGAAAGGAAGTAAGATCGGGAGAGAGCGGAAGTGGATTTGAGAGAAAGACTTTGTCGTATAAGTGATTTACAGACGTGTAAGAACATATTCTTTAAGTTAACAATAAATATAATTAGCTGTTTGTCAGTTTTCCTCATTTGACCCTGTTCTGATCCAGTCGCTTGCAATCCCAATCTTACAGTATTTTGAAGGAAAAGCGAGGCTCAACAAAAGAATCGGAAATGAGAGCCACAGAAGTCATCTCTATTCGAGATTATCGTCTCCTGTAATTATTTACAGTCATTTGTAATTAAATTTAATATGCGAGGTATTATTTTGTTACTGATACACAAGCACGTCTACTCTCCATAAAATTGAAGCAGTTTCTTTTATATTGATCTAAGGATCTCTTTAATGAAGACAAAAGTAACAAACCTGTTGCTATGTAATAGCATAATGGTATCAGCTAGTCTTTAAATATATGTACAGTCGCTTTGGAAAGTAAGTTAACGATTAGCATTTATGTGCAAATGAAGACAAAAAGAGAAACATGTAAGCATACATTATCATAAGAATATACGTATACATTATAATGTTGGCACGCGTTAACTTACTTTCCGAGTCGACTGTATGTAGAACTTTACTCGGTTCATATATTAAAAATGTTCCTCATTTATTAACCCCGGGAATAAAACATACCTAATACGTGACTCGTAGGAGAACAATGAAGAAATCAATGGCCCAAAGTCTAAACAATAAATCTCCAAACTATCCTCCACGGTGCAAGCGATACATACTAAATATTACGAAGAGAAGGCGTCGTCGAATCAATAAAACACGATCGAACGTCAACGAACGGCGTAGAAACGAGAATTTATAGCGACGCTCATCACATTCAGCCGCATCCAAAAGAACAGGAGAGCAAAGAGTCATAAAACAGCATTCGAGCCGGAGTAGTTCGGGACATGCGATTTTACGACTTCTTCTCGTCTCGACGGAAGAGAGCTTCGAATAAATTGCGCTCCTTAGAAATTCCCTTTCGCGGATTCCCCTTGAATTCTAGGCAGTCCCGGGAAGAAGTCCTTGCTCTGCACTCAAGTCGGAGAACGCAACACACTGCGACTTCGATCTTCAACTTCTTCTCGTCGTTAGATTGGCGATAACATAAAAAAATTACGAATAATAATATTTCCTGGCGATACACTTAATTCAGCCAAATGTAGTGTTATCGTGTCATGAACTGATTATAAAAACGTTTATATTGATATTTAAAATTTGTACTTAAACACGTATGTTGAAATGAAGTTGAGTCGGCGCGTCGATATAATCTGTCGTTTGATGTTTCGATAAGAAACTGCTGAGCGAAAATATATTTTTTATTTGGAAAAATATTGAACAGTTTGCACAATTAAACCGTGAGAGTTATCGGCTTGAGAATGTATAACTTCATTGTCATCGCGTTTCCCTTTCACATTTTTATGTTTGATTAAATTTTGCAAACGTCAGTATAAATTCATAGCTGTGTAGTTCGTTTGCTGCAACCACTAATTATCACGCGGTTGTAGGGTCCAGTATCGTGTCACTTGAAAATCGTTAGTTTGCGTCTGAAATGGCCGGAGCACTGTACGTTCTTGCCATGTACAATTAAAGGATCGTGGAACCTTGTCAGGCAATTCAAGCTCCTGAAACCAGAATCGAGATCCTCCAGCCAAGGGTTTCATACCTTGGATGCTGAACCACGGGACCTGGTTCTTAGATGCCAGAATTTGAAACCCGTGAATGGCTTCACTTGCTCCCTTACAACCCTGTCTGTACCTACAATCTTACTCTGCTTAGCAGTTACTATTATGTTCCGAAATATTGGAGTGTAAAAATTCAGGCGGTTTTAAAAACACAATAAAATGTTATGTTATATTTTATATCTCCATACACATAGTGTCCACTTAATTCCATAAAACTTGAGACATTTTAGAATATTTTGACACAACTGATATATGGATCTCTTGACGGTGGCCGTAAATCGTTCGATTGTTATCGGACACGTCGAGTGAAACGAGACTAAGCATTCCGTCAATGCACGCCGAGATATGTGGAATGCAGAAGTTAGAAGTTCATTGTGCAGCGAAGTTTGCCGGAATGCAGCGGGCTAACTAAACCAAGGAAACCTAACAGCTCGTTCTTAGATCAATATAAATCAGTTGCTGAATACATACGTCCCTTTATCACGAACCGCTCGAAGACGTTCGCCCTCGTCCCAGTTGCATGCTTGTTCGTCTCGTCGCCCATTAGCCGACTACTATATAAGATCATGAAAGCGCATCACGGCCGCGAAAGTTATGCGATGGCAGCTGGTCACGAAAGTGGATACCTGTTCCCGAGGCCGCCACCCTTTTCGCCGGCTTCTTGGAAGTTAAATTAGAAAACGGGGCTGAACGAGGGAGAAGGTATCTGCTTTTATGCCGGGACACGGATACTTCGATATCATTTGCCGTGTCCCATTTTTCTTCGTCATTCCCGTGCCAGTTAACGAGCTGTAAGCGTTTGAATAATTGAATCGACGAAAAATTATCATCCGTTCCCCTTTATGAAGAGGATACGCCGTACTCAATGCATTATGTTCCGCATGCTCCAATGGTTTGTTATTGGTTTTAAGGCGTAGATCACTTGTTATAAGTGCACGTGGATGCATTGGCGAACGTAGGTTTGGAAAAGGGTTGGAGGTTTGGAAAAGTGATACGCAGACGTATTTAATAAGTTACTGCTTCTATATGATACGTAAGTTGATCGTTGGCACCTCTGTATGGCAATTTCCACGAAAGGCAGAGCAATGTTTAACCGATTGAAAAATTAAATTAACGAAATTCATTACGCGTATTCTGTGATAAAGGATCATTTAATACTTGTTCAATTTCCTGTTCATTCTTCGCTAATAACTTTGTTTATAATCGAATTTCGTCTTACTTCCACCTTAAAATCATGTAACACACAGAACAACCTGTACACTATAAATTTCTCTATTCTCAAAAATTCAATCATCCCGTGCAATGACATTGAATTATAATTATTGCAAGCAGGTATCCTGATTTACCAACCTTCATATCACCATTCACCAAACAGTCTACCTTCCAACCAATCTTATCAAATCCTCCTATTCAATCCCTAAAACTACGAATCCATTCATCGAATTAACTCAACCATAATCGTACGATTCATCGTACACTATGATGCTATCCCCAGCCTTCACTCATATATACAGACACACACGCGCGAAGCAAATCAATCGCCGCGGCAAACACAGGGCTACCGAATTGTACCCCTCAGAATGGTGGACATCAGCGAGAGACGGCACCTCGTCCATTCGTTTCGATTCCAGTTGCGAATTCAAAGCTCGTCGGAACGACGTCGTCGAGCTGTCCACGGGTCACAGGATCGATCCCATTCGACGAAACGGTTGAAAGTTCGGCCAAACGCAGCCGAACGTCAAACAACCGGATTCCCACTATTCGATCAAGTGAGACAACTCGCGGGAATCAATGGTGGCGCGGATTCCCTTGAAAGTTTAATCGAGTCATCGTAGAGGGAAGGTGTCGCTCGATACTGTCACGTTGCGGGCGGAACCAAAGGAAGACCGATGTTTCCTGATGTCATAAAGCTGTCGTGCCGCGGTGCTGGCATGTTTATTACCGTGACGGATAACAACAGAGCGAGAACGGTCGACATTTGCCATGTTTCCGAAACAAACGAGACGCGTGGGTTCGCATCCACCGTACTTCTGTCGCACGTTTCGCGAGGGAATGTTTCGAGTACCTTTTTGATATGTAAGACGGGTCCCGGTCATTGTCATTACCGCGGGCGAGATAAGAAGTTTCTCGGGAGACCCGAATCCCGGCAATCATTTTTCCCTTTCTGGGATAGCTCTGGTCGCGTCCACGGGTACACGTCGGATTTTGATAACGGGCCAGCAGGGGAAATAAGCAGATGTCTCGGACGGGAAATGGTTGGCCGTGAGACGGGATTTGTTTGGGGATTTGAGGCGGCGGGTTTAATAAATTTGAGATAGCGAGCTTGTTAGATGCGGCAGGGCGAAGCGAATAGGTAAAAGAAACGAAACTGCACGGGGGGTGGTTGCTTTTGTTAGACACCTGTGGATAATTGAATCTGTTAATTCAATTAACTGAACAATTGATTTGATTATAATGCTCTCGTGTTTGTTTGCATAGAACTAATATTGGCTGCTTTTCTCGTTCTTTTCTTTAAGATATGATATTATGTAATATATTTTGAACTGGAATTATATTCATATATTTTCTATGTTAATACATGCGTACGTCTCCTTTTAAGGATAAATTCAGTTACGTTTGTCATTTTTTCAATTCGTTACCAAAGGAGTTTTGGATATATGTACATGATAGGAAACAATGAGTTATACAAAAGAATATCAACCATTCAAGAAATACTTACGGCTACCACGAGTTTCAATAATCAAATCTACGATTATAACAAAATGCTAATGACATCGTGTTACCTACATATATCTTTCGTTTACCTTTCTCTACGGTTATTGAACTTCGCTTCTATTTACTGAGCATGCACCAAATTTCTTTGACATCTGTCACTCGGAATTGTTTGCAAACCATTCCATTCGCCCATTGACGACCTACATTGCGTCCAGTTCGAAAATATTGGCGAACTTCCGTACGACAAACCGCAGGATATCAACTGCGACGAACCGAACGGAGCGTGTGAAAACGTAAGGGGACCGTTCGAACATTGGAACAAATGAACGATGTTTCGGCAATAAGAGGCAAACATTCGCGCCGGGGTCGCCGTCGCGTCGACGTAGAAAGGACGTGAACGGTTGTTTCGCTTCGCGAAGTTATTATCACCCATAGTTCCTCCAGTGAGCAGTTTCGCGAATACGTACGAACTCTCGTCTATTTCTCCTGTCGAATTCGGCTTGCAACTTTCTGCTTGTTGAGCGTGTTTCCGTAATGCATTCAGATTCGGAAAGTGCGACCCTAATTCATTTGTGTCCTACTTAAATGTCTGTCGTCTCAGTGTATTTGATCCTCTAGAAAAATATTACATCACTGGTACGCAGAAGTCATGAAGAAAGCAAGATAGACGTCTTGCAGTCATTTTCATGATTCGATGAAATTGTTATTAGATTCGAAATTGATGGTGGCCAAGTTACGAACGTAATCAAGTTTATTGCACTCCTGTATCGTGTCAAGAATGTTGCAATGCTCGACCCATTTTGTTAATAAGGGATAGATTAATAGAAATTTAATCATACGCATGCGGGAACCGGTGTTCAAATAATGGAGCATTTCAATAGTAATCGAGCACTCGAATAACGTGGTCACTGTTAATCAAGGGAATACGTTTATTGTAATATAACTTTGAGTTAAGTATCGTAATCGAATTACACGGTCGCACGGATACGTGGTAAACGCTGATTTATAACTTCACAGCTAACCGTAATTGCATTCTAAAAGGGAAACTAAATGTCGAAAGCGTCCCTCGTAGCCGCTGAAATTTATCGGAATCTACATGCGTCGATCTCGTACACCTGCTCGATCCTTGTTAAAAACTCATTGGAAAAATCTTTCTGCGTCTAAGAAAATAAAAATAAACGAAAGTGTAATTTGTATACGGCAAGGTTATTTAAATTTTCTTAACAAAATTCGATGGGTGAAAACTGGTAGATTGGTAAAAAATGAGTTAAAAGAGATTCTGATTGAATACAAGGAATTTCGATGTTATTTAAAGAATGACGAGAAGACGAGAAATGAATGGTGTTCCATTTCAAATCGATATTCTGAATTTTTTAATAGCCTTTAAATTACCGATGAATCTTGAAGTAACTACTCAGCTATCGTTTAAAAACCCCGTAGATAATCGACCATTCAGGAGTTCTGAAACGTTAAATCCTTATGAATGTTCAATTACAATGATCTCCAATTCGTAACATCTTCCAATAAAGAAGACTGAATTTTTCGAACCTAGAGAAATCCGATAGCATCAAATATCGGCGATCTTTAGGATTCAGGGGTCCCTGAGCAGCGTAGATGCCTATGGAACGCTTGAATCCCTAGAGTTCCATAAGAGTCTCTCAAGCCTCTTTCAAATATCTGAAGCCTCATCGAAGATAGAATCGTCGATTATGACGTGGCCTATGAGCACATATTTTAACATTCTCAAATTATTAGATTTTCAATCTCTATGCCTCTGTGAAAGTATTATAAATTGATAGAATTTTAGTCTTTCATACTGATGATATCAAGATACGAATTCTTCAAGCCGGTTACATGATATATAATATTTAATCTGACATGGTATCCCAACAATCTAATACAAATGGTAATTCTTGATATTGGATCTAATAAACAAATTCATTAATATTTCACTGTATGATCGTGTTGTTCTTTGTTCGCCATAATTGGATGCTGCAGTTCCACAATTGTTATCGATTCTGGAACACTCTCGTCAACATTGTTATTGTTTGTCCTATTAGCAGAGTTTCATTGGTCAATATGATATTTGGGTCGTGGTCGCATCTCTGCAGCGAAGCACCCTGTATTTGTACGTTTACAAACGCTTGTATCTGAACACGTCCGATTCAGAGGAAACGACAGAAATGTGTCCCTCGCTTTTCAGATCAGCTATGCGCGATCAAGTTTGCTTTCCGTGAAAATACCGTTTCGTCGAGCGATTGGCGACTATTGCCTTGCTTTAAGGAAATTATTAAATTTCGTATGGGTACTGTAATAGTACAGTGTATTGCATAAGTAATTTGTTAATGTTAGTTTCACTTGTAATACAATATTTAACTCTACCGGCGTGTTTAAATGAATATCAATGTAAATGTAGTCGTGTAGAAGATAACCCATACTTATTAATATTTAAAAAATGAAACTCTACTTGCGCTCGTGCACTATACGCAAACTGTGCATTTACAAATTGCAATATCTGAAAAAGCATTTAATGCTTCTTACGTGGACGAAGTAAATCCATAGTCTCCCATTTTTCTTTGGTACTTCATCTTCAACTTTTGTCACAAACGGAATTCGTAATCCTGCTGTTATTACAAAATTCAGAGGAAAAGACGGAATATTTGCGCAGCACTCGAACGTGTGTTCCTTATGTGCACGACGTGTTCTTTGATTTCCTTAAAATATTTTCCCTCCGTGAATCGAGTTTCCCCGTCAAGTGTACTCAACACCTGAGAATAACTCTCCTCGCTATCTTGAAAATCACGAGGCACCTTGGCGAATATCTGAGCCAAACTTTATATAAATTGCATATTAATTTTTGCCTTATATTTAAGTCCATTTAATTAACAACGCAGATGTGGTAATTTAGGAATTTGAATTTCTGTGAAAACCATATTAATTAAACTTATTTTCTTGAAGATCGAAAAGAATTCTGTGCATTTACAGTTGGGTTAAAAAATTCGGGAGCTACTAAAAAATAAGTTGCAAACATTTAGGCGGTGTAACTGAAATTCAAGAAATCCCAGATATACGTAGCTATTGTATTCATTACTCTGATAAAATAAACCCGACAAACTATTGCAGCGTATGGAATTGTGTCACAATAAATAACGGCGTACACTGGTCAGATTTTCGGTTCACTCGTCACCGGAAGTGCGTCGGCATGTATTTTCGCGGCAATAGTGGGTTGAAAACTTTCTTCCGGCAGATTTATTCACGAACTTTCTACGAAATAAATTCCCATATGACACTTATTGCCCCGTATGGCGCCCTATAGACGAACTCTTCCATCTACGACGTTTTCGACATACGTGTGAAATATACCTTTCCCAATTTCGATTAGTATCTGCAAGTCGTATAAACTCGCGGAATCTTCGCGTTAAAAGGCTGACGTTTATCGAAAATCCGCGACGACAACGCGGCTTCCGTTTCACCTGCTGCACGTGATAACCAGCATCGGGCTTACATTTACATTCCGTTACGCTTGTTATATCCGTCACCGAATATTCAAAAATTTTCTCGTATATTCGTCAACGTGGCCGCCGCATCTCGACATCGCAGTCTCGATATCTAAATTTGTTATTCGTATGCGAACGAATATTCATGTGCTTTGACGCGTTCACGTACGAATACAAACACTGTAAACACGCTGACAATTTTTCACTCCGCTAGCAAATATTCGTATTCGGCTGTATCGTAGAATTATTCAATTGTCAAAGTTGAGAATCCATTAATCGAGATTTTCGAGATCGAGAATTTCCCGAAAGTATAATGATTGACTCATATGGAAACGGATACAAGAATATAGAGAGCAGAAACGTTTGCGCAATTGCATTTCATTTGTAATCTTCGTATCTGATCGGGATCACATTTCTGGGCCACGATTCGATTTTCTGTCCAGGTAATACGAATGTAAAGAGCGTTCCACTCTTTCTGGAATTAAGTCGATCGGGCAGCGGTCCCGTGACAGTCGGGGTAATTCCAATCGGAAAGAAATTGGGAAGCATGGAAATGAATCAGATATACTGTACATCGAGTCGGATCGGATCAACGAGGATCCACACGATTTCAGAGGGGTGCACTGGATACGACGAGAATGCCGATTACATTGAAAAGTCGTAGATGTGTCGAAAACAGACGAAAAGTCGTATCGATTCCAGAGGATACCTTTTGAGTGACGAAATGCAGCTAGCATTTTGTGAACTGTTAGATGCAAACTGATTTCGGTTACATACTTTTATAATTTATAATTTTACTTCTTCCCCTACATATGTACTTCGATTTTATTTCTATTTCTCGTTTGTTTAATTTTCGCTGCATTTTGGACATTGCCTTTTTTACGAACTACGTTTTCTACAAATTTTGTCACGTGGAAATTTGTGGTATTTATAGGCTGCTGTTGAGAATTTAAATTACTAATTATTTACAGCGATGGATAAGTTGAAAAGAACTTTTTGCAATTAAATGAGTTTTGTTGTTCTACTTTGTTGCCGTCCATTACTAAAATTGAAAATCTCTGTGCCATAATAATCGAATTAAATTAGGGAAAAATTGCTTCGGCCACGTTGGGCGTACGTTTTATTGAGAAATCGACTTTCTGAACATATCAAACACCATAAACATTTCCCAGATATTCTATTCAACTTATTAATAACAAAGTGCAAGACTAATATGTTCGAAGCAGTGAAAATTTGTTATAGAAGGTCAACTGTATAATTGTCGAATTACAATTCGCCAAGAAATGTTTCGCACCTTATGTTTGGCGAATTTCTGTAGGAACTGTTCATTTCGAAGTTTGTCGACTGGCGAAACAATAAGCGACCTTACATTCGGCACAGCTGGGAGATGTATTCGACGTATTACCAAAGAAACAACACGAATTGACAATCGTACGGTTGTATTGATTCTGTGGCACAATATGGGAAAACGCAGAATGTGGCGCAGTGTAGAGGGAACCCGAAGTTTCGGTTAAAAGAAAACGATAGCTATAGATCGAGAGAATTCGAGGTATTCCAGCATCCAAGAGAAATTCTGAAATTCGGCTTGTGGAACTTTAATCCAGTCGTGTTCCACGGTTCATTTCACATTCAATTATCGTCCGTCTTATTCATTACGAGATCGTTCGAACGAAGATAAAATCAGAGATAAATGGAAGCAAATTCTTTTTCTCTGTTAAAAATCAGCTAACTATTTAATTTTGTCTGTTCTATTAACGATTCGTGTCGTGCTGAAGGAACGCAATTTGTCGAATTGTTTTATACATATTTTTCGTAAGAAAATAATGTTTCACCCCAAGGTCTAAGCTTGCATAAATGTTTTTGAAATTCTCTTGACATACTTCTTCAAAGTATCTGCTGCGATAATATTAATTTTATGCATTGCTTTCGGTGTAAAAAATTTAATTGAAATTAAATTTGGGGCTATAACCGTCACGGATAACGTACATATTCTACGTTGAAACTTTTCATCCCTAAATACCCAGGAAAGTACATGAAAGTACAAAAAGTACGAATTATCCTAAAGGCTCCGCCACCATTTTCGAATAGTTTGGTCGATGATTTTAGCTTAGGTAGCCATTCAGAGTTTACCCTAATCCAATGGTTCCACGCGAGCTTAAACTCGAGTTAGGGTTAAGAAGGCTACATAAACCCTCGATAAATCCACTGTAGAGGTATTTAGAGCGTTTGTATGGGTAAAAGAGACCGCTTGATCTTTAGATACGATCGTGTTTCCTTAGAAGCCGACAGAAGCCTATCTTTGCGTACAAACACGTAACATAAATACGTAGCTAAAGTGCAGGGAATGTTCCCTTCTTCTTACAGCAACCACCTATTATTTGATTAGGCAATAATTAATTAAGTGTTAACCATAAATGTTTGATGTGATCTTTTGAAACTTGATTAAAATTTTAAATGTATAATTAAAAGTAGAAAGTTATCACAGCAAATTATATTAATAAGATCGCGTGACTACCGCGAATTTTAATTTGAAAATCATTTAATCAGAATTTCGTAAATCCAATTAAAAATAGAAGTCGTTCAATTTCAGTGGCTAGTACACCCAAAACGATTCTGATTCTTCAACTATTCTACAAATAATATTCAAGTACCGATTGCTACATTTTCCCTTGGTTAATAATACCACGTTATGAAAATGTACACCCACATTTAACCTCGCTATGAACTATCAGAAAGTGAGGCGTACGTAATCGACGACATATTGAAAAGTAATAGCGCACCGGAAATTTCATGCTCAAGTACATTATAATTAATCGTTATTTAAAATGCGGCTCACTACGTGCGAGAGAGTAAAATCCACCGCGTAATTCGCGGCGAGTTGCACAGCTGGCTAACTGGCACGAGGATGCTCAATTCGGCCGATTGAATATGCTTAATCTGGGTCGTATCGATAGCGAGAAATCAGTGCGCCGCGAATCGCAATTAAATTCTTCAACGACCGGCAACGTGCATGATTTCTCACAGCAGGCGCGACTAAATCCCCATACCAATCTTCCTCGTTCTGTCCTCCGTTCCCGTCGACCATCTTTTCTTCGCAGCCTGCAACATTTTCCAGTCGCGCATTACGCCGACCCCGTAACTTCATTTAACGTAATCTGCCGCGGATAAATTATATCTCGGTAGGGGGCCGATTTAATTACTTGCTCGAACACACCAGCCGGTGCAAAGTAATCCAGTTTAATGAACGGCCAGCAGTAAAAACATTTCGATCCCGTGCTTTGTTCTTGGGGAACTACCCTTTCGCTCCAACAGATCATCTATATATGTATATAGCTTCTCGATTTCGTTATTCCGGTCTCGTGAATGCCGATACTGTTTTTCTTTCCTCGACACGGACCCTCAGAGACGACTGGTTTTACTCTTTCTCCTCGTTCTCCTTTTCTTCTTGTTTCCCCTTTCAGTTTGCATTTCTCTGGCCATTTCCATCGATGCTTTTTTTTTTCTTTACTTGTCTCGCGAAACAACTCCCGCGTTGGATTCGTCTGTGAAAGAAGCCGAGAAATTCACGGCGCAATTATGACGAGAAAGACATAGTTAAGACGTTCGTGTCGCGAGTTTGGCGTAGACGCGGCGAAACAGTTGGAGTATCTCTCGTTCAGAAGTTTATTAAGGCTGCCGGGAACTCGACGGAGGAAGTTGTTCCCCTCTCTAACTTGGCGCGACGAGACAATATACAGCGGGGTAGCTGTTGTTGGTAGACCGAGGCAACACGATTTCACGCCGAACCTTTGAATCTTATTAGCGAGATCCGTAAAAAGGCTCCCTCGTTTGCGAACCCGTTCCAGTTTCTTTGAAAATCCGCGTCTGCACGGGACGCGGCCCCCGGAAACGGACGAGGCTGACGGTATTCGGCTTTTCTTTTGAAAGGAAAGTCGAATATCCTCGGCGAGAAAGGTGTCGGATAAATATACAGATTGTGATGACAATGATAGCTCGAAAAATAATATAATCTCTTGTGTAAACGATATTTCCATTTGTCTGGTATTATTTGTTATTATTGACATTTGATTCCACGAATAAAGTGTTCAGGTAATTATTATATTTTTATATTTCTCAATTTATCCGAACACCATTTATTGCAGGGAAAATTTACCGAATGCTCAATTCACCGAACTCCTGTTGAGCTTTTTGTTATCTGAACTAGTGACAAGTATCATTGTTCGTGCAAATTTATAAAAAATTAAATTTATTGCAATTGTGATATAAATTATCTATAATTTAGCATAGACTACGTCAGATGAATACATTGCCTCCTCGCGGAACTAATTTTCTTGCATTTATTAATCGTACAAATTACATGTAGGGGGACAGTAATCGCGGTTTTATTAGTTTCGTCGTGTACCACGTTCCAGATACAGAAATTCTGCACACAATATAAATTACCGCTAACTCTCCTTCTCTACTTACTTCACTATGCGCGATATTATCGTCACTCGCCCTCCAAGGATTTAATTCTACACGTCCGACCATAACTCGACCTATTCCACTTGTCAGCGGGTTTTGCTCTTGCTTATCTAATAAAATAAATTAGCTTGCTTCTTGCTAAGAAACCAACAATTTATCATCAAATAATACATATGAAAATAATAGAATTATGTTCCGTTTTTAAACATATTGTTATACATCAATAATAAAACAAATGTATTCCCTTCTGTTCCGGCGTAAAAACCCACCCTGCGAATAGGTAAGCGCCCGACCGAGGATAGGTAGGGCAGCTAGACGGCGGACTGACCGCGACCGTCATAAACGACGATCGCGCGTCAACACCCTAAGAACACCAAATGTGCCCGATACCGTTAGCCAAGGTATGCAGGCCTTACACACCTCATACTAGCCGGCAAAGGCACTGATTGGTCAAGTACAGAGTCCCTTTTTAGTATATAAAGCAGGCGATTTAGTCAATAGATATAGTCGATTATTGGAAGTAAGGACGGGCAGTCGACAAGCTGAAGTCTTCAGATTCCAACAAATCAAGGGTCGTGGTTTGACCGACGGACACGACATATTCATCATTGGAGCATCTGTAGAAGGGACAGTCCCTTAATATTCCACGCATCCAAGAAAGGAAATACAGTCCACTGAATAGAATAACTCTCTGGCTATACATTACTTCCTCCATCATCCTGTTCACGAATCAACGAGTGTTCGGACGCGTACACCTTCAAAAATTTAATTCAGAAACACGATTCTTTTAAAAGTAAATTTTCCTACGAAGAATAAATTCTTTACAATTTAAATCCCAGTCTAAAAATTTGCAATTCATAATAAAGTGCATAATTATTATTGTTTATAAGACAATTCCTTTGTCGCATAAGCTTTGCCAAGGAAACGTCTTGCCTCAACTGATACCGAGACGAATTTTCCTTGAATCATTGATTATCTTCAATTGTGATTTCTCCAAGAGGGTTACAACCCCGGTTGCTCGAATGTCGTCAATTTATAGTGCCATCAAGGGAGATCAGTTACGTAGAATCCCTGCTGACGAGATGCTTACCCTTGGGACCATAAGGCTAGCGCCAGACATCTAATCCTTTTACGGAGTTCCATGTGGACTCGGGGGAAACCTTTAAATCTTATAAAAAATGGAGAACGCTTTCTACCAATTTCCAAGAGATAAAAGTTTCTTGCCGGTGCTAAAAATTTCATTCAAGCCTCCGCCAAACAATTTTATTTCTAAGCGTTCGTCAGTGGTATTCGATTTCGACTGATATTTCTGTAGGTTCTTCAATTCTATAAACCCATATAAACCCAACAAGTGAAAACAAATTTTCTTCGTTTGTTTCTTTCAAGCGTTTCTTCCTAACGAAAGATTGTGGAAAGCGTGGCTCGAAGGCGTTCAATATATCGATGTTTGTAAGTGCTTTCTGCGAAGCAAGCAAAAGTTCAGCTGTTAGCTGACCTAATGATTGGTCGAAGAAAATAGTTCCAAGCTTTTAAAACGAGTTCGTCGTGCTATGCTTTCGTATGTTATGTACTCTATAATAATTGTGTTCCTCTCCTTTTAGTCGGGAGAAGGAATGGAAGTTCATGGAAAATATTACTATCGCCGAAAATCAGAATTTAGTGACCGAAACTGAATAGAGTTTCAGTCCATAATATTTCACACGAGTATCTGCTACCATTAACAGCCACATCAATAATAGGGATAATTCTAACATTTGCATAGGTATGCACATACCTGGTTAACCAGTTTCACTTATGCACCTGTCATATCCCCTTTCTACTATTGAATTTCAAAGGGCTTAAACGCGTTTGCCATTTCGTGCGAAACTTCGATGGTAAATTTGAATAAACGAGTTGGTTCGCGTTGCCAGCACGAAAATGCTAAATGTGGAAGTATTTTTAAATGCCGAATAAGAATATACTATTAGCAAGTTAAAAATCAACGCTTTAAAAGTTACGTTCGATTTAGTTTTCACAAACTCGTTTAACACAGCCGTTTTAAAATAATATAAATGTGTAAAACTTTCTTGCAAAAGCATAGAAGTTATACAATGGACGCTTCCCCGAAATTTTCTCTTGGAACATATTTATTACAGTACTGCACACATAGATAATATCCTTCGTTCATTCATTTTAGTCCTCGACAGTCCAACGCATACATCCTTCTCAACATCTTCCCCGTTTTTCATTGTTTCCACTGAGACTTCACTATCGAAAATCAATCGCCCTGATGGCCTGCCATCATTTGGGATGCGGCAGGGCGAAACGGGAAAAATTCGTTCGTCCCGGGGACCAGTAAATTCTATTTCTCCTCTGTGTTTGATATTTTTGGACGTCGCATTAACGAGATTCTACGCGTTTCCCTTTTAGCGTCATTATCCGCGGTTGTGCCGCGCAAATGACCAGCCTCCATATTCATACGATCGTTATAGCGAGACAGGCGAGAAACGGGCGGGAAAAAAAATACGCTTCTATTTATCAGATCCTTCGGTCGAGCTCGCTGAAAAACCGACCGATGCAATTTAACTTGCTATATCCATTATCGTTATTATGGATGAGCAGCGCGTGACCCTGTTTTTCTCCGGCTGTCGTTTTTCGAAACTTCGACACGAAAACAAAGTAATATCCATCGGAAGCGCGCAGTTCTTTTGTTGGTTTTTTTTGTTGCCGTTCCACGCTTGACGCAAAATTTCAATCGGCAATGATGTCGAATCTCGAGAATCGTAGGCGAGCCAACGATAAAAATATCGTCGTGTATTAGTTACGCGTCTACGCAATGACCCGTTGGAAAAATAAAATAAAATAAATCCTGTAGAAATACGGAGATTCGTGATATCTGGACTGTTGTATCAGACGTATGCATATAAGTAATATTCGCTATTTTTTTAATGAAGACTTTCCGTCCGCTGCGAACGATGAAGTGATAAACATTTAAGAAAAATTTGTAATCTGTCCTCGCAGATTTTTTTTTTAAATATGAACGAGTTATAGATTGAAAGATGTGGGACACGGGAAATATGATGAACGCTAGGTATTTGTTGAGTATAAACTTTATTGCGTAGCTCGTGCTCAATCGTTCGCTGCTCTCAACATGATGTGACCTCGAGAGGGGGTGCGTTTTCCGAGAATGACCTCGTGGCCTCGGAAAACCGAATGCATTCGAGGAATCGTCGCTCGACGCTATCCGCCCGATAATCCAAACAGTGGATCAATCGTCGAGCGGATACTTGTCTCGCTGTGGCGACGTGGTCGTTCCACGTATCGCCACAAAGAATTTTATATTACTGGGTTTATAACAAATATGGGGGGATTGGAGTATGTAAATTATGATGAATTATGCTACTGAAAGATCCTTGTGATTTTATCATTGCACACTGGTGAAAATCTTACAAGCGGTTCGGGGCTTCGTTTTTTGTAAGATTCGAAAAAATATTGATCTATTTTCCACCCCCTCTGAACGACGTAATTTATAGATTTTCGTTCGTGCTTGCGGAATCTTTTTTTCTCTCCGCTTCCAGCCAACTTAGCTTTCGGTGACATGAAACTCGGTCGATGCACGTCAAGATTATTATACAGGCAATCAATAAATGTGGCCGGTCATGCACGAACTATAACGTTACGCGAATTTGTTATGCATTGTTATAAATTATGTAGAAGCACAAATAAGTATAAAGACTTAAGTATTGTCCCCTATAATACATCGGTATTCTACAGTAGTCACTTGACTTAAACTATATTAATGAAACTTGTTTTTTGAAAGTGCATCCTCTTAAATGCATTATTGAATTATTAATGGTCGTGTTGCCTTTAAATTCTTCGTTCTATTTGCACTAAAGTTTCAGAAACAAACATTCCCTCTTCGTTCATATTATTTCTTTAAAGAAAAAGAAATACCGACGGAGATTTCAAGCAGCGATACACTTCATTAAAACGTATTCCATAAAAAAAGAAGTGAATAATGTAAATTTTTTCAAGCCGTAATAAATTGACGATTATGACGACAATTTCAATCCAATATAGTTTGTACCTGTACTTTCACCATAAAATTGCGACGAAAATATTGAACGCACTTCTTGTTCGAATACATACCACCCTTTCGTATTAACTACCCCGATAAAATTTTTCCACCGAAGCATCCGCGAGACCCGTCGAGGGTCCTATCATTTTTCAACACCAGGGAGAAAATTCTATCCCGTTATTTCACACTGGCCAGAGGAGATCGGGAAACCGATTACGATTCGGAGGAGCCGATAACAGCCACTTATAAACGGTGTTGGAGCTGTGCAAAGTACCGAACATCGCGGGAATCATGTGTTTACACGAATTTATTCGAGGCCGTGCGGCGAATTCTCCACTTTTATATTTAACTGCGCTCTCGTGACTGCTAAATGCAAAATTCTGCCACAAACGTTTTACCCAGCATTCCTCGCACGTTCCATACAGTCTAGACCACCTGAATTTCCATTGATTCTTACGTTAACCCCGTACACACGGGTTCCCTGGCGGTTTTGATTTATACTTATCGTCGACGACGTTCTTCCCGTCGTGGCGCGTGACATTAATAATTAATGCTCCGCTTCGTTATGGAGAGTATATGCGTGCATTATACAAATGATTGGCGTGATCAGTGTTCGTGAGAAAGAACAATATTTACCGCACAAATGACAAAAAACAAAAGTATAGATACGAAAGCAACGGAAGCTAGACTCGTGCTATGATTTCTCAACGTCGTCGACTTACGAACGTATAAACGAAGGACACGAATCGTCTTACACCGATATGTTTCTCGTATGGATTTGGAAAATATCCAGTGACACTGCTGGAAAGTTTCCAACAGCCGTTAAGGATGCCTATGGTATAATTATTTCATTCTGAATAGCACGCGAAACTCAAAAATTGTCATAAGGAATCCTAGATACCTTGAATCGACCTTACAATTTTTTTAGGAATTCCATTTATCGAATCGTATTCAGAGACAGGGATGATTCCTCCGTTCCTCCGTTCTATCCTTTAGATCTAAAAAAAAAGGGGGAAAAAATATTCGAACGAAAGTGAATGAATAAACACGTGCCAAAGCAAACGCGTTTCGTGATCCCATTGTATCCCCCCAATCTCCTCCTACCGAATTGCCAGAAAAGGGACGAAATCCTCCTGCTTTATTTAGAACAACAACCGTCCCCTTTGGTATCGGACGATCACGGTCACAGTCGTGGAAGGCAACTAGAGGGCCGTCCAGGGAAACGGAGAAAATGAGATCGAAGGATTCGAACGGGCCAGACGATTCACGCACAAGGCCACAAAAACCATCCTTTGCATTTCTCGCCCAGAATCGATTCAAGCGCCGTCAAACGTGCGGACCCCGTTCGCACAGGCTTGTCCGAGGAGATTGGATCCTGTTGTAAGGGGTAGGGACCATGGAATTGAAGGGCTGTCCCACGTTTCCAGACCCGATGAAGAAGTGACTGGGTGGGTGTATAAAATGGTGTGCCGAATCACTTAACTTGTATATTGGATTGCCACACGGTACTTTCCGGTCATTCGACGGGCGAAACGGAAACGAAGGTGGATAAATTATTGAATGAACCACGTCTCGTCGTATTCGCGGCTTGAATGCCGAATGAACGCGGGGGTTGATCGAACCGGAAAGACGAAACAGGTTCCGTCGCCAACCATTAAATACACTTTTCCGCTTCGCGCCCGGGGGAAGTGGGGCTCGAAGAGCAACGTTTGCAAATCCTGGAGTATATTATGCAGTTGGAGGGAACATTGATGAACGACTCTCTTGTTTCGAGACTTTTGCTGCATGGCACTCGTGTCGCGTCGAAGTTTCGCGTGATCAATAGTTTGAAAACCCGTTTGGGAACGCCCGATACCGATGCACAGTACGGTTGATACGCGTCACGTCATTTTCCCATTGATATCCTCGACTTCGTTCTGTTTTGGTCAATGGGGGGATTTGTTTGGGTTCGCTTTTTCGATCAGTCGTTTCGCATCTCGCTGCGCAACCATTAGATAGTAAAAATATTCGACTTCCATTCATGTCAATGTTCAATGGTATGTTTGAAGGGGCGAATAAACAATATGTAACCAGTTAATCATATGGTAATAATAATTGCGCTCGTGTTCGTGGTCAATTGTATTTTAACAGTGAATTTAATTCTTTTGGAAATGGACGAACAGAGAAATGTCGGGAAATAATATAAGACTTCTGAGATTCGTTCTTTCATCTGTTTAACAGAGTCAGGAATTGTACAAATTCAACACGAATAGTGTTTGGTACAAGTATGAATAGGGAGAGAGTGAGAGAAAGAGAAGTAGCTAAAAAAGAGAAGTAACTCGTCAGCAGAATCACCGATATTAATTTCACCGTCTGACTCGGTTCTGAATCGTAAGTCGATCCTTGAACGAGGTTGATCGAGTCGCATAGGAAAATTCAGTCCGATGGATGGGCTTTGCATTCTTTCGCAATTTAATTTAATCAAGGATAGCAGGTTTATATTCTCAGTTGTGAGCCCCTGCAGAAATTGAATTTTGATCAGCTCGTTCTTCATGCTAAATAACGAAAATGAGATGCTTTCTTCATATTCAATATTCTTATTGTGTTAAAAAAAAATTCAGCCTTACAGTGGTCCAATGTTTACCACCGGCATGGAATTTCATTTCTGCATACTTCCAATGCATCGTATAGTTTAATTAAACGATAACAAAGTTTTTAGTTTAACATACTTGAGTATTCCAATTTTATTTTACGCTTCTGCCAATATTCCCGAGTATATTTGTTTACAATAATCGATGAATTTTCTTGCTGTACAAAACTTGTACACACATATTATAATTTACTACAAACGATGCCATAAATATTGTTACAGCATGTCCAAATTTTTAGCAACGTATTCACGGTCCATGAAGTGCCTCGTATATTTTACCAATCCGTTCATCCGACAGGTGGGCTGCCTATTTGGATAACGAAGTCGAGCGTAATCAGGCGAGTTTTAATATAATCAGTTGGGTTGTAGTGGTATGGATTGTTATAGATGTTGCCGGGGGAATTTTATCGGCACGCCGTAAAGCGCCTCCTAGTGAATTTAATATCGGATACCGGGATTTTTGTTGCTCGCTTTCATCGACGTAGGTAAAAAGCAGGTGAAAATATGGGAAAAATGTCAATTACGTTGACAGTTCTCGTTCGAGCGCACACGAGCCCCGTGTCCCTGGCTATCACGGAGAGGAATGCATTTTGTTTTCGCTTCTCTCATCTGTGAATTTCGTTGTGTCCGTGAAACGAAATCAAAGGGTTGACGTGGTTAACAAGAGACACGCAGAGGATCGAAGAAAAGGACACACCGTGGTTATTCGTGCTAGGAACGATTCTTACGTTCACGAAGGTTATATTTCAAAGGATAATCTTCAGCTTAGGAAATTGTTCATGGAAATGATGTTACATCGAGCCAGGGGCGGGTGGCGAGGGTGCTGGTGGTACGGTGAATCCGCTTTCTTCGAGAATCCGTATTATCTGCATTTGATCGGACACGGTGACTTTTGTGCACGAAAGCACCGGTTGTTCAGTGGAAATAATGAGCCCACTTAGCCTGCACCGTATTGCCGGAATTGTTATTGCCTTATAGTAGATGAAATTTTGCGGTTGGCAAATTTAGTTGTGGCCACAACGAGCGTCGAGGAAAATTAACATTCCACCTATGATTATTTCGGATTTTCATAATGAACAACTTGTAATAATATTGATATCCTCTATTTCAATATAATAAATTATTATACGTTGTTTCGTACGTTTCTATTTGGTCGAGTGAAGCAATAGCAACAAGTAGATGAACATTTCCATCACGATAAATTATTTTAGTATTGAGAATAATTTAAATAAAGTAACTTCCATGATGGATATAATATTAAATCGTGTATCGACTATATAATTTTCGAAATTCTACAATTTATTCTTCAATTCAGTGAAATTTTTTCATTTTCCTCAAGTTGGTAATGGAAAATCTCGTCATTTTAAGACAATATTGCGATTTCAACGAAAAATCTTATTTCACGAAACAATTTCGGAATTCCAGAGCCCTTGTTTGAAATTTGCTAAGCTATGGGAAGCGATAAATCGATTTACTCGCCTCTGTACGGAACACGTCGCTATCAGGCATTGAATTATCACCTCACTTACCAAATATAGGATTCCCACGGTGCGTTGCGAGGCCACCAAGCGTGAGTACGTGCGAATGATCCGCCGTCACGACGAGAAGCGTCTCTGACAAGTCGACTTCCTTCATTACTGCCTTCACAGCTTCCTCCAGCGCCAGTGTTTCATCCAGCGCTCGATAGGCATTGTTATAGTGATGTGCATGATCGATTCTGCCACCTAGAGATATGCAAGTAGACCTTCTGAATTAAACCAAGAACTATCCGCTGAGCGAGCAAATTGGAATTAGTAATGTGAATTATTATAGGACGAGGATAACGTTGAAAATTGTACTCTGTATTAAAATAGAGCAATCACTGTCGCAGAGTATGTTGCAATAACCGAGTTAAATCAAATTGTATGCATTAAAACGTTCCGTGGAATCGTATGTGTCAATGTTAATTTTTCATTTAAGAAGGATTAATACCGCGAATCCATTAGCGTGAGTACCAATTAATATAGAAAGTTGAATTATAATGCCCTCGGGTTGAAAATGCGCAAAACCGCGTGGGACAAAATTCCGTTCTAACAAAGCTAACGAGTGCTGCACAGTTGGAAATCAACTTCAGGTACACTTCGAAAAATACCCAACGCAGGCAACTTTAAAACTAACATTGTCACGACGCGGAAAGCCACCTGGTAATCCTATTAACAAGTTCCATATTTTTTGAGTGTACTCTATGGGGACTTTGAACTTTCCAAAATTAGCAAAGTTTCATCGCAGACAAACGGACAAGTACACGTTCACGCACAAAGCAAGCAGTCTTACAAGTCTATTGAAAAATTAATCCAGTCGCTAATAAAATTAAACTGAACAATAAAAGGCAATTAGTTCCAAGTGAAAGTAATCATCGCAACACACTTCGGCATGCGACTCAAGCAACGTTACAAATTACACTGAAAAAAAAAAATGAAATTCTACAATTGACGGAATTATCTAACGATAAAAGTCCACTCCACGAAATCGCGAATAATTCACACCGTCGCTCGTCGCCCACCCCCTCGCAGAACTTACCAGTCGAAAACTCAGAAAAGGAAGACCAGAACCGTGACGGAATTACAGATTCGATGGTGGAAAACGAGCGTCATCAGCATAACCGTCGAGCTTCGCATTTACGAAGGCACTGCGGCTATCGCAGTTAACGCTAATTATTCAGAACGACCCGCAAGAATCCCGGATTCAATTATCGAGCCGGCAAACAACGTTACCTTCGGAATAGATTACCGAAAGTTCGACGCCGTTCTACTCAAGAAACGAATCGCACCGCTGGATCAATACTAAGTTTCCAAAGTTTTCGTGCGTGCGAGATTGGGCGGGGGGGATGGAATTGTGTCTACAGTTTGAAATCGAATCGATTCGCCGAACAGATCGCAGTGTAATCGAAGGATGAAACGAGACATCCTTGGGCACGACCTTCGGTATCATGCTAAAAGGTTCAATGGTACTCGGTATCCTTTGGCTCGGCAAGACGGCGCCGTGTCTGGTTGCAACGATTTAATCCACTGGCTTGCATTAATTCTGTTTCGACCAGGTTACATAGAAATTGTGAATAAACGAGCTGAGTGAGTGCGAAAATAGACGGTGCTCTCAATGGGGGGAGGGTTTATTTACGGTAACGGGGAAGATTGGACGGGATGTGGAGAATTGTGTAAACGATATGAGTGGACAGACAGGATTGTTGCATTCGGCTCGAGTTGGGTAAGGTTTTTACGACTGATTATGATTGGATTCGGTAAATGAACGTGCTACATGCATTTTACGCGCTGACTACTATTGTGAATTGTTTTTCGTGTTGTTCGATATTATTTGTTTATTGTTCTCGTTAGAAGTTACGGTATACTTGTATCCATTAGCGAAGTTCTAAGTGATGTCCCATAACAACTGTCCCTTCAATTTAATCCCTGCCTGTATTCGCGTCAGGTATAAGCCTATTTAGAATTTCGGGGGATAATCCTCGAAGAATTGTTACGTTTGCAGATTCACAGTTGAAAATTGTTTTAATTCAATCATATTCTGTATTATAATTTCAATATAATTATTCCCAGTGCATTGTTCCGCTGTCCATATGTATAACATGCAACATGCAACTCGCAATCCGCTTCTATACGTTAGGTACATACTATAATACGTGGAGCGGAATGATCGGGATTAATTGCTGATACGAACAAATAATTGGTGAGGATAATGAATATTAATCAGATGGCATTGTCAAATATTGCAACGTGTTGTATTTGATACCGTTCCTATGAAAATAGCTGAAACCTTTTATTGGAAAATTAATTGGATAAATATCATATAATATCAGATAAATATCATTTACCGAAAAGTGTAATGCCCAGGAAAATTATAATACGTACACAATATGAGTGTTGAGTAACGATTCTTTGAAACTGAAATCTTATTAATACTAAAAAGTGTCATGCAGCATTAGCTGGGGCGGTAATAAATTTATAAATATGTGCTACATTTAATCTGAAAGTTAATTTGAACCCTGCGCTGCCTTGAATTTACTGTTGCAAGTCTATCGATTACTCGTGGATGAAGCGCGATATAAGGTAAATTTTCGTGTACGTGCTGTGAAATAAATAAATTTCGGTGAAATTTGACGCAAGAGAAATTTATTATTGCAATAACCGCGAAAATAAAAATTTACCATGCAGCGAGTATAAAGAACGTAGCGTAATGTACGGTAAAATTTTATAACCATTTCGTTTTATAAAATGTGTAAGATATATTTGAGGTTTTTTGTTACACTCAGAAATTACGTATAACATATGATCTCAGTATGAAAAATGCTGTTTCCCAATATCTACTTCAAAATAGAAATTTAATATTTCTAACTTTCTTCGAATGTATTACAATTCTTACTATAATAGCCATTATTGTGACAGAATTAGGGAGTACGTTTGGCTCAGCAAAACCTGCCCCAATTTTTATGTACTAAGATATACTTTGCCGTTTTCCACAAATATTTTATTCAAGCGCAATATTGCAAGGGAATATTAAATTCTCCAAAAATGATCACAACCTAAGGAGACAACTAAATCCATCTCTAATATGACTCTGACGTAATTAAAAGACCGAGAAATATCACGTACATAAATAATTATAAAATCGACAAGAAAGAACAATTTCAATTCCTTTTCGAACATGAATCCCAACGTCGTTTGAAAGTTCCGTAGAATTTGGATCCCGCGGAGAGATTTGTAGGGAGCTTCGTAACGAAGCAACGTCGTCGCAAGCTCGTTCTATCTGGCCCGAATTTTGGATTTTAATCCGAATAAACCAGGACGAGTGTGGGGAATTACGGTCTCCGTGCCGTTAATGCGTCAGACGTATTTTACAACAACGATGCCGTGCGCTTGTTAAACTCCTCGTAAACCTTTTACACGTGTTTTGCCGTTTCGGCTTGGAGAATTCGGGGCGAGAAATAGTCGAATGGAGAACGGTTCGACTACCACGGTACACTTTTCGACGAAGGAATTACAATGTGCAGTGCGATACGTACAGCGACATGACGTAAACAGAACGAATTCTCACCTGTAGAATTTACATCGCGTCTTCTGTGCATTTCCGAGCGAACGAATCTACCGGTGGAAATTTGTATATTTCTTCAATGGTACGTAAATTCTTGCCGATGAAAGCGGAATTCAAATTAATTAAATAGATAACGAAATGTGTACATTTATTCGTTGGTGATTTCGTGATATGTATACGGAAATTGCACACCCCGAATGAAACAATAGTGAAAATATCCAGAGATGTAGTGGACATTTTTTAAAGAAGTATTAATGAATGAAATTGATGGCGAGAAAAAATTTCCACAATTTCTAGCAATATTTGGAATTACGTTCGAATTACAAAACCAGCGTGGACCAAATTAAAATGGTGTAATCAAAAGTGGATGCAGGGAGCCATTCATTTTAATCGTTCCTCTCTAAATCCCATTTCGTGGTTTTTCATTAGCCTGGTTTTCCTCCACGGTGCCCTGAACATGTTGACGGAAGTGGCCCCTTGACGTGACAGGAACAGCGATAAGACATTGCTGAGGCGACTGGAGGAAGAGGAAGCATCCTGGGCCGGCTTTTTTTGCTAGTTGCACCACGTGAACTCTTGAACACCGCTCACCCCAGATGGCACGATTCTTTCGCGGATGCTTATTTTTATTCCGCGTTAAAATTGGACAAATTCTCGACGGCGAAAAGCCGAATCTACTGTTTCTCATTTGTGCAAATTATTTGCAATTTCCAGTGGATCCCATCGTAACCGCGATGAAAAATTCCTCTCCAAAACTTGACAACAGTGATTTAAAATATAACGGATAGCGGGGAATTTTTTAAAAATTCTGCGACACGTAGTCTCGACGAGTAACCAACATTTTTTGCCGCAGGAGATTTTTAATGATCCGAATACCACTGAATTCATGCCATGCGGTGCAAATGAATTGCAATCATTGTTATTGAAGGACTTGTATGCCACCCTCTTTATTATTCTTGATTAAATTAGAAAAATTCGGGCGAGACATTCTTCGTGACCAGCGACCATTAAAAACGTCCATCAAGGTGTAATATCATTATTTATTGTTATTTAAAGAAATTATATAAGAATCATTATAAGAAAAAAACTCTACAATATTAACAGCGATTAGACTGGATATAGTTGCCTGTAATTTCCATATTGTTACCTAAAACGTTTCTACTATAATAAAAGCCAACCGAAGTAATCTTCAGAGATAGGACAACGTTGGTGAAAAGAAAACGAGATTGAGCAACCTCAAACAACCATAAATCGAACAACAATTTCGTCCTAATTCACCGCCAGCTGCAAACGCAACACCGTGCCCGAAACAGGGTGGTAGTTGGGCAAACTGGAGAACCTAGTAAGTCGCCGGCCTAAATTTGAGCAGATTCGCCACAAGAACGTGGAGTGTTCGATACGTCCAACCTCAGCATATCATGCCAAAATTCGTCAGCAGGTGGGGGGATGCATTTTCCAGCTGCCAGCGTGCAACAGTTGTCGTGGTAGAGGAAACTTTGGATCCGGATTTCGATGTCGATTACAAGGCGACCGCGCCAACTTGAGAAAGGGGAAACGATCTTTGGTCGAAGTTTGACGGAAGCATAGCCGACCAGCGGTATTACGCTATCATCTGATAATGGAACGACGCGACGGAACTGATTACGCCAACGGGGCGTATTCTGTTATCTGAAAACATATAACTTTCGTCTGTATAACACTCGAATTCTGCACTCGTGTGGCGTTTGTTGAAATCGATGACGATACTTCTGAAATATTTCACTCGTGTACTCTGTGACATCAGATACAACAATTTTCATAGGAGAACTGCTGAGTATTCCTTGCGAAAGATATTCTCTTTAAGTTGCAACTGTGATATCAGTAGCACATTCCTCTTATTCTTTGATAATCGTCGATTTTTCTGTCTGGCGAGATTTCCGCCACACATCGGAACACTGAATTTATCAGAATCTATCGCAAGGGTATTTTACTTCATTGCACAGATTGTAGTAGGCGATTATGCGCATCATAATTGTATTATAGTCGGAAGGACAATGGGCCTAGTAATTGATAAGCTGATTAGTTGAAGAGTACAAAGCTAGGTATTAATTAGTTTTCACAGAATATATGATTCAGTTGATCGATATGGGAATGCAGTATTGAATCTATAGTGCAGAATACATCAAATACAATACTGTATTTAAAGCAGAATATTCGATACAGTTAATTTCATCACCTAAGCTATCCTTGCTTTCGTTTGTACTACAAAGTGTTTGTATCAACTCTATCATGCATGTTATTTAAGCCACAGTACTTTCGTTCAATCAAAGTTGGTGCACGTTGTTATAGCTACACCGTCCATCGTTGCGTAAAACGTAGAAGCATGGAAAAGCAATAAAACCAGCGTCGAATACGATTTACTAAGTGAAACTGGTTGGTCTCGGACAAGAGAATCAATCAGAGTTTTGCGTGTACAAAGGGCGATTCGTTTACGACGTATAAAAGTAACAGCGCGTGATTACACACGGGGAATTCGTCCAGGCGAAAGGGTAGGAATGGTAGTAGCGAGAAAAAAAAGTAGAGCGTAAAACATTCGCAATTGTTTATTATGCAGACTTCAATTTTTGTTCGAATCCCTTACACTACTGTTTTCTATGGATGAACGCGATACACGAGATACCTTCGAATTCCACGTTAATTGAAATTACTCGTATTTTCCGTCCGATCGTAAAAATCTACGAACTTTCCTTTCTACGTGTCAGTACTTTTCCCTTATAACTATTACTTTATTTCTTTTCTTTTCTATGGACTTTCTCCATCGAGACTTCTCCTCGAAATTGAATTACATTTTTTATCTCAATAGGATCAGTCAGTGCGGGTGTAAAGGACTAATTATTATTCTACATACAAATTATATTTGAAAAACTAAGACAATCAGTGAGTTTCCTAGGCGAAAGAAAATGTACACCTTCGAACGATTTAGGAAAACGTTTTTTCCCTAGCGACGAAAGAAGGCGAGATATGCATAACCTGTTACTATTATAGTAGGAGGCTATAGACTGGATAAAGTGTTGAAAGCACAGAAGGCTGAGCCAACGCACAAGGAAACTCGAGTTTCCCTATTCACAATAGAGACACCCTCGAGGGCATTAGCTCAACCGAATTCCATCACGGAGTGATTTGAATTAAGCACCCGCGCCGCGAGTCGATCGTTAATTATGAATTTAAACAAAGAACTCGCATCAAGAACTAAAATCGAAACACGAAAGTTGTTTTCAGTGGAAAGAGATTAGCAAGGGATTATCTAACCAATTCGTAAATGAGAACTCAAGCTCCTCGAACCATTGATACGTACGATATTTCAAAATACTTTATCAGTATTTTCCAAAATGTGAATGCAAGAAGGAAGCCTTACGGCGAATCATCGCAACAATACCTGCGCCCTCGCGATGCCAGAGGTACACGCAACCTGGTCCCTTTATTCCGTTTTCTACGTACCTTCGACGAAAAGGAAATATCCTTCGGGATTTTTCGCCAGTACACGAAGTGCCTTTATAGCCATTTCAGCCAACGAAGGGTCGCCGCTTCCGTTCGTGTTCCGGTCGACGTCGAAGTCCATGTGGGAATAGGAAAACAGACCTGAAATTGTTGTGCATTGTAAAACGGCGAGACACAGGACATTCAGGGAAATAACTTTCACCGATTCGTTTCCATCTGCGATCGAACTGGCCAACATTCTGTTACCGTTTGCGACCGTGAACGATAGAGCGTTTCGCGTTGTAACGCGGTTGGATATTGAATCACGCGATTTCGAATAGGATATTGAATGTAACGTGTGTATTTTGGGCAACGGCAATGGCAGATTGGAAAGTATTAGCACTGCTCTACAGTGTACAATCGGTTGCTGCACGTTCGACTATGTTAAACTCGTTTGGGCGATTCATGCGCTCTGTTTTGGTTATGAACCATTATGCTGTGATTTCAGAATCTTGAAAGTTTGAGTTTTTTTATACTTTTGTGGAAATATAGGTTCGATTAATTGCCAACCAATAATGCTCCTTATTAGTCAGTCGCAGAGGGTGTCAACAGTTCTGATCGATAGTGCGTGTGCAATCTCATATTCAAACGTTACGCCGATTATAATTGGAGCGGACTAACTAAGAGCTAACTATATTCTAGGATTAACGCAATCACGCACGATCGATAATTGTTTAAAGGTGCAATTCGTAATTTGATTTACAGAGGTTACGCTATTTCCCCGCGACCTATGAGCGTTTTCATCATTTCATTGTAATACACAAAACAATAAACTGCATGGTATCTCCTTTGTGCACTGTAATATATTTTTAATTAATTTGCAATACCCGACGAATATTATTGGAAAATGAAACATGTAATAAAATTAGCGGCTAATCAGTATCAACTGTTAATCAAAATTCCGCGCTCTATATTAAATATTCATTATTTAACGATCACATTGGAAAAGGGAAAATATAAAAAGACATTTGCCGAATGTACGAGACTTACAATATACCTTGCGTTATTCAATATTAGTAATTACTTCAATCACGTTATTGAAAATTATACACGAATTTATTACTGCTTCCAAAAAGATCTCCAAATAATAACGAGAAAAGGTTCCGTTAATTTTCATCATTATATGTATGTTGCTTGTTCTTACAAATATGTCGAAAAAGAAGATAAACAATGTATAACTAAAATCACCACCTCGCCATCATATTCTATACACACTTCACATTAAAAAAAAAATATAATTCTCCCTCGTACGAATAGAAACGTGAAACGTTATTCCTGTACGTTACCTAGCAGATGGTTCACTTTCCGTGGATCGACGTTCTCGAATTGCTCCTTGTTAGCGACGTATTTCGCGGCCGAATTCCGTAACCGATGGTTCCTCGACCATTCTTCTATCAGATTTCTTCCGTCCAATCGTCTGCCCTCCTTGTCCGGATCCTCCGGATCCGAGATCACTTTCGGCACGAAATGACGTCTGCCCCCGCCAAGGATCACCTACGATCGATCGTAATTTTTATTGGCTAGTATTTTATCGGGAGACGGACGGAACTGGATTTTGAAGTAATAAACTTGAACAATTGTCGAGCGGTCGAGCGCCAGCCAGCGGATTGATCCATGCGATGGAATTAACCTTTTGATTCTGCGAATAGCGCGGGATATCAATTGGACGATTTTATCTGGAGTAATTTTCATTTGCTTCGGAACAATTAATTTCGTATGTGGAAACTTTTGTTGAATTTAAGTACAAACTGGAAATGTGTAGCGAGCACTGGCGCTTTTAATTTATAAATTTACAGATCGCAGGCATTTTTCCAACATACGCGTTTGTCTTCCATCACAGAACGTGATCCCAGAAGCAATTTTGTAGAATTTCAAAGCCAACCGAAGGGAAATGTTCTTTTCGTTTGTCCGTGACGTTTTTCACCGCGATGCTTGCAGCTTGTGTTTTTTTCCAAATATCACAAAGTAAGCATAGTATGTACAAATGATTCCGTCCATGGGCTCTAGGTTGAATGCTTCTAAATTTTTAAATCGCTAATGAAGAAATATATTCCAAATGTAAACGTTATACTCGTTTCTGCAAAGCATCATATATATTCATGTATATATGTATGTGCTTTCATAAATCTACTGATCATTCAAAACAATTTCATGGTTAAATAAAGACTAATTAGATTTTTCCCTTAACAACGTCATGATATATTTTTCTCTTTCCTTTCATTTGCAAATATTGCAGCAAACTTAGCTTACCACATTGCATGCTAGCATTATTTTACATATATTCAGGGAAAGAGAGGCAGCCAGTCAATTTCAACCAAAAATTAAATGCATAAATTTGAAATGAGAATAACCTTAGTCGTAATGAATTGAAACATATTGTTATCTTTTTCTGATATGCATATTATTTTCTTCGAATAATATCTTCCAAACTTTGTCCCATGGAACAAATTTTACAGCGATAATAACCCGTACACCTCGGCGATTCCGAGGAACGAAACGTGAGATCCATTGAGGTCGCTTAAATTCTATTCCGTGAAGTAAGCAATTAAAAAACATGTATGCTAATGAAACCTACGTACGGAACGCGAAATTCAGCATAACACATCGCCGCGAGGTATACACATACACGTACCGGACGTTGATATAATAAAGTATTGAATTTTCAGACGTCGCCGAATTTCCATAAAAAATTCCCGAAATGTCCGTGCGATTTTTACTGCCACTCATTTGACTTCTTAAATAACATCAGAAAATAATTGCATCCACTTTTTGACAAATTTTTTTATTGCGCACCCTATATTTATGCAACTAACTGCACGGAGTACTTTTGCGAACAGTAACTCACGGTGCAACAATAAACTGACCTAACTAGCAAACTTTGCTCGAACGAAGTTTTTAAAATAAATTTTATCCTCTTTCGTTTCGTCCCATCGTCGTATCGGAAATCTCGAATATGCCAGGAAAGTCATCCCCCTATTCCTGCGATTCTTCCACTATCAGAACATCAAACTATCTCGAGTAGCTCTAGTTAAGCACACTTTAACGAACAGGAGGTTATGCGTAGGACTTCCACGCAAAAGTGGGACTCATTCCTCGAGCGAACTTTTCTACTCCAATTACACCAGTACGCAAATATCATCGAAAGTCCCCTTGGGCCGATTAATCTACCGAAAATTAGAGCAAATCGACTCTTTGAAAATATCGACAGAAGACTCATTCTTTGCGGTATCGATCGTCGTACAATCTTCTCTGGATCGCAAGTTCTGTTCAAGACAGGATACCGAAGAATCTAATTTGAAAGCTCATTTTCAATCTACCCTGCACCCTCCCATTTCGTTCAGCAAAAAAAAAAGAAAAAAGAATGGTCTCGCAAAGCAAACGATCCCCCTACTCTCGAATCTCCACAAGTATTCAATTGATGAATACAGGGATACATGAATTTATGAATTTATGAAGGAATACATGAATTTTCATACAGGGCAAAAAATCAGCAGAATTTTCTCAGAAACATTTCTCAGGACCAGTCCCGCTCTATCTGTCAAGTCGCATTGGGTTTCTCTGCCGCTTCACCCCTCACGAAATCCTCCCCCAATGTTCTTCCATTCTCGACCGCGAACCACCGCGTGCAACTTCAAAAATCCAGAATAGAGGCAGACGCAGAGAAAGGTTCGCGAGCTGTGCGAAAATAGAAACCCGTACATTTATGTTACGGCCAGGCTCATCCTCCAGCAGCTGACGCGCGATGTCCTTGCAAGAGGTGCGTGCAGCAGGTGGCACCTTTCCGTCGTCCTCCCAGTAACGGCTCGCTGCGTGCGCGTACAGTGCCGCCGGTGTGGCGTGCGTCACCCTTGTGGTCGTCACCAGCCCCGTGGATTTACCTGGCGGCAGAGAAAAGTCGGATTATCGACACCGCGGTAAATTTGCCGAACACACCAGCCAGTTAACGTCCCCGCGCGCCATGTGTTTCGTAAATCAACTCCGTCGGCTGGATCACCGCGCTGCGGCTCGTTTGTAACGCAGCGGTCGACTTCATCGCGCGCGCACGCCCACGTTACACCTGCACGGTCTGTGTGCTTTGCGGTGACAAATTCTTGGCTGCACGGATCGGTGGGACGGGGCGAGAATCAATTAGTTGGGGTAATTTTGTACGCCGCGCGCAGGGTAAATGGTTTCGATGGCGGGAGAGGAACGATGGTTCCTGTTGATATGAAAACGGTGTGGAATATGTGCTCGCGTGTGGTTGGGGTTGTGCTCGAGTGAGGGGTGGCTGTTATCGTGCGTGTGGTGTTTTCGGAGTTTGTAGGATATGTTTGTGTAATTTGGAGATTGTCTTTGTTGACTGCACGGCGTTTAAGGGTTGGGGCGGGATGGTCGTGTGTTTAGTTTTAGCCGTGTATAGGAGAGCTTCGTTTATCTAATAATTCCTGTAAACAGTTTTGTATTTCTACCGCGGCTTATATTTGTTCGTTTTGATTTATTCGGGAAAGCTTTTGACGAATACAGCAGCGATTTGTAATTTTATTTAATTAGTACGTTGATACTGTTATTGGTGATTCGTGTACTACGCAATCGGGATGCGAAGAGTGTTATTAAATAAGTTACGGGTCTTGAGCTATTGGAATTGTTTTGTAATGAACGGATGTTTTATCATGGTTGTCATTTCGTAAAGTATACAATATGCCTGTACACATTTTTATAACATCTAACAAATGTCAGAAAATTTCCAATAACTTCTATGTCGTTCTCGCACGAAAAATAAAATACAGGTCTAATGAATATTCCAGCTATTGAAATTTTAAACCATATCTGCCACCACGTTGCACGACATTATAATCTCATCGTCAAGGAACCCCCGAGCATCAAATAAATTTTCATTCGGTTTCACAAAGCCAGACCCCCCTCTGGCTGTTAGAAAACTTGTTCCCCTTCATCCAAGCAAGAAAAAGGATAACAGGAACCACCTCTAGTACAGGGAACGACCAAAACCGACGGACCTACAACTTTTTCTGTCAACGATGACCGAAGGAAACGCGGTTACAAATGAATTCCAACAACGTCGCCGGGATACCATCGCCGCGAGCACTCGGGATCGTATTTTAATTAAGCGGATGTTCCCCAGGATCTTCTTAGCGGTACCCGGTGAAAGTATCTACCCCGTTTCCCTCCGCCCTTGCCGCAAATGGGTTAACGGATTAAGTTGGCACGCAGAGATCTATGTTCCCACGGGATTAGCAATTACGTTAAGTGGGCCAACGTTGGGACGGACTGGATGCTAATCGCCTCGAGTGCGTCGATACACGGCCCTTCATCAAAGCCTCGCTCTTGACCCTTTGATTTTGGCATCTCGGCCTTCAATTATCATTTAGCATAACGGACGAAGTATCTACAACTTCGTATCCTGTAACTGTAGAACCGATTAAGTGATTCTGCGATCTCGGAAGAGTGATGTACACGGAGTGTCGAAAATTGTGGGGAAATATACTTGCAGAGATTTGCTTTAAGGCACAAATCTTGGTATGCAAAAGACTAGAATCGTGTCGAAAATGAAAGTAAACGAAAGATACAGTGAACAACATTGGGGAAATCGACTTGTTCAAGATAAATTATCAGCATAATTCGTGAATTGCATTTCATTGTAAACAAGCGAAAAAGTTTACCAGCGCATCCTAATTCAATCTCAGCAGATCGACCATGGGATTGTCGAAAGTGGATGCAAATTTTCACGGGTTCTTCGGTAATTCGGGCCAGAACGTTCACACGAAAGAAACCACCAAGTTCTTCCACGATCGTGGCCTAATTCATTTTTAAAGGTTCCTGGACCTGCGCTAAGCGGTAAAATTTCCCTGCTCTTTTTGCGGCAGGGTTCTTTGTTCGAGGAAAATTAAGGAAGGAAAGCACGAACGGAGGGTAGGATATTAAGTTCGGAAATTGTTTTCGACCGGCGAATGCAGGGAACTTAATTCCTCTTCTACCCGGAAGATGTTTCCATTTTTTCATGCTCCCTTTACTTTCGTTATAATTGAAATTTTCCAAAAATCATAAATTCGCTTCGGGCGGCCAATCAATTTACTCGTGCTGTCTGTTCCATTATTGTAAACTGATACGTTCAATTTGGTCATGTTTCGAAGTCATCTTCTTCTTCATGGCTCGTGTCGCGATGTGACATCCAGCAGGAAATGAAGATAAAATAAATCCTATAGTTTGCGTATACTTTATAATTAATAATAAAATGCTACTTTTGAAAAGACAAATGCAAGCCTTGCATTAAATACAATATACTACTATGAATAGTATAATAATTTCAATAATAATAAGGAGAACCTTACTTCTTTCCCACACAGGCAACAATGTCGGCTCATCCAATCCCTCCACTACTATTTCTTCCCTATCTTTTCGAAATCAACAGACCTGGATGGCAACGAGTACTATTTAAATAACAAGAAAGAAGAACGTCCGTTCTGCGATACTAGCGTAATTTCTTCCACGCGGTACATTTTTCTGACCCTCGGAAAGGGGATATCAACTGCATGGCGCTTTAAAGACGGCCCGCCGCGACGCGATGGCGATAAGATAAAACGTAATTTACATATAAACACTGGAAGCTGGGCGTTTGTATGCAAATTAAAATAAAACTACGGCGCAATTTCTTTCCTGAAAAATTCGTGAATGCCGAATACGTGTATTGCTTCACCCCGGCGAGTTGAAATTCTCGAATTTCGCATGAATCTGGACGAAAGGAAACGATTTGCGTATGCGTTATCGAATATCAGAGATAATAGGCGTTTCAGACATTTGCATGACGGCGGGTAAAGCACGTGGCAGGAATGCTGGGCAAAGAGAAAGAGCTTTATTGAAGGTGGTTCGAGTACCGGGAATGAGCTTTGTCTCCGTGTTTCATCGTGTTAGATGTTCACGATTTTCACCGGCCCGACACGGGAAAAATGGTTTAAAAAGGTTTCGGAAATATTGTTAATAATGTCATTGAACAAGCTTATTAAAGTATATTCGTTGCATCGTACGAATTTTATTTGCCAATTTACAATTTATTATTTCGAATATTGTTTCACACCGTAGCGAGTGTTGTCACGTTTCCAATTCACGCATTGAACTGGTTATTATTCGTCGATATAATTTTGATCCTTTCCCAAATACGTTCACGCGTCCGAATTAAATTATATTCATACAACAAACGACATCCACACGAGTAACGTTGATAAAAGCTTTTGCAAAAGAAAACGATAATAAATAACAATGCCAGAGGCATTTCTACAATATCCGGAATAATTTCATTTTTATTCTAAAACCTTTGACCAGCACAACTAATTTCATTACTGATGCAATGTGACAAAAGAAATGGCGAAATTTCTCACTGTAATGCGGCCTACGGATAGAGAAAAGTGCGATCTTGAGAATGCACTTTGCTTTAAATCGATATCTCAACCCGTTCTTGAGATAAAGGACGTTAATGTATAGAGTAAAAACGGAAGGGATGAATGACCGAAATCCGCGTGACCTACATTCTACATCATATCTTGGAAGCCGGTACTCGCAATATTATAGAAAAAAGCGCTGATCCAGCATCCTTACTAGCGCCTAGATAAACTCGAAATAAGTCAATGCTCGAGCGTGAGGGTCGATAGCAGCAGAAACCGGACAAAGCGAAGTAGTAAAAAGTATGCTTCGTTTAAATGACGATAACTCAGAAACGGGATGCCATATCCGTATGAAACAAAAACCATTCGAAAGTATAAGATTTCTCCTTTCCCGCGAGAACGTACATACCTATCCGTTCGCATTATACAAGGTACGATTTTGTAGGAAGAACGTCTACCCGAGGATTTTTAAACAAATTTTCATTCGAACTATTCCTCGGCAATAATAGTCGAATTAGTTTAAAGTAATAACAGCGATAGAAATGATCTGAATCGATTCCATTCGATTTGAATGAAAGTTCCGGGACGTTTGCCAAAATTATCCGTGCGTGAAACAGACATCACTAAACACGGGTGAAAATTTCTTGAATATTTAAGTTGCGTAACATGCATCCTACAATTGAACTGCACACTTCGAAATGGAAGAATGATTATTAGCCTTACACATTTTGGGTGTGTGACATGATTCGTGGCTGGTCCTGATACCCGTGTAGGTGAAAATTACAGGAGGTTTTATTTTCCCCTCGTCGACGATCCGACTACGAAATATAGCAGCAATAAAGCACAAGTGTCGGGCGTCCTGCCGCGATTCCTGGCACAATCTCATTTAGAATCACATGACGTATCTAGGCTTTCCATTAAGGCCCCTTTTGCTGGGTGTTTTTACCGTCTCACGTATTTCCTTCGAGAGCTTCCTTTTCTTCGCTCTCCATAAAGAACAATTTCGCAGATGGAGCAGCATATTTTCACTGGTAAGGATAATCTGGCATGAGAACCGTTCGGAAAGATGAAAATCCGTTTGTGGAAAAGCGTGGACACTCTACCACGAGTTTCTTAAACAGTGCCGCCAGTGTAACGTATTAAAACCAGAAACTGTGATTGCGAGAAATATTTCTGTATAATATTTATGTTAAGAGATACTGAGGGAATGAAGTTTCGAATTTTTATGAATAATACTTATTTATAAACTTTCCAGTTACAAATCCTCTGCTTTCGGATATTCTGCATCAACAATCTTTCATCTTATTGCAAACTGTACAAAAACCATCTTGGCCGTCTACGTGTTTAAAACTTGTGTCCCTTGTTAACATAAAATTTATTTTACCACCAAGTAGATATTCTATCTTTATAATTCATCAATAAGAATAATTCTTTCCACTTAACTGACTTTCGTTTACGTTTTTTTGAATCGGAAATCTCCCCTAATAGACAGAGCTACTACTTCTTTGAGAATTGCCTACCTGTGACAAGACCGGGTAGCAATAAAAAGAAATTTTACTATTCAGAATTGTCGTGAATTCTGAAGGGGTGCGAGCAATGAATGATAAGCCGCGGGATCAGAATCGTCGAAAGTTCTGCATCTACTCAACTCGCAGGTAGACAGAGATTGAATTTCCCTCCTGATTCGCGAAGTTCGTCGTAATATCCGCGAGATTCAAATACGCTCGTCGACTGCCGCTGGATCTTTCATTCGACGCCGACGTGACTGCGATGACGAGAATGAATTATTGATCAGAGGCAACCGTTGGAATTAGTCAGTCGTCATTGGATAAAGTTCATTCAACGAATCACCCCGCGTTATCGGAAACCCGACGGATGAATTTGCGAATTTTAGATCGGCCCCGGGGACTCGCTAAATCTCCACTTGAACGGCCGACGAACTTCTGCCTGAAAATTCGCCCCCGTCCGTCCGCGTTACGAACAAAAGTGCCCGGTACTAAAATCGATATTCCGTTTAACGAATGCATAATCGATTCAATTAATTTCGCGCTAATTATTTGTCGAGTCTTCGGCCTGCTCTTGGACCCGTCGATAAAGCCATTTCCTCGTCCCTATTCCCCCTTCGCCCTTTTATGGAGATAGTGCTCGAATGCCGGCTAATTAACAAGATATCGATGTCACTGTGAATTTAAATTTTTCGACCGACGCGACGCGACGAAAAGCTGTCTGACGATCCGAGGGATGTTAACGCAGGGGAATTAACGCTGGAATTGACCGACGATTTTATGTAGTTTGCAAAATCGTCAGCATAGTTGAACCTGATTTAATGGTAAATCGATTTGATGATTATGAGAAATATATTAAAACGATATGGAGCATGGGGAATATTTTATAAGAGCATTGGTCTTGCTAATCTCATTTTACCATATCACACTATTTTAATTTACTCAACACGAACTGGAGAACGCTCAATTGTGATATAGAATTCCATCGCCATATTTCTCCGCAACTCAGAATGTTTTGACGTAATACGCGGTTCCGATGCTACTGATTAATTAGTATACGGAGGTCGTAAATCTCCGTTCCGAATTCGTATCGACACCGTTACTCGCGTATGACCCTACGACCGTTTAGGGAGATAGGGGTGGTATATTGAATGAATATTCGTTTCGGTAACAAATAAACTCTTTAATAGCAAATAGTGTGTAGTGTTGAACAAGTATAAGTATGAGGATCAGAATGATGTGTTTAATTTACTATCTAGTGAATGGATGTTTGTTGAAGTCAGAGAGAAAAACGGTTTTCTTCTGCTTCTGAGTTAAGACGACGGAGCGAAGAAGAAGATTGACGTCTCTTCTCTTCGTAGTACTATGGATACGATCCTGTCTTAGACTGCCTTCCTCGTCGAGTGTATCCTACAACGTCGACTCGGAAGGGTCTTTTGAGTGTACTGATTGGGTCCAGTAAAAATGTGTGTTTGCCAATCGGTGTGTCTAAAACGTAGACACACCTTTCCTTTGGGCCCGAATCGCGGGTTTTTCCAAAGGAGGCGGTGCGACATTGACCGTGCCAAACAAATCGCCAAAGCACGGAAATTTCCGCCAGGGTCCCAGAGCTTGACCTGGTCGTGCCTGCTGGGGCACAGCTGCGAGACCCTTTTGGAAACTCACGTTTATGATACATGCAATTAACTGTTGAGGCCGTGTATGTTTAATTTCGTCTACCTTGACGGATTACAAAATAAAACGACTTCCTCAAAAACAGCTCTTTTACTTGCGTGTCATAAACGCCCTAGCCATCTGCACGTTTGGAGGTTCCTTTTCGTACAGATTGCTGGCCGTCTTTTTATTAGGTAGGCAATTTGTTTGAGGCGTCGGTTCCGCGGGTTTGCCGCGTAACATCCTCCCCCCGTTGAGAGAGTAAAGATCAACAGTAGATAATGAGAGGTGCGTGTATAATGAAATGTGCATTGTAAATGGTGAATTATATATGATAAATAATCCTAATTCTGAAGGACTGCTCCGAGGTTCAGTCAGCTTCTTCGGTGGATGTTGGCTCTGCCGGGTCGCTGACCTTGTCTTCGGGCTGGTGAGGTAAAGGTACCAGTCGTTTCGCACTCCGATCTAGCATGTTCGTGGCTGTTTTAATGGTCACGGCGCGAACAATGCCGTCGGAGCCTGGTGTCTGAGCCTTTGTACAGTATCCATGTAGTCCTTCTTGAGAATTGAAGAGTCTGCAATATGCCAATTGCGTGCAGTGTGCAGCTCCTGTAAAATCGATTTGCCACTTGCTCCCGCAGTGGTGTTAATCACGACAGTGTTGGTCCTGTTTTCGAGGGACTTTATCATTTCACACATCGGCCAGATTGTGCTCCGGTGGGTTCGCCCACAAGTCACCTATCAGGAATTGGATAGGTGTTAAGGACAAGGCGTCGTTGGAGTGGAATGATAAAGGAGTTAAAAGGAACGAAAGGCGCTTAGCTACATGAACGTCGTGTCGTCATCGAAAGTACGTTTACAGAATTAGGTGTGGATTCACCATAATTTGTCTCGGAACGGTGCCTGTCTAATTTGCTTACACGTTTGCAAATGTCCGTGTAGGGTTTATCATGAAAAGAATAACATAGAAAGTTGTATCTCGAGGACTTTATGATTATTATTCCTATCTCACGCGGAAACTTGCGCTTGTCGAGTCCAGGTAGATCGTGCAACGCGAACGACGTTGAACGGTCAGGTAGGTCACCCTGTAGGTTATACCTGCCCGAATACGAGTACTACCTGCTTTCCTACGACTTCTATTGTTTTCGAAGACGAAATAAACACGAGTATTCTAACAACAAATTCGAGTGTTACTGTATTGAGAATGCTAGTAATGTAAATTATGTAGAAGTTCAAATACATCACTGAATTAACAATATTGTTGTTACTGCTATGTGTTGTATGCACATTAGGAGCAGTTTAATTGCGTATTAGACAGCTTCCTTCTTTTCGAGGATCGGATCACGTTGTTCCATTTAAAGCGGAAACGCAACATAGAAGTGGTTCGTCTTTTCGCGGTGTCAAATTTGTAATAATACCTCGACTACAAACTTGTAAATGGTTCTCACGAGTGTATGGATCACTGACGCCCTCCTATGTGTGTAGTAATTGTAGTAACTACTTTTAGTGGCCTTTAACCCTTTTTGTTAGGGTGGTCAGGCCGCGAAGAATGTGCTCGAGATGAGTCTTGAGCCTGACCCTTTTGGAATAGAGGAATTGTATGTTCCTCCGAAGATCCCGTTGAACCGTTAGTTCTCGCGAATCCGCGTTTTGGATATTCTTGAGTGACACGATGTCAAAGAATTCTCGTTTATAAGGATTGCGAGGAGTAGTTGGTGCTACCTTTGACGAAATGTCAGACGGCGATATGGAAAAGTGACTGTTTCTCAAGTCTTTCCGACGGACTAAATGACCGCGCGTGTGTGATTTCGCGGTTGACACCGTATTTTGTCTGACTGGAGACCGCATGTGCTCTGGAAAATGTACCGTAGGAATCTTTACATTTAGGGAATTTGCATGAAGACCGGATTCCGTCGGCTGAGCTACCCGTGCCGAGGTTCTGCAGGCTGTCTCATTTGACGAGTCCTGTTTTCGAAATCGCCTCATAGCTACTTTGGTATAAATGTACCTTGTTACATTGACACGAATGCAATGAGCAGAAGTTGATTTTCTAATGTAAGGTTTCCCTCTGATGTTTGGGAACCTTCTGAAACGGCCGGGCCCGACCGGTTCCGTTACCTGCGTGTGGGATATGTCGACTGTCCCTTTTGACGAGTCGCCCGTTAATGATTGAGTCGCAGGTATACTAATTTTTTGCGGTTCTTCAATGGGATTTATTCGCGTTTCGGTATGACCTGACGCGAATGTAATGATTGAATGAGAAGAAGGTTCTTCTTTAGTCTGAGTCCCGTCGACGGGAGAACTCAGCAGATCACAAGCGGTATCTACGGATTCTGGCTTATCGATCTCGAGGTTATCCATTAGTTTTTCTGATGATCGCGTTTCAATGTCGCGATGAGGATCTACAATGGTCGTAGAAATGATTGCGGTTGATGGTACGCTGTGTATTATGGTTGATTGCTTCTTTTTTAGCGAGGCAATCTGATTATCACCCCTTTCTCTGATCTCAGAAAGGAGATCCCAAAAGAGGTCATGATCTAGTATATGGTAATCATCAAGTGCGGTGCCCACTGCGAGGTTTTCAATTTGCAGACATATGTATTCAAATTCAAAGATCCATGATTCACTGTCCTTTACACGTTGCTCTAGCGTGAGCAAATCGGAACTACATGCCGGTGACTTCAGGAAGTTGATAAGATCGAATAGTTTGAATAAGAATGAGCGTCGCATGCCGACGAGCTCTTTATAAGTATCTACAGGAGCATTCGTTATGCTACTGTGTGTTTTTGCCATTATGCTGGCGGTTTAAAGTAACGATTTTAGACTTTCATTAGATAACCATATGCCT
The DNA here is from genome assembly GCA_907165295.1 of Nomada fabriciana. Lineage (NCBI taxonomy): Eukaryota > Metazoa > Arthropoda > Insecta > Hymenoptera > Apidae > Nomada > Nomada fabriciana. The sequence continues at coordinate 8,005,633 of OU015693.1, read as the reverse complement.
ATAGTCGTTAGTATCGTAGCGGGGTTGAGGAAACAAGGCCAAGAGAAAGGAAAGTATCTGTGTGAGGAAGATGACTTGTTTGTACTCACCCACGGAGTTCTCTGTGATGTTTGAAATGCTGTTGTGCTTCGGTGCGGTGGCAATCGTAGGCAATTGCAGCAATCAGTTGGCTTGTTCTCTGCGATGCGTCGTCCTTGGGTGTTCCTTGTTGCGTGGACGTTGCGTTGACGTTGGATGCCCCAAAGGTCGCTGCGCGTGGTCCAGGAATGGCACCCTTATCCAAGGTGGATGGACGATTCGAGAGCTTTACTGATGTTCCCTGCGAAACGTCGTCCTTGGGTGTTCCTTGTTGCGTGGACGTTGCGTTGACGTTGGATGCCCCAAAGGTCGCTGCGCGTGGTCCAGGAATGGCACCCTTATCCAAGGTGGATTGACGATTCGAACAGCGTGGGCTATTCGGTTGGTTGTGGTGAGAGTTCGCTTTTAATGGAAGCGAACGATGCAGATCGTGCACTGGTACACTCACGACACAAAGTTTTTAAATGTTTGCTTCACTAGATGGTTACTTGCGTTACAATGTATGTAACCCACACGTCACTGAGATCCGGCTCGAAGGACCAAATGTTTTGACGTAATACGCGGTTCCGATGCTACTGATTAATTAGTATACGGAGGTCGTAAATCTCCGTTCCGAATTCGTATCGACACCGTTACTCGCGTATGACCCTACGACCGTTTAGGGAGATAGGGGTGGTATATTGAATGAATATTCGTTTCGGTAACAAATAAACTCTTTAATAGCAAATAGTGTGTAGTGTTGAACAAGTATAAGTATGAGGATCAGAATGATGTGTTTAATTTACTATCTAGTGAATGGATGTTTGTTGAAGTCAGAGAGAAAAACGGTTTTCTTCTGCTTCTGAGTTAAGACGACGGAGCGAAGAAGAAGATTGACGTCTCTTCTCTTCGTAGTACTATGGATACGATCCTGTCTTAGACTGCCTTCCTCGTCGAGTGTATCCTACAACGTCGACTCGGAAGGGTCTTTTGAGTGTACTGATTGGGTCCAGTAAAAATGTGTGTTTGCCAATCGGTGTGTCTAAAACGTAGACACACCTTTCCTTTGGGCCCGAATCGCGGGTTTTTCCAAAGGAGGCGGTGCGACATTGACCGTGCCAAACAAATCGCCAAAGCACGGAAATTTCCGCCAGGGTCCCAGAGCTTGACCTGGTCGTGCCTGCTGGGGCACAGCTGCGAGACCCTTTTGGAAACTCACGTTTATGATACATGCAATTAACTGTTGAGGCCGTGTATGTTTAATTTCGTCTACCTTGACGGATTACAAAATAAAACGACTTCCTCAAAAACAGCTCTTTTACTTGCGTGTCATAAACGCCCTAGCCATCTGCACGTTTGGAGGTTCCTTTTCGTACAGATTGCTGGCCGTCTTTTTATTAGGTAGGCAATTTGTTTGAGGCGTCGGTTCCGCGGGTTTGCCGCGTAACACAGAATATCTTGAAATATTCCACCCTACGAAGTTGCTACGCTTATATTCACATAAACGGTCGCGGAACCATTCATTCAGTATCAACGAAAGTGAATCTCAAGTGAGGCACTGTGCTAAAACGATGAGGAGCCCTCGAGAGTCCAAAAACACTTCGTCAACTTCCTAGACAGTAAGTAAACTGTTTCCTCGATTTCGTCGGTGATATTTCACGGCGGTCGCGTCAATGCGAACGTTTTAGAACACGCGAGCAATAATTGCGAATTGACAAATTCGTAGGAGGAATCGGGAGACGTGGCCGGTTCACGGAATGAGGAAACGCGTCAACGGCAAACGGCGTGCAATTAATCAACCAAGGCAATTCATCTTAATGATCGAGCTAAGGCAGCTTGCGCTTTCAGGCTCGATACGTAGGCGCAGTCAAACGCAGGAGCGTGGCTATGCCCGACGTGTTTATTACTGTTCAGGATGCGTGTTGCCGTGTGCAGCTTTATTACACGCTACATAGGCCCATTGTTTTCGCCGTGGTTGATTTAACCGCGGAGAAACTGTTCCGACCGAGTCGTTTCCGGTTTCACTTGCTTAAACGCAATTTTCCGGCGTCGCTGCCACTTTGACCTTCTTTTTTCTTCGCGCGAACGTTTTAGCGGAGCTGCGTGGATTTTCAAGGAATATTAAAGTTGTTGCGGGCGTAACTGCTATGGGGATATTTTATTGCTCGGACTGCAGTGTAAATTTCTTTTTGGAAACTTTGAGTTTAGTGATAGCGGAATTTCTTTGTATTTCTTGAGGGTGTGTTTCATTGTCAGTGAGAATTGAACACAGGTGTGTAATGAAGTATTTTTTTTGTTGAAGAAGAGGATTGTATGGATTTATATACTTTTAATTATGGAACATTCGTTTCTTATTATTCAAACAGAAATTATTGATTCTTGTTTCCGCGGTTTCTATTTCTCATAATATAATATGTATAATTTAAATGTCGTTTTGGATAATATTATCAGCTCGCACGGATTTCATGTTATCCGTTATCTCCGTAACTTTGTCGATATTAACGTCATTAAAAGGATATAGTAATTGTGCAACATTAACCTAAATCCGATAAATGATTGTTTATGTATACTGTATACTTGTTAATTATACCCCTTGTTCCGAGAATTCACTGTTTCGCAAATTTTATTCGCAAATATTCAGTTAAATATTGTCTTATTTATTAAATATTCTTTTTGTTCGTGCAATAATTAATTCTAATTATACACGTTTGCATAACCACATTGATAATGGTTGTTTAATTGAGAAACATCGGATTATTTTATACACAGTGTACCGTGTATAACAACAAAATTATACACTCAAATTTGTCCAGCAAATACAGAAGCATACGCTCGCTTCTTATTTTATGCTGGTGACAAATTGTTCAAACATGACTCATGCTCAACATCCAATTTCTGTGAAACGTGACACATAATTCAAGCTCCCCATGAATAATAGCTCTTTGTAACATACATCGTCATGTTTAGTGACTTTTCAAGATTTAATTCCTTAAAAAGTTAACATTATAATTTCCGTGCACCGCATTCAATATCGAATTCAGTAACCGCATACTATTGTAAGTAGAAAATTAATCTCCAACCCCAACATTTCTTTCCTTATAACCCCCCCTCCATCGTAACCAATTGTAATAATCAAAAACGCCGAGAAAAATATCGCATTAATTTTCCAAGTGCCGCATTGTAAAAAAAATACAACCACGCAACGTATCTCCACGGCACCAAGAATCTCACATAGTCAAATCCGATTTCCTCGTGTGACATTGTATCGTTAAAATCCGCAACCGATGATATTATAGTTCATCGTGAAACTAGTTGAATCGTGATCGAACGTTTCACTATCGGAAATTGAAATCGTCAAACAGTTCCAGGGATATCCTTGGTGCGTTACGAGGATAGGATAGTAGTAGTGTGTAATAAACCCTCTTTATTTATGACCACCTGTACCGTACGAATAAATACTCGTGGTTCCATTTTCGAATTGAATTTAGCACCGCTTATATGACCAAGGTACGTATACACGTACGTACGTACTATGATTTCTGGCATGGAGCAAATGGAAAGTCACGATTGGATAAAAAATGCTATCATCCTGTATCGGTGACAAGGAGACTCGATTCCAGCGCAATATGACACCCTCTGCAATCGTCCCCAACCCCTTGGCACCCCACAATATTCGTGCATGCGCGTCGCAGAAATTCTGTTAATTGCTCGGTACCGGTCTAATGAGAGCAGGTTATAACCAGACAGCCCAATGGGGGCAGTGGTTTATATCTATTCCCGATGATTGCTATAGATATCAAATCGAATTCAAATCGAACGAATTTCGAAGAAAGTGTTGGTACGATAAGTTTGGAATTTGGCTGAGAGGCTTGATTATCTTTGATTACTAATACGAAAGTAATTTTGATCGTTCTTACAGTTTCGAAGAATCGATGGATAATTAAAGTAGAATTTGATTCGCGGGGAAATGGTAAAGGAAAAAAGTATAATATTTAAATATTTAATTGTCACACTTTTACTAAATTTGCGATCAGACTGCCTTAGTGTTTCATTTAATTATTGTACCTGGCCCTTTATGCCTGGTACTTTATGAGAGTAGAGGATGGTGGTAACGCTGAAATTCGCACGATTTCAATGCTGCTTGAAAACTGAGCAGCACCCGAATGAATTTTTACGCTGGAGAATTTTCGTCCCGAGATATTCGGTTGCGGAAAGGAACATGAAAAAAAGAACGCACGAATCTTGTGAATTCGCGATGCTGCGTTACTATCGCGGCAACAATGCTGGAGTTGGCAAGAAACTCTGGAATTTTGTCTGTTTTACCATAAAACCAGGGGAAATGTATTTTACAAATGGAAAAACGAAGCACAAAAATTTTGAACAAATTTCAAATAAAGAACCAATGCCGAATTGTTAGTTTCTGGAAGTTTCAAATGGTACGATTTTTCAACGATTTTATTTGTAAGGCCAGTTGAAAGCCAACGTTTCCTATGTATCCTACCACAAATGATGTAGAAATGGATTATCTTTACTTTCTATTATCATGTACCTGAATTCTTTTTCAAAGTAATACATTTTACAGAATATTATGTGACACGATATGTTAGAATTGCATTTAATATTCAATATAATTACTTACTTATCACGAAAGTAAACATTTCATTAACATTCAAAATATAGTGCTCGCGTCGTAAATAATGAAATAGTTAGGTACGTTTTCAGTAGACACTTTGTTTATATTGAAGATTAAGACAACAACAAAAATTAATTATATGTATACAAGTATCAATATTCGCCTCAATAAAGCAACTGTTTGTTTCTATCCGAAGGTTTCAAACAACTGACGCAAGATAAAATCTTGAGGATAACAAATGATAAAACCTCAATGGAAATATTCAATTGCCATTCGGATGAGAGTGGCTATTAAGTTCGAAATTGATCAGAGGCAAACGGAAAGCAATTGTGCATAATCCTTTGCATTAGTTGTTGACGTTCGCATATTTACTCACCCTGCTCCTGTGCCCAATTGATAAGGGATGGTACACGGGCATCAAAACTGGAATAACAGTTCTCGAAGCGGGCTGAGGAGTCCAGGCCAACAGTCTCGTAATTGGCTTTAACTCCGCAGAGTAACGCCGTTGCACATGCTGAAGATTCGCCGACTTGGGCGTCGATGTTGTAAGTCTGGAAACGAACGAAAATGGAATAGCTACATTAATCAGTTTGCGACAATCACCGAATCATGCAGAGAAGGGTTATTGCTCGCAAAATGCTCACAATCTGGAAGAATTTTCGAAACCTGTGACTTGTCTGCGTTTGAAAAGATTGGTTGACCATTTGAGCATTAAATATTCCTTGAAATTGGTAAAATGATGTATTAACAATATTTCTGAAACCTTAGCTTCGTATGAAAATCATTCATATCAATTATTTAGTTCATTATGTTGAACTATATATTATATTACTATATTATATACATCACACTATAATTGAAAAGGAAAATCATTGTCAATCGACGCACGATACGCCAGATCATTTGCAAATATGTGTATACATGCGTACATATGTGCTCGAAATGAAAACAATCAAGTTAACTCGGGATTTATCAGTAAATAGACAAACTACTGCGAAGTAGGTATATAAAATGTATTGGAAGCTGGGCAGCAGCTAGAGTGTACAATTCTATGAGAGAAATAAGATCTTAATTCGAACATGATTTATTACCAGAGCTCTGTCGTATTTGTAAAACATTATCTGTCAAGAGATAATCTTCGTCTCACAGCCACTACTACTACATTCATCTCCTGCTGAACGTAACAATTAAAATGAAGAGAATAATAATAATCACATTATGAATCACGATTGTTACTATTATCATGAGTGACGTACTATCGAACAGCTGTGAACTCCCGTTTCACTGATTCTCGTAAATCATTTCGCGCGTTCGTCGAGCGCATTGTGCATTATGATAATCGGTCTTTTCTTTGGCGGTCGCGTTACGGGCGCTGGGCAGGTGAGAGATCGCAGGGGTGGAATGGAGGGACCGGAAGTTCGATGTACATAAATCTTGCCGAGATTATTCGCATAAAAGCGGTCTGCGTAAAATATTGCTGACTTCCGGTGGTTTTCTTGTTATTCGAAAACCGTGCGAACTACTCGAGCGCCGGGTGATCCGAATAATAACGCGGTATGGTTTCGATCTAGATGTTCACTTTCTTCGATCTGACCCAGGCAAGGAACACCTTAGAGTGCCAGTTGTAATAATGACAGAGTGACAGCGGTGTCTATGGTTTGAGTGAGTTAGTGCGGTTAAAATGTTTAACGGGGAATCGGAGCTAAACAACAGATAACTGAAGTTTTAAGATAAGATTGCAGAATTTGCACCAATTCATGTGTTGGTTGTCATAAAATGGCGACTCTATGCGTGCATCAATCGTAGTGCACTTAATACTCTATCGTGATGAAAATATTGTAGAGTAACGTTAACCTATATAATTGGAACTGTGAATAAAACGTGGTCCATTAAAGGCACAAATTTTTATTTTCTGTTACTACACGCAATAGTGAATAAAGTCTTAAACAATTTTCTAATCGTAAGATTCAAGTAAATCTTCAATTAAAATTAATTGGCATTGGTACGTATATGCCAAACTATATGTTACTATTAATATTTCATTTGTATTAATATTTAATTTATGTCAACCAGCAGCACATAGTTCAATATTTTAACTTTTCCGTGGTACTATGTAATATTTTAATTGGTATCTTATTTAAAAATACCAGAATACAAAAGGAGACTTATGTATAATAACTTAAATTGTTTCCTCCACCGTGCATTTGCTTTGTAGAGTTCTTCTTATCGTTATCAGCTGATTTGTCAATCTACAAAAACTGTACCCACTTATCTGCAAATACTGCAAATGTCTTAGTACATATGTCTCTTAATATTTCTTGCTCGCATAGTTTGATGCAGTCTAGAAGGAAACGAAACGTAGAGAGATAATAGCCACGATATCCTGGAATAGTTTACCTCGATAACTGTCCCGATTTGATCCAGATGCGTAGACACTTAAGCGGGTATTACTGTATCTCCCTATAATAAAAGTCGCTATCTGGGTACACGTTCGTCTTATCGTTCCGATTAGATAAAGTTCGTATAAAGCCTTTCAGGGAACATAATTTCAACGACTAAAGATCCCACCATGGGTCGTGCATTCAAGAAAGCGCAATCGAAAGGCACAGAAGTGCATCAAAAGCTGAAAGCTATCAAATTGGTGGATAATGTTCCCTGCAGTGTAATTGATTCTACGATAAGCAAGGAACCAAAGTGAGTGTATACTTTATCATTTCGTTTACGAGATCGATCGACCAGCGAATGTTTTTCACCTGACGCGTAGTGACGGCATGAAATTGAATTAATGGTGAACCGCCAACTTTTTCATAGGTCGTCTTGTTTGTGCAAAGAGGTCGCAGCGCGCGCTGCGAAAAAAATATGAAAAAGTTTACATCTCGGTAGAAACACGTCCGTTAAAGGAAATACACGTATATAGGTGTTCAGATACCGGACCTTAGGTAAACGCGATTTTGTCTGAGCGCTATCAGCGACGCCATAAACAGAGTTAAAGAAAATTTCGCGTGATCTAGCGCGGTTGTATATTATGGCGTGTATGAAAGTGCATGAAGCATGGCCCGGACACGAAATATGCACACTTGCCGGCCGAGAATTAACATTTCTGTGCCGGAATTCATTTTACGCGCCAGTTCGTGGCCGTGTATCGCGCGAGGTGTCTGCTTATTGCGCTCTAAAATATTAAGGACGCCCATTCTGTATGTGGTTATGATTTGGCGAGGTAGGAAAGAGGACGGCGATGAAAGAGAACGGGCATAACTTTTATTTGACATTTTGGATCGTTGGTTAAGCAAGATATATTTTTTGAATATTTTCGTGTTTAAGTGAAGTAACCAGTTGCAGATGTATGTTTTACTCACTTTAGACGGATTCTATTACAAAAGTATTGATGGAGCACGTGGGGAGCATATTAATGATTTTAGCAAGAATACTCTGTTGTCTAACTTAAGTAACAAATAGAGGCATTAATCGCAAGAAGTGTAGTTACTCTATAGATTGTGCACAGTGTTTTAGAACGATAGATCAAATTGTACACGACGGTAAGGCAGGCCGTACACCAAAGATACATCAAACACGCAACACGCAACATGCAACGTAAGGTAAATACCGCGCGTATACTTTTACCGCCTAGAACCAATTAGAATGTATAGCTACTTCTGCTACCATCGTAGACCAGGCAGGCATGCTGCACGTATTGCGCGACATCAACTGCGTGCGACATTTTGTGCATGTCTTGCTGCAGTATTTGTCACGCGTTTGAGAAGACAGTTTCAGTTTTTGGTTCGTGAAAATGTCCGAAAATCCAGTTTTTCAAAAACGAAGGAATGTGTAACTAATTATGACTTATTATATAAAGAAACTTGAATAATAATTATTTTTACTAGAGGAAAATATTGAGTTTATATTTTGTTCTATATTTTTACAATATTTACCTTAATGTAATTAATAAACGTTCTTCTGAGGGAATTGCTTCTCGATAGTGGGTATCCAGTTTTTCTATACTGGGTCCTATAATTTCCACCAACACTTTAAAACTCTCCTGGCTCATTCTATACAATTCTTTAAATTTGTCAGGATTGAGATTGAGCTGCTCCTGTGCAACTGTTGCCGGGCTATGCCTTAAATTATCCACGAATAGAGGATTAATCCAATAACGGCGGATTCTTTTTCCTTGTTTCCTACGTTGCAAATATTGCCAAGCGGCCACAACATCTTCCTCGGACGATGACATTTTAGTAACCCATTCAACATTTGCTGCACTGGTGTACGCGGTTTAGCAAGATGTGACATTTACCTTACGTTGCATGTTGCGTGTTGCGTGTTTCATGTATCTTTGGTGTACGGCCTGCCTTATACGTAACGCCACAAACTTTTTACAATAAGTAATATTTAATAGTTGAATATTCCAATTGTTTATAGTTTTATTGAACTACCAGTCTCGGTATACTGGCTTCCCGCAGGAATACATTCATTCACAGATAAGTCGCACCCGTAAGTCGTATCGTAAGAAGTATTGATACGATACAATTATAAGATAACGAATGCGGTCGAAAATAAATGACCGCTCTATTGGTTAACGCACGATCGTTACTCGCTCTGAAAATAAAAAGTTGTAACATTGTTCTTCATAAATGAAAAATTCTTTATACAAAAATCTTGACAATTCCCTGTTTCTCATTACAATTTCGTGCTGGTCGGCCTAACTCAATTCAATCGTTATAATCGTTATTCTGGGATTTATTATACATTCACGGTGGTGGATGGATGAAAGGGATAGGGTACAGTGGCCCGTGCAAAATGTTTTCGAGTTCAAAGGAAACGTGGCGAACCGCTGTAACGCCGGTAACTCGTTTCTCTCTCCCAATGAACGTTCGTCTGGTAATGGACGACAGGTTCGCGCTCATTTATGACTAGTTTGTAAACACACCCTGTCAGCCAAGCTTTGTCAACTGGACCGGTTATTCGTGTCCGTGTGCTCGAATTTGTCCGGTTGCGCGCTCGTGAAAGCGTTTTCAAATTCAGCTTACGAATGAGTCTTTCAACTGGGAAGGCGATATCTCGAGCCGGTTGAAAAGCTTGATCTACCATCGCTCAGTGGGATTTTTCTTCTTTCATTCGTTCGTGCCTTATTTTTAGCCGATATGCTGTCCGTTAATCATTTTTGGGAATTTCTCATTGGTGTGTGTGCAAGGAACAATTTATACGTAGTTGATCAAGTATTGATAAATAGTTGCGTGAGATATTCCTGCTAGTACCAGATTCCTCCACAGTTTGGCCCATAATATCAATTTTCGTGTTACAAGGGGTAGTACAGAATATCGATTAGAATAGAATTGTCCTAGTAAACGTTTAGATGATTTGATCATATGAATATTACGATATCGCGTGAATTACACCAGAACTGTAAAACCATATTTTAATATTTTTTCCAGTAGAAATTTCGTATATCCAAATAATAAATGGACACACGCGACCAGCTGACAGTAAAATAAAGATAGAATTCTGATGGTTCTTTATTGCTATTGTACGCACACACGGACTGCCAGTTATGTTTGCTAAAATACCATAAGAAAACATACCTCCACTCCAAATGTATACAGACGAACACACGATGAAACTATATACGTATATAGAACCTTTGAGGCACGTACATAGTCACAGAATCCTATATAACTTTCAAACACGGCATCTGCAACTTCCCTCTACGAGAACAGTGCCGTTTCTGCAGCATGAATGCGTGTACTAAATATAATGGTAATTGCCACTTGCTGAAGAATATAGTCTCGACCGTAGTCGCAAGATATACCGTTGAAGGTACAGTCAGAAAGAGCATCAATGCGCATCTTTGCACGAGATGTGTACGAGTTAGAAATGTTACAATGCATCGTTGGAGTCGGACGTCCTACAGAAATGCAATTTCCAGTGATTTCAAAATTAAGCTTACGCATTTCAAACAAAAATTAAAGATTCCATTATAAATAGAAAAAACATGTCATTTTGCATGAAATGATATTCTTTATCCTACAAATGAAACGTTGAATGCAACCAAGGATCATACATTTCTTCGAAACTCCCAGTAGATTTTAATTAAATAATTTGATTTATTTAATTTGATTAATCAAATACCTACTTTAATTCAAGGCATGCAAGCCAGAATAGACTTCCTTCCACAAAAATTGCGATACGCGATTTTAAAATACAAATTAATTTTCACTTTCAAAAACTTCCTCACGGTTCTATTCTTCGACAAGTCGAAGATGTTACTTTCTGTTTCGCGCCCATTACGATCGTTACATCCACTTTCTCGTGGTCCTACGACACTTTCTTCTTTACCGTTTGAAAATGGTGGTAATCGCGAGCAATCCTCCTCGTTCCCCAGCTGATTCGATCAGCACACGTGCACGCGTTTGCTAGGAGCTACGAGGCTTACGTGGCTCCTCAATAAAACGGTCAAACTGTTACCAGAAGTTCTTTAACCCGAGATTGCCATCTTAAGTTAAAATTAAATCGTTCGATGGGTGTTTCACCAGAGTAGCACGGTCTCACGTGTGCTTCGGCAAAAGCTAACCTTCAAATCTTCTCCGGTTCCGAGCAAGATTTTACGTGAGTGGAAAGTACGAAACAGTCTAATGCACTTTGGAAAGAGCTTTTGTTACGGATTATCCGCTGTCGTGACTCTCGAATGTAGAAAAAAGGACGTGCGTATATTGAATCGAAGACGGCATGAAATCAATGATTTGTGGGCTCAAATGTTTACGATCAGCTTCTAATGAAACTTTAAACGACGTTTCTGATTGTATCGTAGGGAACTTGTGGCGATTCTATTAAACAATATGCAGCTACTATTTGAATAACTAAGAGAAGTAACCAATTTCCGTTCGTTTAATTTTTATAATATTACATATATTAATAATCGTTTAAATTATTTCATTAATCAATAATCTCTACTATTATTGCAAATATACAAATATATGAACGTACTAAGTTCTAAAGATTATCACAGGGCCAATCTACTTATTATTAGACAAGATATATCCCAGTTATCCTTGCAGTAAAAAGAAAACAAATAATAACAACATTTTTAACACTTTACAACTAATTAATAGTACATATTAAACACTATTTCAACCCCATTTCACAGCATTTCAATATCGATGTCCACACGTCCGTGTTTTGCTAACAAAAGCACATATATTTGCTTGCTATATAATTAAAATGAATACAGCCTGCAACTCGGCGCTCATTTGTTAGACTCGTGGTCGCATAAACGTCGAAAAGTTTCTAGCCCAGCTGCACTTGCTGTCGACCTTCGCCTCCTGGAGACGTTATTCGAGCCACCCCACTCTATCTCAACCCCTTTTCAAGGGTCAAAATTTTACGAGTGGCATAAAAACTGTCAGCGCGCGACGCCGACATCGAAACTGCGGATACACGCTTTCGTTGCAGCGCTTCGTTTTCGGTTTTTTCGGTTTTCTCACCACCGTATCGATCGACGACACTCGGGAACAGCGAAATTTGGCGACAGGCAAAAATATACGCGGACAAGTTACTGCGAGTAGGCGGAATTGGATGCGTAACTATTCCGACATTATACGAACTCGAATGTTAGTTGGTGAAACAAATTGCACCAATATAATTTGTATACTCAGCGCTGCAAAATTTGTTAATTATTTATCTAATGAGCAACGTGTGCCCCACGAACTCTGTCCACCTGAAATATCTGTGTTATTGTAAACAATATACAAAAATATGTCAAACAAAAGTTATAGGACTTAAAGAAATTGATAGTACAGTAATATCATCTTTTTCATTTTATTGCAATAATGTTCTTAAAACGAAATGTATTACAACGTTGTTTAGTCGTTCCCCAGGCTTGACGATGTGGGGCCCACGCCAAAAGCGAAAAACGAGGAGGAAGCGTCGGACACGTACAACATGAATCATAAACGAAGGGGTATTGCGCTAATCTTCAACAACATACACTTCAGGAAAATGGCGGTGAGAGAAGGCGGAGAACATGATTCGGAAAATTTCGCAGAGACACTAATGGAAATTGGCTTTGACGTACGAGTTTACATCGACCCATCTATTGCACAAATCTTCGAGGCAGTGAACACAAGTAAGTACATATGTATACAGTTTTCAATATTCCACGCAAAATTCCAAAGAATTCCTTACCCTCGTGTCTATCATTTCGACGCGCTTATTAATTCAAACTTATTCTAGTGTCTCTTCTACTAATAAATTAAAATTTGGTCAAGTACTAACTACATTATTCCACTGCATGTAATTTCAACAGAATTATCCAAATTCTCGACTGTTCATTCGAAAGCCGTAAAAGTAAAACCAGTAGATCTGGTTATTGCATTAATTTGTCGTTGATGAAACAAAGACTATGGATGATATATGAAATTAATTTTAGACCCATACCTTGCATAGATATCACAATCACTAAATGCGCTCTGTTCATTAAAATAGTTAAAACGTGACAGCTCTCGAAATGGAACCAAAAACTGAATGATCAATTTGTAATTGGTCCTACAGCGTTCGCGCTCGAAATTCCATGGAAATTATTCGCGGGAATTACGATAAATTCCGACGGATCGTTTTCGGGCCGAAATTTTTATTCGATTCAGCAGACGTGCAATTTGAACGAATGGGTATAACGCACTTTTGTGGTGCAAACGACGTTTTGCACGTAGCCCGCAGCAGATTTTAATCATTTTTCTGCACCGTTCGTCGAAAAACGCGTAATCCGCCGCTGCGAACTTAGATTGGAAATATGGGCAATATCTCGTTTCGACAACGTAACGAGCCGCCTATATATTATTTGAGTAATATTGTCTTCATACAATATGCCGTAAAGCGTTCTTATGAATAAATTGTTTTTTTAAAAAAAAATTTAATTGGAAATTAAATGTAATATTTATACTTATGAACAATGAGATTCTGTTTTAAATATAATTAAACACTGGGAATAGTTAAAAGAACAGAATCGTAGATTTAGGTAGTTTATTAATTGAACCAGATATGATAAATACAAAATTAAACTAAAGGACTCTTTATAAGGACGCTTTACAAATTTATCAACGTCGTACTGCGACGTTTGCCAGTCGAAAAATATGATAATTTAAATACGATACAAAATAGAAAGCACAAAAACTTGTTTACCATTTAATCAGCGCACAAATATTTCTAATTTCCCTTTTGCATAATAATTCTCGACTACCCCATAAGTTACAAATTACTAAACCAATTCAATCCACTAGCGAGCAACTACCATCATTGTTTCCCCATAACACTAACATCGAAACTGTTCTACCCAACAAGCTACCAGTTCACCAAAAGTTTTATTCCCACATAGAGCGCATAATTTTACGGCGCAGTAGATATAAACGGAAGCAGTCGCTAGAACGGAAATCTCTTAACCAGCGAGCACATGCGAAACATATTTGCCGCAAAACTCGACAGACCCCGGTGTTTCTGAATTCCTTCGGCGCGGCATAACACACCCATAAAACTCGCGTGGCAGATAGTGCTGACGAGTGTTGGAAACGTTTGCCTGACAAATCGACGGTAAACCATTCGCAAAGTGGGCAGGAACGGAAGTGTGGCTGTCCACGAAAAGTCAGACACGAGTGGTCCATTCGATTTTTTCTGTCTTTCTCTCTTTTTTCCCCATCGATCGCGCGTCCATTCAAATATTGGCACAATAGGCGGCCACCGCGGCCGACATACATTTATCAAACGCTTTTGTTGACGTCCAACAAAGATGTTCTTACATTGTCGCGTAAGCGTGAAGCTCGTAAATCCTACTCTTCTGTATCATCCATAGATCGTAACAAGCGTTCTGGGGTATTTCACTTGAAATGACGCTCGAAAGTATTATCAGACTGGTGAAGTTCAATAAACGCCTCGGTTGCAGTTTGCGTTGCGTGTCTCTTTTGTTTTTATCGACACAACGATGAAAGAATGATAAAGTATCGATCCGGGACTGAATATCTTTGAGCGTTTCAGTGCAGCATTTTGATGTTGTGAAAGTATAAGGAATATTCTCTTTACTGACTATGGACGAGGATAAGAAACATTTGAAAACGCTGGACGCTTGTATATTTACGCCATTGGCATTGCATTACAATTTATTGTCATGCTATGAGAAGCAAATCAAAGTCACAATCAAGCATATTATTCTACGCTGCGAAAAATATGAGACAGAATAGAAGTTGGGAAAAATCTTATGATCATAAAAAGTTACTAAAAAAAAAGTTGTATCTCATCCTTTAGAGGTAACAAAATTCGAATAAAATTCACGTCACAGATTCGCCGCGCTAAGATAGACCGCTTGTTAACACAAGACTGTCCCGCCCTTTTCCACTTGCGAAGCGTCCCCCACGAGGGACTTCAATTTGCATACTCGGTCTATAAAGAAGTATTGTATATAGGGCTTCGACCTTTTCCTCATTACAAGTCACAAGTCTTCCATCTTGAAAATAACCCCTCGCAAAAAGGAACACTTGTTTACAAAGAATTCCTATTGAACTAGCTTACTAGCGTTCTGTAGCTTACTTGTTCTACTGTAGATGATTAGAAACATAATCGCTCGTTTAAAACACCAGGTACCTCCATATTTTAACTTTTACTTCGTGAGAACTAAAGGTAACATGAATTTCAAGTAGCAAGAACTTAAGACTCCCACGTGGATAAAAAGTAGCAAACTATGTAAACAATCTTTCAATCCCTCGCAGTATTAAAATTTCATTCGCCAGTTAAATCCCCATTGTCTGCCACCCCAATCGCCAATCTGATCGACGATAAATTGTGAAACAGTCGGTCAATCTATGGAGAGAGTTTCTGATCTTCATTGTTCGATCAATTTTTCCACAAAGCCTGATCACCGACCGTGGCCTGTCAATAACTTCTACTGAATAACCTTTATTGGTAGCTGCATGTGAAGGGGTCGGAGAATCGACAGGGATGATATTCCCGAGAACATGATTGCCTTGGTGTGCATAATGATGTCAACAATGAGCGAACATTACAAGAAGGTGCACAAATATTTTGTGATGCAACGAGCTCATTAAAGATCCTTATAACGACCAAGTAACCAGTTTCCAACGGAATATAACTGACGGAGAAAATAATATAAAATGTACAAGCGTGGGTGTGTTGTGAAGTGGAAAGTGGGGTGATCGAGGAACTTTATAATAAGCGTTGAAAGTTTTCATATTTCGCCAGCCTACAATGCAACGAGATATACCTCGTTCTGTTTATAACTATCTTTTCCACTTCATTTTTATTTCGCCTTCGTATTCGTTTATTTGCGGGTGACTTGTTTATCGGGTCGCGACAATTTCGAAAACGAGGAACGATATCTAAAATGTCGCTAAGCGTCTTATCCATCACGCAGCTTTAGTAATCCGGGGAAATTCAAATCGAGGGCGAGTGGTGAACTTAAAAGTTAAAACCGAGAGACACCAGGATAAAATATTTTTGTAATTCCCTGTAATTTCGTAATTTTTCTTCAGATTTATTTGCGCATTTTATGGCAATCAATTCTCTAGATTTTGAATATTTCGTATTCGTAAAGTGCGAAAGATAATCGGGAAAATTTCTGTAAACATTACCATGGCAGGAAAAATATTTTTTCCACGATTTCGTCTGTGACCAGAAGTTTCATTTTACACGACGGAACAGACTTTCAATTATTCCGTGCTGTTGGAGTTATCGGGAAATTTTTCGGTCGTTAGACAGGTGTTCTGTAAACGGAGTGTAATTAAACACTTTTAATGATCGCCGTTTTACATACGAATGAAAAGCTATCGTTGCACGATTCGCAGGTTGGCACGAAATGGCAACAGGCAGACAATACTTCGTAAACGAATATTCCGAGACATTAAGTGAAACGAAATGCGCGAACCGATTATTAATTACAACTGTACGGAGAGATGTTCGTTATCAAACAATTAATTAATTATCATATTAGAAATCAATCCAGAAGTTTATGTCGATAGAGATTTGCAAGAAAGAAAATTTTGATCGAAGAACAGATTGAAGTTTTAAAAATATTAATCATTACATCATTCGAAAAAGATTCATTTCATGAATTAATAAAATATCAATTAATTCAAGTCTCTAAAAAAGAATGTGTTACTTTAGAATATCCTATATACAACCTGACACCCAGTAAGTACGATGTTCAGTAGAAAAAGTTTAACCCCACCGATGCTTCCAAATTTCGTCTAGCAATTACATTGAATAATACTAGTAGTACAGTACTTACAATGTTACACAAACGCAATGATGGAAAAAAGGATTACTTAGAAGAAGTAGCTTCGTAGGGTGCTTAACTATATATATTCTACAACAGTATCTGTCGCTATTTTTAATGCTTGAATTTTTGGCGCAGTTCCTCGTTGCCCCCAGAGTGCGTTCTCGTTTCACGAATTTGATTAGACCTCGAACTTTTTCCATCTAACTGTACGATGACGTCGGAAGTTTGCTTCTCGATCGAATATTTGCGCATTATCGCGAGAAATTCTGCTAATAAATCGAATAAAATGAGTTCAGCGAGTATTACTGGGCACATTCAATTCTGCTACAATTTTGAAGCACTCGTTATCATTGCAAAACGTTTAATTCCTTGTATCGAAATTCTGTTCTATCAGAATTATTTATCGGCATTGACACAAACAAAGATTATTCATTTTGGGGTTGTGTCTAATTCCCAATAGGAGCGACAGAATTATACCACCAAATCGTCGTTAATTTTTCAATTTACCCCTCACCCCCAAACTGGATGAACCGTAGTCCAGATAAATAGTATTATTGTTTTCATTTTGACGATTGGTCGACGTAGCAGCAACACGCGTAACGTCCAGCATAGATCAGATATCCGAAGCAAAAAAACAAGCAAGTAAACGACTTTTGTTTACTGAACAAACAACATTTTCCACCTCCTCTCGACGAACAACCTCCATTCGAACGGTGAAAACGGTGAAACAGAGTCCTGCTAGTAAACAGTTAGATATTCGTGGGAGTCGGTGCAATTTGTCCACGATACTTTTTATTTAGTGCAGCGAACGACAAGGAATTATAGATCGACAATGATTAAACGAGACGCACATGGTCCACATGGCCATTGTGTACTATATAGCATATACATATGTGTAAATAGTTTAGAAATCTAAAGTGGGCTCTCGTGAATCGTTGGAACGAGGTGAAAACATCCGAAGTAATTACTCGCGGTTCGCATAACGATACGATACGCGATTTAATAATTCAGTTCACGGCCAACTGGCTGTTTCATGGCTCGGCACGCGTTAAGGATTGTACACACTGGCCAAGTGCCAAGGGCAGCTTAACGCGGGTGTAGGAGATTGCATGATATCCTTTGATTTTGGCTATGATAAATACTTTACCTTACAGGTGGTTTGTACGAAACGACCGTGCCCGAATTATGAAACTTTAGCTCCGATTTGATCGTGTTAAAACTCGCCTGATTGAGAAGAAACTGTATTCGCCCCTCCACAAAATTAGGGGATCGATAAATTATTACCGAAAAATTATCGATATTAATTGCTGTAAGTTCAACAATTGAAAAATCGACAATATTTCGGTGAAAATGTTGTGGAGAAGTGTATATTTATTAATAGAAGTTTGTGTAGATTTCGTTGTCACAATTTTTCGGGGGCTGTTATTTTTTTGCTCGTGAGTAATTAGTGGAAATTGGACACTGATGGCGAGACAATTGGTTGGCAATTAGACAGGAACACTAGTGTGTGTAAACGCAAATACCAGTAAGCGAGCAACGCAATTAATTCAATCATTGCAACAACAGTTCAGTGAATCGCAAACGTATCGCAATTAGTCCTGGCTAGTTTCTGCAAGTTCAATAAAGAATTCCATTATTTTTAGAACCAGAAAAAAATGGTAACAAAGGTACTGTACATTAACCATTCATCAAATCTTTTTTATACGATTATATTATTATAGTTGAAAACACACAGATACTTTTATTACAGTTTTAAGAAATAACTGGAAAAATACAAGTGTTGCCCAGTTCCCTTTCTTTGCTTCGAAAACTGTATCGAATCACGGAATTGCGGGAAAATGTAGCTTCTCCAGTTTCTTTCTTTTTCGGTGAATTTAAGAGGACTACCGTGCCACAATTTCCGACGTTCGAGGCATAATTTTTATACTTCACGTTCGGAGAAACTCTGTTTCGTAGACGAGAATGGAAAAACTAAAGAGAAGAGAGACTCGGTAATCCCATTTACAGAGGACCCTGTCAAGCTGCAAAGAAACTATCAAAGTAAAGTGCTTAAATTCCAATTGCATTTTTAAACTTCTGAATTAATATCTCACAATTTTGACGACAGTTTCAATTTTCTGGCAATGAAAATCTTGACATATTATTACAGAAAATGAGTGAACGAGAAGAAAATTGAGCGTGTTATGTATTACGTGTTCCTACAATATTACAAAATACTCTTTTACGTAATTATTAATAGAGTATAAATACAACGAAGAACAGAGCAACCAAAAATATTAAAAAGCAGTTCGTTTACTGGAAGACTTATATAAAAGTAAAAGGAATGATATGATCCAACTTGCAATTAATACTAGATGCCATTAGTCAGTTGCTACTGTCGCCCTTTATGATACGTCGATACCGTGTAACTTATCGGTTCCTGATCAAGGTTACAATCGAAACGCTGGAAGTCTTCTGAAAGGACAGGTCTAATACCCGGAAGTTCAGAAACCACGTAGTCAGCTGTAATAATATAGACACCGAAAGCTTCGGATCTCTTACTGTTGTAAGGACTTGCCCTCTTATACTCAATTTACTAAAAGTATGTGTGTTCTCTTGAGATTCCCGTCCTCTAAGTATTACACTTCTACATTTTATTTCTCTACAAATAAAACCTTGCCAACATTGCCACAGCCTGGTACAATACTATTATAATACGTTCCTAGCTTAACATTTGCTCAAGTAATTGCTTGTTCTATGTACGCAATAGCACGAAATGAACAATAACAAATAACATGTCATTGAAGATATACTTACGCCTGCTATAAGTTAATAATCATTTCCGACGCAATAACGTGACACTGATAGGTAATATTTGGAGATACCCTGATAACACTTACACTTGTTAGATAAGACTAATATAAGGCTTAGACAAGCTATTCTAGGCAATTGAATGCAATTGTTAGCTAAGATGAACTAAAATCATTATACATGATTTTAAAAAACACTGAACACTTAATCGTTTTCATTTGTCAGAGTACTGTAATCCAACGTGTCGTTCAGCCCGTGAATCCGAATGAATTTCACGAGAAACGGTTTCGTGTTTTTCCGATTCGCACATTCGCCATGCATTCAACCAGCTACCAAACAGTTAGACACGAAGCATCGGGTACACCAGGTCGATGCGAACCTCGCATGCTAGATTTTCGTTCCAAGGTTTGAAAAGGCGTGCCGCAAGAACCTCTCACTGGAGGGGTTTTTTTTTTTTTTTGTTCATTTCACAGTGAAAGAAGGCGATTGTTGCGTTCGTTCCTCGGCGAAAATTGTGTAATTTATGTTCGGCTTACATTCTGATCTTCATTGAATCGTAACTCGTGGCTTGGATTCTTTTCTCAGAAAAGAAATTCCGATTTAAAGGTATTGTGGATGTTAAGTAAAGGTTGGTGAATGCTTCAATTTCCTGCTGCAAACGCCATAGCGTTGTGAGGCGAAGAAAATGAACAAATGATATGTACGAAATCCTTGATTTGTTATTATAGCTTTAATCTAGAGATCGTTTTAATCTTTGTTTTCTTCATATTTACCACGAATGAAATAAGAGATAATTGATATCTACTGATTCTATATCCAGTTGTTGATACCTTTCATTAATCGTTGAATTTTCTTGAAATGTTATCTAGATATGATTCAGTAATTCTTATGTATTCTTTCTGCTTAATTTTCTGGACTTTGGACGAACTCGTTCCTCCTTTGGAGATTTCAGCTTTATGTTTCTGTATCGCGTCGATTGCGAAACCCGTTCGAATCGATCCTTCCATTCCTAAACTCCTCAACTCTGCTATGCTCTTCAATTCTATAACTATTCGAGCTCACGATTAGGCGAACACCACCCCCTACAGAATTCTCTAATCCTTTGATTCTTTGACCCTGGCTAAACCAAATCGAATTCCTTTCTACGTTGAACAGCAGCTACCTGACTGCTGATTTTACTTAAACTTAATTGAATTCACTGTTGTCTTTCGATTCAGCCGGAAATTAATTCCCAAAATTCATTCGAGCACGTCTATGCAAGTATATACATCTAGTTTCCTTTCACTAAAAATAACATCAGTTCGCATCGTACGTTATTTAACGTTTGTCTACAAAGAAATTCGTATTTTCCATTGACAGGATTAAAATCATTAATCAAAATTCACACACCTGTTTTTTATACTCAAATCACAGAAAATTCGTATCATTCACTGACAATGTTAATAGAGTTACGAAAAAAAAAATCAAACACTCTCTGTTCGCGTGCGAGTTAAAAGACATTCATATTCTATAGTATATTGCTGAAACTGTCACAAATTCAGACACCTGTTACATTATGCAATCGAGTCGTAGAAAATTCATCAAGCTGAACATTCGTGCTCTCCATTCACTCCCATGTCACGTATACTACACCATATATATTTCACTCTGTATCCCCCCTCCCAATCCTCGCTGTGCAATTTTTCAACAGTGTCACAATGTCTATTGTTCTCGAGTGAAACCACACGCGAAACAACGCAATAATTCCACACGAAGGAACTTGTATCCAGAGCGATCGTGGCGGCAATGAAAACAGAAAAATCGAGCAACTTTCAAACAGAGATGATGAATAATATTAATTGACAGACCATTAATAGAAAATATCGTACAGAATGTACTTACTGGAATTTCATGGACACCGTGCAACGTCATCGCGATTGTATATTACTTGTCTCGATGGTTTGCGAAAAATTACGCAAACTGTTCACGCAGTACAAACGTGACTGGCAGCGGTCGGATAATTATTTGCATTTCTTTCCTATAACTCAGGGCTCCCTTTGCTGTGGTATGTTCATGTCACCCTATATTTCCTTTCATGTCCGTTCGAGGCTTCGTGCATCTCGGCCCGGCGAATGGCACATGGAGAGGCTCGTTTGCTCGTGCCAAGGGGCGCGTTTCACTGGCTGCTTTTAACGTCAACCCTGTGAAACGTACGCTTCTACGATTGCCCATATACCGGGTGTCTTGGGAATGGCTTGGAATGATTTCTAAATCGACTGTTCCTAGTAGCAGCTGCGTTAGAACACTAATGTATCTGTATCTAAAATGGAGATACAATCGATGGAGAATATATTCGTTTTGTTCAGAGACGCAGTGTTTTCTAGTGAAGCGTAATTTTTTCAATCCAATTTACTGCCGCCAGATAAGTATCGAGGAACTATATAATGAAAAAAATCAGTATATCGTGAAATATCAAATGATATACATATATTTGGTATCACCCTGCACGTTAATTTCTCGTCGCTATAATTACAGTAAGCACTTATTTTACCGCGCCCACTAAACTAATAGAATTTACACTGCAATCCAATACTTGTAATGTAATGCCTACTATACGTACACAGTTCCTACAAAATCCTAGATTCATTATCGTCTGGCAAGTAACAGCGGGCCGCAGTAATGAACTTCTAAATTTGTAGTGCAGGCAGGTGTATCGATCAGCCGGTTGGAGGAGGGTGGTGAGGGTGTATTCTGGTTTTCCTCGGACCGGAAGTGGATGTTGCCAGCGGATATTGTTAGCAGGAGAACTCTGGTATCGGGTTAACAGATACGGCAGGGGGGAAACAGGTTCCGTTTACCGTCAGTGCGATGCAATTATCCTCGAGCAGTCTTATGCTGCAGGTCTGCGAATTCTTTTGTCCAGTCCAAGTGCATTCCTCCATGGTCCACTTTCGAATATCTATGTATATCTGTCGGCTGTTTCCATACTTTCCAAAAATTCATTCGAACCGTGTCGATCATTTCAAATTAATCAAGGTATCCCCCCCGTCAAATCGTGTCGCGCGTTTCGCTAGTAAACTTTCGTTTAAACGACGCGTGTAATCCGCGAACGCGAATCCTTTCGAATGCTTTGTGAAGCTACGCTCGCTGTAGACGTGCCGGAGGATCGTTTTGAGGCAAATAGCGCGTGAAATCGCCGTGGATGTTCGAGAAGGGATTATCCGGAGATTTTTGTTCGCCTCCTCGCGCTAATTCTTCTCTCTTGCTGGTGGTTATTTGTTATTTTCACTTGCGATTCAATTCTTTGGATATTTTTTTACATCTGACGCGCTGAAAAGTTTAGATTCTAGATGGTTTAGATTTAAAGGGAATTTAATCTAAAGTAAAATAGTATACAGAAAAAAGGGTTAATAAAGTGTAACAACGGTGTTTCAACATTTGGTCCTTGAATGAATGAAAAAGTATGTGTGTTTCTTCTGAGATAAAAATGTAATAGCTGGTTAAAATTTTCTAATATTTATTGTGCCACGGAAGAGAGATATTGCGGATAGAACGAAGAACAGAAGTTCTCGGATGTCCAATAAAACTGATTCACGTGGAAAAGACAGGGCATTACTCAAGATATAGAACGAAATCCGCTTAACTCTGTTCGGGGATTCAGGGTAATTGTTAAATCCGGAGAAAGAAAAAGACATTTCTGTAGAACTGTATCGCAAGGTATCGAAAGTAATTCAGCAAAAAGCGATCGAACCAATTAACCAATTTAGCTATTTAAACTCTCACAATCTTCTTTCCTTGGCTCTCTAATTGGGATAATTACTTTATACGAAACATAAATATGCTTTAAAGTTTGTCACGAAGATAACTCGTGTTTCAATTATATGAATGGGAAATAATAATTAACAAGTAACAATGCGTCATTGTGACCAAATTTCCAAATGCAAATATGACATATTATGTCTCTGCATTTCGTTGGAAAGCGAGCAAAGAAATTGCTGCAATGCCGTATAAGCTCGATTGCTTTGATGCACAAATTTAAAGGACAAATCGAAGGGTTCCAAAAATTTGTTTGGCCAACGACTCGATGAAAGCGTTCCAATTGTTTGTAGAAGTGATTTTCAAGTCCGGCAGTGTTTGCTGTGACAATAAAACAGCCAAATCGGAAAGGGTGAGAGGTTAAACGAACAATACGTGCCGTCGTTAACCTCTTGATTTGCTTGCGTATGACCCATCACGGTAAACAGGCCGTCCACCACTACCCTGGACCACACTGAATTAATTAATCCTTTCATTTAATTTAGCGTGGAAACTCGTACTCAACGCAAACCTATAATGTATTAGTCCGTGTAGTCACATTTAATCGTTTATAATATAATCACACAGACAAAAGAATTAAATTGTTATAATAACTATTAGTTTCATGGTAATTTTATGTATTTTGCCCTGTGCCTAAATTTCACTCACGTCCACGAAACACACAATCTTAACGGACATTTAATTCCGTAATTACCTCAATGTCTTCAACGTTACCAAATGGAAGCACCTGTGGAGCTAAGTTAACCCTTCCATCGCGACGAACGCAGCCATGAGCAAATTCAATGCATGTATCAGGTTGTCAGGAGACAAGATAATCTAAATACACCGAAATAGTAAGGCTTGCAAATAGTACGTGATTTTCGCGGATGGACGTGGAAATGGCTCGGTGAACTTAGCTCTCCAAATATTGTTCCTCGTATCGCCTACTCAGGCAAACAATCCGAGACCATTATCACGGGCAGCGCCGAATTAATTAATCCTTTCATTAAAGCGGCTGCGGAAGACCACACGGACGCAGACTGTCTGGTCGTAGCTGTTATGACACACGGGGACTCGTGCTACCTACACGCGACGGAATGCTTGTATTCAATCGATGCACTATGGAATGCTTTCAGTAGAGAGCGATGTCCCACCTTGGCTGGCAAACCGAAACTTTTCTTTGTCCAGGTAAGTGATTTTCGACGGTTTAATGTACGCGAATCGACACTGGGTACGCAAGAAATTATCTACTCCAAATTAATCTTCTGGAAAACGACCAAACAAATAATCTTTGACGGTCAAGGCTGCATATAGAATGACTTGCAAAAAATAATTTAAATGATCGATCTTTTATACCGGAAGCAAAATGAATCGAGGTATATAACAATAACGGGGAAGCGGGATAATTTAAATATTTCACACGCTGATAACATAAATCTTGATTTCCACCACAATGTAATCCAAGCGGGGTATTTTTCCATTTATCTGCTTTAGAATGATATCTCAAGGATTCGCAACGCGAAGCGCATTACCGCAGGAACGCTGCATTTTTTAGCACTTTCATGCGTCGGTGAGACCGTGCTTCTGTGTGCACGTATATATATATTCTACGGGATAATGGAACTGTTTCGAAAAAAGATCGCATAATGCACCAGAGTAATTAAGATTAGCTTCATCCGGACTGGACAAAGCGATTATTCGTAAAGAGGCGAAAATTGCGCTCCTATTCTGTCATTGTTTCACAGCCTTTGTCCATTTCTTTCTATTTCGCTAAGAAACGCTCGGGATCAAATATTTCTCTTTGCGATTTTTGTGTGACCGGACATTCGCGTTTCATCGTTGCAGCTCTGCAGCTAGAAAATCTTTAGTTCTGATACATTAAGTTTCACCTGGCGGTTTAAATTATCCGTTTCGTGTGAAATTAATTCAGTTAGTTGCGAGGCGATTCTACCATCCCGCGTTTAACTCCATTACACGTAGATAAAAAAATACGATCTCTTATTATGAGGTTAATCGGTATCCGTTACAACAAATTTCGAGGTGATTTTTGAGCCAACCACAGAACCGGCGAAATGAATCCGCAACGTGGCGAACAACCGATGCTTGTTTAAATAAGCAGAACAGCCCGTGGTACGAGGAATATTAAAATCGTAAAACGCATTTAACGGGGTAAACGTGGCTCGTTGTACAATGCTTTAGATATTATTCATTTGAGTTCACGCGAAGCGAATCAAGTGGGAACGAGGAGGCGAAGAACATTGAGAACAATTGGAATTCATTCTGTTATAACCGGGGAAACCATGAAATGTTGTTGCGTATGAACTTTGTATGATCTATTTAACGCGCGCAGTGTTTCCAATTAATGAATACACCTGCCAAAAGTAATTTTATTGCACGAAAAGTTTTGACTATACATTACAATATTATAATATCCCCCCATCTGAAAAATGCTCGTCGAGGCTGGTTCTCAATTTACCATGAAAAATGGAAATTTGATTCAACGAATTCAACCACATTTTATGTAATCAAAGTTAAATCCAACGGACTGACCCGTCTAGCGGCGAAGGTGAAGCAATTAAAACCCCAAATTTAAATCCGATATGCGAACATTTATTCGCATTCTGAATTACTATTCCGAAAGTAGAGCTGTTGCACTTCCCTCTTTTAACATTCTCCGCGTTTCCATGACTATCTCCAGTTTAATCCTCGACGCTGAGGGTAGACACTGAAACACGTTCATTAGCCACTCCCTTTTTCCTTCCCTGTCCCCTTTACCGAACAAAGTTCCTCGTTACAAGAAATTAATCCCCGTCACAAAGAGTTAAGAGTTCGACGATGGAGGACACGTGAAAATTGAGGGAACAAGCTCGTACTCGCGGTCGGGAAGAGGCACTAACGCTCGGGTTTTCCGGTTCTTCGCGACGAGTGGGGAGGAGCGCGCCAACGGAAGTGGAAAAGACGACATAGTTAATTATCCGTACAACGTTTCAAAGGGACATGAAAGAGTTTTATAGTTGACGAGGTTACTTCTCAACTCGTTTAACGAGCTCTTGAATACCTGGCGTGCTACAGACGCACCGCGCATCGCGTCAAACGGCGGAAAGTTTCGCCGGGACGTAATTGTGTGTGCGGAAAACATGCAAGTATAAGGAAGATCGAAGGGCAAGGAAGCAGGCGAGGGAAGCTCTGATAAGTGAACGGACGAACGGATCTCTTTTCACCGTACCTTCCCCGGCAGCGTTAAAGGGCGGGGTTTCAGAGAAAAGAAGAACAATGCGATCGAAATTGACGTTTGAAATTTTGCATTTTGTTGGGGTATCGTGTGTCCATTCTTTCGGTATTCTAGTCAGATGAAAATCTGTGAAAGCAGGTATGACGTGCTCCCGGTCTTAATTACAGGATTAATAAGACATCTATTTGATGCGAGATATTATGATTATTATTAGGGATTGTTATGATAGTACTTTGGCAGTTTGATCTGAAATACTTCGCCGCCACCACTTGTTACGTGTAGGTACTATGGAATACGTATCGGGCGTCCCGAACTTATGCTTGTATATATATAATATTGCTCGATAAATCGACAGCTTCTCAAAGAACATGAATTAGGCAAAAGCATCAAAATAATCCGTAAAGCGATACAAGATAACGGCTCAGAAATATTGTGTAACAAGTGTGCGCTTGTTAAACCGTATTTAAAATACGCCACGCATGTGCCACGAATTGTTTATGTGAGTAATTTGTTCAATTATTTAGTGTTACTTTATTTACTTGATAACGACAACAATTGTTGTACTAAATACTAAACCATACACACATTTACCGCCCTTATAATTAACATTCTTGCGTGTCGTTTTCGCGTTGTGTATTTTGCGATGCAAAAGTAAACAGTTATTTAAGATCATGTTACGTAATAACTCAGCGCTCGTTTTAATTCATAGTTGGTCGTACGAGAGCCGTATAAACTTCCGGTGGGGTGTTTCATGGAGTAACGACCGTGGAAAATCTGAAATTCTGCGGCTTTGTTCGCGCCCTCCCTCCCGTGAAACGCTTGAGGATCGTTCTTTATATCGCCAGCGTAGAGTACGCGTTCAGCACGCTTCTTTTTCCACGGGACACCGAATTTTTAGTGCCTTAAACGCGATACCCGCGAATATTTCTCGCCGAATTTGCAAGACAATGTTATAGCTTTCGATGTAATACACAGGAGCATCTAGCTGGTTATCTAAACTTTTATTAGTCAAATCTATACCATTTTGTGTCGTAGCGAAATGGTTAACGAGAGTACCCATTGTTCTTCCAACGATTTCCCTCGCGGGGAAATCTTGTGCTACATTTAAACGAGCGTCGAAAAGAAACGGAACAACGTCGCGAATTGTCCTTCCACTCACGTGCACGTTCCTTTTTTCGGTCCTGTTTTTCATTTTCCTTTCTTTTTTTCAGGCTTCTGGTAGTGCGGATTACTCGAGATCCTGGAGTTCCCCCCACAGTGCAGATATTATGGCCGTCTACTCTACTTGCAGCGGTACGTGGACACATGCATACACACTATTTCGCACCCTCTAACGTGCTACAAACATCACAAATACATTGCATGACTGATTTGCATTCGTACACGCGTGAACAAACCCCTTGTTTCCCGCGTCGAGACGCAACAACAATGCTTGAATGAAGTACACGCTCGACGAGGACGAGGCGAGTTCTTTTTTCACGGTATCTCGGAGAATTCGTCCCTCGGATTCGTGTTTTTAGCGAGTGTTTGCCCCCTCAATGGGCGCGACGTCGTGCGTGCACAATTTGTCCTTCTGTGCACGCTTGTCGCGCCTAGATTTGCAAGTCAATGGCGGGAAAGACTAGGAGGACTATAAATTTCGTCGTTACGCTTATGCACGGTTTGTGGCGTTTCTGTGGGAAGGCACACGTAGATTCGTGACGTCCCGATTGGGCTTTTTATACAATTAGAGGCGATGATTCCGAGTAGAAACTTGTCTAGCAGATGTAGACGTCGCTAGTGATAAACAGTTTTAATTATCGTTGTCAATTTAGTGTGTTCCTATTTACTGATACGTGTAGGTAACTATCCGTGTGGTATTACGATAAGATAACTGTAGAAGTTGCATGATGTTTTTATTTCAAGTTTTGGTCCTTTTTTGTATTGTCTGTAAAAGAATATTATATATATAATATGGTTTACAGTTCGTGACGCTAACATTGTGATTCGGTAAGCTTTGATTCGTGCCATTTACGGCATCATTTCCTGCATCTTTGCATCTAAAATGACAATGTGCTTTGGAACATTTTAAGACTGGCAGGTTTATAATCACGGGGTGTCTTGGAAGCATCAATGAATAAAATATGAAGTATGATTTAAAGTGGATAGAACGACTTAGATAACGTTTGATACGAATCAATTTAGCAGTATACAGTAACCGGCAGTAATAAATATTACTGAAACACTGTGCAACAAGAAACACTCCTTTTCATTAATATCCGTAATAAACCAATAGCACGAGTAGTAGAGAAATAGGATAAATGAAATATCCGTTCGAAATGAAATTTGTATCCATTATATTCATTTTAATTAAATCATTGCACGTTTTCATTATTGTGTCTAAACTCATCCATCAATTAACTTTCCCATACAAATTTCGCCACGTTGGCAGTATAATAAACAAATTAATTAAATAACTTCCCCGCACAGTCCCGTTTAGCGAAATAAATTTGTCTTTCGAACTATGTACAAGCATACATCATAGAAAATATAAAAGCAAACGAGAATACAGCCGATTGCCGTCTCAACACTTTTAGCCCTTCGAGTGACAACGTAAACCAGCAGAACAGTCGGTATTGAAATTGCTGCGAAATCTGAGGTCAATGCAAAAAGGTGTTAGCAATCATTTCGATTATCCTCATTGTGTTTCGGGATGCACGTTCCAGTAATATCAGTTCATCAGAATTAGGGTACCTACATTTAAACGATAGGCTGTGGGGTCACGTGGGTGACATGCAATGACAGTAGCCAGCCACTTGGAATATTAGGCT
Source organism: Nomada fabriciana (assembly GCA_907165295.1). Taxonomy (NCBI): domain Eukaryota; kingdom Metazoa; phylum Arthropoda; class Insecta; order Hymenoptera; family Apidae; genus Nomada; species Nomada fabriciana. Next base: position 7,976,069 of record OU015693.1, on the reverse strand, counting down.
TAGAGAGAGCGTTTTGTCGACATGCTAGATAGCTCAATCGGTTAAAGCAATCGCTCGGCTAGGATATCCGGCTTCGAAAGGTGGAGCAGAAAATCAATTGGATGATTCTTTTTCCCCCATGGCACAATGGGCGGCCACTTTGAACACCTGCTACGATGTAATTCTTCGACTGAATTCGATGGCTTGCTGGACGAAGAATTTACAGACCTATCTATGTTTCCAAGCTCTTTCGTACAAGTTGTAAAAAGGCTTTTTCACGTCATAAAATTATCTAGTGAACGTTTTTCTAAGAAATTTGATATCCAGTGCAATCTTCATGCTTTCAAGGCGGGTTTGCGGAAGATTTTTAAACTTATAAATTATACCGCCTTTGTTGTTTGTAAAGCATGAATATTTTTGGAGAAGTAATTATCGCAATCGTTCGTTAAAACTTTTAATAACTTTTGAATGCCTCCACTGTTCAAACAATGTCCAATCCTCAAAGGAATAATTATCGCAGTCAGAGTTGATGATTCCCCAGGGATACTTAATAAACGAGGAGCAAAAGGAATATTTCACACTGCTGCTCTCTATGCTCTTCGTTGACTCGTCAATTTATCGAGGAGAACGTAAGCGAAGAGAAATTCCATGAACTATTATTGGATTGCAATGTTTCGTCAAAATTTGATTATAATCATAATTCTTTATATTAAGACATCTGTTTCCTTCAAAGAAAGTTAAGCCACGGATGTAAAAAATTGTATTCTGCAGTATTTACTTGCCTTTTATATTAGAATTCACATTCTTCCGGCCTGCAAACCGCCAGTTCTGCCTGTGCACAGAATGCTTCGAGGCTACAAAGCGTCATTGTCTGCTGTTTACCGCAGGGTGTCTCATAAATAATTTTCATTTATGCCCAGACTTCCGGTAAGCTGCTTTCTTTCCAAGGCACATTTTCGAGCAATGTAACGCAGAAAAGGGATTTAAGGATGCTTGTCTCGTTGGTAACAAGCGTGGAAACTCCTTCAGGGAATTGTCAAGCTTGCTTGACCTCGCTTGACCTGCCACCAGATACATTCTGTCTCCATTTTCGCCATTGGCCATATTCCCTCAGAACAATTGACTGGTTTAAGCGAAATATTATTAACACGATAGAGCAACATCACTTGACATCCAATTAATGTGTAATTCAGTTGCAGCTGAAACATGCTTCGACGCCGAATTAAATTCAAATTCTTTGGGCAGTTGAAAAATATACGGGGTTGACATTTTTCTGATAGTGACAGTTCATAAAATTTGTACGGTGGTATTGGCGTCGATTGTTTTTTTGCAATACAGTGTAAATAATCTTGGTTACCTTCCTTTTAGAAATCTTTTGAAATAAAATCCTATATTTTTTGCAATAAAATTTGCCTCATTTTTGTTTAATTATAAGGGTCGAAATATCGGGAGGGTGCAAATATCAACCTAGTTCCTCAAACTTTGCGAAACAAGATTTCTTTGAACTTCTATTTTTTACAATGACATTATTTCTTTTAATAAATAGTTATATAAAAAGATCTTCAAAGAAAAATCTACGAATCTCAGGAAGAAGTTCTAACGCCGCTTAAAATTCTAAACGATTAATACAAAGGCTATCTTGGCAACTCCAAAAATATTAGTAGGAAAATATTTAAATTTACAAACATCGCACAGCATGGCAAGCATTGTGCGCTCAGATTCATTGCGTAACTACTCTCCACTCTTCACAACGCTGGTAAGCTTCTTATCTTAAGTAACACGCTCCAGAACGTCGTATCTTCAGTCACGGCTAAATTTATTTGCGGCTGAAGAACTTCAAAAAGAAAAAAGATATAAATGAATCCAATTTTTGTGCTCTGATTGATTAATCGGCCAAGTATTCTGTTGTTAGTAAGTACCTATATATTTGAATAGTAGGTACTAATTTGTTGTTCAAAGAGGGGGCAGGCCGAGCAGTTTGCACGTGGTTACCTGTCAGGAGCATAATTTAATTAAACCAGGAAATTCGTTGTAGTGAAATTAATTGAAAGCTCGACGTTCAGGCTCGACAATGCAGGCCAATTATTGCTACAGAAGTGTGTAATTGAACGGGTCATCTGGTCAAAATTTTGTCCCTGGACCGCAAGTCACAAGGATATTATCGGAATGCTTCATCATAGTTTATAGGGTTCCTTCGCGGGATAGAAGAGAACAAACGACGATCCATGGCAGAAGCGATAGTGTCAGGATTATTCGCGTAGACCAGAGCAGTGATACGTTGGATTTATTGTACCACCCGGTGCGTCACAGATATCATTGACTCGCGTCACTGACTGAACATCGATCTCCTCGACCCCGTCATCGAATTGACAGAGTAAAATATTGAGTCCCGCGTCATTTCGGATTGTTAGCTGGTTGATTTGCGTCACGTGTTAAATAAACGTGCTAGATTGACGGGAAAACGGACACCGAAACGGGTGAAATTGTATGGAACCTATCAGGGGTTAAAATTTGGGCAACGTTGAACACTTGTGCGGGCGCATGATCGATTGAAAATTATTTATCATGTTTCTGACACATCGTACTATTTTAATAACCTTTTAAATATTCATTGCTTCGTACGTGAATCGTGGAACAGTGAAATATTTTTGGCTGTACTTTCATTTCGTTAATATCTTCATTCTTATAGTTGTCGAAGTACCCACTTGTCTTTAGAAATAATATTATCAATTATAAACGCTTTGATTTCTATAATTATTGAGATTCTAATAACCTGAATCTATCAGATTAATGAATCTTTCGAATAAATCGGGAGTTCTCGTCTGAAATGCATCGAAACTTCGAAACTCTCAAACTTGAAGCATTTAGAACTTCACAGAAGTTCGGAAACGATTAAAGAGCTATTGCGAATTGGCATTTCGATTATACGGAGAGATAACATAATCATGCAGATCCTTAGGTCGTGCAAACATTTACATTGTCAGAACTAATGGTTGCCGGGGATTTCTGTTGACAGCAACGGGCACACCTGGCACAGTGGCGCGATGTTAATGTTGATGTCATTCAAACGGCGCTCATAAATCGATGCATGTATTAAATGGTGCCAGATTAAATTTAACCGAACAACGACAGCATCACACAAACCTTTAGACTGAAGTGTAACTTCTCCTTTGACATAGCAGTCCAGATATTATGATTGAGATATAATCTAATACATTAGCCTACAGCAGGGCTCGGAATTAAGTGAACTTTCGGGCCGATTTTCAGAGGCAACGCCCCCTTTCCCCGGCCGCACGTCTTGGCCCCCGCGATCGCCAGGCAGCTCGGGGGTCCTCAGGCTCGTAACCGCGCGGGTCACATTAGGGCGATACTCGTATCAATAGGATTCCACATGGTCCCATATTCCATATCCTGCGGTTCATATGCTACGCGCCTGAAGATCTTCGAGCCGATTGGTGATCGCGGGGCCAAGACGCACGGTGGGAGAAAGGGGGTGTTGCCTCTGAAAATCGGCCCGAAAGTTCACTTAATTCCGAGCCCTGGCCTACAGAATAGTTAACCAAAATAGAATATTCGGATTTCGAGAAAAATAATTTGCATTGTTTCGAAATATCTGAATGTATTCCGGTGTACACGTTTTGAAATCGCTTTCCTATAAACGAATTCAAAGATTGCGATATATCAATTAGAACTAGAAACTTCTTTTGTAGATTAAACTGATATGAAATTATAATTATCACGATTATACAACATTCCCCGAAATGAATAATTTTAATATGTGAAATACGACATCGTAGAATTTCACTGTAATTAAAATCATCGCCAGTCTGCATGCACGGAAATGATAGCATGTCACGCCAGAAAGAAGAACGCAATTTAAAATAACATTTTCCATGTTTCATTTTCGCTGAAATCGTTGGGTATTTTCGAAAGGCAGACAGGATAACGACCAATCGGATTACTAACGCAATTATTTTATAACATTCCTGAGGCATCCTGTGACAAAGAGCCGCGATTGTTCCGCGTACATTAAATGAGGCGGAAACGTGTGGTCGCGGTTCGTGAACGTCGAGCGTTACATTTTCCAGCTTCGTATTTCGCGTCGATGTCGACACGTCGGCACGGAAATGTTACGGACAGACTTGTTCATCTGCTTTTGAAATACCTTGCCGCGCAGTAAATCATTCCCATTATTTGCCATTACATAGCCGAACCAACAGAAAGTTGCCATGGGAGAGGCAAAATACACATACATGACAGGGATATGGAAATTACTCAAACCGTGCGATTTTTCTGTGCCCGTATTTCGTCAATATGCGCATATCGTCAGATTACCAACAGGGGAACCGGTTAATTGTTCATAATATTAAGCTCGATGTAATAGCGGGCATTAATCAGATATCGAGTTTAGCGGGATAGTAACTGAATTACATTCGAGTAATCGTGATTTAGATGTGAATTTACGAGTACGATGTAATATGCATTTCGGCGGTACCGTGCGGCAAATCAAATGAATTGATTGATATAATACAAACCCGCAGTAAACAGAGGTATTGATATTTATTTGGGGAATATCGCGTCGTCACGGCTGCTTTGGTCAACTCAGGATAATATCTGCTTCGATGAATAATACAGCTTACAGAAATATGAACCGCGAACTCCTATATAATGTACAGAGTATCCTGACGCAAGTGGTGAATTATATAATGCTTTACTCTTTGAAAGAAAAACATCAACCATTATTACAGTACCACATCGCGGACGAGAAATGCTCGTGTTTCAGAAATTATCTGGTTGGTCGAAATTAAATAACTCTTTTCTGTGTGGCTAAGAAATTTACATAATTCATCGTAACAATTATTATTACAACATTTCCATCGCGGTTGATATTTCACAAAGTCCATCTGCAACATTTATATGTCTTTGCTGTAATAATGGTAAATATGTCAATAAAGTCTGACCACCCTGTATATTGCGAACAATGCGCAAAGATACCGTGACGAATGCACGAGTAATCGTACAAACACGCGGTCGATCTTTCCAGCCCTCTTCCGCGATTGCCAGTTCTTTTTATGGAACCCGCGATAAGCAGACCGCGTGCACGCCTCTGACAGCCGCATTAAGGAAAGTCGTGTTTCCGTTCTCGTCTATTGTGATCGATAACGAGAAACAAAGTGCCCCTTGGCGAGGCGGGTAGTCCGAACGAAAAGTGCCACGAATAGCGACGAGTCAACCCGGCGAAGGGGAAAAGCTTCGCGAGAAACTGCTGCTTTTAGTCAACGCTTGCTGGCTGGTCGCGCAAGCTTTTTCAGAATATTGCTTTGTTTCGGGCTGCAAGGTAGATCGTAGGATATTCGTGTTTATTGCGACAAAGTATTTGGTCGGTGAACTTAATAATATTCTTCGTTGTATTGCAAATGAACTACGATTGGAAAAATGATACTGTTCTAATAACAATTTGAGGGTAGTAATTATAAATGCTGTACACAGGAAGTATAACAGAATATTATGAAATAGAAATATAATAATAATAATATTTGTTAAATGGATAACACCCCGTGTTAAAGTACATACAAAAATACGAAGGGAGAAATGTACCTAAACGTAAAAGAATATCTTAAAATCTTATCTTGGAAACATCGATACGTCCTGTCTTTATTGCAATTGTTGCTCAAACGCTATAGCAAAAGTGGTGTTCCAGATACGAGCATCAGTTAAGTACTCAGAGGGACGAATAGCTAGCATCCAACGTGCTGATGACAGGAGAACGTTTCTTGTGGCGACAACGTTCACGGAGAATTACAATGCTGCCTGTATTCGTTCTCTCCGCGTTGTATTAGCGTTCTGATGGTAACTTCTTCCTTTCCTTTGTCTCTGCTGCTTCCGCCTATTGTCGGACCGCTATTATTTTCCCGTTACCGTGGCTCGAGCATCGCGGAAAATATATTTTCATCTAACGCTCGATCCATCACCGACATGGATGAAATGTTCACGTTTATTTTCGCGTAAATTTTCAGCCTCTGTTTATCATAATTGACGCTTGCACTTTAATGGTCTTCGTGAACGCTTGAAACCAGCGTAAGCTTGAATTCAGTTGGGACACTGTTAATTCAAAGATTTTAAGGGCAGGCAAATGTTCAGTCTTTCTACATTTTTTTTTTACTGATACGTCTAGGTTAATTCAGTGATGATAATGTTGCAGGTAGTACGATATTTATAAAGCAATAAACGAAGGGTTAGGGGATTTCTCGTAATATTGTAATGAATGAAAATGTTATGAAAGGAACTGCAGCTCAATGAATCCAAAATAAACGAGAGCATTGTTACGTTCAACAGCTCCACCGACGAGAATTCATACTGCTACACTAAATATACACGTTCTATTTAAACGACAAACAGATATTAATAGCTATTCCTGACTGTCTGCTTTCTCTTCCAAAAGTCATTACCCAAATTCAGTAATTAAAATACAGATATACGTTCACCAAACGCCCTCTATTCCACCCCAATGCTAATGCTAATTTGCCTCCATTTCGTATTATACACCATTTAGACAACTTAGGGACTCTCGAGAAATCGAAACAGCTACGAACAATAAACCTGTCGGATTAAACGACTCGACGCGAATTTGAAACGAAGACCAGGTCGCCCCTTGGCGCACACTCATACTCCAGTGGCTCGACTGTGTTTATAAAGACTCCGTATTCTCACGTGATGGACGCTTCTTGATGCGGTCATTAGTTGCATTCATCAACCGCGGCCGCGTAACCGCAGCTAAAGCTCGACCTTAATGGCTGGCGGTGTCGCTTTCTAGAAATAACTCGAAGAACTCTGCCCGATTCCCCGGGCCATATATCCAGGCGGAATAATTTCATATAAATTCAAAGCACTCGCAAAGAAGCGATATTTAGTTGACACGAATGATTGATTGTACTGTCGAGATTATTTTAACTGCACGCGATGTTAGATCCTCCGTTTTCACTTCTGACGTCCATTCGCAATCAATGCTATACTTCATTGCGCGATTATCTGTTGCTGATTATCCTGGCTTTAATCGACACGTCTCATCGGGAAGCACGAGTGTCTCGTGAAAACGTAGGCAGCAAAGCTTTCGTGTCTATTCGTGTTCATTTGGGAGAATTTATTTGAACGCGGGCAAACTGTGTTTGGCGCTGAGAGTGAGAAAGGAGAATTGTATGGGCAGACTGACTGGGGATGAGGCTTGTGACTAGAAAATTAATTTCCTGTGATTTTCAGATATGCGTTCGTATCGAAACATCGTCTCCGGTTCCTACTTCATACAGGCCCTTTGCAAGGAGCTACGGAAACACTGGAAAACCCGGGAACTATTCTGGATAATGACTGCTGTGATACGACGAGTCATCGCTGACACTCAATCTGTGGTATTACCTCATCATCACGGCTTGTGTGCAGGACAACAGGTTCCTCTCATTGTCTCCACGTTAACGCGATCGGTGTACTTCAAACGGAAATAATTGTAGAAGTTATTTTTGGTGAAGTTCTTTATCAATAGACCTAGAGAACAGGAAGGGTAGTAAGACTTCGATCCGCATTCGACGTTTCTACTAACACTCTTCATTCACACCATGCTTATCTTACAACTGCCTCGACAAACCTCGAGACCGTACTATAAACTAAAAGGCGCCAACAAACCTGGCCCTATCCGCTAATATATTCTGAAATCCATGAATACCACATAATCTAAGATGCGAACAAACTCGAAGATCACAGATTGTGGTCTGGGTTAAATTTGTTTACATTTTTGTACGCAGAAAAGCACGCAAAAATATTTGCATATGTATTTAATCGTTGTTGTATTTTGTTGTAAAATGTCTGTAATGTACTTGTGGTAGGTCTTAGTTGCTTAACGTACATGTGTGTATGAAGAATGTTGGACAAGGAATAAGAAGTATTATTTAATTTGTAGTTGTTCACGACGTTCGACAATTTGTTATTGCGCATGCAACATACAAACATATCTTCGTATGTGCTTGAAATTAAACAGTTAGAAACTGCATCTGGTTCAATAATGGAAACGGTGAAATATCTCGTAACGAGTTCAGTCATTCAATCACAAAGAATATCTCGGTGAAATTCAATACGGCGAGGTAAACTCTGCAATCTAAATAAGGTATTATAATACGAATACGAATGGAGTGGTGAAAAAGATTTCATTTAAATCTCTCCCATTACATTTCACTTAAAAAGAAAATCATTAAAACTACTCATCTACGAATTATTTTACCATTTCCCATTAAACACGACGTATTCATCATAAATGTTTCTTATTTGCTTCTTAAAGTGTCTATTACATTAAGCTGACAATTTTAGTTTGACTAATACTTTCTAACACTGTATTTTCTATTGTATATTATTTAATATTAATAGTTATTATTTGTACACAAACGCATTTAGTTCAGTTGTTATATTATATATTATCATTTGTAAATCTACGTATGTGCACACAATAATATATGTATCTGTAATATTAAAGTAACGTTTCATATGGAAAATAAAATTTGTGCTAAGCTGCTTTGAAATACTTGCGTGAAATAGGTGTGAAAGTCTAGCAAGACGAAAAAAGAGTTAATTGTTTCGTACGGTTGGAAGAAACAAAAGTAACGGTACAAGGGGAATCGGACAGTCTGTTGTCAGACATGCTTTACCACCAACACGGCAGAAACTGCAGCTATCTGACACTTTTCCTACATACTCCCACAAAAAGTTACTCCAAGAAAAAATTATGTGAAAATTACAAAAATTTCTTAAAAGCAGAGTTTAATAGTTAATTTAGTAACAGTTTAATTTACAATAAACTTATTGATTTTCTTCTCTGCCATACCCTTCGTAATTCGGAGCTCATTACAAATTTTAAATGAATATTGTTTGACATAATATTAGACGGTACTAATATTGCGGTCTGCATGTTTAAAGGAGAACAACACGTGTCGTATTAATTAACGATCGGTTAAATAACCATTGGTGTATTGAATATGAGAAATAACTTTACACATAAAAAGAGCAACACTGTAATAAGAATTTCATACTTTTTACAACTACGTGGTTCACGTTGTAACTTTTTATTTCTGCTTCGTTGTGACAACTGTTCGAAAACGTACGAACGTCTTCGTAATGGAGTTAGTCATTTATAAGCTCCTTTCTACGTGAAGCTTGTCAGGTAACAGAACCGTAGCCCCTGTGCCGTTGAACTACTCTCATAAATATATACTTTTCTATCGAGAAATTCTATAAACCTTCGATCAGGTGTGCAGAGACGCAATACGTGTGCCAAAGAAACTAAAAGAAAATGATGGGCAAACAATAGAAATGATATAAGAGGCATGTTGTATTAGGCTGTGTACAATCACCCGTAGCAGAACACGTGCCTTATAAAAGATTACCGAAAGTATGGTGTTATTCGATCAAAGTAAACGAATAGCCAACGGAAAGAAATATTCCTTTGAAAAATAGAGGAAAATCTTGGAAACGAATCACATAATATCCAGAATTAATGGTAGATTTATTATTTCAAAGACAAGGCATGTCATTGTTTTCGCCAATTAACCAGAACGTACAAATTTCAGAAGTGTCAGTAGAATATAGAAATCATAGTTTTCATTTGTGTATGAAATGAATTTTATGTGAGAACATTTTCACCAGATGACATTATAAGAATAGAGATCTCTACGTCATTTTCAACTATTATTAATGTAGTATAAAGGGAGATCGGAAGTAATAATAATGATCTTTGTAACATAATTGTAATTCCACTCTTAAACAATGCGTAAAAATTAAATAAATAAAAATTCACTTAATAATATACTAACATAGGCCGAAAAACATTTGAAAACAGCTGAATAACTTCTACATACATATATTAATTCGTTAGAATAATTACGTTTCGTAAATTTATCAATCGAAAAGTTCATGTGCATTCTACAAAAATTTAACAAATTAATTAAATTCTTACCTTCTGCCTGTACACTACTTTAAACAAGGCAGAAGTTCTCAAGTTACTGGAAGTCTGACCCCGCACGTTCTTGAACTACTTTTACATCAAAGGGAAACGGAATTCACCGTGGAGGAGAGGTACACACCTCTGTTTGGCCGTGCAATGACAATTCGATTCCATTCACTTCATCTCTGTCTTTTGCCCGTCTAAGTGAATCCACCAGGCAAACGGAGCATGATAGAGTTACGGATCGTTTGAGACACGCTTAAAGGGTTTCGTTATGCGGGTTGCAGTGCTCGCGTTACCGGTTTACACGAACAAAGCACTATGGTCAAAGACTGTTACAAAAATTCCACTATCTGTGCATAGCTCGAAATACCCGTGCTATAATTAGGTAATTATAATAATTACAATAGGTAAGGTAAATTAGAAATTCTTCAAATCTCCAGTAAGCAAAGTATTATTTAAACGATTCACTTTTCGTTTAATTCGTTCATTAAAGTACACTCTCGATATCTACGACTGAAATTTATTGTACATAATTTGGCAGAAGCTATTTCCCACTAGTATACACGCGTTTCAAAGGTCTGATGTTCCTTCAATTACGACTTGTTGCAGAGCACGTGTACTACTCCAACATACTCGAACGTTATTCGTGTTGAAGCAATCACCAACCAAGAACGCGTTAAGGAAATCGAGTTAACTTCGACATTGCAATTTCGCTGCACGCACTCTGCTCTCTCTGCATTTAACCTTTCGATGTTTCATACGGATCGCTTAATACGAATATAATTCTCATTGTGTGCTGTGCAATTTAATATTAACAACATCATTAACATCTACGTCAACACAAGAATCCCCCCCGAAATCGCGAATGCAAAATATCAATTGTACGAAGAAATACTGTTCAATAATTGATGCGACATTAAGTAACTAATATAAAAAATAAAAAAAAGTCATTGCGCCCTGAAACAACGGTTTCTTTCAGTAAACAATTGAGCGTCTTGTAACTCACGATCGAACAAACCCTTATCGGTGTCAAAGAGCTTTGATCTTCGGTCGACAGCACGATAACCCAACGAAAGTTTCAATTTAATAATTTATCTAGTGAACCGATGACAAGTCCAGCCCATTCAATCGATGTGGGCATAGAACAAGTACGTTCTCCAAGTTGAACCACTCGAGACTAAGCGGATGACTGATTCGCTTTGTCAAAGGATCTAGGTGCTTCTGTCTCTTTATCGATCAATGCTCGAGTCGAAGGTGCGGGGGGGTGGGGCAAGTTAGGGGTACTCGTACTTGGAGAAACTGTGTGCTTGAGTGGCAGCAGATTCGATAACCACAATGTGAACCGGTCAAACTGTACTGAAATTATGGACCAACGTTACTCTACAGCGAACGCTGAACAGTGAGTCAAGGTAAAGTGCATATTCGCAGCTGAAAAATATGCATATATCGTATGTGTAATTATGCGATTTGAGAACGTGACAGGTGAGAATGAAAGGCACTGGAGAATTATCATAGTTGATGGAAACGAAAGACTTCTATGTCAAAGATATTAATAATTGTAAGAAGAAGCATAAATTTCTAGGATGAAATAAAATTAAAGCTACTGCATTGCATACTAATGAAGACATGAAATATATATAGTGAAACGTAACTTCTCTGATGAACACAAGAAGATAAAAATAATCTTTACGTCAGATATAATACAGTACGAAAATTTTGAAGAATTGCTGACGGTTCGGAGTTAATGGACTGATTAAAAATATAATTTACTTGGCAATTTCACTTTAATTATACTAGAATAATATTTCGCAGTTTCTATTATAATTACGTTGCGAAGTAAATTATTTCAAAGTCTCGTCCACCTAGTTAATCTTGCTTATGCTTATAATTGAATCGATATTAAAATCTACCTTACGACTGGAAAGCTACGGATTCGATTGCACGTGGAAGCTTGAACTCAATAGCCCAAGCCCGTTCACGATTGCGACTATGAAATAACGATCGATGTGATGAAATATTGACTGCAATTACAAGGTACTTCGTGTTCTATGCAATTAGCGAAGTTCGTAATTAATGTATCCCAAGATTTCGACTGGAAACATAGAAAATAGATATGAAGTATTAAATACTAATAATTTCCAGGAATTGGATTATTTGACATAAACACGTTTCCTTATAAACAGCGATCTAGGGATGCAAAACATATATTTTATATTGATAAATCGACTGAATAATAATAATATTTATTACACGGGTAAAATAAATACATGTACAAAGAATTCTTTATATTATAAAGATTATTAATCGCTGGATCAATCAATTGGACGCTGAAGTAATGATTTCACGACATTTATCGTATTTCAATATTTGCATGGTCCATTAATGGCGAAGCGCGCTCCAAATTAAATCTTCCCTCATTTTCTTTCTCCATTTATGGGTAAAATCGTTCCCTACAAAATGTCAATTATAGAACTAGCCAATCCTTCAATTCCGTACCTCTGTCAAGAGAAAAGGTAGATATTATAAAGTCCAAAAAATCCTTTCCCTTTGTTTTAGTCGATTTGCCCGCGTTATCTACAATACAATTCCGTTTCTGATCTTTTGTCCGAGTTTCATTCTGCATGTTATGAACAACCAGTTTCCATATAGTGGACCGCCAAAGGGGCCGGCTACTACCCAATCCAAATAATGTTTTTCCATATGGATCTTTGCGAACGAACGTAACCGCACATGAATGAACAATCTTTATTTGCATATGGATGTTTACAGATTGCTCGGGCTATTCATCATTACGGATGTACATGTCATGTATACAGATGAACGTATGAAAAAGATATGAGCCGCAAAGTTGTGAGCGACGTCCGTTTGAAAAAAATATTCGCAGCCCGGTTTTTGTTCATTTTCTGTCTCCCTTTCGCTATTGTCGCTTCTTTTGGAGCCGGCAGAACTTCCGCGAGCGGTGAAAAATACAAGGAAAAAAAAGGAACGATTATTTACATGTGAGCATCAAACGGAATGCACGGGTACAAATTCATTCCGTATTGTTTCAGTTTCACCGAAGTCAGCCGTGGATTATATATGTTAACGACAAAACGAAAACCACTGGACGGTTGGATTTTACCTTACTCGTGGAGAGTTATTGTTTCGTCTGCGGGGGAGCCGGAAGGAACATAAATTTTGGTGGCCAGGTAGTTTATGAAGGGGGAGAACGGGGCTGTTAGATTCGATGAAATATGGATACGAATTAGAATATATAAGTTTACAGTGGGCTTTTGTTAATCTGTTCCGTTCCCATTTCTTTTGAAATTGTAACAATCGTTCATAACAAACAGAAACGAATATAAAGTAGCACCTGTCATAAAAAGCAGCCATTTCGTCAATAGCACATTCATTTTACATGCATAAAATTATAATAAGAAATATAATCCACACGAATTTACCATTATACTTCCATTCAAAAATAATTCATGCGTATTTTTCCAAATACAAATGGATGTCTGAAAAAAATCCTACAAAAGCACAGATTTTTTGTACTGATTCTTCAGGTAACAGAGCATTGCATTATATTTTACCGAACAATTATTCTTTACTTAAACCAACCTTTATTTGCAGTAAATTGTATTAAGTATAAAAGATATGTCAAACCCAATTGAATGTCGAAATAATTTTAGGCCATTAAACAATCGTAAGATTATTAATTAATTCAACATCTTGGCACACATTTCATTATACAATGAAACTTCTACAAAAGGCAGTAAGTATATGCCACCTAATTACTACAAAACAAATTCAGGTTTCTCTCTACAATAGTTTTCAATGGAGCGTGTTATTATTCCAAATTCAATGTTCCTATTCATCGAAACCCATCTATTCAATAAGTCTGAAGAGGCGGGACAATAAGTACGCGCAAGTGTAGGAATTACGATCGCAGTATAAACACAGCCTTGTTCCAACGAACAAGTAGTACCGTCGTATCGCAATGTCACTAACTTCCATTCGAACTTCGGAACAGTGTGCACAGAAGTCTGACGAGACGTATCGCATTTCCTTCATGAGTTGGCGTCGTTGGCTCCAAATAACGCGTTTTGATTCCCGCCACAGAGAAACCTCGCCCACTCGTACCGTCGGGCCTTCGTTCGTCGAATTACCCAGGCAAGAAGATTACAAGGTTGCGTTTTAGCAGCAGGCACACGGTATACGAGGCACGAGTGAAACGATCTGACTACGCCAACATGTTCCAGGAGTGGATGTGCAAAACACGTTGCTTAAACGTAACTTCAAAGGTGATTTATCAAAGAGTTACAAGGGAAACGAGGGCGAGGGTAATGCTGCTGAAGGAAGTAGAAATTTTTAGAAATATACCGTTTCATACAATTGGCACGGATTTATGGGTGTTTAATATCGGAAAAGTTAGAAAGCGTTAAATAATTTGGAAATATTTCTTTCCGCGAGGTATGAATTTCTCTTAAATACACAGATGTATCGAGGGGGTCTGGTTGAGTAGATTTTCTTTATAGCAGAAATAATGTTTTTCTTATGAATCGATTTTTCGTTTTGGTTTTAGATGTTCTGTGAATAATAAGGGTAAAGTTTCCCATTACTAAAAATACAGCACCCGTTCTACTAAGGGTGAAATTGAAATATTCCTGTGTCATATTATAAATACTTCTTACGAGGTTTAATTATGTTTGACCTAAACTAACAAACCAGGAATCTTAATATAATCGTTGACAAAAAGGGGAGAATTGTTGAATGGAGAAATTTCATTAAATTGTTCCTTTATTGACACGAAGAGGAGTATTAATGGCATCGTCGCTATTGAAAAATTAGGGGATGCAATATTTAATTCATAATCATTGTTGTTGGTTGGTCTGGAAATATTATCCAAAGTAAAATAAAAACTCAGTGCCCTGCAAGTACTTGAGTTTCATGGCGATTCTCATAAAATCTGCATGGTCACTAGTCCAGCTCGAACCACCACTAATTAATACCAGTAGAATGATGTTCTTATAGCGACGAATTCCTAAATGTCTCGATAAACCGGTCTCAAAGGGGTAGGCATTATTAATATTCGAGAACCCGCCGAAATATGCTTCAGGCCTTGATACTCCAGGGCACGTACATGGAACTTAATAACAACAATGTACTCGTGTACTGTGTGAAATATTGATAGACGCCTATAGAAGAGCGGTAAAAAAAAAGCTTAGGTGCACGTAAAATATTTATATACTCGATATGCGATATTATAAAAAGAAGAAGGACGACTAAACTAACGTATATATGTATATAACAGAAAGAAAGAGGGCGAGGGGGAAATATGAATAATCTGCCTCGTTTGTACGAAGTATAATGTAATCATATATGTATAACTACATTACAATACATAAGTATATGGAGAAGTTTTCCAGATAATAATAAGCAATAATTTTACACCTTGCCATTTTCTTAAAGCTTTAATAGTTCTGTGTACGTGTTTAAGTTCACTCTGAATAACAATTTTGTAAAAACATTACAATACCGATCGTTCATTTAATTTCCATTATGTAAATGAAATTGTCTTCCCACGTTCTTACAGTCAAATATTATAAAATTCTCCATTTCTCAGCAAGACCTTGACGGAGGTTTTAACCGCAATACATGAAATATACGTAGCATCTTGCAACGTCAGAGTTGCTCCGCCGACCTGGAGAAATAGTCGTCCTCTATCGAAAACGCGAAAATATGGAATAGATTCACGACGTGAGTGCTCTCGGTGAAACGAATTTTAATGGAATACCAGATGGTCTAATATTGATATCGAACGAGAAAGTGTCCCTGCAATATCGCCGATGAGGATCGCGTGAATAATAAAATAAAGATTTGACGGCGACGCAAGGGTCTTCTTTTTTCGTGGATCAATGGTAAACGCCGCGCCGCGCCGCGACGATCTCCTCGAAAACCGAGGAAATTTTATTTCTCGTTGAATTCTTGATCCGGGAGGAAGCTTTCAGTGAAATGAAGCCTCGTATCCCCGTGCACTTCATTTTCCTGCTTTTTACAGCGTATTTATTGTAACAGCCCGTACAATGTTTCCGCATGACGTAGATTTTGCATGAAAGATTTCCGACGTTTCGATTCGGAACAGAAGGAAGCAATATAATATAACGAGCGCAGAAACAAATCAACGTGGTAATTAAAATGCTCGGGGATCGCGTGTCTAAGAAAAATCCGGCTGCCCATTCCGAATATTTATTATTCGAGAATTTCTCCGTTTATCGGACAGCTTTTCTTTCAAAGGGAGTTCACGATGAGGACAACCGGCCGCACAATCGTCTACAAATTGAAGGATCAATCGCGTTTGTAAGGTAACAAACAGGGAAATCGGAAGCGATAACACAATAAACGAATGAGCAGTCCTTTCTCGAAGGAAGTGCCTCGATAAGGAACATTGTTTACTACAGCATCGATAAAACATCTTAATGTTCGCATAGCTCTTGATGTTCGATATTAAGAGGAACAAGACAACATACTCGATAAAAGCTGCAAACAACGAAGCCAGTTTCACCTAAAGACAGATATTTAATATTAAGCAACATTAAATCAACAAACTGTGCACGTAATTTCTGTACACCCTTATTTTCCAATACGAAAACAAATGTAAAATTTTATCCACTGTACTCGATTCCACGGGAATGTAATTACACGCAAATACACGATCCCATCTATCGCGATCGCGAGTTTCCAAGGGAAAGAATACACGTAACAGCCACGCTACCGGTCGATCAATAAAACACCACTTCCACCCTACTTAACTTTGTATACTCGTAAAATTCTATTAAACCTCGTGCTCGACGAGTATCCTCGTAGCGACGGGAAGAGAGTGGGCAAAAAAAAAAACAAAAAAGACTAACGTGCAGAAGGGTGAGAGCGCGGCAGAAACGAAAGACTCGTGTGACAAAAGAAAATATAATTATGCCCGCAGCATCTATTCGCCCCGACGTTCGCGGATAGTCGCGAATAATAGCGAATTAGGAATGGCGAATTCGTGTCTGCATAATCGAATCAACGTCTTAATGAAATGTGATGCGCCTGGAGCGTGGCAGGACCATTTCGTGCACACGCGGCCTTTCGAATTTTCCCACATTCGATTCTAGCCGCTTTCAATACGGATCCATCTTCATTTCCCTAATTCTGCGAGCTCCCAGCGAATTACACTCGCCTGGATACGACACGCCACGAACGAAGCAACGCGAACAGAGACGGATAGTAAAAGTGAGACGGGGGATGGTTGAACGAGAGACGTCGTTCTCTCGTATTTCTCAAATAATTGTTTCCTTCCCGACCGTAACAGACGCGAAACGTCGTACAAGAAAGCAATTAAGAAGCGCAAACGCAGACGGGAAATAATAAAATTCGTTTCATCCAGTCAGCCTTTAACGTGACGTGTTTCTTGTTCTTTTTCTTAGCTTAGGATATTGTCTTCCCCCGGCGATATTGAAACTGACGTTAGTCGATTTTTTTTAGAAATTCCTTGGCTTGGAGGAATTTCTTGATGAGATATAATAATCGGAGAAGTGGTCGGAAAGCGTCGATACAGGCGGCTACACATAACGTGTCTTGATACGCGTGACACGTGCGATATGATTCTGTGAACTCTCTATTCTGTGAACAACTGGAGGGAAAAGTTAAATTGAACGCTTAGAGAAAGCGGGAAGTTTGTTGACGTATTTTCATTGTTGCATTGTGCCTTCCGTTAGCTATGAGGGGAACAAGCAAAAACTAATTATCGTTTGTCGATATGAACAACTATTCGCGTTCGAACTTTCGCTCGTTCGTTAAGAACAGTTTTTGTGGAAGGTTGATATTTTTTAAAATTGCATTCTGATTGGACATTGCGATGTCTATCTGTTGATGTAAGGTACATATGCATGGCACGTTCTAAAAATAATGAATAATTTATTGCGTCGATAAAATGTAAAACGTAATTATTTTGTATTATTAATGTTTGTATTACGTAAATTTGGTTAAGTCTTGCAAAGTGGATAAATCTATATACACTGCCCATAGTTTGGTTCTAGATTGGGGAAATGAATGAAAGCATTCTCATTATCGTTCTTTTCGAAACTTGCGTGATCCGCGGGGTTATGGAAATTGTTCACGTGACACGTGAGGACGAAATTTATGCTACCATCGAAAACTTCAGAGGGAGCATCGCCGCTGAAGACCAGCGAATTCAGATTTCATAGCACGTTTACCGTACTGTCACCCTGACAAATCGTATTTTTACCCTCCCAGAAGTTGGAGACGTATCTCGTGTGGAAGCGGGATGAACAAGCGCATGGATGAATGGCAAAGCAAAGGGAGGAATACGACGGGAAGAATGACAGAAGATAGGAAGCGGAGTAAACGTGTCACGTGCAATTTACATTGGTTTGTCTGAAAGCAACCTCTCTCTGTGTCACAATACCGGATCGTGGGGCGACAACGACTTTAACAACACATTGTCAACTAATTTCACGTTGAACTTTATGGACGTATGTCACTTTTCAGTGGTACCGAAATTACGCAAATCGTGCGATTGAACAGTGCAATTTGTGAACTTCGATTGACGATTCATTAGAAAATATTTCTTGCAATAATCGATTGGAAATTGGCGAACATGTAATTTATAATTAACGAAAGCTTTTGCGTTTATTTAATAATATTTCCGTTTTCATTTACATAATCTAGTAATATTGGTAAATAAGATAGAGTTACGGGTGAATTTTCTGAATCAATTATGAAATTTTGCATTTGCTTGAAAAATTACAAAGTCCAAGATTGTATGACTCAATGGAGTTTCAGAGGTATCAAATGAGAGAAATGGGAGAAGACGTAAAACTGTGTGAAAATGAAATAATAATTATTACTGCCTGAAAAAAGACGATGGCTATAACTAAAGTAAATGAAGTAACGGAAAATGGTATACTAAAACAAATCAAACATATGACACATTTTGCTGATAAAAAGTAATGTTACACCAATACTGTACTTTTTCTGTCCAATCACTGAGTGGTTCGACCAAGTTCTTATATAATTTTAAGGATGACAAAAATCCTCTCCTACAGTTTGTCACGGGAAGAAGACAAACGTCTTTTCTGAAGCTCAAGACAAGCAAATACCGTAACTTAGTCGAGAGCAGACAGTATACATAAACTTCTCAGTACGTTTATTTGCGAGCAACTTTACTTGGAATAACACTTGAATATTACTTGTTATGAGCAAACCAACACATTCGCTGAAATAATTGCACGAAACATCTAATTAAATAGAATCAAATCTCCTAACTATAATATAGTAGTTCTAACGCAACGAAAGGGATGAATGTAATAAAGAAATTATTATAAGGTATCTGAAATTCAATAAAAGCTACTTGCACTATCCTGCAAAATGTTGTTTGTTAAATTTATGAAATTTCGAGAACAAAGGAAAGTAAGCAGTTTGTTTAAAATTATATTCTCTGACTTAAAATAAAATTAACTATAAGATGAAAAATGTATTCTACTACGTTCTAAAGATATATTTAACCGGGACGATTGTGTATAAAATCGCAACATATTGACAGCCAGAAAGTTCACAAATACTTGGAATCTCAGAGCAAGCTTCAATCTCGGGGTTTCCCTTTTTTTTACCCGAGATTTTCTGAACCTGATCTTAAGACCCAAGCTATTCTGACGATGTCTTTCGCAAAGAAAGCGCAATTGGGCCTTGGGGAGTACTAATCGATGACGTGGATATGAATTTTGCACGGTCACCGAAACATGGCGTAGAAAGTTGCAATTGGAGGAAAACGCAACTGTTCAAAGTATGCAAATAAGCAACAGGGGATCGATGTAATATCTGCATCGAAAATTTCGAAGAAAATTTCTCATTTTAAACCTACGGGGGATATTGAGTTATAAGTAGCTCTTTCAAGCAACAGATTTTCGAAACTTTCCCCAAAAGGGTTCTCCTTGCTTTCGTTTCAATAAACCGTTCGCGTAAAGCAACAAACGTGCGATGTCACCACCATATTTTTTTACGTACATCCTATGGTGTACAAATTAATGGACTCAAAAATGACTTATTAATTAATTAACATTAATCAAATGTCTATGTTACTACGTCTATGTTTTTGCAATGCAGAAATCCCTCAAATTGTTTGAAACGATTTTCTATCGAATATTAAAGGATATAAATAACCATGAAATTAATTGTTCTTACACGAAAGAAGAATGTTTTTACGGTTGACGCTAACTGTAAGAAAGATACGCAAGTAAGTGTAGTCATCGGATGTACCATAAAGATAGTCATGTTACAAAGTTGCTCTGTCCTAGCAGAAGAAAAACATATGAATAGTAGCACACGAAGAAACCTATGAAGAGGAAAAGATATTCGTTTCTTGATGTAGAAGGAGGTCGTATCTCACGCATGACCGCCCGACCTGATATCTCGTTTCACTTTGAACCCTTTACAAGATATCACGTGAAATATGGGACATACTCGCAACCTGTTCCTTTAACTTGTGCGGTCCAATCTTCTTCCTCGTTAAGTAATTGAATTTTTTTAATCCTTCCTAATTCTTATGGGATGGGAACATAGGAACAAAATCGTGGATGACGGCGAGCAAAAACTTTTTAACGAAGATATTTAACTACAGAGCCTGGCGGCTTGCCTTAAGCGCAAGTTTTCAAACTTTTCGTTTTTAATGCAATTACACTTTGTTGCCTTATGGCGACTGATCTATGCGAATTTGTTCTACCTTACCTCGGCTCGTATAATAAACTAATATTATTTTATTTTCTGTACAGGTCTTCGAAAAATCTAAGGAATGAAATACTTAAACATTTTCTTTGAATACTACATTGTAATATAATATTACTGCGATTTATTAATTTGGAACAAAATAGAACTCACGAAACGAGAATTATAAGATACCTTATAATAAATTTTGTTATAATTTTCATGAAGCAACCAGATACTTTAATAGAACTGATTAAACTCCATCCATTTTAAGCATAGTAGATTTCTTTGAAATCATAAAAATGGAAAAATTGCACATACAATTTCAACGGAAGGAAAGTCTGCAAAGCACACAGACAACGTATTCAATATTTCCATAAATTTATTAAAACACATATACTCACAGGAAAAATACACGAATTTTAATTTGCACAAATCTGCTGCAGTATTTGTACATTTGTACATTTCGCTACGTACCGAAATACGTCCAACGTTAAATCATGAAATGACCATTCGCCGAAATTCCATCTCTTCAGGCAAAGAAGAGAAACAGATATCAACGTTTCTGTTTCACGTATGAACCAACAATGACCTGCATAACGTTACGTAGTTATCTACTAACGTTCAACTTGGAGATTGTCTTCCTTTCTTTTTTTTACAGCTATTGTGATTTTAAGCGTTCACTTTCATTTCTGGAAAAATCTCCGGGATATCGACAAGCGTTTTGTCAACGAAGCCCTCCAGGGAAATATTTGGTCTGGGGCACGGCATCGTCGTCGTATCAAACTGCACTTTGACGGTGCAAATTTCATCGAACGACCCGGACGTGGCTCTTCCACCTCCCGTTTCTCGGATATAATCCATTTTGATCCCCGAATATCCTTCGGTACATCGCGATGACGCGGTTCAGCCAGTCGACGGGGCCATATAAAAAAGTTTCAAGCGGTGCGAAAGTCACGATTTTTCTGGAAAAGTCGCAGCACGGTCAGCATTTTTCCGTCTCACTGAGATAAATATCGGTTCATATCGGTACGTCGACGTCCATAATTCCGTGGAATACATCCCTCCCAGTCATGACTACCGCGAAAGGGCATCAGTAACATTTTATTCCACCCCGTTATGTATTCGTGATAGGAAGCTCTTGGACTGACAATGAGTTTCCTCGGTCGCGCGTTTATTCTTGGGCTTCAATTACGCAGATAAAACGACGGTGCACGATTTTATTCGTCTATCGTCTGATTGCAAACGGAAACTTTCTAACATGTTATTTGGACTCTCATGGATCTTGATATTTTTATTCTCAAATTAAGAGCACTGTTTACACTTAATTCCATTGCCTTTCGTATTTGTTTCACACTTTTATAGTGCAACACTCTGGTTCGAACGATAATCGTAAAACATTTCTTTCGTCGACATCGGTACTTTTTAGCAAGTTGCAAAGCTGTGGCTTTTGACTGGTGGAAACATTTCACTTTGAGTCTTTTTACGAATACTTTTGTGCTACTTCTTTTTTACATTTATCTTGTGACTGGTTTGTCTGGTCGTTACCTATTCTTCTTAAAGTTTCTTCGTGGGAAAATTGCTATTGTAACTTAGCGTTTTCTTGCTAATTCGTGTGAAAAAGTCTATCTTGAATTGTGCCTCTACTAAAAAGTAGGGAATCAGAGCACGATAGCGACCATAACTTTTCGTATTAGTGTTTACAGGCGACCGACACGGGGATTTATTGCGTTTGCTGACCAGCAAATGTATTTCGCACGTTTAATCGATCTTGTATAGCCATACGAAGCGTTGTTCTGTTTATATTCAGAAAGATTGAGGGATTATTGTATACACGATACATACACACCAGATTCGCCGAAATTCAATTGCACTTAATTATAATTTGTATTCTACGCGAACAGTGTTGTCTAGTTTCTTAGTTAAGTTACGCAAACGTTAAAAATGGCAAACGCTGAACAAGGTAAATGAAGGTATGATTAATCGTTTTCGGCGTTATGGTTCAGGGCAGCAAAACAACATTCACGGGACATAAAGCATTCTGTGCATACAGAAATGAATTTCATTCGAATGCCGAGCCCGATGCAATATTCACACATATGTAAAGTGTATTTTAAATAATAATGGCGACCAGCAATATTTCTTACCGTCCTTTCTAATTTTTATATGTAGAAATCAACATAACAAAATAAAAAGTAGCATTTAGTAAACCACGACAGCTGCATCGGATTAAACGTCTCTGTATAACCTTTTCTAACATCATCTTTTAAGAGACAACTTCTTTCCCCTCGTAGCGTTGAGTGGTTGCTCTGCCTTTGATCTCTTTCATCGACTTCTTTTCGCAAATATCAAAGTGACTAACCGTACCCAGTCTCAGGGCACGAGTTCGTCAGTCTTACATGTTTGAAGTTTTAAAAGAAGTACATGCACAAGCTATCTCAGGTCAAAATAACACACTAAGTTTTCTTGCATCAAGCATTAAATCACATATACCTATATTATATCACACTGAAAAAAACAATACTCAAAAATTCCTTGTGATTGTAAAACGAATAGAGTACAAAGTAAACAAATTAAGAGATATGATTGGTGTTACTTATTTCAATTTTTCGTTTATATAAAAAGGAATAATTTATTGCGAACAATTTCGTATCGGAAATGAAAAAGAAGTTGAACCACGCGAACACGTATTAAGTGACATTTCTTGCCGTGGAAACGATACAAATTTTACTTTCATTAAAAAGTTGGCGCCGATCTTATCTCTATGACACGGCGCATGCGGCGCATCGATTTCGACTCAACAAACGATTCGCCAACGCATAAATTCCGCCTTTTTCTCGTTTGTTCGCCGCTGTCGTTTTTTTTCATTTATCCCAGTGATATTGGTTAACTTTTCGGCTCGTGGAAGGCTTCAATTTCAAAAATTGACATTCGAAACGCGCGGCAAATGAAAGCGTTTTAACAAGCACAATTGATAACAGCGTTCGAGGACCAAAGAATTTAATTTTCACGAGAACGGCACACGCTTTCTGCAATTCAATACATCTGTTTCAGAAACATTTACGATATCGTGGACAAAAGAATTTCCACTATGGCGCAAGTATAACAAAAAAAATATTTTTGGATAGATGATGAATGCTGTATAGTGTGCAATTCGGCACAATTTAGTGGCTTTTATTATGGAACAGAAAATTTTGTTAAGACCTTTTAGTTTCGAAATATTGTGGATGAGTTTTATTTTATTCTATTTTTAATAGGAAAGTATTTTTTTACAAATATAAAGTATGGCAAAGTTCTATGGATAAGATAAAATAATATTAGACACATCGCACAATCCAGGAAAACTATTTAATTAAATATAGTAGCTGCAAATGTTATTTATTTACGAATAAATAATGTATGAGAAATAGCTGTAGTAATAAATAAACGTTAATCAAATAATAAAATAAAATAAGTATAACTTTATTAAAACACACTTGGTTATAATTCTTCATAGCATTATTGATAAAAATAAACGAACTACGACTTCGGGAAAAGAATAATATCAAATAAGAAAATTGAAAAATCAAATAATAAAAACAGCATTATTTTGCATGAGTGACGGCACGGATAAATTGGCGCGAAAAATTCTTGAAAAATCCTAGCACAAAATCCAAGGCCGGAATTTAATTTGTCAAAAGCATCGTAATTTTTTTCCGCTTTGCGATACCCCGCGATATAGCATTTTTTCAGCGTGAGCATGATTGGTTTATGCAATTTCACATTTTATATCCGCAAACACGAGTCTCGGGTGCCCGATGCCTCCCCAGGCAACGATTCTCCAAATCGACTATTCCGAGACGGAATACGAGCGTGCGTTCTCTCCTCCGCGAAACAAGATTTTAATTCAATAGCCGCGCTGCGTCGTCATAAAATATACAATCGAATCCGGCGACCGGTTTTCCAAAGAATAACGAGAGCAACGAATCGAGCGGGACGTGGGACGTCGAAATAATTGGATGGATAGATCACGCTACTGCAGTTATTACACGTGCCACTGTGTGTAATATGGTTTTAATGAACGCCTCCGTGCTTCGCACGCTGCATATGAGTGTTCTAATTAACTGAAAGCTAGTCTGCGATGTTGCGTTTAAGTATTGACAGTTCGTTTTATCGGAAATATGAAATGCATTTATTATAAGTTCAATGAATGGCGAACAGGACTGTCTTCGTAAGAAAATAATTCCGTCAACAGAGCTATTATATTTTTATAAAAGATTAATTGAACTTATTACGTATGTTGTTTTTAATCAAAGTATAGAATCTCGCGATTCATTACCTGTTTTTTGAAATAATTCATCCGTGCTAAGTCTGATGCAATTAATTTCCTGCACAGTTCACTTTAACATTCTGCTCCCACATATAAGTACCTTCTCAAATCAAATAAATTGAAGGGGAAAAAGTATGAAAAATAATGACCACCGCAGGGCAAACAATTTTATTTATTGTTTTACCAACCAGCGTTCATAAATAATTCATCCAAAATCGCCGTTATATCAGATCTCCAGTACAATCGGAAACACCTCGAAACGAAACAGGTTGCCAGGCAGCGTGTTCCCGAATATAGGTTGCAAAGTGCAGCGCCTATAATCCCGGAGAAAGTAGAGGAAAGAACAAAAAAAAAAAAGAAAAAAGGGAACTAGCCATCCGTTTCGATCCGGCGCTCCTCGCCTCATTCCATCGAGATTCATTAATGCTCGATGCACATTAGCAAACAAACATCGCGTGCCTCGACATCGTCGGTCGGCTGGTTCGCCAGTCGGGTTGCTTTTATCGAAATTAAGCGAAAGATTAAATATCCCTACGGGAGTGGTCTTCGTATATCATGTTGGAAGGCCTACTAGAGGAAACTTCTCATCATCTCGCACGCCCTTAAATCGCTTGTCAATGCAGCAGCCTCTACATCGTGTCACTAATATCGATTAAATCTGTATCCTTTCGGCAATCTCAGCAAAAGGATTCCTTGGGGACTGGAAACATGTACCGCACGTACAAATGGAACCCATGTTCAGGAAATTCGATGCGCAGAAATGGTGAACAGCGAAACGAGGTTGGATGTTCAGATTTTTCTCCGAGCGTCGGGTACTGTGAGTAATAATTGAGTGAATTGAGTAAATAATTGAATAGTTCCAATGCGTCGAGCACACTTTGTTATTCATGAATTATTTAAGGAACATACATTATTGTCGGCCACTACGTGGTTAATTCAAGTATTATACAAACGATTTTATTTATTTTCATGGACGAAGATATCAATCCAGCTTTCTAATTAATCAAACAAATTTATTTAGGGAGGCAGATGAAAATACGTGTAAGTAATGCGGCAAATATCTGCGCCATACGACTATCTGAATGTGGCGCTGAACAAACGTAAATGCATCGAGATTACTGGTTATTTAATGATTGTCACAGTGGTAAAAATTATTCACGGCGTTTGGAGCACGATGCTAACCAAGTTGTTTAAAATGGAAATAGTGGGAGGAATTAAAAATAAATTGCGATGTTTATTACGATTGGCATACGTCCAGACGTGATATCGCATAGCGCCAGGACAATATTTGCTGTGTACCGCTATCTTCTTATACATTAACTACGCCAAGCGTCCAAAGTGTGTATTAAATAAAACAGCCTGTAGCCGGCATCGCGTTTGCCCATTAATTACTTTCGAGTCTGTAGAAATTTTACGAGCACTCGTAACAAGCTTATTCGAACAAATACAAAATGCAGCAACGTGTACGGAAAAATGATGGTACTGTTCGTACACATTGTACACGTTCACCCCTAAAACATCGTCATATAACACAACTGCACTTTATTTTCGCCACATTTATTATATCACCTACATATATTTCTTTAATATCATCAACGTGCTTTATAAAACTACAGTATAAAGATTATTTGCCATTATTAATATTATATTTTCGAAGGCCTGTTTATTGCCAGTCATTAATATTTCATTGGCATAACTGTATGTAAACCTATAAGCTTCAATTACAATTGTTCCTCAGGGGCCAATGTATATTTTTGATACGACGAAGATTTAAATAGAATATCATACTGAAAAATACTTGTCGTACCCCACAGCAAGGCAAAACAAACGATTGCGTGATAACTATCTACAATTCAGGGACGTTATAAACCTACACCGCCATTCTCCATTCATTCAAAAGCAGCTGTCACCGTATTTCCCATCTCCGACTACCTGTTTCCACCAGAGATATGAGAAAGAAACGAAAGATAACGCATCCTCGAGACAGCAGGTACCAAACGCACCGGAATGAAACAAGCTGCGAAACTCTTTCTTTCTTCGCCACCCCCCTCCATTTGTGTTAATAATATAGCATCGCAAGGGTGACTAAGACAGAAATTAGAAGAGCTCGCCGGATAGAGACGACTTGCTGGGACGAGCCTCCCTTTCGTAACCGTATCGTCAAGCTCGTCATCTTTGTTTACCTGGTATCACAATGCGAGCAAGAAGAACACCCTCGAGATTCTAATTTGAGTGCAAACACGCGAGGGTGTCTAGCGAGACGGCAGCTCGTCCAGACTGGTCTCGAAGAAGGACAGATGAGAAGCTGGAAATTCTCTACGAAACCCGTCGTGTTGAAGGGGACCGTTCGATGAGAGGTGGAAAAATAAAGGAGATGAAAGAAATTGTCACGCGAATTTTTTTAAATTTATTTGTCCATCGAACCGCAGTTCTACTATTGTTATATCGATATTTCATGTTTATAAGAGACTGTTGTTACCGATAGAATTGTCCTCATTTCTTTTTATTTCGAAATCGCACGAACGCTTAATAGCCTCGGGTTATTCTAACACCGTTGGAACACTTTCCATTCGCCTAGGAATAAATAGACGATAAAAAATCGTACATCAAGCTTTAAGTGGTCGTTCTAAATGGGGTGACTCCAAGGTTCAAATCCATGGTGATTTGATTCGTGGGGAAAATTATTTGACCCCACAGAGACGTTTAATACAGAACAATTTTCGAAGGAGAAGAGCGCCATCAGTTTTCCACTCTGTCTTATAATATAAACGGGTCTGCGAAAAAAATCAATTCCTGGATGCAAAAGTACAGGCTTTACCCTTTGAAACCGGACCAGGCGGACCGTTGCACGATTTTTTTTTCGCGGAGTCTCAGCACTTCAAAGAACCACGATTTTTATTTTGTTTCGTTGTCAGGCGTCTTCGTAGAATGTTTAATATATAAACAAGAATGATTAGCAGGATTTATTAATCGATAAAGGACCTGGTCCTTTCCGTGAACTTAGCGAAAATATTTTACTTGAAAATTGATAGAGAGACTTCACTCTTCTACTTCGTACTCCTGCCTTCGAGGAAAAGTTTTCGCGATAAAGTAGACATTGAAGTCTCAATATGGAGAATCGTGGAGAATGGAGAATCGTGGTATAATAGGGTAGGTGGTCTACTCCCTGCCGAAATAGATTGAAACGGCACGATGAACTTTCCGTGCGAAGGGTTCGGCGAAATTCTACTTCGGAGGTCTGACGTTACACCAATTTCAGTAAGCACTGCAGTAAGCACGCTTCTCCTCGTGTTCTTGGGAAATTTAACTTCGCATGTAATCGACACCTGGTACAACTTTTTTCGCCTTAAGAATATTAATTTGCGAAATCTCCAATTTCGAGCGGCGGAGATATTGCAAATAAAACCAGAAACAAGGAAGCAACTTTATCCCAGCCTGGCGAACTACAGGAACGTGAAGAAGGTGAACAGAAGTTCGCACAGGAAAGCAGTAGCAATTAAACAGAAGTATTATCAAAGAAAGCTGCCGACTTTTCAAGAGATGAAATGCGGTTGAGAGAAAGCCCGCAACCTGAATCAAGTAGCAACGAGAAGTAGAAAGAAACGTGAAACGACAAGGAAAACGGCGCGTGTAGGGGGATGAAAGTCACGCAGAAAAATCTGGCTACGGTTAAGATCGGGTAAATAGCTCGAAGGTAAACAGAACAGGGGTGCAGTATGTCGGTGTCTTGTATTAACAGTGGTACGAAGTACTCGCAAGCACGGAAAGCAAATCTTTCGCAGCGGTGTGTACGTGACGTGCAAGCGTATTTATCACCTCCCTCTCAAGTCTAATTTGCAATGGGGCGTCTGTTAAAACAACGAAGTCGGATCATTCTGAAGGAAAAGTCGGAGATGTCGACCGTAAACACCATGAAATTGGAGAACCATGCTGGCTGAGAAACTTGCTGTAATTAGTCGCGAAGAAAGTTGATAAATGGAAGAAAGGAAACCGAATGTTTCTGCCATCGGATTCAGTTCTGTGAAAAAATATATCAGTTTGTATTTCGGACTCTGAAAGTGAAGAAAAATTCTCGCCGCGGTAGTGTAAATAAACTACAAATTAACAGGTAATCTCAAACTATAAAATTGTGCATAAATAGTATTGCAGTATAATCTAATGTGTCAAAGTTTTAGATGATATATCGCACAAAGATTTATCAATTTTCCTGGATGAAATATTTACGCAATAAATGACGGTTTCGGTAAAAAGTTGAAGTGAACCGTGCATTCGAGATCCTCGACGTCTGAAATCAGCATACACGCGAAAGTTCTTGACTTTCTTTTCCGTTTCAAACTCGTTGAAATACGTTTCTCGGACGCGACAACTTTTCACCTAGTGTACTGTAGAAGAGCTTTCTCGATACAAAAATAGTTTATCAATTCTGGTGCGCTCTCCAGGGGGAGAATTGGTCGAAATTTTCTCCACTATAATAAACTTGACGCTCGAGGATGGAGGAGTCGCTGGAAAATTGAAAACCTGCAGGAAACGCCTGGAAAGGACTCAAAGGGCATCGTTCAAGCAGCAAACTGCGTCAAAGGATCGTCAATGTTTCTGTAAGGTAATAGGAATACCAGGAACGGCGATAACGTCGCTAATGACACCACGAAAAGGAAATACATAATACGAACGAGATGCAGTCAATACGATAGATATTTTTCAGCCGTCTGCTTTTCATATATCACAGCGTTTCTTCGCCTAGCTTTCGCGTTTGGCCAGCGTGAATTTCCCGGGCTGCATATTTCATGCAAAATTAAACATTCATACAAAACTGTAGAAATCGCCGCGTGAGACGATCGATTTATCTATAAAACTGAAACAGCTTTTACGATAGGATTGGTTTCCAGATGGAGATATCTTTCTTCCAAGTGAACGAACATTTTTGTAAAAGTTCTTGGAAATCATCAAAATGAAATGTATAATACGTGTAAGAAATAAAATGTACAACGAAACCTAAAGGAAAAATCTTCTGCGTGAAAAGGGATTGAAACCGGCGGTGAAGCTTTAAAGGAAGCTTATAATTAAATTTAGCTGGGGTAACTTATAATTAATAATATTCCCGGAGCCATTTTTCATTCTTTTTTAAATTTGAGAACTATGTTGTAACTTAATTGTACGAAAATATTCCATATAGAAGAGGCGGGGCGAATAGAAAGTGTTGTTCGAGTGCTACGTTCAAGAAAAAAGCAGATCGTATGAAGAGGGTCAAAAAGAGGTGGAGTGAATTGAAGGAAGCTGAAGGTGTAATAAAGTTAAAAGGCCACGAAAGTATATTATCGTATTATCGTTTCTGCATGAATGTTTTGCAGCGGGAACACGAGGTAAAATGCTCATTTTCTCGAGTATTTGATTTCAGCAGTAGCAAGGGCAGCTGTTGGTTTAGGATTAGGGTGATCTTGATTGGAACGAACACAGTACGTGAAACGTGAATCTGTGGCTTGGCAAGAAGCAAAAGTCGATAGGGTTTTACTTACATTTTCGACATCGGAAAATATTCGACCTAGAATGAATCTGAAATGGAAGAATCTAATTTTCTCATATTTCCCTCGGCGAGTTGTGCCAAGAAATCACTTGCCAATAATGCTTCCGATGGTAGTCACGTTAGTATTTGATGCATAAACTATTAAATGGGACACAATCCTGCTAATTTCGAAACATTATGATTAAAATGTAGTTGTAATATATTCGATCGTATATGTGAAATTTTATAATAAGTAAGAATTTAATTTTGTTAAAATATGTTGCACCACATTTTCTGCAACTTCCTCAGTATATCTTTATTCATTATTTATCTCTTGCATTTTGCATTTTCTTCTTTCTATGCACGCGCGTCTGCACATTATCATTGCGGTTTACGCTCTTTATTCGCATATTTCTTAATTGGAGTGAACTATGTGAGAACATGTAAGGTATGGTTACTTTGTTTCTTTAATTATAATTCATTCTCGAAACACATGCAAACATTTATATTCACGAGATTGCAACTTATTATGAGAACAATCTCTCCTCCAGTATTTTAATATGGAAATTGCACCCTGTGTGTGCATGTATGCGTGTTGTTTATATACGAAGTACCGCGATAAACGTGGAATAATTTTCTTGCAATTAGTAATTGGACGGACTATCGTATTTTCGAATCACTTGTAATTGCATTATTGTATTATTGATTAGTATCGAACGAAAATATACAAATCATATCACTATCATTATCATTTCAAATTCAACGCGAACAGCGCGCTTCGTATTTAATGTTTATCGAATATTCACTAACGTGGCTCAGTATAAAGAATTAAACGGGCTCAATTAAAACATTGTCTTCTCACAAAAATCTAATACTTTCGTACATTTTTTTACGATTATATTTAACGCATAATTTTAACTGAATTTAATATAATGTTAGTATGGAAAGTCTAGCACGTTCGCATAGTTTTTTTACCTTCACGACTATCATAGAGTACGATACGTGTTTGCCCCAATGCAACAGCAGTTTGAAACGCCGTCTGTTCACACTCAGACAACATGAACGCGTTCAAAGATGCATTCGTTTCATTACTTTCCGCTGAAAAGTTTTACGCCGCCTCCTGGTTCCTTCGTTCGCGTGCACTTTTCATATACCACGGCCTTTGTTCTTCACCGGAAAAATTCCACTTTGTAACACTCATTCTTTGTCAGATATTCCCGTGGAATCCGTTCTATGTTCGCTATAATTCCTTTACCGAAAGTGACTTCAAACGATTCCCCGGCGATTGATCCTTGCTGGGAAAGATAGAATTATCTTGTTAAAACTTCAATTTGCCGGCCAAAACCGTGGAATTATAAAAAAGCGAGGGCATCTAGTTCAATAAATTCGCCGAGTTCGGGGTCTTCTTTATAAAAATCCACGATTGTAAAACATTCGCCTTTTGAACACTGCACATCTGATGACAATAAATAATATTGAATTCCAGTTTTAATTAAAGCGTATGTGGAGAATCGAAACGGAGGTATGCTCATAAATTACAGCGTGGATATATGTAAAATGTACATAAAATTGTTGTGGAATAATAAAGAATGCGGTTGAAGTTTGCAATGCAGCCGCAAGTTAACTAGGCTGTGTAATGCTTAACGCAGAATTAAAACCGCTACAACATTTCTGAATTGTTATTTACCTTCGAAATGGAAGATCACGTTAACGAATAACAATTCGTATAATCGCCAGAGAAGGATTTAGAGCGAAGATTATACTCTATCGAGGCGAAATAAAAAGTTGCACGTCCAGAAGCATAAACCAAGACGATCAGGAATAAAAGAAGTAAAACAATCAGGTCACGATTTGACTGTCCTCGGTGCTCATATGTTACCGAACTTTATGCTAGCCGATAAAATACTGTAACAGCCGTTGTAACTTTGTCTAAACTCTCAATAGCGGAAAATAAAGGGAGACAACTAAGACACCAACGTTAAAAGTATCAATCTGAAAGTACCAGGTCAAATACGTTAATAAATGAAAACGAATAAAAAACAGAGGTAAGACGTGCAGAGAAAACGTAACCCATCGCGACAATACGAGACGTGGGTCGAGAATTTAAAGCCGAAACATAACGGGGAACAGTGGGTCGTCTGGAAGAAGGCAATAAAACTTGCCAGACAACAGCATCTTTTCGCGAGCGAATTGCTAACGATTTTCGACTGGCATAAATGAAGGCGCCGGAAATTGGACGCAAGTCTGATAGTTCATGGACGTGGACGTTGTAAAATCCTGTATGATTGTCGATGTGAATCGTGGTAATGGTAATCACAAGCGGGATCAGCTATATCGAACAAATACAGTGAATTATTTAATCGATCGTAATGCGAGAGTAGCGGAGCGTGAGTCGTTTCGCGAATTAAGATAATTGCAACGACGCGGAAGCACGTGCAATTATTGGGGCAATCTCGTTTAAGATGTCAGCTGGAACTGTGAAGTGACATATCCGAATTGAAAACTGTTCCAACGCACATTTAATCGAAATATGTTTATGTCATTTCAAATTGGTCATTGTCTTTTTATTTATTATTTTCTTTTTTTTGCGTGTAAAATATTTTGCTCGACGGTAGGTAAATACGTGAAATGCAGTTTTAAAATATTATATTTTTCGATAATAAAGATGGGAAAATAGTTCTGTTATTGAGGGCAAAAATGGCAGAGGGTCAATATATTGTTTAATAAACATTTTGTCAGTTTTTGTGAACAGAATGCTCCACTATGAAATTTATCGATACCATGTGAATGTATTTAACAGCCTTTAATGCAGCGGACAGAAACAACGAAACAAATATTGTTATTCTGTGTACAAAACAATGCCTCCTCTCTCTCTCAATTTACCGCATACGTGCCCGAGTTATGGTTAGGTTTTGCAAAAGCTCTCTCCACTCTGAGCCAACCAGTCGCTGTTTGATTTCACAAGCTCGTTCTAACAAGCTTTGATAAATAAACAAAGACCGTTCTACTGTGGAAATAGATTAATACTCGTAGCAGTTTTGCAAAATAAGTAAATGTACAAAATGTAAAGAAATAGCTTGAAAGAATTACTTTTTACGAAAATACTCATAGAAAGATCTTGTCGTCAGGCATTCAAATAATATAGGAAAGTATTATAATTTATCTAAAAGTCTATAGACCTTTGAGACACGATTTTAAAATGTTCAAAATATTTGAAATAAATGAAAGAAAATGAAAACATGAAGCATCACTTGATTCTATCGCAGAAGTCGTCCAATATTTAAATCTGTTCCATTTCGATAGGAAGTATCACTAACTCTTAACTTAAAATCCGTACATTACATCACAATTGTAAAGTACAACAATACACATCCATAAAATATTCTGTCAACTCGTCAAACAAATTCCTTCCACCCTCCGATGAACAAGCAACAACTACTCTTTCTAGCAACAATTCAGTTGTCATTCCACCTAATGAAATGCGTCACTCATGTCCCCACTACAGCTGACAAGTGCTCGATCACTACCCTCGCGTCGTGGACCCTCGAAACAACGA
The DNA here is from genome assembly GCA_907165295.1 of Nomada fabriciana. Taxonomy (NCBI): domain Eukaryota; kingdom Metazoa; phylum Arthropoda; class Insecta; order Hymenoptera; family Apidae; genus Nomada; species Nomada fabriciana. The sequence continues at coordinate 7,942,003 of OU015693.1, read as the reverse complement.
TGGAGAACATTTCCCATCGACGTAATGTGGCCTGGCTAACCGTTACATAGCCCCGTCCTTCGTCTTGAACACCAGAAAAACATTTACTCACAGGAACATATAATTTGTCGTGACGAACGAGAATTCGTCCACTTTTAACACGGGAGGAAAACTTCTCCCTCTTGAAACTTAATGATGCTAAAAGCTGTGTAATTCACGCGGATGGTAACAGGTTGTTGCGTCTGGGCAATCAAAGCGTCATTGTGTCGAAATCATCGTGCCACGATAGCGAAGTGATAAACTCGTAATTAACAAGTCGATATGAAAACGGAACGCAATCGGCTGTGTACGCGCGCGTGTGTGCAACGCTTGCATTTCGAATTCGTGGTTAATACAACAGTTTGGTCAGGGGTGCGAATGTTCGATAATAAGAGAAATCCATTGCTACTAGGTCGTTATGGAAATGAATTTTCCGATGATATTACAAAGCGTTCTTTTTTTGTAACGAAACGTTGTCATTTTCACGTATGCGTCGACAGTTTCGATTTGCAGGGACGCGTGGTGTCGAACTGTCTGGAAACTTGAGTAGTAGCATATTTTGTTTGAAGCTTTGTAGAACGCATTCGAGATCATACAGAACGTGAAAATTGCTGATACTATGCATTACGGCACGTGCGAGTGTAATGAGAATCTGGTTTAACAGGGAGTAAAATATATTAAATCGTTTAATGTGAAATATAGGCAAGTGTCAATTTAACAAAATAAACTTAAAGGATAGAATACGAAATAAATGTATGCGATTTCGAAATAGTACCCCTACAATGAAATGGTGTAAATCTTTAGTTATCGTGGTTTGTACATCTGCATTTTACAGATCGAGTATCCAAAACTTTATAATACATTTCCTTCCATGCAATAGAACACATTTCACTAATATACTGTAAAGTTAAAGGAACTAGATCATTATTTAAAATGTACATTTACAATGTGCACCGTAAATATCTCAATAAATCAATTCGCGGTATCTCGTCAATAATTTACGATAAAACATAATCGCGCCTACAAAATTCATCGCTGAAAATCAACGACCCATCTACCAACATTCCCTCTGTATTGCAAAATAGAAGGCTGATTAAATATTTTACCGCAAGTGAATTTTCTCTAAAAACCACTGTATCAATAAATCCTCGGCCCGATAAATACCACGCGATAATTCGTTCCTCGCTCGTTGCACTTTGCATCGCATTTCTTTGAAAATAAAAAATTCTCCCCGATATCTAAACACAGAAATTTCCCCGAAATTTATTTCCACCCAATAGAGACATCGCAAACTCCACGATATTTTTCTACCTTTAAAATATAGTCACCGCCTAGCCGGCTTGCCGCAGCGTGTTACCAGAATACGACCCGGCGTTGGCCGCACGAAACAGGAAAAATTTATCGTGCCGCGAGGAGTTAACACGATGTTTCGTGCAAGTTGGCAGCGCCGCGTCGCTGATAACGCAGCCAGATTACACGCTAACATTGCGGGGGTGTAAAAGGATTTAGAGGTACGTACGTGGAGCGTGCGGCACGCTGAACGCGAACGTATGAATACCGCGATTTCGAAAGGGTGCAGAGAGAAAGAGAAATAGACAGGCAGATAGATAGATAGACAGTTGGAAAGTGAACACGCGATTAATAAATTAATAAGAGTGATCGCGGAGACATGTTCGAGATACTCAGTGACGCGGCGACACGCGACCGCGAAATAACCGCATGTAACCGGCTCGTCGTTCCCCGGTTAACCGTAATCAATTAATAGCTGACGAATAATTAACAAGCACGTAACGTGGGGGTAATGATTAGCGGCCCCTGCTGTCGTTTCAATTCACGCCGGTGGTGTCATAGTTTAATTCGGGGGATTCGAACCGGGGTGAATGCGACGAAATTTTCGCGCTCGAGCCGTGAAAGCGTGTTTAAAAGTGACCCTCGGGTATTCTGTGCGGAAATAAAAATTCCCGTGGGCGGTAAATTGTTGGGCGAACGGTCGAAAAGTCGCGAATTGCCGGGCACATTTTTTTTTTTTGTCACGCACGCGAGCGCAAGTACATCGTTCGGTAGTCGTTTCGCCGGCAAATTACTGGCTATAATTTTGACCCGGAAGTGCGTGCATGGCAAAACGCACCATGACCGGGAGATGTGTGCACCACGGTCAGATACTGGCATGGATATTCCACATTGTGCTTTCGGACTGGACGCGTGATTAACAGTTTAGATCGCGGCCTGCCGGGAAATGTTTAACATCTCGGCCAGTAGGTGAGCTCGCGATTAACACCCCACAGAATTGGCGAGCTGGATGGGAGGTCGCGATTTATGGCTTGCTTCTTTGTTTCTGCGGACAAGATTGATGATTTTTCTATATAACTGACAACGAGAAAGCTTGCGAATGAATTGCAGTGTTGATCGTTGGAGAAAATATTAATACAGATATACATATGTGGGGAAAGGATTCAGGATCTGGCAAAGCCAAAGACAAAGACCACAGTATTAAAACTAAACTATATATTTCGATCAACTTACTCGGGGACGCCTCGTATACGACTGACCCTCGACCCACTACCGTCAAGCCAAGTGTCGAGGATTGGGCGTCCTCCTCTAAACAAACCACGTCATCGAGACGGAAACGCATATCGCGGAGGGCCCGAGGTGTCATTGCCTCGGTGCCCGACCCATCGCAGCAGGGATCCAAACCCTATACACTTATATTCCCACACATAGATGGAATAATTAGAGAATGTGTGGAAATTAAGAGGGACTAGAAAACATTTAGTTTAAATATAAGTGAGAGTCAAGAAAAATTATTGCAGTGGAATTAGGGAACAGTAAGGTAGTTCGTGGAATAAGAACGTGGAAATGAAAGGAACTGCGGCTTATTATTGCGAAACATATTTAAATTTATGTAAGCTCGTACTATAGTACAGAGGCTGCAATGATGGTCAAATGTTAATTGCGTAATTTATTTTATATCCATAATCTAGTTGGAAGAATATTTTTGCATCTTTTACACAGTTGGATTTTACTACTAACTGATGCCTTATGAACATGAATGTATACCTGGCATATTTTTAAAACTAATAAATAACTCACGTAAATAATTCAATCTTCTCTGTTTGAATATAGTTTTGGAACAAGCAATTTCAATGAACATTGCATGTGATTGTTAGCACTTCAGTGGCAGAACGCATTGGATCTAATTCCACATAGGAGCTTTTCAACAAATAGAATTTCCCACCGGAATTATTAAATTCCGCTTTCCCTTTCCGAGACTCTAATCTTGCTCCATTCTCCATCAATCATCGTTTCCTTGGCTTTTTAATCAAGTTCGTTGCAGCAACATTTATGCGAGCACCCTGACCATTTTTCACGCACATTTTCCTTATCGTTCAGGTCACCAATTTAATCCATTGCATAGGACATTTTCTTGTTATTTTCTTTTGTGCGTGAAAACCCCGTAAACCTTTAACGTTTACCTTTTGCATACACCCTCGTAAACTCTCAATGAGGTTGCGGGACGTATGTACAAAACGTACCCTAAAGGAATTTGCAATTTAGTAGCAACGTTTCCTTTCAGGTCGTCCGTTCCAAAAGCGTTGAAGGTACTTTAAGCTTCTCGAAATAAAATTATACAGTTTCGTAAAGGATTTCGTATATTATATAACAGATTCCAATATTTGAACATTTTAAAGGGCACCACTATGCCATGCGAAAAGTATTTAAAAAAAGAGAAGAACAGTAAGTGTTTCGTAATTTATCATCACTTCGAATTCTGGTATTTAGGCAATAATATATTATCACACAATTAATAATTTCATATAACAGCATATTGCTAAACGCCCATGATAATTGCAGCTCAATTATAGAAATGAAAATCAACTCTGATATAAGCACGACACCCAATCGATACCCATACAATCTGTAGTAGTGTATTCAGTCAATAATTAACCATTCAATAACAGCATCAAATTTACAATTTAATATGTGGATTATTTATTCCGATCGTACGTAAAATATTCTCAGGTAAGATCTTCTTATGCCATATTGTTCAGTATCCTTAATTCTTCAAAGTATCCAACCTCGTAAATATTTCTTTTTCACTGAAACGTTCCCTAATACGGGTTCCGCATTTTTAAGATAACTCCTCTCGACAAACTCATTTAAAATATCAGCAGAGAATATCTGAAACCGTGAATTGTTTACAAAATGAACTTTCAATAATATAATAATAATCGTTCAATAATTCTGTATTAATCGGAACAGAAATTCAAATATTACCCCCCTATCCTCCGAGCAAATACTACACTTAATCCCAGAATAATCTAGCTTCAGGCAAATTTCCCATCCTCTAATTAAGAAAATCAGCCCGCTGCGATATTAACATTTTTATTACTATTTATCTGCTGCAAACCGAGGAAGTAATTGCACGTGCAAAGCTAAGCAAGGCGCACCAAATATTGTATACATATATGTATACATATATCCCCCTGCAAACTTATCTAGAGACCCACTTTTCTCACGACTGGCGGCTGCACGTTCGCCGAATTTCGCATGCTGTTCGGCCATGATGCTCCTGGCACGGAATCCTTCCACTATCGTTTACAATGCACCCTATATCGAAAGTTCTCCGCGGCATGTGCGCCCGGTTCCGGCGACACAGTTTCGCCCGGAACCATTTCGCCCTGCAAATACCTCATATTCGAAGTTCACCAACTTTGGATTTACTCCCGGGTCCACGAATGCAGAACTAGAAGGAAGAAGTGACCCACGAGAAACATCTCGCACGATTGTTTGATCGGGACGAGAGAGTGTAATCTCGCCTGCCGCGGATTACTCTCGTTTGACGACAGCCGACGGATTTTATCGCGACCCTTTCCACAAGATTGATTGATCGGTAGTGGCAATTTGTCATATCAAGAGCTTCTAGAGGGTTGATGACGCGGTGTAAGTTACCTCGTATTTATGCTTCACCGTGAAAGAAAGTGGAGCGTTGAGCGGCTTGAAAATTTGTATCGTTATATGTTTTTTAGACATGTTGCTGCATTTGTTGCGTTTATTCCTAGAGAGCTAAAAATAGGAGGGAAATGCGATAAATAATAATGGAAGGTACGCAGTTGAGATTGAGTGGAAATATTTTGGAAATTTGAATTTTTAAAAGGCTCTCTATAACAGGGTACATTTTACTCTTATTAGTGTCTACAATACTAGTTGATCAAAAAGCTCTCTGATTAAATTGAGCCAGCAATATAAAGTTGCATTGAAAACGATTTGTATTTCCAGCTTTGCATGCATACGAGTATAGTAGTGGCTATATTGGCGCTTGTATTATACAGTCTCTGACGCCATTGTCATTTGAAACATCTCATAATCGATTTTTAGGTATAATTCACGTGTGAATTTGCACGTGAAATTAATCGAATCAACGTACCCCGGTCCACTGCGATGGCGCGAACCCCGCTTTGATATTATTCTATTTTCAATTATGAAATAGATTCTCCTGGAAAACATTCAGGCAACGGGCAACAGACGGCTCCACTTTAAATTCGACGCAGCGAAATGCTCTTTAACAGGGAGATTAATTATTCAAAAGGAATCGATCGCAATGAAGATATGAACGCGCAGCCTGCAGGCTCCGCTTATGATTCATTCAACGATTTCCCAAGCGAGTTTTCGTCAAATTTATCTCCCCCCCGCGCCCGTGAAAAACAGGAAAAAATAATTAGTTTCCCACTTACATGCATACACAGAATCAGCATAAAAGCCCAAGCCAAACGCAAAGTTGCATGCCTCGTTTAATCTAATTTCGTCCAAGGAAAAGAAGCTTTACTGTGCCCGCCTTGAACTATCACCAGCACGAAGGAACAAACCCTGTACGAAGGAACAAATTCGACACTCCTTATGAGTGGAACGAAACGGTAAGGAAGACGTGGTGAACCATCGCGAACGAAAAGTTGGTCAATATCGATGTATATAGATTTCTCTTTCCACTTTAGTTTGTCAACAGCCGCGTCCTCGCGAAGTTTTCTTTTGTCCCGGCCGGCTAGTCGAAAATCGAACTGTTTGCGATTCGTTCTAAAGCTTCCCAGCACCGGGAGCGTTGAAATAGAAAAGTGGAGGTCCGTGTGTGCGCAAGGACAGACAGAGAAAAGGAAGGAGGAAAGGAACGGACGCTTCATTTCCCGTTGTTTTGCTCTGGAACGGGTTCCTTCTTCCCCCGGGAACGACGGACGGCTTGGCCTCTCGACGAACTTTTAAATCCTCGACATTTTACCGGCGGCGATGCACAACTCTGGTCTTGTTCCCTGCGATTTGCTCGTTTTTCGGGCACCTGCACTACCTATCGGATCATAAGAAGGCCGCGATATCTTCGCATTAATTTTCCTGACGCTTGATAAATGGACCGCTCCGATGTTTCCTGTTTCTGTATGCCGTTTCGACGGAGAAACTTAAAAGGGTGGGGGAGGGGGGGGATAAAAGTGCTCGTTGTAGACGCTCGAAAGTTTGGTGAACAAGGCTGATTTACAGGAAAGGCATTCACAGAAATCTTTTGTCTTAAGTAGTGGAACTGCTGGAGGAATGGGTAGTTGAACTTCCAACGTGGCAGCTGATAGAACGCGAAAAGGTTTTGAACACGCTTTCGAAGAATTGTCGGTATGTGTACTGTGTTGTTCACAACCATACAAGCACAAAGCAATACCTCCAGACATTCCTCCAGAAATATAAATATAATACGATTTAATCTCTGATTACGTAACAAGCAAAATATTTCATTTGGACATTTTCTTGTTGCAACCAGTCGTCCTTCTTCACGGCGAATAATAACAATTTTACACGGAGTAATATTCGAGCTACTTTTAAAACCATAGCTCCCACAATACCCACTAGTCACGGAAGAATAGCAAACAAAATATCTCGGCTGTAATTTTGCTTCGCCAACATTCAGAAAAATTGTACGCAACATTTTAAGGAGACGTAGTATTACGAGTTCAATGTTGAGCCCGATCCCAGATATGACACTAGCTACGCAAATATGCATATAACCGAGCCAACCAACCTTCATGAAACATCTCTCGGAAAACACCTGCTTGACAATCTCGCAGTATTACACTCCTGTAATACGAAAATAAGAATAGTACATGGACATTTACCATTCTCATCTGAAGCAGGACTGCCCCTGCGTTGCTTCTACGATCCTAGAACTATGTCTACGAGGTTTCTCCGCATTAAAGCTGATGGTCTCAGCACTGTAAAGAGTCTGAGGCATTGCGACCATCCCCTGAAATGCTTCTAAACTTCGTTACACAACTGCAGAACCAGTCAGAAAAATGTCTACTTCCCGTATGTTGTCACTGAGTTAATATCAATACACGTTCATATATATGAGACAAAATTTAATCGAATACAGTTGTAACATATAGAGCATGATGATTTTATACCTATGAAACACTGTGTACATTTACTGATTTTCATCGTTTGCAATATGAATATATCAGAATGTTTTTATTTCATCAATGACGTGCTGGTTTCTCTACAAAACAAACCCCAAGGCTGTGCATCTTGCACTCGCTCTCATCCTCTTTAGCCCATTCTCTTCCACGTAGCACAGCCAGTGCACATGTCGTTTCCCACGCAGACGCATAACTCATCTCGATCGACCTTTCGTACTCGTCACTTGCTTATCGTAACTCCATAAATCAGTCTAGAACTGGGGCAAAGGGATGTCAAAAATTCCGGCTGAGTTACCACGAGCCGTCCCGCATAATCCTGATTACCAAACCAGCCCCGAAAATCCAGGATCCCTTGCTCACGGGCTTCGCCCGTACATCCGCCCCCCTACGAACGCACACACACCCACACATACACATGCAAATACCATTCCTCATGATGCAGCATCGCGAAACGCGAAGGACCGACGAGGAACCCGCAATATAATTTCCAGCCGAGCTGTTCCCGTGTGCCACCGTTAGCTACCTAGCAAGCGTAACGCGGCTAGAAACTTTCTAATATCCCCCGTAGAACATACACGAACGCGAACACGACTTGGAAAAGCGAGGAAGAAATAGGAGCACGAGTTCGATCGTGAAACTTCGCTCCCGTTCCGTCGGGACTCGTATTAAGTGGACGGCGGCGTCTCGCGCAATAGAAACGCACCTACTTGTAGAGCAAACCGGTTGGGGGTAGGGGGTTGAACGGAGAGGGGTTGCACAGGTGGCTGGGGCTAGAGTGAAAAAGGGATGACGGTGGCTGTCGAACCGTTAAGAAGGTATTTCGAAATCGCAGCGAAACGTCGCGATCCCCGTGGCAGAGTGGCGTGTCGCTGGCAAACCGGGAGGATGAAGTACAGGATAAGCGTTGGAAACGTTGAACTGCCGTTTCCAGACGACGACGGTGGGTAAACGGCACAGGCGTTTCGAGCTCCCATTCCGTTGGTTGAAGCTCGGCCAGTCGAGACCAAAGGCTGGCTGACTAGACGTCGCCGCTAGCACGAGCCGCCGGAAACTAGACGAGAAATTAACTTCGCGGATAGAAATTTATGCAGCCCGCGTCCACGTCGCGTGCAACAGTCAGTCGGAACTTTCGCACTGTGCGGGGAAACGCGCTGTGAAATTGATGGAAAGAAGTGGTTATAGAGAAATGGAAACTGCCCGATTCGTCGTGAAAACTTGGAGTCAGTCTATACTATGTTCCTGAACACCTGTATTGGCTACGAGGAAGCAGTGGACTGAAGTTAACAGTTATGTTTAAAGGTGTACGAATTTAAGCTCAGTCTCTAGGGGTTCTTAAATTATGTCACCGTTTCCTTTATTAAGGGGTGTTTGAAAGTTCCTTCTCTGCGCCGTGTAAAAGGCTGTTCATACAGTGAAGTTTCAAAAGAAGCACGTTCGTGAGAACTTTTTGCAGTTAAGTGGCTCGTGTAAAGTTTCAGTAATAGTTTCTTTGGAAAGCCATTGCAAATAACGGGAGACTTCCCTATTCATGTATACAGCTTGGGAAATACAACGGAAAGAACGAGGGCATTATTTTAATTAAACACAGTATTTCTTTCATAATTAACTGGATTCGATTAATATCTGGCTGGTCCATAATCCCATTCGCGCGATAATGGAAAGGATGGCTTTAATATCACTATATCATTTTTACCAGAAACAAAATTATTCTGCGAACAATAGGGGCGTTGTTGTTTAAAGTTTATCAGGCATAAATCCTATATTAAAACAGTCTTGCCTGAATCTCGCTAGGCTTTGACATAGTATATTTTACATAATAAAACCGTGGTAATAACACTAAACCGCTAAAAGTTTGTATGTCCATTATCACGAATGCAAATCTCTAAGTCAATGGAAAGTCTACAGACTTTTAACACGCCCCCTTCGTATTCCATTCTACCGCTATGAAACCGATTAACCACCCCCACCCCCCCCCTTTCTCGCGCATAGAATTCCACATTTTCTACGCGAAGTTAAATCTCTGAACTGCAGCTGGCAAAGAAAGGCGAATCGATATGAAAGAGAAACCGAAGCTACAGCTAATCGCACGTTTCGATATCGGTACAAAATGGCGACAGGTTTGCTCAGTTGCAGACTCAGACCCAGATGCAAAGTTAATAGGAAGAGTGATGATATCGGAGAACGGGCAAAGCTACGGGGACCTCTCAAAGCCATGGAAAATTCCTCGTGCCTTTGAAACTACACGGTGTGTAGCGCCGTGGCGAAATAACAGCGTGGCATCAAAAGTATAAAGGGAAAGAACGTCTTGCCGTTTCCAGACACACGCTGCCAACATCACTCTGTCGAACCATTTGGCTTTGTAATATTCCTGGGTGATGTTTACCAGCGCACGTCCAATAAAGACGCCACGGGAAATCGGTGAAAGGCGTCTAAATACGTGGGAAATCGCTTCCAGGAGTTTCTCTTCTTGCTTCATTCTTTACTTTTATGTTTCGAAAGACCTTCAAAGCAAAAAATTATTTTGCGCAGTCTTTAAGCAGCATAATGTAGCAATGACAATTAAATCTGTTAACACGTCAGGGGGAACATGAGGTGTTATACACGTAGCCTTGCACACGATCAATCATTGTCCTGATATTGCGACCGATGTATAATAGTTAAATCATCATTAGTAGGGCATTTTTAAAAATTGGGTACTGCAACGATTGTTGACACTTGTTGAACAGTCTCCCTGAATCTTTTTTTGAAGCTTGTCTCAAGTAATTAGTAAGATAAAGGGTTCAGAACATTAATGGTTTGAAAATATTACCAACGTATTGTAATATTAAATTATTATAGAAACTCAATACTGTGTTTGTATATTCAACGTAAGTATTACACAGAACCAAGTTCATAACCACAGCAACGTAAAAAAATGAACGTATGTATATGATAGTTGTATTAAAGCTGCACGAGGCGTGAGTGCTGGGTTCAAATAGTTTCTAATAACTTCCATTAAGATTATCGCAAAAATGGAGGGCAACTTTGAAGACATATCATAAGAAAGGTAGAGGTTCGTTACCCCGACCCCGTCATCAGCAAATAGTTGGATGTCCTCCTCTGTGCGATGAACACACGGCTCGGAGGCAAAAAATGAGTTTAATCAGGGCGCACTAATGTAATAATTCTATAGAACCCAGTAAAGGAAGTCGGCTAATGTTCACCGGCGGATGTAAAGAATACCTCGAAGAATAATTAATCAATTTCTGCAAAGTGACCGTCGGGGAAATTTTTAATATAAGGTCAGACTCCGCTAAATGAGAGTCCGACACAAAGCAAAAAAGAAAGTCGAATCAACCAAACGTTTTATGGGGAGAATTTTTATTCGATGAATGTCTCGCGTGTATCCTTCAACAACGATTGCTTAACCATAACCAGTTCAAACTATTTTAAAGCATCGAGATAAATTCAGACTCGTCACCTCTAATTAATATTTTCATTGATATTTGAGAACGCACATTTTTAATATCTGTTTATCAAATGAAACTTGTAGATGAAATTAATTTCATCCATTCAACATTTAGACGAAAGAACGTCAAAGAATGTTTAGACGTCAAAAAATTTGTAAAAAATAGAACACTCAAAGGTCTATAGAATTTCAATTTTTGGAGTTCGCGTGCTATTCACGCACAATAGGAATAATACTTACAATTAGTATGGTAACGAGTCTAAACGAAAATTAGCATTAACACGGACTTATAATTCGATTTCCTTGACTTGTTGCTAAAGCAATTGCAAGCCGTTGCAAATTAATCTCTGCGAAGCCGGGCCGCTGATGTAACGTTTGCTAAGTCAGCACGCGGTTCTAACATCGTTGAAATTTCATTTGCAAGCTTTAATTTGTTCGAACAAGCACATACCCGTTTAGTTGCTGGACCGCGATAATTTCTTGTATAACAGTTGCTCGTCGTTGTTTCGACGTGAACGCCCGCGCCGGGACGAAAACACGGTTATCCTAAACAAAGGGAATTCGTAGTCGTACGTTGCCGACTTTCATCTTCCTTTGAACGGGCTGGCTTAAATTATCAGTAGGTACTTCGCGCAAGTAATTATCTGGCTCGTAGCGAGGAAAGCTTGGAATGAAGTAATGGCAATTCTAATCCTGCATATTTAACTCGACTGAAAGTGAAGCCTCGTTGCTCAGGCTGCTATTCTATGCTCGAAACTCTAGACTACGGTAACTTGGAAATCTGGACCCGCGTGAATACTTAAAAGACTGAGGATCCTGCGAGATCTTTTATGTGGATAATATAATGGTGTACGCGAGTCTTTGATTACTTAGCAAATTCGGTTGCTTTTGATTGCAAACAGTACCACGATGATTAAAAGTCGAACAGTTCTGGTGTGATTCAGGTTGGGTAATTTAACATCTACGGTTCGAATTACTGTGAATTTCACGAGAACGTTTGTGTTGGCAAGATGTGGATAAATTTTTGAAAGGCCAGGTAAATTATAGCAGCCGGTGGGTATATTTCATACGAAGTATACGTTAATCCACTGTTACCAGCGACAGTATGAAATCACCAGCGAGTTCATAAAAATTGCGATTAATCACACCCGCTGTACTGAATAAAACGATTTAAATGAACAGATAAATTTGAGCTCGTTGGATTAATCCGTAAATAATTCCAGACGCATGGGATAAATCAGTGGTGATAGATGTCGTGCTTCGAACTAAACAGGCAAGATTATTTTATAGCCCTCGTCAACCTATTAATTTTATGTTGCGTGAAAGATAAAGCCCCCTTGTGCTTAAGGGCAGAAACTTTGTATAACACTGTAATCTCGATAAATGAAATAAATTTTGTATGTAATTACAGCGTTCAATCGCGAAAATGAATCATAATTTTGTCTCTAGAAATAATATTTTCTTCCATCCATGGAAAACTGTTTTTATTTCAAAATAAGATAACCCTGATTAAAAATGATAATTTCCAAATATAATTAAGTAAATCGACTACAATTATTATCGTTGTAGAATTTCAAAGGAGAATTTACAGGGTAAACGGGTTCGATACAAAAACGCGGTTTTATTGTTGTCGCGTGAAAATGCCAAAGTCTCGCGAGGTGTTTGATAAAACGGAAGCTCGTAAAGCTAACGGATGTAGTCACGTAACCCGTGGTTAAAGTATGATCACGCACACAGTTTTCCTACAACGATTTCGTTGTGGTACCCGACGAAGGGTTTTATCTTTACACAGGTATAAACCATGTGTCCCCGTTCCTGGTTTTATCTATAAATCGATATCTCGTTGTGACTCTTCTATCCCTGTTCGAACATGAATGCATTTTTTACCGTGTTTCCTGCGTAAACAGTTCCACCAACACTTTCATCTTCCACGTCGATGGGCACCGTTTATCGATAAATATTCGATTCTCGAGGCTGCAAACTGATTCCCTATTCGGCCCCCTCACGACACCCTTTTCCATCTAACGTTTCAACGGGGAAAATATGGAAAGGGTTACATCACACTTCACGATTGAAAGCAGTCGACGAGGGTCGCTATAGTATCAAGATTCTGAATAATGCTCAAATATTGTGAGCGCAATCGTTTTCGTATTAAGGATTTTGAATTACCATGTAATACTTAAAAAGTATATACTAAAATGGGTGGTACTGAACATTCTGAGATACTATGAATAGAACAAGGCAATTATTCAATGTTAATTGTTTAGTTAAATATTGTGTAATATATTATAATAGAAAATCTATATCTAATTGCATGACATTATTAATAATATTGATACATTTGAACGTACAATTTAATTTTCTCGTTATAATAATAATAATAGATGCACCGTAGATTTGCAACAGCTGTTTTATATGCACGGGTTTGAACTTTATTAATATAAATTAATATTAAATTAAGTCTTTCTCCAAAATAAAATCATAATCTGGAGCAATGAATTGCATATCAGAATTCGAACTGATTAGAATTTAGTGTTGTAATACTGCTACTTGATGTACACGAATTAGCAGTTTCACAGTTTTCCAAAGCCCATGGGATTCAACTATACCGATGAATTATTAGGAGAATACCAAGTTTTGATCACCATAATACATAACTCGTAAAAAGTAAATCGAGCATTTCCCTTGACTCCCAATCAGCATATCATTTTGACGCATAATTTCGCCGCGATTCAAAGAAGCAAAGAACGGAACAGCGATTCAATATCACGATTCGATTTCACGCTGATACAGACTTGTCTCCTTCCGACGACAATTATCCTCGAACCCTTTACATCTCCGGTTTCGTCGACTGTTCGCTTCAGCAATGAGTGCACTCCATCGAGGTTGGCTGGAGGCACGGCTGCTCTTCGTAAACGAGTACACTTAATCGACGTGGTATTTAAACGGATTGATCACTTTCACAAGCCTGCAGATCACTAATTCTCCTGTTTCATACGGAAACGATCCTCGCGATTCCGCCCTCCCCTCGAAAATATTCATGAATCTCGTTTAATGAAACATTTCTCGAAAATCTGCATTCATAAATATTAATATTCGTTTCGCATTAACAGTGACAAACTAATAAGTTTTATCTAGATAGCAGTGGTAAAACTAATCGGTTTTATCGCGGCTGTAATTAGTTTAGTAAAATAATTACTCCTTGAACGGAGACCAATTCCGCGACATTAATAATTTGACTAATGACCTGCTGCACAAATTTCATTAGCCATCGTATCAAAGATTGGCGAGGTTGCTGCAATTTCGTAAATACCATCGATTGGATATTCGAAGGGTTGTCTGGTTTCAGGGCGATATCCCGTTTCGGGGAAATTCGCGAACTCCAGTTAGAAACACCAGGCACGGGTTTCAACGCAGTTACGATACCGCTGTTAATGTTAATAACTTACGTTGCACGTGCGTTGTTGCTCATGAACTGCTTAATTGGAAATACCAGTAAGTGCAGCAGCAGAGCCAACGAAATTGTACTGATAATTCAGCATGTAGATAATAACGCTTACGGTGGGAATAATGTGAAAAAGTTGTCGTGACTCGATTGGGAAAAAGTTTCGCGAAATTGCACAAACGGACAATCAAATTGCAATTAGGTAATCGATAAACAGTGTATTTAATACGCTGATGATTTCGGTGGAATACGAGTCCTGTTCATTTGTACCAAAAATTTCGTTTCGATCTAATGAACGTAGTTGTAGCATACGTTTGTTACGATTTAACTGTAATCAAATTTTCAAACAATAATTTGTTTATGATTTTTGCGTCGATACAGCGAAAGGATAAACGTGAGAATAGGTTTTTATTCCAAATAAAATGATTGCCGTAATAATACTTTTAATAATACTGTATAAAATGATATAAAAGATATCATCAAATTATCCCATAAAATTTGTCAAACCTCTCTACGTCTAAATCAGTGAATTAATTGTCTCTTGAACACTTGAGCAGAAAAGCTCAATTTAACAAATCTATTTCCTTCTATTCACGGAACTTCCCTCTTTCGCGAGAACCACGTAAGAAGGTTTCAATAAACTTTCGGATAGGATTACTTGGCAAATAGAAATGAAAAGAACTCAATATTTCGTGTTACCCCGGTGAAAAAGGTCCAAGGGATTTACGCTGACCTTTTAAAAATAAGGAAAATCGGTCGAATAAGTTCTTCTACAAATTTCGCCGCATTGTCAGCTTGAATCGTAGAACTTATGAATATCCCCGTTTACGGCACAAAGAAATTTATTTATACTGAAATGCAAGTTAATGAACTGGTCTTATGGATAATCAAAAATTAATTCAATAAGTACTCTTGAAAAATTGGTCCCTCGCGCAATGCAACAATGGATGCAAAGATCTTTACTGTGGATTAATTCGTTGCCGTTTATTGAATTACACATCAATGGAATCGTTCAGATATAATTAACATAAGGCATTTGTAAAATAATTAGTATATCGGCTAAGTATAACTTTATGCAAGGAGGAATTAATGGAACAGAAGTAATTGTATTTAATGATTCCAAAAGTTGTTAGAGCTACAGATAATTTTCTCATCGCTATATAATGCAAATTGAAATTATAAATTGAAACGCAAATAAAGCGAACAGATAACGTAACGAGATATATACGGATAAACAGGAGGGTCCCAAATTTATTGTACATTTAACGAACGGATTTTAAGTAGCGGGAAAGCTTTATCATGTTTAACATGCTTTTAATGCGTTAACAACGCACATTCACGAGTGTCGTCGAGATAATTCTTTGAAATGTTACACGGTGAAATCAAAGCTTTAACCAACCAGCAGATATTGAAAAAGCAACAGGACAAATATCCATTGTAGCAATATTGAACTTTATGTTATGCAAGTTTCTCGACAGTACTATACAGCCATTCATTTTATTTGCTCAGCTAGCATATAAAATATTTCTGCCGCAGACTAAATTAAACCATAAAGCAAAGATTCGTAATTGAAGTTCCGTGAAAATTATAATGAGATAAAATAATTAATTAAATTGTATTATTCAGAAAATGTAAGAAATCTTGTCCCCATTATAAGATAAAAATACGAAATCAAATTCTCGTAAATTGGCTAGTTCTGGATGTAAAAGTAATACCATCAAAGTGATAGACTTACCGTACAATTCATTGGCAAACGCAAAACGTTCCTTTAATTAAGAAAAAGGAAAAATTTACGAACAAGAGTCAGAATAGGGAAAGAAACCTCACGTTCAAACGTGATTATTATAAAACCAACTTTAAAACCAACTTATAAAATTATAAAATCAAGTCCAAATACATGAACGTTTATGACATTAAAGCGCAATGGGATTACACAGTTCATCTCATTCCGAGTTAATGAGTTAATAATTTTTACTTCCATTGCATTAAATTCAAGCAACAATTACTATCAACAAAACTAATAGAAAGTAGTAGTAGATACTTTTCAAATAATTCTCAATATTTTCGCGCGACGTATTTTACAAATGCACTTCATCTTTGTTTATCGCTTAATTACGCAGAACGAAAACAGGGAAAAAGTCATGAACCATGGAGTAATATTTCCTAGGCTGATGGCTAATAATGTTAGCACGGTTCCGCAGAGAGCCATTCACGCGAAAGATATTGATGGTCAGCAGACTGTGTTAAGTTACATGTGTGTATTGGATTTTATCGATGTCCATCAATGCACATGATAAAAAACATGTTTGTTGATAGGACGTTTTATCAAGAGTCCTTTTCACATTATATGTCATTAGTAAATCGAACTTAGTAAATTTTAGAAAATCGACCAACGAATAATGAAGGGAGAAACCTTTCCTCTCATATATACGTATTGTAAATGCAATTAACGGTTCATAGAGTAAAAAATTTAAAACTTTAAACAATTTATAAACGACGGAAATTTTAGTCTTTTATCATGGAAACGACGAAACTGTTGTTACGATCCTGTATCGGTTACAAAATTTCTATGAACTGAACATCTACTTTGCCTTTGAACACAAGTACAATTAAGGCATCTGAAAAGTATAGGTCAGAGGAGACAAGTCGGTGTGCGCAGCTTATAATCATCTTCAGAATTTAAGAATATCCTGCAACTTCTGTTTCAAGTTAAAATTAATTAGATCCCAAGCGAAAGTCAGGTTACAAGATTCACTAATTCTAAATGAATTCCAGAAATATTTAATTTAGGAAACTAAGAAAGCAAACATAGTTTGTCCGGATAATAAATTACAAATTCTTTCAATCCTGTTAACTGGGTCGTTCTTTAAACGGAAACTTCATTCAAAGTCGGAAATTAAGACAAATTACATAATAATTTATTACATTTGAAATCTGGGAAATCTAAGTATAACAATCTGACTAAATTATCATAATTACTGTTAATGTGTCAAATGAACAATGTAGCAATAATACGAATACCCACGAATACCCACAAAATGTTCTGAATGAAATTATACAAACAATACCCAAACTAAACTTCTATTCGCTTATCAACCAGAGCATATATCGAATTTCCTATCAGTCGTATTTCGAATTCATCGAAAACGCGCCGCAGCGGAATTTGTCCCCGTAGATTCTCAAAATACACCGGAACTGTACACTACGGACCGGCGACACATGGATAGAGGAACAATGAATATCGGTCCCAGGGAATCCAGTTGCCTCCATTACGGATCTATCGTTGATCATAATCATTTGTTGGATCCAGTCTCATGGTGCTTTAGCGAACAATGGTGAACAAGATGTACATACGTGGTCTATGCACAGCCAACAATAGGTGTTTCTCGCGTAAGAGAATTCCAAACAGTAAAACGCGTTAAGGATCGCACAGAAGGTGCCAAAATCGATTCGATGCACCCGAATTCCCGTGGAAACAGAATCGACCCGCGATAACGCGAGCACCGTCGTGAAATTTCGATGAATCTGAGACGGTCGTCGATGTTGTACATTGTACAAAATGCACGATGCGTTCATCAAACCGAGTAAAGTTGGTGTTAAAAATTTGCACGGTCGAGATGAACAAGAAAAAAGTTCAGTAAGAAGATTATGTCGAGGCAATTTGTAGTCGCGGACATTGTACACGCTAATAAAAACCGCGTGTATAATACGGGACCGTGATCTCCAACAAAAATAAATAAATATAACAAGGAAGAAGGAAACCACCTAGACAGGCGTAAATATTGTTCCGGTTTAACGGAAAGGAAGGGCACGCGGGAAAAAGCAATGGCAGGCCGTGTTCAGAAATTCTGTGCATCAAGAACAACGGCTCTAGGGTAGCATAGGTGATGTGGTGACGTGGAATAAATTTCTTTGTAATTATAGCATTTTTAATAAAGTGAAATATATTTGATGATCATTTATTTGCGTTTTCGATTTTGCAATAAATAATGTCGTGTTGAGGTGTCGTGTTTACACGGTTTGTATAAATATTGTAATTGAATATTTGTTTAGCCCTGAAAATTGCAGTCTTTTTTGGCTGTTATTAAATATTCTCATTCGTTATTCCAGTTTTCTAGACGCGTCGATACATACGTGTATGTGTTTCTGCGTTCTATAAGATTTTTTTTATCCAGATAATAGACTATTCTACGTTTACATTGCATTATATTCTAAGAATGTTTCTTTACGAAGATTAAAATACATATGGTCTGATCTACTTTACTGTGAAATCGGTAAAGTACGTGTTAATACCCCTTGGCGCACAGTGGCACCGTGAGGAAACTTGTAGCACTTACTGTTCAAGCGAAACAAGAAATATTTCGAAAGTTAGAAAACGGTTCAATTACTGTAACGCTGACAAGAGCGTACGTATATTTACAGCTACTGGAGTGAGGAAGCAAGCATGCGCGACTCAAAGTTACTTAAGTTTAATAGAATCAAGCAAAACGTAAATTCTCTTGAAAAGAAAAATAACAGAAAACTAATATAATAATTTTCCAAACAGAAAAATTGAATACTGTTTCAGCTAATAATTTTTAATTTTCCAGACATAATACTATGTCTATTATATAATTAACAGCTAGCATTAAAAATAAGCGTCAAGAATTTGGTGCAGATGATTTTTGTGATGAACAGTTTCTATTGAACCTTCGCCCATCCGGCAACGTTTGGCCCAACCTCCACCGCTTCCTTCAGGCGGATCCTTGTATTGAGAAGTTTGTTTAGAATTGACTGCTTTGACCAGGTCGGTGGAGGGTCAACAAAAGTTCTTCACCTGATTCACGGTCACCACGGTACAGTGCGGAAGTCTCGTTAACTCGAAGTGTTATGTATTGTGCACAGAAAATGCTAGGGCCCGCTAACGAGGACAGAGGAGAAGCCATAGAAGTGGAAGGGAAAAAGTGGACCAAGACGAAACTGATGCAACGGGAAGAAGATCAAAGGGGGCAAGAAGTACATTAACAAGACGTGGAAAATGGGGCGGGGGGATTGGGGGCAATTGCCAAATCATTAACATCAACGATCTGTAAAAATTAATCTCGAAATCGAGTAAAATAGAAGCATAACCAGAATATCTTCGTTTGCAATAGATAAGGAACATTCTTTATCACAATCTTATGGTTATCATTTTGATTTATTATACATATAACAATACAATAATATAATTCAAGTATTAGTATAACACTTCGTTAATATAGAACGAATTTTGCATTACGTAGGTGGTATTGTCTGACATAATTGGAAATTGAAATAATTTCAGACACGTGACAATGCACGATGGAACGTCATTCTAGAATCCATACTTAATGATAGTTTAATTATACTCGCGCCTGACAACGGCAATGCGTGATCACAGCTTCGACAAAGCGAGGATACAGAGGGTGGACAGTAACAAGGGTCATACAAAACGGAGCGTCAGCTTCCGACTATTATTAGTGTAGCAGTCCGCAATAAACCCACAGAATAGAACACAAATTTAAGCACAATTCAACATTCGAGCTCGGGTCGACGATTTGCTGGATCAGTTTATATTGTACGGGAATCATTCATCTTAATGAAACCGTGAGACATTAGCTTGCAATGCGATCGGTCCATCGCATTTGTATACCATAATATTTGTAATGAAGAAAATTGGGTACTATCATGTCCGCCACTTATATTATACGTATTTGTTTGATACTCGAGATTAAAAAAGAAACTATTTAGATGGAGAAATAGTTAAGATATTGTACGATTTGATTATTTTCTTGACGAAGAACGAAATTTCGATATTCACCGACGTACATTTATGCTCCGTTGTTATAAATTGAACATAATTCCCTAATATTATTCTTGCTACTACATTTTCTGAAATATATAAATTCTTTTAAACGAAATTGGTTGTTGTTAAAAAATATTTGCCGTTAGCTTTCTGCAGAAAGTTAAAAAAGAAATAAAACTTCGCCAGCTCAAATAACAAGTTAATTAATCTGAATGTATTTATGTGTATACATTATCCAACGAATATTACATACTACGTCAACATAGAGTTCACATAATACCTATTAGCATTATATGCATAATAGTATGAAAGGGAAAATGTGGTATATGAATTATTGAAACGAAACCCGGAATGCTTCAGAATCAGTGAATTATTTAGTGACATAACCACGAACCTAACTGCGTTAGATAATTTATTGCGTTTCGTGCTTGATTTCATGGTTTATGTTGCTTGATCGTCTATGGTAAATATCAGCCAAAATTATTCATCCACCAAATATCTCTCGAAACAGAACAAAATTTAATATAATACCAAAGACGGATCCGAAGGAAAAAATGTATATACAATAATATCTTACAAAAAAAATATTAATCAATAAAAATTTCATCATCTAAACAGCCATGCCATCTTATTTTACTACGTCTTCTTAGCTTACAATCAATTCGTGTCAAGATCATGCTTTTCCCGTAAAATTGACGAGTCGTTTCACTTCCATCACTGCTACTATGTACCGTGCTTTTCAAAAACGGAACCGCGAAAAAGCTCGGGAAAAACTAAGCCTGCGTAGAAAAGACCCATTCCCTTGTTGATAAATGCAGCTATTCCATTACATTCAGGGAGAACAAATTTCACATAACGCTGCAAGGTACATCACGACCCGTTGTACCGGGAGCGGGGCAAATGTTTCGCAACATGTAAATCACTTTGACGCGATCCGGTCCACAATTCATTTCTTAAACGCCAGGACAGCTTCCATCGAAAACGGATAATCCGATATGATGGATTCGCCGATCGCACAAACAAGACGATCGTACGCCATCGAAAGTTTACCGTATCGAATCGATAATTCATAGCAACTCCGTGCAACCCCATATTTTTTCTCGCCCCTCTAGCGCGATCGATGATCGGTGTTGCGCCCGTTTTGAATATATCCAAGCCAGTTTCATCCGTCAACGAATGACGTTCAGAGAAACAGAGGAGACAAAAAAATCCCGTCGCGACGTACCGTCATTCGTTTAACAGCCTCGCCGTCTCTCAATCGGCTAACGTAGTTTTTACTTTTGCATACTGAGAACTTGGAGAAGGAGACTTGCTTTTTGCTCTAGAACACCTTGAACGTTCCTTCAGACTGGCAAAGGCACCGTGGAAGGTAAAAAAAGAAAATAAAAATGGAGAAGGAACCTGCTGGAGATTTAAGAAAAAAAGAAAGAGAGAAGATTCGTTTCGAATCTGGCTGGCAACTTTTTCCTCGATGCTCAAGAGGCAACTCTATCTTGCGGCGTGGAACTAATGGCAGTGGTAGCAATTTAGAACACTTGTGAAAAAAGACTCCTGAGAGTATTAAAATCTCTTGGCGACGAATTAGCGAAGGAGTTACGCGTATGACGTTCAAGCGCAAAACGCCTGTAGCTTCGCAGATGTAGGCTACGTGTACCCATGAATGATAAATGATATTCGTGCACCTTTGGAGACCGTAGATTTTTACATGTCGGCGCTTTCAGGTCTTATTAATCTTGTTCTTCGCGTGTGGCGAGCTAACTGTAACTGAGATCTCAAAGGGAATCGTGTTGGGCAACGTTGTTCTGAACTTCTTTCAAACGCTTTGCCTGAAGATCCAGTTTTCTTGTTTGTTTGGCAAACCTAACCCAAACCAGCTGAGGAAGATCACCATTGTTTCAGGGAAGTATTTAATTCGTTTATGAAAACGACCGTGATCTTATTCAGCTAGTTAGAAAATTTTATTTCGAACTTTGATGGTAAAGTAATGGAACGGAGATTTTTTCATTGATCGACAGAATCATGTTAACTATCGGCTTTTTTCCCTTGGTATGCTCGGGGAAAATCGTTTCGTGCTTGAGAGGTTAACCGACTATGAAATTAAAGTTTCAGAACAGTGCCCAAGGATTGATTTAAATGCAATCGGAAAACTATAAGCCGTTCTAGTCGTATCGATTTTTAAGGTGATCGTTGGAATTGTCGGAAAGTGAAGATAAAAAGAATTGAGTCCAGACATTATTTGAATGACAGATAACGAGATATATTAAAAATTTGTTCATAAATGATATTAGATTTGGTCTGAAGGCAAGGTTTTGTAAATGACTAAAATTTGTTAAGCTTGAATCCCCATGAAAGTTATCGTCCGAATCGATCGTTCAAATGTGAAAAAGAAAAATTAGGAAAGGAAAAGCAATTGGGCTGCTGAAAAGTTTTACGTTGAACCAGGATGTATTTTTTCAACCATTTTTTCGTGTGCATTTTTCGTTCCGACAATCTATTGGCAAACAGAAATACACGTGCAAACATTGTATGTATCGTAGCAGCAATGATGAAGTGTATATGGAATATATATTTTTAGTGAAGCGTAGAATGGAATATCGAAATATTGAAACAGGATCATTCACAAGAGAAAACGCTTAATCAATTGAAACGATTAAATACATAAAACCATGTGTTTTAAATAATGTCTAGCGATGTGTGCAATTTTATATTTTAATGTCAATTATTTTGTAATAGTATATTGTTACAAATTATAGCACCTCACAGTTATATCCTAACTTGCATAGCTAATAATTCTTCGTGCTTTCGTTTTAACCATTTCGCGTTAATTTTAACCATTCACGTTAATGACCATTTGATTATTAAAACGACGCAATGTATATTTAAAAATCTAAATCGATTTAATTTCCAGTCCATCGTGGCATAAATATCTCAAGCACTGAATCATCAGTCCACAATGAAGATTGTCGCCGACGTGGTCGAAACAGGCACGATGAAAAATTAACCGGCTCGTTATTTGCTAGAACCGTGACCAAAACATTAACAACGTCCATGCATCTCCGTTTATCTGGACAGTTCACGAAAGACAGTAGCGTCGCCAGTAATTTGCGAAACGGAGGAATTCCATCCATTATGGCGGTACTAGATTTAATTTAGTGAGCATTAAATCGCTAAAAGCACAGAAGTTTGGGGGCTAGTTATACGTAGCGATTTCCCGTTGAACGATACCGCCCGAATGCGCGGCGCGTTTTGTATCCTAGAAAGTCATTAAGAGGTTTGGAAACGAAACGGCTCATAAAATCCAGAAACCCGTGGAAGACGCGCATAAAATTTGACAAATTTTCTGCGGCAATTCAATTGATTCTTAACGACGAAGATGACTAACGAGCGATCGTTAGAAGTTAATCGGGAATTAAGGTCAGCTTCGAAATTAATTCGAACGCGACGAAAAGATCGTTGTTTTATCAGGAATTCTTTCTTCTTTTTTTTTTACAAAATTACGCATGAAATTGAGGAATGCTCTTCCAGGAATGAGTACGATATAATAGATGCCTGCAGGGAAATGTTCAGAACAGTCGGGGCTGTTATTGCTTTCACAGTGAATGAATGTTGAAAGCTCTATTGTCATTTTGAATTTAGCTTCAGAACTCGGCCCAGAAAGTTGCTGATATTAAAAAGTTTGTGGAAACACAATGGCGGATAATCTAGGGTAAAGTGATTTGGATGCGAAATAATCATAAGAGACGAATCGCGAAGAGCATGCAGCGGTTGAATCGTGTACAATCAATTAAACATGGAAATGTCAAGAGCATCATCATGCATTCGACGTGCTATAAACGCGACGTTCAGTTGAGTTTGCTGCAATTGTTCCACGGGGACGGTGTCATGCCAAATGACTGGTATTACAGCCGCAACGTTGTTTGGCCGTCTATAATAAATACCTAACGAGCATCGGTTTAACCTGAAACGGGAACTAATTGTTTCGCTGGTGAATCCGCAACGACAGCGTTTTCTGCTACACTTCGGTGCATGGCAAGTAAATGATACAAGCTTATACAGGGTGGACCATTTATTGTGCCCGGCAGAAATATCTATGTCTTCAAATATGACGTGCGAAGTACTTGTGGAAGTAATCGAAGTCTGATGTAAACCATTATTTAACGAAGGTGAACAAAAATAAGCTACCATCGAACAACTTCAAACGGGATATAAGATAATGGAAAATATTTAACATTTTATGTTATGTTATGTAATAATTTATTTATTCATGGAATAAGACACCAAGAATATTACGTTTAGTATTTGATTCCCGGTTTGCCAGTTTAACGTGGTACGCTTAATTAGCAAAATGAGAATTCGCCATCCATTCAAGAATCTTTGAAGTCGGATATCCAGGTGAACACTGTAAACGTACGTAACATCAGATAACAAGACAGGTTACGGTGAATCTACGCGGGAACATGCCGGATTAACTTCTCCAGCCATAAGACACCTCTGACTCGTATCGGCCGGTGTATTTACTGCACTGGCTACCTTTAGACAGGACGAGGCTCGGTTACGTTCTCGAACGTTAGAGTTAATCGAAGTTTCCACGCCATCTAATACCGTCTAACCATTTTCCAGTGGTCATGCCACATAGTAGTAGTGCCTTCTCTCTATAAGCTAAAGTCATGCCGACAACCGGTAGACGAAGCATTGAGTTAGCTTCCTTTAGATGTAGTCAGATCGGTGTCTATTAGCTGCCTGATCGTTCGGTAACGTCGAGACCTATTGATTCAGTATCTGTGTAATCGCAAGTGTACATCAGGTTCATGATAGTTAGGCCGTTGATGCATCTTCATTCATCGTTAGTGGGAAATGTACCGAGATTGCGTGGACGACGATCATGTTTCATGTGAGTTGGAATTAATATTGTTTTTCTGCAAAAATATACGGGCATCGTGACGCGAATGATCTGTGCATACGAACGCGTTGGTACTAGTTGAAAAAACTACTTATTATTTTTAAATTGCACAGGTTACTTTATTAGTAATTTTCGTGTTTGATACAGTCGATTAATTTTGGACAGATTTCTGAAAAATTTAATGCGAAAATTGTCTGTGTAAAGTAATTTTAGCCAGAGGTTTATTTCTATTCACAGAACTGAAGTGTTTCACGGAGAATGCTCGTTGAGATAATACTTTCGCCAACAAAATAGGTCTAGTGGTCTCATTAATGAGCCAGTTGAATATTTTGTATAAGAGTAGTGAAATAAATTCAAAGTGAAAGGAGGGGAACATAGGGTGAACAATTCCTAAGAAATTTCTATGAAACATTGCACGGTGATAACAGCTTCGCGTTATTATTAATATCACTGTTTGCAAAAACAAAATATATTTCATGAAACAGGTATGAAAGGGTAGAAAATGAATTCAACCCCCACTGCTTTATAATGCTTCCACATACTACAATCCGATATTCTGCAAACAAAAAATAGAATTAAAATGAAAATAAAGGACGTAAATACATTTACACTGAGTTTGGGTTAGCAGAAATGATTAAAAAGCAGGCGGGTAGTAAAACTTTTTCGGGGCCACAAGTAATATTTGCGGCACGATTGCACTGAGTAATGATTCTCAGGAATGAAAATATGTTGAGAAGGGGGAGCAAATGGGGTGACTCGCACCTTTATGGCCGTATTCACGCTTCATAAGAAGGGAGGTTTTCTAACCGCGGAAACACCGCGTCCATTGTGCAAACAGGCCACGGGGATGAAAAAAGGATCCATGTTATGGAAAACGAACATATACGAAAACACGACTACGCATACATCACTGATTCAGAAACTATACTTTGAGTTCCCAGAACATACAGGCTGTGCGAAACTTGCTCGTCTTGTTTCATCAGATTTGAGGAAAAATTCTGTTCCATGTTTGCCGTTTTTCTTTTTCCAAAACTATACAATTCCTGGGGAAGCTGCCCAAAGCAGCAAAAACGATCCGGGATGTCCAGATTTGTGTGTATAAAGTGCACACAGGGTTGAAAATCCATACTACCACAACTATCCAAACATTTTGCAAACCTTATCGATGTTAGTTTTATATTACATAAAGACAGATGCATGGATGCCTATTACTATATTATTAATAAAACAAATTCAAAAAATAATATTGAGAATTTGGAAAATTTGTAGACACGTTTTCTAGCATTAAAAATAAAACTGAATATTTTTGCTTTGATATATGTATATCCTGTGCGTTTATTATCTCTCTTAATGTAGCCTACGTGTTACAATTATTTTAAATCAGAATCCGTTCATTGTTCTTAAACAAATATTACAATGCAATCGTGCGTATTGACATAGTGATGTTTAAACGTGAAAATTTGTACTTCCTGATATTTTAATACAGAGAATCGTGTCTGTGTTTTTAGTAGCTTTCTCTCCCGTTAGAATACCGCACAATTTGCTCACTGGAAACACACACGGATGGAAAGCGACGACATAGCAATCGACTACACCGATATGTAGGTACGTGACGGTCGACGAATACCTCAACTGCACATCGATGGTGAACTTCTCGAACTCGTGCAGTTTTATTTAACCCGGGAAACTGCGCGGCACTGTTGCTTTAACGGCAGCTGCCCTATCGTTCTGTTTTTATTCTCGGCAATTTTTCACGAAGCCGTACTTCGCTGCATTTAACCAACCACGATCGTTTGAAGTCCTTAGATTACACTATATTGATAATTACATTTCTGATATATTCTACTAAGTAAAAAAAATTTGTCGACTTACAGATTTCCATTTCCGTTAATTATTATCATTCGAGAAATAAAAAAACAAAGATATTCGTCTCTAGATATTGAGAATTTTTAACATAAACATGGACTGAATTCTGTTTAACGATACAGCAACCAACTTACAATTGACTTACTCGATTAATGGGACATAAAATAGAAATGATAAATACATATCTGTTTTATTTTTAGCTTTTATACCACTTTGGTAATCACTGACACTCGTATACGTGTATTTCTAAATAGAAGTCGGCCACAATTATCCACCGACTGAGGCATAACTGAATTGCAAATGTAGGTCTCGACCGATCGAAGATATGAGCACAGAAGAAACGTATATACAGTAGAATTGTTGCCTAAAAGTCCAGGTCTCCAAAACAAAGGGTTGCAACCTCGGCAACTGAAGCGATTCGAAGGGGACCTAAGGATCGCGATAATGAAGAGAGCGCGATGAACTCGAAGAACACAGACCAGCTCTCTATTCCCTTCATCTGTCTCTCGCATTCAGATATTTTCCAAATACCAAGGGCTATGCTGGTGTTCCCTTTCGAACGAGTCTCGTCAACCGGGCGACGATGTATTTGAACAACACGCGGCGATGAAACGAATAAAAGAGGCCTGGAATCGTCGACTTATCCTTTCCTCGGAGCGTAGCCCTCGATTCCAATGGAATCATCGGCCGCGGATAATGAAACTGTGTCAACTCGCGTCGACGCTTGAAACGGGACGGGAAAGAAAATCGAGAACGAGAAAGAAACGAGGCGGAAGGAAGGAAAGAGGGAAAACGAAAAAAAAGGAAAGTCTCGAGGCCGTGAATTTCATCGGGAGGACGAGGCGCGAGGCGAACGCGAAAGAGGTCGCAAATCTGTGCCGCGACGACCGTGCGAAACAATAAATTGTACGTGCTGCTCGATATTTCACCGTCGCGATATGCAAAAGTCGTGAATAATGCCCGCTGTCCGTTCGTAGAATTTTTCAGCCTACGATTTCGCGACGAAGGCGGCCCGATGATCGCGACGCAAAGGAAATCCTATCAGCCAGATATAATTTACGCCATGAGACGACCGTATATTCCCGCGGCGGTGCCCACCGTTCTAAGACGATGAATCCGATTTTCGTGTAGCAGAAATGTAGCGGAAGCTGATGCTTGGTTCCAGGTACATGTACGTACATACAACGCGGGACAACGTACACGTTATCGCCGGTATAGGGGGCCACAATTTTTAGCCGTCGTCGTCTCGAAAGAATTTATGTTCTCGTGCGCTGCAGGCGCTGGACTTTACGCTCCGTTGCTTCCTTCCCTACTTACCTGGTCTGCATGAGAGATGCACAGGCTTATTACGTGCTCTACGATTTATGGAGATGAAGGCAGCATCGCGAGTTACGTTTTAAAGCGAATTGACGGGCATTGTTGAAAATCTGGGTTAGATCGTTCTAAGTGGGCAGCGACTAGGTAAGAAAGCCTTCGTCTTGTTAAGTACGCGGCATCGTTGTCGGAAATCGTTTCTGGGGTAGAAAGAGGCGATTCCTAGAGGACGGAACACGGTGGAGGAGGAAACTACGTCACTGAAACTAATAGTGTACGAAGCTTGCGGTGGAGCTTGGAATAGATAAGCAGCAAATGTGGTGGGAGGTTGATTAGACTTTTAGCTGAATTGAAAGTACATAATCGGCTTCTGCTTCGCATGGGAAACGAGGAGGGGTGAGAATTTCGTTTCTATGAAAGAACATATGTACTAGTTATTGGGTTCGCGTGGATCATTCAGTGTTCGTTTGATTTTTGTCCCTAAACTTTGAATTGATGTTCAATTGAATTCTTATTCAGATTAGGAGAAAATTGTATGCGGTGCTGGTATGATAACGAGACTTCCAATTTATTATTATTAAATACCATGCATGGCTTAAGCAGAAAGCATATTCCTTGGCACAGAATCAAGATATTCTGTAATTATTTTGCAAATTTCGCGCGACGGAAACTCCTGTGTACATGTATTTATCGTCAGAATCATTCGAAACTCTGCGCCGCTAGATCTTCAGGCGAAATTATTCCAAGGTTTTACTTGCATCGCAAGCAAATTCGCCGAAAGTGCTAGGATATTACTGATCGCAATTTAATGATCGGCCTTTAACGAGGCCACCTGCATTGCAGGCAAACTGCTTAAATCATTTTCCGAAGCGATGGAGTTTATGTAACTTCTCTACGAAGGGAATCACGCTGATTATTATGCAACCTTCATGCGAATCAAACGAAAAGTAAATCAAGAAACAGTTCGTAAATATTTCCGTGGATTCAACGCGAATGAATCAATCGATGGATTTTGACGCTATAGCGAATGAAAATAATTTATCTGCTTAGCAAAATGTTCATATTGGAATACGTTCGAATATCATTTAAAAGAAAAGAAATTTCTTTTGCAAGCCTCGTTCGCATGTTTATTAATTTCGTCGAAACAAAAAAATATAAAAATTTAAAACGGTGCACAATATTTCTGCTCCGCTATTGTATTGTTTTCGAGCGATGAAAAATATCGCAGAAAACACGAAACGTTAATAATATTTTGTGTTTTTGTTCGGGCCGAATAAAGTATTTCATCATCGTCATGAAAGGGTATGCGAGACAATGCTATACTAAATTTTACTGTATCGCATAAAATGTCTTGCCAACCGATGTAATTTACATCCGGAACGAGGTCTCTGGCATCGTTGTCGCGCAGACGACCCTGCAACTGGCACCCATGATACTATATTTTCAACCATCGAGGAAATTGTAATTACACGGGGAAAAAGATGGATTGCTATTGTTCATAACATCCAGATGCTCAACGAGAGGAATGTATTTTTAATGTATTTATTATACAGTCCATTAAGACAATTTCGAATTATCGATTTTAAGCAATCAGTTTGCGCAAGTCACGGGTGTGCTGGAATACTGGATGTAGAAATAAATAGTGCATCCCACACGAATTTTTGTTCAAGTCATTGTTTATTTGTAAAATTCCACGTTGTCTATTCTGCTTCAATTACTATTCTTCCATTAAATATTATAGTTTCTATACACAATATATAGGTTATTGTTAAATTAAGTGCAGCAATATTCAATAAAAAATATAGGGAAACAATCAATCAAAATTAGTGAACACTGTCCACACGAAGCAATGGAATAAATATATTATTTCTTTTTTAGTAAAGGGAGGGAACGAGATATTTAATTAAAACGAAGTAGGCAGAATTCCATTACGATATCAGAAATGTGTATTCGGTTTTTAGTCAGATAACATTAATTGTTAAAGTATTTGAAATCAAATGTATTAGTATAATTGAACATAAATCAACCAATTTATTTGACCCTTGTAGTAAAGAATGTTCATTACATTTCATTAACAAAATGTAACAACTAGCGTAGGGTTACAAAGTGTTGAAACTTATAAGATACTCATAAACGAGCTTCCATTGCACAGCATTAAAGGTGGTTTGAAATCTTAAACAAAGGTGTTCCATGCCAAGCGAAACAAACGTTGCTTTCGCGTAACAATAAACAAGCATTTAATTGCTGTAAGCACTGTGCAATTCAATTACAGTATTGTGATATCGTAATCTCTGCTGCTTCAAGTAACCTCTGCCTCTTCTGTAACACGGAAACGAAAGTCAGCCTACGAAATGAAATCCTATTAAAGAATTATATTTCTTTTTCTGGACTCCGTTCTTGTGCAGGAACAATACAACGTAATTACTTTGAACCGCACCATTTACCACTATCTTTTCGTCTAACGTGAAATTGAATAGATAAATCCTTTGACAAAAATCGTAGCGTTGCTTTTATCCAAAGGGAATCCTCTAATTAAATGAAGAAGCGGGAATAAAATCTCACAGAACGAAATCCAAATAAAGTCGTTCAACATTTCTGTCTATGTACCGCTTGTATTCCGAAGCAAAAGAGAATCATACAAGCTGTTCGACTCAATTGTCGGAGTGAATATAATAACGTGTTATAGAAACACATTAAGTATTTAATAAACGTGCGCCACGTTAGAAATAATTGGAATAACCAGACTGCACTGTCACTGTTGTCGCCTCCGTAGTCTTTTAAATCGGGATTAATTAACCGAGTGCCTTTAAAACGAAATAATGCACGATCGGGAAAAGCACCGTTCTGTTCTACACGTTGTTCAAAGGCACTTAATATGTCAGGTGTAATTTCGTCAGGAAACAGCCGGGCTGCTTGAGCTGTTTAAATCAGTTTGATTGCCGCCTTGATACACCATATCATGTAATAGGATCCTAAGGTGTTAATAGCGCTCTGTCCTTATGCTTCTGCAAACATAATCAGCGTTGCGGCCGGGGTGATGCTCTAATACAGCATGTGGTAAAGTTTATTGATCCGTGTGTCAGAGCATAGCGAGCATCACAGGTGACATAATTGTTTTTAGTAAATTGAATGAGCTGAAATTTCAATAATAATCGCTGAACGCAAATCGGTACATTAATGTGGGAATGTATATGCAAATGAAACTGTTTAAATGCCAGACAAATTTTGGCTAATAATTTTGACGCTAAATTTACTTTTTAATTACATTGATACTAAATATAAGGATACAATTTTTGTTTTCCACTGAATTATATATATATTTGTGAAACATTTTTTTAGGAAAGCGAACATAACGAAAATACAAAACAATCGATTCTCTATTAGAAACGTTGAATATCATACAATAGACTATCGTAGTTTAATTGGAAACCAAAATATACACTATTTTCTCTGGCAATTGTTTATACAGCTTCATTAAAATATAGAACAATTCGTGAACTTTAGTTTTAGTGTACTCCATTTCGGGGCAGAAAATAATTGATGATATCGTGAAATGAATATAATACACGATTAAAGGAGCAAATGATTTACCAATCTGTGCTCCGAGGTTGCATACGCACGCGATTTTGAGATCATACAAAAAGATCATAACTCAATTTTACAATACGTTGCTTTTAAAATCTCCGAATTTGAAACCTTGTTACTCCCCAACTTTACGAGTTTAATTCTCGTTTCATTCCCGTTTAATTCTCAACTCGCCCAATTAAAGCACTCGCCTGCTCACAAATTACATCCAACTGAAAACCTGGGCGCAATCACATTTCTGTTAAACAGATAAGTGTATCAGAACATTGGTAAGCGGCATTTTCATACATACCTGCGTGACGCTTGGAAATTGACGCTGGACAAGCTTAAGTGGGCTCAGTGAACAACCACGAAACGGCTTTATCGTAATATATGCATTAGCGGTTTTATCTGAACAACAACGAAGATTACAATCCCTGGTTCGTGTTTCATTTAGTCGTTAATCTGGGTTCCGTGTCACGGTCTCGCTGCGCCGTGAAACGTTCGCTGATCGAAAAACCAACGTGAAAGAATCCTTTTTTAACGAAGTTGCGCGTCGCTAGAGAGCAGCGGTCCGGGGAATATAATTAAGCGTCAACTTTTGCGCGACAATAGAATACAGATGGAGGGAGATAGATATAGGGCATGATCAGAGGCTGTCCAATGTAAAAAGTATAAAATAATATCCACGAAGAATTTCAACAATGAAAACTGTTGCGCGCTTAATTGCACCGATGAAAGGTAGTCAGGTGATACGTAATTAATATGGAATTGAATTATGTTTTATTACATGAACGTGCATGCATAATATTTAATTTATTTTCTGCCACGGGGACTGTATTAAGTATTTTATTAAAGCTATATTGAACAATATATCGACAAGTGCATGATTGATGTATCGTTAATTACATTCATATGATACTCTTCGCTCAGAATCAAAGTTTAGATTGACCATGTTATTGGAGCTTTGACAGTCCGATTGGGACGATGTCCCGGTGCTGCACGCATAATTATAATTCGGTGCGTAATTAGAATCGCGTTGGAACCTGATCGTGAAGCAGAATTTTCAATAAATTGCTGCACATTGCTTTTAGATCGTTTCATACAGGACGTTAACATACAATATATCTACATAGTATTATGGTTTCCGAAATATCGTTATTTTAATCACGAATACATTTTACTTTTAACATCGTACTGCCGTTTTCCAATAATTCCCCAAATAGCTATATCATCAAATGTCTGTACTGAAAGTAACCAAATACGTTTCATACCCTAGTATAATACACATTATATATCACAACGAAAAAGAAATAAAAAAAGTACGAAAACCTTTGTCACTTACAAGAGATGAATAATAGGTGTTTAACAAAGGATACCAATAATGGTGTTAAAATAAAAGATGCAACCAGAATCGATATCAGCGTGGTCACAGATCAGCCTTTCTTAGGCAGAGACCAGAATGAAAGGTAAAGCGTTGAGATTTCCACCCTGAGCAAAACAATTTCTTATTACGAATGCTTGCAAATACGAAGAATCCGGATAAACAAACAAAAATAACGAAAGCGTGGACGCCATACCAGTATTTCGTCTTGCGGGCACACAGGCTCGCAGTGAGTGCAAACAAGTCGAGATCCAAGCAGTCGCATCACGAGTACGAACAGCGAATTATTGTTCTGTTTTGTGTACGTTGGCAGGGAGCTCGCGTTTTTAGAATCCAGCAAGAGGATGGCGGTGGAAACGAATTTTGTTGATGAAAAATTTTAATATATCGCGCGGTGCCGCGAGTTACAATATTTATATCCACGTATGTACATCCTCCTGCTGCTTCTCGTGCCCGGGAAATAATGAATAAAAATTTAATATCACGAAAACGACTTCCGACGTGTCGCATGTCGTAGCAAATGAACGAGTTACAAAATGACGGTGAAAATATTTGACGGTATACAGTAAAATGAAACGAACAATATATAAAATTTAAGATGCAAAATGGTATTTCAGTTCTCTGATTAAATTTAACAAACCGGACGCGCAGAACACTCTACACCTTTTGCCTTGTGTTTATTACTGTTGAATTATTTACTTGAAACTTAATATATTCGCTACGTTCTCTGTGTCGTTCTTCAACAATTGCAAAGAAAGGCAGTCTAGAATTACTCTGTAATAAAAATCCATGTTCGTGGGAAACTCTGCAGTTGCTGGAAAATAGAATGGTACAAGTAATTCATGCTAGTAAAAAAAGCTTGCATTTTCTTTAATTTGAAAATGTGAAACTCTAATCTTCTTTTACTGTTAAAAACTTGTCTTACATTTATTCTTAGTCAGAAATTCATTTGTTCTCACAGTTTATTATGGCATTGTTTCAGAGGCAAGATATAGTGGTCCTTCGCGAACAATATATTTTATTCTTGGCATCAGTTTTGTACTCAAAAAGAGTAAAACAGAACATCGTACTAGAATTTGAACCCACATTTTGGCCAAATACTTCCAATCGTATTTGAACTGCAGTGCTTTAAAGGTTATTATGCATCAGAGTACGCAGGATACGGTATAATATGAAATTTAAAGAACTTCCGAAAAACCGATCCATACAATATTTGTACGTTTATCTCGTGCATGAAAATAACGAATGCACGATCATACGTACGGTGCATACGTTGAAAAGCTATAAATCAAGCGATCTCGTAGTCACAGTAACATACCGAATTCAGATTATTACACACCTCTAGATACTCCCTGTATTCCATAAATCATATTGGAATTGTTATTCCGTCGATATATCGACCACGTTTTGCTACAAACGAGGAAGTGCAGATCAAACAATGCTACAAAATAAATGCCTCGGTTTTCATTAGTGTGTGCATTGGATATGCTCCATCGAGTAATTCATCATCGTTCTCTGTAATAGTTTCGCTTATAAAAAATATTATCGTTTGGCAGTTTTTCATTTTATAGAATCTTTGACATTCAATAACTTATTCAATAATTCCATTGGAAATAAAAATTGAGACAATTAATTTCAATATTAATAGGTTCTGCCTCTTCGTAGATATTAAAAATTTCATCGCATATTTTATTATGCATTTTTTAATATGTGCTCGTAAGAAAAGTATTAAAACTTCAACATAAATTAGAATACCAGTACTCGCAATGGTCTGCAGGTTCGCTTCCCATAATATTTTCATTTATTTTTTCACTTCACATTCATTTAAAAATGCCAAGAAATATATACAACCCAGTGTGCTATTAAAATCAAGAATTCATTCTATATTAAAAGTAACGGTAACAAACTGTTTGAAAAAAATTCAGGAATATTCCCATTTCAACCACAATGCAATTGATAAGTTTAATAAATTAACAACTTACAGCCAAAAAGTTTCGTAGGCTCCACACAAACAAAAAGAATCCAATAATCACAAGTTACAGTTCTGCAAGTAGTTAAACATGATCTATTAATTAATTAAACAGCACACAAAAAATTCAGCGATTCCGCACAACTCATTCACGCGTCAAAACTATCGAAGATCTTTAACATTCGACGTAACGCAACGTCAGGAACGCGCGTGAAGAACAAAATTGCTCGCATTTATTTTCCCGGAGTCGTAGCACCGCGTCGCGTCGTTTCGGCGTCTTCAATGGGCGAGAAAAGGCGTCAGCAAGCAGTTGCACGTGTTTGCACTACTATGGGATGTTTCTTTTCGGACGAACAAGTTTTCGCCTGGAACCAGTGGAATTCCTTCAATCCTGTAAGCTCTTCTCGATACGTGTCTCGCAGTTTTTCTCCCATGAATCTTCGACAAGCTTCGATGGGAAGGTAAACCTCCCATTGTAGAATAGCTGAGCGTGTGTCATTGTTGCGTCAACAGCTTTGATACTGTCGTTTCGCTCGGGAAGAAGCTGTTTCGAAATTTTCAGATTTGAAACGAACTTCGAATCAATTGAATTCAAGTAGGCAAGCATAGAGATGAACTTCGAATTCATGGAAAACGAACCTTGATTACATTATGTATTATATAATGGTAGCAATAATAAAACATTCACTCGAATAATAATTAATTAAATGATTATGCTACGAATATAATTTTTTAACTCTGCACATTCAATTTCTTAAGCTAGTTAACTCGACATCCGGATATTTTGTTACCGGTTTCGCAACATCCTTACTTCGTGGTAATATATCCTCTGACCTGGATTCAAAAACTGTTCGTTCCTTCCCAAGCATTTCACGCACAGGTTTGAAAAATACTAGTTCCCACGTCCATACAGGACGAGAGAAATCCCTCGCGGCCGTCAGCCAGTCAATTAGATGCCCGTTTCCAAAAGCGTTTCCCTTTTGAAAAATAATGGAACCATTTTCGTAGCCCGTACCCGAAAACCATTAACAGAAGCTTTAAAAGGCTCTCATACCAGTTCCTATCGTTGCCGGTCTGCACTTGCGATTTCGACCGAGCAATTATTTTTCGGCCGCACAAGGGACGCGCTCGCAACTTCCTCCGCGGTTCTGTCTTGGAAACTATTCGAAACTCCGAAACTTTACAACAACTTGGCTGTAAGCTTGCCGGGTGTAACGAGTTTAAAGATCGAGGAAGAAATTAAAGGAATATTCAACGCGAAATGGAATGGAGATTTTTCGAAAACGATCGAGAACGAAACGTTTCACGACCGCAGGTACGTGGTGTTCGTGGTTCATTAGGTAGGCTCGATACCTCGTGACCTCTTTTCGCGATTTACCACGACCCCGTGTTTTTGTTCCGTTTGCCCAGAAACGTGGTTCCATTCAATCCACTCGCTGTCACGATTTCGAGAGGCCCCGCTTTAAAAGTGGAGACGGGAACAGATCAGCGAAAGACAGCCGATACGTGATATAAAATACGTCTTTCAATTACCGCAGAGAGTCCATAAGATTTTTCGTGTTAAACATCTTGGCTATAATATTGCGACGTTTATGCAATAAAGCTTAACTTATGGATAGACGCAGGCACATCTGCACGAAACACTGCACCCACTTATAGCATTATTTATGACAATACCAACGGTATACACAACGCGCGTCTGGATGATAGATAATGCACTCCGAATGCGTTGCAGTTCTTCGTATAAATGGAATGATATCGGGGCGCACAGTTGCGAATTGGATCGCGTATAATAAAAAATTCACTGTATCCATTAAGCTTCCTTCCTCCAATAATTTTCTATTTGTCCGACGAACAATCGTTCTGCTGTATAAGGCGTTCTTTGTGCGTCGATGGATCTGTTTGTCGCTTCATTTCCGCTCATTCTTTCTTTCATTTTTTGCTTACTTCCTTTCTTCCCCTATTCTTTCGCCGTTCTTCTTTTCTTCTTTTTTTTATGGATACGATAACCCGGCCAAAAAATCTAACCCAAAGGAATCTCTCGCACGGAAGTATTTATTTTCCGGCCCGTTGACTCATTTCTTATCCGTCCGTCGATTTCACAATACAGAAATGATGAACCAATGTAGCTGAAATTCGTGTCGAACGTTACTCTGGACCTCTGCCAGCTGTTTGTTCTCTAGCGTGTATACCTTGCGAGACTGGCCATTTTGTATATCGCCCTGGTTATTTACGTTGCCCGGCCACTCTATTAATTACAATTTCAACGACCGTATTTAGGCCTGTGAAATAGGAACGAGGGCCAAACAAACAGAAGAGTTTCTTCGTGTACTAACTGCGAATGTAACGTGGCCTCGTGTCTAGTGCAGCTCTTTTCAGCTGAATTTATGTTGCAATGTGTGACAATGGCGTGTTACAGTAATTTTCAGTCAAATTTCGTTTGGGATGTTTAACGTTGAATTGGAAAATGAGAAATTCTGTATTATACCGTTGAGTGAAAAAACGGAGAAGCAGTTTGTGTGTGATTTTTTAGAGCAAGCAACATGAAGATGACACAAAAGAATTGCATTCAAGAGTTATATAGATCAGAAATGGGAGAAGACCTTAATTTTCCGGGAAAATATCTGCCTTCCGATGGAGTCGCGGAAAAGCAATAAGGTCCCTTGTATTTTTCATTGGTTCATGCTTCGCCGAGAAACACTACGTTTTTATCGTTCTTCTTCTTTTTTTTCCCTCCCCTTCTGTTTTAGTATTTCGAGCGTCTGACTTCCGACATTTGACCGACCCTAAAGTTTTAAGCTGATAAAACTTCCGGGATAACTTTATCAAGCGAATAAAAAGTAGAAGAAACGTAAAACAGAAACAACGTTGAAACTACAAAACGTTACAAATCGTAGGAAAAGCTTCTTTGGATCAGGAACGGTTCTATATGTATATCGTAAGAAGAAGAAGACGAATTTTTGAAGGAATTCAATTTTGAAAAACGTGAATGTAGCAAAGGGAAAATAAAGTAGGAAAGTGTATCGTCTTAAAATTTCCAACTCGACAAGGATTTGTGAAAGAAATTCCAGGGTTATCGTGGGCGAGTCGGGACAGACTCATATGTGCAGAATATCCGACAATTCGAACGTCTCTGACAGCAGGGCGGCTCCAATTCGTTTGGTGTCGATATTCCAGTACATCAACAGAAGGATTACGAATGCGTGTTTCGGACAATGCCAGGGAAATGCCAGCATAGCTTGTTGAAATTTTTCTATGGATTTGCCACAGATTGCAGTCAAAGGAAAAAGAAAAAAAATTCGGTGAATCTGTCTGAATATTTCTTCGCATAAATGTATTCCATACGTCGGTTTTATATAGCACGCTATTATTTACTGAAAAGAATTTCGCTCGCACATTTCGTGCGAAAAAAACGTGTTGCAAAAAGAAAATGGAACAGGACATTTGCTTTACAAATTCATGATCAATCTTATTATTGTACTTTCAAATAATTTCCATCACAAATACGAAATTAAGAAAAAATTACATTAGTTTATGGAGAATGTTAATGATGAGCATTCTCAACACACGTACGGATTTCCGATAGGAAATAATTAAAGCTGAGAGAAATATTCAATAAAGAAATACATTAGTCATCGTGTGTTCCATAACTAAACATTACACATAAATTGTGTGACACTTTCAAAAAATGCAAAATATAATTGTCACTTATATTATTTGCTTTTTCATTTCGTAAATTATTTATAATAATAAAATATATTTCTAGTTGTTAATTTTCATAATATATATTATCGATGTTAGCGATAAATCAATTTCCAGCACGACTTCTAGGAAATTGCCTAGTCTAGATCTTATGTCTGACTCCTTACGTACCCATACTACTTGCCTGAGATACACTGGCCCTAGTGGTGACGTGCAGTGAGAAATGGCTGATCCATACAGTCTCCTTCCACTGTTACTTGCCTAGGCTACTGCCAGACCTGATGTACAGCTCTCTAGGCTGATTCATGCGATCCGTTACAACGACTTCTACCCTTCGTACTCATGTATACACGAGAAGTTCCATTTGCACGTGTACGATTTTACGTTTAAACACGCGAAGATAGCGATGGAAGGGTATGGGCATTGCAGAAAATACTTCACCCTCGGTCTGGTGTAAAATTCAAATAAAAAATAAACATTATATTAATATTACATTAATGGTCTGTATAAATTGCCTAAAATAGTAAACTGATTAAAAAAACCCAGCTAAACAATGAATCACAAGCTGTATAATTCGTACAGGTTAATTTACCCATCACTCCGTATAGCTCACTTCGAAATCATTGATTCCTCGCGCTCTCATAATAATAAATGAAACTAAAAACATTATTTTGAAAGTCCTCGTGTAATTTTTAGTTCGTCAGAAACTTCACGGTTAAAATTCAGCACCCACGTAAATTCCCATTTCAAAAGTGTGCTAAGAAAAGCGATTAAAAAAACAAAGTACCATTAATGTGTTCCCTCGAGCGAGGCTCGGGGGTGCAGCAATGTCAGGCACACTCGTGCATTTATATGTAGGTCCCAACTACCGCTAGCAAAACGTGAATGCTCAAACAAAGCCCCGATGCCGGTGGAATCGGAAATTCGAGTTCCAGAGAGAAGCGAGCTACCTTAACGTATCTGGTCGTGCACGCTTAAGTGGAACGCTCGATAAGTAGTCGATAACTCATCATACATCCCTGGGACATCCTCGCGGTGAATTGAAACGAACTGGGCCGCGAAGTAGATGGCTCGAATAATGTTTATCAACGTTATACACTTAACTTCGCAATGATTTGAATACCAAACGATTCTCCAACTGTATTGGCCGTTGTTTAGAAACAATGGGGATCGAGATCGATGATCGATTAGCCCTTAGACAGAATCCTTCGTGCCCTCCTTGCTGTATCGTTCTCCCTGTCCCGTTTATGTTCACCGGTTCGCTCTTTCCACTCCTGTCGTACCTCATTCGTGTCTCCGGGGAGCCATTCTCATCAGTCTCCTTGTCCCAGAGTACGAATTACACGGTCACTGAATTCGTAAGTGAAATTGTCCCCGCTTTTACCCTGACTACTTCGATCGTTAAGAAACTATTTGTACCGTCGATCCCCGACGTTGGGCCCCGCGTTATGTCGTTAAGAGCTGTTTATTCAACGGCCTGTTCGTTTTTGTGTGATTTGCCTTCTTCAGTCAATACCGTTAATTAATGCCAAAGAATTTCGCGGAACCATTAAACGTCAAGGGATTCACGTTTAAATTGAATAAGGCATTACTGTGTAATTGTACTGTAGCCGGTAAGGAGGAGAAAGGAGGGGGGATTATTCTGTCTGAAATAGCGTATCTTTCGTCGTCGGAATAAAATCTAAACGAAAATTAAGATCTTTTACCGTGGTTAAACGTCCTTGTGCAAAGACATTTTAGTATTTTAATTCGACGGTACTTGTAGGTTGCTGTGGCATAGAAAACGTTGGATTTCATTCGTAATTCCTTTGAAGTAGGAGCGGTATCATTAGGTATTGTAGGTCCAATCTATTTAATAGTTCACTTGTTTTCATATAAATACGAGTACAACGAGATGTAGCTTCAGTGGCAGGCGCTTAGCATTTGGAGTTGGTACTCGGAGGGAGATTAGGCAATATAATTCGGTGATTTATGGAAGTTTGTCGGTCAGTGACAGGAATGTAAAGTACCTGTGCACGCATAATAATCGTTGCATAGGTGGATCGATGTTTACAGGCTGAAAAAGACAAGGAGATTACGAAAGATTTTATTCAACCCTTTTTTACTGCCGAACCGAAATCGTCGAAACGTAAATCACCGTGTCGTAAAGACGGTAACGCCATCGCCAGGCTTTTTTCTTGCCAGTTAGTGCACCGCTCGATCACATTTTATAGGCGACGCAGTAAAACGATGGTAAAATATTGATCTCGAGGAGGAACATCGTATTAATCAGTACTACTATTCGGTCACGCGAAAGTACTTCCCCAGGGGTTACTTGCTTCGCCCTGCTATAACATTTTTGTCGCACGAACGTTAACGAATACTGCACGTGTAATTTCCCGTGGATAATTCAGAATTTTTGTGTCAACTATTTTTCCATGGAACTTTTCCAAATTCATTAATATGCAAATGCAACTTCAAAAAATTTAATTTAAATGCACCACTGTTTGGTTTCCTTATACTTCCGTAGATCAGATAACCCCTATGGAAATTTAAGGCTGATTTAATTTAAGATTAACCTTTTGTTTTGTCGATTTGTTGTATTATTTTGCGCCGTTGTTGATACCGATCGAAATAAGAATCTTTAATAATAATAGTAAAAAAAAGCAGAAGTCCGTGTAATGGATAGTCTATCGTAATTATCCATGATATTTCATCAGACAACAGAACAACGAAGCAGCAGTTTCACGCTACGAGCAGCCATAAAATGTGCTTACAATCTTCCATGGTTCGCTTAAACGGTTTTCACCTAGCACGATAAAAAAAGGGAGCTCATTAACCGGAGGTTTGTCGTATCTTCCTTGGAATAAAAGAGAACGATCCGCTGGCGAGCCACGTAACACATTTGGTTTAATAACAGCGACGGGTGTACATAACCGATGATGTAGAGTCTAATTAGACGCTTGTTGGGCCACTTAGCCGCGACTTAAGGTAACCGTCTACTTTCGAAGTAGCAAGGGGAAAAGAAGAGATGAAAAGTAAATCTCCATTCAACGATTAGCTCTAAGGATCTTGGGGCTATTTTCCTGAGGGTAAAGCCTGTTCAGCATGTATTAATTAAACAGTTCGTTGGAAGAATAGCTTGTTC
Source organism: Nomada fabriciana (assembly GCA_907165295.1). Lineage (NCBI taxonomy): Eukaryota > Metazoa > Arthropoda > Insecta > Hymenoptera > Apidae > Nomada > Nomada fabriciana. Next base: position 7,900,018 of record OU015693.1, on the reverse strand, counting down.
AAGGTAGGCCAAAAATGTAATGGAGTGTCAGAAGCAGGTTTTGGTAATTTATTGTACAGGCAAGTGCTAGAATGGTTCTACAGGGTGGAGCCGGAGGAAATGGAATTAAGTGGAAACGCTTTGTTGTGAAACACTTTCCACTTTTGTTTTAAAGGGGGTAGCAATTAAGTTGCAGTTTTTTCATTCCGCAGTTATGGGCATTGTATAGTAGTAATAGTAGACCATGAGTATTTTCGAAAATATGACTTGCTCAATTGAAAAATACGTATATGTATTCACTGGCCCCTGTTAAGAGCCAATTATATCAAACTCAAAAGTCATTGCATGTTACGTACCTACTCGTGATTTATTTAGTAGAAGGTCGATCGGAAATTTGTGCACCCCATATAATTACAAATGTTTATATATTGACAAGAAATTTAGGCAATTGGTTGCTCCGCTAATTATTGTGATATTAATTATTGTTGCAAAAACAAGCACGTTTCTTCACGTCCGCGCGCAACAGTTATTGCTAGTAAATAACGAAATTTGTATGTTTTTTTATAATTAACTCCTTGAACGTTCTATGCTGCCTTTTAATTATCGGACGACTCAAGCGCTTCCTCTCATAAATTACGCAATTAAATGTTACGGAATAATAATAAACTGTGAAGACGGCAAATAAATTACACAGAAAATGATTGCATCGGAAAGTATACCTATCTCTGACAAAAGCTGAGAATTGTCAATGTATCAATGTACCATCGTTGATTTTACTTCATCAAACACTTGATAATTCCACGCGAACATCTACATAATTAAAGCGTACCTCAACGTACCATTCTATTATTTAACCAATTCATAATTTCTTCTTATCACAACTATTAACTAGAAATTTTTGTTTCCCTATTTTTTACACTATCGATTTCTTGACGTAGACATAGATACATATATTATTTACCTCAAAGATTTATCTGCCTCTTTTAATGAGCTTGAAACTGGCGTCGCGAGAAAATGCTACCACGAAAGGGCTGACTTGTTCATAAAATCGTGTCGAAGGCAAATTAACTGGCATTCGCGGCGCAAACTACAATGTTGGTTACGAGCCGATACCTTCGGGTGAAGCTCATGAAAATCGCCTGCATTAAATCGGTTTTACGATCGATATTGATTAAAGATTCACGACTGAAGGGGCCTATAGCTCGAACGCGCAAAGAATGATCGTGAACGGGAGATCGCCAGCGCGGGGCTAATTAATTCCAAATTAATTTAATGAAGCCTCCGCGATGCCGGTAATTAAAATCAAGTTTTGTTGGCGGCTGCTATTAACCAAATTCGGCGTTCAAACTTCGTGAATTAATTATCGGCGGAGTGTTTACTTGAATAATTAAGGGGAATTAATCACCGCGTGAAAAAAGTGGCCAAAACTTGCTTTCCAAATTTTCGATGTTTAAAGATTTCACGGCATGCAAAGTATTGCAGATAATTCAATATTTTCTTAACAAAACCTCGCACACCATCGGCGTAAGGGATTACTCGTGAGACCCTAATGTACTTGTACGATATTGGTATAAGAGGGAACAAGAAAAGTTCGATCGTATGAACGAGAATTAATTAAAGGGAACGAGCTGACATCTTACAACGTCACAGCAAAATTCAATTAAGGTCCAGGGAGGGAAAGGGGCGGAGATCGTCGGATTTGTTAACGTAAATTGAAACGAAGGAAAAATGCCGACAAAATGGTTTATGCATAAAACATGAACGCGAAATAAGATTTCCATATCTTGCACAGATGATTTCAAGTACAAACAAGATTCTCTCGAGGCATTCTGCTTCCGCCTAGAGACTTTATACGCAACAGAAAGTTTCTGTTTTTGAATTTTCTTACTTTATCTTACAAGATGTTTCATTATCTGTGCAGTGAACAGTTCAATATCTATTTAATAAACAGAAACCTGCATTGATTTATCTGCGATTTTCGTTTTAAATGATTTATTTGCTATTTATGTAATATGAACAGATTCATCGTCATGGAAATTTCAAAATACGAAGTTCGAAACATATTTAGCAGTCACGATAAATCGGCCACCAAATCTCTAGAGAGGAAAAATTCCATTCCATTGTCCGCACCAACACCAACGGGTATTAACTGCTATTACTTCGTTCCATTATTTCCTACTTTTATACACTTTTCTATTCTCCTCAAGAATATCCCCAAGTTCCTGTAAAAACACCGTATGCAAATCCACCGTCAGCGATCCAAAACGTTTTCACAAAGTTTAATCGAACGAAATATTCATCGTCTACGGACGTTTACGAAGCTTATTGCTGATGCCAATAAAGCCTCTAGTCATTGTTGGCTGATGAATAAAAATCACGACAAATCCAATACACTTACTAGCCAATACGCCGCGGAATGTTACGAGCGTTCAATAAATTGCATCAGTAATAGATTCCAACCGATAAATGGCCGAAGGGTTGGCCAATTATACGAATTAAAGTGTTAAAGGTTTTTAACTGTTGCTGCGGCGAAAATTCGGGTTAAAAATTCTCCGAGCATTCTAGCAAACGAGCTATTCCAGCTTCCCATGAAAGTTTAATCGAGAATTTAGGTTGATAACGTACGCGTGAAATGGCGTTGAGCGGATTTTCGCAAGCTCATGGAAGGATTATAGTGATGCGAGGTATAGTATCGTTTTTGGTCTTCGTTAACCCGTATTAAAAAAAAAGGGAAAAAAGGCTGAACATAAATGAACGCTCGGTTTTCCAGTAAATGCCACATGCGGTGTGTTATCTTAATGCGTAGCTTCGACACAGCCTCCGCTATCGACAAGTTTATCGGCAATTAACTATAATGCATGGCGCATAAAGTCGCTATAAACAAGTCGAGATTGTTCGCGTGCTTAGGCAAAGCCTGGTAAAAAGAAACATGCCTGGATAATGGATGTTCGATAAATTTACGCGTTCCAAGTTCTGATAATATCTCGTGTGGGAAATATTTTAATGGGAGAGAGTAATAATAGTTCGTAAGTGTTTCGCGTTGAGAAAAGTTCCTTGAATACGTTGTAATTCTGTAGAAACTATTTCCTTGTAAACGAGAATTATGCGTGACAGAAAAGAATATTGTAGATCCACGCTTCTTCGTACTGTGAAATATTGCAAAAGGAAAAAAAATATATATAATAAATGAAAATATAGTAAATAATCTGAAACTTTTATCATACGTCACATTTACAATAATATATAAATTGTAACAAAAATTTATCAATGTGCGCTTGCTTATTAAAAAATAAAACAAGAAAATAGTGTTTATCACGGATTGCTTGGTTCCCAAATATTGCTGCACTGGTGTTTCGCCGAACATAGCTAAAGATTTATGTGAGTTATTTTGCCAGGAACCGCGATGTGATGGATGCTCAGTGGTTGACCCTAATCCCTTGGGAGTCACTATTCGTTTCAAGCAGAGGAGAAAGTTGTCGGTGGTGCGGCTGAGCGCAGCCCAAATGGTAGTTAATAAAGTTGAAGGAAACGCTTCTGTGTAGCGTTGACAGGGTTCTGGTTGACGTTGAGCACGTTAAACTTTTTCCTCGTCGCTTGTTCACGTTAAACTTCAGTTAACAATATTTAACAACTTTCGATCTAATCCTTAAATTCGAGGAATTTTGGTAAGTTCCTCAGCACTGTTTAACAGTTTGAAATAATCACCTGAACGAAAAGATTAAAATAGTTCTATTGAAATTCCCAACTGTAACACATTTTCCTCTTCTATCCTATACAATCCGTGTGCAGTTTACGTAAATCAAAATTTGCCAGTCAATAAAATACTACTACATGTTTTCCTTCTTCTTTATTATTATAATAAAAATGGATACTACTTCTGCATATTTCTGTAGTTGTTTCGATCGTTTGTAATTGCAAATTCCTACGTAAACAAAATTATAAAAATTCGTGTAGATGCTTGACGTGTAGACTCGTATAGATATCCAAGTGAAAAGCGTCCATTGCACTATAAATATTCCGATACCCGGGTCCACTCCATCTTATCGGAACCTCAAGAACTATTGGAAAATTTATAATGAATACTTGAGAGGAGGGTTACCAAGATTGACCTGAACGAGCCGTTGCAATAAATCCCCTCGCCTACTTTAAAACGCAATCGTCCCTTATGTAACGCGATCATCAGATAATAATGAACACCGCATTTCTCTGAGCATTAATAAAGGATTTCGCAGGGAAATCATTTTTTGTTACAGAGACATTTACAAGATTTCACAGAATACAATTTCATTCTCGTCACAATATTATTTTCAGCCGTTCCACTATCTCCCATTCACATAATGTATAGAAGACTATACGCAGGTTTGCATTTCTCGATTTGATATTCAATGTTGAATTCATAAGTGTCCCAGAATTTATACAACTATTTAAGTTTATGGAGAAAACGGAGGAACGTTTCACGCGAATGGACTAAAGAAAGAAAAAAACACTGCGACGGCATGCATTGCGTGAAATATCGATAAAATGTGATGCACGGCACCGTAAAACACGGACAAAGATTTATTACGCACATAAGATTTGTTATATACTAGAATAAACAACTTGGCAAAACTGAACTCATACATCAGAAGGGGATGCCATAAATCAAACGGCTTCTCTTCGCCTGTATTCTCGAAGTTAAGCATTTTCCTGAAGCAAACCATATTTCATATGATCTTCTTTTTTACAACACGAAGCTCATTGTATCCTTGTCACATACCGTTCGATCCGAAGCATCGCGGTTAAAAAAAACCCTTTCCTCTACCTACAAATACGAAATTAAATATCCTATCCATGCATATCAAATATACACTGCCGGCCAAAAGTTTGATACCATTAGACGTTCAAAGCTGTACATAAACTTCATGGCTGATTGTTCATTCGTTTTTATTTGTTACATCAAACGAAATACTTTGCTTATTTGATTGAAATAACTTCTCGAGGCAAAGTTAATTACCATCCCTAATATTAATATCGAAATAATAAATCCCTTCCAATCCATTCAATCATTCTACACCTAAGGAACTGGTCCCAAACTTTTCAACAGCCGCGTCATGTTTCTTACTTTCACTGTACATGCAATCCTAATAGCGACGAATCAAATGACTCGTAGCCAGTCGAAGTTCCTCGAGATCGACTCTCCAATGCGTCAAACTCGGCCGTCAAACCTTCTTGGCGTCCGATCGCCGAGGGTCGTCAAAAATATAAAGTTTACTCTGTAATCGATTCGCCTCGATCTCTGAAGCCACGTCTACCTCAAGCGTATTCCTCTGGCGCATGTTCTTTACGACCACGGCACACAGGCAAAGCGATGCAGAACATACAATATTCGCTTCGAATGAGTGGAGTAAATAAGGGGCGCGTAGAGGGGCGCATCCGAAACAGGGGGTAAAAGGAAACACGTAACGTTCCTACAATCCCGATACCGGAAGGCAAGGTAGACTGCGTAACGGGCGTATAAATAAAGTTAACTGCACCTTCGACTATCCGTGGTAGTTCCAGGCCATTTCTAGTCTCTGCGAGTGCCGCATCGGTGAACGGTAAACAACGTCGAATCGAAATCCTGTTCCCTAATCCAGTGGCATCGGCGGGCGAAACGCTTGCCGCAGCATTAACACCGAAGTATCATATCCACGGACTCGTATCCGTTTGACGGTGTACACCACCACTGTCGTTGATTTACGCGACGACAGCAGGTGAAACTGCCTGGCCCGCGGCGAACGTGACGGCGTTGAACGTTTTAAACTCGTTCGTTAAGCGCAGGAACGCCGGCACGGGGCCGAAACGAAAACGGTTAACCGTTAATTTTCCTATTCGTGTATTATCCGGCTCGTTATCATTTTAATGCCCGTACAGGGGATCGTGGAAGTTCGGCCGCGCCAAATATCCCGGCAAGGTGACGAATTCATGAATATAAAGCAGTTGGTCCATTCAATTTTATGACCGCCGTCTGCCAGTGGCGTGGCGACGAATGGCTGCTACAGACTTTATTATGTAATACCCCGGTTAGTTTAAAACCGATGGACCCGCCTTTTTATTTCGCGAGCTTTACGCTGGATGAATGTTAATTCCTGTGGGCGTAGGCGTGGTGGGTTGTATCGCCCGATGACACGTGCAGGTAGAATTTTAACCGTGAAATATGATTTCGGTCCACGATGTCGGATATTTTACATCTTATTTTAAGGTTGGGGTATAAACGTTCGTTTAATAATCTGTCGGACGTGACCTTTGTTAAAATAGAGTTCCACCGTTGTAATATAGTGAAGGAATCTATAGTCTGCTTCAAAATTTATGGCATTTACAAGGTAGCAATACATGCCATAGTATTAACAATCTAAAATGTCATATTATACAGAAAATTGTCTCGGCACCTCATACGTTTATTCGGGAACAAGACACGGAAATGTACGGAACGTTAACCAGCTTGCCAGAGAGAATGGAGCACCTCTAAAATCGTTGCCTAAATACATTTCCAGCATTGCGAAACGAAACGAGATCACGTCACGTCTGCTGCTAAATTTTCTGCTATTAACGGGGAAAATTCGCAAAGAAAATTGCAGTGCATCGTACGACGAGCTTATACTATAAAAAATTTATGTTACCATCCTAAGCCTCTTCGAAGTTAATCTCTAACGCGAAAACTTTGCTTCACTCTGTCGGTCTAATGAAACGTCGAAGCTTATGAAGAAACGATTGTTCGCGAGTTAAAATTAGAAAAGTTCGTTCCTGTAATTTGTTTATAAATTGCATCGATCATGCTGAAAATCGGATTACTCGAGCCGAAGGAAAAACAGAAACAATTAAGGTGGTATCGATATCATACGTCGCGCGGCGATATTCACAAACCGCCACCTCAGGAGCTTCCTACGGAAAATCACTGACAATTATTCATATTTCATTCGATCGAATTACGCACGAAGTGTTCTGTTTTTTCATCGTGTCGACCGCAATCTACCGAAATTTCACCGAACTCCACGATTTCACGGTGCATCATGAAAATCCACCAGGGAGCTACCCCGGGTATTAGCTTATCGTGAAACAACGACAGCGCCGCGGAGGTAGCTGACGCTTAAATATCCGATAAATTTTAATTGCATTCCTCAGACCGATAGATCGCTTCTGTACGCAGTTCTAGGAATATTACAACCCGTAATTGCAGAGAATATCCCGCCTCCGTTCACGCGAAATATAACAGCAGAGGGTTGCCGTCGGGGCTTTGCAATGGAATTTCCCCGTCGTTAATTATAAACAGCGGTCCCGTTAATACGCGATATCCATAAAGGGACACACGTGAAATTGTTAACGCGCTTCTTACCGCAACGATTCTAATCCCGCGAACGCGGATTACCATTAGCTACGCGACAAATCACTCCCTTAAGTGACTCCGCGACAGGGGTTTAATTTGCAGTTCCTGGCGGGAGGAGGCCAATGGAAGCGGCCCCTGGTTGCGCGGATTGTTTTTGAAAGAACAGAAATATCTAACTACGGCTCGCAGCGTGGAAGGCGATGGAAGAAGGAAGTACGAGTCATGGGAAATAATTTAAGAACAGACGGAGCCCGTGGACAAAGCCAGGGGATAAAGGAAAAGGAAGCGGCGGGCTGAGAAACAAAGAGCGGAGGTGCAAAGAGAATACAAGGAACCGTGGGGCGGGAAAGAAAAGGGAGCGAATGGATATATTCCAAAAAATTAGTGGGGAAGCCGACAGGGCGTAGAAAGAATGGTAAATGGAGATAAAAGTGACGTGGAATGGTAGAGTAAAGTGGAAGATATGGGAGAGGGATGCAGAATTCAATGAAAAATTTTATCAAACGCTATGATAATATGACATTGGAAATTAACTATATCTCGACCTTTTGAAAGCGTGACGGTGGTGCTTCGCTCTACTCACCTGTTTCCAGATGGATTGTATTAAGGATTTCGCATGTTAAGGTTAAAGTTGCGCCGTTCCAAAAATTCAATTTCGTAGGTAATTATTGTGCATGAAGTTAAACATTAAAGCACTATTTAATTTAAAATAACATTATTTAAAAGCTCTGTAAGAAAGTGAGTGTCCTCGTAAAAGAATAATTGTTTCGTAAGTTGCATAAAGCATTAAGTGGAGACTAAATGCACGTTAATTTATTTGATAGAGCAAGAAGTTTTTAGTGAGAACAAATACAGAGGTTGGTCTTCAATTCGACAGAAATATGGCACAAGGAAAGTTGTGCTAAACAAAAATTCCCACAAAACTTTTACGAACACTCGTAACTGAACAGTTCCTTTTACTATTGTGCACAAGTTATTGCACATACGATTTGCAAAAACGCGGAAGCATAAATTTAATGCTTCATAAATGGAAAATCGAATACGAGGGCACGTACGAAAGGAGGGAATATTATTAAATGAAAAAACTTAAGAATATAAATTGCACGGATACTGACAAATGGATTTTTGCAACATCTCAGATATACACACCTAGTGGTAAAAAACCAATATTTTTCCAATTTGCTCCTTTGAGGTATAAATACTCATTTGCGAGTACGCGGTGACGGGAAGATGGATGTTCATTAAGCTTAATTAAGTTCTCACGTAAAACAGAGGAATCAGACTGATTCCCAAGCAACTTTACACGCAATCAGAATCCTTAAGACTTCATTCAAAAAGTACTACTTTTATTTTGCCATGGAAAAAGTTATTACGAAGAACTTTTATCATTTCGAAGAGTAATTGAGCAATCGCGTGATTCATCTTTGTCTCCATTTTTCGTGTACACGTTATCATTGAACTTGCTTCTTATACTTTTCGCTGCTTATAAGTTTCGAGGATGCTTCGTTATAAGAGAAACGTTACACCACGGATCTTGGGACTCAGGGGGCAGTCGCGGTGCCCGATGCTGCATAAATCTGTTCGTAAGTGTCAGAAAACGATCGCGAGGACCTGTGAAACAGTTCCCTATGATTCATGAGGATGATATTGCAACGTTGTTCTCTGTACGTTTTAGTAGACACATTCACGCTGATATGTTTAAGATTATTATGATGCTAGAGAGGGCGGCAGTAAACGTCTCAAGTAGCATTCTCGTCGGATTCACGAGCAGCTTCCCAGCAACCACTGGTTCCTATCGTTTACGATGAGCAATATTCCATTTCCTGAATATTCATTCCGATGAATTTATAAGTAAATTTTGTATAAGTACGTACAGTTTACAATGCTTGGATGAATGATTCTTTTGAAATAGTGTAACATGAAACATTATTTAATAGAAACATTGGTATTCTGGTAATGACGTTAATAATATTAACGATTACATGCTTATTTATTTGACAAATTTTGTTTAAAGCTCCAGTGAACATACATTTAATTTTATTTTTATGATAAAACGAATATTTTAAGCAAAGTATGAAATGTTTATTTTTTATGTTGGATTAAATCAGTGCAATATCTACGAGGATCGCTTGTAATTGCCCAATAAACTTAATTAATCTGTATGTAGAACGGGATAAAACAATTTTTTTGTTCACGTTATATAAAACGAGAGCAGGTTAATACGATAATAATTCTGCAGCGAGCTGTATACTTTAATCCGTTTCAGTAATTTGTTCCCGTAGTGTCAAATGAACTCAAAGAACAGCGTCGAACGGACTACCATTGAAATAGCGGTAATAAATTCATACAATGCTTAGCCATACTACGAATTCCTAGATTAAAATTATAATTAATTCATCAGTTGACCAATGTAGATAGATTTAATAGAAATGATTCGTGAAATAATACATTCCCGTGTATATGGCAAGGATGTAATTAAAATCTGTACTAATACTAACCAGACGGGCATAAATTAATATTATCATAAGCTAAATCAAATGTAGACGTAGTTTAACATTAATGGTAACATTGACTCCTTAGTATGCATATACATATACATATACGTATATTGACTCCAATGAAGAAGTGTATACAATTTTATTATAAACAAAGGCAATCATAGACTTAACACAAATTTGCCAAATGTGTAAAATTTTACAGGCATATTTATTTACAGACATTCAGAATAATTAGTAAGCATTCAATATTTTACATTGTATTTGCAACAAAATATATATGTCAATTTTATAACTGACTGCATTAAATAATTGGCCAAGCTGTATGTTACACATATTTGATGAGGACATGAATATTTTGAGATACGTAAATTATTGAAGCTCCCCCCAAATGGTTCAGGTAACCATATAATTATTATTCAGTGATGGCATATAAACGGCAGGTATCGATTTAATTTCGCCATTTTTATTTCCGTATATGTAGACGTACGAAGCTCTAATTTCGATAAATTTAATATCTACTTCTAGCACATGGCCGATTTGCAAGCCTTTATTAATTCCAGCATCCGTTCGTTTCATCCTCATTTTATTAATACCTGTTAGACGTCGTTGAAAGACGAATAATTTATTGCGTCCTCGTTTCGCGATAATTCTTGTTACATCACACTTTCCGGCTGAATTATTTTCCTTACAACCCTATTGTATCTTAATAAGTAAGGCCTTCTAATAATTCCTTAGAGATTCTATTCGCTTCTTCTAAAATATGAAATCATTGAAATGTTAGAAACATATGCTGCTGTTTAAATTTTTACGACAATTAATCTTTAACTAATCTTTCTGTACTCTGATATGACTGTAGATTCTCTAAACAAAAGTTGAACAAATTGACGTAAAATAATTAAAAACATATTTTTCCAAAATATTAAGTGGCTTGACTGAAATCTGTGCTACCATCATTGTGATGAAATTTAGTGCAGAAACGAGTATAAATATATTACTAACAAGTTCGAGTTCACGGATGAAAGAGGCCGCGGATAAACATGATCTGCTTAATCGTGGTTCTACTGTACCGATATGGTGTTAATACATGATCATCAAAAGCGCACTTTGAAATTTAACACACCGTTAGATGCATTTTGCGTTAACCGTACAATCTCTATACAATACACCTTCGCACATAATCAACTAGCTCTTTTCACCGGCTAATCGAATATCGATTTGTAAGCAAAAACCAAAAAGTCACATAACATAATACCCCGCTGCTAATAAATAAAGATATTTACATCTTCAGTAAATTTCCTATATCGTCTATCGCCATTAACGATAGTTTAATGAAACACGGAACAGTAGGGAAATTCAATCAAAAGTAGGCAATATCATTCTCTACGAAATTCATAAAGCTTTCGAAATCGCAAGTCCCGTCGACACTGATACATAGATGCATTTCAAAGCAAATCGATATCGTTTCTCAATTTAAACGCATCTCGAGCAATATCGCGAGCTCATTATTTAGAAGCCGGCGCACAAACGTCTGTGTAAACTTATTAGGGAAAGCGTGTCGTGAAATTAGCATTCGGTTCTCGGTACGTGACCAATATCGAGGCTTTATTAATTCTTCCCTGCCTCTATCCACCGTTCGCCGGCGAGGCTCGACCCATCTGCGAAGGGAAGTGAATCGTTTGTTACGAGGTGTTTTCGTTTTTCGTCGTGGCGCCCCCGGAAATCGCGGCCGTGTCGTACACAAGCGTGGAATTCGCGGGATTGAAATATGCTCACGACGTGCCACGCATGAATCGTTCATGGTAGAAAAACAAAACGATCCCGTGGCACGTTTCTCGCGCTGAATGTGTCACCCATGCAGATTTATTGTACTTTTACTTGCCGTGGGATTAGAACAGCGCTGAACGAAAGGGATTCGTAGGAGAGAAAACATCTTACAAACTAAAATATGCTGCACACGTATAACGCATAGCTGCCTGAAATACTTTCTTTTTTTCCCATCTTATCCAGGTCCATGTAATTTGATTTCTGTTAACGGAGCTTACAGCACTTTTAGTATGTATCACATTGCGCGCAAAAACGTCCATTACGAATGAGCAAACGTCACTTCCGCGTTGATTGCGTTCTCGAGCCTCCGATTCAGAGATTCATTTGCGACTGAATAGAGAAATCTTGCAATATTCATTTCCTTTGCGTCGCGCGATAGATTAGAAACGAAGGGAATGCATGAATATTAATTTCAGACGTAAACAGATTCTACGATGCATTGCATATTTCGTACGAAGGGGAACGAACATTCCAGAACACAATAATTCATCTTCTGAAACTGTACGCTCGTCGCCATTTTATTAATACGCCGATAATTCACTGATATATGAAAATAATTCACAGAGCGATATACGTGAATGAGGAGGCGTTTTAATTGCTCCAATAATTCTTGAAACAACGCGAAAGTAAAACAAATCTAAATGTTTCCACGATTCGTGTAAAAACGCAACACGAAGAACAGCAAACAGCCGGATGATGTAATTTCGATGCAGTTCGCTCGTTCATTATTCATTTGTTAGCCCCGTTCGATTAATTATTAACCTGATAAATGTCGCGCGGCGTGTATGTTCCGTCGATAAATCGTTATTTCAACGACGCGTGCGACTGATGAAACGTGCAATTGATCGCGTGTACATCGCTGCACGTGGTAATTAACTGGGAAAAACATTTTCTTTTGCCACGATAATGGGAACGATCAGCCATTGGAACACGTTCACGGTAAAATGCAAACGTTCGTCGATGGTTACCGCGTTAATGCTGGATTTAATTGCGAGGCGTTGCTGCAAACACTTGGATTTTCGCGCGTAAAACGTCGGTTTTTATTTGAACCCGTACACGAGGCCCGGCTTCGAGGAAGCTTACGGCGATTAACGTTTCTGAGCACTTTTTAAGCACCGCTCTTATCCCTGTTAACAAACGGGGCTGTGAAACGTCAGGCAGAAACATTTGGACCGAACGTTACAGATCGCGAAATCCATCTGCGTGGGATTTTGTTCTTATGAGGGAAACAAAGACGAACCGTCGTGATTACATATCACGAATCCATTGAAAAATTCCACGGCTAATTAATTCTACGATTCAGAGATGATTAAATCGCCCTTGCGAAGTGGGACCTCGTGTGTTTTTTTAAATAATAAGAAACGTAGATATGTAGTATTCAGTCCCAAAAATAACGCACATTCAAACCCTATGTTCTGGATTCACGTTACGCAATCCAATTATCCGATACATTATCAACATTGGTTACATCGATATTTGATATCACTGAAATTGCCAGAAAATTACCACAATACGGCAAATTCGCCCCACACTCCAGCTTTTGCTAGTTCTATGGATTAATGTACACGGGACGTATTGACAGCTATAGGTACGAAATCAAGCGATCCGTAAATTCACACACTTCCTATGTAAACTTGAAACATTCGCTTTAGACGCTGTTTGGAACTTGTAGGCAATGCAAAACATTCTCTTACGTCATCATTCAGTTTCTTTATTTGAAAATGTCTAATATAAATAATTCCCCAAAGTAAAGTAAGATTGAACAGGAAGGACAAATATATATTCACTTAAAACGTTATTTCTTTAAATAAAATCGCTGTGAAAAATACGATAATGCCGGTAAAATAAAAAAAAGAAACATGAAACTGGGATACGGTTCCCATAAAAAGTGACATATAAATCACGTACGAGGTGATCTTACAGAATCTGTTCCTGCGTGATCGAGTTCAGTTGAACTACAGTACTGCAGGGAAGACTTACATCTATACGATAATAAGACGACTTTTGGCCAGCGTCGGAAAGTGCTCGAAACCTCCGAAGAACTTGCCCGGAAAGTTTAAGCAGAACGAATGGATGTAGGATAGGACAGGGGCGGAGCGAGGGGGTGGGAGGTAGAGAAAAGTAGCTTTTTAGAAGAATGAAAATATAGGTTACACCTGCTAATAAGTACGGCGCACGGTTTATGTTAGAAACGGAAAACCTAGAACATCGTAACACTATTTTAAACTTTGTCTACGTGAAGTGGATTGAACCTAAATTAACTTGTTTAAAAGGAAAACGAATTCTCCCTGCAGAAAAAAGTGAAACGAATATGAGTTTACATTGGCCAATCTGTACGTTACTGATAAGAAAACTTTACTCTGAATTTTTTGCTGCGAAATATTATCCGATTCAGAAAGAATTATTTCAATTTTACGATATTTTGTACAATCTATTTAATTAATCAGATTTCCAATTTACGTGCGAAATTGATGCATACTACTTCTTATCAATTAGTTATTTTAATTTCATCTTTCTCCATCTTTGTATTTTTACCGGATGAAATATCTGTTATCAATAGAAAGAAATATTTTCGAGGGGATACGCTCGAGGATTTACTTAATACTTTCATATTATCGACTGCAAATATAGAAAAGCCCGTTTTATCTGTCGTATCTTGGTTAAACCGGGGAAGTTTAGGTTACTTTCGAAGAATAATAAGCAAGGCTGTAGGCAATACTGAAATCCTCCAAGTTCTGAAGGACTGAAGGAAAACTTTTCCCGATCTTGTGCATTTTCGAACTGCAGCGACAAGGGTGCACGAGCAAAGCTTTAAAAGAAAAAAATCGCTAAAAGCGCAAAACGAAACGGATGAGTGAATCTCGTAGAGAGGAAGCAGGGGCTCAGGGGAGAAATCATTTTAGCGTTACATCGTTCGGTGTGACAACTTAATATTAAAATACTCAACTTCCTTAAAGAATGGGGGAAACTTCGCAGCATATAAATATCACATTGTGATTAATATTATATAATAGTTATTTCTTATGAACCCTTCGAAAAGATAAAACTTGCGAGTACAAATAATCGATTTAGTATTCAAAGAAATGCCTGCTTCCAAAAATGTATACAGTTCTGAAATAAGGTGTTACAATATTTCAGAAACTATTGCATTTCGATAAATCATTAAAATATATAAGCAAAATTATTTAAAGATGATATTGGATAATCTAATCACTTACTATCTGTCGTTATACAAAATTTTATAATAAAAAACCTTCGAAAAACAAAAACTTCTGAATGTTCCAATAATAATAAGAATTGATTTTTGTAATCTGCGAACATCTAAATTCTTAACCCTCTGCCTAAGTTTAACCCAACACTCTACTGTACTTTTAAATTATCTTCCAACTTTGATCGTTAACAAAATTTCGCTAAAGCGATTACACATAAATGGCTTATCGGTGTTTTAACCTAAGCTCTACTAAAATTCTCGGTTGCTTCCCGGGAGGAATTCACGCTAAAGGGATACAACGAACTTCGGGCAGACGTAATGTTAGTGATTAGTCGAAATAGTTTAAACTGTCGTGGGAAACCATCCCGTGAAAAGCTGTAAATCGACTCAGCTTCGTTACCCTCAGATATATGTATGTACATAAAGTACTCGATTACGTCAGGAGGATGATAAACAAGTTTCCAACTGAGGCCAAAGTGGTTTCCGAAAACCAGAACCACCAATGAAAGCTTAAATGTCAAGTTCGCCGAGTATCGAACAATACACAAAGGTTGATTCATCGACGATTGTATAATATTCAAAATATTGGCAGGAATACATTGTTAGTTTATCCAGTTTAAATTGTATTTATTTTACAAAAATAACAATATTTAACGAACTTTTCATTCTTGACACAATTACGAAAATATATTTTATAATATATTACGAATATATTACATACTAAAACATTAATAAACTTAGTGCACTCTATCACGCTACGAAAATGGTTAACGCCCTAATTAATCGACCGTCGAAGTTCCATCTCAACTTTGTCAAACGTGTTTTAGTTACCGGAAAAAACGATTTAACTGGTTAAAACACAAGCCCATTGGGCTTTCCTTTGTCCGAACGAAAGCGAAAAAATCGGGAGCCCGTCGTTTGTGATCCGCGCACTCCATTGCCCGCGAAATCGAACTGACGGACCTCGTTTCGATTTCAGCCCCTCGATGATCCTAGATAAGTCACGTACAGAAAACAGCTGTTAATTTAAAACTGTAGAAATCGCGGGATGATTTAGCTTCCTTCGTGTGTCACGTTCGAGAGGCGCCGAATCGACGTTCCAAGATATCATTCAAGAGGATTTTTGCAGGAACAGGAGGAGAAGGTTACATTGATCCAGTAGGTTGATAGATTCCACGTCGAATACGGTCCATATCGTGGGAAGAACTATCACAGAGAAAAAGCCTGAGAACTGCTGATCCAGAGAGAATGGCTGAGGGTTCCAAGGACTAAGAAAAGTAACGAGGGAAAGAGAAATTCGGCTCGTAAAACACGAGAGGATAGAGAGTAGGGGATAGTAGGAATAATCACATATTATATGTATGTAGACTTACATGTACAGGTTGCCTCGTTGAATTTTGTCCAGCTTTCGTAAAGCTGCGACAGTGTGTTCTGAAGTTAAAGGTATATTGGAAATACACAATAGAAATAATAGATGCTAGAGAAACGCTACGCCAACGATTGTTTTATAATTATGAAATTGCATTCGGCTATACCGATAGAAATTTGTATTAATTTATTTCATATTAATTATGCAATTTTAGCGTGATTTCATTAAATGCATCGTTATTTCCCTGGAGCAATGGATTGCGAGAACGTACATATCTCTGTAGCGAACAATTGTCGTTTACAAGTTCCAATCATTCCCGAATGTAAAATTTCACATAAACGTTGATCATTAAATGCTTTATTAAAATGTTACTATATATATATCTGTGTTATATAAAATTTAGTACAGCATTGCAGCTTTTCATGTTAAGGTAATACCGAATTTATTGAACGTTGAATTTTCTGTACAAGTTTGTTTAATTTTATAATAACACATAACCATTCGACAAATTTTTTAAATAAATAAATACAACACTATGTGTTTCTCGGTTTCCATTGCATGCTGACGAAAAATTTGAGCAAACTCGATGTTTCAATTTATGACAAGTGTTTTTGCTTCCTAAACGCTAAATATTGAACACGACAAACCAGTTTCCCTAATTAAACCAGGACACGGGCATTAGGAGCATTCAAATTACACCGAGGTGTATCGTTATGCAAATTTTCTAAGTTAGCTTACGCTGGAAAGGCGAGTTCCAGATAGTGCGCGGAGTTTGTCCATGCGTAGAGAGCTCGATTACGTCGCTTGGATAATAAGCAAGTCTGTAACCGATGTACAGGCGATTCTGGAAATCCCGATAGAGTTTGTTGGCAAGTTTCGACGAGCTAGTTCCATCTCTATGGCAAGAATCCGGCGTGGGCGTATCGGATGGAACGCGAAAAGTAGATATACGCGTAAAGCGGAACCGGATGCAAATTGGATTATGCGAAGCGAAATAAATGCCGCGACGTGCAAATAGAACGTGTCGAACGGGGCAATTTAGGGGTTCTGGAACGTGCATTATGCGCCCATGCCTGGTTCACTTTTTGCGCGAAATTATTTGTGGCCTGTTCACAGATTCGCAAAGGAATCTGCAATTACTACTTCGCGTGACGTGAATACAAATTGGGGCGACATGCGTTTTCCATAGACGGAGATGAGAAGTTGATGTAAGCACCAGAAGTGAAATTCTGCATTATTATTATTATTATTTTCTTTTCTCGTTCAGTATTATTTGTGCTAAAAGAATTATTTGTTATTTTAGTGCTTTTTTCGTAGTACTTACGTTCTTTGCCATTTCAATTCCACAATTTGTTATACGCTGTGAACGAATGTAAGCCAAAAAAGAAATATTGGTGACAAATTGTTTACATGGCAGTTATATAGTTTCTGGTTTCAATGTAAAATTGATTTCACCGGAGCAGATGTGTAAGAAAGAACTTGACGTTATTAGTTCTGTATAAAATATCATTTTATCGTTTAAATACAGCCGATTATTTTTACATACGAAATAGAAGTATCATTAACTGAAAATTATAAACGTTTAATAAATGATATCCTAAAGAACGTTGCAAATGAAATCACGCGCAGGTAGATTGAATTCACTACAAACACCCTGCAATTATACACGAATCGCATGGCGACCTAAAAGGAAACCCAAAGGATTACGATTCTATTGCCCCCGTCACGGACAATGTATTACAACGGAAGAACACGCAACGAGAATGCACGCAATTAATGAGAATCTGCAATGAAATTACGATCGTACATTTCGATGGGGCCAGTATACGCCACGCGCAAAGAAATATCGAGTTACCCTTCCTTTCATCATTATTCGAAATCCATTTATCGATCCCCATTCCCCAGCGACTCCACGCCCTCCACTACTCTCCATTTTCAGAACTATATCGTTTCAAATCGTGTCGAGATTACCTGTACACGTGCAATTTGTCGCTTGTTCGTGTAATCCAGGGTAACAGTTCGAAATTAACCAGCCCTCAGTCAGGCCTGCTCACAAATGGTCGCGACACCGCCCTTCTGTTCCGGTCAAATATTCAAATAGTTCCGCTTGCACGTGTTCCTTCTAATTAGTTCTGGCCGAACTATCTTTCGACAGGCTCGTTCAAATACGTAATAAACGGCCGCGACACGGGGTAAACTAACGCGAACGTGAACCGCAGAATTTCAAGATTCCGAAAGTCCTCGACGAACGATTAGATATCGGAAAATGATGATCTCCATTTGTCCGGAGATCCTCTAACAATCGTGATATTATCGTTCGCCTTGCCCGCTTGGAGAATTGTACATGGCGATTCGATAAAAGGCATCGTGTTAGAAGAGACGACGGGGTGGAACTGGGATCTGGATAGAAGCAGAGGTATTCGAAATAAGGTTGATAAGCTACCGGTGCGGCACGGTGTCAGCAAAACCAGAATATCGTTTCCTCGCAGTACTCCGTCGTTCGAGTACGGAATGCTTCTTCACGTCGACGCGGTAATAAGCTACGCTCGAAAGTGGCGTCGAAACCTCTCGAGATTGTTGTTAGAGAATTTCCTGCGAAAATCTGTGTCCTCGATGTTCGGCTAGAATTGAGGGCCCCGGAAGAGTTGCGGAGCAGAGAAATGGTTAAGTGGAAAAAACGAAAGGGGGGACGGGGCTGGATGGCGAAAACGTGGCGCATAAGTAGAAGGGAGGGTCGGGGCGATTTAAGTGAGTATTTGCAAGTTCGTTACGTGTAACGCGGTGAGATGGTCGAATTAAATGAGACCGGTTCACGCGTCGTTTTCCTTCAAATTTCACGCAACCCCTCGCGGTTTAATTAGTTCTTGGCGCTATCCACCGAACGCAACGTTAACGATTCGCGCTCGTTGAAAAGGGGAGCGGCCTACGGCGTATATGTTGAAACGAAGTTCCATAATTAATGTGGATAACGAGGGAGCGAGACGTGAATATTTTCGAGCAACTGCGAAAAATTACACTTTCGATGTGTAGGCTCTAAAGATTCCTTTGCGTGTTACAGGCAGCGAGGAAGACGAGCAAAAGAGACGAGCAGTGTCTCTATAAAGCTATTTAGTCGCCCCTTTGATAAACTTTATGTTAATTTGCTTGGGCTGGCATGAAAATTCCTGCGTGTTTCGACGTTTATCACATATAGGTATTCACAGAATTACCCGGGCATGGTAGGTATTTGGCAAATTTTACGCAGAATTGTATATGCGCCAGTAAGTATTAAAATAATTCGCAATCTGTTTTATTACAAATAATTTTAAAGTCTATTTTCATATAAATATGAAAGGTTATTGCTTAATTTGTATTATAGTTCATGAGTAATTGTGTAATGAAGAGCACATTCAGAATTAATTTATGTCTAAAAATAAAAACAAGGAATAGAATTTAAGAAATGGTACAATATTTTAATAAAAGCAAGTCAATATTTCTAAAGTATGTTATTCAAGATATTCTGTTAAATATTAAATAAGTTTCGAATCAAAAATTCGACTGCATTAGTATTCGAGAGTAAAGCTTCTTAATGTTCCTCCGCTAATGTTCAACTCCGAGAAAAATATTGAGGTAGAAAATACGAAGGTAAAAGAAATATATTCAATGCGACGGGTATTTAACACTCCCTGAATCATACGTAGTAGTGGCATACAAATTCTGATCCCGTGGAAACAAAGGGCGGCAATGTATCATAGTATAATGGGGCTCGTTAATAATACGATGATGGGAAATGCTGCAACGCGTTATAATAAGATCATTCATAGCATAGAAAGACTAACCGACTACAGACAAATTGTTATGGACTAAACACACAACATACACATGTAATTCATTATTCTGAAAGTGCCTTAATAAATATGAAACATTAATGTAATGATACAGAAAACTTCATATCCACAATTTTATTAACGTGCAATATATTAATACATTCCCTTTTAGAATAAACGCACGAGAACAGAAGTAATCGCTCCAACTCTGTATCTAAATTGACTTGCATCAAACATGTTTATATTATTCCGTACAAAACAAAAAAGCTAGATTCGTACATAATACTCCCCACAATTTCACGCTGCGACAAAATGTTTCACGCCCATGATTCTCCTGAAATCTACAGTACTCAACCCTCAAATAAAGAAAACATAGCTCTCCAATAAAACAGAGCATCCAATACAAAAATAAAATTCTCCGCCAATAGAATAACCGAGAGTCAAATAGAGGCAAAGTTGACACGCTCGTAATTCAACCCTTCGACCCTCCTTCGCAACCCCGATTGCAAAGACAGGAACCAATCGTGAAACACTAGCGAACGTATCAGAATGAAGTCAATCGGTTACATGATAAGCAAGTCTCGAATCAGGAATGCGGATGGCCTCTGGGACACTTGTCGCAGTGCCGGAACTAGGACCTCTCCGGAGAGAAAGTTAACCCGGACGTCCTGCGTTCTTCGAGCAGAAACGAGATAGGGAAAGCGGCGGGTTAGAAAGGCGAGCGTGGATACTCGAACTGGGCAATGGAGGGAGAAAATCGCGGTGGAAAAACGGCTTCGAAGAGGAAACGGAAAGAGGTATGGGTGTAGCAAAAGTGGCGAACGGGGGAAATCTCGAACAGGAGGGGCTAAAGGGGGAGGTGGACGAAAAGATAGAGAAAGAACTCACCCTTGCCAGGGCCACGGCTGGGAAGCTGTCCCAGGCGAGTTGCGCTTCCTCGCCGGTGTTTCCATGACGTTGACCCGAGAGGATCCTTGCAGCCGTTAGAGTGCTCATCCCCATCCCGTCGCCGACAAAGAGAACGACGCCCCTCGCCACACCACCGGGTGGCGTCGTCCCGCTGACGCTCGAACTTGCCGCCGTCGCACGGATACGGGCTTCGATCGCGCGTGTCGCTGCCTCATACCAGACCTCCCTTTCTGTGAACAGAAATTTTTCTCGGCTGAGTAGCCGCCACTGGAACAGCTTGACACCTATCTTAATTGAATCTATAGTCTTGATGCGTTCCCGTGAAAAACGAGCCATTATCGCGGGTATTTGCCGGTAAGTATTGTTCGGTTATCATTCTTTGTTATCGCGTGTACGGGAAGATGTTTGAGTCCCTCGGAAGAGGCACGAGCGTTCCTTTGTGATGGGGTATAACAACGGTAGGTGAAAGGCTCGGGCTGAATTGTTACGTTCAGCTCTGTTTCTTCGACGAGGCCAATTCACCTGCAGGAGCTTAATAGCCGGCAATCTCTCGGTTACAAAAACTTTCACGGACGCCCAACGGACGTCATGTGTAGTTCGGTTAATAGTGAGGCAGGAAATAGTGTGTTAACGCGTTTCATACTAGACTGAAAATGATTCAGAATGTTCGAGATTGGAAATGGTTTCAACGTACTAATAATAACAGTTATTATGTTGAAGACGGGTATGGCGATGACGTGAATACATGTACACGTCACTGGGCCCGCAGTACGATATTCATGTGACGACACGTTATATGTTGTACATGTTACGAACTTTTTCGTTAAAGTACGTATATCAGGGAGAAAGATAAAAATGGTGGGAACTTTGGTAGCTTAAATACTATTGCACTATTTGCAGTATTAAAATATATACATATTGGTTATTTAATATAATTTAATCTATTATAAGTTGTTATATAATATCTACTTTTTAATGAGGTTCTAGAACCATTGGGAAGGATGATTATTCCAACACGAGCGTAAACACTCTTGGACCGTGCTTTAGCTACTCTTTCTCCGAAAAAACGTGTTTTCGTTAAATTAAAGTGGAACTTAGAACTCCTTCGCTATATTGATTTCCCTTCCTCGTTTTGTGTGCACCATGGAAAACTTGAATTGGTCGACTTAAAGACGTCTTAAAGCATTCGAATGAACTGTCTTCCATAACCTTTTTTTTCGCGCGAATAAGTATAGTTATTAAATGTTACTCGACAGTGCGAGCTGAAATTCGATAAATTGAACTCCGACGGTTGTTGAATTTGACAAGAAACTTGCAAACGTTCTACAATCATTCTTTAACATCGCCATTCGCTCAAAATGCGCTCCGTTTTATTGCAATTGTCATGATGTAGCTTCGAATCGTGTTTGCCTGACTGTGACAGCAGTGTTTTCAGTTGAAATACTGCCGAATGGACTGGATATCTTAATTGAATCTGTTAGTAAAACGGTCCAAGTCTAACTGTTTCTGGCGAAGTCGTTTCCTGCACCTCTTGGAAAAAAAACGGATCCAAGGGGGAAACGAAAGGCGTAATGTGGTCTGCATAATGGTCACACGAGCAGAGGGTTTTAAGAAGACGAAATTAAATTAATTGAACAGGAGAAAAAGGAAAAGCATACTATCTCTTAATAGTAAGTAGACAATCTGGTTGGTCCTCTAAAACAAACTTTCTTCCGTCTGCTTTACTCCCTTTTATGCGGATAAAAATGTCTTCCATTTAACACTGAAGCGTATAAATATTTATGAAAGGCATTATAAACACTAGAAATTGGCCCTTTCACTTGCTCTGCTGCATCTAGAATATTCAGAAAAATGTCTATCTGTTTCAGATCTATCTCTAGAGCTATAAAAGCTTTTCTCCTCTTTTTAGAATATTTATAAAAAATATTAACAAATTTCCCCATATCATATCTTTTTAATCCAAAATAAAATTTAATCGCATTTAGATATCTCAATATTGGAAGAACTTGTTGAAGAACCACATTGTATGATGCAAACGGAGGAAGGACTGTGTTCAGGGAAGTTCGGATACAAACACTAAATTGTAAATACCTAGTTGACGAAGTAAGTACGGTGGATTTGTATCCATGACGATTTCATGCGATGCCTGGCGATAGTATAGTCGGATGCACGTTAAGGTGAACGACTGTTTCCTACAAACTTGACTAGTCGAAGATCTCGTCGTTACGGTTTAGCTAGGAACACATTGCCGACTACTAGCAGCTAATAGGCAAGTTTAAGCTGCATCGTAGCTATCAAACTATCATATCGTGTCGCGATATTGGCCGAGCCCGCATTTCCATGAAAGCGAGATCCGATACGCGTAGTACCGATGAAGTTAAATCCGTATTTCGCCTCCGAGACACGTATATACGCGTACATATGCATATCTGTTACGAAACTCCGTTTCAGGTAAGAAACCATTCTATGAAAACTCAATTAACATTACCTTACGGTTCATTGCCAACGACTCCCTTTGAAAAGCCACGTTTTAAAACTCTAGTGTCTCAAGAAAATTAACTCAATCACTTCCAACAATCACATCCTTTGTTGGACTTTTACTTCAATCAACGAAACGAGTTAAATTGATATTTTTCACGTTTTAAAACTCTAGTGTCTCAAGAAAATTAACTCAATCACTTCCAACAATCATATCCTTTGTTGGACTTTTACTTCAATCAACCAAACGAGTTAAATTGATATTCCGATAATCTTTGATGTATTTCTGAATGAACCATCGCACACAGCACGAGAACAAAAGGCAGCAGCAGATTAACAATTGCACTGCATGCTTGAAACGAGCAATTTTACAATCACTCGGCGTAACTGTACACGAATTAAATGACACATCCTTCTGCGAGCGTCAGTTGCAATTCCCAAGGCACGAATTTCTGATGGACGCTTTCGAATGGATGCGATTAATTTAAATTCAATGGAACGTCGTATTAAAACGGATGAAATTTCACGTAACGAAGTTTAAATTTCAATTTCGGAACACGAGGGCGCAAATAGAATCTCGGTCGGCACAAGAGATATGAATTTTGTAAATCTGCAGATTTGCGTGCAGTTGTAACGGTAAAAGCGGTTTTGCTGGCGTACCATGTCAGCTCGCCGCGATTAATCCGGCGAAAAACAAGGCGACGAAATTTATATTTCGTAAATACTGCGGCGATATTACATTGACGCGTAACCGCGTAACCAGCGTGGTCAATGTAACGAGCACAACATTCTGTCGGATAGATGATTCCGAATCACGATTTTCAAACATTCATACACGTGTTCTCTATACTAGGTACTATAATATGTAATTGTTGATACACGTTTTACCGCTCGAAACGCATCCTCTGCCAGTCAATTTTAAACACCGTGAAATTTTTCATCGAACAGAACCACAGAATTTATACAATTATTTAACCCTTTCGCTATCAGCAGAACATATGCATCCCAGTGAGAAGCTGAAAAACTGTGCTGGAATATTTTATCGTCCCACTGGTACCGTGATCTTTCCTAAACATTCTTATGCAATGCAAAAAAAACGATGTAACATTTACTAAAGTTTGAAGACAGCACTAGGTCCATAATATAACACGCTAGTAGTGGTGGATATTGATTCTCTACAAAGTGGCAGTGAAATGGTTGAATAAGGATTTCCGTGTGTTATTTCAATGCAGAAGAGTATCCGTGGAAAATCACGATGCGAATCTCGACGAATATTTTAGCCGTCGATTCGCACTTTCAACTATTCTTCTGCCGTGTCGTTAACCAACGCGGTGCAGTCTGATATATTCAGAGATTTACGGTGGGCAGGCATCGATGAAATATACAACCGGAGCTAAAATTTATTTTACTACTGGATCTTGATAAATATTTGCGAGCGCGTAGATTGAAACCCGCACGGTTTGCTTGAGCACGTTCACGGTTCGCGATTGGTTGGTCGCGCGCACTGACTGAATATTCATAGATAAATGCAGCCGTCAATGATTCGCGAAAGCGGCGCGGCGCTGACACATGAACGTAAGCGCACGTGCATTCAGCCGTGTGTAGCTGCACCGGTATAATCGAAATTTGATTACCAGCCGCCCGCTACCATGGGCAGATTAGTGATCTGTAGCTGTAGTACAGTGGATGACGTGTAACATGCGGGCATTGTAATGATGCCAGTAGAAAACTATTTGTCCCTGCGGTCAGTACGCACTATCTCCCGTGCAATAATCTAATGTATACGTGTATATGTGATCTTCAATCTAAACTATATGGGAGGAGAGCCTCGATTCTTCGTGGTAAAATTTCTGGAAATTTTTACATATCAAATATTCAATGTCATATAGAGGTGTCAGGGAAATTGCACTAAACGTGTACAATGGGATTGCGTTTATTATAGAATCGAAAACTGACGATATAGGAGAGTAGACTGATTTTAAGTGATATGGGTTCGTGTATGGTCAGACGCGTGATACGCCCGGTGTAATATATAGTACTTTTAATAGTTCCATTGTTTATCAAATTACTTCGAAATACTTATAACCATAACACCTATATTGATGCGTGTATTATTTTATTATAAGAAATTCAATGAAATTTTGAATTTAATAATTGACCAAAAATTGTTAAAATGCTTGAAGTATTTAATGTCCTATAAATGATAAAGCGAAATATTATCTATGACAGGTTGATTGGAGAAATTGGAGAAATATTGTTAGAAGAAAGTTAATGGGGCATAATGCCTGTGCGTCATAGTCTGCTAAAGTATCTTGGCAAAAGAGAGTGCATGGAATGGCAAGCACACACTTAACACTCGGGTAAAGGGAGTATGTATTTCAGTTGTGAAGAAGGTACCAATGGTGTATGCGTAAGTATAATAGCGGAAATCTTGGGATATTAGTAACACGACTTAGTGCTGATAAGAACCGTTGAAAAATGAGTAGAAGATGAAAGAAAGGAGATCGCCGAGAGACTCCGCTGGGAGCCTCTGATAACTTTGGGAAAGTACAATACTTGTCCCATGGGAACCTCTAAGGGAACAGATAAATGGCTTTAATAGAATGTTCTCTAGGGTTAACGCGTTTTTCTTTGAAATAAGGGCCTAATCTAAAGATAAAGAGGACGATAGAGATGCCCAAGGAACGAAGAGTGAATTTTTTAAAAGACCGCTATAAGATTTTATAAAAGGTTAATTATGTGTATCCCTATAAGATCGATCCCTGCAGATCGTGATAAGATCGACATTTAAATACCACCTGAAAATACTTTTACAGCACGAGCCTTGACATGTAATAAAAAATTGTTCACGTCGGAAGCCGTGCATCGAAAGTTCCGTTTAAACCTGGAATTACATCGAAAAGGTGATTTCCTGTATAAAAATTTTTCAACGGCATGGCCCAATATCTGCAAACCTGTTCACCTCGCTATCACGCTCGAGAGCTACAAGCTCGCAGTATTTCAAGTTTAAGAATTTTTCACGACAGCGACACTCACACTTCCGGCTATCCCCACCGTCTCCAATTTCTCTACCCTTCTACAGTCACTACCATCATCGTACTTTTTCTTTCATGCTTCCCTATATTCCTCCGTCAGTCACCTAAAATGTACTTCAAGAAGAAATAAGAGAAAAAAGCAATGCAGTCATCGATGCTTCATTTAATATCCCTCAACAAAGAAAAAACATTTTCAAAACCATGTTCCCCTTTTTTTTATTGAAAGCCCCAAGCAAAAACGCATGATTGAAACAATATTCATTAACTCCATGGGCGTGTATCGTAGCACGATTGTAGTTGGTGGAAGTTTACCTGGAAGATTAACGCCTGCGAAATCTGCCTTGTGGTGGATTACCAAGAGCCTTGGTTCCTTGGCATAATTTACGCTCTTATATAAGTTACTATAGCGCCACGTTGTTACAAACGCAAGCGGCTTGCAATGAGCGGCGATAGTTTATGTTCACGATAGGTTGCACCGGGGTACAGGATCAAATCGACGCGTTCTCGTCGACGCTTGCCCACAGGTGCAATTTATATCCTTTGACGAAGGAAGGGAACCGGATGCGAATATCGTTACCGACGCTTCGCAACGAGCTTTCTTTCGCAAGCTTTTCTACTTCGAAACCGATCCACTGCCCGCAATTTTAATTACGTGACCAATCCAAGCCTGATACCTCCTGGTGATAGTCCTTTGATAGGTAACAGTTTAGTGGAATAGATCATGCAGACGTTTTATCCTGGAAGTAACAAACGGAAAACTGATGACTTGACTGATGTTAATTCGCATGCATTCATGTTTTATTTATTTTTCTGTTCGCCATAAAATAGAACTCTGTCTTTGGGAACTTCGTTTGCTTTTGAATATGGTGCTATTAAGCAATGTTGAGAATAATGATTTTCTTTCGAAAATATAAAGTAAAATGGAATAGAATTTTAAAGGAAGTTATTGCGAAAAGTAGAAAATTAATATATTGCACATATGTTCTAAACATATATTTAGAGGTTACGCGAATATACGTAGGATCGCATGTGACATTAAGACGGGAATTGAAACACCATACTGCTAAACGTCTCTGTCTGTGTCAAATTCTCTAATTTCACCTAACAATGAACAAGTTCGCACTTTGTGTGACACGAAACGCCTCGCGGGCCGACTATTCTATCAAGAATTCCATCCCCCCTTAAGTAACTGGTATCAGCAAAACCCGCAAACAATTTTGCCTTTTGAGCTAATGTAGAACAGCGTTTGCGTTTGTATGTGTGGCGAGCCGGGATGACTGTGTGTGTGATGTGCGAGTGACGCCAGGTGGGGGGCGATTAACTTTTGTTTTATAGACAGTCTCCATGATGGGCTTCAAGCGAACGAAGCATATTAGATCTGAATAAAATAATTAGAACACGTTTTCTTTATATCCGCAGTCTTTACGTTCTTATCCTGACCAACATTATATACTACACTACGCAGTAATGAACACGCGCTAATTAGTTAAACAGTTTGCCGGTCATAATTAATACGGTCCTAATGAATATACAGCAACGGGTCCGAGTTGCCCCAACTCTGCCACCAAGTTTCCTCTGACACGAAACTGTTTCATTCCCAAGGGATTTCTATAAAACTTGCCAGTCCTAAACACGAATGTAGCAAACTTTACGATATATGAATAGCTGCTTGATCATTTCGATCTGTCGCGCAGAATCAATAGAAAATAACTTTGGTCGGTAGTTCGTAAATGCGCAGGCGTACAATTTTTCGAAAAGAAAAAAGTTGCGTGCTGCGATATTTTCTGTCCGGTACGTAAAATATCCGTGGCGAACAATGGCAAAGATCGACGAATTCCGATACCCTGGCCCGTTTCTATTTTCTGTTGTGTACATTTTGTCTGGCATAGATCCTATTGGACGAGGCGACGGGCAAAAGAATTTATAGACCGTGATAGTATGTATCTGAATTCGACAGCTCTGAAACGATCATGGATTCCAACGATTATTTATCGTCGCCGTGTTATCGCCGGGAACTACATAAAGCAAAACTGAGGGTAGTTGCGTGCAACAGCTTTATTGCGGCGTCGACTTTATTATTCCGGGCAGCCACTTTTTGAAAATACGCACTCGCCGGCTCGTGCTCGATTATAAACCGATAGTGCCATCCCTTCCGGCATCCCTTTCACTATAATATTTTACTGAAACTCGAAATCTATTACTTCTGCTTGCCATCCATGAGTATTAACTCCATAGCCCGAGGGACAACAAGAGCGTTCGTTTCAGTATTCAATTCCCAAATGGCTAAACTGTGTTTTGCAAAATGGCATAACCGAATTGCCACCCTTTTATAACTTTCCTAGTGTTAGCATGCATTCCAGTTGGGAACGAGATCCACGAGTATTGTGCGGTAGAAATGGACTAACGTATAGAAGTGAGAAACACGTGAATTGAATAAAAAGAAAACCAAAAAAACCCCCCGAAAAAACAGAAAAGTAATACTGATTCTCGAATTTCAAAATTGTAAGGATCCTTTAACATCGACTGGTGACGATTTTGAGGAACATCGTATGGCTCCATTTTTCCCTTGAAAGAATGGAAAACATGCGGCGTGGATTCAACGCGGTAACCGCGCAGGGATTGAAAAATCGTAAAATTTGAAATTCCAATTCCGTTGCCGTGAAGATTCCTAAATCCTCAGATTGGAATTTCTTTGAGGCGCAACAACAGCCTGCTGTAATTCTTAGCCGCGCATACTTTCCACTGGTGCGAAATATATTCACGCGAGATATTTAGGGAATCGGTAAAATATCTCGAAGGCATCCCACGAGGAATTTCAACCACGAGACTTATGCGCCATTCGGCATACGAAAGTAGGAATACATATGCGAATAAACCTTGCACAGGTATCGCTAGTCCGGATCCCACGTTCTGACTTCCAATATTTCGGTAAGGATACGTAGCATAGCAGTAAAAAGGAGCAAATATTGATCGAGGTGCTTGCACGGAATCATCGAATTACCTCCTCTCGAAGGGGCGTAAAAGAGTACTCGCTGAGAAATATGTAACAGTATGCATTTCAATGTATGTACATAGAATATTATTCTTAAGCTGTTCACTTATGAGAATACGTATAGTGAGGTCAGAGCTAAATGAAAAAAGTGGTGGTGGATTCCTCACCCCTCTACGCAAACAACAAAGCTCCACCGCTTGTGAAATCGAGCAGGACAGCGCCATGCTAATTTGAAATGGGTGCACATATACAGTATATGATATACTGATCAATGTGTAAATTATTTAAAACAATGTCAGTGTCGGTAGCACGGCTCCCCGCTCGGTTTTGCTGAATCACTAGGTTGCAAAGGAAAAAACAAGGATAGAATGATGACCGAGGCATTTAAATGCCACCTTGTCGGTGTGATTACACAAATGCAAAACGATACTATAATAAAAACGAAAGCTTAACTTCTTTATTTTTAGTTTTTCCGACTTCCAATTCCGCGGCGCAACAGTTGAGCACAGGTTTCCTTGGACAAATCACGCTAAAACGAAAATCGTCAGGTTTTGACGCACCCTGTGTCCCGTTTTTACCGGAACGAAATAAATAAATTCGAGCATGCCTGTAAAAGTCACAGAGTTTACAATTAAACTTTCAACAATCGACCAAAATTCTTTTTTTTTATTCCATCATCTTTATTTCAGTAAAAAGGTTCATAAAGGAGCTACCAGTTAAAATAAATTTTCGGACCACTATTCGATATTGCTGAACGGAACGAAGCGTTTGAAAGCGTAATAATAGTAATATCAAACCCTACAGCGATAAAAGGTATTGACATAATTCACCATCAATTTAGGGTACGAATAAACATACATCGACATTCCAAATTCGAAACGTAAGAAACAAAAATAAGCCCGTTCGAAGAATGATAAACTTATACACGTGGAATGCAAGCTTCAGCACACCGATGCAAAAATAAATGGATGTTCTTGAAACGGAGTGAAGAGTTCGAAAGATGATTCGACGTATAAATTTACAATGCAAAGTTGTCGTCAGAGTTTGCGAATCAGAGCAGGGCTGTGCGTCTAGCAGCTTCGGCATTACCATTTTCCACTTAAACGGCGCACAAGTTTTCCCGTGGCTGTCGATACAGGCCAGCCCGATACGGCTGCTGCAACACAGATTGTCGGAATTTTGGTGTATCTCAGCTGCTGTACGCTCAATTTAACAGAGTGTCACGCGTCAATTTATCTACGATAAAATATCGCCCTGCATCGTCGTGCTCCCGTCACCTCGACGGTAGTCGATTTGTGGTATTAATATTGATGCACTAAAAATCGTAGGTGGGGTGATTTGATTAAACTGCCTCGTCGAAGGTCCCAACCTGTCCCGAACGTTTTCAATCTGGTCGCCTAGACACTGATGCTTTACAGGTGTTTGGTGTATATCTGTTACCTGCGATGCAAGCTCGACAATAACTCATCCATCTATCTATTTTTGTAACTGCGATGTAGAGTAGTTCTACTAGAAATGGATAACAAATGACAATGCAATCTGCATAATTTCAATTATTTGAAAAAAGATTATGCAGATTGCATTGTCATTCGTTTTTGGCGGCAAATAAAAATCGAGGTGAAAGTACAGAAAGGGTACAATTAATTATTCCACGGATTTACGAATCCACATAATATCTACCACTGTGAAATTTTTCTTTCGTGTACAACAGTACAACAAAATCGCACAATATTGTACCACTCGCTAAACGATTTCTACGATGCGAAGATACAATTGCAGGATATCGAGCTCGCGTAACGATAACTGTTCCCAGGTCTCGTGTTCCATCAAAGCACGTCGGGTCTATTCAAAAGTTAAACGTATCGTAGAATCGTACAGTACATAGTGTAATACTCGTGGCATAGATGTATCGTACGCGAAGTTATTCGGTAGCTGCCGCGCCAAAGTTGCTAACCCGTGGCTCGAAAGCCTCATCGAGATATTAATTCACACAGTGGAATTACAAGTTACGCATGTTTCCGTGTCAGCGTTACAACTGGCTACGTGAATCGTGGACCTCCCCTCGCCGCGATATCCCTTTGCTTCTGTGAATAATGTGATCATCGTGTTACCGCAGACACGGTGATCGTTTCTATGCAAATCAAAGCGGAGGAAAATCCTGGGTTCGTTTAACACGATAATTTTCTCTGCGGTGCGTTTAGACCCTCCCCCGTTTTAATTTGTCGCCCGTTTCAGAAGAAGGAGATGAAGAATACGGGGAAGAAGAAAAAAATATTTGGACCACTGTGCGCTGCGGAGGAAACGAGGAGAATAAGGAGGGAAGTAAAGAGAACGGAAAGTCATCTCTAATTATTCGTACGCTCGCTTCAGATAATGATCTCTTATTATTTTCCAGCTGACTGTTACCGGGAGCCCTTTATTTTCTCGCGGTCGTCGATAAATTGTTAGGGAAAACACGGCATGCGGTAGGTCTATAAAACAGAAACGTGACCTAGACC
Source organism: Nomada fabriciana (assembly GCA_907165295.1). Taxonomy (NCBI): domain Eukaryota; kingdom Metazoa; phylum Arthropoda; class Insecta; order Hymenoptera; family Apidae; genus Nomada; species Nomada fabriciana. The sequence continues at coordinate 7,868,077 of OU015693.1, read as the reverse complement.
CGTGCTGCGGAAATAATCTCACGAACGAAGCTGGTTCTGCGGAAGTAAAAGGGGAAGAGAGGCGAATATAGATGTTACATAGTTGGTTCGGCCGAATCCTACTTGTCGACGTCGAATTTCAATGGGCAGCGTGGACCGTGGAAAACTTTGCTCTTTTAACTTCTCCCTCGTTCTCTCTTTCTCTCACTGTCAAGAAAGAAAAGCTTGAACAGCAACGATAGATAAGTGAGGCTTAACTTCCTTTCGATCGATGGATATATACGCAACGCCACTTTCGTTCGCAGTGGCTGCCAATAAAGGCGTATAAACAAGCCTGATAAACCACGAAGCAGCTGAAAAACGGGCGGAAAAGTTGAAAACGTGACCGATTGCATCGCTGGGGCTGGCCAACTTAAACAACTTTTTTCATTTAACTTCATGCTCCGCACTGTCTCTGAAAAAAGAAATAATTCTTGTTGCTGTCCGTCCGTGCTAAGTGGGACAGTCGTCCGATTACACGCCTTGATTATTTCTGTTAACCGCTTGAAAAGTACAGTGGGAAATGTAAGTGTATTATATAAAACGGGAAGAACCGGTGGAAATGTATTGCGCGGGCTAAATCCATCGAACTGCAGAAATGGTATTAATTTTTGAGAAATATTTTCAACCTATTTATACGTCTCCGACCCGGTTCATTTTTATACGATTAACGGACAAAAGCTTTTTGTATCTCTCACTTAATAATTTAAATGGCGTGCCTCGTTTCGTTGAATTGCATTATACCTTATATCGAAGGGCTTATTCTGTAAACGATACTTGCAAATTAATTGTTGTATTAATAAGCAATCCTTTATGACATTTACTTTTTACGATAATTACTGTACGGATACATACACTCGGATGCCGGTACGTAATTTGTTAAAAAGACCCAAGAAGTATTGAACTATTTCCCACTAATTAATTCCACGTCCGTTTAAACGATACCGATGCACACGCTTTATCGAGATCTACACATTACTGAAGGTTCATTAAAAATGAAGTCCACTCGATGATCAGCTTCTCTCGTTAAGTGGAACTTATCCATCGGAACGGATTAATTTCAAACAAGCGTTCTCTCCCGTTACAAAGATCAGAACATCCTCTGTCTCGATTTCAGTAACAAAGTAATCGTCCCTTTAAGTCATCTTTTTGCGAATTTCCGCGATCGTATATCACGTCCTAATTTGTGACAAGTATGTGCGGATGGTTCTTTAGCCAACTCTGACAGCGATGGAAAAGCTACTGGAGTAGAATGTCCACTCGTAAATCGAGTACGTGACCGTGTATGTCTGTTGCTGTGGAAACACCAGCGTTCTGTTATTTACGAGCTGTAGCTATTAAGTGTCGCGAAGCTGGCATAAGGGGCCAATATTTTGTTCGGAAATATTCTGTCGCATTTATTTCTCATAGCGGGCTCGCCATTCTTCCCGCGTGATTTCAAATGCGGCAGAGATTTAAAGTTATCCGTGGAAAAACAAAAATATCTTCTTATCAACTTTGGAATACTGTACGTTCAATATAACGTGATATTTCCGTCGTTTCCAGAACGATATCCATCCTCGTATCATCAGAATATCACAAACCAAAAGCGTACGTAGTTTCTATCTCATACCGCTTTATCCAATAAATCCATGCGAAGATACGATAATTTGGTTAAAATGATCGACTGTCACCTCCAGGTGGAAGATAGTTCCTCACTTGAAATTAAAATATCATCCTTTTAACGAACAACAGTACCGATTCACGTTGTTAATTATTTCATTTCATTAATGTCGATGGAGGACATTTTCACGAGCTGTACATATAAATAAAATTCTTATTGTCGCAGATGAAGAATGATAATAACGATGCTCGTTACCGCATCCGGAACAAACGTAATTTGTGGAACGATACTAAATAAATCTCGACTTTAATCCCAGTCTAGAAATTGTCGCAGCGTTGCGGCACGCGCGATATCAACGTGGAAACGTTGGATTGTGTCGAGCCGGGGGTTAGTGTGAATAGCGTTTCCCGCTTATGCTGTATATCACTGGCATAAGCGTCGAGCAGAGAGGACCGAGCTAATATAATGCGAAACGCTGGAAACTCTTCGGGATGGGCGAGCATTTACATGTCTCGGACCCCAGTTTCCATCGAACACCGAGCAGCTTGCGTGCCGCAAGCTCTGATCCACGCTAATTAAGCTTCATGAATTTAAAATCGTGCTCGTTAACCGTGGCGCGTGTCAAATAATTTCGCAGCCGGGTAATGATTATCTGTGCCGCGGGGCAAAGTGGAAATCACTTTTCACGCGACGCACGGAATTAAAAAGCGCATGCTGGCCGTGGCGTGCTGAAAATATACGGGAAGAAAGTTTGTTCCTCGAAAGGGAGTAACAAGAAGTTATGCGCGTCGAATGAATTCTGGCATTATATGCCGGTTGCTTCTGCGACGTCGCGTTACGTGGGTTTCTAGTTAGAAAGATTGAACTATTTTATTTTAGCACGCTTGGAGTAGGAATACGGATGAGACTCTGATGATTTTCTTTGGGGAATGTGAAACGTCGATTATCTTTAATAGCGTATAACTGGGAGTGTTGCTATTTAAAAATTAAGCTTACACACGTAAGGAACACTTCGTGAGCATATGGACTATCGTATGAAGAAAACATACGTGGGAAATAAAAAGGGCAGGATTACCCGGTAGAATTGTGACCCATCGTGCCAATAAATTAGCGTGAATCTTAAAACGACGGGAACACAATATCGCGAAATAATAAATTAGACTTTTTCAGCGTTAGGTACGTAGTTCTGTTATACGATTGCGTGATATATTGCGCGTAGCAATAGCGCGAGAAAAAAAGCGGAGTGTATGAGGCAACGTCACTCTTTGATCTATCGAACACCCATATTTACTTCCGTTTGAGGTGCAGATAACAATACAGGTATCGAAGAGGCAGATAAATGCCAGCCACAATGACGAACAGCGTACGCAAATAAATCGTATTGTATATCGCGATGACTTTTTATAATCGTTTGCGTAGATGGTCTACACATGCCTAATCGATTGAAAAATACCTGCATACATGTAACCTGGAGTATACTTCGCTGTCTGAAGATCTGTTTGCATTGCTGCGAGAACGTCCTATGGCCTGATATAATTGCACGAGAGTTTTCCATTATTTTTCAACAAACCGAGTGGAGAGCACTCGGGGCACTTAAAACGAAAGTGCACCAGCACATGTGCGCGTGACTTTTGACACGACCGTATGGAAGAACCGTGGAATCCATTACAGGAGGCTCTAGACTTTCCAGACACGACACTGACAAATCGGATATATGTACGTGTACCATTCGTGAATTTGTAACGTTCAAATTGCGAGACACCTGATACTCGAACACCAAAAGGGGAATTTAAATAGTTGACATTCGGTCGTACAAATCTAGACAAATGTGAATCGAGTTTAGTTTATTCAAATCGTATGTCAGTCGATAGACGGTGATTCTATTAAAACCCGTCATGAATATCGAATAGTATAATTAAGAATAATAATTGAAATCGAAGTCGGTATGATCAACAGAAAACGTTGGATCTTCTGATTTAATACTTACTGCATGCAAGTGAAACTGACGGCAGACAGAATCTCTGAGGCCCGTCGTAATCACCTAATTTCCAATTACGATGCAATTAGAACGTCTGTATATATTGATTATCAAGGCACTGAATTGTTTATACCGTATTCCGTCTATACATCCAGAGTCGCTGGTACAATTTCGACCGAATAGTACACAGATTCAGAATCTTCCCCATCATATCCCATGAGCCATACACTGTCAATACTACGTCTCATGGGTTCACAGGCATCAATATTAGGACTATTACGTCGTGAAACCAGAGTCACTGAGATCAAATCCCATGATACATTCGATTAATCACAGATATCTGTACCATTCGCGTCGCGTACACTATCGAATTTATCGAAATAAAATTAATACCGTATTATTTTACTTAGTTTTCGTTGGAAAATATTTCTACCGATGTATGTTTCGAATATTTACCTTAGCTTACTTGCAATACCGTTCCTCATTCATACGATTTCGTGTTCATACATATTCTTCTTGTGCTTAATTTCGTACCCATCCCTCCAGCAACGTTATACCACTGGCCAATTAATCTTGACTAACGTCTAATCACGAAAGCTAGAAACTCTACGATACTGGAATACAGCTTGCTCGAAATAAGGAAGCGGAGGAGCCCATCAGTCGAGGCGATTCGCTTTCGCGATAGCGCAAATATTTACAGACCAGTATTAGGATGGCGAGTAATTACATCACGAAAAGGGAACGCGAAGAAGCTTGTCGGTCTTCTGTAAGAGAGCGAAGGTAATTAGGTAGCAATCTGAGGTACCTAATGCTTCGTCATTCACTGCGGGAACTTCTTTATCGGATACTTTCATTCCTATGCTAACTCAATCGTTGAAGGAAACAGATTCTGAACGAAGGAAACATTTTTTTCTTTCCACGATTTTAACTTGCTTCTTCCTTTTACCCACGATTTGGCTGGTAATTTACACTTATTGAAACTAATTACGTGTCCTTCGTTGTATTATTTGTTATACGAAAAAAACAGGCGCATAACTTTTATAATCAGAATAAAATTATTGTATCCTCAACGTGAGTAATTCGTCTCGATAACAGACCGCTGGAATTAAATTGATTTATTTGATTGCCGTAAAGACCATTATAGCGCAGATGTAAAATAATCTTTACCGTATCCTTCCTTTTCTTTTTCCACGTTAATGATCCGACAAGACTTGCACGTACCGCACGCTCGAAACTGGACAGAATTAAATACGCATTGGGTAATGGTGTACGATTAATTCTGTAACAAATTGCCGAAAGACGAAGGATTTGCAGGACATTTAAATCGAGGGGTCTTTTTTCAACGTTTAGCATGGAGAAAAGGATGCTCGCGATCAATCGAATGAGGAATTTCAACGTGAATATAAAACGGCGTATAAGAACCGCATCGAATGCAGACCGTTTCTTGCATAAGATCATGGAAAGTAACTATTTGCCAGGAAATTACTGAAGAATTCGCCACAAAATAAATTGGACGGGTCGAATAAGTCCTCAAGATTTCCCGTACTATTTGCATTCCGTATTTTCCCCTGATACTAGCGACCGACCACGAAATACGTGTACTTTGCATACCAGGGCTGAAGAATGGATCGAGATTAATAAAGATTAATGAACATATCGATCGTCCTCGCATGTCGAGTTTCAGAATCGCGAGCGGACCGAGAAGAATGTAGAGAATTTATTTATGCAAGGTGAATAAATACGAGGCAAAATCATATTACGGTAAAACACTCCACTTGCGCTGAAATATTGATAACATAAAGCATGCATGTATTATCGTACTGGATTCTGAATTTAAAATATTATTTTCAAAATATAACTTTACCGAAATGAAAAATATAATTTAACAGAAATGAAAAATATAATTTTACTGAAATTGCTGCGAAATACGCGATATGAAATATCTAGCAAACGATGCTCCGGTTCCATAATGTACAGTAACCGAAGTATAAATTGCTATCATCGTTTTTTTGTTAAACGAACTAATGCGAGATTTTCCTTTGACACAAAAAATTCCACCCATTAGATTCTTACTGCGTTTCAGTTGCTTATTTCAGCGTACCATTCCCTTGCGCGTCATCTGATCCACAAACGAAATGCACAAAACGCAATGAATCTCGGGATAAGCAAAAAACAAGGTATAATTTTCCACTCGCTAAACATTTCTGTATGATGCGATACACGGACAAAAATTTCCAACCTCTTTCGTGTATCCCCATCTATCCAGAAAACCTCGAGAAGCAAAGGGACACGGGAAATTGGTAACAACAGTCTGTTTTAAAAGTTGCAAACGTCCCAGAAAGGAAAAAGCATCACAATCGATGGGCAACTTCACAACAGGTAACCGAGTTCCGCCGAAGGATTAGAAGAAGAAGAAGTATGGACGTCTACATGAGCGTGAATAAAATGCTGAAAGTTTGCAAGGAGGCGAGAACGATGTATCGCGAGAAAACTCCAGAGTCTCAATAGCGCCGTTATATTGGAACTTTTGGAATATTCGGAACACATGAAAGAACAGAAACTGCACACCCCCCGTTCAAAGTTACGAATCAAATCCTAGACTGCAATCGTGATTTTATCCCGCCGTCGTATCGTATCGATAGGTTAATGAAATAATTGGCGTCGTTTTTTGAATTGATCGTGTGCATTTATAATTGACCAATTATTATATGTATAACCTATTTCTACGACAATAGAATGACGTTGTTTCAGTGAGAGAATGATAGATAATCCAGCATTTAACATGCAGATGACTGAATGTATACGTTCTAATGTACAGGCAACTTAATTTATGTCACTCGTAAACGATATATCCGCATACGTGTTCCCGAAAGCGCAGTGAACTGTGTATGTATAAGAGACCCATATAATACACGTGCAATTATCCTAAACCAAGGAAGCTCACGTGAAGCCTCATTGCCTGAACTTTAGTGGAGTGACGGGTTCTGCGCACGTTGCCTAATCTTCGAAGGATTTCTGCACTCGCGTTTGCAATTTCTTACCCTGGATCACAAGTGGATGCGGATAAAGTAAATTAAAATAATAAAAAAAAAATGACGAGTTATTAATGAAGAGCGATGGTTATCGATGGTTATCATTAATAATATTTATCATTGCGTAAGGCACAATAATTCAAATACATTCTATTGTATACAATTTTTTAATTCTTAATTTTATAAAATTAATATGAAGAATTAGAAAATCTAAGTTCGAAGCATGTCACACTGTATTTCAACCCTTTCACAGTTCCTTACATACAGAGAATAATTTGTTTTCCAAAATAACGTGGTCGGTAACATCGGGAAACATTCACACGTGATATTAATTCGACCGTTTATCCAACGCATTTCCCCACAATTATAACGTTAAAGTACAACTGCACGCGTTATTCGGTACTTAGAAGCGACAACGCGAACGCACAATAACGTGGTTATTAAATTAATCCCCCGGAACAATAATGGTAACGTGTAATCCTAATATTAGTATTTCACCGTTTTGTCGCACAGGACAAATATGATTGCGTGGGATCGCCAGGGACGGCGAGAAAGTACAAATCAAGATAATACAGGCATTTCGCGTCCTCGCCGGTGTGCATGGGATTAATAATATATAGGTGATATTACATTCCACCCGGAATAATCGTATATTCGCAGAATGTATTTTACCAGCAACCGGCGTTGAGTAATTTATTTCTGTAACCGTGGCACAGATACATTTTCCGTCTCAACTAACGCGGATAATGCGTCAGAAGCGCGTATCCGGTTGAATAAACGCGAATCAAGCCGGATACGCTCGCGACTTTCCTTCATTTCGCGATACCACCCGACCTGAACGTGATGGCCCGAATTAGATCGGACGGAGACATAATTACTATGTAATTATCCCGAGTAAACTTCGCGAAAGGGAAGGGGATCCCGTGACTACTCGTGACTTAGACAGCTGAATCGGGTTATATCAGGATAGAGAAGGCAAAGGAGATAAAAGCTAAGCCCTACCCCATTACCCGTAACGATCTTTTTGCTTCGGTTACGACCACCTACATCCTGAAAACGAACATAGGGTGAGGGAGGAAGGAAGAACTAAAAGGTAGAAACGAAAGCGCACGACGTAAGAAAAAGGCAGAACGATAGCATGGGAGACGAAAAAAAATAGCGGCCAAATGAAAATTATGCGGCACGATGCATTTGCTCTTGGGTAATGGAACGGCTGCAATCGTTACTACTAATGGAGATTAAGTGAAAGCCAAAAAGAACAGATGGTACGGTTAAGCGTATTATATCTGGGGTGGAGCCTTTAACGTTGCTAGTGCGTCGAAGATGAAATATAATTATGGGAGGCTGCATGCGATACAAAGTTAAGTATCTTCTATGTGAAAGTAGAATTATGAAAGGGGGTGCTTTACAAAGGTAAGACGGAAGAAAAAATTCGAGATTGAAATTACGATGTAGAGATTGTGTCATTTAATTGTAAAAAGATTCGCATCGTTGCTTGTGCCGAAAGAATAAAAATGAAAATAAAAATAAAGACAAAGTGGAACTTTCATATCGCGTTACGATCGTGTTCTTCGAATTGCCTTCAGTTTCAAAGAACCGTTTCAATTTAAGTTTTCATTAGACGAGGCATTACGGAATCGGAAGTCTTTTCAAGAAAAACTCCATCCGGTGACAATATTACATCGTCAAGAATGCATAAAAGCATGAGCGCTATTGAACCCATCCCGAACAGTTTATATCTACAGTTTCTCGATTAAAGCCCCGTAAGTGTTCACTTCAATGGAGTAAGGGTGTCACATGCGTGCGCCATAAAAACTACATCACCGGAAATACAATACCCTGAGGGGAAGTTTCGTGCTGCCCCTAGTTGTTCATGAACATTGAAAATCGCAGGAAAAGTAGATTAACAAAGGATATATCAGAGGACGGTAAATTGCATGGAATTATCCAAATACAATTATTGCTACAATTTTTAATCACGCCCCATTGAATAATAAAAGTTGAACAGCTGCTACGATAAAGATCGAATTCTTTGGCAAAATTTTATTACAATAATTAAATACAATTGACTCGACGACACCAGGACGTAAATCATATTTTAAGAATTGAGTTGGGTAATGAATCACAGCGTCCACATTTAAATACATGAGATAACTGCAAAAGTAGTGGAAATAAAATATAAACAAAATACGAAAAACATATAGTTTTCCTTATGTCTGAAAAGTTGCATAAAAGTGAACTACCTAAGCGAATATTCCCCTGATTAATAAATACATCTCTGTAAATAAATAAAGACAGTGCTACACAACACAACTAAAACAATCCAGCAACTCCAACGACAAGTTAAAAATCGATAAACATGAGATATGATCGTACGCCCATCTTATTGTTACCTGTCGCTCGTACAACAGTAAGATAGTAATCAAAGACACGATAGATTCTATCGAAGTCTGTAATTGTGCCGCCCAGCTAGCCATCAAACGTCCCGTACCGGAAGTTCACAATTGCAGGCCAATTTCCATCTGCCACTGTAATTAACCATTCTTATGCCACCGATATGTGTTAAGTACAAGCAATAACACGCCCCCCAAAGTTACCGCAGATTTCGTGGAGATTACGACAAACTGTGCACGATTTAGATTTCGCATCACCGTATACAACCGTATACAACCGTAATCAACGAAAGATCTAACAAGATGGAACGAACACCGGTTCTCCACCCCTTTATCTGTAACGTACGATAATGACGCGTGCAACTGATCGTGTACAATTACTAAGCTCGTGGAAGATCGTAACGTCACGTGTAGGCCTGTATTTTATTTTACTAATCGGTGATCCTTCTCCATTAAATTGAACCCGTGGTATCCGTGCTGGAATCATGGTAGAACGGATCTGATGAACATTTCTACGTGTCATTTATCCACCATTATTGACGGAAACGTAATTAGTACCTCGTGCTACAGGTAGCCAGGTATATACCCGAATGAATCCTCGTTACCAGTGAAGATTCTATTCGGTTTAAGTCCGCGTTTCCAAGCGGAAAGGAATAAAGCATAACGAGGGGACAGATTCGCTTTTTGTGCTTGCAACTTGTTATACGTTGCACGGAAACTTCCGGAACAACGTGAGAACGCGAAACCTTTCGGAGGAAAAAAACTAAAAATAGTTAACGGCATAGGAAATTGAATTATCCCTAGTAATTTACTTGTGCAAGTTTTAGAAATGCTTGGAGAAGCTTGCAAGTGTCGTATTGTATCGGAGAAGGTAAACGGGGAACCGATTCGATGCTCCGCGAATTATAAGCGAGTTTCTTGCATAATGATCCTCTGGAATACGGCTGTTATTATAGTGAAACTGTAGAAATTTATATCGTGATTTTTTTTAAATATCTTTTGCACAATTGTGGTACGTAGGTGCTTGGGTTGTTGTAGAGTCATTCCGGCATTGCATTTTTGCACGATCTCGTAAATAGTGTGGCCACGTTGCTGCGCAGAAATTTAGCATGCTGAGAGCAGACTTATTCTGTCAGATATGTTAAACCACCGTTTGGAGACAACAAGGGGAATTAGAGAGAATTAAGACGATGATAATTTCCGCAGTGAGTACTTTCCCAACCCACAGACATTGTTATCTGAACCTTTTAAGGAGTTATCATGTTAATCTAACAGATAAACGTTTTTAATTGAATACATATTATTTATTCTTTTATCTTATTATTTATTAAATATATTATACTTAATTTAATTAATAAAATAAAATTCTTATTTTATATTGGTCTCATTTTATTGCTAGTAATAATTCTGTAATAATTGTGTATCTGTGACTCTTGTATTAAAATTGATAAAAAACGATTTTGCTTATCGTAACTTACCGATTAAAATTTAATTTAATTGAAAGTGGAGTGAAACGAATTGCTTATAGCGAGAAGCTTGAAATAAGATTGCTTTGTATCCACTTTTCCTGAACAGATTCTCAAAGCGTCTTTTAAAAGAATATCCGATTCTCGCAAAAATTATGTTTCACTTCCGGTTTTTTTTCTGCATTGAAAGCAATACCGAGATTCCCGAAGTGGCGACTGCGGATTAAAGATATAGAGACAGACACTTGACAGATAATGTACAGCAATAAAAGTCGTGCTTTCATTTCGCAAAGTGTACAAGCCTTCCGAACGAACGTGATTCGAGTTCAAATACCGAGACAAAATGATTAATATTGAAGTCTAGACAACAAAATGATGCAATAAAATGAACTGTACCTCCAGGATCTCTTCTCACGTTTCCCTCTTCTCCCCGTAACAATTAATATCAGATCATTTTGAACGATATCACAAAAATTATATTATATACAGAAAAAGGGAGGCAAAGTATTGTAAGAAAAAATGAACTACAGATTCCTGCGCTGTTCTCATTAATTTCTTACTGTTTTCAGTACAGTCTTTTCCTTCCCCACATAATTTCATTCTTATTCATCTCTTTCACCAAAGCCTTCCTCTCCTACCTGTTTGTACCAGAACGTGATAAACACAGACAAACGTAGGTCGCAAATTATACTACAGAAACAGAAATAGCAACCGTCCCAGAGACAAGTGGCCAGTAATTAAGAGTGAAACTGGAAAGGTCCGGGACTTTTATTCTTCGCTTCTACATTGTACACGTATTAGAACCATTTATCTTAAAACTCTGTTTCCGTCTTGCCATTAACAGATTAAATTATTCATTAACCTTTCTTACAACGGCGATGAAATTTTTCAAAATAAATTCCTCGAATCGCCGAAACGAAGTAACATCGAATCTGCAATTTCCGATCCCCGGTTATCCAAAGATTCTCGCAACTCTCGAAACGTACATTCGTGAATCTCACAGATACGATCCCGTTTGATCGTCCTCACAAACTGTTAGACACTTCTCCAAGATTTCTGCGAACCGATGCTATAGCTCCCCGCGAAAAGAGGGCCCGGAAAAAAGCGGCACTTTTGCCCGTCGCTTTTATCCGGCCGAACGAAACGGGAAACTCGGTGAATTCGACGGCAATAGTCGCAGTCTTATCCCAAGATGCGAGGCCCGTTTTCCAAACGTTCGGATGAAAAAGTTTGTAGTTGTCGAACGAAACGTCTGCGTGGCCGGAAGGAGAACTGGTACCGTGACAGATAATCAAATGTGTGCTCGGTGAAAGTTTCGCATCCATGGCTCTTGGAATAAAACTTTTTTCATTTGACGTAATGGACCCGCCCTTTCATCGACGTGCATGTGCCCGGCTTAATTTTCAAAGATAAAAAACCATATTCCGGGCGAGGTGCCCTGAAATCGCTGCTCGTCCCTCTTGCACGAATGCGCGACGCGATTGTTTCGTTGAAACGATACGCTTCGCGTGTTGATCAAAGAGTTACGGAAACGGCCGCGGTTTCTAGTTGATTTTTAAACGAGAACAATAGCGCCAGGCGTCAGTTGCACGATGAAGTTTCTATTATCCTCGTATCTGGTACAAGCGTGAACAAATTGCGAGCATTTATGCTCGGCCGGTAGATAAACTCCAAGGTAAACTAAGCTGGCACGCCGCGTTACGAGCGTGACGAGGTGAAGTTTATTAATCTTCCGCTTGGTTCGTGTAATGGGGCGAAATTAATAGACCAAGAGGCACAGAGCATCGTGAAATTTCACCTCGGCCAATGGGTCTCTCGCCCTTTTTTTTTTGTGCCACGGTTATCCCTTCGATGGTTATCATTGCACTTTACACGTTGTGAGTATGGAGATTAACACTCTAACGCGATTATTATGTAATACTTGAAAGAATGCATGTCGTTTCGAAATAGAGTAATACAAGTTTATATAAATATTATTTACCGTCGATGGTATATCCAAAATCTATAACCCATACTTTTATTGTAATTATAAATTTTAGAAATTAATCGTCTGCATGCGTATGTTTAACAATTTATTCACTGTAATGCGATAAGTTAATTTGCTAAGTACATACGATATTTATTTAGGGACTGTGAAATGTATATACTATATCGACCATGAATTCTTCTAAAACAGTTTATTCCTGTTCCAAAATATTTCCATAAACGAAACTTATTTGTACCACAGCAAGCTTATTTCTACCTTACCAATAACACTTTCCCCCATGGTATTTCCTGTAACTTTGCACTACAGTGTGTATGAGATGTCATTGCAGCTTATACACGTTGGATACTTGGCGTGAGCACACCAAGGCACTGTTTCTCATTGTATTCGACTCACGAACTCTGCATTCTGTGCCCAGAAATATTTCTTATCCAAAACAACAACAGCGTTCACGCAAAGGAGATGCAGGCTCTCAGCTTCTCTGAATCTTTTGCTGTATAGATCGAGATTCCTCGGAATTGCCAACTACGTTTGCTGCAACCAGCCGTGTGCAACAATTGCCAGCTGGCGTGGAAGAGGAAGGATAAAAGTAATCAGCGTCGGGCATCATTCGATTAGGAAAAAGTTGAAATGGACTAGCGGCAAAACTATTATTTTTTTTATAGCGACTGAGTGTGATGTTGTGGGCGTAGCCACAGGATACCATTCGATTGCACCGATGATCTGAACGAAACGAAGCTGAAAATATCGCTGGCACTTTCGACCCGTGATATTCACAGACTTAAAACGATTCCATTCGTGTAACTGAAACCGCGCAGACCCGCAAGAATGGTTATGGAATCGTATCCGTTGCGGTGCATAGAGTTAGAAAACGTTCGGGCAAAAGATTCGAATCGAAGAGTACTCGAAAAAAAAGATAGGTTCCAATGACTGTGAAAGCTCGTTTGAAACTATTGATTGCCGTTCCGCCGACAAGATAATATCTGCAGGCGCACGTTCTATGCAAAACCAATGTTCCAACAATCCATAGATTATTTTGCTCCGTTATTCATTGGCGAGAGGAATGGGAGAAAAAACGCACAAAATACGCGAAAAGCGTGTAACGCAAAACTGAATAGGAAATTTCCATCGAAACTGATTAAAGGAGCATTGATTTCAACTTGACCGCACACATCATGCGAGCGCGTATAATTCATACAGCCGAATAGATTGTACGTATAATTTCGTCGTGAAACTGTAGAGCCATTACAATTTGCATTGCTTTACTAAAACGTAACATTGTACATATGCACGCATACGTATATGCGCATGCAGGGCCCATACATTGAGGCTGGTTAAAATCTGTATAGAACCAACGGCGAATTTTGCACTGTACTGCCAGTCATAAGTTGAAAACTTTAACGCTATTCGTAACTAGTTTATGTAGTTATTACTGCGATTACGCTGTCCGTACGCGATGAGTTTTTAATGGAAATATTGATTTGTGACTTTTCTAAAGGTTCCGTCTCAATTAATTAAGGGAAACAATTTCATTTTCAAGTGAAATTAGGATACTTTGTAGAGAATCCGATTGTTGAAATGTCACAAAATTTTGTCAGTATTTTGCATGGATTATCGCTTATTGTTTAACGACATTGTGTAAGTGAATCAACCATTTAGAAAAATAACCAAGAAAACGTTTAGTCTCGAAGATAGTACAATCAATTAACGGAAGATATTACGTGGAAGTTCCGCGGCTGAACACGACAAAAAGTGTTCCGCTTGGGAATATAGAAGAAATGAACCAACGATACAATACTCATCTGTTTTGCCAAAAGTGTAAAGCCTGTGCGCGTATGTATGTGACGGAAACGAGATTTCTGATAAATGGCAGGTCTGGCAGAAAGGAATTTCATTTCTGGTGATATTTCACGCGCCTCGTAATAATTATTATGTAATTAAGTGAAACATACACTTTGAAACGCGGGGAACCGATCGATCAAGCGAGGAAAGTTTCAAAGTAATCGCAAGAAATAAGTTGGTTTACCGGTATATTGCCGATGTAATTACAGCCAATAATCACTGATCGAGGGGAAGGTAAACCGCGTTGAAATAATTTATCCGCCTGGGGTGAATTAAGTTAAAAAAATGAAGAAAAAACCGACGCTGAAGTTTCGCAGCAGTGAACACTCCGATTTGTATAATTAGGTCACGTGAAAATATATGTTGTGCGCGTACTAATTAATTTTTTCAAAGGCCTTTAATTTTTCCAAGATTGTAACATCAATTACTACAATTTAACCGGTCCGCTTGCGTACTTTGCAACGGGTGGTATACATGTTATACAGGACAAAATATTTAACGTACAAAAGGTGCAAATTAAAAAGATGAGAACAATGAGAAAGTAACATTATCGGTGTTCATTTAAAATATGTTATCATGAAACATTTTTTCCCTACAACGTTGTAAATCAAAAGATTATTATCCATTGTCTACAATATTTTTAAATCTAAAATCTTGCTTTTGATCTCACTGTTTACTTAAACCCCATTATCATTTGTTTCATGTGTCCTAGTTTCACGATTTTGCAACCGATTCCTTTTTAACTTATCAGGCCGACATTTAAATTTTGTACGATTCAGTTGCTATCACGAGTTCCTCATTGCTCGGTGTAGAATTAAAACACCGTGCTTGCGACAGAAAAATTGACGGTAAAAACGTTTGCCACTGTATTGCTTGATGAGCTGTAATTGAAAGTGCACATGTACGTACGAGCGTGGCTCATTTTGCAAAAAAACAAACGCGCGACCCACGTACGCGTGAAATCATTGGCCAACGAAGTAAAATAAGTCTTTCTGGCCCAGCAGTTTTCGCTCGACTAAACTTCCCCTGTCCATTCCCAATTGCTTTCCATGTCGAAGCCCACCCTGCTTTTCCATTCTGCTGCAACCCCTTCCACTTATTTGCATTATCGTAAGCATGCCTGCTACTAAAATAATAAGAAACTAATTGAAACCTAAAATATACGCTAGCTTATATTTTAAAAAACGATATCCAAACTTTTTACTGATCGCCTTCGAGAAACACTCGAATAGAAAATAGTAAAACATATACTTGTAAAAACATTAGGAAACGAATATAGTAAAGCATCTCTTTCCTATTCATTTTTATCTTCTATTTTATTTATCTACTTACTTATTTTCTATTTTCTAAACCGGTCAAAGTTTCCCAAGGTTCACGTAAAATCGTACAAATTCACCGTGGCTCATTGCAAATGAAACGAAGCATATCAGAAAAAGGGGCTGTCTCATAAAACGGAACATAAGACACTCTGTCGTTACCTTGTTCCCCAGCTCGCACGAGGACTATCTTATGAATCGTCAGCAGGACGACGGTAAGCCCGAAGATAGCGTACTGTAGATAGCGCCTCATCTCGAAAAACGAGAAGGGCCAGTCCCTACGTGCTGTCTGGATGACCCTTCATTCCCCTTTTCGGCCAATGTTCGCGTACCAAATCAACGTCAGACAGGGTAAAGCCAATTCGTCGATTTCCGGCTGTTCCTTCGATCCGTAACCGTGTATGCCAATGCAAACGCCACTCGAATGAATAACGATGGTCACTGAGATCCCTCCAGCACACCGACATTAACCAATTCCACGTTGGTATGCTAAATGATCCTCTTCAATTCCACAGATTCGACCAGGAAAGAGGTTTTAAACATTTGCGTGGCTTCAAATTGCTACGTTTGCCGACATGTACCAGATAACTTGTGGGACCCAGTGAATCGAACATATTGCACACTTTCGACGAAAAAATATGTTTATTTTTACGATCAAATATTATGAATTTAATGTTTACTTTTAAAAGAAGCGTTCGAGCACAGTGTTTATTTACGGATAATAAATAATTCAGCACATCCCCGCCACTTAATGTTTATATCGATCACCGGTTTATATTTAGTGTTTTTATTCCGTTTTATGGAGACTTTCACTCGCGATCAGTCCTCGATTTCCATGTCGTCGAATAGGGGATGCACTTCGATTATTCACTGATCCGTCACTATCATAGAAATGAACTCGTACGAAAAACGGATATCACAGTGACCTCGCCAAAATTATCACCGCTGCATCATTGATGGCAGACCGTTTTCCAGCCAGAGGATCAAAGCTTCTTTTTCCCACGGGATGAAGGCAATCAGTGGCTTTATTTACCTACAATCTGACGATCACCGTGAAGTCGCTATTCATTAGTCCCCTGATTGTCAAAGCTCGCCCCCACGCGACAGTCTCTTCAAAACGAATTCGCACTCACAGTTCATATTCCGCAATAGTGTACACCGTCGTCCATAACGTATGTAGATTGGGAAAATCGCGGGAAAGCGAAGGTAACAGAACGATCTACGTATGTACCATTAACAAATCATCTCACAGTAAGCTTTCTTAATGAATCCCAATTCATTAATCGAAATCCAACTCCTACAGAAATTTTACAGTAATCGTTTCGAGGACCGATCGCAAAATTACAGTTCGACACGTGATGCATCAGCTGCGGTACACTTCGACCCGAAACACCACGGACACTTCTTCTATCGCTTATCGTCCCACCGATTTGAAATCGTTTCCCCCTTTCAGCATCAAGATTTGCACGCGTATGCACATGATTAGACCTCGAGCGAGTGAACTCGGTGCAAACTACAAGGATCGACTCGCGGCGAACCACTGACAAACAGTATCGCGAAGACGCGTGGCCCGTTGGATCGAGCGGAAACGGGGGATGGAGAACGTCAGTATTGAGAGACGCGACAGAAGAGTAAAGCGTGGGCGGACACACACGCGTAGAACGACGTGATCCCGCCGAGACGAGTACGAGCGTAGTGGCAGAAGCGTATCGGTAAATTCACCGGGTGTTTCTTCGGAACGCGATGAGCCGAGCAGAGACGACGGTGGCCGTGCGAACCCGAATGAACGGATCATGCGACTCAGCTGCTGTTAGGCGCCTCTATCCAACCACCCCCATCGCGAAACGCCTGTCCGGTTGCGCCGTGGCACACTGATGAGTAGCACACTGATAGTACCGTTGCACCACCACCACCACCACCACCACCATCACCACCGCCACCGCCGCCGCCGCTATCGCCAACACCACCCTCTTTTCACCCACCTATCGCTCCAGAAATACGCGCTGCCTTTCTTCTTATTTTACTTATTGCATTTCGTAGCGGTTCGTCCCTCTCTTTGGCTATGATCGAAATGTGTTGCCCGCGGATCGGATGTTTTCCAAAGTCTTGGGGGTTAGGGGTGAATGGTTATGTAGAATTGGCGGGTCGTCGACTTTCAAATGAAGTTCGCCGATACTTTCTTGAGTTAAGACATAGGATTCTGTAGGTACGTGGCACTGTTTTCCTCTTTGTATCTTTCGCGGGGAAGTTTCAGAAATTTACTTGTTGAATGGATGGACAAGTTGAACGTGTATTAAGGGCTGGGATGTATCGTTACGAAGGGCAGAATTTGAATTGGAAATTGGTTAAAAATGAAACGTTTCGTCAACGGACATTTCGGCGGCGGTATTTGACCATGACGAATCCACCAGCCCGACCGGGTATCGTAAATCAAACTGAACTCGAAACAATATTGGTAGTGTTGTAAACGTAATACAACCCGGGCTGTTCTCGTTATAAGCCTGATTTGCACTTGTGTTAAACTGAAGTGAACAAACTACACTCGTCGAGCTCCATCAGGCTGTTATTGCCGGGTGCAATGAGCCGGACACCATGCCGTGGACATAGGTCGAAAACCATAAAATAACATCGCCAATCTAATTGAACACCGTTTTAATCAATTCATTTTATTTCAAAGGCCAGCCAATTAGCCACGACCTCTCTCCGGACAATACAGCACACCATTAACGATATTATCTTTTAGAAAATTGAAGCGAAATTTTGGTAAAACGGGAATCATTTTTATTTTCTATTGTACTTTGTGTAGCGACATATACATATGTATTGTACAATGAAACAGGTAATTTCATTTTTGGATGAGCTGGGATTTAATTATTCAGCCGTGTCAATGTTGCGAAATTCTCACGTCAATGGTTCGATTATTTGAGAAATAAAACTTATTCACTGTTCGTAATACTACTTTTCGTACAAATTGAATGTATGTACTATTTCACTTGTTCGTCGCAGATATATTTTGTTATTAATTGAAAAAGAAAACGTAACTGCGAAGAATTTAAATTAACTTTATAATAAAACAGTACTTTCATCGCATTCTGAATTTTTGTTTCTCATAAACTATTTAATAAAACTTACTTGCTATTCCTCAAGTGCTAACTGGAACGGAAAATTCAGCAGGGAGTAACACAATTGGGTCAAGAAAATAATAACAGCGACGAAGCACGCTGTAGAAACCGATCGTGGAAGAGTATCTTTGAGACAATTTCAATGAGCCGCGAACATAAACATCGCGAACAAATGATAATTGAACAATGTGGAAATGATATTGCGTACTGTCTGTCATTAAACGATTTAGTTATCTTCAACGGCACATCATGAAATTTCATATAAAATTTACGCAGCAAAATTGCAACAGGGTATGCAGAGCGCGACACGTATAGATGGCTAGCGTTATGATACATGGATGAAGCAGAAAATTAATGCAATAAAATATTAATGGCGCGCAGTCTCGCAAATCCTGTATCTTCTACTGAAACCACTCCAATCGTAAATCCATAAATACATCAATGTCGTTCGTAATAGTTTTGTCTCTCTTTTATTTCATTTGTGTAGCATTTGTAGCTTTGGAAAGGTCCATGAATTTTCTGTACGCTTAAATTTCCACGCCAGTACTTCAAAAAAAAGAAATCGGAATGAAATTTTATATGTCTGATATTTATTGTAAATAGGTAACAAATGTACCGCTCTGCTGAACGCATGTTCAATTAATGAAAAAAGAATCGTACAAATCCATTAGAAAATTATGTGTAAATTGCAATATAAATAATTCGAAGGATTTATTTCACAAGAATCTTGTAACCTTTAGTATAGTGCGATTTTTTAATGAAAAATTTTGAAGGAGACAGAGATGATTATGAAATATTTAAATACACAGTACTGGACAGCGAAAGAATATACATTCTTCTTTTCCTTATACAATTGAATTCAAAATTATTTATTTTATTTCGTACGTTCTCCAATTCTTCAATCAGAGCAGCTGTGTGAAATTTGTGAATGAATCAGATTGCGTTAAGAATCGTATATTTGGCACACCGTACACTTCTCCGGCGATATTTATAAACAGAAAAGGAAAGAACTGCATTCGCACACCGGATGCAATTTCCTCGTGTTAAATTCGGCACTAGGCATTTCCTGCAGTTTGGCAAGCCTGAAATCCAATATAAAATATGTATTTCACGTTCACAGTAACAAGAGATTACAGAATTGAAGTATTCTAGTGAGCACAAGAATTCCTCTTTTCGTAAGAAACCGTTGCTTTCAATTTACAATTTCACAACCACACTTGAAGTATGTAAAATGCATACGAGGCACGTGCGTTTATCTAAACATGAATCCACGATTAAACGTGTATTTTAATGGAATAATAGCTACGGTTACTAAGAATTTAATTACGTATTGAAATTAATACGCACCGTTTTATTATGTACAAAATTTCCTAATATAACGCCACGCTCACTGACCATAAATTCCCATTTTAAGCAGGCAGCATTTACTGGTAATATGTTATTTGCCTCACCTACTTAACCAGCATTATGGTATTATCTACCATCAAATTATAGCCTGCATTCGTAAAATTTATTACCCCGTTTGCTTCTAAACAAAAACTTGCGACCAAAGGGTAAATCCACCCCGAGGGTTTATCCCCGTCTCTTTTGCTACCCGACATATTACAGTGGAACCTTGTTTCTATCCAGATACACAATTTAAATGTCCTACATATTCTTTTTCCTCCATTCCTTTCTGCTGTTATGTTTGTTACCTTTTATCCATGAACGCTAATATCACACTTAAGACGTTTTTCTTTATATCCCTGGAAAGGATGCTACTTAGCGTTTTAGTACGCACAGAGGAATACTAAACCACTAGACAAATGGGAAAGACAATTCTTCAATTTATACATATGAAAATAAAAGCTGGAAACTCGGTGTGAATCTTGAATTACGTATTCAAACAAAAGTTTCCGAAAAATTATTGCCGCGAAATGTTATGTTTCGTTTGATTTTAAACCAAACAAAACCTGAATGACGAACGAAACTGTCCGAAATGTTATACTCGTATTCAACGAGCATTTTTCTTTGCCCGCCGGGTATATACACGTCCACCCAGTACAAACATGAATAGCAGGCGAGATTATGAACCAAAATTAGCTCGCGCATGCAAGTTACAATTTTTAGCACGTTACGGGTTCACCAAGCTGACAGAATGAAACTCGAACTCGTTATCGTGTCAGGCTGCATAGAGTTCGCAGAAATCGTAGTCAATTAATCGTCGAACCTCATTTTTAATACATGATCAATCAACCCCGCATATTTTGAAATTGGAACTTTTAATGAATCCCATTGGCCATGGATATTCCACTCCCTCCTTTTTTCACCGGCGAGAGATTGATCCACGCTTCCTCATATTTTTTCCGTTTTTTTTTATTCCAGAAATCATTGTACACCTGAACGAACTGTATGCACGCATACAGTTCGTATGCACATTTCGTATGCACGCAACCTTGTAAAGCCGGTGAGAGGTGCAACATTTTTTGTTATTTTTTGTTCGTTTTTGTCCGCCAGATTTTATGGGATAATCGATGTCAGGCTTTGACAAGTGGGAACATTTCAGATTCACCTCTACGTACGTGGTGCGATCCTCCATAACCGTGCATCTAGTCACTCAGATTTATCGATACCTCGGTGGAACAAAACATAGGAAATTAACATGCGAACTGCAGACCGACCTTCCAAATAAAACAAAACTATATATTGGATCATTTGACGAGGTCGAAAAACTCGATCATATTTTATTTTCTCAAAAATGAAACTTAATTAAACTGAAAGGGAATACCAATCTAGAATGCGTGTTCAATTATTTAAAAAAAAGGCAGGAACTTCGAAAATAAAATAAAAAATGGTGTTTTTGCTTCTGGAATAGCTCGCTCCATCAGGTATTATAGAGCTTAAAAAGAAATGAGAGAAATTAATTATGGAAAAAGGCAAGCAGAAATCTCAGGATTAAAAGTTCTCGTAAAAATATTAATATTCAATTTACAAGTTTGGATATCAATTCTGTAACGTCCAGCACTCATCAGTGGAAACCCGGTTATTAATTTCAAACAGTCGCGACAAAGTTCCGCGAGATAAATGTTTCAGTAGTCACGGTGAGCTAAATTTTCGAGTAATCATTGAATCTTCGTAACTTCGGAAAGCGTAGAAATTGGAGGCAACTGAACGAGAAGCAGAAACTGCTATGTAACCGATTTTCAACGTTAAAACAATAAACGAGAACGAGTTTATAACGAAATTCCACGCCGTTATTGAAAACAGAAAAATTCATCGCCGACACGGAAAATGAAGAAGCCATCAATCTACATTGCATAATTGCAATTCAATATACAGAACTCTATGAAATGAATCAATAAATCGTGTTCAAACATAGTTCATCGATGTATTGCTCATATTTGCCACGATGAACGTCCAGGTTTACTGCTATCTGCAAGGCGAGAATTCGCAAAACCCTCCAACGCCCGTATGTAACCGCATTGTATTTATTATTTGTAGATATTTATCGGTGCACGTTGATGTCGAACTTTCAAATCAGCTTGCGGTTCAGTTGGTACGGTTTTAAACCATGGCAAGAGTCAGCCAGGATCGAGTGTCATGACATGCTGTCAAAAGGCATAGTTGTACATCCCGTGCAAAACATGCACTCACCTGTCGAATATTCAAAGGGGCTTTTAACAATTCATCAATGCCCATAGTGGCAGGCTTACTTGTAACCCTTAGCTCCATTTTGTACGCTTTTCCTGTCGCGTACCGGCTAGAAACTGTGACGGCAATGTCGATTACATGCAACGAAAATCGATCTACCCTATTCTCCGATTCGTGAATATATTGGTGATGCCCATACAAAACATAAGTATATTTTCATAACAATACGAATAGTAATAAAATAACGAAACTTCGATAGAAATTTGTTACATAATTATAAATATGTGTATTTTTTTGTGGAACGTTGACGCACGAGTGCAGGGGATGCAGAAGAATTGATGGAAATGTACTTCGCCCAATTTTCCTTCGATAAGCCAGAACTGTCGAGTATATCGACGCGAGGAAATAGTTTGGTTGTCGTGCGTGGCACGCCTGTCGTTACTTAACAATAAATACTTCCCGTGGAAAGCAGCTTTACGTCATCCCTGACGAGTTTCCAGTTCTCGCGGTGACAATATGTGGAAACAACGTGGAACAGTATCCATAAGTGGCCGCGGAAATGGCATCATTTCGCCCACTGCATCCTACGTACGCGAACAAAGGTACATGTGTACCTAACTGCGACGACAGAAAACAAAATGGGTTATTATCAGTATAGCGCCGCGGTATATAATTCAAGAGCGTCCTCACGAAACTAGACGTTGCGAAACGAGCAGCGTATTTCAAGAAAAGAGTTTCCTAAAAGAGTGAACCTTGGGCAGTGAATTTTGCCAAGTTTCACAGGCTTTGTTTCGCCCTGTTGCACGGCGCAATGTTTCCACTGCAGGTGGTACTCAGTTTTAAATGATGAGAGTAAAGAGGAACAGTCCGTCTTCCGTACAAAGACCTCGATTACAGTCGAAACGGTCAGCTGACAAAAGAAATATAATTATTTCGACCCATTTCTCTGAAAACAAACACTATGGAGCATACTTGATTTCATAATTTACGCTGCTTACGTCCCACGATCAATTACAATAATTAAATTCATTGCATTATTTAAAAGAAAAGAATAGAACTGTCTAGACCAAGAGCAGTGCACGTCAAATACGGTAACCCATGCAAAAGTTGGGATAATTAATTTGGTATGCAATATATGGATGCATATGCCATGCGGAATGATAAATGCGAGTCAAAAGCAGATTTACGTTCCGCGAGATCTCGGCCACAAAAACAACGGAATCTGTGACTGGAATCCACGAGAATAGTAGGCACTGATGCCCGTTGATTAATTAAGTGCGCGACGATAATTCTGCTAGGCTACTAGAAAGTAATTCGTCGCGATGAAAAAATGGAACTGCCAGTGGCAGACACCTGTGATTCAAGATGGTGAACGGGAGTATGCCGAGGCAGTGAATCAACTCTCGACGGATAGATGATGTCGCTATCCACGGAGTTTCCAATAGACATTTAATTATCCTGTACAACGAAAGGCCTTTCGTACAACGAGATATTCACGTTGACTACCCTTAATTACAATGATCAATTACGAATTATTTGTACTTTACGTAGATAGCGATAAAAATATAAATAACACTGCGCGATAAACAGGTACCAATAAAGAGTGAATCATTCCTTATCGAAACTTTCGATAAATAAACTTTATCGCACATTTCTTCCATTCATATATAAGATAGCTGCACAAGTTTCCCCAGCTTGAGAGGGACCATGGGTTAAAAGAGGAAGGGATAATACGGTGGCCGAATACACGATGCAAGAAACTTTCCTCGTGCAGCACAACTTTAATTATTCATTACGAACTTTAAAACTTTGCCTATTCCTTCGAAAAACGCAATGCACTGTATCTCGCGTTACCGCGAATATAAGACATCTGGCAACGAGAAAAAGGGAAAGCAAGAAACAAAGTTTGATTAGTCCCACTCTAGCAAGATATCCTTGATAGCTCTGCCAACCGACCCCTACAAGAGAAAACATCCACAAATTTAGGAAGTGCTCCGTGTTCCGTACAGAAGTAGCGTTATGAAAGCTCATGGAGGGTGCTTCGTTGCTCAACGAATCTCACTGGAACCGAGATATGCGAGGAAAATTTTCTGTTTTATTCTCGTTGACGAGCCAACAGAAAAAGAAAGGGCCGTAGAATCTCGACTAACGAGGAAAATCGGGGCCATGAAATTTCAGGCAAATACAGAGAGGGAACATCGGAGGAAGCTGGCACGCTACGAATGCTTCGACGTCTGGTTTGACCTGTCTCTAAGCATATCCGGTGTGACCCGTAAGAATGAAGTGCCGCTGCTCGCAGGTCGGAAACGAATGCAGAATCCACAAACTGCACGCTACCCAGAATGATGAATGAAACGTTGCTTTGGCATTGATGTAGGGGAAAGGGCAAGTGACCACGGATGTTCGAGTCAGGGAAGGTGGAACTCTTATAGAACCAAAATTTGTTGGTGCAAAATTTCCTATCCGCTCTCGTGAACACAACCAGTAACATTGAAAAGCTTAAATACGATACAAAAATGCACTCGTCTCCTTGTATACATAAGTTCGACAATGTCGATGCAATGGAAACATCGGAAACAACACGTTGATTGTCGGACAACGAAGACAACAAACGACTTCGAAAGTTGCATGCGATATACAGATTGATACAAATGAAAATTGTAATTGTGATCCTTCAGTCAAGAGTTTTAATTTAAAGCTGCGTTGATTAAAATCGGCCGAGTGGAAGGAGAGATAATTTAATTTGTTAAGGGAAATTATAAACAAATGCGATTACTTCGAGTTCTAGGCGGGCTATGACAACGATGAGAAGACATAAATGAAAGCCAGAAGCTTCAGCTACGATCTCCAATAGGTGTTATAAATATTCCAAGAGCGGTTCATCGGTTATAAACAATTAAACAATTAAACTTGGTATTACGGCCAACTGCTTATAGTTAAAACAATGGGGTATTTTCTCTCTGGTAGCTTATTCGATTCCCTTTCATTTGACACCCCATTTATTAAAAAACAAACACCACGAGCCGAGAAAACAATTTTTTAAATTTTTATCGGTAACGATATGCCGATAATCAGACATGTGGCGCCATCTCGCGTTTGGGGGCATTTTGGCAGTTTTCCGCACCGCCAGAATCGAATTCATGGATTACATCGTTAATTTAAACAATTGTATGTTACTCGACTTCTAGTGCGATTTTTTGAACCGAACTGGTCTTAAATTAAAGCTACGAACCATGGCTATCTTCTCCAACAGTTGTAACCATATGGCATTTGTGGTTTAAAAGTTATTAACAATTGAAAAATCGGGCAAAAATGCATTCCGGGCTATTTCAAATATCTCGGCTTCTGGAGGCGCTAGATTAATGAACAAGTGCTTAAAATAGAGCTAAATGATGCCGCTATACGGCTATAAACGATTTACAAATGCTGCATGCGTCGTATATTTTTGATAAACAATTTAACAATTCGATTGAAAATTGCACCGAAACTATACACGAGGGTCGATCTAATGGTGAATCAGATTATTCCTTGAATCAAGAGCTTCAATTTGAGACGTCGTGGATTAAAATCGACCCACCCAAAGCCGAGATAATTGAAGTTGTTTAAATAAATTATAAACAAATGCACTTCTACCACTTCCTCGAGAGATACAACAATGGCCCGATGATATATATTAAAGCCAGAGGGACAGGCTACCATCTCCAATAGGTGTGAACATTATTCCATGGACAAGTCAATTGTTATAAACAATTAAACAAATAAAATTGTTATTACGGCCAACTGAATATAGTTACAGCAACGGAGTATTTTCTCTCGTGTAGCTTAATCGATTCCCTTTCATTTGACACCTCATTTATTAAAAAACAACCACCAGGAGCCGAAATAATAATTTTTTAAATGTTTATCGGTAACGATATGTCGATAATCAGCCATGTGGCGCCATCTCGCGTTTTCGGCATTTTTCACAGTTTTTCACACTGCCAAAACCGAATTCCTGGATTACATCGTACATTTAAAGAATTGCGTTTTTCTCAACTTCTAGTGCATAGTTCTTAACCGGCTTGGTCTTAAATTAAAGCTACAAACCATAGCTATCTCCTCCAACATTTGCAACAACATGGCATTTGTGGTTTAAAAGTTCTAAACAATTGAAAAATCATCAAACATGCATTCCGGGCTATCTCAAATGAAAGGGAATCGAATAAGCTACCCGCGAAAACATACCCCGTTGCTGTAACTATATTTAGTTGGCCGTAATAACAATTTTATTTGTTTAATTGTTTATAACAAATGAACTTCACATGGAATAATGTTCACACCTGTTGGATATGGTAGCTTATACTTCTAGCTTTAATGTATGTTCTCTGGTCATTGATGTAGCTCACTGGCAAGTCGAAATAATGGCATTTGTTTATATTTTCATTAAACAAATTCAATTATCTCGGCTTCTGGTAGGCGGATTTTAATCACCGACATCTCTAATTGAAGCTCTAGGTCCACGGAACAATTTGACTCACCATTAGATCGGCCCTCGTGTACAGCTTTGGTGCAATTCTCAAACGAATTGTTGTATTGTTTATATAAAATAAACGACGTCCGCAGTGCTTGTAAATCGTTTATTGTCGCATAGCGGCATCCTTTACCTTCATTTTAAACACCTGATCATTAATCTAGCGCCTCTAGAAGTCGAGATAATTGCAGTGACCCGGAGTGCATATTTGCCGATATTTCAATTGTTAATAACTTTTAAACAACAAGTGCCATATTGTTGCAACTGTTGGAGGAGATAGCTATGGTTAGTAGCTTTAAGTTAAGACTAGTCCGGTTAAAAAATTCGCACCAGAAGCCGAGTAAAACACAATTGTTTAAATTTACGATGTAATCCAGGAATTCGGTTTTGGTGGTGCGGAAAACTGTGTAAAAAGCCGCAAACGCGAGATGGCGCCACATGTCTGATTATCGACATATCGTTACGGCTGTGGCCTAGGCTGCGCTACTGGAACTGCAGTTCGTTTTCGACTCAGTTGATAACGGTGAAACAGGTATTACGTTCGCGCACCCTAGTGTCTATTTCGAACTCTTTCGATATAATTGAAAGCATGCCCACCAATATAACAAACCATGCTCTACCCCTTTGTACCAATACCTGTTCAACATCACAGTTCAACATCACACCCTAACCCTATATTATTTTTATTCATTCTGTAATATCTATACTTGAATAGATGTTATACTTTTAGTACTACGTGAATGCCGCAATGTCAATATGCAAAGGTAGAATACAATATACCGCTTTTGCCTGCAACGATTTTGAATTGGCTTCAGGGTCATCATTTTTAATCGATACAAAACAAAAGCATCGATTGGGCTGAAAGAAAAAAGACGAAGAAAATTGTCATTGGTAAATGTATACATTAAGAACACTAAACCTCCGATATACGAGAACATCGATAAGGGGAACAGCATGCGACCGGCTGCGTTTGTGGCTCAGTGTTACGAGGAATGACGATCCAGGTCTAAGGTTTGCGCCTGGTCACCGTGGCGACGGCTGTTTTATCGTGACATTCTGCTTCACTTTAGTTTACGTTTACTGTACCTCTGTTCATGTTGCCCAAGTGATCTTTACTCATAATTTCGTAATGTCACAGATGCTTATGTGTTTACGGTATTTTCTCATCGGTGGTGCTATTGTTGTTGGTGTAAGTGCATATTTGCTACCCTGACTATACCAAGCTATATACGACTATTTACGCGCAACGGATAAGGATTTGAGGCCGCTGTGAAGTGCATATGCGCTTTGAGCGTGCTATTGAATTCGAACGAAATGGTACAATCCGTTTTAGTTTGGTTCTTCGATGTTCTATTATTAAGAGTTCAGCAGTCGGTGACCAGTTTCCGATCTGTCGCAAAATTGGACAGAAGCCAACTTTCTATGTTGTTAGCGTGTTATTCTTTTGAGAATTTTGGGATTTAGAATTAACGCTTCCGTTTCCGTTGCGTAAATTATTGAATATAGCTGTTGGATAATGGTACCTAATATTAATATATTTGTAATCGTTTATTCCATACATTAAGCCTGTGATTTTATATAATCAATATAATTTTATATAGTGATTATTATATAAATTCTGTGATAGCCAAGACTAAATGCTTCGTTATACAATGATACAAAAATACATAATTTATGGAGAGGCTTTCTATCATTTGTTTTCCATATCAATATCAAATATGCACGAAATCATATACATCCATGTTATCGATAATACGTATCGTTTAAATTGGACACACAATTATAAACCTTGCAATGGTACCATTTGCGAAACTTACACGTTGTTCGATAACTTTAATCACTTATACACTTGGATAAATCTATAGAACATAGAATTGACAAAGAACACGCTACATGTAACATAAGCAGCAAAAAATACAATCGATAATAAATGTCAATAATCGCAATGGAATTGTAACCACTATATCATTAACGATTATATATATCAAGAACGATTTATTCCCCGAAAAATCAATATTATCGAAAATATTATTCAGTCGCAAGATAAATAACATACATATAATTCCTTTACTAATATCGTAATGTTAACAAAAGATTCGAATACCTTTTATCGCGATATGTATCTTTTTTTAAATTTACAACTCCATATAGTACATGCAACGGCAAGATTAGATATAAGTAGTCAACGTTGCCACACATACATATTAGCACCTATTAGCACCGGTGAATAGATTGTAAAACTTCTAAATGGCACAATATTTTCTTTCCATTTTCTATAGGTATGCGGCGTCATACAGAGCGTATGCGCGGGCTACTTCATATATCAATTGTATGAATATTCACCCCTTACACCTGCCAATGTATGTGGTTCACCGATAATACTGTTGGTGATGGGCATGGTAACGTGTGTCATAGCCTGGTGTGCTTGGCAGTTCCTAAATTTTACGCACACGGGCCAAGTCATCATTGTAAGAAATCATCATCTATTTAAATTACCGCTTACTATGTATATCAATGTTCCTTATCCAAATTTTCCTGCAATTTCATAAGTATCTCTGATGGTTGTATACATTTACGTTTATCGACAACGTTCCCTTCCTTACCTGTCTCTGATAAAAGAAAAATATAATTTTCCTTCAGCTTTCCATAGCGGTAATTTTGATTACGATTATCAACACGAGTGCTGGCATTTGGGCCCTCGTTAGACACGAGCAAGTGGATATATTACCAGTGGCGCACCTTGAACACGTTTTCGAACTTGCAATATCGGATGATAAGCCGTTATGGGATCGTATGCATTCAAAGGTACATTTAATTCATGTCTTTTGGTACAGTAATTTAATTATTGCCGAACGAATTTTCTTTCTATATAGTTACATTGTTGTGGAGTAAACGGACCTGGCGATTATCGTAGCCAAGATGCGATTCCTTGGTCTTGCTGCGACACATCCTCAGCTACAAATTCTAGCGACAATAAGGGCGTGTGTACTACGATGTATGCGCACGGTTGTCAGCACACAGTAATAAATCGTACTAGATCCATTCTTCTTCATGTTTTCCTACTTGCGTTGTGTACGATATTGTTGCAGGTAATGGAATCTGTTAATCGGTTAGTCATAGTACCCAGGGCCGAATTTTTTTTTGTCACAACGCTATTTTTAGGTGTGCTTCGTGATATGTATGGCTTGTTACGTAAGAGCGTGGCGGGAAAGGCAGGAAAGAAGAAAAGAGTTCGTGGTGGCTGCGCAATCATTCGCTCGGGCGTCTAAAGATTTAGGAACGGACGATAATCTTCTTAATCAACATAAGCATCCCAGGACACCGGCTGGAGTTTAACGATCAACTTTCTTTTGCTTATAGGAGAAATATATGTACATCGTGGTACGTACGTTAATGTTCATACTTGTGCCGCGTAACTTCAAGGTATACTTCAATCAATAAACTGCTCATTTGAGTACCCTGTCTGAATTTGTTACGCGACTTTGAGTGACTATCAGCGGTGTTTAATATATAAGGTACATATATCTCTGATTTTCTGACTGTAAGTGCGAGCAACATGTGGTGGTCTATAATATATCGAGAATCTTCATGCCAAAAATATCGTGCCACGTGTAAGAGTACAGTTCCTTATTCTACAGACGTTTAATCACCAAACGTAAATAAATGACAAGTTGTTAACAAAGGATCAAGCTTGTAAACATTATTTATACACCGATACGACAAAATGCACCTTCTACGAACGATCATATCCTTTTCAGTAACTATAAGAGTGTGAGTGATGTTTGCCTGACCCGTGATTGCAATTTAGTTTGCCGACGTAAGACAAAATGTACTTTTCTACTCTATACAAATTTGTATAACTTTATCATGATCGCAATAAACGCGTGTGATATAATGAAAAATGTAATTGAATTAAATTTTTTCGATATTTTGAATACGTGTCAAAATTTAAAAGCAGTTCTCTATGATTCCATAGAATGTAATACGGAACCCATTCCAATCGGAAGTTCTTGAAACGGCCGCCCGTGTTTGGAAGAAAAATATTTCCAAAATAAAAAAATAGGATTGAATAAAGACCATATGACTTTCCCACAACTACATACTACGGTATTTCATATAGTATTCTTGTCGTTACTACTATCTGTATCGCTATTAGTGCGAAGTTTAAACAAAATCGAAGCCCGCTTAATCTTTCTTGATAAAGGCGGGTGCGGCGCTATTGCGCTCTACGGCTGGAACCCGTTTCGGAGTTGTGCCAGTTGAACACGGGTCGTCGGTGTCGCAGTTGTTGCTGGTGTCGTCTCAAACCTAACCTGTTGAGCGTCTTCTTGCGCGTCCTCCGAACTGATTTGGAGAGAAAAAACTTTAACGGATCCCGTCTTTTCCAAACAGAAGTTGGATAATAAAACACTGCTACGATGAGTTGCGGAATTGGATTGATAAAATATCTACTCTTCATATTTAACTTCATTTTCGCGGTAAGTGTTAATTAATTGAACTTAATCAAGCAATTTATAAAAAAAACCGTCTTCGGCGTTGTATTTCTGTGTAAGTTCAACGCCCAAGGAATAAGTTACTTGTAAGTACTAAGTATTGAATGAACTGTAAATTGTGAACATGAGTGGATTGTACACCCATGGAATTAATTTTCGAGACGTGAAAAAGTGTTACTGTTCATTATTCATCATTATTGGAAGACTTGCTGGCAATTTTTGTACTGATAGTCTGGCTTTATAGCGCGGTCCAAACGCGCTTTTACGTCTTATTTGATTTATATGAAGCAATCAGTGCATCCGCTATTTTTAAATGCCAGTTGATAAAAATATTCTTTTTCTTGTACGCCCTATCAACGACTCCTTCACGCAATTTGTTCTTTTACTTTTGTTTAACGCCTCTTTTAAAACTAATTTCGGTCGAGAACTTTTTATCTTCGTTTGGAGATCTCTGATCTTTGTATCGCGTGTATAGTTTTCGGGTCCGGATAAGTTGAAGTAAGAACATTTAGATGTTTCGCATTTCTTTTTCTCCCGAATACTCTGCAACTTTCCGGCTGCGTCACAATTTTACGAATTATGATTATTCGCGACCGATTCGACGCCCCAGTCGACTAATTATTATCGATTAATTATTATTAATAGTGAATCAATATATAACATGTACAGATAACGATAAAGCATGAGTTGGAAACACTTAGTCACAGAATTTCGCATAAGTCTGTTTAACAGACGCCGATGTTAGTAATATGTAAACTGTGAGTCATACGATAAGAAATCGTAGTTGAATAACTGCAATACATTCGCTAACTGCCACTAATAAATGTTTGGCAACTTTTGCATGGAGAATATGTTTATCTTTTGGTTTGTTTAGAAAATACTCCAATATAGGAAATTAAAACCAAAATCTTTATACTTGACGATTTTTTGTATTGTATTCTTTAATATACAATTAACGTCAATCCTACAATTTTATGTACATATAGTAGTACTCATAAAAGTATTCTTAGGCAACGATGTGGCATTGACGTAGAGCTCAACGGCTACGAAGAACGCGAAATATTGTTCGTAGTAATGGTGACAAAAAAGTGGGCAAATAGTACATATATCCCGCGTCAGCTATTTAATAATCGATGTAACAATTCTACTTGCTTTAAGACTATGGTCGATTCCATAAATGTCGCCTAGATTCAGTAGTTAAGTAGGGCGCCTATACACGAGTCTCATTAAACTTTATTGGAGTAGGTACAACGTTTATGAGAATAGAATTTGTAGGTCTTAAGCCATCAACCGTGGAAAATTTTAAGTCAGTAAACTCCATGTTATTATACGTACTTACCTTTGTGTTACATTTTAACAGGTACATCGGTAAAAGATCCGATACGATTCTTGACCTTCAGTGTTTTTCCTTACCTGAGATCCCATGATTCCATCCTGCAAGACGTCACGGCCACAGTGTCTCGTTAGCACTGTTTCTTTCCTCCTTGTTTTTCACCTGCGCCAGGTTCCTCGAGAAATAACTTTACTCTCCGATAAATGACGTAAGATATAAGTTATTGGTTTGCCAGGAAATTCCCAATGACGATGGCTATGATACGAAAGAGCGAGGGAGGAGACTGCCTGTGCATTTTGGCCGACGCACATGCCCGTCCTGTTTTTAGTATCCGTTTCACGTTCGTCTCGTTTGTTGCGTGTTGTATGAGTCGCCTCAATCGTTCTCTCGCCGTTTTCGGTTTCCCTTTTTTTTTCGATCATCTGGCCTTGAATTTCGACAATCGACCAGATAAAAATCCCCCCCAAAATATACAGGATGAGTTGCATCTGGGACTGTATCAAGTGGTTATTGTTCGTTTTTAATTTCATCTGCTGTGTAAGTAGTTGACGTTTCGCCTAGTCTTAACTATTCAGAGGTAAAGTCGACAAATGGGATCGTTAGATCGGGGTAATTTCCCCCTACTGTTTTACCTACTGAGCTGTTTCATCTGTTTACCATTGCGTTTTCTAATTATTGATCATTTTGAAAGGGAACAGTTTATTACGATCGGCTAGGAAGGAAAGTATTGTAAAAATGCATTAAACAGTTTTTTTGAACAATATATTAACCCTTTCGGTCGTATTTGACTCCATTTTCGATAAGAAGTGTGACTCTTGCCTGGCCTGACTGGGGGTAGAAGAAAGAAAGCACTCTTCGGTGTCTGTGTGTCTAGCCATCACGGCGACGTAGCTATAATATTGGTCAGGAAGGAGTTTGTGTGGTTTGCAACGAAACTGCGTCATTTCTCCACGGTCAGAGGGGAACTGGATGTAATTCTGCTCTAAATTCCTCATTTTACTCAAGGCTTGATTATGTACTATGAGATATCCTTGAGGTTTTAATGGTCTACTAACAGCGCTGTTTTACATTTCTGAATTGTGCGTAAAATTGATCTGACTCTTGTACACTTAGATCTTTCAAAATAAAAAAGACGAAACTTTTCCCCTTAAAATTGTTATCCATATATTATTTAATACACTCAGATAATTGTCATAGAAAATTTTTTCTCAAGCTGTGTAGGGTTCAATTGACTGTCCATTGTTTTTGACAATTATTTGGATGACACATTTTAACCTTTTGTTGCCAAGCAATAGTTTTTAGTACCACTTGTATGTATTGTTCCTTTGAATTCTTCCCACATGCTACAATTTACAATCACATGCCTATGAAAAATATTTATGTTTGGAATATTTCTAATTTGTTCATTTTTTAAGTAGCTAGAATAAAAGTTGCTATAGAAAAGCGATATAGTTTAGCGTTTAAAGGATTGATTGGTAGGCCCTTTGTAAATTCTGAATAAGTGGACATCTTGTTGAATGAAAAATTACATAAATGTTTCGCATGTGCATATCGTTCTAACCGCTGGTACATACACGTATATCTATGATACTGAAATAATTGTATTGAGTTTCCTACATTATGACTCAGATCATTAAGAATTCACGGGCACTCGAAGTAGCGTACTGCACGCCTGTGTGAAAATTAAACGTCCAATGCAATTGAGTCTAGTATCGTGCGTTTTTCACACGTGATGTACTGTGTGATCTCGTAATTTGTACGACTCGTGCACTCGAGATTGTAAAGCTGTGCCAATTTATTGATATCTCCTTCATTCGTAGCTTCTTGCATTTATCTCATTTATCATAATGGAGTAGTTTATTACTTGATATCGGAGTAATAACAATGCACCGACGCTAGGTTACGAACATGAATTAGTATTACTATTAATATCCATACCATTGCTATCATGAATTACGTTATGTATTCTTGCTTTTTCTCGAAGTGTCATCATGTTTCACGTGTGGGAAAATAAGAGATAGAAAACTTGCGCTCCTTTCCGTTGCATCAGTTTACGTAACACGGTAATTTTCGATTGTAACGCGGACACTGATTACATCGCACAAAGGCACAATAACACAATTGTCGGCACGTTTTCTGTTCTGCATTTACCTATTATAGAAAAATACGATGCTTTAACCAAGTACGTACGTTTTTACTTGCATACAACGTTGAAAAAGATAATACGTACTGAGTTATACGTCGTGCAAAACACGATCGAGATTTTGGCACGGGAATCTATAATTGGCACGTAGAACGAATACCAGAGCGACCAAGGTCGTGTTTCAAAATCTGAATGGAGACTGCATCTATAAAAGTGCAACAAATGATGTAATATATCGATACCTTCAATTTCATTCCATAGATGATAATATTTTTTCTCCAAATTTGCATCGGATATTCAATCACAATAACTATATTCAACTAGTCACCGCAATATTTTATGCAAAGTTAGAAGCTCGAAACATTTCAAATTCCCAAGTATTTTTTGAATTCCTAATCTTCGAATTGGAATTTCGAATATGTATAATACTATTCAATTTTGTGTAGAAATAACAAATTTCTAGATAGTCCGAGTTTCTTGGGTTTAATGTTGAAAAAAATAGTATCAAGAATATTTTCATTTGCAGATTAACAATATTCGATTTTAATTACATTTGCATAAAATATGTTTACGCTTGGACCCGTATGCGTCATGCACAAGCGAGGAAGGAATCAATTTGTACTCCGATTGTAGAACTGAAATAATTCAGGTTTCTCGGTCCTTCTTCGTGGGTTGAACAATCACTGTACCCCGATTAAATTATTCAAATTGTACTATTGCTAGGTTTTGTCTCCCTTATCAGAGAACTCATTGAATGTGAAACTATGAAATTGATTAGCATGTGTATTATATACTATATAAGTACCACATATTCAGGAGAAATTCAATTTTAATTCCGTATTCCACGAAATGATAAAATTACCATTCGTTGTTTACATTTAGTATTAGTGTTGCTCACTTTTACACGCGAACACTTCTACAGGATCAATAGTACATTCGGAGGGGTAGAGAAAGAATGTCCATTTATACATCATGTAGTTTCTACAGTAAACGTGTTGCTAGTTTGTAGATAATGGTATTTCAGGCTGTTGTCTGTCATATTCATTTTGTTTATCTACTATTAGTACAGAATTGGTCTTACACAATATTCGAAGTATGAAAGTACCTACATACGTAGGTGATTTCACTCTCTCTAAGAATAGAGATAAGAAAATATCGATTGTGAAATCGTGTAACTGGACACGTTTAGTTCCTCCTATCTTTTACACGTTTCATACCAACGATTTACCGTGTTTCGCCTTTTTCTTATGTACATTTTCATAGTCACGCGGTTTGAATCATCCAAATTCGAGGTCTGCGCTCGCGCTGCGGGAAACTTTCGAAAGTAAAAAGGAAACGAAACAACTTCTCAACTGGTGACACGTTCTTCTTTGCAAACTACGGAGAACACCTTTCAAGGTTTCGATATTTTTACACGTCGTGAGCAGGTTTTCTTACCTTTTCATAAGGAAAGAGTATATTATAAAGTATTATTTTATTTCTATTCAAATCGGTTGTCTTCGATGCAACAATTTTTTCTAGTTAGATCACTGTGCATTAATATCGGATATTTGATAAATCACCAAAAATCGTTGATTGTTGAATACGAATTACCGCTGTTAATTAAATGAAATTGATTAATAGCAACAGCATGGTAATAACCCGTACTTATTGAAACATTAATATGGGCGAAAGATTTACTCGCAAGCATGAATTTGATTTATGCAGCTCGTTCGACTTTTCACTTTATCAACCAACAAAGTATAGACGTAGGTACATGTATGACTCTATTTGTTGCTCGCAAAATTACTGTTGCTTTCTTAGTTGCTAAAACTCATTTCATGTTTCGATGGACTGATCAATTATTTAGGACATTATGTAGGTACGTTCGATCACCAACTATGTCTTTATGTATATTGTATATACACATATATCTTGCAAAATAATCGCCAACTACTCATTACTTATTTTCACGCCTGTACTGATATCAATTTCGAAAACACTCCAGCCTAACGAGTTCCCGGTTACGCTAATGCTTATCAATTTCCAAGAAAACGTATTATCAGTGAAATCACTCCTAATCATTTGGTTTAAAAGCTTCGTAATGTACAACGAGATATTTGGAATAACGAAGCCTACGATTTACACTTGGACAAGTTGCTTCTTTTGCAATCTTGATTACATCGCAGACAATTGATCGTGTACCAGCGGGGGTGAAAAATTAAAATGCTCCAATTTTTATTCGTCATAGGATCTCCTGACTGAAAGAACGTTCAGTTTATACGATTTGAATAAGACCATCATTTATTTCCATTGCCAGACGCGTGTAGCTTCAAAGGAAGTCGAAGTCGAGGTGTACGTTGAATAGGAATGATGTCATCCAGTTTAAACGATCAAATATACATTCTCCGTGTGCGGTATTGTTATCATGGCTACGAACCAGACAATGCTGTACAATGTACAGTGTACACGATTAAATCCGCTGGACAGAATTCCGTGAACTCTAAATATATTATTTCATACGTAATAGTAATAGTAAGTATAGAGATTATTAAGTCAGCTGTTCACAATACCAATGCGATTAATTCTTCTTTATTTAACTTTTCTTTTGAAGCAATTAATTGGTGCACAAGGTTTTATATTCAAAATAAAGTTCCTTCATAATTAATTCATAATTAATTAATTGGCATTATAGTGCCAAATTGAATTGGACAATGCTATGCTTAACTTCAAAAGCTACATATATTTAATAATACATTATATTATATTTGATAAGAAATTTAAACAAAAAAATGTATATTTTATCAATCTTCCCTGCGTTTTGTTTTATGGAGTTAATCACTTTTGGCGGACGAACAACTGAATTAACTATTGTATCGAAAGCAGTGCCAAATCGCATGCATTTAAGTAAACTTTCTTTGTATTTCACTGATAATAGAGAAGACCAGATATACCGAACCAATGATTATTCATTGCGATTGCATGAATAGTAAATATGCAGGTGTTTCAATATCGACAGCAACAATCAAAGAGCAGTAGCCACTGAATAATTCATATCGTGGGCTCATTAGTTTCGCTGTCCATTTTCTACTGGGATTTACACGGATAAATTACATCAACAGTTAAGCAATCACTCTATCCGTCAAGTAACCTAGCATATTCATTGAGATACAACAAAATTACCTGTTAATAGGACAAGGAAAGAAACATTTATAGAATGTGGTGCCTTAGAAACTGTTCGAAAAGTAAGATAGTTCGAAGTTTTTCTTAGCCTAGATTCTATAGTCGCAAAGCGCGACCATAGATTTCAAATCACATATTCACGTCGTGCCCTAAAAAAGAGTGGTATACACTCGCACGTGACAGGCTCAGAATATCGATCACAATAGGTTTGGAACATATGCGGGACATGAAGGAAATATACTCCCGTAAAGTGTCAAGGATACGATCCACGTATCAATATGCAATTGGCTTCGTTTAAGCGAGCACATATCTTCCATTGATCTTTTTGCTCTCGGGAAATGTTCCATTTTTTGTTTTTAATCATTTACCGCGAATAGACTCCAGCTGAGCCTATCAATGCGAAGATTTGTGTAGGTATTGAATTTTTACGGCTGCGCGAGATCCATTTTTGTATTGCCGCTCCATTTGATTCGATTGGAAAATTATTTTTTTATCTGCCACACGAATACTTGCATCGTCGTTAAACAGAACAAACGTTAAATGAAAAATTGGAGTAATCGTAATTATGTCGAAGCAGTTTCTCGGATAACGTTTATCTGGAAATTAATTTTTGCGTAGAATGTTTATAAGCAGTAATCTTATCACTGTTTATATAATATTAATTGATGGTCGCACAATATAATCCAGACGTAATGATATTACAGTCTGATGATTTATTCTTATTATTGATAGTTGGCACGCATGTACTCTTCGTTTCCAAGCACGTGTATTATGTACACATGTCTGGTTAAATTAAATTGAAGCACCGTTTCATCGAGCTCCCTTTACTCCGATTTGACGATAACTACTTTTAGAATACTATTATATATACCAATCATCTGCGATAGTATAATTCTATGAAAGAATATGGGTTAAAATGCTTATCAGACTTAAACGGAAGTAATAATTTTAATATAACAGTAGGAATACAACAGTGTACGTATTATACTAAAGCATTTTTATGTCTTCGTGTATATGCTGTACGAAGCATTGAAAAATATCGAGCAGATAACATCGATATTGATTTCGTTTTATCAATGACTCACAAGGAATTAACAAGGAATTAACAAGGAAATTCTTGGATGTATGTACATAGATAGCGCAGCTAGATGTTAGAATTGAAAAAAAATGTTTGCAATCTGTTATTCTACTTACTTGTATCATTGAAATTATTACAAATTCTATTCAATTTTCTGTAATTTGGGATAGGTTTGGGTTAGGTTTATATGTATAA
Source organism: Nomada fabriciana (assembly GCA_907165295.1). NCBI lineage: Eukaryota > Metazoa > Arthropoda > Insecta > Hymenoptera > Apidae > Nomada > Nomada fabriciana. Next base: position 7,828,779 of record OU015693.1, on the reverse strand, counting down.
CAAGAAAATACAAATTAATATACAAGTATGCAAACGTTAAATAACAAATTTTGTTTCGACGAAGCAGCAAGTTTATTGTTTCATAAGTTACACGATGAAATATATATAAGTATCAATCGCGTGGGGAAGATGTCTTTGCTCGAGGTCCAAGTATTCTTTGTTAAAGGTTCATGGAACCAACACCTGGCTTGCACCTGGGACGTGACCTAAATTCACCTACGGATACTTGCAACAGCACTGTAACGTCTACAGAATGTTCAATGCCAACCGGTTAATATATTGTGCAACGTGATGTAATAATAAGTAGCTACTATCAGTGGCGCAAGTTGTTCCTTCAGCCTTTAATTACGGATGTATACATATGTATAAAAACTCATTGTTTAAGCTGACAACTAATCAAGCGACCAATTTTCCGTAGTTTTTTTTTTCTAAATGGCCTTCACGGAAAAATCTTCCCTTATATCGTTCATCTATATCGAATATGCATACATATATTTATTGTTAAAGTTGTTATTCGTTACAGGTATGCGGGTTAGGCATTCTAACCCTCGGTGTCATTGTACACCTGAAAGTGGTCGATGTAACCGAATTCCTTGACACGAATCTTACGTTCCCGGCAATAACGTTAATCGTTATTGGCAGCATAATTTTCGTGATATCATTCTTCGGATGCTGCGGTGCGATTCGGGAAAGTCATTGCATGACAATTACCGTAAGTATATGACAATATGAGCACCTCACGTTTCTGTTTGATATCTGTTGATAAAAAAATAATTCATTCTTTCATAGTTTGCATCTTTCCTTCTATTTATCCTGCTTGTGCAAGTCGCAGTCGGTGTATACGCCTTCCTGGTTGTTAAGGATTCCGAGCAGCATATCGATATCACGAACAGTTACAGAAAGATATTCGATGGTTACTTCTCGACCGACGAGAACAAACAAGTCGTGGATTCTGTACAGCAGGCCGTGAGTATTGTGGAATTTAATGAAAGTAGAAACTGAAAAATTGCTCCAATTTTTCGGCCGATTCGACAGAAGTAGCGTTGTTGATTTAATTTGAAACAATATTAAACAGCTGAGCTGCTGCGGCGTCGACTCTAAACGCGATTTCGAGAATCGTGGCCCGATTCCTGGGAGTTGTTGCGGAAAAGACGCAGCACAGACTTGTTCATTGACAGAGTCATATTCTGAGGGTTGCGCTACAGGAATAAAGAAAGCACTTATCATGGCAGGAAATATACTTGGCGGCGTTGCCATTGGCATCGCCGGTGTTGAGGTGAGTTTCTTGTTTAATGGTATATTATTTCAAACGATTACAAAAATTAACGATCTTCTTTTTCTTTCCACTTCTTACATTGTTTTACGTAATTTTATTCAAGGTGTAGAATGCGTATAGATCTAAAACCATATTGTACATAAACACGTTTATTGTTTCAGTTACTGGGCATTATCTTCGCACTTTGCTTGGCGAATTCTATAAAGAACGTTGAACGCAGAGGCTACAGAGTGTGAGAGTTGACTAAATGTTCATTGAATTTAATATTAAAAGCGAAATCTAATAATGTAATTGATAAGACTATCATTGATAAATTCAGCCATCGAAGTAAATTTAGATGATTTTACAAGTGATAGACAGGTAAATCCAAGAATAAGAAAAAAAGAAGCTTTCATTTCAATGTTAAGCGTCATTTTCGTTTCAACTATAATTCTGGTATGTGATATCCAGCGTGTAAACATATTATTTAATGTATTTCTTTTTTATTTTCATATAATCTTTCACTAAATTGGATATTTGTTTATTTATCATGAATAAAACAATCGATGCTAATAAGAATAGATGCAAAGACTTCTGTAGGGGCTCAACAAGTTTCATGTCTGTTATTGTTACATAATTTTCGTACATGCCACGTGTGACTTACCATTTCTATGCACATGATTAGAAAAGATTGTTATTGATAACTACGACGTAATTAATTCATTTCGAAATATAGCTTGTAACTAGACAGACTAAGCCTTATAAATTTTATAATAACAGAAATCCACAGCATTACTTAGTCTCGTGAACGTTTTAGAAATGTATTTTTATAACACTATTTTGATAAGTATTACACATTGCTTAGAGATGCTTTTATAAAATATAATTCATACTGTTATTTGTACAGCACGCATTCACCATACTTTTGAGAATGTAATGTCGAACAATATATATTTTCCTTGTAATAAAATCTATTTTATCCAACCTTCTAGTGCCATCGACTTTATTCCTTTTGGTTTGCATTGAAAAAAGCTTTATGAAATCGGGTGTAATATGTTCAAATGATTAAATGCATAATTATTAATGTTGTTTACATGCAAATAAAACATTTATATAATTAAATTATTTTGAATTATTTATTGAAATGCTTGGCTATGCTTAATGGACAATAGGAATTGGGTCGACAATATATGTATATGCGTATATATATATTATCCGATAATTTTTCTATAGGAACGGTTTTCGAGATTGAACATCGAGTAGTCGCCTTCACATTCGTTATATTGTCGTTATTTATTAAGTTCAAGAGAGGATAACTTACATCTGTGGTGCTATAATACATACTATTTACAATGTCCCAATTACGCGCTCATATTTATCGATAGTTTTTTTGTCACTCTTTCGATTGGGATGAATAATCAGTGTTTTTAGTGATCGCATTTCCGATACAATGCAACTTACGTTTACCTTACAAGCTATCATCAAACGATTATTTCGAGACTGCAGGACAAAAGTTGTTTTCGTCGGAACTTCTTCGTTGTAGTAGTCATTAAACATTACAATCAGCGATAACGCTTCGCAATCAGTTACATTACAAACAATAATAACATATATACGGATAATTTCTACTCTTTTTTCCTTCTAACGGGTAAAGAATAATTACGAACTATTTTTTCTCTCATGTCTACATACATACTGTGGTACAAGAAGCTGTGTTGAAAAATCGATGCGCGGAAAAGACAACTTTATACTCATACAGTCTCCATTTCAAATATTGAAAATATCCATCGTGTTTAATATATTATATGTATATCTACGTGTAAAATATTACGATTTCTATCGACTTGATACCTTCTTAAACGTTATACGTACTACGATATTTTTACTCCTTGCAATTTGATCAAACGCAAAGTCGGGAGTTTATCTCGAACGACTGCGCGTTTCCTTGAAGTAATCTGATTCTTGTTACAAATTGCAAAGAGACGTCTACTTGGTACGACGTTTTGATCATAGTGTTACTCTTTTTGTTTCTCTTGCAAGTTCCTTGTGTATGACATCGTTACTACTAACGCCAACGCTCGAATTTGAACATCCTCTACTTTATCTTACAATTTGTAAGTAATATACTCGATGCTTCGCCGTTCAAGGCGAAACCAAATGTTGCACGCCGACGTGGAGTGCATATAACAGGGCTTTCAGACAAACCATAGGACCGCGCTATGCCCTGAGCGTTTATCGTAAATCGTCGACGATACGGTGTAGACGTTCGTGTTTATAAAAAAATCGTCGAGTGTTCTTAATCTAGGTTTTTTTTTCTAAGCTCAATTTCGGAAGATGTTGCGCGACTTCGCGTCACATTTCAATTATTCGTCACCGTTGAAACACGTAGAAACAGTTATTTTGTTCAAATATCTTTGAGTTACAAGTTCGTCCGCGGTTTGTGAACAAACGATGGAATTTTTTTTTTACGAGGAAAAAAATTCGGTACATCGAAGGTGTAAAATAAATTTCATCTGATCAATCAGGATCGTGAATGGAAGTACAGTATTATTCGAGATATTTCTGTGTACAGTGGTTCATAATCATAGTTCCAGTCTATGATATTTCTTTTGACCCGATAGGATCACATGCACTGTACATATTACAGACTAATAGTATTTAGACCACCTCTTACATAAAACATTATCGATATTTTAATTCTTATACGCATACAGCAATCAAGAAGTTTACTTCCATTTAGTGAGCAAGAGAATACTTCGAGTATATTAAATCATCCTCATACTTTTCGTTTCATATAAGTCTCAATCACCCTGGAAAAGCTAACATCTTCCAAATGAAACATTTCCATTAACACCTTGGTTAGAGGAAGATTTTGAACTAAATGAGAAAATGTGAGATCTAATTGTCTTGTGAAGTAAACTTCTACAATTGTGTTCCGAAATATCGTTCACTTTAATAAACGTTACGCACGATAGTAACTATGTAGTCATGAAAAAATTAATGTTCCATTTACAGAATTGAATATTTACGAACAGTAACAAACAGCAAGTAGCTGAAAACTGACAAAAAAGGATAGACACCATAAAAATTTGTGTCGCAAACAGGTAAACGGTATATACGATAACAGATGCATTTTACTCCCGTACCTCAACGATCTATTTTATCATTTATTTTGTGCAGGTATCCGTTTCCTATAAATCAGGGAGAAGGGGGGCGGGGCGCAATTTTTTAAAACAACAACAGAGTACAAAAAAGAAAAATGAAAACCTTCAAAATAGTTTCTCGAATTTTCTCTATATTTTCAATGATAGAAAACGAGTACACAGTCGAAAAATTGCGTTAAAGCCTTTCAGGACGATTTAACAAAAATAAATATACATATCGTTATAATAATAAATCTATACTGACCCTTATCGAAAAAACCCGTAGAATATACTCGTACAAGAAATGCGACATGCACCTCTCTGTCGAAATTATATGAAAAAATACACGCCGCATATCTACAGAAGAAGCATACGCGCGCCGCGACGAGAATGATATATATAAAAAAAAATGAAAAAAACAAGAAGAAAAGATCTACCCCTTCCGCGTAAAGATACTATAATACAATTCGTCGTCGCATACTTTTGTTTCCACGTGGTACACCTGTACCTACCCACATACGAATCTCCGTTACGAACGTCGGAGCTTTAAAAACGTCGCACTGTGAACTTGCCGTGTTGCAAATCGAGCATACGCAGAACGCAGTCTGTCTATCTTTGCAACGGTTCCGCCGGCGTGCAGCGCGTAACTTTACGATAAAAACGCCTGGATCGGGGCTGATTCTAAAGTGGAGAAAGCTTCATGATGTCGCTTCGAAGCTCGGCGGACAGTGTGTCGTCCAGATCGATGAGACTAGCGTTCGAGCCGGTGGAAGATGGGGCCACGATCTCGTCGAGGAAGTCGAAAGAGGCCACGGCTTCGCGCTCCTTGTCCCCGTATCTCACGAAGAAATCGTCACCTCGCCCGATGATCGACGGCCTCGATGAACCCCAGGTTGACGGAAGTCGCAGCACACGGTGTGCCTGGGCCGCCGACGCTGAGAAACCAAGCGCAGCGGGTCAACATGCCTCAGACCTCACTTGATCTCTTTTCTCTTTCTTCCTATACCGGCTCTAGCAGACACAGGGTAGCTCGGCTTAGCACTCTTACACGTATCACGTTCCCCTCTCTCTCTCTCTCTTTCCCTCCCTCGTTCTCCATTATCGTACGTATTCGTTTGTTCCGTCTTTTATATGTTTTTGGTTTCCTTTTCTCTGTCTCTTACATTGTCACGTAATCGTCAGTTAACTTCTCTCGTGTGAATCGACTGCAGTTTCGTACGGAGAGTGTGTATTATACATTTATTGGCAAGTGTACAATGACTTTTCGTTGTACGATTTCGTGACAGTCAATTAACGTGTATTGATATACCTTGTGATATGTATTTATATTGTTCTTGGAACGCTTCGTAGAATGTTCGTTGGGTGATGTTGAAATGCTTGAGAAAGGAATTGGGATTATTTTTTATTGAGAATATAGATATATTCGTATGCTATTTGTCTGTCACGAGTAATGCGGTACCGTTGAAACGAAAATGAAGATGAGATATCTGTGGCGGTTGTTTTGTTAAATTTGTTACTGGTACCTGTTGTGCGAGATGGGTAACCATTGAGATGCAGTTAGTTTAATTGATTCGTATGTGATTGATTAATGTTAGGAAGAGTTGCGGAAACGATAGAGAATCACGGAAAAGTCAGACACCTGCCAATAAAGGAAATCGGTTAAGTCAGTAGAAATTTTTGTCAGAATGAGAGAGAATGTAACTGCTCTGTGTGATCCTTGACGCAATTCCAGCCGCATTGTTGACCAGATACGATGACAATTATTTTTGATAAACAACGAAACGACAAAAGCGTATTTACATTATATATATATTATATATAATCTACGAAAACGATTTTGAAATACTTGTTCCATTTCACGAATCGATTAAACATATTTTACGCATCGTTAATCTTTGCGTATTACGCCATTTACAAATTTACCTTATCACAGTAATCGTTATTCTGTGGGTATAACGAGAAAAAAAATATAAATAAATAAACTAGCAACAACGTATTTAACACATTACGGAACAATTGTCATAGCCGACTATAACTATACTTTACAGTCGAATATTTCAGCGCAAAAAAAACGTAAAATATATATATATATACATATATATATATACGAAGTATGACAAATTTTGTAAATTATATCGTTCGTAATGTGTTAACAAATTATGTTCGAATTTATCAGACACGAATTGGTTCGTTCGTCTAAATTAGAAAATTGGAATTGCGTGAAGGCGATTCGTGACGAATCCGTTCTAACGTTCCTCTGGTTAATCATCTGTTAGTAAGCCAATGGAAAATCCGTTGTAGCCGTATAGTTCACGTTGGATCAGGCCAAAATAGGTCCCGGCGAAACGATTCCTTCCAACTTGGCATGTCGGTTACAGAAACTGATCGTCACTAAGCCGAACTACGTAGCTTTTCTTGTGACAATCAAAGCACACCGCGTAGGAGCTACCATCTGAACAGAAAACGTGGAAAAGGCTATGTACAGCGAGGGCTACCAGCGTACGTGTTCTTGTTCCGTATATCGTTTTGTGACTCTACAGTGGCGAGTGGCAAGGTGTTAAGCGAAGACGAAAGCTGCTTAATAGCGTGCGGTATTAACGCGTGTGTTGGTGTTAGAACCCACGCCAATATACCCTTTAACTGTTCAATTTTAACCGGCACATTAGGAAATCATTGCTTTGAACGTTTCTCAGGAATTATTTAGCCATTGCTTTTTCGATTTGTCTGATACGTCTCGTGGCAAATCAATTGTGTCAGTGTATCGAGTATAGTAGCGGAATTCGACATCGTCTGTTAGTAATGTTATTTTTCAATGCGACAAGCGGAAGCGATATTATTTTCTTGTACAATGCATTGACGGAAGAAGAAACGGGTTTACTTCAGCGCAGGGTAAAAGTTGACCGCGATTCAAGCGTTTGAAACTTTTTACATTAGCGACTTTCATATTTTCCGAGTCTTACATTGTATATAGTAAAGCGATAGGTATATAGTTTACAGGTAGGAGAAAGTATCTCAGAGTGATGTGCGAGATTGGACAAGAAGATTGTTCTACCGAGAGATCGTTAATAAATACCTTTCTTTTGTCGTCGGTATCGGTGCAGTCTGTGCAGGTGACGGTAATCCGGTGGTTCATCCCCCGAGTCACTTCCGGCTGACCCGCTGCTCGATGTCGCTGAAGAACTTTCACTGCTTTCTAGCATCACGTCTAAAAGATTGGCTCTTGCCTACGAGGACATTAATTCGATTAATATTAGTTAGTATTTATACGCCCGCATACAGAATTATGTAATATAAATAATAGATAACAATGAATGCGTATTTATTAATTATCGAAACTCACTTTTGGGTCGGTAAAGTCAATGTCCCGTTCAACGTGAACCCATCCAGTTGGACAGCAGCAAGCCAGATCCAATTTTTCGAGCGGCAGCTGGTTTTCTTGGATAATAGCGTTTTCTTCTCCTTTCCTGATCATTCGATTCAGCTCATCTATCACGTCCTTCGACGTGGCACGTTCGTGGAAGCTCAACGATCGATCTCTGCCCTCGATTAATAAAGGCGCTCTTGCAGGGCTCACCTAAAAAAAATGATTATACCCAACGATTATTAAAAGAGAACAGAATTGACCAGTTTTTACAAGTGTTCAAATTAATAGAATTATGAAATTAAACAATGGCCTAATCTGATATATTATTGGGGCAAGGGAGGAAACTGAAAAATCTAATTATGAAACATGAATGTTTGAGAATTATAATATTTATACCCAGAGGTTTTTTAATTCGACTTACAACCGTGCTTGGCGTAGAAGAAGTAGCCGCCTCTTCGTCCTCCTCGGGAACAGCGCCCAATTCAGACGGGGCGACGGTGGTATAAGAAACACCACCATTACAAGCCACCGCACTGATTATTCTCTCCTCCGGCGCCAGAGACGGTACTGGTATCTGATCAAGTAAATCGTCGTTACTGCTCGTTTCGGCGACGTTCTCCGTGGCACTGTTATCTTGATCGACGGGCGTTTCCATTTCGGTGCACACAGCCTCGGTCCCGCAGTCGTCCCTATTCTCCGTTCCCTCTAGAACTATTCAAGTCAAGTTCAATACCGATATCCACTTAAGAGAATCCTATCGCTATCTTGAAATTGTTTAAGAACATTTCCACCAGTGAATCATTTGCTCGTCGAATAAAATAATGATATCCTTGAAACAAACCTTCCGTTGCGAGAGCTGCGCCATTGTGTGCTAATAAATTATTTGGTAATTCAGCCAAATACATTTGCTGCTCGGCGATAAAGGACAGAACACTTTGCAGTGCCTGCTCCCTATCCGGTGGTGGTCGGCCGCTTCTCGAGGACGTGCTTGCCAAGCTCTTTGTACTTTCGAACTTCACCAGTCTGTAGAAGTCCCTGGTGAAGTCGGTGCCAATGGATGGAGAATCTGGATCGTCGCTGCAACCGGATAACGCTGCTGAGGATCGTTTGCTGGAGCTTTCAAACGCTCCGTCTTCGCTGCTCCAGGAAGCGCCAGGACTCGTGGCGTACGGCCAGGATCCAGTTGCCCTGGCATCCATAAGAAAGGCCACCTATGTGAAAGAAGAACAAAAATGAAGAAAAAGATTTAAAGATAGCGTAGAATACTAATCACGCTGTAAATCGATTTAATTGATAGACAGACAAAATTATATTTAATTGCAGAATAACTTGGTCTCACCAATTCTCCTCCTGTCCTATCGGCAAGGTAACTGGCGCCATTCCACAAGCATTCGTTCGCATCCTCTTCCAATTCCAGAGGATTATGCTCCTTGATTGCTGGGAGGGCGGGTGTAGTAGCTGTGGCGGGTTCTTTCCATATCGTGGATTCATTTTGAAGGTCTTCGGTGGACAACGAGAAACTCCAATCTTCCAATTCTGCTCTGTCGTATTCCAACTCGAGGAGGTCTCGATGTTGTTGAGCACTTCTGCTGTCGTCCAACCTGAAGATCAAAAATATCAACGTTTAGTCCAACGTACAATTATCCTCATTCGAATAAAATGATAAATATGCACGTCTCAGTAAACGTTCTATACAATTTCCAATAATTGGTAATACGTAAAAGTGGGAAATTTGTAAACAAACCTGAGCCACTGTTGCACGTATTCGGCGTCCCAGCCTTCCTCCTCGACCAGAAGAAGAGAGGACGACCCCATCGGGCTCGGTAGCTTGTACGGTGTGAAATTGGTCGTTGTGGTCAGTTTCAGACATAGATGACTGTCGGAGAAACTGCGCATCACGTGCTGATAGGGCAGCAAATCTTTGGTCGGCGGGTAGCTGTGGCGTGGATTTATTCCTACTGTAAGGTTCAACGGCAAAAACAGGACGTCCGGGTCGCCAGCGTCGAGGGCGACCAGCCGAGCATCCGGCGAAACGTCGGCCTCGGTCTCATCTGTCGCCTCCTTCAGATCCTCCAACCCCCGGGATGGCTCCTGTCGAGCACCCTCGCCCTGCACGTCGCTAGACATCGTCGAGTAACCCTCGTCCCTGTTCCCGCTCTCTGGACTCTCACTCCCTTCTTCTTCTGACGGTTTCTGGGCTGATTTTTTCCCCGTCAAGGAATTTTAACATTGTTAGTTGAACAGTCTTACGGGTATGCTGCGGTTGATTGAATTTCACTGATACAATTAGTTGTGCCATTATTAATTATCCACTGGATTTATTTGCACGCTATCGAAAATATACGCGAAACAGGTTAATATTGGTGTATACATTTTTGGAAGCCGATTCAAGTTTTAGAATTAATCCTGTTTAAAGACTAATGGTGGTAAATAGTTGAATATAGAATTAAATGAAACGTATCTATTAATTGGACAAGCCGTAATTGTGAGAGTAGAAATTGCAGGAGGATAGTAATTACGATATATGTTTATTACTATAGTGAGAATATGGTTTTTTGAAACATACCCAAGGGTCTATTCCTTCGACACTTGGCGGCAGCCATGACTGGTATCTGTAAATTGAGCGAGCGTGGCCTCGACAAAGGAACCCAAGCTGGATCGAGACCAAGCGCAGCAACCACTGCCGCCGGTCCAGCCTCCAGGATCCCTTGAATCAACTCTGTCGGGCTTCCAGGATTCACCGACTGGGCCAATAATCCTGAAAGCGCTCGATTTTGAGATTCAAGCTCCCGAATACGCCTCTGCAGGGCACCGATCTCTTCCCTCAGACCCTATAGAAAAATAATAACCGTTGATTACGCCGTGTCTGTTGACTGTTTTTTTATAAATGATGATGAAAAGCGCGTTAGCGGACAAATGACGAGGAGACAAGACTGTGTAACGTTTAAAACACCAGGAGTAACTGCACTTTTGCACAGATAAGCATTCGCTATGCAGGAATTTATAGTAGCGTTGAAATGCATCAAATAATTTTCGATTTGCCTTCTGTGAACGTACAAACATCGCGAACATTTTCGTATTACTTATTTACTCTAGCTTGGCACGCACGGGCAGACACATTTGCAGCCTTGCAATGTTGCAGCTTAGCAGATGGATTAGATAGGATCGATGGTGATGGTGAAAACTTGGTCCATCGATGGTGGTTATTTTGTAAAAAGAAAGGAGAGAAACCGACTTGTATTCGAATTGAATCAGAAACAGATATTTTAAATGAAGCATAGTATCCTTCATCACTAAACGCGGAAAACAATAATAAATATCTCTCTTTGTTCGAATGGTTCAAATAAAGATCGAATGTGTTTGATGCTCAATAGTTGGAAAAAGAAAGTTAGTTGAAACCCGCGAACCGAAGGAGAATAAAGAGATATAGATAAGAAGTCGAGGATATGGTAACCAGTGCATAGCAATGAACCTTTTGGGATAGAAGGGCGCGGACCACCTGGTTGGCGACGTCGTCCAGGCACCGCTCGTACTGACGACGCTGAGCGTCGGCGTCCCTCGCCAAGGTGGCGTGTTCCGTTTCTAAGGTCGCCAATCGTGCCACCAATGCAGCATGCACCTCGCCAGCACACGCTGCTTCCAAACCGCGCAGCTGACCTCTCATCGACTCGTTCTCCAGCTGCAGCTTCGAGATTTGTGTCTGATACTGATGCACGCGTGCCTGTTCATCGTTGAGAAAGAAATCATTAATGAAAAGCCTTCAGTATCCCTTGGAACGTGATTTCAAGAACATTATGCACACTTCTCTAATTTGACGTTTGAACAGAAAGTTTGCTTGGAATACATTTTCCAATAATTGGCAAATCTTAACCAATATCTTGCAACGATTCTGTTCCTGTTGCGATCATAATGTTTCAAGAAGAGGAGAATGTAAAAAAAGGAAAATAATTACTGAACATTTGCGACATGGTTTACACCAACGAAAATTCATTGGGATTCTCCTAAATAATTCCTTTTTACTCTTAACAAATTTGTAACATATAAATCCCCAATTGCTAAATAAAGTGCAAGCCAATAAAGGTTCACGGGATTAGATACATCTGTGGATCGAAGTTTGACTATTGCCCTGCCGGGGTATCTGGCGGCATCGGGATAGGTTCAGGGTGTTCACCATATCTTGGTGCAGTTTTCATAAGAGTTGGCCGCAGCTCGTAGCCAAAGTTAATAACACGAGCAGCCGTTATTAGCAGAAAAGCGTTTAACGTTAAATTAGGGCTGCGGGGACCTGCCGGAGACAGGGGTGCTAATAGAGGGTGCGTGTGTCTGATTTATAACAGTCGTGCCAGCCAGCCGGCCTTTGCTAATGTCTACACCCCCTTCTTTAGAAACTGAAGGGAGGCCAACGATTTTCTGTCATCTAAAACAGGGCGGTTGTGTGTGGGGGCGTGGGGGTGGTAAAATAAAAATATAAACCGGCCGCTTCATGGAATTCATCTAGCGGCTCATCTGAACTCCTCTTCGCGTAATTTCGTGTCGCTCTCGCGTAATTTATCGCCACACTCGACAGCTTCTGTAAGTGTCTCTGAATTGCAGGCATCGGCGTCGGGCAACGTCTGATCTAACGGCGACCTGGTGCCACCGCGCCAGCTTGAGGAATACTTGTGACGGCGTTGGCGTTAACATCGAATTCAACGAACGATTTCAGTATGAGCCCGATTCTTGAAGAATTGTAAATGTGAGGTAGGGGTACAGTGATTAGAAATGTATTTTTTGATAAACTTTTTAAATCGGTTAATTTTTGTTTTTTTGGTTCTGCGTGAATGCATGCCGTTTCACCCCTTTACTGATCAAGGAATGTATGTACAAATCAGCATAAGGCCACGTCAGATATTAGGAACTCAGTTATTTTAGTCAGAAGTGGTAAATAGTTGAACAAATTAAAACACTTCATCTAAATCAATGTAGAACTCGTTCCTTAGATTAACACATCTTTAAGAAAAATACAGTCAGTGAAGAAGTAATCGTTCTTTGCTTCTAAGTATTCTTTACAGAGGTATGAACCTCGTGGCTGTCCCAATAAAATGATCGATAGCAAATTTCATTCGCACCTGACACTTGTCAAAGCTATCAGATATCGCACTCAATTATTAATCGCAGGACAGTCGGTCATTTAAATATTTCCACAAAAGTAAATAAATATAAAAACAACTAAATGCCACGACATCAGTCCGATGTGCTGAATCCAATAGCAATAATAATAATAATCCATCAAATACATTTACGACGTAACATCGCGACGTAAGATTGTGACAGAAAGCAAGGGGGCATGCTGCGAGAGCAAAATCGAACAGCGAGAGAGAACACTTGCCAGCGTGCTTCCTCATAGCCGGCAGAGGGATTTTTAGGGGGTTGGCATCGGTGGGGTGGACCGACATTGAACCAGGGGATCGAGTGACGATCGATAATAAACGGTATTTCGTGAGGCAGTGATGTACACCCCTCGTCTCTGAATCTACGACTCTTTTAGAAGCAAACCGGCCGTGAACGAGATAGTGCGTACCATTCTAAGGGTCTGCAGCAAGCGCGACCGTTTACCGTTTCCTCCCTTTTCATTGCAGTCGACCGCTGTTGCGTTACTTCGTTAAGTCAGGAATATTGGTCGTTGGCAAATATGTGGCAAAAGTATCGTCGGTTATATTGCAGCGACCGGGCTTACTATAGAATGGGGTAGAAATTGGCGAATGTATTTGCGGTGCTTGCAAAACGTAGCAATATGTAATATTCGCTTGATATATAACAGTTTATGGAACTTTGGAGCTGTCTGATATATTTCTTTAGATTATTTACGATTAAATAGTATAGATAACTGGTCTGCGATATTTTAGTGAATAGATTGTTGGACATTTAAAATCTATTTATCTTGTATACTTTATTACTAGTAAATTTCTTAACGTGGCTTCTATTTAATATTTGCCTACTCATTTTATCCAACTTGTTTGTGAGCAAGTTTCTCAAATAAACAACCGAGAGTATACACGTGCATTCCTACCATCGACTGCACTCAATTGTATCGAGAAGTTAATTGAAATGCCAAACCTGATCACAGACAGTCCATACTCGGACGTGATATTTTTAATCTTGTCGATCAAACTCTAATCGACGTAGCATCGTGCACTACGATTTCTTATTGCTTCGTCGTTTCACAGTATCGACTAAGAGGGGGTGAGACAAATTGCGTTACGCGAGTTCAATGGCCAAACCGATATTCCGTTTTGTATTGTCGCCGGGGACAACCGTGTATGACAAGTACAGGTGAAATAAAACAACAGTTTACCCGTCCACGTTAAGAGAGCATTGTTATCGGTTCGGGGGGAAGCTTTTTACGCGAGTGTCATCGACTCTTGATTTCTGGTTACGTAAAAAAAAACAAAAGGGAAATGAAGGAAGATATGTTTGCAACAATAAACTCTGGATAGCCTAGACGATAGAATTTAGAGTTCCGCAGTCCCGTCGTTATCTGTCCGAGGTTATCGACAGCGGACCAATGACTGGATCGAGGGGTACAATTTGCCTTTCATTTCGACCAGCATTGGGGAGGAACGCTAAAATCGGATGAACCACTCGAAAGAGTATAAATTTAAGGACGTCGCTCCGTGGAATTGAAATCCTGCCGTCCTTTCGACGTGGAAGGGACCGGTGTTCCGCTGTTACACGGAATACTGCCAATTATCGGATAATCGTGCTCTTCTGGAGTCAGAAGTTTTGAGGGCGCTTCCATGGCGCGTGGTTGATATAAACTTGTGTAAAAAGGAAAAGAAAAATTGTTTCGAGGATTTGTTTGCTTCCACTCAAGTATTCTATTTGTTCTCTATTATTCTTTATTATTTTCCATTAATCCTTATTATTTTGTACTATGTCGCGGAATAATTCATTTTTGCAAATGTTCATCATTATTTATTTTTCCACAATTTTACCCCAGAAATTATTCCCCATTTATCACGGAAAAATATTTACACTCACCTCGTAAGAAAGCGTGAGCGCAGTTTTTTCTTGCTTCAGCTGTTCGGCCCTGTGCTTGTGCTGCAACAACCCCCGTGATGCCTCCTCCATTCTGAAACAAATCGAATCCGCTTGAGCGAGCAGTCTAATTTTAATTCTCGTCGAAATGCTTCTAATTGGACGAAGCCGTGGCCAGCGCCAATTTCCTTACGCAGACTGTTGCTGTGTAGATTCCAATTTCTTCCAGCATGCCAATTCTACCGTGAAGAATGAATATTTCTGAATTCAATATAGCCCACGCGGTACGAGCCACTC
Organism: Nomada fabriciana; assembly: GCA_907165295.1. Lineage (NCBI taxonomy): Eukaryota > Metazoa > Arthropoda > Insecta > Hymenoptera > Apidae > Nomada > Nomada fabriciana. The sequence continues at coordinate 7,813,703 of OU015693.1, read as the reverse complement.
TCGTATAAATAGTATTCGGGGAAAAGCGCAAGGAAAACAAAGACGTTTACCAATGCCTTTCAAGTGGTGACCGAAAAACGTGGCTTTCCTTGCGCGCCCTTCAGTCTAACCGGTTTATAAATTGAAATGGTCACTCGAGTGTCGATGTTACCGTTAAGATTACAGACGTGAGGAATTGTGAAAGGGGTGTGCGTAATGGATACAGTTGTGGAACATGTTGTCGCAGCTGCGTTGCGAATAAAAAATGGTCCTCATTTGGAAGACAGTTGCGACTGTACTTTACAGCACTTTCCACCCCTCAGTATAAGTGGAGCACATTTCCAAAGTTCGACCATCTGTTGCAGACACATCTTCTCTATTACTTTAACGATCCTTTGGAAATGTACAACGACACACGCAGATCCATCACAACTTTCGACTTGCCCCATGCACCTCCCCCTCCCCCCGCGTATCACAAAATCAAAACGAATCGAAAATGATAATTTAGCCCGCAGAAAATAACTGAAATATGAAGCAACAAAAAGAAGAATACAATATAAATCCATGTTGCAGAAACGTCAGAATATCCGTAGAAAATAGAGGGTGAAAATTCGCCAAGTTCGACCGGGCACTTTTCGAATCAACCCCCCTTGCAGCTCTAATCTAATAACTCGCCGAGTGTACCCAGAGTTTCATCCACAAGCGCGCACATTTACGCAAGACGAAAGCGGAAAAAGTCGCGACCCCACGTCGATTCTGATTCGATTATCCATTTTCTTCGCGACGCACACGGTTCTGCGGGTTTCGCCGCGACAAATTCCCTCATGCGCGCGCTCCACGGGCTTAATGATCTGATTAGAGATACAAGAGGGTTCCAGAGGCTGAGATATGAAGCCGATTTAAGCTTTTCGAGGGAGACGAACCGAGGGCTCGCCTCCGACATGCCAAGCAACACCCTTTACGTTTCCCCGCCCGGTCGTACATCCTGCTCTTCTATCTCTTTCCAAAGTAACTTTCAAACTAACTGCGCGTTTCTTGGGGGCAGCGTCCAATTGTTTTCTATCGTAGGAGCCATCTGCAGGAACGCGGAAGGCTTTAATGAAGATTAATTGATAATTACTCGCCCGGTACTGCGCGACCCGTTTCTGAGGGGAAGGAGCACATTGGAAAGGGATGCGACTTTTGTTCGACTTCTTCTTCTACTTTTCTAAAGATTGCTTGGTGGAATTCGCATTGTTTTGCGGATAGATTATGTTACGGGGAAGGGGGAGGGGGGGGGGGGTGATATTACGAGAAGTAGAAATTATTGATTACATTGTGGTGAGAAGACAGTTTTAATTCCATTTAACTTTTAATTACTTTGTAATAGGATTTTGTTGTGGTTTCGTTCCAAGCACGATTTTTCTTTTGTATTGTATAGTTTAAGAAACAGAAAGGTTCCGATTCGAGGTAGAATTAATACAGAATGCATGAAGGGGCGATATTATAACGAAGAATAGAAGTTATTGATTGCGCTATCACGAGAAGATAATATTTCATCTGTTTAATTTTGAATTAATTCTTACAGAATTCGGTTCAGATTTAATTCCATGCGCGGCACATCTTTAATAGCAAGGTATAGAATTGTTGTAGAGTGCACAGGTATGATAATGAATAAGTATAAAGGCAACAGACGAGTGTCGCAAATTTCAATGGTTCTAATTAAGGCTGCTTAATGAAATTCAATAAACGATGGATCGATACCGTTTGTTTCTTCTTTTAATACACCGGGACGGTGTGTTTTGTCGTTCGTCTTTTTTCCCACTGGCGTTTCATAGCGGGCTCATTTGTGTACAGATTGGATCGTGAAAAGAAACTCCACGAATAAGCTGATTGTCTCGGTGAATTTGCTTGTTCAGACTCCAGGATAGCGTATATTCGCGGAGGAGTTCGAGGATGTTAATCGGCTTAAAAGTCCGCTCGTTAAAGTTTCCAGTTTACTTTAACTCTTAATGTGCTCCCGGAACGATTATGGAAATGGTCTTCGGCAAGATTGAAGTATCCGATCGGCCTTAAACGCAAGATAAACCGTCCGTCTTTATTAATACGCCGGTAAGGTGACAACGTTTTATGCGTTCGCCTTTTTATCTCGTTATCTTGCACCCTTCGCTGGATCCTCGTTCGCTTAATTTCTCGTTTACATAATGCACCCGTGGAATTTTTTTTTCGACACGAATAGGGTTGCAGCCTTGAGAACGTTGCATGCATTGGATTACGTTTTATTATATTGATATAATAATTGTTTGTTTTATTGTTTATCGTATGATAGTGCTTTGGCTATTTTTATTTCACAATTGGTAAGCAGACGTAGACGTAATTATTTTAGCTTGAGGATGTTACAAAGTTATTGCCGTTATTTTTGTTTGAAGAGATTGACGCAAGTAGATGGCGAATATTAATGAACGAAGGAATCTTACTTCTCTTAAGAGTATAATATAATAATTCACTGGAGCCAAAAGTAGCCCCGTAACCTCCCCCATTAGAGTTTTACCCATAGGTCGAGTTCAGCGATGAAATGGGAAGGATTTACCATAGTGATTCCGTGTAACTTATCAACTGGGGTGCCATTTCAGGCACCAGGCTTAAGAACAATGCTTCGCAAACAGTAATTATAAGTGCAAACAGAAGAGCGATTGTCAGCGGGGCAGTCGTACGATGAATAATCAAGATTGCATCCCCAAGGGTTACCTTCGCTTTGCACAACGTCCCTTCATGCTCTTCCTCGAAGATTACCTGGATTTGTTCCTCTACGATTGTTTGATTCGGTGGAACTTCGAATGGAACGTAACTATCGAGGATTAATTAAGCTACGTTCATAGTAAGGGTTCAATTCGAATCTCAGGTGCACAGATCGATTCAAGATGGATACTAATTTTCGAATCGTTTCAATTCTCAAACTTCCGCACACATCCGATTTCGTTAACTTTCAAATGTTTCAAACTATTAACAAAGAAAATATTATCCCCCGAAAGCGTATATCATTCGATCCGGCCGAAATTATTCTTTCAGCTTTCCAGTAAATCCTGTTTCTTCCCAACTAATTAAATCTCCAAATAAATTTCACGTCTTCTCGCGGTGCTGAAGCATCGCAAAGTTTTCTCCAGGCGTGACTTCCACGGTTACATTCTTCCAGCGGAAAAAAAATGTTTGGACTACGATAAAAAAGCGAGACTTGACACAGAGACAATGCGGGAAAGGTGCATTGTTCCCCCTACTTCCGGCCGTTCCGACAAGTGAGCGGAAGATGACTATCGTTTAATGAAAGTCCGGCTACGCGGTTCCGTGTATAATTCGGCGCGGCATGTTCCTGTATCATTATAATCGAGTTTGCGCTGCAATAGTCGTAAATCACGAGGAATGGCCGGCCACTGCCATGTGTTCCAACTACTGATACTAAACTTCGGTGCGACGACTGCGGTGACGTAAGTTCGTGTAAGATGAAGATTTGGGGTTGCACCTGGGCTACATTCACGCTTAAAAGGGCTCCAAATATTATTACTACATTAATAATTTGTTCATTACACAGCTGTTCTTTATAAGCAATGTTTTACTAAAGAACAAAAAACTATTTATATTTAAAATTATTGTAATAGTTATAGAAACTTTATCCTGATTCTTATCAGCTGTCATGAACAGATTCGTCTTACATGGAAATAGTGTAAGGTAGGACACATTACACCGCCAACAGATTATAGACAATAAATATTACACGTCAAAAATTAATCCTTAAAAATGGTTTTCGTACCTCAAAGTAACTAATTGAATATTTAAGGGATTCAAGTTGGATCTCCCACCTAGGAATACGCACATATGTATGTGCACGTTCGAAAGTTGAATAGGAGAGAAAGTATATAGCTTCAGGGCAAGAAAGTTCGTAAGGGCGGTCAGTATGGGAGGGGTGAAAGTTTCAGGGGCAGTAGCAATTATGGCTCAGGTTGGGCGCAGACACTTTAAATGATACACTTAACTGTCTCGAAACTTCATTCACAATAGATTACATAAAAACTTACAGCTGTAATTGATTCCGTTTTGTAATTATAATTATTACCTATAGTTAACATTTATTTTCATGAGTATTTTAATTAATATTTATTTATATTCCAGAATAGTTTTATGAAAAATACCGAACAGTTTTCACCATTGCGATCCGCGTATCTGTTACAATTTCACAAACAAATTTTATTCTACTTTTAACGAGTAACTATGAACTCGTATTTCATTAAAATCTGTCGCCGGGGAAAGGCAATAAAACCGAAGAAGAGCAGAACCATTGTTGCGCTTTAACGTAAAAAAGTAGATAAAATGCAGCAACGTGGAAAAAAGGTTGCCCCGTTGAATATAATCCGCATTACTGTTGCCGTGTGCACGGATCTGATAATTGTCAGCGCCCTTTGTCGATAAATTAATCGTCCGACGATCGACGAATTTCTTTCTCGACTACTGAACACATTCTCGCGGAACCATTAATCTCGTTTCGTGAATTGGCCGGGTCGTCTGGCATTTTTCAAGCCAGAACCAGCGTCGGGGAAGACGTATTGTTACAAGACGCAGGCGTATCCACACGATTGCTATAGCTCGCCGATCCGTCGACGATAAATTGGAAAACTGTACGGCTACTTTCGTTCGAATTTCGTTGGGAAGATGATGGCGCGACAAAAACTAGATTTATTATGCTGTTCGTTGGTGTATACATATAGAATTTGGGGCAGATTTGTGTCGATGAAGTAGAAGGTAGAAGATGAAATTTCTATTGCTTGGAATTCTAAATCAATATTTAATATTTGTATTACGAATAAAAATCGAGCTTTTCAGGCGAAGAATTGTTGGATTTTTAAATAATTCTGTATTTATATAGAATATTTATGAATCATTGTAACATAAATACAATTTCTGCCTGTTGAGGTCTTTATATTAATTGAACGTTTCTGTAGGTCTGTGTCTGACCCGATACGCGCCTGAACTACTTACGCATCGCTTGGTTTAATTTCAAATCAATCGCTACTCACTTATATGTATAATTTTTTACAAAGTAGAAACAGAAGAATGGGGTATCAATTAGATTCAAATAAAGAGAAGTGTGCTGTATAAATTATAATCGTTGCACTCGGAACACAATTCAAATCCTTATTTCAACAACGAATTGTAATACTAGTTAGAGCGTATGTGTTCTGTTCTCCCGGAACATCCTGCTAAATAAACCAAAGGAATTCATTACCCAGAGAACCTTTACCACTACGTGAAGTATCATCTCCTGTTATAATATAATCCTTGCAGAATATGTTTATATTGGTTTAATACCACAGCTAGTTCATGCGCAGATGCTTCCCCTTTAAACACTCGTCTGTGAGAAAATTATTATAACGCAACGTTAATCTTGCTGCATTAAAGCAGTGATATACTTGCTGAAGGAACTTTGAAAGTTATCAACAATCTCTGTTATTATATACATTATAGTACACGGCTTCAGAGATTATAGTAGTACGTATAACAACATGTCAGAGCATGCAAGTAATATAGTTCATGCATTAATAATGGCTCTTGGTGAAGAAATAATAGATCCAGAATATTTTAACCAAATAAGTATACTAATACTTCAACATATTTTTGAAAATCCTTATTAAGTTGTTAACAGAGGTAATCAAATACCTTTTTCACGAAATCATTTAAATATTAATAAAACTGGTTTATTACAGTTCAACCTTCAGCAATTGAAATTCGATAATATTGTATATTTATGGCAAATCTAAAGGTGCATTAGAGTTATGTACAATTTTTAAATAAATTAACTATTGCGTTAAAAATATTGGCAACACAGATGGCGAAATAACAAGCCTTCTCCGATTAACAAATTAATAACGGAGAATGGAACCAGATTGTTGCAGCGTCCGGTTTAATCCAATTGTAATCATTACGCGTAATAATTTCCATGACCGGAGTGCACAAAGGTAATAGCGGCTGCACACAAAGGTGCTCCTGACACCTGTCCCACGCGATTCAATAATACATTCGAGGATACCAGTTTATCTTAGCCACCGTCTGTGTTTGCATAATTCTCGTGTGCGCGAACGTGCGTACCTAGCTATATCGCTCACGTGCGATCTAACGTGTAAACAATAATTACTCACCGCTTGAGTAGCGTCTGTCATGAGGATTTTCGTCGATACACCATTAAAAGAATGTACAAGTATGTAAGAGCAACATACAAAAAAATTATACATATAAGAGATATTGATTATTGGAGAAAGGATTGAATCTTTTTAAAAGTTAACAAATGTACGTTATATGTAAGTTATGTAATGTTATATTTCGATGTAAGTTATATTAAAAAACTTTGTGACTTAAATTTGCATTCAGAATTTTTAAAATGCAATATCTATAAGCACGAACTTGAGCTCAAAAATTTTAAGGGCCAAATTCTAATACAAATTTCGATTCGAATCGGTGTTTTTCTCTTTATTTTGTAACAAGGTAATAACGCAATTCTCTATGGTCATCGAAGTACTTCTGTAATTGTTCCGGTACATCACAGTTCTGGAACTAACTTTTCCCCTGTCGAGCTTCTGGAACCCAAGGGCAGGTTTTGCCAAATGGCCCCTCGCCTTCTGTATCCTTCTTGGCAATGTCTGCTGTCTAATCGTTATTTTCCTTATGCCGTACGCCGGCTTTTATTGCGTTCATGTTTCTGAACAAATGACCACAGTAATTCGTGCCACATTTCGGTTTCTTTGCTCTTGCGTAATGTTTCGACGAATTATTTCACCGCAATCTCTTTCAATTACCGAGGCACAACTTTCATTCCGTCCTCGCGAAAAAGGATAATTGAAGCCTCGAAAATTCTAAAACGGGAGAAGCCGTTCGTTCCTTCAGAGCACGTAGAAGTGCATAATTTGTTTATGACTCGCAGAAACAGGGTGGACGCGAGCTCTTTTCTCAGAAGGCGACGGTGAAGTCTGATTGAGCAAACGAGATTGGATGGTCAACAGGGACACGATAATGGCTGGTTTATTAGGCGAGGTCGGGCATTCGCGAAGGCACGCACAGGTGTCAGAATAAGTGGTTGTTCTGGGGAAAAGGAGTCGTTCGATCTGTTTGGTCACGACAGAAAATTTCTTTCAACCTGTTAGCTGTATAATTCTTTAGTAATCTTCGACCCCCTTTATGCAAAGAACCTGAAGTGATATGAGGTCGAAATTTTTAGATAGCAAGAAGAATTGTACTGCTCAAATACGGAGGGTATTTCAGAAGGGAAGGATTGTTAATTAAACTAAAACATTGATAGGTGTATAGTGGTTTGTTCAATTGCAAGCTTTAGTATTGTTTCATTTAACGCGCGGTGAACATGAAATAAAATATTCATAATGCATTGAAATAATGGTAAATTTTCATGGTGATGTAACTTCGCTGAGGGGTGATAATAATCAAACGAAGCTCGCGCAATTGTTTACCCACAGAGGTTTCCTTTATCGGATCGCATCGGATGGCGTGTCACTCGCGCGATTCCACTGTGAGAAACGAAATCTACCCCAATTTTCAATCTACCGAACGTTCGATTATCTCCGCTTATGACAGCTTTGATCAAATAGGCTCGATAGCTGCGAAAATTGACTGGTCCCTGCCAGAATTACCAATAATAATACCCCTCCTAATTCACCCCTCGGTGTATCGACGAACCGACTGAAAATCGATAAATTCGTTGGTACACGATTACAGCCACGTTTCACGGACACTTGTACGAATTCGACCGGGCGCATTTTTGTGAAAATAGCGAAAGCAAAATTAGATTCTTACAGAACTAGACCATCCTTCACTTCAATACTCGTGTAAATATAAATTTATTCACCTTACTCATTCAAAATATATACATTAATCAAAAAATCGTTTGCATCTCGAAATCAAACAATTAAAACATAACCCGCTCTTTCCAAACAATGTTTCATTAATTTCAACGGAACGCGCATCCAGCACAATTTTCTCTCTCACATCGTTCGATTCGTTTTTTTCTTTTTACCACGCGCTGCATCAAACAACTTCCATCCCCCTGGTCAACAGGATCGAAAGCCAGAATCCACCACTCTCTATAGAAACTAATAAAGCATCCCCGTGTGAATTGGCCCATGGCTGTCCCATGCAATATGTATTCCTTTTCACGCCCGCCGTTCTCATGAAAGCTGGATTAATTAACGACGAAACCGCGTGTCGCGTGCGTTTCGTCCGCAACTCGCAAACGATAACCGGCGATGATCATTTCGATGCGCGAGCGTGTTCGATGCCCGCGGATGCGTTTACGAGCGTGCACGCGCGTGACAAAAGGAGACGATAGGGCGATCGAGGGTGGAGAAGGTTGCCATAAAACGCGTAATAAACGGTGTGCCTCGTGTATCTGGCTAATACAATGCGACGGTAACCGTGCTTAACAGGCACTCGTAAAGCTGTATTCGTCGAAATAAATTGAACGACGGCGCGGCGTCATGGTCCTGCCAAACGCAATAACGTCGAACGGGTGCCTTGGAATCGGGAACAACAATGCTGTCGTTTCATTCAACCGATTGGATGTAACAGTTCTGGATGTTACGATTAAATCTTCCGTTGGCCGTTGGGCTTACTTTCGCAGTCGTTGATCGTATTTTGGAATCGGCTCGGTTGATTGGGATTGTTCAGGAAACGCTGGTGTATCCAGGAAAATGATGATTGAAAGTGTGGGAGAGAGACTTTATTGTTGATGAAGGCTGAGGGGTGATTGTATCTTCTATTTTATCCCTCGTGCTTACTTCCCTTTGTTCCTTCTCGTCTGTTTCTCCTTCGATTTATTTGATATATGTATCTTTTTAATTTATATTTCGTGTCGATTGAAAGCGATCGTTGTACGTGAATTTCACCAGGCATTAAGACGATTTAATTATTCGGCAGCGTGGTATTGTAACCAAGTTATCCTTATTATTTTCCGAACATTTAGTCACGAGAATGTTTTTAAAGAATACTTAGGATCTCCATAATAACGATATTTTTTAATACTCGAAAATCCTGCAATATTCCGTTTCGTAAATTTCTGTAACAGCGACGAAAATTTTTGCCACATTGGTGTCCAGACGCATATGTTTCAATCGTTCCAACAAATCCTGCGCCGCCGCGGGCTTCATACAATTTTGCAGAGGGCCGAAATTTCGTTCGTCGACCACGCACAACGCGTGCGCAATATTTTATCCCATAATTACACCGAAGATTCGCAATTACCCGGAAAAATGAAAAGTGTCGGGAGGAAATGGTGGCTAATTCGACGTTAATGGGTGCCGGCGCACAGGACGCTCATAATTTCGCGGCAATTTTCGATCGTTGCCATTCGAGATTGCCATTTCCACCTGGACTATGGAATTGAATAATTTTCGCCAATCATTTCCGTGTTCCGGCGAGGCGAACTTCTACCTATTCCGACCGATTTCGCGGGCCAACGGAAATCATTCAGTCCTCCTTCTGCGATTCCACGGAAATTCCGGCCTGTAATTTGCCCGGCGAACTTTCGATTTTCACCTGGTATCAGGCCAGTGCGTATTTGCCGTTTTACAGCCGCAATATCGTGCTCTTTACGACACAACGTTTCCATTACCGATCGTTTGCATCACAAGTACGATCGAACTGCAATATTTCGCGACGACGAGGAAGCTAGAATTTCATTTTATTATGCAGCTGCACGAGCACGCGAGGCGTGGTTTCAATAGAAATTACTTTTAAGCTGTTGCGCATAAGCAACTTTCCGAGATATAATCAGCGGCCAGATATTAATATCCTAACATTATTATCACTCGTGGTTGTACCAAACAGAATTTCCCTGCCCCCAAATTGGGTAAGGGACTTTCTGCTCCGAAAAGTTTTTAAGTTGTTCGAGTGCTTAGAACTGCATTAATTCGTGAGCAATAATGTTAAAATACACACAAGGCGTAAAAAAACAAACAAACTGCAGTTCGTTTCCATGAAATAATTTCTGAATACGTTTCTACGGACAGAAAATTATTATCGTACGTTAGATACGGCAAAAATTGTGTACTGATTTCGAAACATACAAACCAAAATATATAACAATTGATAATACATAGTTAGAAAATTAATTACGTGGAAAATTCAGTCACGCATCGTTCAATCATTCCCATTCCATCGAAATCGTTACAAGAACTCCTCTAGTACTCTGAAGAAATTCTATTTCACGTAAGTCAATTATATACCTAAGAACTTGAAGTACAAGCACTATCATCTCCAAGAAGAATCGATCGAGAGTCGCGGCACAGCTCGTTCATTGTCCTCTCCAGTGGCCGAGGCGACTCGTGCAACGAACTCTAGATCGACGTCACTCTAAAATCACGGGCAAACATTCCGCGCTGTCAAGCCAGCGGATATTACCTAACAGCCTGTTAAGCACACTCGATTGTGAATGACGCCAGCGCAGCGTCCAGCCGAGGGGACGTTCGAAATTTTGCGAATTCACGTTCAAAACCTGAACAATGATATCTTCCTTGCTCGTTCGAAATCTTGTCGAAGGCGGGTGACACGTGTAAAAATGAAAAATTCGTCCCACGTGCGGGTAAAGCGTTTTTTTTTTTTTTGGCGAGCGAGACACGCGTTATTTTTACGCGGCCAGACACGAAATTCAATTTTCCATCCACCCTTTACTGTTGGCCGCGTTCTACGCGAGTGCCGCGCTGAGAGGACCCATTAACAGGGCTGGAGAACAATGGCTGTTAAATAGGCGCGTTGTGAGGGTGCTGCTTTGGGAATAAAAGGGTAAACAGGGAGTGGGAGGTGTCCGTAGGAGAGGAGTATGAAGAGTGATGTGTGACAGAAGAGGTGAAGAAAAATTGTGGTAGAACGAAATATTGAGAAGGTAGCAAAAACGTGAAGTTAGGAATTAAAGAGGGAATGAGAATGATTGAAATTGTTGTTAACGAGAGGTCGTATACTTGTCGCGAACTAGGAAACAGTCAAAACGAAAATTCGTGCGAAAATAGGAGTGACCAGATTGTTCGGACGATAAATTCGATAGAATGGAAAACGTAATCAAGTAAAACATTGCACCTTCGAAAAGGAAATGTTGTGCAAAGAAAGTAACAAGTTAGTCAAGGCAAGGAACCGTAATTAATGTAACGATTAAAGCCAGCAATTTTTGCTACCAGCACAAATAAAACCGTTGCCCAGCCAATTACGTTCGAAACCGCTTTACAAGAAGCTGCGGAAAAAGGGAGACACTTACGCAACTCTAATTTTCCCGAAATCCCCTGACAGACGAGGCCTGTTTTTCTTTCGAAGCGTTTCAATCCCGTTTCGTCCAGAAGAGAAAAAGGATAAAGTCTCGTTTACGCGGGTGAGCCTAGGGGTTCGCCGAGACGCCCGAGAAAAAAAATAACACGCCATCCTTCTTCGACCCTTACTGCGGAGGTTGAAAAATTTCGATCATATACGTTACCCTCGTCACGGCGGGCGTCGCTTGGAAAAAAGAGAGAAACAAAAAAACAGGAGAAGACAGGGGCTCGTCGAACGGGTTGAAGGATCAATCCTTCGCGCTGCGAATTCCACGTGCGAACCGTTCTAGGAAGGTGGGGAACGGACGTCGTCTCACGCGTCGCGTAACACGCAAGCAGAATGCGTGTACGCCGACCGGACATTTTTGTTTTCGAGAATATAACGCGACATGATGCATTACAACCAGCCGGATATACCGGCTGACGGTTTTCTGTCCTGAATGAATAATCACGTCGGTTAACGCGACACGTTCGCCCATCCCTGCGGCTGTGTTCCCCTCCTGTTCAAATCACACGGCGCGGCGCGGACTTCTCATTAGTGTAAGAGATACCTGGTTCGGGCGTTTGCTTTTTAGTTTTACTTATTACTGTTATATTTGTTGATTCGTTATTTTTGTTGTGGTTGATTGATGTTTTTATTTGAAGTAACAGCAATTCAGTCGGGGAATATCTGTGAATTCTCGGGGGTTTTTGGTTTTGTTCTCGTCGAACTGAGGAAATAGGATGAATACCTGTACACGTGTATGAATATTCAATGTATCGACACGAGTCGATGCTCGATGCTCCATTGAGGGATGTTAAGCGAAGGGTGTCATGAAATTACGGGGCAGATAGATAGAGTAGTCGGAAAAATCGACGGCAGGCTGGGATTCGGTTTAAAAACGTAATGAAATAGCATAGATTTATCGGATATGATTTCCTATCGGAATGTTCAGGTGAATTGAGACGCGGAGCGGCGAAAGGGCGAGAGTTTACAAAGGGTGGCGTCGTTATTGCTGTCTGTAGACTGTCATTTCCGTTGGCAGCGTAGCAGATATAGCGGCAGCATTGGGCTGTTATCGACTTTCCAGCAGATACCAGACAAGATTGATCGTGATACATCTTTCATTTTGCAGTTTTCATGAATTTTAACATACGACCATAGTGATTAACAGAGCTACGTAATTACATTAGTATATAGGAGTGAAATAGTAAAATTTATGGACGCCGTGGCTTAAATAATATTCTGATAACATTTGTAAGCAACAACGCAATACTCCAAAGGGATTGGTCTCCGCCATTCCCAAGTAATTTCAAGTTCGTCCAGACTGTTCTCCAAGTTTCGAACTGCATTCTGACGAGACCCGTTCCTATTCGACATCTTCCCCTGGCAGGTATCGTCGTTTCTGAGCTCCCCGTTAAATGCTTTCATGTTTGTTAAGTGTTTCGCTAATTCCTTGGCCCCCCAAACTGCGGATATCGTTGCTTGGCGAAGTTTTCGACAGGCATTTCACGATTGTCATCCCCGAGGCGTACGATTCGGATTTGATTCAGGAGCAGTTCCATCAGGGGGAGAGAAGACAAATTTCGTGTTCATTTCTGCTTGGACGAACTCGTTTTGTAATACGACCATAGTGATTAATTTATTATCTGCTGAAAGGGCCGCGGACTGATGTCATGAATAATTTAAAACATTCCCCAAAATTCTACGAAATTTATATTCTCCTGTATTTATTAGGTCTTTAATTGTATGCACTACCAGTTCCCAGATATTCAACATTTCATTTTTATTTTCATTTGGGACTGTACTTAAAAACTGTATATTCTGGTGTAATAGGTAAATGTATAGTGTGCTATGAATTCTGAATTGTTTGACAATTTCTTCGGGATGTCGCAGATATTTTGTATCATAATTCCTTTTTCTAATGTTCCTATATTCGTAGTTGATAGCAAAAAAAAAGTAGTAGTGGAATAATTAGTGTAAAGCGGTACCAGCAATGTTACAAACCTACGAACGATCCAATCGATGTAACGTTATTGTCCGGCAAAGGGCCAAAAAGTTTCTTGATAAAATTCAAACTTCCACGACATAATGCATACTATTCCGGTTTTCGAGGGTTATTGGCTGCGGGAAATACGATACCGGTGCCAAATGGAGTTCGCGATAAAAAATTCGTTTCACCGGCTGGGGATAGCAACGCGCAGAAATCGCGAGGGGGCATGCTTGCGAGTCAAGAGATGGAGAAACGCGAACTTATCAGCGGAATTTCATCGTTACATTCTTCCCCTCAAATTCATCTCTGAAGTGATATTCCTACATTTAGAAACATTGTGTGCATTTTACCAAGATTATCACTTTAACAATTTTCTAAAAGAAAGGTGACACGAAACTGCATATACTATATAGTCCACGTCACGAAACACTCAAGACAAAAAGCAAATCACCGTTTCATAGCTTAAGATAGAGGTAGCTAATCTGATGCGCAAGGTTAAAATTGATAAAGTAAAAATACTTAAATCACAATTTGCGCTAGCCCAGCCCCCAGTAGAAATAACAAAAGTATTCCCTGATATATTCTAAGCGAAAAGAAGTAAACGTAAATAAACAGCCAAATATTAGAATAATTAAGATTTATATAAATCATATATTAGCTTCTGGATAAAGACGCATTCTAACCGTCACTTTCCTTTATCACGTTTCTCCCTAACAACAGCGTCGTTACCATAACGATCCACTGTAGCCAGTCACAAGTAGGACGATGTGAAAAGGCAATCGACGAGCCGTGGTGCATCTGCATCCATGCAACTGGAACCGCGTGAGAAGCACATCGGCGCTTTTGTCACGAGTACGCACAATGCTCTGGCGTCTCGTTTCTCGTGGCAGAATGCCATAAGCAACCCCTTTGCAGGGTTGTCTCTGCCCTGTTTCCTAGATACATTCGACGTCATTCGCAGAGGGGGGTCGAAGGGGTACATCACGTGGAACCAGTTTAATATTCTCTCTAGCTTGGCTGGCTTCAATGCCTGCTAAATCCATGTCGCCACTTCTACTTTTTATCATTTGAACGATATGCTGCGGTGTATTGCCAACTGAAGATCGTTACCAGTTATGGTATTGTGACTCGTAAGAATTTCTGACGTAAATGTAGCGTAACCAGTGGCGGGGGTGAGAAAATATTTCTGCGCCATGAGTTTGGAGATTCATCGAATTTTGGTTGAGAACGTATTCATTTTAAGAACTGTGTACAAGTGTATGTATGAACTGTTTAGTTCTGCGTGGTTTATTTGTATTCTTTTAACGGGGGGATAATAGACATTTTTTATGGTTGCAGTTAGAGTATTATTAATATAGTTATTGTTAGAAGAGTATTAATAATTTACTTGGTACTATGAGAGTACCAATGCATCCGTAGAACATACATTTATGTTTGCAAAATTTTTGCACGAATATGTTTGATAGTTTAGAAAATTGTTTGGACTTATCCAAGTAGTGAGTGTCTGTTTTCCATTCGTTCGAGGATAATTTATTTGGTTCTCGTATTATCGACTTTCCGACAAGCACAGGCGACAAGTACGATTAAAATTTTCGGTTTCAATAACCAGGAATTCCATTTTAACCATTCACGGAAGCCAGGTTACGTGGCGGGGTTGTAACGTTGTATTTGACACCGCACTTAATATTCCATTTAATGCTTGCCTGGCGTAATTGAATATAGCTAATGAATCGCGGATAATTAAGCAATTATTCAATACCGAGGAATTATTGAAACCGATTCTGTAATTAATGGACAATCTATGTTGCCAACTTGATTTTCGTTCCTTTCTTCATGTTTTTCCTTGGACAAATTTATAGTTAAGCGAAGAAATCGATTTCCTTAATCTTTCACGGCAAGTAACGCCACCGTGGGACTATAAATTTCTGACTGGCCGTTACATGGGGTCACATGCTGCGGGGCGTGAAATAAAGACCCGATAAAATTTGTTAATGGCCCGCTTTAATCCGCTTCTTATTGGACACATCGATGGGAAACATAGGAACCGATATAATATAAACGTTTGATTAATTGTACAATGAAATGAATATACCATAACGAAGGAAGTATAATTTCATAACCAGTCAGAACATTTTATTATATTATATTTTAGCACCGTATATTCTTTGTGACACCATGAAAATAAGCTATAATTCAATTTTCTTTACAAATATAAAGATTCAATTATAATTAATTTAGTTAGACAAGTCTGCAACACAAATTCTACTTTCTTTCAAATTTGTTATATACATAGTGATTTGTATAATTTTTTTTATTCAAGAATACTTTTTTTAAATTTCTTAGTAAAACTCAAAATTAAAGATATATCCATCGTACAGTTTTCAGTACGATTTTCAACTAGAACGATTCCAGCACCAGAATTCCCTCGTGACTACGATTCTTTTGCGCAACGAACAGCCTCTTATGATTTAATGTCGCAGCTCCAGCTTCCGATATCCGTCGTAATATATCCGGTTGATATCATTTCCGATGGTGGGATTTGTCACCGGGAAAGAACCAATATGAAAGAATGATCGTCGAACTCTTGCCTTCCGGACATGTGCTATTCGTAAGCATTTCACGGTATTCACCATTTTCCAAGGAAAAAGAACGCACAAATTTGTCACACTATTTGATACTTTTCGTTTTATCGTCTCAACAACAAAAGTGTGCAACTACGCGCAAAAAGCGCAAACTACGATTACAGAATGATGCATCGAGTCAACACGGGAATATCGTAATTCATCCCATGAACGTTATTGCACTGAATATCCAAAATATTCGAGTGGACAGTGATTGATGTTGCACTGAATAGAAATTACACAAAGTACATACTGCAACTCGTTGAAACGAAATAGAAGAAATTTTAGTGGAATTTATTTCAATACTTTACGTACTATTTTGAGACTTCTAGTTATTGCTAGTAAAGCTTTAGTTGTCCTATATTTCGAATGCTTTCATTATATATTATGCGTGATAAATTTTCTATCAGCAATAGAGATTTCAAATTTACCAAATTATTAACTTTATTAAATTAAATAAGTTTAAGGGAAACTTAGTTAAATAATTTTGTCAATTTACACAACTAATTGCGACAATAATTCAAGTACATACCTATCGTCAATCAATCGATCCTTCACGCGTTCAAAATCATCGACAATAAATAGTGGCCACTGAATAGTGATGATATCGCGAAAAACCAGTAAGTAACTCGTTCGAATGTTAAGCAAACTGAAATTGTTCACAAGCAATTCCGTATTCGATCAGTAACACGTTCCGAGGGTGAGAGGAAAACATGTAATCTCAATACACCCCGTGATAATATATCTATGAAGGGGTGGTGGGTCGACCGTTCGCGATACGTTATTGGAAGAACGCCAATGTCGATGATTTACCATGAAATCCGCTAGTTATTGCATGTGAAACGCGGTCTCATTATTTACACGTTATATCGCGCGGATACTTTTTCCAGCGAGCCTGGCGCACGTGAAATAAAGTGCTGTCTGCGGTTCGATGAAATAAGCGATTCTCGCAGACCCTGACACACGCTCCCATCGAAAGGGAAAGAGGTAAGGGAAGGAGAAATCGATGTCGAACAAGCGTCTCGAATTATTGCCGGATGTTTGGCAACCGCATCGATTTACGGAGAAGGTTTCTCTTTTCCTGTGTATCGATGGGAACGCGTGGATCTCGCGTAAACGGAGTTTAAGTGAGCCGAGATTTCGCCGTGTTATAAGAGTTCTTGATGCGAAGAGATCGTTTGAAGAGCGCGGTGCGAGAGATTTGTAACGGCAGAGTTGTTTATAGAGGAAATGAATAATTTCTGTTTGACGATAGTCTTTATTTCTCTTTTAGAAAATTGGGTAACTTCTGGCAAAGATCTTAGACAGGCAAGTAATGCATCTTACCTGGCCAGTTCCCTTTGAAGGTGATGAACCCTGGAGCGTGCTCTTTCAGCTTCAGCCGTAGCCTCGCGTACTCGAGCTTCGGCCTCCATTCGTTGTCGTCGTTCGCGTTCCACATCTCGTTGCGTAGCCTCTCTCTGTAACAAAATGAATGAATATTTTCATCAATTAAAGGTTTCCCCAATGATTCCCTGTACAATTTTCTCAATAGTAATTAGCAAAGATAGAATTAAAATATACAAATTGCAAGATAGAAATTTGTGTCTTCTACGATTTTGCGTGCTGTTCCTGCACGTGTATGCAGTAAAGGCGAAATATTTATCGCACTTAAATTATTTCTTTTTCCCCCTCCACAAAGTTAAGTGGTTGAACTCGCACAGAATTGAACCAGTATCTCGCTGATATCATTCACAAAGACCCACTGCCCTCCATAGCAGTCGTCAGGAACACGAAATCGCTAGTCCGACTTATTCATGTGCAAATTTATTTCTCGTCAAGACCATTGATCGTATCCCATCGACGTAATTCAACGCGCATATTTGTCTCTCTGCAGATGTTCATCGAGTCACGCGAATATTCCCCTTCGGTTCATGATAATTTTCAAAGCTCTTTCCACCCCTTGCAATCGACGACGACTTCGATGAATTTCAGCGAGCGTACACCGTCGACGCCTTTCGACTCGAACGAACACAGGAGATTTACCTCCGCGGGACGCGAAATGAGTCGTAAAAAAAAGAAGAAGCTTAACGAGCGAATAAAACATCGACTGACAGTCTTCCAGGCAAATACGTCCTATTTACGATCGTCTTTCCGTTTGGATACCGTTGATCCGCGAGAACAAGGGTTTCCTTTCGCTTCCGGGCAACGTTATATTCGTTGAGGATTTGTTGCCGATTCCGATTTTATTTCGACTCATGGCTAAAGCTTTGTAGGATCATTGGGAGATTCGCGAATAGCAGGAATGAAAAATGTAACCAAATAGGAATTGTTTACGCCAGTGCACAATTGACTGAGTTTTGGTTAGAGTGATTTATATTGAAATCAATTTCGATGGATCCTATGGAATAGAAAAATAAATCGGTCCATCGAGAATTGGCAAATTTGCACTGTTTATTTTTTAATTTTTGAAATATAGCGATTTACGGTTGAGGGGGTTCCGTATTTGCTGTGCAAATAGAAATGGGGCGAAATTGGAAATCCGCGTTGTATTTAAATAATTCGTTTTTCTGCAGTAATATCTTTCAATGGAGCTTTCACTAAACTTCGTAGAAGGTACGAATAAATTGATATTGCTCGCCACGTCGATGCTTTCTCTTCTGCATCCTTTGAAGTGCTTACAAACAGACTTAGATTATTTATCAACTTATTCCCCGTAACTTTTTCTTCCCCTCTTCTTCTCAATTCCATTCCGAATACGTGTTATTCTCCAAGCCTCTTGAAAGTTTAAAGTTAAAGGAAACAGTAGATCGTTATTCAGGATCAAAAGAGGACTAGAAAGTTTCGTGCATGTCGGACATTTTCCTGATTAAACCGAGCAGCAGCAAGCTCGAGTTCGATCGAGTCGAACGAGCCGATAGACCGGGCAGGGTGGTCGAAAAAAAGAGGCGGAAGAGGATGGAAGAGACCTCGTCGATCTTCGATCGGGTCGATGGGTGGAATTATTCATGAATTTAAATCGAAGCGTTGCACGGTACATTGATTGCACCCTTTCGATTCTAGAGTCTCCACCTACGCTTCTGCTCCGAGTCCGTTGCCCTATCAATAATTACGCCCGACCAATGCGCCGAAAGCAGTATTTCACGCGATTTAACTCGATGTGCCCAGCGTGCCTATCGATATCGATAATAAATTGCTGGTGGAATTTGGAAAAAGCGGGACGACTGTTTCAGATCGGTTCCGATTTCAACCCGACGAGTTCTATGCTTCCTGGCCCCCTTTAATGTTTCAATTTCGTTGAATCGTGACAAAGTTTTCTTGCAGTTCCTTTATTATTATCGTTATTTTTACGAGAAATATCATATCATTTTTATTACACAGAAAGATTCGAATTACATCCAGTGCAAGGTACTAAAGTTGTCGGTTGTTCGACCAGTAAGAAAATTCTTGCAATTTTATTGGCAAAAGTAATAATAATTCTGATCGCTTCTGTTACTTGATACAACTGAATGCTTCGCTAAATCTAATAGCTAACAATCCTCCTTAATTTAATTTTCCCCGCAGCCACTATTTAATGCTCCTCACTGCTGCTCTAAATTCACATAACAGGTCAAAAAACACCGGATAGCACTAAACTGATCTAATCTTTCCCACATTAAGTCGTTTCGTCCCTGCGATTTCACTTCGAATACACTGTGGAATCCAAATGAAATCTTTTCAAATGAAGCACAGGCAAAGAATTAAACGTCCGCGATCAAAGTCGTTGCGGTCGAAACACATAGGTGGTGGTCCATTAAGCGGAGTCAGGTGAAAGGCGTTTAACCAAGGGTCGAAGCGAGAGATATCGCGGAATACAATCTGGTAAAAGCCGAGTGACCACCGCGTACTGGGCTTAAGGGATGCTTCAAACGGATTTATGGAGCCTTAAATCCCGCCGAACCTTTTCTACCCCGTCGCGCCATTCTTCTTTTTCGGGGGTTGCTGTTCGGGACGTAAATACGATCTTGTCCTCCTCGACTGCAAGTCAACGAAGAACGCCGCCATTTCACGGGAGCAAAGACATCCACGGGGTCACTTGAGATTTTGGAACCCTCGTTTCTTGAACGAGGATTTAAATGAACATGGATAGAAAAGCTGAAAAGCCAGATTTCACGTCCTTTTCGTTCTCAGATCACTTCGAATTCGAACGTCTTACAGGCTCGTGTATTTCTATTTTACTTCGCCTGCGGATATTCTTTTCTTTTATCCAGAAGAGGAATCGTAATATTATTGAAAGAACGAAAAGCTTGTTGGAGTTGTTGAAACTTCTGGAATGCGAGTATCGAGAATTGGTAGAACCCTTTGATTGGTCGTAAGATCACGTTGCAAGAATGAAGTACTATAAATCGAGGAATACAGTGCTAGTACGTGGGGGATGCTTAACGTATTCTGAAAGGAACGGCGTTGCTTACACAACGAGCAAGAAAGTGGGCGCGTCGATCGATAGCCGCACGTGAATTTTATTCGCGACACGTGCGTCGCGTGAAAAATTTTACGCTCTTAACGAGATTCAGCGGTGACCCATCGCGACTGATTGTGAGTATCGAAAGGATTCACCGATCGATTAATAAATTTGTCGGGATTTCTATCAAACTTTTCGTTTTCCTTCCTACTCTATTACAGAATAATAATTGGTGAACTTTTGGCTCGGACCTTTAAAGGGAAAAGATAAATGCAAATATAATAAGTGTAACAAAAGCACGTTTCATAATGTAATTTCTTAAACAGAACCAATCGATCATTTGTTACGGAACATTCATTTATATCCCTGCTTCTCGAACACGGCTACAATCTCATCAATCATAAAAGGGTTATATTCCCCACCTTCATCCCCTTATTCTCTAATACCTTCACTAAGTTCCATACACTATAATACTGCACAAACTAACAATGGTGCTTAAGATAAATACTTTTCTAATCTATTAACATAATCCTCCCCGTCTTTCTACAACCCTGTCTGTGAAATACATATGACCATAGAGTGTTCCCCATACAAATTCCAATTTCCCCACTTCTCTGTAACTAAACTCAACACAAATTTCCAAGCGGAATATTACTTAGTCGCATCAGGTTTTCACTTTCTCGTGCAATTAAACACACGAGCACCGATATCACGTTAAAATAAATTTCACCAGTGCCATTCGAAATTTCCCATCGCTTCACCGATGCATACCCCTAAGAATCGTTCACCTTTAAACGACACTCTCCACGCCTTCAAGCTGTGCAGCTCTTCCATTCACCTCTTCGTATTAGTATTCTCGGTTTTTCGGCTGCCAGGACGGTTCGAGGTCCCCGGTGACTCAGTGGTACGCGCGTGCACGCGTGTATTTCATTCGAGGCACGTGCGAGTCGCGAGGAAGCTGCTCGCTGCTAGCGGGCCTCTCCTCGTCGAACCAATCGACGTCAGCTCCAGTTAGAAGGGGTCCGTTCGTTTTCGAGGGCTCGCTGATCGAGCGACAAATTATTAATGAGCTCTACAATGGCCGTACACGCTGTCTTCGCTCGAGGTGTTTCAATAATTCACCGTGCGAGTAAATTCTCGGCCGCCATCGGATTTCCAGCGCCTCTTCGTTACTAGCCGCGCGAGCACCGAGAGGGAAAGTAAAAGCTGGAAAGGCAGGTGAACGTTCGTGGTGCAAAGGGATTGATAGCTGGGTCACGTGCCACTGATCCTCGCCACTTGTCGCTGGGAAAGGAATCACGATAAATCTTGCAGGCTTCCTCGCACCTTCCGCGAGCAGAATACTGGCCCATGGGGACGTAATTGTGCCAGTCGACGCTTTATTACGGGTCTCGCTGAGGCAATTAGCTGCTCTCTTAAAATGACGAAGGGTACGTTTGGTATTCGGCCTGTTCGACGTGGTTCGGGTGGAACGCGTGCTTGGAGAATTGAATAAAAATTGTATTCACCAGGGACGATCATTTATTGGTCCGTTGGAGCGAAGGCTTTAGTTTAAATAAAGTTAGAAAGGGGTTGTATGCACTTCTAACAATAAGTAGCAAACACTGATCCTCGTGTACGAATTGATAATAACTACTTCATAAATTAATATTTATTGCAACAAAATATTTCTAGATATGAGGTCACTACTTTACAATAAAAAAGACACCATGCTCAGGCTAGAAAATTGTAGCAATGAAATAGTACAGTAAATTGTGATTAAAAGGTACATGAATTGCAGCAACTTAATAAATCAACCGAGAACAAGGTATTTTACCTGTTTCGATGTTAAAAATAAATATGGGCTTCGTCTACAGATATCCAACACTTGCAAGGTTCAACTAAAAAATCGTTCCTTAAATCCAACCTACGAATCGGGTAAACAAACCCCATAGATAAACGTTCGTTTCACGTGCAATTTGCAACGCACAAAAACAGTAGCGACATTTCTCCCTTCGATTCCTCTCACAAAAGCTTGGTGTCAAACATCAGGCGCGTAGCAAAGGTAGCCACGACAAACAATCGAGCCGCGGGCGCAACTGTGCAAACAGGATAATTGACACCTCTCGACCTGGACAATACTGGTGCAACGTACGAGCCATGTGTACTTTTCCGTTTTCATGTGCGTATCTCGCGCCGCTGTTTGCCGACGAACCAACGATCGATCCATCGCATTGTGCGTCAGTGTGAAAATTCGCGTTGGAACCGCGACGATTAACGCGAACTGGTCTCGAAACCATTCTCTGAGCACCATAACTCTCTTGTACGCGGTTAGGCGACTCGTTATGCGAATAGCAGGCCAGCTGGGTCGTTGCACGCGTTAATATCTGCGTTCGTTTGCAGTCGCGAACCGCCTAAGCCTTTCTCTTTTCGTTTCGTTGCCCACTCCGTTTTTCTTTTTCCTTTCTTTTGATCCCCATTGTCGACGTGAAATTCTCTGGTCCCCGTGGATACTACGGTCGCGATTATACGCTTGGCGAAGTTGTCCGCCTTTTTGTCGCAATTGTTTGGTAAGAAAAATATATAGTAGGAATATTGTAGAAATGTTATGGTATTGGCGACGATTTATAACATTTTTGCCAGACATCGAAATATGTTCAAATTTGTCTATTATATCAGTGGTCAAGTGGAGTTTATCAATCGTTTCATGGCTCTTTAATTACATACACAAGTGCAATCTTTGCGACGTAATACTTCGAACAAGCTTATCGCAGCTTATCATGCTCCATTGTAAATCCATCTTCCGTTTTCGTGGCTTTTGCATTTCAACCGGATACTACATTGTATTCTTTCACGATCGACCGCTAATTAGTCAAGTATGATAAGGGAATCGTGACTATCGATACTGCAAAACCTCGTCGCAACGACTGGGGACCCGGTCATTTAGAAAATGAACCTGAAGCAACGACATTTTTCCACGAATCAACCGTGTTTCGTGCGGCTGCACGAACAACCACCCGGTATCGTATTATTTAGAGCCACTTTCAACGATTTATCGTCACAAACCGTACCGATACGCGTCGTTACATCCGTTGTGCTTTCGATGATAACGCGAGCTCTGTTTCGCGTAAAATCCAGGAATCGGTCGACAGCGATAGAGTAATTTCTTTGGAATGCATCGTGAATAGTAGTCGCGTTCCCAGTGTTATGTGAGAGAGAATTTGTGGATCGTTATGATTGCTACGGGGAGAATGTTGAGATTCGAATGCTGGTTGGGGAAAGGATTCTTGGGACGATGGAGAAATTTGTTTATTGGTGGAAGAACGACTCTGCCGAAATATATTAAAAGAATAATAACAATATTACATCGGCTTTCCCATTTGATTTCTGTTTGCACAATTTATCTGTTTTCGAATATTTCACATTCTGTTCAGAAAGATTTCCTTCCAACCCTTGTGCAAAGATAAAATATTTTAACTGTCCCGTTATTACTGACATCCCAGCGATTTTAAAGGAAGAACAATGCTACGACGTTTCGCTTCTTCAGCTTTTATTACTTTGGAAATCTGGATTGAAAGGCAGACATCGGGCGAATAGAAATCGGCGAGGCGCGTACAAGCTGAATCAGGGGAAGGAACGTCGCACGATTCAGATCGTCAAAGTAAACTCTGACTTTTACGAACGTACGAGGCGTATGAATGCTTCATTCATCGGTACGGATAGCGGCCGGTGAATGGGTGTCTCTCATGGGCGCAGATATCTAAGCGTGATACCTGCGGCAGAGCTTAAATGGCCCGTGAATTTCCTCGTTACCTTTTTTTTTCTTCCTCGTCTCCTACGCTTTCCGTCTTGCATTTTTATCACCGCTCGTCGGAGCTATCCCGTGTGTTTCGATATCAATGAGATGCTGTGCCACGATCATTTTTGATTGGCAAAACGAACCAAGTTGACCTTACGAAATTTACGAGAAGAATTTTTTCGGTTTTGTCAAGAAATGAAAGTGCCTTGCGCGTTTCCTTGGATTTGTGAATAACTTTTGGATTGCGGTATTGCCAGAAAAAAATAAAATAAAAAGGAATGACGTATCAGTAAGTGAGGGAAAAGTAGTTTGTCTTTACTACTTTCTTTTTGTCGAATCATGTAAGCTCCAGGAAAGCAATTCGAACTTTTCCGAGCAGGATCTTGAAGTGAAAATGGTTTTTCTTTACAAAAGTGTTCGTACATTTAAAACTCGCCCATACTTCTATGCACAATTCCAGCAATTTCCTTCAAGGAGAAAAAGATGGAAAGTCCAAACCGCTAAAGATGCAGATATAAGAACGTTCGTCTTTGGTAGAGAAATTTGACCCAAAAACTTTGCTCCTGCCACCGTCCTCAACTTTTTATGTCCATGTGACGATTCATGCTTAAACGCTCTTGTACTTTCGACTTTATTGCTAAGTGCAAAGAGGAATCGCGTTCTCGTTCGATTATTGCGTAACTTTCTCTGTAATCGGCTTGTGTCCCGATTATTTCAAATCAAGGGCTTCGAAAAGTTCAGGAAGTGAAAAAGAAGTTGCTGAACTCGTCGCAACGAGTTCACAATGCCACAATTCTTCTGTCTGTATTGTACTTCGAAACTCCGAGTACCATCCCTGCGATTATCGTTCGGGGTGCAAGAGAAATATCCAAATAAGTTCACCAGGACGATTCGGGGCGAAACTTTTCTTAACGCGGGGAACAAATTGTCCAGCTTGTTTCCAGTAACGTGTGGAACGTTTTCTCGTCGAGAAACTTCCAAAGATAATCCTTTTCGTTGCAGCAAAAACAGTTGAACGAGTTGCTGCTTCCATTTATGGGGTGCTTTAAAAGTTTGTATTTGAACGTTGCTATTTTATTCGAGTACCAAACTCGCAGAGATTAAATTGCAGCTTCGCACGCGTATTTTCATTGCCGCTTGAACTGATCTTTCATTTGTTGACCACCTATTTATAAATAATATTCGTAGAAACATCTGTTCTATTCTCATTTATTCTTGTCCTGTCGTTACACTGTAATCAGAATATTTCGTTACAGTTTCTAGCAGTACACTGCAATTTTACTACAATAGCTTGCAATACTCCCATCCACCCTCTTTTATATCCAATGAGCCACCCTATGTGCAACGAAAATCAACAGATGCACCAATCGTACCTGCATCATAAAACACTGTATACAACCCCCCTGAAAATCCTCCAAAAAGGATATCAATGAACCTTCCGTCACATCCCCTTTAATCCACCCCACATGCATATCTTCCTCCCGTCCGTCATTTAAACAATAGAAGAAAAACAGCGGACGAGAATTTGGAAGAGACGACTGCAATACGCGGGACGTCCGCAACGAAAAGAAGAAGCCACGCGGCACCCCCCTCGAACCACTCACCCTGCTCTGCTTAGTGAGGTTGGCGCCCATCAGCCGGCGATTCTTCGTGGCGTCGAGGACGCTCCGACTGGGGGTGCCCTCTCCACCGGGACATTCCCGTCCTGAGGGTGCAGAGGGATTGACCCCTCCTGCCGTTCCCCAACGGTGCACTCGTGCGGCCACCCTGCCTATCGGGCCCTCCACCAGTCCCCTTAGTAGTCGTAACGTGCCACCCCTGCACGAGAGTCCACCACCACCACTGACACCACTAGCAGCCAAGTTCCCGTTGCTGCTACTAGCACCGTTATTATTCTTTTTACCTTTGCTGTTTTCGGTAGTCCCACTGCCACCAACAACACCACTACTACCACCACCACTATCGAAACCACTGTCACCCTCCACCTCCTTCGTTTCCAGCCTCGACGTTTCCTCCGCCACCCCCGTTCGCTTCTTTCCTGTCACCTTCGCAGAGAATCGTGATCGCGAGCCTGAACCACGGGCCCCGCCACCCTCTGGACAATCTCCACGCAGCTGTCTCGAAATCGTTGCAGCTGCAGGACAACCGGTCGATCAACGAACCACGTACCGCTCGCCGGGTCCCTTTTGTTATGAACAGTTTTTTCTCCGACGATTTCGCACTTGGCTTTTCGCCAGATTAGTTTATTTGTTCGTTGGCGTCGCACGCTGGACGATTTCCTTGATATGATAGCTTTTGATCTTCGCGGAAGAACGGGACGGCGGATTGACTTTCCGGAAGACTTTGGCTGCCTCGTCGAGGATTTCGTGAACTCGAGTGCTCTTGAAAAATACATACAAAAAATATATCACGATCTCGAGGTAGAGGATTCCACGATTGACATCAATGGCCTACGTTCTAAACGGGGACTAAGGCAACGAGTTCTTTTCTCATTTCTTTTCTAGCATACGAATCAGAGAATCATCGAGTGCACCATCAGCTGAACGTGCTTCGGCTCATCTCCGCGCGGTGTTGGCATCTCTCGAACGTACTCGGTCCTCGCCTGTCAACTTCCATTACAAACTTCGTTCACTGTCATGACCCTCCGGTCGCTCCTCGTCATTCGAACTCGAGTTCACTGGACATTGATACTCCCTCGTCTCTGCGGCCGACAGTGTGTCGGCTCACCCCTTCTCTCCCACCTTCGCTTAACTACCGTCTTCGAAGTTAGGCCGAGCTAGACTGGTCCTAAATTCGGCGTTTCAATCGACCACCAAGCGTTACAAGGCGCTTGCGAAGCCAATCAACATCGAGGGTGATTTCGTCCCTCGGCCCGTACATCCGCTACGATCATCGTTCAGTATTCACCAAATAGAATTTTTCAGTTTACTGCAAGGCTGTCATTTGCTCGAAGGATCGGCTGACACAACAATCGCGCGGAAAATGTCACGCGTGACGATTAAGACGACGACAACGACGACGTGATCAGCGTGGAAACGAGACGGGAACGCGAGCTGATGTCCGTGTGGCACGCTGGTTGCCGACCGACTGACTGCCTATCGCCGATTAACGGCCTCCCTTGGCCGTCTGTCTGACTCACTCCAACCCTCGAGGAGGATTTTCAGCGGTGCGCTTGCGTGGATCGCGCGTGCATACGCGACGAGCGTCGAGCCCGCTCGCCGATTGTTCGCGTTCTTGCCCGCTTGAAAAACAGCGGAGAAGCTGAATTCGCTGGATAAAGCGGGGAAAATGGTGCACGGAAGCGATCTCCTTTTTTTGTTCGCCTCTTTTCTTCCCTTCGACTGCACTTTCGTTACGATTCTGGGGTAGGAGGACGCGGATAGTCGAGTAGGCGGCGGTTTTTCGGGGTGTCTCGTGAACGAAAGTTTTTGCACTTTTTGGTGACTGCATTTTAAAGTACAATAGGTAATTTTTTGTTCGACCGGGAAAGGGTTGGAATTGTAAAGCTGGGGCTTGCTGTTTTCTTTCACCGTGTTACTGAAGTTTTTAATGAATTCACACGTTCCTTGCGTGTTTAACATTATTAACGTAACATTATTAACATTAGTATCAAGAAACTGTGGTATTTTTGTTAAGTAGGTGCATATATTTCTTGGCGGAATTAAAGTGAATAATAAGCGCTGTCAATTATATTACGAATATTCGGCGTGCTACTTAATATTGCGGATGTTCTACTGGATATTTTTAAAAATGAATTTATAGTTAAAAAAGGAAAACCGGGTCTGGATTAATTAGGCTAAATAGCCAGCCAAATCTGTGCAAGGGAATCACGGAAGCCAAACTCCCACCCCTCGCAAGACACTGATAATTATGTAAACGGTTTGCGAAGATGGTTGCGTACAGGCGGAATCGAGCAGATTAAGGTCTCATAATCTCGTTTACTGCTCAGTGATAAATTCATAACATCGACTGACCCGCAGTTCCCTTCGCGGTTAATCCGCTTTATAGTATTTTAAAACTGATTAGGGGTAGCATTAATGCGAGGCCATCGATTCCTTCTCAAAAGTACCCCCATTTACAACAGACATATCGAAATGAATAGTGAACCAATTTCGTGGCAAATAATCGATTAGGTGATTTATGGCTCAATAATATGTTACATGGAGAATCGACCAGGGTTTTACTTCGATGCCGGTATATTCGAACACGGTGACTGTGTGAAAATGTTCCACGAGGGTGAAGTCACGGTGGCCCGCGTTTTATATTTACAACGGGAATTTTTCGCTGTCCGCTGCGTTTAATATAAGCTTCTGGGGCTAGAGATATTGAGGTTTGACGACGTTTACAAATCGCTGACGGCGTACGACGCGGTTTCTGTTTCGACCGAGGGATTCTGTGTTTCGCAAGATTACACCAGCTCCTAGCATGCTGTTACTTTGAGAATTAAATTAAATTCCACAACAACGTTTTGCCGCGTGATACTCAATGCTTTCACAATTACTCTGAGGCGAGTTACGCTTATCGTTAACGAAATAAATGTCGAATACTTTGTACACGTAGAACTTTATCGTTTTAAACTTTAGCCATTCGCTTCAGGGGATACAAAAAGTTCTATCTTTTGGATTCTTTTCAGACACTGAGAGCGACAGAAAGAGTCAGCTTCTTTTTTCACATTTTTAATACACTATTCAAATTACTCGTAATTACTGTATTTGTATTCGAGAAATTCACTAAATAGTAGGATATTAAACCGAAACTTACACTTCGTTTTCTGTAAATATATCAGAGCTTCCGCTATTTTCACCCAACGTTTACAAATACAAATTCAATACAAGGGATAACAGTTATAAGCAGGCATTGATTTTCGCAAGAAAGTGAAACGTCGTCGCGATCGATAACTCTGTTTTCCTTGCGTTCGTCATTCTGCAAAGTATATTAACAGGTTGCCAATATCGCGATGGCTAGCGGAAGGAGAATCCACGAAGGGCGACATTGTGAGGCAAACAATTTAATATGCGCCGCCTCTCGACGAAAGTCCTCGCTAAGGGCCCTTCCTCGGCATACCTTATCTGTCTTCTGACAGTCACAAAGCTGAGTTTCTCCACGTTTATTGGAAAGCTCTGCCGTCGTGCCATCCCCGGCCAGGATGAAAGACGCTCCTCCGCTTACTCTCCTCGGTTCTCGTTCGTTGCGCATCATCGATACAGAAAAGCCCCTGGTATCTTTGTCGAATGTTCGACGTCGGTGGCACGTGAGCCACTGATTCGGTGGAAAACAGAATTTGCCTAGCAGTCGCGTTTTAAGGGATTGGTCGTCTCTTCTTGATCGAGACAATTGAACGGGATAAGAGGCGTCGAGTAAAGGTAAACTTTCATTCAACCTTACCATGGACCATTCTGCTTTCTCTGCTGACTTTCGGATTGTTTTGTGAAACTTTGAGATTCGAGGGATCGAAGGATGAGGGATGAAGGTTTGGAGACAAAGTGAGACATGAAAGGAAATATTATAATTTGTGTTACTGAAAATTCGAGATAAAGAATTTTAGGGTAATTCTGGTTATGTTATGTTGAAAGAAATATATATGATTTATTATATTTCAATGATGCAATTAATATATTAATTTATTATATACATATTTGTTTTGTCTACTGAAAAATTCTAAATATGCGAAATTGAAGAATGTAGTATATTATATAGATACATATGTATGTATAGGTATGAGTTTACGATTTTGAAGTTTGCACACCGAACTGCAGAGGAAAAATTTTAGGCGAAATATTTGCACTGATTTCAAAGGCGAACAAAAGAAATATGGGGCACGTTGATTAGTATAGTGTACGAAGAACGGAAGTAGGACGAAATTTTTTGTTAGCACAAATTGAAGCAGAATACTTGGCAGACGGCTTCCGTGATCCACGATTTTCGATCCGCGGCACATACATTTCCTTCCAGCACTGTATCGTACTTTTTTTCATTGACTGTGCTGCTTTCGAGATCGCGCCACCCTCGAACGGTCGCTCGAAGGGGTGGATTTCGCGCCACCCCTGTTCTTCATCGTTTTTTCCAAGCACCCAACCGATTTATAAAAGACAGAACTCTCTCGTTGAAATTCACTGTTTCGCAGATCCTCGTGCCTTTAAAAATAGTGCACCTGGCGTGACAAATACTTATATCCCTTTTCTACATTCCAAACTGTCTACCCTGCTTACCGTTTTACTACGCTTTAATAACACTTCGATAATTGTACAAACAATATAAACTAATATAACGGAATACAATAATTTCACGCGCAAAGAGTAGATTGAAATATTACCATATTGATAATTAGCACTAAATTTTGTACAGCCTCAGGATCTGTGATACAGCACCGATTGAAACCAGTGAACGTTGAATAGAAGAATGCAAATCGAAGGCATTGTAGAGCATAAATATTTCCTTGCCTAAGAACAATGTCAAATTCATTCGTATTCTAAGAACCTAGACATTCAAATGTCATGTTACCATGTCTTCCCAAATAAACGAGCAGGTTCCTGGACAACGTAGAGGTCCATGACACGACACGTGCAGCGGTCGCGGGAAGAGAAGAGAAACGAGAAACGTGAGGAGCTACCGGTAACGTGTTAAGTCACACACGGCTCATTTCCACGCACAACAATGCACTGGAGAAAGCCGGAGGGAACAATGACGTATGCGCATCATAATGCACCGCTGTGTACGTCTTCATGGCAATTAGCATGCATCCAGCGGAGCTTAGACCACGTAGGGGGTGTCCGAATAATCCCGCGTGATCTACGCACGTTTCCGATACCCATATGCACTGTGCTTATGTCAGTGCTTGCCGCAAACCCTGCGTAACCAAGTAGCCCCGTATTACACTACCGGGGTCGAACAAAGAGGGCGGAGCCCTTTGAATAATTTCCCTTTTTTACTCTGGGGGGTAGGACAGGCTTTATTTGTTTCCTGCTGAAAATCGATCTACCGTATTCCTGTAACCACCGTTTAATAATAATCCACTTGAACCGTAGGATCTATTATATTTTGTGTGCCAAGATCCGTGGTAATGCGGAGGATTTGTGTTCGACGCGCTTGTTCGTAGCGTAATTGACGTGGTGTAATTGTTAATCTGGGATTTTCGGGTTCGGCTAAATTTTGTTGCGGTACATAAGCTGAAACCTTATGGGTTTCCAATATCGCATAATAAAAATGTTTGTATCGTTTATTATTTGATAACGATATACTATAATTCGCAGTAGAATCTATTTTATGTGACGAGTTCAATGATTATTAGCGAATATGGATTTAGTTAAATTTTATATTTTTTGTGTTGTTTAAGTCTGATGTATCAAGATACTGTAACTGTTTGCGAAGGGTCTAAAATCTTGAAAGCTTTTGTAATTAGTTGACAGAAATATGTAGAAGCATGACTGTATTATTTTTACAGATTACTTTTCCTATTTTTACGAATATCCACAGTGCCCGCGTTTCGCTATACGGGTACCACCTGCTACGAAAACATTTTCTACGAACAATTCTGTATTCCGCAAACAGGGGCGTGTCGTTCGTTGGGTCAGCAACATTGATGCTCTTGCTCTCAGACCCGACCCTAAACGGGGGCTGGATGATGCTTCTCGAATAATTGGTAGGGCAGTAATGACAATCATTTAGGTTTTCTCCGTGGTTATTCGTTTCCGGCCATGCGTGTGACACGATATTGCCTGCGGGGAAGTACAAAGTTCCGCCCACAAAAAAGTGAATTTCCTTATGCGTATAGCCTACAACGAATTTTTCGGTGAACAAGAAAGAAATTGGCTTTCCCTTGCCATCTGCTAATTCTGCATCATTATAATATATCATTAGGTAAAAGGACAATTTCTCTCGTTTGAAAATCTTCAATTTACTTAATCCTGAATTATTCTCAAATTGAATAAATCCTGTCCTTAATTTTCCGTACAATAAAATATTTAACTGACGTACGTAAATGTGCAATTACGCATTTTTCATTATATCATAAGTTACATCCATTTTTGGTAAACAGTTTATAAATACTCGACGAATCCATTAAAAAAACGTACATATTATATCGCACCAATTTCTCGAATTTATGCACCCTAATCCCTGAAAAAATAAACCAAATTCACATCAAACAGTACCGACTGTCTGCCCCTTTCCGAATAACACCTGTCACGGTTGAGTTCCCCGGAAATTCTCCTAAATTTCGGAACGAGGGTGCATCCCTCGATGGGTCAGTAACACCACCCCTTTTATTCTACGTGCCAGCCCACAGGAAGAGGCGATGCTTCTTCAAATAATTCGTCGACGAGAAACAAGCGCCGCATCCCCGTTTTCTCCTACGCGAGACTCGTGTGCTCGTGTGTGCCTCGCCATTAATTAGAGGGGCCACGGAGTGCACCCTCCCCGATAAAAACCTCCGGGCGTATAGAGCGTGGGGCGACGATGGTTGTTCCGCGAACGCGGGGGTGCGACCTCGAGATAGCCCGAATAACGTGGGGTTGAACGGTCCACCGGCGATCTGGGGGTTTTAGTTTAAATTTCCAGCTATAACCGGTGTCATTATCCACGATTTATCGTATGATGGAGGGGTGGATCGATGCCACCCCCTTATTGATCAGCGATCGTTATTTTCGATTTTCGAACGGTTGCAGTTAGTTTCAATGGGAGAAGAATATCTTAAAGAGGGTGATTTTGAATAAATCAGAAATGTTGGATACTGAGAAAGGTTAATGTTCCTAATCGTGCTACATTTTCTTGTATTTAACAATTTTATGCTTGCACATAATTTAAACGGCAAACGTAATTTATTATAATAACTTAAACATTTTTATACGTGATATTAGTTGCCCTGGAAATGTTCAAGTCCACTTAGACGTGACTTCGAAGTAAAGCATAGGATTAAAGGATCATTACACTTATTCAGTGTATCATTTTTCTTCGGTTAATAAACAGGAACACCTTCACCGCCCATGCAAATAGAAAAAACAACAAAGAAAAAGATGCAGAGGCTACAGAATTTATCGGAAAGTCCTCTCTGATCGCGAAGCAGATTTTCGTATCAGCAACCCAGCCAACAATTTATACACGTTCGTTCTCTGGCCGAGCGCAAGGATTTATCGTCGTCTGGCTTGTTTTCCAACGCGTGGTGCGTCGAAAAGTATCCACACGAATTGAAATACTAGGAAACACATCGCCTGAGCTTTTTTTTACCTGGCCGCAGAAACAGTGAACACGTTCGATTGAATTTTCACCGCGTAATTTTCATTCCAACTTTCATTCAGGAGCGCAGTGCCGGTGCTTCATTAAAAAACGTCAACGTGCAAAAAAGTGATTCGCGTTATCGTCATCGATAGCTCTTTCTTGTCACTATAGTTTATTGGCCGTCTCGATTGTTCGTTCATAAATATCCAGCGGTGTTTCCATATTGTTCCCCGGGCATTCAATCAATTTTCAAATTAAAAACGAACGTATCTCGCTGCACAGGTTGCAGATTTGTTTCTTTAATAATTTACGAACATGATTGATGAATTGTAAGTTTAAATTTACACGATGTTCGCACCATTTATCTTGTGCGGCATTTTGGAATTAAATTAATTATTGCAGCTGAAGTCTGCAACATGATCAGTCTTCATTCCATTTCTATTATTGTATTACTATTCGTTTCAATTGGGAAATCAACTTTTTTGTAATTATATTACTTATTTATTACTTCCAAGTAGGCAGAGTGTTCCACGCGAATTGCTGGAAGTTAATTTGTACCTTTAAATGTCTGTGATGAAGTTCTTGCCCTTCACCGTCTTTTCACTTTCGCAGTTTTTTTTATCCCTCGTTTACGCTCGACATTTTTACAACTTCGTTAACCTTTCGTGCATTCAGGATCGAGCCACTGACTCGCGTAACCTCCGCTTGACGGCTTTATTCCTTCAAGACTTCTCTCTGAACGAGTATTTAACAACCCCTCCTTCGTTAAAATGTTTGTACACCTTACGACATTGTAAAAAAAAGCTAATGGCACGTCTTATGAGTTGAGCCAATTAAACGAGATTGCATGTTTATTTATTTATGTAAAAAGTTGGTGAATTATACGTTTCGAAACATTTCAGCAATTTTCAGGAAGGTAATTTCTCTTGTGGAGAAATGAATCAATGAAGTGTACCGTCTGGTGTTGAAAAACTATGTGTGAGTTATTATTTGTTTATTAACTCTTTCTATAGAACTTTGACATTCAACTATCGGCTAATTGGATTTCAGAATGCACTTTGCATCACTTCCACAATGGAAAAGTTATTTTGTGTGTACGATACAAATAATCGAGTCGCACAATAATATAGATAAACGGCATAATCAATAATTATAGCTGCTATTTGCGTTATCTGTCTAATTTAGGGATGACCATGCAAGAATACAACGTGTACAGAGCATATCGTGAATCGTCGCATTAATTAGATCGAACGATATTATTGTTATCAGCCACTGTAATATTAACTGTTTATGCACTCGCATTTTCGAATTTATAAACGACGTTCGTAATTGCAGAAGAATGTTAACTGTTGGTTTAAATCTCAAAAATTACCATAATTTTATCCTTTCCCCAATTTCCATGGACAATATGAACTAATGAACATTGTGTAATCTTGACTGGAGACGTCCAATGAATTTCCTCATACAGTGCGCAAGACAGCCTAAAATTCTATAGAAACAGTATTCAATATTTTTCACTTTCGTCCATTATAACACCTCCCAAATACACGTGCATAAGCATAAATTGCCGTTTAGTCATACAACAGGCGTTCATTGTTCCAAACGACGTGCACACCGCCCGGGATTTGATGCAACACGCAGAAACGATGTGGGTCGAAGTGCAAAGTTATGTACCGATCAGCTGTGTCGCCGTAAACCACAACGCGCACTGTTTCATCCCCTAATATGGCTCAGTCATTAGTCATTACTTAGGCCTCCTGTTCGAGTGATTAGAATGGGTTAGTGGGATACGATTTACCGTCCCGCGAGAATTTTCGTCCTCTTGTTTCTGATATTAAGGGGTGAATCTTCGAGTGCGTCCATTGTTATGGAAAAATCGGTACAGGGACTATATCGCATTTAAAGGGTACAATTCACCCTTCTTTGATACAAGTAACCCTTCTAAATTTATGTGTGATTTTTGCAGGTGCTAATAGAAATCTTTAGAATTTTCATTATGTTCGCATCTACGGTGGCACACATTCTAGGAAAAATTATTATTTGTAAATGGGGAACGAAAATATTGAAATGATATCCTGGAAATTGACCATACACTTTAACTTTAAGAGTAGTTAATTGTTTTAGAAAATCTGTATCTGTTTAAAATAAAATTATTGCCCACATAAATCCTCTCGAAACCCGTCGATGTAATTTAACTTCATGAATAAAAACATTTCATCACGAAGAGGGAATATAATAATTATAACAAAACCTCATAATTCCAAGCATAACTCAATTTTCTGTAATAAAAATGAAACTGCCAGAATGGTACTCCGCAGTGTCAATAATAATCAGGTTCAATCCATAAATCGGCACACGATATACCCTATACAGGGACCGATCGAATTCTCGGCAGTCCCATTGGACCATCGAATTAATTGGTTGCGATGATTTACTGAATTTTCGCGATGTGATTAGTCGCGCGAATTTGAGGGATCATCGAAACGTGCAACGCGCGAAACTACCTCGATCTTGAACCACTGAGGATCCTTTGATCAACGTGTGCTGATAACACAGCCATCGTGAACATACTCCCCGGCGATGATGATTCGACGTGGACATGCCTACAGTACGATTAATTGAGACGCAATCACGAGGTGACACCAGGCGTAAGATTGTATTCGCGTGCTATAGAGCCGTATGTAAACGCACTGTGCGTCAGATTATGTGATTTCAGCTGAGAATTCGATGGAATATGACGACCAGGAACTCAACTGAGTAATAACATTATTCACGCGACGAGTATTATATTATTGAACGTGTGTGTAAAGTTTCTTTCGCAAGCGTAAAGTGTTGGAAAAACATTCGTGGTTCAGATGAGTGATTAAACATACGGGGCAATACTAAGCGAGGGGGTTCATTTACCTGAATGTCTGTAAAAAGAGGGTAAAAGCGGAATGCCCGTGTTAGTTACAGACCAAGAAAAAGCGGATATCAATCACTTTATCGGCGAGACATCAGGAAAATCCAGCAGCAAAGAAATGAGGGTAAAAACAGGCGGCGATAAGTTCCTTTTTTATTGTCTGCAAGGAGAAACAAATCGGCTACACTTTATTTCTACCAATCTAACGAAAAAGAAAAAAATATAATCAATTTCATTACACCATATATTGTACTACACACATTGGATTTCTTAAATAAAATAAATCTAAAATAGTTTAAAATGTCCATTAAATAATCCGAAAAATGTGTTGGATAACGTTACTTAAAATTGAAATTTCATATTAAATTTCATTTTTCAATGTATCCCAATATCGAGTATTTATTATAAATAATATATGGAGTAAAAAGTAAAAAGATTTCTCTGTTGTGGAATGGTAATGAAGTGAAATATTCTTCCTTTCGCTCGATTTGTTGACAAAAAAGGAAGTCACCCTTCGCAAGGGTGGTTCACGATGGTCTATAAATGAGACAGTACAGCGAGCAATTAATGACCGATGACGACAATTCACGCAGCGGGTTGTGCAACAGCTCGACCGTGAGTTTCTCTTGATTATCGAGAACGCGCTGGTGTACACGCTTCAGCCAAAATCCATTAAAGGGTATCGCGCCCTTCGTGCGTTCGCGAACCTAGCTAGCTTAACCCTTCCAGCAGGCGGCGACCCTTCCGTAGAAAACCGCCGTTTCCGCCTTTCCTCCCTTTCTCGCTGCGGTTTCGAGTAGGAACCGGTGTGTTTTTCTTTGTTCGTGGAACACGCACCCTGACCAACCGAATTTCCTTCGTTTCCGATTTACGAGCGGAAATGGAGGAATATTTGTGAGGCTGTACAGGGAATAGTGATGGGTTTGCATTTGAATGTTTTTGATTAAAGGGATACGTGTTAATTGGGATTCATGCGAGGGCTGCGAATTTTGTACGTACAATTTTTGTATTCAAAATAATTAATTTGTTACAATTTTTGCTTTTAATTTTTTAACACCGTTTCCCATTAAACTGCGTTATTTAATATTTGTTACATTTGTAAGTAGGTACGTTTATTTATTAATTATTCGTCCACTTGGAAATTAAGACTTTACTGTTGTTGTTATTATTATTATTATTTGTCGACTGTCAGCTATATAAAGTTCATTTCAATTTTATTCTACAGTTCAAAGAAATGCACATACTTTGAAGAAGCTCCTAGCCAGACTTTGCATCTTTAAATCCCCGCACGATTCAAAGATTTCATTTCACTTTTCACAGATGCAAGGGAGTTTTCATTGTCCAAGCAATGCTCGTGAAACTTTCGAGTCACGTGGAACGTGATAAATTTTACGCTCACGACGCGTACAATGTTAAGGCACACCAACGTGCGAGAAATGAAAGCGAGGTTTATGCAATGATAACGATCGTCCTGCACTTAAATACGCGTGAATTTCCACGGGTTTTCCTGAGTAATCCTTGGAAGCGGTTTTACGACATTTTTACTGTCCTACGCAACCCTCGTCACCGTAGAGATACCTGCAAGGGGGTGTACACGGCCGGAGTACATTTTAAAATTATCAAGCACAGCCACGCAGAAATCCTCTTTCGCGTGGCAAGCATCCTTGCGAACGATTAAAAACCTTAACGTTTATGGCACTGCACGCAAGTGTCTCAGGGAATGAGGCTCAACAATTCAGACAGCGGCAATATCAAAGAAGTCTGAGAAATGTAAGAAAAAAATGCTTTACATTGGATAAAATGTGTGTGTCTGTATTACAAAAGGACTGCAAAATGTATTTATAATATAAAGAATATATTATAATTTGGTAATTATTTACAATATTATGTTGCAATATGTTCGAATGTCTTTCAAGACCTTTTATTAATATAATTTATATGAATAATTTTGTATAGGTGTTTGCCACCAGATATACGTATTACTAAAGACGAAATAAATGAGTTTCACAGAAAACTTAAATATATCACGTAGACATTGTGTAATTATATTTAAATACACGTTTTGTTATAAATCGAGTCAACCCTCTTGTCGAAGATAATATAAATAAGGAAACGAACAAACGAATAGAATTGCCCCAATAATTTTATTGTTTCTATGCTCGTCCACCCTTATAGTCGTTAATCGATAATAATTATAGCCGAGCAGCCAATGATTGATAACAAAGAATCAGCCAAGAAGAAATACAATCCTTTCCGACGAGACCAGACGTTCCTCGAGGGTTCTCCACCCCGATTGTTTTTCGTATTAATGATCAATATAGCGACTAGGGACGGTTCTACGTCATGGCACCGATATCGTACCTTTAGACTGTTTGCGACGTCGCGGCGCCATGAAATCCGGAGGGTAGTGTCCCTTCTTCTCCGTTTCGTCCTTTCGACTTCGCCCTCTCTGTCACTCTTTCGGACCCTTTCTTCGCCATCCTTCATCCCCGACGCCTCTGAATTTACTTCTGTCGCCTCAAGGACTGGCCGTATATTGATATATCCGAAACACGCGACTGTGTGGGTCATTTATCAGGGGTGGAAGAAATTCCGTCTGGATATGTTCAATTTTTACACGTTCACTTTCGCGGCGTAGCGTGTTAACAAAAAGAAAATACAGTAAAAACACTGACAAAACGGATGGATATCGATTTCACTGGGAAAAATTCAACGTCAACGGGAACAGGTTTCGTAACAGAATTAAAAGTACACAAGTATACAAGCACTCTGTGTACAGCCGTAGATTCATAACAATTCGATATACAGCGAAACGAACCGAAGCCGAAAACGAAAAGGAAAGAAAGAAATAGAAATGAAGCTCGTGAAATAAATCCCTTGAAAACGAATACAATAAAACAGGATAGTCAGAAGGGGGAAAAAAATATTGAAGAACCGGGCACAGAAATTCATAATTCCAAGCACACGGTTGTACACTGTACCGGAGGTAAAAAGTTTGCAAAGGAAATTACCCGAAGCTGCCTCTCGAAACTGCGCACGTCTCTTTCGCGGCGTGCGCTAATCTAGTTGTATATAAAAAAAATGATAGAGAATGAGAGCGAGAGAGATAGAGTGAGAAAGGGACGTACATAAAATGGAAAAAAGGGAAATAATTAAAAAAATTTGCCTTTCGAAGCGAACTTAACGAAGTTACGAAGGACTCGACGCAAACAGCAATGATTATTTATGCAGATTCGTATCATGCGCGCCGTTAACATCGATTCATTGAAGATCCACCCTTACGATCCCGGTCGCTGGGACAACAAAGAACAGCCTCGCCCCTCGCGCGTGCACCCCCGTAATCCTTTCAAAACAGATCTGCGCTCCGCTGATGGAAATTATGCGCGGCTCACGTACCGACGGCGAAATTTGAATTTCAACGTGGGAACCCCGTGCTCTGTAACGCTCGCTATTTGTCGTAGACGTCGCGTAAACTAGTTGTTCCGATTTATTTCACGTTGACGTATTATAATTCGACGAAGGGCGGATGGTTTTTGCTGGTACAGAACGGCAGAGCGATTCGCGAATGGATTTCTGTTTAAATTTCAATGGAATTTTGGTGTCCCGGTGATTATTGGGCGATTTAAATGGTAATTTATTGGCATTGCTACAGAAGCATATAGTAATAATAATAATAATAATGTTATCCTCTGGAAATATTGTGAAGAGTGATTTTAAAATTGTGCGTGGATTTAAATTAATAAGAGATACAATATGAAATAATATTTATTGGAATTTATAATATGGATTAATTTATCCTTGCCTCTTAAATTAGAGTTCAAGTTTCTCGTTCGCAGAATTGAAAAACACTTTTATAGTAGGAAGTACCTCGAGGTGAAACGCTTCCAACTGAGAAGTCCTCAAGTTAGTTAGTCTCCGAGAGATTCCACTAATCATTATTTACCTGTCTGGAGATAGAAGTAATTATACCGTGAGACGGCCTCCTTACATTTAGGATAATTATTCCATGCATATTTTAACAATTCGGCGTCTGGCCCTTTGAATAGTCGTGTCGGGATACTTATTGTATTGCAAATGTACATTCTGACTGACGATAAAGCGATTAAATCGGAATAATCGCGAAGGCGAAAATGAAAATTCTATTTCCCCGTGTTCCTTGACAAATTCTTCTATTAAATTACCTGTCCCTTCCTTTGTCGCTGTTCCTTCCCGCACTTTCCGCGTTGTCATTTCCTTCGGACTTATTCTATCACGGTTTTATCAACAGGGAAAGTAATTTGTTGCCACACCGTTCTTCCTCTTAGCGCACCCCCCGTCGATCCCTGTGAATATTAAATCAAGGGGTGGAGTAGTATAATAACCGAAAAAATTAATGCAAACACCATGCGTGATTGTGCAAACACTGCACGAACGATGACTCACGTGACACTATACATTGAAATAACGCGACGAATGAATTCTTATTTATCATCGAATGTATTAAACGGGGTAGTTTTCTTTTT
Source organism: Nomada fabriciana (assembly GCA_907165295.1). Classification (NCBI taxonomy): domain Eukaryota; kingdom Metazoa; phylum Arthropoda; class Insecta; order Hymenoptera; family Apidae; genus Nomada; species Nomada fabriciana. The sequence goes on along the minus strand of OU015693.1, from coordinate 7,772,991 downwards.
TTTTTAGAGAGTACCGAACACTTCGAATCTTTCTCTTGTGGAAATAAATTTCAAATCTTTCTTCTTGACAGCCTGCGTGTCAATTTATCATACTCGACTCTGATATCTTACTTCTTCGTTTCTCTTCGGCGCAACGTAAACGTATATATCTCAATCGGTTCAATTTATTATACATCTGTTTTCGTCATGAAGCTCGCATAATTCGGACAGAGCAGGCATGACTTGTCGGAGCTGCCAGTTAAAACGAACGTATCGGTGCAAGAACCGTACGGTAGACGTCGTCGAGCGTATTAATCTATCTTTCCTCCTCTCAACGCGCAGCAACTGTGTCGGACAGATGCTTGAATTTTATACAGAAGCAACAATCCGCGAACATAGCATGCATCGGGAAGAAATCTATATCTTCCAGTTACTTTCGCTCCTTTCTTCCTCTTTTCTTTTTCTCACCCCATCATTTTTCATCGAGCAAGTCAGACGCCGGCTCTTTATGCGTGTAACGCAGTGGTACGGTCATCAATAAGGCTTTCCTGTGTCTCACATAAATATCCAGGGATTAACATATATCGACCTGTTAGCTGGCCTTCAAGTGCCCCATGAAGCTTAAAATTCAAGATCCCGGAGGATCTTGCGGGTGTGTTCATGGAAATCCTCGGTGCTGGTTCATCCCAGGAATTAACATTTTTTTTTCCTTAAAACAGCCTGCTGCTATTCCTTCTAGTCCCTACTGTTTATTATTATAGAAAATAAAGTGGATCAATCAATTTACAAACTGCGTTATATTAAAATAGTATTGTCTGTGCGATTTATTTATTATTCCGTCACGAATTGTATTACTTATAAAGCACGATGTATTATATAAAACTCGAAAGTATTGTATCCTATACACACAGTAAATGAAACTTGCATTACATTGAATAAAATTAAGGTTGAACATTCGAACATCGGAACCAGCAAATTTCCCTTGTACACTAATGTAATTTGGCCACGAAGAATTCGCGGAATTCAAAACAGCGCATAAACTTCGCTTAAGAAAACGTAGAATTCTGCCGAGGAAAAGAAAAGCGCTTGTCCTCGCCAGAAATAAGCCAGGCATCCGCAGAATTTCAATTTTCCAATTCGTACCGTCCACACAAGTGTACCTACGCACGTACACAAGTACGATCCCAGTGGAATCATTCTGTCGTCCAAAAGTTATCCACTATCTAAAAATATCCCTCTCTCAGATCCACACACAGGCATCAGCCGCGACAATGAACGAGGGTGTATCCGCGTTATTCTCCAAATAATCACACGTCACACATATTCGCCGTGGAATAAAATGAAACGTCGTTTGCCCCAAGGGTGTCTCTCCGTGAAATGCTAATTTCACCATGCGCGACACAGCTACGAATTACCTGAGGCTTCGACGCTTTCTAATTAACACGGACCCTCCCAGAAGAAACGCCCTTCTGATAGCATTTTTCAACCTAGCCAATCGTCGGTTCACCAATGGGACCATGAATCCCATGGAAAACAGAAAACAGGATCGAGCGGAGCAACGTTTCGTTTGACCAACTCGAGCGTCGCGACGCGTCTTCGCGAGACCGCGAAAATATTCCCTCGCGATAAAAACAGAGGCAATTTGCCAAAACGTCGGCTTGATGGCTGTTCTCGTTGCAGACACGAGGGTAACGATGTGCAGGAGGCCCGAGAGCGGCCTCGACAGACAGGAAACTCGGCAAGAACTCGAGAAAGGAGGGTGGATAGGGGTGGAAGGAGACAGAAAGGAGGGTCGTAAGGAGGTGGCAAGGAACGAAGGATATCTTCTTGCAAAGTGGGATGTAAATTGCTCGCACGTACATTAGTCATCATCACTCGCAGCCCTCTCACCTCAACTTTGTTGCCACCGAGTACCTGCCCTCCCTCCTGCCTCTCCCTTTCTCTGTTCCGTATTTCCGGGTATCGGTCCGTCGTCCTCTCTTAGTGTTCGAAAGCTTGCTCGTACTTTTTGTTGGTTCTTGTTTTTTTACATCGTGCAGTGTTTGGATCAGTTTTTCTGTGTTGTTTGGATACCGAGTTTCTGTATGATAGTACAGGTGGTTGGAAACATTGGGTAGTATTTCGAAACGCGTATTCAAGAGTAAATCAACTTCGCTGTAATGTCTTCTATTTGCTTGGATTTCACGAAATGAATTACGTATTTATACAGGCGTACAGACCTGCAACTTTTTATCTCTGAAATGGTTCGTTACGTGGAATAAATTAAAGATGAAAAAGGAAGTAGTAGTGTATTTGCTATATTATTTAATAAAGCATGCAGATTAAAGTAAAAATAAAATGAATATTATAGCAATGTTAATCGAATGGAAGTAAGGATCAGGATAAGATTCAGAATGGTACGAATTATTTGTCAATGGATTCGAACACTTTTTTTCTATCGAAAGTGGAGATTCAGCTTCGTAATTTGTCGGTTCTTCAAAGTGTACGAGAAATATCGAAAAGATTCGTGTCTCGACACTCAAGGTGTCTCCGTTTCTGGTAAATCTTCGACGAAGCTTTTCTATTGTGGCACTCGAAAAGATACGTACATATTTCGGTAAACATATACAGGGGTCTCTATATTTCCACGATGCAGAACCGCCGAATCGATCGAACTCCTCCTATATTTGCTTTCTATTCACCTCCCCCCTTCCCTTTTTCCATTCACTGTCAAATGTCTCTTCACTCAACGATTTTATCCCTCATGTTTCCCTACGTCGTTTTCATGTGTATTTATTTTTACCTTCGAATTATTTACACTGTCAAGCTTGCACGCATCTGCTGCTTTAAATTTTTAATAAGTTAAAAATATTGTCTATTTAAATGGTATTTGGTATTCGAATTTTATAGTGATACAATAAACACAATTCTTCTAATTTTAATAGCAATGTAATCAAAATATATGGTGCCTACTGTTATTATTATGATTGTATTATATTTTGCTTTCTATTTTTGTGGATTAACTTCTATTAAGCATTCTAAGTTTAACTTATATTATATCACGATTACTTCTATTTTTCTTTCGTTATATAAATACCAGATTTGATAAATTCAGGAGAGTATTAAACATATGGAAAGTCGTTTTATAAAATGTTATCCCCTTTCACGTTCTCTGTTGGCGTGGTCATTTCCTCAGCGGAGTTTCTCGTATCCGTCAACTTTAATTCCGTTCCTGTACGTGGCCTCTCCGTCTCTATCGGTCAAAGTCGCCTATCGACCTCCGTTCCTTCGACTCTCTTATTTCTTTACCTTCCTTTACATTTTACGTGTAGAGTCGACTGACGTATATTCGACTTAGCGTGGAGTAAATTCGATCGAAAGGAAATTGCTCGCTAGTTGCATGCAGATGGAAGTCCAGACGAGCTCCCATTTCGTTTTGCTTATTCGATTTATGAAACTTTGATTATTCTTTGAAACGCTTCACCTGTTATTTCTCTAGAGAATTTCCTAGAGAAGTAATACCTTTTAAATAAATGTATCTTTTTAATATTCTCTAACAATAACGTATTTTTATTTCCTTGATATTTTAGAATAATATTGATAACCCTCTTTCAAAAATTCGAATTTTTAGGAATAAGAAAAGACTTCAATTGAAACAGTTTCTCTTGCAACTTGTTTTTTTTGTTGTGTCGCTGCGTTAACAGATTTCATTTCATGTTATTATTGGAAGTAATTAATATCTGTGTCTACAAGAAAATTTTGCCTCAACATATTTCAACGGCCAACGATCTTCCTACAGCTGTTCAACGTAACAGAACAAAATTTCTTTTAACTATCCAGGCATGGTAATTAGCCAGCAAGGGCTTAATTAATTGGAAGCTGTATTAATAATGTTCCAAAACGTCGAAGGCCGTCCAATATCTACGCCGTTGCAAACAAAATGTTAATTAACCACCGTCGGAGTTACTCGATGCACTCGGTGAAAAATCTCTTCATTATAAGTTTGGCAAGATTTTAACAGCGCTCAGCAGACGACTCTGGCTCGTTCGGGGATGAACTTTCTCATTTTAAACTCACCGTTCGAAAGGGTGAAGGTGTTACTACCCTCCATTGAGCCTCTCCCTTGATTTCTCATTTAAAGCGACCAGAAATGAGGATTCGGTTAAAGTTTCAACCTTCATTCCCAGCTTATTCTTTAGAACTCTATTGAATTTCAATTTTTCGAAGTTCAGTCCTCCTTTTTATTGCGTTCATACAAATTTGTTTAGGCACCCTAATTAATAGATCTCATTATAATTTTCGAGATCTATTCAAAATGATCTTTCCGTACTTATTGGATTAAATAATGTTGTATCTGAATATTCTTTTTATTCTTATAATGCACAAGTATTTAAATAATTGAATTTTTAAATCGACCTCCGATCTACAATAATCTTACCCCTACATAAAAACTGGTGGACGGTCTTCAATTTCCATTATTTTACACCAAATCGAATATATTTATTTAAACGAAAAGATCGAGAAATAAGGAATACCTACGAAAAACAGCGACTGTATTCTCCGAAGTATCACGGTCCCTTACGAGCACCACAAAGAAAACGAGGGAAACGAAAGCGCTTGTGAGTACAACGACCGGCGTTATTAAGCTCCAGAAATTGTTTAATTAATGCCATGTGCACGATGGCGAACGATCAAAGACAAGATTCTTTCGAGATACCGGCACCCGGTTCACGTGGTCGCGCATATCATTGAGGTGGACGTGGGTGGATCCGTAAATCTCGCTTTTTACGACGTATCTACCAGGTTTATTGTCGTGTTCCGCTGGATACGGGACCGGGGAGATAGGTCGACCGTCTGACGATTACGTTTCTCGATATCGAAGATTTATTGCCGCGCGTAGGAACTGCGGCTGCGTTTTCCATTCGATTATTGTTCGCCGCTGTCGAAACGACTGCACTTATATTTTATACGAAATACTTGCATGTCGGTGCGGCATGCAAGGCTGGATACAGTGCGCGCTTGAAATGGAAAATGGTAAATGGAAGCGTGTATAAAAATTCAAAACCAAATAATGTCCGCGTATGTATTAAATTTTGTATGCAGTATACATTTGTTATTTTCTATTGGAATTTCTGCTGATTTTATTTTATCGCATATGTATAGTTTTTGATACTTTCTTATGATACAAGCAGTTCGTTGGGATTTTTATTCTCATGTAAAAATAAAATTAATGAGACATTAAATGCAACGTCTGTATTCGTTCATAAGTGAATTTTACACAGCACACTCGCACGTTTCCCTTCGAAAATCCTGCTCGAAAATCAGAGGAAAGTTACGAGCAGCGACGAGAGTCAAAGTTTTTCGGAGATCGGTCCAACGTAAAATTTTAATCCGCTCCTGGCGGTATTAAACGACCCCAGTTGTTCCACCCTCGACAATCCAGGCAAGAAGTTGCAAAATGGCAAACAAAGAATATTAGCACAATTATCGGCAACCACAGTCCCGTGGTTCCTTCGTTATTTCGTTTATTCTTGTCCACGAGGGGAGAACCATTTCTTGTACAATTCCGTTTACAAGTTAACGACCAGAAGAACATTTACAAAATTCTTGGCCACAGCTTCTTTTTCTCAACACTTTTATTAAAATCTACGCAACAAAATCCACCAATGTTCCACAGGGAAGAAAAAAGGTTAATTCAATTTTTGGACCTTTTTAATTCAAGCTATTATCGACTTTCTACGCTAACGTTAATATAACCAAGATTAATGAAGCAGATTGACGAAAGGGTTACGCGTTAAACACACTGTCCCGTAGCAAGAAATCTTTTTTATTCGTCGCAGAATGACAAAACCGGTCGTTTATCAATGACCATTAATAATCGTCGCTGCCCCGTTCGTGTAAATGGACTTTCAAAAATTACGTAACTCGTAAGAAAGAAGAAGAGGACGACGAATTTGCCTGGGCTAACTCCTGAAGGATAGTGATTAATCGATAAACGACTGAAACGCTTTCTTCGACGATTTATGCCACTTACGGTTAATTGATCGGTGCCTTATGATGAACGTTGATTAATGACGTTAACGAAAGCCCGTCAGCTCTAATCGTCGGACTACTGCCCTTTTTTTTCTTCTCTTCTTTCCGTTTTCGCGACATAATATTTAATAACGCATTCCTTGTCGTTATAGCTGTTGTCGGCTCTCCATCAATCAGCCCTGATATTTTACGCGCGAAAATTGACTCCGGGATCGTCTTAATTGGCGGACGCAAAAGGAGTACAACAATGATAAATTGCGTTTGCTCAGAGCGTTTCCTAAGATGAATCCTGCACCTGGCGTAATAACTGTTCGCGCGTAAATTGCGCTGCCAGTACTGTGATTCGACATATAAAGCACATTTTGACGAGTTTCTCAATGTTTTGTCTACTCTTTCAAACTGTCTTCTGTATTCGTGAAATTACATTTACGCGCGAACGACTTTGGAATTAGAAATTTCATTACATTGTACCAAAATATATTGCATTTTCTACATGCAAAAAAATATTATAAAGCGCAGATATACGACTCCTTTACTCTTTATTAAATTTGCCACAAAAGCATATCTACTGAAGGGAAGTGCACACATCGTAAAACCCATCAAGCAACGGTTCCAAATTTTCACTGACGCGTATCATCCCCGTCGAAATCAGTGTCAGCGATTAACCCCCAGGGAAAGTACCTAGGGATAAAGATCACCAGGATATCCTCGTCACCGTGGAAACTTGGAAAATTCCCCCGATTCTTGGTCATCGTTCTGTTGATGCTTAATCGATAATCGGTGAGGAATCCTTGCGAAAGGAGGGTGGTACACGGTTGAAAATCGGCGTTGGACTATAAGTAGACTGATTCCCGCGGGAATGAATGACTGATGAGCGTTCCCTTTCGTGCCCATCCCCTCCATACCATTAATGTTTTTTTTTCGTACGCCACGACCGACAGCAGTTCTAAGATTCACTTTATAGGGGGCTACGAGATAAATTGCGACATGCAAATATCCGTTTCGCGTCAATACCACGGTGGAGGCTCGTTATGCACGTGTCGCGTGAAAGCCGGGATGATACCGTGTTCCATTGTTATCACGAAACGGCGACGCGCTGATAAGCGATCATGATCGACTGTGACGAACAAGTGGCTCGTGCGAGCGGAAAAATTGAGACTCGTGGCGGATGGGTGCACCTGTGTAATATTGTGCGGTGTCTTTGTTGGTCAGAAGGGTTGACATGTGTTCGATTACTTGGGGGACAAATTTTAATGGTTGCATGATATCGGGAGATAACGAAAATGAAGCATTGAATATAACTTTTGTTCCAATTTCGTGGTTTATGATTATTTCGCATTTTTTCACTTCACTTTTCGTAATTTTTTAATGGAAGCGAGTCAGTTTTTTATTTCCGTGCAATTGTCTTTTAAAAATTTTACGCTTTTCGTAAAGATTACAAAGATGCGGCTGTTCCTCGAATTCTCCATAAGAAAGTGAATTTCTCATTTGAAAATGCAAAATGCAATCAACGGCAGATAACAAGGTCTGACAAGGTGAACATCAAAATTGCGACAATGTGGCGACAACGTCACATTCTCTGCGGCTACGCGCGTGATCAATGAGTTCTCATTCGTCAAGCTCGGGGCGTGAAATTTTTCCGATCGAAGTAGATGGAAGTAGATGGAAGTGTCTCATACGTCATCGAAGAAATGAATTCATCTTCCGTTAATGAACGGCGGTCCCCACGGACCCAAGGATACACGAGAACGAAGTCGCTGCCGGCGCTGGAAAGTCGTAACTTTAATGCGCAGGACGACAGGATAATCATTATTATACTATAGCTCGGTTTGCGGGGGCGTAAACCGGATGTTGCTCCGCGGTTCCGCCCTGCGGACGTCGCTACGAGTTCTCGAATAAAGCGCCAAGCCCTGATATACGCGCGACTTGCATTGCTACCGGGATAAACAAGACGTGCCTTTTAAGAATGTTTGTCGTAGAAAATTGTGATCGTTGCAGAATTATTTGGGGAATGAAATACAGGAAGATTTGTTGTTTCAATATTTCCTATCTGTAATTCGTGTTTATAGGACGTTGCTTTTTTTAAAAAGAGTTTTCCTGGCTATTAAGAACAAAAAATTATGCATTTCATTATTTTCGAAGGCAGACATTGATTACAGTACACAAGAGTGTTTCGATGAGTTATTAGTTATTACAAAGAATGCCGTATGATAGTGTTCCTTCGTGGAACGATTTTAATTACAGCAGCCACTTTACGCGAAGGAATTCGAATTTTGATTAAAAAATATCCCAAGATGCCGATTCATTAATTTATAAGCTGTTTATAATCAGACGTCTAAGGGCTCAATAAACAAATTCGTGGATTTTTTCGAAACCAGAATACGCACTGGTGGAAAACGAGGAACGATAATATCCTGGGCCAAGTTGAAACTGCTAAACCACGTATGATCGGCATCCATAAACGTAACAATGGACAATCTGGAACGGTAATTGACCTAACCCAACTATCATTTACGGAGACAATTTCGACGGCGAGCACGTAACGATAGATCAGAGCAACAGCCACGCGTCGCCGTTGTCACGACGACACATACTACTTAAGTAGTGTGTGTCTATGGACGCGTGGCGCCGTCGCGACGGCCGGTTTTCCACTTCGAAAAGCCCAGAAGCCGTGGCACATGGACACAGGAGTGACGGGGACAAGCGAGGTTCTTTAACCTTTACGAAGGAGCCTTTATTGGAGGCAAATTACGAGTCGCGACTATCTGGGGTTGGATACGCGTGAAACTTATCGATCACGAGGAACGAGCGTGAAGCCACGCTTCATTTTACGTTCAATAAAGATTAGGACGCTGCTGGATACGACCCTTCATTGATGATTCAAATGCAAGATACAGAGAAGCGGAACGATGGAACTTCGCTGTTGGATGGGATATTATTTTAGTCGACGTATTTATGTCTATCTGATGTCTATCTGAAATCGTGTCTGATTTCACACTTTGGTGCGATATATTTTGTCGCCATCCTGATCTTCGATGATTTATGTATTGCGCGCCGTGGGATTACCAAAGTGCTGCAGAACTTCGGTACTTAAGTCTATTCAAAGATTAAACATTTTAGGCGCCAGGCAGAAGGGATTCTACGGTACTAGAGGTACTAAGTCATCAAGAACATAAATACTATAGCATCCAAATCCTTTGGTGCCCAAACTCTCAAATATACATATATAAATACTCAAGTACGTACGTGTTAACCAAACGTCCACATAACCAGTATTCACTATACCCAATTATCCCAGTATTAAAGAAACACCAAATAAGTAACTAAAAAAATCCCAGTTTCATTACCTGAACGCTCACCGCATCCCAATACTCGAGTACACTTAAATTCATCCAACAAGTACCTAATCAGACCTAAAAGCAATACAAGGACGAAAGATACAATGGGTCCTAAATTCTCTACGCCCGTATTTCATTCATTCCTTCCCGTCCACCTAGCAATCCACCACCTTCGCGCAACACCTAGGGCGTCTCAGCAATCAACTAAACAGGATGAAAAAATACGTGATCCATTTAGCGATCGTACGAATCGTCGACGTATTCCATTAGCAGGGGATTTCTATGCGACGAGAAGGATCGAACGGCAAGACACGGTCCACGTGGACCAGGACTTTTCCCGGTCGTCTCATAACGTATAAGATCCGAAGCGTTTAGTACACGCGATCCGGGTCAGGCTGGCGTAAATCACCCCGATAGGGAAACGCACCGCTACGAATCCGACCAGAAACGAGGAAAACCGGACGACAAAACGGCAGTTCGCGCCGGGACCGAGCCATTCAATTAAGTTTATCTCCGGTCCTTTCCGACCACCGCCGCATCCACATATATCAGTTTCCTGCTGGAATCTTGCAACCTGACCACGTAGCTACCGCGGACCAGCTTGTCGCGTGTATCTGCAACGTTGAGAACTCGTACGCAGCTGCACGGGGAGAAAAAATTCTAATCTCGTTGGTTGCAGTTTTGGAGGTGATAGGGTATATATATGTTATTTTTGTTCTTCTTTTTCCGGGCGGATTTTAAAGATATTCTGGATAGCTTGGCGCGTGAGGGATTTTTGGGGTTCTTTTTGATGGCCAGGAACGTGATCGATTAAATGCTACCTGAGTGTATTACTGTATTAATTTATCTCACGGGGTAAAGTGGTAGGAGTATAATTGGATGTCTGTACTTGCATTCTGATGATTATTTCTATCTTATTCTATAATATGATTATTTTTTTAACAATTATTTTCATAACATCGATGTGGCTTACATTGAAAGATTGTTTTTTATTTAGTAATTGAGTCTGGTTGAAACTATGAATACATTTTGTCGAATGATAACATTTATTACATATTGTTGCTAATGATATTCCACTTTTCTTTCCGTGTGTTTTAAATGAAACATTTATGATCCAAGGAAAAACGGAACTTCTCAATCGTGGACGATATTTTTTTCCCTTTCGTTTACTACTGCGGTGTGTTTCGGCGCAAATGGTTACGCATCTTATCTATCCCCTATACGATACTTTCAGTTCCTGCCTTTCCATTTCGCCGGTCCATTTCACCTCTTCGTAAGTTCATTTTTCCGTGATAGCGTCCTGTTGGTGCGTAAAATGCCCATTCGGTTCCGCTCGAATTTCAAGCTTGTCCATAAAGTAGCTTTAAAGCACGAAAATAAGAGCCAGTATTTTCGGATAAGGAGCATTCACTCCAAAGGCTGACCTACTTCTTCCAGGTATCTACGATCACAATGGAAATTTGTTTCTTTTTTCAACGATAATGATTACCGTGAATCAGGATATGAGCTGGCGTAAATGTGATTTTCTCGTCAAAATTTTATCTGAATCGGTTCGGTTCCATGTCTGAGATATACTCTTATATATTTTCCTATATTAATGTAGAAGTTTACATGACAAACCTTTTTACATTATAATAATCCCAGACGATTGAAATTTATTATTCTCTAAATAAATGAATCTCTTATACTCAATTGAAAAATACCATAAATACACTAACAATAAATTCTAAAAATATTAATCCCGTACAATAATTCATTCTGAATTAATACTTTTCCAATATTTAAAGTATTCCTTCTATTTGTTTTATAATAGAACAAGTTGCAATTACCACAGATACTAACATTACCATTAAACTGCTATCTTTCAACAAAAATCCTTGCCAATTTGTTCGCTAGAATTCTTCGCTCGATTCAATCTATTCTACACTTCACTCAATAACCACGAAAAAATTGTTCACCCCCGTAACAAACGAGTTCCTCTGAAATCGAACTTCGCCATTAAGAACGGTTCGCAGTCAACGTTAATAAAAAAAACGTCCCCGCGCCTGGAGTTTGTCTAGAAAAACTTGCCGCTATTGTTCGACGGCAAAGTTCACGATAAGGGAGAACGAAGCTTCTACGACGAACGAAAGACGTCGGCACGGGACAGGGAGGCAGTCTGCCGTGAAGGCGATTCCGGTTCTTCTTAAGACTCACCCTCCGCCCTTATACTTTCCCTTCCGTTCGCGCGGCACCCCTGCGTCTCTCAGTTAGGTTAATGGAACGCATTGCCGCAAACGGCAGGAAAGTTAAGGTCGTTTCCGATTGCAAATGGACCGAAGGCAAATCACACTGGCGACGCGACACGACGGTTCGTCGACTTCATTGCGTCGAGAGGTTTTTAGGACACGCAGGTAGCTAAAGAATCTATCCGAAGAGGAATTTCTGCGGCTCCTCTTGGATGTTAACGACCGGGAAACTGTCCATTTCGTTGATGGTTATTTTGTTCGTGAAGAATTCGACAATATGCGTACCCCTTGAGTCAAGTAATCGAGTTTTAAATAGTTTTCGTTTCGACCTGGAGAACAGAAATTGGTGGCCTTATTTAGGGGACAGTGGAACTGGGATATGTTCCAAGTGTCTCAACCTGTTGCCTTGAAATAAGACAGGTGGAAACGGGGGAAATCGAGGGTGAAACAGAATTTGCATCACTGTTACCGTTTCACTTTGCCATATTATTTATTACACACGCTACATTAGCTTGCTTTTAGAAGACGGGAGGTTTCTGAAAAGACCTCGCGAATTCTGAAGTAGTCGAGCTTGATAGCATGTTTGCCTTTCATCCGAAATGCTACATTAAGCGCCAATCGGGCAACTTTAAACGACGACGAGTTAAGATTACAAACAGTCCTCTGTAGATTCCTTCCATCGAGTTTTCAATTAATCGTGCCACGTTTCTTCTCAACTCGAAAGAAAAGCCTTTTTGTAGCCCGGAGGGAGAGAAAGGAAATGTCTTTCCTTTTAAGTTTAAAAGTCACGGCATTCCAAAGGCTTCGCCTTTGGTAAAGAGGCGAAGGAGGATTCAAAGAGAGGTGCAACGCGGTATTTATGTCCAAGTGAAACATCGGTAGCTGGAGGTTGTCTGTCGACGAAAAGCCAAGACGAAGCTTTTCTGGCGCGTTAGAATGAAACGCTCAACGTTATCGTTTGTTTATTCCGTACTCGTGCGCGTCACGAACAATAGAAAGGAATAGTATTTTCTCGCGATTGTGATTTTCGGAACGAGCAATTATCATTCTAGCACATTTTCCTTTTATTTTTCGGAGGGTTATCGAGATATAAAATGCCTCGGCATTTTTCTAATTTACCGCCTGGAATGCAGGGTAATCTTTTTACTTTGAGATTTTCTATAATAGGGGTCGCATAAAACAAGAAAATCCAAGCTTTAATGATCGGTTATTGAGAAAGTATGATAATTAGCTAATTTGCATAAACTGTATAAAGTATCTTTCATAGAGTTATCAACGAGGTTTATACTACTCGTTCCAAATTAATTCAACTGGATAAAGACCATGGTGTCCAACGTTGAACACAGGGACATTTCCATTAAGAGGGAAAGTTACTAACGAAAATGAAATTTTCCGCGAGAAACGGTGCACATAATTGGCAATATCGTTGCATTAGCATTTTACCAAGAGTTCAAGTGGATGATATCATTCAGTTTCTTTTATCAAGGGTCCACCAACTACACCTGTCCTTTCTTCCAATTCACTTTCACGATCCATTAGTGCGCAAGAAACATCGTTCTTTTTATCCTCATGGAATTCAGTAAATGTACATGCAGATTTTGTATTTTTAATCGATTATGCCCGAATCACCCATCGAATATACATACCCTATAAAGGATTAATTAAACACCGTATCATCATACAGTAAATAAATTTGTCGTCAATTTGTTGTCATCTATATACGATTCGATGGTATAAATTTAACGACACTTTCGCGATATCAAAAACGTAGAAATATAATTAAATAACCCTTCCATCCGATCTAACCCCTTGCAATTTCCACCCTAAGCAATTTTATCTCGCGAGCCCTGTATTCGTTACAAATAATAGGCTATTTCCTCGACAACCACTTCGAACATGGTACGGGTTTCTCGAGTGACGTTCAAGTAAGTTACAACCGTTATGGTTCCCTTACGTCGCCTTCCACCAACCCCTTTCTCTGGCTAATCAAACGCTATACATTTCGGAGCTAAGTATCATTTTAAACTTGCTGAACGACTCTGCATCGAATTGCACTGGCATCAGAAAGGGAATAAAATATTTTACAATTATTCTATGAAACGAAAAATATTGAGAAGATTAATACAAATTTACAAGCTCTTGTTAAATATCTCGGGAAAAGTTGGCGATTACATCGACCGGATTTAAACGTCGTCTGAAAATTTGCCTGAAAGTATTCTTGGTTTTCTTATACGTTTCAGCATCGAGAGCTACGTAAAATTCAAATAAGTTCAAAGAAATTCGACGGCAATTTGCGGGAAACTCTCTTACGAACAGTTACTAGAGGACTCTTTTAAAGTTCTCCTTTTTCCTGCTTGGTTGCAAGAACCGCGAGACGAATAGAAGTTAGCGACGAATAAATATAAGTAGATAGGATGATGGGAGAGAAAACGAGAAGAATGTCATTTAAGTTGAAACTTACAGCTCGGGAGTAATTCTTGGCCACTACTTTTTCATTCTCTTCCATTGAACAATTCAACTTTTTATTTTTATGAACTTTAATTCATCTGATTAAACCTTATCGAATTTCATCACTCTGTAATCCTGTACGACCTGTATTTTTAATTTGTCCTGCCAAATAAAAATATTACACCAATATAGTTAGTACCACCCTTAACTTGCTTATGAAATCTCACCCCTCCATTATAAACTAAATACAAACAGCAATCTGTGCAATTTAATCTTGCAGAAAATTGACAAACACTACAAAACCCGAGCATTAATTTTACAGATAATGTATCGATGGGCAATAAATAATTTCAACGCCTCTAAGTCAGTCTCCACCGCCAGCGTACGAAATCTGTATAAATCACGCGAGATTACGTCCCGTCGGTGTATTTACCGATTTTTCCACTGGTTTCCCTCGCTTGTTTTTGTCACGATACTTTATAGGCCTGCTGGAACGGGGGGAAAGGGCGCGCCATGTCAGAAACAGACAGAACGCAGAGTTATAGTGCATCATTTTCGTCCTGTCGCCACGATTTCAAGCACAGTCTCGAATGTGAGAAACTCCGGCTCACGGATGGATTAGAAGGGAATATGCAGGCTTATCTGGGATATTCTGGATATTTATGCGTCTTTCTAAGACGGTGCTGCTTCTTCGTGCCTGGCGGGAGCGTTGCAAAGCTTAGGAGGATTGTGGGAAGTGGTTGTTGCGAAGGAATTTTAGGGTGGTTTTTGATCGTTGCTGTTTTGGTTTCGTCGGTGAGAAGCCGCTGGGAAACCGAGGGGTGATAACTGGTGTTTGACTTAATTTAACGATCTACGCTGGAAGGTTAAGTACACTGTTTCATTTTTTTTTCCTGGCTTCCTTCTTGTTAAAAGATGTAAATACGACTAGTTAATCCTTTCATGGAGATCGGAATCTCTTTTTGTACTTTTTTCTTTTATGAAGATACTTCACCGTCATCGGCGTGAAAACGCAGAATTGTTATTTTGTATCCATACAAATTTTAAATAAAATTAGTTTTGGTTTTGTGCACCTTGGTGTACATATTCGTTAAACGGATGCAACACGAATGCAATCGGAATCGTTATACATGTTGAATAACGTTTCTATCTAATTAGCAATTAATTATGAAGTACTATTAAGGAAATTAACGTTTATGGGACTTACCTTGTTGATCTGTCGCTGGAGCTTCGTGATCGTCGCCCGATCCCGTTGTGCAGCAAGACGTTCCGCTTGTAATGCCTGCTCCAGTTCTTGCACTCGCTCCTCCAGACTTTCCTGAAACAGAAAGTAGTCCTTGGTCAACGACAGTTTCAATGAATCCGAGAATTTGATCAGAAAGATATTGTCAATCTTGATACTTTATTTCAATAATATATTCCACTTTAATATTCGATTTAATATTCTGCAAGTAATTTAGTACACTTGCATTTAAATTAATAATACAAACGCTCACTGAATAATTACTGTACAGTCGCAAATTATTCTCAGCAATTTGTCTCGTAATTATTTGAAATTTAATTACAAAATTAAAAATTAGAAACATTATTCAAATAGCCAATCGTGCTACCCCCAAAGATTTGTGCGACTTCTAAAATTATTCAGCAACTTGAAAACTTGATGTCAACAAAATCCGGAACGAAATTTGCTGTGCTGCAGAACCTCTTGACGAGCTCACGACTACTCCTCCCCCTCAAATTAAAAAAATTGTGTAATTCATGCAAAAACAGGTTGAATCCTTATTCCTCGGTTTCGGGGAGCCGAATCGGCGATCCGCGTACTCGTAATCTCTAAGTACACGTACAGTACGATCTCTCGAGGAACTTTAAGCCCCTGTTAAGGCAGCTTAAAACTCCAGCAACAGGAATTACTGGAGGAAGGATATCCTGCTGAAAGTTACAGGGAAACTTTACAGTTCCGTTGCGTTTGCGACCGCAAAAGTTAATTGAGAAACGGTCGACCGTAAGCTTCCGATCTATACACGATTCGAAATCCAATCGTTGGCCAGCTGTAGCTCGAGGTAACGTCGTCAAGGAACGTCTTTAACGCCGTTGAGGAACTTTGTCCGACGTTCGACTTAACAGACGATTCTCTTGGATTAAAATTGAACCGGTGCTTAATAATTGAATGGAAAATTATATTCGACGAATGAATTGAACGTTAGAATCGATAAGAAGCAGACTAAATTTTAAGTAGATATTTTTCTTTTAAGCGAAAGGAACTTCAACAAAGTTTAAAATAAATTGTTTGACTAGATTGAAAATGTTTCAATGCCATGAACATTTAAAAATTTCTATTAGTTTCTGCGTTATCCAGCAGTACATTTGTTGTCGTAAATTAAGCATGACCGATTGAAAGTGTCTAGATGTGGGAATTGGGTAAATTCATCTACTAATGTCCACTGAATGGGCTCCAATTTACTTACAATTAGTATATTGCAGAACTTTCTAAATGGTCGAGCGATTAGTGATTAGAAACAAGTCGAACACGCTGTTAATTCTCAAAGTTCAAGCACACTGTATTTCCAAACCATACAAAAACAAAGATTGGCCACAAAAGAACACTCGAGAAATCACGCTAGGAATCGTAAAACCAGCTGTCTTCGAGATCTCCAGGAACCTCCCCTTTCACTTTTCACCCGGCTAACCCCTACCTAGTAATAATAATTCACCGCCCCCGTTTAATTTACGCCTTCGTCCGGGTATTTCCGATTATCAAATGCGCTCATTCAGCCATGCTCGAGCGGAATTCTAATGAGCACGGCGTTGGCCTTCGAGGGTTGTTGGTCGCGATTTGACCATAAGTATCGGTGCAATCCATTAGATTCGAGGCGACGCCAACGGTTTCAGGGGTCCTCGAGAAAGGCAACGACGTTTCGCGAACGCGGGGCCACCCGGGGGATGATTCGTATGCGGGGACACGTAGCTGCAATTCACCCTTTTCAACCCCTCCACGCTCGAGTCCACGTTTTAGTGCTCCACGAGTGGCACGCCTGGCTATTGTTTGTCGCGAACCAACGAAATTATACCGGGTGTGCGGTGCGTCGCGGCGACTGTGTTTCATTGGACGGAAGGAAATAAAACAAAAAAATCGGAATTTCTTTTTATTTGTGGCATCGACTCGAAGGGGTCGTGGACATTTCTGTACGACACCCAGGGGGTGTAAAGTATTAGGGGAATATGTGATTCTCCCTTGACTTGGGTTAAATTGTGTATGCGGTTTCGTTTTCTTGGAAACAC
This sequence comes from Nomada fabriciana, assembly GCA_907165295.1. Classification (NCBI taxonomy): domain Eukaryota; kingdom Metazoa; phylum Arthropoda; class Insecta; order Hymenoptera; family Apidae; genus Nomada; species Nomada fabriciana. Next base: position 7,755,707 of record OU015693.1, on the reverse strand, counting down.
TTTGTGTCGCTTTTATTTGTTGCAATTTTTAGGAGATGTAGTTCGAAATATTGGTTACGGTGTAAGGGTTTTTTTATTCGTTATTTCCATTGCGACAGTGGGAGATGTTACGTTGGAGGGTATTAAATTAGCGATATAGTAATTCATTTGAGGGGTAGATTAATTTATAATACGCCCTATATCGAGAGGGTGGATTTTCGTGCTTGTAAATCTGCATTAAAGGTTTCCAGAATGACCATCGTTGACATTATCGGTTAAGTATTGGTTTCCCTTCGATTAATGGCGCACACTGCGCCGTGAATAATTATGAACCAGCAGGTACCAAGGTAAATAAGAAAAGATTTAAGGTTCACCCAACCCTTATTGTAAGTTTTCTGTGACTCCAGTGTTGGACATTCTCCCCTTTTCTGTTTTCGACATTTATCACGGACATTTACTTTTATTTTGTATCTGCCAATATGTCTAATAAAAAAGGGATACAAAAATCAATTCGAAACTCTTGCACGTCATCCTTACATTTTTAATAAATTATTTATCGACCTAATTCAACAGCGACCAAGTTTTGGCAGAAAGACTAAAATCTTAAAATCACAATTTAAAACGTTAAAAATTTGCTAAGCAGTGTAAACTTCCAATCCACCTTCAAGTAAAACGTCCTCAAACAATTATCCATATTCTACCCTCCGTCACGTCAACCCCCTAAAGATTCCACTCGCAATCATAAAAAAATTATTAACCAATCCCTCATGCGAAAAAGAATAAGAAAACTAATTAATCTAATTAACCCCCCAACGTAAAATTTCGTTGCCCTTCTTTCCACCAATTCATCCCTCTCCAAAACAAATATCCCCATAAATTCTGAAGAAAGTGCTACTTTCCTACAACGCCAAATTCAAGGCGCGTTTACAGAATTAATCGAATCCAGAGAATCTTTGGCGAACAAGAAGACGCGTGTCGTCGCACCTTTCGACAGTGGAGGCCGGTGCAATTGTAACCATCCGCCTCTACAACTAGCCCTTGTCTCGTGCCAACCCCTTCAGGATGGACGGAAGGGCGTCCAAGCATTGGAGGACCCATAGAATTAGTACAGGGACTTCCGGGACGTCATTTAAAGTACAGAACCGCCGCGATGAGGCCACTCTATATGCAGAGATTCCGTTAAATTGCAAACGCCCATTTTCCAGGGGGCGGTGGCATGGAGGGGGTGCGAGTAGGTTGGCTGAGAGTAAGCGGTGGCAAGGGTAAGATCTCGTCTGTGTCGCCCTCGAGTAATCAGACGGTTAACTCGATCCCGAGAACGTTTACGGGACGACAGCTCGAGCCGATTTTCTTATGCCCCGGAGAGAAAAGCACTCGTCCACGAGTCTCTGCATCTGTATGTTTGTTCATCGGCCTCCGTAGACGGATCCGTCCACGGGGAATGTTAATTTCGACGAAATGAATTTATTCGATTCTCTGGAAAGAGATTAAATCCCGCTCGATCTGGGCGCCGGGAACGTTATGAAAGAGATTGATCGAACGAGGGGATATCGGGAAGTTGTCTAGCTAGGTGGCCGTTGTTGCGAAATGAGAAGAGAATTCATCGGATGATTGGGAACTGTTTCGAAAGTTTGATTGTTGGGAAGTAGAGGGGCCTTGTCATTCTTCTTGCGGAAAGTTGATTACTTGGTTCTGCGGAGAGGTGGTTTTAAATGTGTGGATGGTATATTTGATTTTCTGTTTCTTGAAGGATATCTTCGTTATGATTGTGCTACAAGGGTACTGAAAAGATTGAGCTGTATGCATCATGTCTATTTTTCGAATATGTACATTGGCGTTGAATGCAATGATACGACGAGCTTAAGATGTCGAAGAAGAAATATTTATTTTGTTATGCATCGTATTCCGTTCGCCAACAGAACAGAATAATTTGATTGTAATACATTTCGATATTAGTGAAAGCAGAAATTCAATTCGTGTAAAATTTTTAGTAAATTATTATTTTACTATAATATATCAAATTTTATTTCATAAATGAACTATATATATTCACTGTGCATAGATCATATCGGTCTCAGTATTTCAATTAATCATATTTTTTTACTGCACCTTCAACCCAACTAATCGAATTGGATTTTCATATTAATTATCTATTTTGCCGTAACAGACGATTCCTTCACCCTTTTCAGCCCGTAATACAGGCGAACACGTTACGCGAGAACATCGTCTATTTTCAGAACCTGGCGGCGAGAACGAACTATTCAAACGGTTGTGTTTAGGCAAGATCTTGATTTAAGGGTGTTTCGTGTCTCGTCGAGACGCGTCGGGCCGAGCAGCTGTTAGTTGAAATTACGATCGTTTCACGCTCGCTACCGGAGGAGAGTACACGGGGCAGCCAAAGAGAATGTTGTATTCTCTAAAACGCGACGGGAACGTCGAGAAATTTGCGTTGACGTCGCCACGCTCCTTTGTTGTTGCCGAACTCTGCGCCCATACAATTTCCACGTCAACGAAGATGTGAAACTTGTATCCAAATAATGATACAACTAGCTTTCCATTCATGCACTTACCTTTCGCTACGTTTTATTATATTTATTAGTTTCAGCAAATTTAATTGGCAGTTGACTGAATTTTTATAGCTATTATAACATTGGAAGTATTGAATACTCGATCATTTTTTTTTAAGTGGTCGTAGGAACGTTTATAATGAAATTATCATTGCTACAATTTCAGAGTACTATAGAGATATTTATCGCGCAATAATTTATATTTGCTATGTTGATTCAAACTGGAATTATTTTATATAAATTTTCATTGGTTGCTTTCACTATTTTAATTGTTTCCTGATAAAAATAAAATTGCCATCGCTATTAATTTTTGTACCAATAAAAACAAATGGATAAATTAAAAAAATCAGAGACACCACCGGGGAGCACCGAGCTACCCTTAGCTATCCAGACTTCATTCGAAAGAATACCTCTATGAGTAACAAACTAAATCAAGGAGCAACGACGCGAAATATCAAACAATCGCGATTCATAATCGCGAAACCAGTGAAAATCACAATGCAAACGTCATAAATCATGACGCGAAAGTGACGCCTGAATCGTACATTCCCTCAGAGAGATTTAACAGACTTTCAACGCGAAATATGATCGCTTTGCATATGTACGTGAGGAACAGAAGCAAGGGTGCCCCTTGCAGCGTGCCAGCCACTTGCTCCAAAGACTTACCCCAAAGACGACAACAGCTCTTTGGTGTCGAAATACGGCTGACGCATTCGTGCCTCTAAATGCGTTAGCCTCGGGTTAACATCCCCCTCTTTCGCTCCTTCTGCCTTCTTCATCCCCTCTTATGCTGACGTGTAAACTCGTCCGTCTAACATATTCCTTCAAAACGCGTACGACGTATAAATCTTCGCGAACTTCCAAGATTTACGAATCATTTACACATGTTTCCTCGAAACCCTGAGGAGATTAACTGAACTGGAGGAGTAAAACACTGAGACGGAATGTGGCGAAACTCAGTGGTGTGATCAGAATTATCTCGATGCAATTATGAGGACTTTGAACTGTTCAGTTGTACATGGAGTGGTCCGTTTTGGTATAAAAAAAAAACGACCTGATTAACAGATTGAAAAAATGTCAACGCTGTAACCGGTTACGCGAACAGTAAAATAAACCTGTAAGGCAGTCGAAATATTTTAAACTCTTTACGCTTCGCCTTTACTGCACACTAAATTATTTATTGAGACAAATTTAGTGGCCCGTTTAGAAAGCGTTATCGCGGCAAAAATTCACTGTCCCCGGAACCGTGCAGCCTCCGCAGAAGCGACAGCAAACCTGAATTGCCATGGGCATAATAGCCATCGCAAGAATCATTACACCACCTGTCTAAGAAACGTTTCGCCTGTCATCTGCCTAATTTATACGTCAATAATACGAGTCTCATAAGCGACGTAGAATTGGTGCGCCGTTGGGTAACGTCAAACCCAACGTTTTTCGATGAATTATTGGTCAATACCGCCTGATGCGAGGCAGCGAAATCAAAGGAACGTTCGCGTCGCCGACACGTGTTTTTAATTTCCGCGTGGAAACGCGTGCGTTAGCTTCCAAAGGCGCACCCCAAAGCGGCGAGGAAAACCACCCCTTCTATGTAAAGCTCGTTTCACCCCCACCGCGCGTAGCTAATGAAAATCGAACGATCAGGAGAGGGAAAAGGCGGTTCCTGTTCCAGAGATTTCCCTTTGAGTCGGGTGCAAAGTGTCAGAACTTGAAAAAAAATATCGCGTGGAACGCGTTGGACGCGTGCCTTCTCGAGCTGGATAAAGAATTTGCTTGCAAAAACTGTTTTTCGATTTTGTTTCAACTGTTTGGCTGGAGATCAATGAAATTGTTTCAGAATTGATCAATGAAATCGATTAATGCCAGCGGCACATTTTCCATTCATTGAGCAGTGAAATGGCGACAAAAAGTCGTACGTCAATTTTCAAGTGATCGTTGAAAAGAGCCGGCTTCAATCTTCAAATCCATGGTGATTCGGGCGGCGAACAAAATTTTTGGAATTCTGCAGAGGCAGGTTATATTGCGATGGCGATGGCAAATTTATTTGCAATCCAAATAAAATTGCATAAAATGAAATTGATGGCAATTTTATTTTTATCAGGAAACAATTAAAATAGTGAGAGCAACCAATGAAAATTGATATAAAATAATTCCAGTTTGAATCAACATAGCAAATATAAATTATTGCGCGATAAATATCTCTACAGTACTCTGAAATTGTAGCAATGATAATTTCATTATAAACGTTCCTACGACCACTTAAAAAAAAATGATCGAATATTCAATACTTCCAATCTTAAAATAGCTATAAAAATTCAGTCAACTGCCAATTAAATTTGCTGAAACTAATAAATATAATAAAACTTGACCAGTTTTCCATTACGTTTTTTAATATAAAATGATCAACCGATAAATTAAGTATATGGATGTAAATGAACAGATTTCGCCCTTTAAAATGAGCCTAAGTAGATTGTTGTACGATCTTTTTTTCGCTGTAACTTAGATCAGTTCAAGTATCAATAATTCCTCCGTGAAAATTTAGTCACCCTGTGATGGGAAACGCTATACTAATGAAGATTTTCATCTTATGGACTACAAATTCATCTTTCTTAACTTCATAAAAAGAAAAAATGAAAAGCTCCACACGCAACTTCTATAAGCTCCACGCAGCTTTATCAACGACACTTTTCCCCCCTTTTCCAAAAGAAGTGCGGTAGTTTCGCGTAATTCACTTACAGGTTCTCCACGAGATTCGTGGCAATGGTTTAAGCGCATAAAACGTCGGGCGAACGGTAACGAATCGTCGTTATAAATATCGTTTCACCGGTGAGCAGGATAAACGTTAGTCCTCCGAGCCAGGCATCGCCAGTTTGTTTCGCGTTTTCCCCCAGTATCCGGGATTTAAGAAATATTCCGTGAATGTAGCGGTAAATTATAGAACGTGTCACCCGGTGATAATAAATCGCTGTGCGCGGTGTGCAGGTTAAAACATCACACAACGAGTATTAAAGGCTGGTGGTTCGAATCTCGGACGCCATTGATAGCGTTATTCCGGATACGTTGCCGCTTTGATACCATAATTGCCTGTGTGTAATTATTACTAACGTAGTTTTAATTTGTACCTTGTTTGCCGCTGCTTCGTGACTGTATTATCATTTTTAGTATTTCTGTTAATTAGTTGAATGTGTATAGTTACAGTGAATGGGTATTCTGTATGACAAGTGGGCGTTGGTTAGGTAACTGGAATTATATGTGTTTGAATGGCTTTGAATCATGGAAATATTCGAATTGATATGGTAGAAATTAATTTACTTGCGATACCGATTTATTTTTAAATTGTAGAGTTTAAAGGGTAAGTCGATCAGAAGCATTGAAAGTATATATTCAATTTGTTTCAATTAATTTGGATTATTTACATTCTAATTTCAATATTAGATTTTCATTTTACGGCGTATGAGTGAGAAAGAACAATTTAATTCGAGTAAATACAATTTGTTCGATTACAAACATCGAGATGTTTAAACATGAGATACTAATCAAAATGAATAATCAAATTACATTAATCGTGATGGGGCTCCCTGTAACATTGTCACGACCATAATCGTTCAGCTGATCACCACGAGCGTTAGTTCAATATTAATTGCATGTAACACCGAGTGAACGTGATCATCACGATTACGATACCGTTGCATCGTGCAAATGGAATGCTGATCGCAGCGAATTGCTTCATAACCATCGATGTGCAATGCCAGCGGTCGCTTTCTATAGAACAATGTGACATGATGCCTATTATATAGAGCAAACCGGAAGAGAAAATTGACTCACATCCCATTAATAATTAATCACCCCCTCTCATACACTCATAGGTATTTTTACAAAAACAAGGTCTTACCAGAATAATTCATATATGCAGCAAACGCATTGAAAATACTACTTCCAACTATTTCGCACTTTCGATATATCAAGCTCCATGAAAATCTTTCACCTGAAATTTCGCATTTCACGTCCGCGAGGACTCGCATCGAGCGCAGAGAGAAATTGTTCTGGAAATAGAAGAAGCAGACGTTGCGTAATAATTGAAATAGCAAGCGTCCGTTCGGGAAACACGCGACGTCTGGTCCAAATTTACTCGAAATGCACGAAGTTAGTCGACGCATCCCTAAAATGTACACGTGCTCTGTATGCACGAACACGTCCAGCTCGTTTGCATGTAAACTATTTGCAAGACGGAATAACGTTCGGCATGCACGTCAGCCGAAATGCAACACGTGCTTGCTGGTGTCGTTTTGCTTGAAGAACATTTGAACAGCTCCAAAAAGTAACTAAATAGCTGTTCAGTCTGATCGCGCCTTACCAAATGCTACTTGTCGTACTGAGCTGGTGAGAAATTGCAGCAAAAGATATGTTTGATGGACCATCGTATACTGTCGCATTCTTGGCAAATGTACAGAATTATTATTAACGATTTATTGTCCACAGAAATGTTACAGAACGATTTACGACAAAGAAATGATAAAATACATACAAAATGTCAGAAGTGTGGCAGCATTTTAATAATTCAAAAATGTTTGCTGATAAAACCTTCCCCCTTTTGGTTTCTACTTTTGCCCTATTGCTCTGATGCATTTCTACATTATTTTTCTTGCCCCACGTTTAACTATTATTCACGATAATCAAATTACAATAACATCAACAATAATTACCAGTTCCTCTACAAATATTAAATCCTCCCAATCTCCAACACCCACTTTTACCACAACTAGCAATTTCACTTTCCAAAAGAAATATGTATAACATCTAATGACACAATTCAATTGAGCCTAACGTTTCTAAAGCATCAACCTAATCTCAGTACATTTTTTTTCGTCCAACCTATCCATTCGATCCGCAACAACTTGAAACCATTTCGCAATATCCTCCTATCCCAATCGATCGGTGCGATACCCGGTGAACGAGAGACAGGATTAGCTGATTAGCCAATTTAACGAAGATCACGAACGAGAAGAGGTAGTGGCATTCGTTCGCGCGTTTCACGTCCAACGGCGTTCAAGTTGGACGCCCAGCGAAATCCTCTTTGTCATTTTATACGCGGCTCGTAACTTTGATCCTGATTAGCGTGGCCGCCCCCTTCGTAACGAGAGCACGCTTTTAGGGCTATCGAAAATCTCACAAAAAGGGGGGCCGTGGCCGCACGTGTTCCGTACATCCACGTAGCATACGCGGAAGATGGAACGGGCTTCAGATGTTCTCACGTCCAACTGAGCTTTTCGGTCCGATAATTAGGTGGTGAAAAAGCCGGGGGGCAGGGGATGAGACAAATCAGGTGGAAAACAATGTACTTCAAAGGCCTCTGTCGCTTGTTACGCCCCCGTTCTGAATGCCTTCTTCCCGTGATACACGAGTAAAACGGCGATCGGCCACGGCTTTTCGTTCATTCAGTGGAGTACAAAAGAGTGGAAGGAAAGCAAAGGACGTTGACCTTGTGTGGGCAAAGAAACTGTTTTATAAGTAGATTGTGCAATTGATAGAGTGGTTGGCTATAATGAGACAGTGTTTTAAAGTTGAAAGGGAGGTAAACCTAATTTTATAAAAACATATCAAATTATTTAAACTTTCGAATCATCGGGTTAGGTGCAATTAATTTCATTGCATTTTCATATACTAGGGCCGTCTACTTTATCATTGATAGTAACCACGATTCAATTTTCTTGTAAAGTATTTTATATCACAATTTTCGTTAAAACAAAGTTCTTTCCCAATGAGCAATTTTTAACGCTGGATATTAAATACAAATTTCCTACCGAGAATAAACTGCATTTAATTTTGTCCCTTTATAAAAATGTTTCGTTACTTTCATGGTCGTACCACTTAATTTAATTAAGTTCGATATTTAAAACAGGGACGAGATTCACGGGTATCCCGAGAATGTCTAAGCGGAAAGGTGACGACGAGTTAAGTTCGTGCTTCGTATTAAGTTCCGTACATATCTCGAGGGTCTCTACGGACCTCACATACTAAGGGCGCTGCTGGCTGGCGTAAAATTATGCGGGAAATATGTACAAGACACCCTTGTATATTGGCCCCCCCGAGCTAGAAAACGCGGTTCACTGCAAGATACCCTGCAGAGTCGTCGTCTGCAGACTTTGAAACTGTTGATGCGTTAATGCAAATGCGGCTCCGTTTCCGGTCTGGCGTTTGCCGCTGGATTTTACACGCCGCTTGAATGTGCCAGAATTTATTTGCGCGATCGTGAAACCAGTGCAAGCGACTTCACGTGAAAATGAAAGAAACAGTAGCATTTAAATTTAACTAGAATGCCGTGTGTTCAAAATGCAAGGCGTTCACTGCGACAGTTAAAACGACTATTAAACACTGCTAAGAAACGTTATCCGTCAAACTTTGTTTCATTTCAAAGCAGAGGGGTGCACCGCAGTATGTACTTGAAATCTCGAGAATATTACCCACGTGTATAGAAATTGAGAAACACCATAGACTGTGGAATTGCATAATCAATTATCAGAATTCTCAATAATTGAAAATAGTGTTTAATTACTTTGAAATATTCAAACGATTCTAAGTTGACAACGAATGGCGAAGAAATGGTAACCAATCGATTTTAACCATCGGGGGGAACAAAATCAGAAGCAGGATGGGAGCAACGGTATCTGAAGTGCTATTCACGGTTGGCTCCTTCGATTTTCTGTTAAAAGTACCGACGGAACCGTCTTCGAGGGCCGTTACGCGGTCCAGAGTCAGCAAGATGCAATGGGGGTCAACGAACGAATCGTCCATGCATGATTCTTCCACGAGTGCTCTCCATTATCCGACGAACGCCCGGAATTCGTCTACCCCGTATAAATCTCCATCTGCTTAAAAGCATCAGGGGCACGCACAAAGCGACCGGATATCGTGGCGAATTTGTCAGGGTACCGTGGCTTGTGGATCATCGCGTCCTATCTTTTCACGGGGACAACTTCCGCTATGCTCGAACAGTAAATTCCTTTGTAAACGTTTTATACGCTCCACTGAGAATTTTTATTCCGATAGAGGGCACGATTTCGCATGGATTTCTCGGGGAAAATAAAATAGGCGGCAGCCTATTTCAAAGTAATAATAACGATAATAATAATAATAAAGAAAGAATATCAGAAAAGAGAAAGTTTTTTTATTATTTACTACCAATCAACGACAATCAATCACATAGAATCACTTGATTAAAAACGTCACCAGACACCAATTACGTACGCAGGACTGCGCAACTCTAAAACGTAAGAGAAGCAAAGAGTGCACGAAGAACAGACGGAATAAAATTCCGCTTCACGCGATTCCACGGCGACTTCCTTTCACCATCGAGGGACTCTATTACCGTGCTCTGCAAACAGACGTTCGCAAGGACGTAATAAAGTTAGAGGGAGCTGGCCCAGGGGTTGAGCAACACAGAGAGAGAGAGATAGAGTTGAACGTAGAAGGTGGACGAGGCTAAGGTGGAACCGCAAAAGTTCAAATTGATTTTGCAAAACCGCGGCCAGCTTTATGCAAATTCCAGTAGTAGGACACTCTCGCCTGGAGGGTGCTTTCATGGTCCTCGGCTCGACTTCGTGGCCAGGGTTGAATTATGGCCGTGATTTCCGACGAGATGGACCTTCCGGTCTGGCAGAAGTCCAGTACTTCGCGAAAGTGCGCGGATAAATCAAAAGCGTTTTTCGCGGCGTACCAAGGCGTTGGTTTATTGCCATGTAAATCATTCGCGAACGGGAGGAGACACGTCGATCGAGAAATACACAAGCCTGTTCGTCATCGTCTCCCCCCTGTGACGAGATAAATGTCGCAACTCGATGGCGGGTATAGATGTGACGCGTTTGTGGCACTGGTGGAAATTTACTGTCACTTCCTGCCTTCTGTATGATGTGGAGGTTGTCTGAAGCAGTTACGCGGAATAAGGGTGGATGGAGTTGAAAATAGGTTTGAACGCAGCAGACTTTGGATTCGATGGTTTCGTGTATACCTCTATTTAGGTATATAAATAGAGACAGATATTATTTATACCAGCAGATATTGAAATATTATTTAGACGCGTATAAAGATTTTTGAACGCAGAGGCAGATTTATTGTTGTGCTGATTTAAGTGCATATTCTGGTACAGACATATGAGAAGAGTCGTTAATATGTGTGTTCTTTAATTTCTTGCTGCAAGATTTCAGAGACTCACTGCGCTCGTTTGATTAGAAAATGTGTAGGCAAAGGGAGGTCCTCGACGTACTTGGAAAAATACACCAACATGTCCAAGATTCTCTTGGATTTATTTTCGAACGCTCAGAACATTTAATTGGCGAATAAAAATTAGCCAGATATTCTGCTGGCACAAAGTTTGGAACGGGGCGCCGCATACTTTCGCGTTACCTTCTCCCGTGAAAGAAAACTATTTCCTCTCTGCTCGAATTCCAACTCACTCCATAGGTGGTCCCCTGTGTTCGCGGCGTGTAGCAAGGGATACCTTCCATAGAAGCGACCAAGCTATGTTATATTGCATTTTATTACCCCACCGTATACTTGCTAGAAGTAATAGTATGAAATTTATAGGCGCAAGTGTTATAACGTTCCTTGCCATGCTGTAACCTATATCGACACGTTGTTATCTTCACTTACTGCAGCCCGTATGGGTTTCATTTCGGTTATTTATGAAACGTCGCACGACACTATTTCATTAAGATGTATTGCACAGTCGATTTATATCGTACATACAAATATATTTCCACGGTTTATCACCTTTGCGCTGCTATCTTTTAAAGTCACAATTAGACAGAATAATTCATTCTGCTGCTACATTCATTCTACAGAGGTAAATAAACGATGAAATAATTTATTTTCGCCCTCCGAAATTCAATTAACAACTAAATGTCGTTTAAAAAATAATTTTATGCATTACATGCCGAAAAAATTGTTCCTCACTTTCCTTTTATTTTATCATTATAAAACCGTTATTTCAGTTATTACGATGACTTTCGTGAAGCGCAGAAAATTTCACAGGTGGTCAGTATCGTAAAGCTCACGCACATTTCTTCAGCGAAGAAAGGAAATCCGTATGATCAAGTCGCCGTGCCGCCCATAAACGTTGGCCCATCCAACGAAATCACGTTGAATATATCAACCCTTTTCAGACGACGTTTCGCTTTATAAGGAAGTTGCGGGGAACTTCCGAAGCGGTCCGTAGGGGGATTCAATCCATGGTAGGACGGCGCCAAAATTGAGAAGAAAGATGAAAGGTGGAAGGCAGAGACGCCGGGACTAAAAGGAAAGGAGGGAAAATGGAGGAGCGACGAAAGGTGAAGAGAAAACTAGTTGTACCATGCGGAGGAACGCGCGTGTCAGCGTAAAGCATGCTTAGTAGAAGAATGCAGAATATGCGACGAAAACCAACTACATAACGTCTGAGCGAGTATGAAAAATTCAATATAATTTCCAGGTTTCGGTACAGATGTAAAGTAAAGAAATAAACACAGTTAGGCAGACTTTGATAGGTACATTAAAACGAAACTATGTTCAAAAATTTTGATATGGAGCAATGATTAATATACTGAATTCTCTTATATTTTAATTTTCCATTGCGACACGTTCTTTTTATTATTAACAATTCTTATTATTATTTGTCGCCAATGTTTACAATAATACTCCACGGGGGAACTTGAAGATAAATCAAATGATACATCTGTTGGATGCGCGTTAGAAACTGTGCAAGAATACACCAATATCCAGTATTTCTTCTTCTTCGTGAAAGAAGAAACGACAATGCAGAAATAGTTTAGAATTGTCGTGTTGCTTCGCCGAGAAGTGGCTCGGCTCAACGATGAGACTCAGTGGGAAATGCGAGGGGTTGATGTAAAAAAGAAACCGGGGGACAAAGAGACGAAACGGAAAAATAAAGATCGACGAAAGTGGCTCTCTTGAATTTGGCATTTGTGTTTTATTGTGCTATCCAACCTATAGAAAATTCGAATACCCTGCCTGGGGACAAAAAGCCGCCGTTTTATTCACCTTTGCGACCAAATCAACTTTCATAATAAGTCCAATTTCGTATTCCTGCAAAAACGCCTATTTTGTAATGACAGTGCAACTTCTACAGGGCCGCTTTGTTCCCGTACAAAAGCGTCCCTTTTCGTCGTCCAATTCGTTCCGAAAGAAGCAAGATATGTACACGGCGGTGCGTTTAAAAATTCGAGGAACAATTCGCTGGGTAATACGTGGAAAATTAAACGAACTTTTGTACACAGGAAAATGTAGATAATGTCCAAGATGCGAATCTATGATGAACTATCGACAATTTTTAATAAACTTGTACCAATTCACGAATATTGAATCCAATTTTATTAGTAGAATAATTTAACTGCTAAAATCATTTGCTATAAATGTACAGCAAATTCCAATTCTTCTCCCATTAAATTTTGTTTTTTTAATTTAGCAATCAACGACATGATTTTGAGAATTTTATTTAAAATTAGAGTGTGTAATAAAAGAATACAAATTTCGCCCAGATGAATAACCTTCCAGGACAGCTAAAAAATGACAGATAATATGTTTGTAGAATTTGCAATATTCCAGTGAAGGAACGCATATAATAGGCCCTTTATTATCGTTCCTCCCATAGAAATCCAAAGATCGAAGCCCCTACTAAGCAGGCTTTCTTCCTGCAAAGGAGGTTCGACTACGCTTCCAAAGCGTTCCTTAGGGAATCGATTCTCTCGAAGGGCGATACTCCACGAGGCCACAGGGACGTTTCGAGCGGGAAGAGACAAACGGAAGAACGCGCGGAAGCAAAGATTAGAGAACCTTGGAAAGCTTAGCGGGGTAAAAAATTTGCTACCCCTCCATTGCGATTCTTCCATGGAGACATTTTAATTTACGTCTCCCTCGACGTGATATCACGTTGAATTCCATTTCCATCGATCTTGGACTGGATTGTCATTTTTAAGACGCTGGTATCATCGGGCAGAATTCTTCAAGCTTGGAATTATTGCCTTGCTGATCCCTGTTACGACCTTTTGTCCCGCTCGCAGCTAATTAACGCGTACTTCAACGTGGAAAATTGGGACGAATTTTTTCCACCGAAACTTTACCCCAAAATTTGATGCTTTTCTTTTTTCAGAAGATAAATTTAGTATGTTGGTTATCATTTATATCAAGTTATTGTATTGATTTTGCAAGTTATGATTGTATTATATGTTTTACTCCCTAACTGTTCTATTAAACTGGGCTAATATTTATGAAATATTTTTGTTGATAATTATTTTATTAACTGCAATAAAATCAGTAATGTATCATAAGATAATAATTATTCAGCATAATAAAAATATTTCTTTTGGCTCCTTTTCCTAACACTGCACTGTCCTCGATTAAGATAAAAGAACATACTCCAGCAACAACTCTTTCATTATTTTCTTCCGACCCTGCCCCGTACATTTAACTTGATACACTGTAAGCCAGTCGAAACGGGTGCGCCATTAACTCAATCAACATTTACTTGTCCTATTTTGGCCTCAGAAAATGGAAACCCTATTCTCAGGAGTCCTCGAGTGGCTTGCTTAGGATTTTCCTGTGTTCAGAACTCACATTTCTCCTTCTGACTTCGATGTCACAAATCAATCAAGCAAACATATTCCCCATGTATCAGCTTCTACATCAAATATGACAAAAAATCCCACGAGATGCCATCGGACAATTACGCGAAACGATAACAGCATCCGCTACAGGCCCATTAACGATTTAATCGTTTAAAAGCTTCTCCCTTAATGAACGCTTTAATCAATCCTGCTAAATGAGTTACGCCTCTCCGCGTTTCTTAAGAGCTCGCGTCGTTTCTTATTCAGAGCAACGCATTTTCATCCCCGAAGGTAACCCCGTCGTAAACCATCTATTATGGAATTCGTAATCTATCATCGTTTCTTTCAAACGTTTTCTTTAATCATAATAAAACGGACGAAATAGCTGGGCGTGATTTTGTCAGTGATCAGTGATCATGCATCGAGTCGCGGGTCGTCTATCTATCAGTGATTGGCATGCAAATAGATCCGGTGCAATAAAAGATCTTCGGTTCGATTTATAGCGATGAAAGTGGCATTTTATTGGTGCTATCGATCTCCCCGATCCCAGAGATTCCCAGCACGACTGTTTCGTGCCGTTGATGCCCGTCGAAATAAGAGGGATTCGGTGTAGCAGGTGTCACGGATAAACTGACAACGCTGAAATATAGTGTGCGTGGGTTTAATGTATGTACAGGCAACCGTAGATAATTTGTCTTCCACGTTTGTCTTCTTTTCTCTTCGTTTTCCTATTTTTGTTTTGATGGTGCTGCAACTGATGGCGATACGTTATCGCCTTGGCTTTTATTTCGTGTGCATATCACGCTGATGTTCTTCGCACTGATGCATCTCACTGGATGCGTTAAAGTTTGACATTTTTCAAGTTTGCGTCCATAGCGAATGGGTGTTGCATGGGTTATAAAGCATGCATTTGAGATAAGAAAGTTTTGTACATTCTTATCTGGCTGACAACGCCATAACCACACCTATCTGATCAGAAACGTGTCCGACATTATCCTCTTTCAACTAACTCGATGAACATTTCTATTAAAACTTCCGACTTCAAAGCAAACTCCTCGAAACTTTCGCGTTCCCTACTACACCGAAAATATTTATCGTTTCTCTAGTCTGGGACACTACCAGCGAAATAATTGACTGGTATCGTGCAAGAGTTAGACGTTCGTTCAGAAAAGACCTCGAGGGGTGCACCTTTAAGATCGAAGTCTGGGTGGCGGAGAATGAAGAACAATGGGGGGATGGATGAACGAAGTATGAGAGAAAGAGAGCGGTTTAGGGTGAGGGGAGGTTTCGAGCTTGTGTCATGGGTTCTCTCGGGCTTCTTGGTGGAAGACTTGGCGGGAGATAGAAGGGTGAAGTTCGAAGGGAGGCTAATTGAAATGAAGAGGCCGCCTGTCGTCGAGGCATAAAGCCGTAAACCGTACAGGTGCCATCGTTCTCGATGCTTTCGCAATTTAAGAGTATGGAACGGTGAAGGCATTGATCGTTAAAATTTTTGCGAATGGTTAGCGTGCATATGTGTAATATCGATTACATGAAACACTGATGGAATCTTTCATTCAATCGTACGAAATATCTTTCCTTGCGCTATTAGAATTAATTCAGTATTGAGCTACCGTTATGTAGTTTTTCAGTGTTCTCAAAAATTTCTCTGAATAATTTTCAAGTGAACAAGACCTATATTTGAAGCCATATGTGACGTTTTAACGTTTCAATCAAATCAGGATGAAAAGAAATTATAAAAGGTGGATTCATACTAACTTCTCGTTATAAATTCTTAGATGTCGTGACAAGTTTTCTTTTAATTTTCTAAAACCTGAATCCTTAACCTTGTCATTCTTACACTGTATTTTTATTTATTTGGAAATTTCGGCACGAAGACATATTCGTTCCAAATACTACGAGGGAAACGCTTCTTCGACGGATGTACATGAGCGAAAAGCGACTCTGCCTCGACGAATTTTCTTTTCATTCCGCGCGTTGCGCAAAAATGGCCGAGACTTAAAAGATTTACGGCTTCCTTTGGTCCCAACACTTTTCTCCCTTTCCTGTCGCCCGTGTGTCTCGCGAATCCTCGAGTTATGCAGATTTCGTGGAAATACCCGCCGAAAATTGAAATTTCATCCTCCGTCAGAAAAGCTCCCTCGGGATTACGTTCGCGTGGAAAACAATCGCCCCTTCCCTCTCCCTTTCATTATCGAAAGGAGACATTATCTTCAAGGGTGGTAGTGCGAAAATTTTTTGCGTTCTGATGTACTTACGTTAATGCACATTTGCGGCGTCTGAGAAAAATTGGGGAAACTGGTGTAGCAGTTACGTACCTGAAACCAGAAAGAAAAGACACTGTTAGGTTACGTAGTTCTGTGAAATTATGTAAAACGTAAAATAATATATGATAATTATAATAAGAGTCTTCACATGGAGATTTATAAACACGATTGTATATTGTTGGATGTATTTCCCATAGTACTATCCTCCATCTCGTCAGAAATAACTGGATTATAAATGTATTATAAATAAATAAGGATGCTACTTTCTGTTCAACCGTTTAAAACGTTTGAAATATGCACATTAAAAATTCCCATTTAATCTATTTTCAATTACTCTACCAAAATATCTGCACGATTGCAGTCTTCGAACACATCGAGATACCTTAACTCTCATAACACGATTCAAACTTTCCCAATTCAAGATCTGCGCACGATCCAGTTCGACCATTCCGCGAAATCGTAGAACGTCGAACGAGTAGTGGCGGCAACTGGCTGCACAGAGACATTTATTTAAGTCCCCCTACAATTTTCCGGCAGCAGTTTCTTCAGCAGTTGCACCAATGTTTTCTTCCTAGAAAATCACAGCTAATGAACTTCCGCGATACCGAAGAGAAGGCAACTCCTCGTCAATAATAAAGTCCGTTTAATTAAAGGGCGCGTGTCGCTTCGTCGGAAGTGCGGCTCAATTGAGACTCAAGATTGCCCCTGATAGTCTATAAGCGTCTTCTCCCTTGCATGTACCAGAAAGTTCCTAGTCACGTGTACGTGTCGCAGAGATAAGTTCTCGTGAAAACGAGCCTCGAAGGCACGTGGTTCTCTCCCTTCGCCGAAAGCCAAAAAACAAGGAACATAGCCCTGCTCCAGTTACCCAAAAGGGTTAACCAAGTTTGGCTACGAGGGGTAGAACCGTGTAAGGCAACGAAGGAAGGCAGGATCCCATTCGTTTTGACATAGGACAGCCTGGTTGACCCTTTTGCTAGCCGACATGCTACCTAATCGTGCTTAATCACCTTCGTCGGGTATCGACGTATCGACATGTCGATCACTCTTTCATTGTTGCTTACAAATTTGTAAAATTTGCAAATTTACTGTGAACACAATTGCACATTTGTGTACCAATGTGTCGCTATATTTAAATGTGGTCTATTTGTGTATTACTGTAATCTACTGATGGTTTGCAAATTCGGTTCTTTTTTTATATATTCCTTTTATTAATTGTGTACTTTTTTAGAAGCCGCCAGTCGTTTTGTATAAATAAAGCTTTACATGTCAATGAAGGAGAAAATGTTTTATTTATTCTCTAGCTCGAATACTATTGCATTTGCCATTTATTAACGTAATTATAGCAGAATATTTTATTGTCGCTTTCTTCAACATACAATCTTGATAGTCCAAAAAGGTATCCCATTATATCCCCGTCAAATATAAATGCGTTTTCTCAAAAGCACAAACAAAAAGAAATTGATAACCGTCCTTTATAATCGCAGCAAAACAATAAATCGCACGGTGAACGAATACCTTCCAGACGCGGCACGAGGATCAATTATCCTCCGCGGATAAATCTTCAAGTACCTGGAGAATAGCTTTATCATCGCGGGTAGTTTATAACTGAGATATTTTAAGGCTTCGACGCCACGCTCTATGTTCCATATACGTAGCGTGTCAAATGAAAGCCTTGAAAGTTGCTTGTATCAGACTTTACAAAGGCGAACTCTCCCTCGTCTATCGGGGGAAAAATGTTACAGCCAGCCGTGGCTTTTCGTTGAAAATACGTGCGAAACGCCGCGTCACAACGATCTTCAATAAAGCCTTCGAGTACAAATTGTATTCATTAGCGATGAATACGGGAATAATGATGTCTACCGTTATCGATTCTATTTCACGAAGCACGAAGTCGGAATTGGCGCTGAAGAGGCCAGTCCGAATGTTCGGATACAGATATTTTACTGTCTGAACGGCCCGAGGCTTTTATTGTTCGGATGTCCTAGATGTTAATGCCAGGTGCATCAGCGTGAAATACGACCGCCTTCGGAATGCACGTGAATACGAAATGAACCGGTCGGAACGAACGGGGAAATAGTAGTTGATTTTTAACACGGCTCTTCTATGCGCGGTCGTGATGAACAGTAGGTTGCTGGAAAAAATAGATGAAAGAGAATGGACGTTCTCTTTATTCTGGTTTGTCGTTTGGTGAAAAATGTTTTCCGCCGGTGGTCAATTAAATTTATCATTTGCCTGTCGTACCTCGGGCTCCATGATATGTAAAATATTTCAAAAATAAAACGAGCTTTTTTTAAAGGAACATATACGTGCTGCGTTAAACATTTCTGTACTTCGGGTACAATTCCTTTACAGAATATCATCAACTCATCCTCCTCGGACGAAGGAAAAAAGATGCAAATTAATCTGCTTATCAATTACCCTGGGATTCAAAACTTCCCCCTCCTTTCGGCGGTCCTCGTGAACGCGGAGCCGAGGGCCAACGATAGAAGTCGAGTTTCTCGAGACTTTCTTTTCCTTTTTCACGGACGACAGCCCCGCGGCCGTGATTGCATTCAGGAAGGAAGCTCAAACGACGATTATGAATCACCGATTCGTGTAATCGCTGCCTCGTGGGACTCCGTTAAGAGTCGTCGGGGCTGCCACAGGCCAAGGGACTGGCCGTCGTCATCGTTCGCCGAGCAACGTGGGAGGATACGGTACGGCGAATACCGCGATTCACGAAGACACAGGTCCCTGGTTTCAGCCACAGGAAATGGAAGATCAATATGTACTTTTCTACTTTCCTGCAGTGTCTTGTTACGCGAAGGAAACCTACGGTTACTCGCGCGCAACGATTCCGTCCTTTGCTGCATCGGTGTACGTGTATTCAAATTGAACGTTGCTGATGAAGAAAGCGTACTGGTTGCATGCTTCGTTTGACGGTAGCAATGGCTGTGTCGGGATACGTGTATGCAGTCACTTCGTGGGATAGTGGGGCTGTTGTACTGGGGGCATGTGTGGGTTACAGTTGGAACAGTTTCATTCGCTGTCTCGTTGATGGGTTAATACATGGTGTGCCTTGTTATATTTTTGCATGTAATTTTGATGTGACATGTATGTATGCAAAGCGTGGGAAATATGATAAAAATGGTAGAGATGTGCGTGTGTTAAGAAAGAACTGAAATGCGGGTTAGCTATGGGTACGAAAATGGTTAAATTTTGAAGGATCCTACTTTTCAAATTTTTCAATGTTCATATTTTTTAATTTACAAACATTCCAATTATCTCGAATTTTCGTGTCAGAAAAGAAGAACTACTTTACAATCGCTGAAAGATCGACATGTATCTATTCTAACCCTCTCGCCTTTTACTTTATATAAATATCCACGTAATCTTTTGCGAATCAACAGGGAAAGATATATTCCTTATGGAATACATTTCGAGCGCTGTAGATTCGAAGAGGTCGATCATGAAAACTACAGCATCTTTTCTACCCCTGGAAACGAACGGTGTATATCATTCCATACACTCCTTCCCTATGCGCAAGAAAAGAAAAATTTTCTGAACGAGTATTTCCACCCCTACATCAAAGCAAATATCCAAGTTTCCTTACTGCACGCAACTTAAAACGTTGGCAATAATGTTATTCATATGTACGCAAGAATTATAGTTATTTAGTTAATATTTTGTCACATATGTTTCACGTGAAAATCTATCAACAAAAATATGTTAAGCACACGTTCGATGCAATTAGGAATTTCAAGCACGAATTTCGAACGGAATCTTCACGAAATTCTTCACCAAATTCCTGAGAACAATTTACAAGTTCGCGTAGATATGCTGCAGAGCTATTGAGCAAATTTAACTATTTAAGTCAGAAACTATTTGAAGACCGATTATACAATTTTTAGTGCGATAAGCAGTTCAGTCACATCTTCGAAAATTCTCAATATCCTACCTCACGTCATATACTGAAATATCACACACAAACTAGCCCCCTAAACCCCCTCCCATTTTAATTATTTTCACACGATCTACCAAGCCATCACTCATTACGCAAATCAATAGACAACAAAAGAAAAAGAAAAATGAAAATAAATCACCATGGAACCATAATATTAAACGAAATTGAACGTCAGTAAAACGCAGATCGAAATCACTATCCCTTCGTTGAAACGACCAGCAGAGAAAGAAGAATTTCAGCTGATCTTGTAGAAAAGATGATTTCTTCGTTAGAAGGACGAGGGGAAGTGCTGGGTAAAGGGGAACTTTGATTTCGTGACATCAGCTTCTTCTGCAAGTGGGAGTATTTCATTTGGTTAGATCACGAGGGGCCGACGTAACCGCATTAGTCAAGCTGTCGTGCTTCGTTCGAGATCGCTTGTCAGTCGATCCTTTGACGAGGGCTGCTGGCCCGAACAATAATTTCATATCTCTAAAAGTACCGGCCAATCTAACGCGCATCGTTGCGCTTCGTCGCCTCGACTTGCCTTGCACGCCATGAATATCGATAGCACTATCCCTCTTATTGCTCTTTTTCGCGATGCCAAGCAATTTTTTCATTCGGATATTCTCGAATACGATGCGCAGTCGATGTATTGCATTGTGGTGATTGTAAATTGTTTGGGGAACTGTTCGGGGAATTTCAAGTATGTGAGATGGAAAGGAAATGGGATTATTTTGAGAAACAAATTCTATTACGATTCTATTACGAATTCTATTTCGGCAGGGGTTGCAATAGATGGATTGCATAGTCTTGTCCTGATTGACATAGTCTTCTTCTCAGGTTCAGTATTTGTTAAGTATTTTTATTTTTAAAAGATTAAATTGGAATCAGTATCCTATATCAGTAAATCTATATAATATTTGTCCTCGAATTGTGTATATATATTTTTTTATATTTACTACTATACATGTATATTACTGTATATTTTGTACCTATTTGTCAACCGCAGTTTTTACCGAAAATGTACATTTCAATTTCTACCAACACTCTATTAAAAATCCCAGTTTTATTTACTCCATTTAAAATTTCTTCCCACGAGCAAACACAGAGGATAATATAACAGCAGTAGAATTATTCTCAATTACTGAAACCAGGAGGATTGGCCTTCTGTATACATTTGTTTCTCGCTCGAGAATTCTTTTTCCCGCCACAGGATACAGACGAGAAGCGCTGCTCGCACTTCAGAAAATTGTAACGACCCGTACGAGGGCGGGATGTCAGAAATCGTCGGCGAATGTCAAAAGTCCTTTGTGCATTCGTCAAGCGAGCTGCCAGATGAACAACAAAGGGAAAAATACACATAGGGAGAAAAGATAATTGCGACGGGGTGAACGTAGCCGCGAGGCTGTCGCTTGACCCAGCTAGTTCATCAGCGAGAGCAACGAAACAAGGCAGATGTTACTCTAATGGAAAGCACCAAAATGAAAACTGCCAAGCCTATCTCTCTTTCACGAAACAGATAGGAATTAGGTAATTATGATAATAATACCTCGAAATTATAGTAATAATCCCATGTTACCGATATGACATTTACGATATACCTGCTTATTAACTCGATACACGGACTAAGGTACACGGATAACATCAATGATCATTTCCAAAGATAACATGTAATTTAGAACATACAATTCGAGTAATCCAAATATACCGAAGCCAAAATTCACCGATCACCTCGGTGCTGAAAATTCAATTTCATCTCATCGGAAATTATTTCCATTCCAATTAACAAATAAGCGCCGCTGGGTGGTCCGTTGAAAAGCCACGTTGGCCTCGAAAACAAATTGTCGATGGAACGATCGGATTGCCCGGCATTCGATCGTCATTCAATACAAAAAGTCAGATCGCCGTCCCTATTCATCGTTGCGCACCAATCGTCAATCCGTTTGTGAAACGAAAAGCACGTATATAATAATTGGGAGGGAGTGTGCGTTCCTCCTGGCCCGTGTTTAGCTACCTTTTGTGGGATCAAGGTATTACTCCGACCAGTGTTGTTTTCGTGCCATTGTTATCCGTCCACGCGCGAAGGGGTGGGTTCCATTGTGACCCGTGGTGGCATAGCCAGAGACCAGGAAGAACCCACGAAACGCCAGAACTTACGAGCTGAAGCTTGCCGTTAAATTTTACCGCTCAATAAAACACTGTCCCCGACCGAAAGATATTTCCATTTCTGCCGTTGTGCCCCGCCAATGAGAATTTTTCTCCCAACTCCCACGCAATCGTTGTAAGAAACACCCTTGCTTTTTTTCCACGCCATGCGAATAATTGAATGCACAGAGCGTGCTCTTCTGGGTGGAAAATTGCGACGGATCAGGACGGTAACTTGAAGTTAAATTAGGTCACAATTGATGAAATTGTTTGGCCTGTATGCGTTGAATGTCTGGTTGGTATGATAGATTAAAGAATACTTGAAAGAAGTAATTATAATATGACAATTTTTTTGTTATTGTGTAAAATTATATAATTCCGTCTAAACAAAAATTATTAAGTTTTATTGGAAATACTGGAAGATTTGTTGATTTAGGCAAGAATAAAATTAAACAAGGGTAGCGATTAATTCCTATTAAGTGAATTAATATTCGTGGTAGAATGTGATACATTAGCGAAGTGGAATTTATTAATTTATCTTTCGCCCTGAACGGAGAGGTTGCTGCCAACAAAAAGAAGGGAAAATGGAAGGGATCACGGAAGAGGACGTCGGATTTCCTGGCACCACTTTCGGTTTTATCCTTGAAGGGCGACAGATGGCTGGACAAGCCAGCGCTGTTCAACCATTCCAGAGGGAACTACCTGCTTCTTATTTCCCTTTCATTCGTCTCCCATGGGTACGAATTTGAAAATAATCGTAATAACGATGACCAGGCGGCACGGAGAAGGCTATGGTTCAATGAATAAAGGGAGATCGATGACCGTCAGATGGTTCAATTGATTCATCTGTTTAAAAATAATATTAATATTTCCAACGTAAATATAGTGAAAGATCAAATTCTTTCAGTAATTGAAATTATCGGCGAAAAATCTTTACTCATTTGAGTTCGTTCGAATAAATGGAGTAGCTACATTTTTATATTTTAAATGGATATCATTCGGAACATTGTAACCTCCAATTTGAATGGGAAATATTATTATTGCTGCATCGTGGAAGAAATAGTAGAAGAGGAAAGGAAAAAGGCGTGCACGGCGTTTCCGCTTCCTGACCGCGAAAACAGGCCGTTCACGGTTAAATGTAAGCAGAAACTGTGGTTTCTGGTTTCCTGCGCCTACCTTTCTCTGATGGGAACATCGAGATGCAATACCTGACACTGTCGTGATTTTAATAGAACACAATTGAATGTCAGATTCTCCACTTATGATTATCATAATATTTCATCTAATTATATATCGTATATAAAACATCACCTACATAAATTTTAACACCATAACTGTCTTTTTCCTTTTTCCATACTTTCAATAACTTATTTGCCGTTCTAAGGAATATTGTGAATAATGCTAAAACCACACATGAAATATAAAGTCGCTGGACACGAAATTTTCGCCAGAGAG
Organism: Nomada fabriciana; assembly: GCA_907165295.1. Taxonomy (NCBI): domain Eukaryota; kingdom Metazoa; phylum Arthropoda; class Insecta; order Hymenoptera; family Apidae; genus Nomada; species Nomada fabriciana. The sequence continues at coordinate 7,731,775 of OU015693.1, read as the reverse complement.
GTTTCACTTAATCTACCCATGGGAGACTCTACCGAAGGATCAGACGCGATAACAGTGTCCCCATGGATGCACGTTACTCGTATTTGTTCCTGTCAATCAAAACAATCCGGGATCGAGCGATCACGAGGGTGAATCGACCACATTCGGGCACTATACTAGGGTGTGTGTGACGTTTAGTCCAATATCCGCCCGTCTGGCCCACGGCGGTCCTAATCTACTTCAAAGAGCCACGGCCGTTTTTTCTTCGTGCCATTGCAACTGTGCGAGCCTCTTGATATACTAGATAAAACGTCTTAACGATTGAACGGGCGTTACATTAAACATCTGACATTATTCCTAATGGATGTTAAATTATGATTGTATTAATGTGAAATAATCGATCGGTTGAATTAGACTGAAATGCGAATTGAAAAGATTCATTTGCACGTATATTATTTAACGTTTCGAGGACGAAGAGTCTAATGCCCAACATAATTTCACATAACTTGCGTTTGGATACCGACAATTATGCAAAACGAAGCAGTTAAATTAATGCGGATAACTTCTGGCTGCAAGGTAAAGGGAGGTGCGTTTAACTGCTTCGCAGTCCTATATTATTATTCTGCGCTTAGGTGCACGCGTGCATACTGCAGTGTGCAATTGCGCTTTCTCTTAATGGGGTTTACATTTTTCAGTAGACTAATCACAGAAATTGTCTATCCTCTCCCGACGAAATGCTGTACTATCTTCTACAATCGTCTGTTAGTAAAATTTCGAAATCTAATTGTCGTACAGGCGTTTGCAGAACATTCACTGTGTTTGTACAATATTTTTCCACGCAGGAATTTTGGTTTATGATTGACTGAAATATATGAATTTTGATTAATTAAAATACATTTCAACGAGAAATGTGCAAGGAATGTTCGGATGGAGATTTACAATTTCAAATATTCTACGAACAAACATTTAATTATCTTCAAGAGCGCAATAAATTAACTTTAAATGAACTTACGCGAGTAGTACCTACTTCAAACTTGAAATCTCTCCTTTCTTCGATGGGATATCAGCAAGTGTATCTAAAGCAATAATATCTTCCACTCGAGGAGCAACATAAGTTATAAGCTTAAATCGTGTGGAGGCGGCTTCGAAGAGCTCGTTAGCACCAACCACGAACGATTTATAATTATCACAGCTCCCTTCGTCGACGGTGAAACAGAGACACGAACAGAGATACAAGATGGAGAAGGAAAACAGGCGGAACAGAGAGTTTCTCTTCTATCGAGCAACAGCCTGACGGCACAATTTCCCTCGTTTATCCTGAACATTTATCCCTCATTTATCGATCGTGCACTCGATTTGTGACTCTCGACCCGTGTACATTTACCATTCTAGAACCTGGAGTCGTCGCGCTACAGGGACGAGGCTTCTTAATCCTCTTTAAGCGAGAACACTCCACGTGCACCGCGAGATAAGTCGGCTAGACTTGTTTTCGTACAGATTGCACGTCAAATTTTAATTACTTTCCGACGTTCAGTTTTAAAGACGAAATAAATGGATTTATTTTTTTGCCGATTAATTCTTGTAAATCCCTTTTAATGATTATTAATGAATATAATTATTTAACAGTACTTGAACGACAAATGGTGTACTCTTCATCTTCGCAGGTTTTCGTGCAATTAAGAAGGAGCGTTTTAATTTTTCATCAAAGCAAACGAAACTTTCCACATATGAATTATTTAATGGATCCTTCTTTCTTGCAAAAAATTCTGCGTCGAACGTTCCACTTCTCCAGCCCTGCGGTCAAAGGCCGCAAGAAAAACATGTCGCATAGGCACGTCGGTGCACGAAAAACTATCGCACGTCGGGGTGTGTTACAAGGAACTATCCACCGCCCACGCGTTGATCGCGTTACGTTTCTTAATTGCAACAGGATAATTGCGCGCGTACCTTTCGAAAGCGAGATCGATCTCCATCTCCTTCTCTGTCTCGGCCTCTTTCTTTATGGATCTGGGGGATTTTTCACGATCTACGAGAGCGGCGGCCAGCAGGAAGAGAACGCGGCAAGGAAAGCCAAGCGAGGGCGTGAACACAGAATGAACATTGAACAGCGAATGTCACGCCTTGCTTGTTCGTCCCACGCGAGCCAATATCCAACGTGGATACGCGATATTGTGATCAATGCCATTGGCCTATCTGGAATACGATCCGAAGCAAGGAGACCATGGCTCTGTACGTGTGAGAATCCCGCCGCTTCGACGCGCCTCGAGATCGATTACCAAAGATACGCGGTCGAAACTGCGGCCCGTCACTTTTCATTCAAAAACCGGACCGGACGATCGAACACGCGAACGACTCGAAACGTCTGGAACCAAGTGATTCCCGTCATTCGACACTTTTTTCCTCTTGGTTGTTCGTATGTTGACTTTGATGCCTTTTGATTACCGTGAGCTGCGGAGGAAAATAACATGTTTGACGGGGTTTTTTTATTCGTGAGGCCGGAGGTACATCTACAAGTTCGATGAGAGTTAATAAAAATATGGAACGAATTTTTAGTTCCCTTGTCGACAAATCTTATGCAAATTATACATTAGTGCACAACGTACAACGCTAAATAATATTATAGACTATACAAATTATTATGCAACAGAGGAACAATTTCACCAAAAATGCCATTCAAGAATACTTCTGCTTATGGTGTCCAAACCTTCTTGGAATTCGACGCACGTTCGAATCTCGCCACGAGCTCCCTTTTCACGATCTGCACGGCAGAGCCGAGAGGATTACACAGATGTAGCGTTAGGTGACGGTCCGTGGTAAATGTGCCGTAACTGATTTCCAGATGGAATGCCTGTTGGACGGACGTCCACGAATTACCCTTTACGATTATTGGATCGTCCGTGGAGACGGTGGCCCAACACGAAGGGATTAAAGATACGACTGGGTTGTACGCGCCATGCAATTTGAGATTTCAATTCACAGCTTGGACCCTCGATCAGTCGACGCTGTCCACTCGAAGTCCACACGCCGGATTATCACTTCGACTGTCGATAAACCAGCCGTTGCATGGATTAACATTGTCGCACTTACTAACTCACAGGCTAATGCGTGAAATATTCTATCTAAGACCCCTGTTCCAGTCGTTACTCGAACCTGTGTTTTACCGTGGTATAGGGTATAGAATTCGAGACTGCTTGATTCTATGCTGTGTAATTTGGGACGGCTGTAATTTAGTGCATTTACCTCTATAATAATTTTTATTACGAAGGTTTAAAGCGAATTGTTACGGAAGTGTTGGATTATTGCGTTTGTTAAATATCTATATAGCAAGCTTTGGATTTTTCTGAACATTTATCAAACTATGCTAAAAATATTGCGAATATTGTTTATTTAGGGTACATGGCGTAGAAATATAAGATTGCGTTTAACTGTATTTTAAAGGCAGAAAGCCCCTAAAAGATTTCAAAGGTTTGACTAACAATAAATATTGCATTTCCATCTTTCATCACATTAGGCTGCGTTGCACATTTTGGTAACATAGTCTTTCAAACCCTTTCGGCACCCTTAAGAATTATAAAGAGCGCAACCACAGGACTAAAATGAATTTTTCGCATGCCGCGAGTAGAGAGGATTCGAGTATCTTAAGTAATTATCAAAGGTAATTCAATGAGCGGTTAAAACCCTGTCGAAAAGGCCAGCAGCCGTAAGTACCGGTCGACTCTGTAGGGAGCGAAATTAAGGGGTTGGATCGAAGGTCGCGAAGAAAGGACAGTGATGTAAGGAGCAACGAGAGAGAGAGAGAGAGGGAGAGTTGATGAAGAGGACAAGGCTTTGAGGACAGCCAAAGACTGCTACCAGGTCGAGGGTTCTCGTGAATGAAACCGTGAAGGAGCCAGCCTCTCGTCTTTCATGTCGTATCAGGCCAAAATTGTTTCGAGGGTTCTCTTCCTATTAATACTGTTTCCACGATGCGCTTAATTTTCTTCGCTGCTCCACGCTTCGGACATCCCCCTGTCCTACATACCGTCACTCCACGTGAACCACGTGAAAAGGTATGAGAAAGTTTGATTCTCCGATCATCAATCTGGGTTAGAAAAGGGCGATGCCCTGCCTTACGGAAGAATCTTTTCTCAGAGAGAACTAATTTTTGTTGCATCTTTCTATCGTACAAGGATGAAGTTTGAGTTGAAATTTCGTTGTCGTTTTACTTGTTCACAGTTTTCTACCGAAAATGAATTGCTCCAGAAGAAAGAGAAAGAACTTGTTGCACCGCATCAATTCAATGTTATTTTTTATATATACATATAATTAATGATATGGTCGTTATAATAGAAAATGGAATTCTTTCATTTGCTTTAACGACAATTATTGTAAACTCCAAATTGCAGAATGTATCTTCTTAACCTTTCGTGCTTTGAACCAAACGAACCACGGTGTTCGTTCTCAGTATACGCGTAGTGGTACGCGAATCGATGCGAGTGCAGCTCTCGGTGTGTGTCTTTAATGTAAGCCAAACGAATTCCGTGCGCGAGCCATGCATGAAAAGGCCCCCGACCTTACTGGAACAGTTTTAATCAAAGTAAACTTCCCTTCGGGTATTCCCGACGTCTTCGTCGACGACGGTTCTTTGTCCCGTGTTACAAGACGGGATAGGTTCCTCCTCAGTGGTTTCATTCATTCAACCCCTCGACCCAGTAGCGTTTTTCATCCGTCCTTAGAACGTCGCTCTCTACGTCAGTATCCTTCGTTTATTCCCTCCTCGTTCGAATTGGAAAATGTTTGATTTCCAATTCATGTTTATGTCTCACGGGGTACGTTTTGTATTTAGTAACAATTTTGCTAGTTATAATTATAGACGTGATTCGACGCAGAATAGTTTTTGTAAATAGAGGATTGATCGATCTATCACGGCCTACGTTTTCTAAGTGTATGGTGCGTGGATGAAATGTAGGTAGCTAGATGTTATCTTTCCTATCAGGTGCTACTATTAAAGTAAAAGTCCCACTCACTCAGGTGCAGGCAATTATATTGTTTCTTCTACATCAAATAATAAGTTGCAGTTATATTGATGAGAAAGGTATAAATACATTGCTGAGTCGATGTTTCTGTAACTTTATAAGTAGTCGTTTATTGTAGTCGGTAGAACAACGATCTGAAAGCGCCGAAGAGACGTCCTTTGTCTATTCTTCGAGACAAAGGGGTAAATGGGGACTCGCGCGAAACTTCGGCTTGATTAAAATTGTTTTAATGGATTTTGGCTGATTGCTCATTCAACATTCAACTAGTTTATGGCATTGCCTTGGAAATAATAAAACGCAATAATTTCCATAAAGAAATCTTTTGCCATGAAAATCTAGTATTCATTTTTAAATAATATTCGGAAGCTATGCACTACTCTGATATTAATTAAACGATTTCTCGAATGTTAATTATAATGCTTTCTATGAAATTCCAAATAATTCATCTTGAACGTTCCTTTCTTTATCTTACAATATTTCTCCCGCAAAATAAAGCAGCGTAAAGTAAATCTGTTCCTGTGCCGAGTTGCAAGGGACCACTGCAAAACCAGTACTTTGCCTGGAAAAAATTGTCCATAAATATAGTCACCATCCCTGTACTTTATCAATAAACGAAACTGATTTATTTCTCCCTGTTATGCATGTTCCATGAAGTTTATCACTATAATTCTTCGCTATTCACCATTATTACATATTCATATCGCGAATCATATTGACGCCACGAATACACCCCAGCAGTTCACTCGCCTTCCTGTTGTTCGTGCAACAAATTATCCAGCAACGTATCCAGAGGGGGGAGAAAAAATACAAAAAGATATTAGCATTTTTCAGGATGTATGACGCATGGACGAGTACCCACGCGTTTCATTTCTAGAATACATGGTTTCGCAGGAAACGTGACCACGTTCTTTGATCAATTATTTGTTCCACGTCCTTCGATATTTATGCCGTCGTGCACGGTCGTTAAAATTGCAATTGCTCCCCACCATAACCCTCTCGCCGACGACCATAAATTACGTGCACCGTGAACTGGTATATACAACACGCTGCTAGCGTGCACCCGGGCAACAAGTTGCAATTATAAAGTGCCTCTGGTGATGCCAGGGCTCGCATGACTGCTGAACAAATAATATTTCCTGTCGTGTGAAAAATTTGTTCGCGATTTATTCTTTCAACCGTCATACTACATCCAGCGTCGCGATTATCATGCCTGTGTATTTTGTTGTTTTTTTTTATAAAATTAAGGCGAAAGTGTTGTTTCACGAACCAAAATAATGCAATCAGATGCGTATTGATAGGCTATCGAACAGCAATGAATTATATTATTTTATATTGTTAATTAATTATTAATTATTATTGAGGAATAATAGCAGCGAACATTGCAACGGTCATGGTAAAGTGAAACTCTGTCGACGTCTAATTAAACAGAATTCGGGATGCGTTTCGATATCTAGTGAAAGAGAATCGAGAATGTGCCGAAAGTGATTCGGTTTGTTTCAATAACGCGATTATATTATACTGTTTTATATAATTCTGAATAAACATAGTTGGATTAAATATCCTATCGCGCAATGCCTTTAATCAGAGCAATGTGGGCATAATTAATTTCCACGAGCTCACAAATATTATTAATAATATTGGAAAAATTGATACAAAAGAAGGCCACCGCCGACGACTGTAGAATAATTAAAGCGTAATCTATGGAGCATCACAGTGCGAATTGCAGCGAGTCGATAACCGCGGAGAAAATTTTTATGGGCGAGCTTGAGGATATTAATGATCGCTCAACGGTGCCATAATAATTCGCAATAAAAAAAAGAGGCAGAAATAAACGGAGAATCTCATCAATCATCGGCCAAGAGTTCTGCTCGTTCTCTTTCTCTTGAAACGACTCTATCGAGCACGCGCGATCGATATCGACCTTTTAAGGTAACCCCGATCTGGACAGGCGATTTATCACCCGAGATCGATGCGTGAAACGGAGCAAGGAGAACGATCGACCATGCGGACACGGTGGTGCCGCTTGAAAAGGTGGCTGAAGCGGAGAAATCAAAGTATGTTTGTCGACAATCAACAGGGCAGAGTGATTATAATCGAGTAATAAAAATGACCTACCGTTGTTCGCGATAAGAAATATAATAAGCGGCGGATGCATAGCGTTTAAACCGTTTAAAAATAATAGTCATTGAAATTAAAGTTTTCTTTTTTAATTAATGCCAAGCTTTTAGTTCCACCTTTCGTTCATTGGAATTCTCCTCGTCTTCATTGTACTACTAATCCTTTCTGTATGAAGAATATTGAATTAAATAAGACAAGTAATTAAATAATATCCATAATCTGCTATTCGTTTTTTACAAAGTACAGTAGCCATTTTCAACCGTAAAGGAACCGTAGCGGAAGAATTGAATTATTTATCCATTAACAAGTTCAACATTGTAGAAAGAAGAGCGGATGTAAATTGTATTGCCCAGGCGAAGTATAATGGAATTCGTTGCAGAGGAGTAATGCTCCGTGCCGAATTACAACAAGAAGTCGCGGCCAGGTAAAGTTGACTAAGGACTGCAAATTTAATTAGCGATAAGCGTACGTAACGTTTTAAACGAAATTACGCTTGCTGAGCCAGAGTTTACACGATTACGCAACAACTCCTAGGGAATCGTCGATCTCCTTTTCCTCTTCGTCGTTTCACATCCTGCCATCCACAGGGGCGACTTTACCCTCTCTCCCCCTAATTATTTTGTTTCTGTATCCCTGACGACAAACGGCGATCGTGCCTCGCCTCGTAATATACGAATTTCCATTTCAGGAAATAATATCTTTCCTTGCCGCACGGATAAATTCGAAGAACGAGTGCCACCGACATGAGGTTTGACCATTGATCTTTCGAAGAAACGATTGAACTCGAAAAGGGTTGCGAAGGGTCCCAACATAAACGCCCAATTAAGTGTGATGGCTTCTATATGTATAAGTGCAAGCATTAGATGCCGTGGACTAATATATACGAAGTACGAGAAAGTTTTCCCTTGTTTGTTTTCCGCGACCGATATGGAAATTGGAAATGCGCGCAAGACAATAAACCGCGTTGAAATCGGGAAAAGAAATTTCCTATTATTTATGATGCTGTTCAGTCTGTCCGGGGGGCTCGCTGCAAAGAGAGAATTAGAAAGCGAATGGCGACAGTTCCGTGGTGTTTCGCAAAATTCTTTTACAGCCGCAATTGCCGCCCTGGCTATAAAGACATCGTGAGCTTACGGAAATCGACGAGAAATTTCTGCGGAGAACGATTCTTTACGCAACCGCGTAACTTTCTATGCAATTCTATAAAACAACAACAACAAATGTAATGCTCTATCGATTTCGCAGTCCCGTTAAATTTCGTCCAACTTGAACACAGAGTTTCAACAGGCTTGGCTTAATGACAAGAATAAACATACAAATTACACAAAGACATAGAAAATAATTAATGAAATTACCCTGAAAATCTAGTGCTGCAGAATTTATTCTGGAAGTTCAATAAAGTGTAAGCGAGTTGCGTATACGTAATCAGATTGACAGCAAGCCAGTTCGACATAAATCACTTTATCAGCGTTAACTATTAAATACGCGCGGCTCGATAATAGGACTGGTCTCGCACGTCGCTAGAATGTTCGACTTCTAGAACACAGTTTGTCGGCATCTCCATCAGGCGAGAGTGTAAAGTGAATTAACGTTGCCGTTGGGCTGTATGAGGAGCGGATAAGCAGATAACACGATTAATGCGTGAACACATCCGTTCCCCTTGCTTAGGATCTTGCAGAACCTTGAGACTTATCCCATGTATGTCTTCGCAGTAACGAATTCACCAAATCTCGATGAACATCTTCATTGTCAGGACAAGAACAAACCGCTGTACTATGATGATTTTATTGCAATAATGAGGAAGTATTTTTATGAAATAATCGGAAATTAAAGTGTGGGAAGTTCAGTTTTTAAACAAAATTCGATTGAAGTTTATTTTTAAAAGTGTTAATATGTGGAAACGAAAAATGAATGAAACCAAGAACAATAATATAGATATATGTAAACTATTTTCGGAATACAAAAAAATCGTTTAGAAATATATTGGGCTTGTAAAGCAGAGTAGAATTAATTCTAAAACACAGAAAACGAGCTGATTAACTCCAAGGTCGCGATACGTATACTATACGTGGAGAAAAGACGTCCATCGATGCTGGGATGATCCGTGACGTCTTTCACGACCCAAGAATCATGAAAATCGAAATATTACGACCCCAGGCTGACCCGTGACAGCTTCCACGACTCTGCAGTCATGGATGTCGAGGTCCCTCAACCCTGGGGTGGTTCGAGACGGCTTTCATAACTTTCGAGGTCATGGAAGTCGAGGTTTCCCAACTCTAGGGTAGCGTATGACGAACTGAGAGTCATTAAAGTCGAAATATTCCGACCCCGAGGTGATCCGTGACGACATTCACGATTCAAGGATCAAGGAAATCAAGACGCAAGAGAGTATCATATTGTTCGGAATTTCCTGTGCAAAATTTTCAGGACGTCAAAATTATCGTCCTAATGTTTTCCAATGCTGTAATACAATTCCGATGTCATACTTGTACAGATAAATAATTTTGTGTTCTAAATATCCTCCTTACGATACACGATACTATAACCAAACATTTGGAAGTCGAATACAATTTCTTTAATAAGGTTCTTCCATTTTGTATTACTATTTTAAGTAACTTCTCCAAAATAACCACAGTTAATTATTAAATTTGCAAGTAAATCTCAGGCAAGGGTGGAATTAAGTACGGCGTAGCAAGTTGGTATTATTCGGCAGCTCAGCCGAGTTCCGGTGAAAGCAGTTTTCGATTAGTTCGAGCAACCCTTCCGAGGGCAAGCGTCGCGACGCGCGGCGTCTCGTTAATCACGTCGTATTCACCGCTCTTTCCACGTTTCTACAATGCGAGGCAACAAGCAGATGGTATCGCGGTTGCAATCAGCCGGTCGATTAATTGAGAGAACGCAGGATAACCGCGGGTACAATACGCGTGTCCTCGTAGGAGGCCTCCAGAACAAACTCCTAGCTGAACAGCGTGCGATCCTGCACGAGCAATATTTATCACGCCCGATAAAACCGTCGGCTTTGGTCAATCGAGAACAATCGCCTGGTAATTGCATTAACGTCTACCGTCGCTTTTCTCGAAGTTACTGTTGCAGATACATGAACGATTCTTTTTTCCACTAATGCTGTGAACAATTTTTGGTTTCATTTATATTTAAAATATGTATTTAGGAAATTGATTGATTAATTCGTTTCGCAGAGTTATAGAATTTGATTTTGATTTTTGTTTTTATTTATTTATTTTTTTGGGTCCAGATAGATTTCCCTTTTGTGTTCTCAAATTAATTTATTTACATTGACTGAAATTTTTCCGGATAAAAAATTGTCCTTCTCTAAGATCATTTTCAGCTTGAGAACACTTGTTGTTTCCTTCAGATATTAATACGTCGACTTTAAGAAAAATGTACTTAAGTGTAGGCACTATATTGTGAAAGTTAACTATAGGTATGTATATCTATCTATCAAACAGTATATCCAGTGTCCGTCTATGAGTAAAAGCACTTGAATATGGTAGTGTAACGTAGTAATAGTACGTCACGCTGATCTATTACCCGACAGCGGAATGGGTATCGTGATCTGGTTAATCAGATTAGTCAGGTTGCAATTACATATAATTGCATTCAGACGTCGTGCAATAATGTGTCCCTCCGATCAACAGTGGAACAAATGTACAGGCGAAAAACTCAATTAAATTTGCTGCCACACTTAAGATAAGGCTTCGAACGTAGTATGTATCTATAAAAATCTCACACACGAGCTAATTTTTACTACCTATTGGGCAATGCTATTTTTACTACCAACATAACCATATACCAATTGAATTAAACTAACGCACAACTTAATCGGTAAATCAATTTTGCTGAGGCAAATCCTTCACCATTTCAATAATTGTCAATTTCACTCCAAGGAAAAGTGAAACCTGTAGACGTTCAGAAAATTAAAGAACGAGCCTTCCTCTTCTATTAATCACACCGATCATCAAACTTTCTCAGAATAATCATCCATTGCAATAGGGAGATACAGACGATCTCTATTCAATCCGAACGTAAAGTCTCGTTTCCCAAAGATTCTTAACCGACGCGTCAATAAATTTTTACGATAGCTCCAGGTAGGTAGCCCGGTAACGGAGGGAGACCAGGTAAATGAAAGTTAGCTGATCGACGGCCCCCATCTATCGCGATCGTACATCAAATCGCGTCGCAGAAGAAAGCGAAACAAGTGAACAAATCAGATAAAGGTTGTTCCAAGTCGAGCACGAGCACGGCCTTGCCTAATGCTCGCGTCTTATCGCACCTGTGCTCGTTTCACTTCTACGCGATTCCCCTTTCCGCAGTTGCGCCGAAAGAATGGACAAAGAGACATCGGGGAATTCAATTATATCGGCCGGCTATACGTTGGAACAAATCCGCGCGATTGCGTAGACAATGGGATCAGTACCTGGAGACAGACATATTAAACGTGCTTAGTCTGCGAGCGATTCGGGAACGCGTTAGATCGGTATGCAGTAAGATCGATAACCGTTTACGCGGTTAGATGTCTGCCAAAGGGGGACAGGATCGAGTGACACGCGTATTAAATCGAGGTTTCAGTGGGTTAAACGCAGACACGATTATTGAAATGTCCTGTTAATGAAATGCTGAATGATGGTTGAATTAGATGTGGTTACTGTTCGATGGAGATAAGAATGTATTCTGTTACGGAAACATACGTATGTGTAATGGAAAATTGGTACATATAATAAAATGTCTTATATATGAAAATTATTGTTACTATCATTATTATTATGGTTGCAGTTTATTTTTATTTTCCCCACTACAGCATATGCAGTAGTAAAAAAATGAGGTAAAGTATAAATAAAATACGAAAGTGAAGATGAACTTTTAATTGTTATTGAGACTGACCTTAATTATGATGGATATTGAAGCACTGGGACAAGACAGAGTGGTCTGCAATTAAATATACTTGCACATATAATAATTATTCGGAGATTCATTTTTTTTTTAACGAAATTTCTTCATTTAGCATAATGGGCTTATCATGTAGAAAATAATTATGTGGAAGATTATTTCTTAAGTATGTTTGTATAATAACAATTTTCATATTGTTTCAATTTTCGATTCGGCAACGACGCCTGTGTCGTTAAAGGAAAACACGCCGCCTGAAAAATTCTGATTATTGGATCAACGAACTTTTAATTGCATCCAAGGGAATGCTCAGACATCAAAGCATTCGCAATTCGCGAAACAGTTACGAGACTGACGGCACTTCCGTGCAAACCATCCAGAACAATGGAACGCTATCGGGTCTGACCATAGCTCTGAATCAGGAAATCTCACGAGTCAACGCTCTGATGCACCTTTCCATCAGAGGCGATGAATCATCCAAACGGTAGGATTATTCAATGATAAAAATCAGTCAGTAACAAGTATATCAGTTATCAACCTCACGAAAGTTCACGAATATGATTGAACTTTCTATGAATTTCTGCGAGCCCCATGGAAAATCTCCAATAGCATTGGATAAAAACGAGTGAAGTGTGATTTCAATTATTTGAAATAATAAATACCTGATTGTGGACTAAGATAGTGGCACTGAAAGACCTGTTTGACTCACCTGTAACAGAAAATAATAACAGAACGTTAGTAAAGTGGCAATCCTTGAAAGAAAAAATATTTAGAATAAATAAATAATTGTTCACCGCATTTTTCCCTCCTAATTGAAATTAAATAGAAAATGTTCATGTTTTCTCTTCTAATTTCTCAATAACACGGAAGCAGTTAACGTTCTACCCATTTCTCCTAAAAACTAAGATCTCTTTCTTCATCCTGTGGTTCATCGTTTTTTTCAATAGGAGTTTCTAACCATATCGTCCGTCTAATCCACAAGGAACTGCTAAATTGCCTGCCTTTTGTCTTCCAAGCCAATCGAACAGAAAATTGCACGGCATTCTTGAAACTGTTACATAGCAATGCGTGGAACGCCGGCGAGTTCGACAAAACAAACTGACAAAACAAAGGAAAGAATACGAAGGACCAAATGGAACAACGACAGAAAAAGGCGAAACTGAAAGGAAAATAAATAAAAGAAAGAACGGAAATGAAAAATAAAACAGCTGAGATCGTTTCAAGATATGAGGAAAGTTTTTAGAGCAGTTCCACACCTCTCCGCCCTTCTCTCTGCGAGAAATTAATGAAACAGAGTTACCAAACACAGTTCTTTCAAATATAACCGCAAGATAAATATCCCCAGGAGTAAACAGCGGTATCTGGCCAATGTCTCGCCAAGATTCACGAGTTTTTGCACCCCCGTTAGAATGTAACAGAAGTTCCCCGAAGAAAACTGCAGATGATCTGCTGAAAACACGCAGTATTTAAAAATACCGTTCTTCAGTCGCCAAATGAAAACGCATAAGAAAGAGGAAAATGGAACCTCCGCTGCACGTGAAAGAAATAGATTCGCAAGAACTTAATGACTGTGCAAAACTATTTCAGACAAGCGAATTAACAAAAAGAAATGAAACGAAGGAGGATCCACGATGAGGTGGAGTACCTGTTTTGCAATAAAACAGCGAGGGGGGAAAAAATATGACACTGGCGAGTAGAGGCAAACGAAGACGAAGAGAAACATCCAAGAAGGGAGGCCATGACCAGGCAACAAGAGCAACTGGAAAAGAAGGAAGAGAAGAAGATAGTGGTGAACGATAATGTCCAGCCGTGAGCGTTACTTGGACCATGAATGTGTCTGCGTCGGATCCTCATCCTTCCAAGGACTATTTGTTCCACGCAACGCGTAAATTACAGCCAATCGGGCTGAAGAGAGAACCCGACGGTGCAGCAACGACGACGGTACGTTGCTTCGACGTCTATTATGTATTTCGAAGAGGAAGGAATTTCGCGAGAGTCTGCCCAGAGGGTAGAGATCCGGAGCAAGTCACGGTTCGACGCTTGTTTCGGACTGAATTTGTTCAGGTGAACAGTTTGAGGGACCGTTTTACCCGGTGTTTGATTATTTCTGCGTGGACCACAAAGTTGGATTCTCTAGGTTGTTCTGTGTTAAATTTTGTTAGGAAACTTTGGAAAATGCAGTGTGTATGTTTTCCCACACATTCAAAATTTCTACCTGTCTAGTAATGAAAGGACTAATTCTGTAGAATCTTGAATTTCTAATATGCATACGAATTATAATGTAATTATTTGAATAGAATAATTTGTTTGGAAATTGATCGATGATGTTAACAAAAATTTGGTGAGTCCGTTTTAAGAATGGATCTAGCAAATGGATTTAGAAAACCCAAAATATTCGAATGTACATAGAATTAGGTTCAGTTTCAAAGGGTTGCCTCAGAGTATCGCAAGAGACTATTTCAATATGGCAGTGTCTTAAGAAGCAGGACGACAAAGATTTCGAAGATTCAGTATTTTCTGAAACTTATAAATTTAACGAACCATCGTAAATTACAGATTTTTAACCGAACAATAATCGTGCATACTTCTTGAATTCCATTTGAGGCGGCTCTGCAACACATGTTCCAATGATTACACGACATTATTGCCAGTGATTCATCAAGTTCTCGTGTACATATATAAATTCACGAATCGCCATGCAAATGCAAATTGCAGGTTTGAAACGTTACGTTTTATATGACGCTATGAATTACACTCGAGAGTATTGACTGTTAAAAAATAATGCCGACAAGAAAAGCCGACAATAATTGAAATGTGCGTTCAACAGCGAAGAGATATGAAGCCATTATTCGCGAGAATTAATGCCAGTTCGACCTTTGCCCTTTTGCACCGTTGAATAGAGTGAAATATTTTCAATGGGGCGCTGGCGGGAATCTTGAAAAATATCCGGTTGTTAATAATAAAACGTATGCTGGATATTATGCATTCTATATAGAAATGACAATTGATCTGTTCGGCATACGTTGTCGTTCAATGAGTCGTATAATTTTCAAACTTGGAAATCAATTCACATTCACACACCTGCATTTGAAGCATTTTAACCATCCCCTTTAGTTGTCCCTTAGCTTGCCACCTTTCAGTAGCACAGGAGTCGAATAACTTCGAAAGGTTGGCAATTTCAATTTTTAATTTTTCCTACGTTACCGATCAGTATCACTTACAATTAGCTCTGCACACAAATGGATTTCGTAAAAAGTGATGGGTATTTGTATGTCGAAAATTTCTACTGAATTTCTATTGAATAATAAACAATATGCAAATTATATACTCTACATATTATAAACTGACTTCTTTAATACCACAACCATCTTCCGTCAATTATCCTATCCCAAAAATCTGTCATTTTTTGTCAACTAAAATAAGTTATCCGTGATTCAGCCAAATAAATATTGTCAACCTCATTCCATTCGCAATGGCAAGAAAATCAGCTTCCAAGAGGACGGATGAAAAGAAAGGTGCGTTCGATTTTCGGCCGCTGAGAGCCGAACGGGAACAAATTTTATTGCGGTCGGTAAATTTTTTCGCCCAGCGTTTTCCTCTGGTTCTCGCCGGTGCCTTCGGTGTTCCAGCCGCCATGATGCAGACATTAAGATAATCGCTCGTACCGAGAACGTTCCTCTTCGCTGGAACGCGATGAGATATATCCTTTCCTCTTGGTCAAACGGCGATATCGGTATCGGTCGACAGACGAGAAGAGCGGTGTGCCAGCATATTTTCTGCAGCTGCTATCGGCGTCCAACTGGTCGTGATTGCAGCCCTTCCGCAATTGGGATCGCGAGGAAAAAGCTTCCGACTGAACCTCGTCGCGGAACAATCTTTCTTCGATGCTTCCCATTTTCCAGAACGTTGTTACGTTTAAGCGGAAGACGGAGAAAAGTGGATCGTGAAATGGAATAGAAATGGTGCTGGTCTTGGAACTTCTTGTTGGCGGATGGTTAGATTGGATTGGGTTGTTATTCAATGGTTGCGAGTCGAGAGAGTGATTAGGTTTGAATTTAGTTGAGTCAGACGATGGGATGCGAAGGGCCGTATAGAAAAGCCTCGGGAAAAGATACATTTGAAAGGAGAGCAAAGACAGAGGAATAAAATAATTTAAAATAGTGTCAGCGTTGCAGGATAGATTTGGATGGAATTACTATTATTATTGGATATGATTATTCTAGCAGTGGAAAAAGGTTAAACGTAAGAGGTTCCTTTCAGAGGAACAAAATCTCCCGTTTGCAAATATGGTACAATTATCTTTCAGAAGAACAAGTCAGAATACTTGAGGGTCATATCCTACATTTCTTCAATCTTGTTTTTGATTTGTAATCGAAATTTAAGGAGTTCAACTTGTATAAATGTACACGATTAAATAAAGCAATTGCTTGTCAATGTAAAATATTTCACTGCCTTTCTGAAGTCTTATTTAGAATTTCTTTAAATAAATATTGTCCAAAATATCCGACTGCCCTTATTTATGTCGCAACACAACGTCAAAATTCCCACTCCCACCGTTCACAGAATTATATATTTCCCACTGCCCCCGCGACCTCATCAATTAATCTACCTTTCACCAAATTACCCCTTTCATTGCCGACATTCCGGCATAATCAAATCATTTACCGCGGCGCGCTTAAAACACAAGACCCACCCTTGAAATCGTTTTCCACCGAAAAACGGGTGGACCCGATCCCATCAAACCGAGTCAAATACCAAAATCTCCGTACCGAACGACCAATTGTACCCTTCGCGATCGTAAATCGCAGCAACGAACGAATATACATTACGCCTGAAGATAACGGCGAGAAGTAACGACGCGACGTTTCCCGGCGCGCGTGGCATTTTGGAAACGAAGCCGAATAAATGAGCAACGCTTAATCCGTGGCGCGAGCTTAAAAACCAAATCCCTCGTTTCCGCGGACTTTATCGTTCGTCCGGCAGCCGTGCGAGCAAATATAATCACGTAGGGCAGGATTTAGCCCGACCGTGGGTTAATTCGGTGGCGGCCTGCTGATCGTTGGCCATTCGGCCCGCTTTAAATTCAAATTTCCCGTCGCACCGAGTTCCGCCCCGTTGAATTACGATTCCGTCGTGCCCGGTCGTTCTAGAAGCGCCCCTCTCCCCATGGAAATGATTGCTCCCACGCGAGATGTCTGGCTCATTAGGCATTCCTTCAGTCTGCGGTTGTGCCCGGCCTTCTCTACCGTTGCACTCGACTCGCCGCGTTGTGGACAGAAAAGATGAACGGGGACGAGTGCAACCACTTTGAGGTCAATGAGAAGAGAGAGCGAGAGAGCGGAAGAATCGGCGATGAGGATGGAAATCGCGCGACAACGAGAAGCTGATAGCCTCTTTTGAACGGACGAGTGTGTAACGTGGATGGGAGACACGGTTCAGGCTGGGGAATCGTGGGATTCCTTGTTTCGAAAGGAAAACGTGAGTATGTGTTGGGGTTGAGTAGCTGGTGTTGGAGGATGGAGGAGTGGACGGGAGTGAAGGGTGGAATTTCGAAGAACAAGGGTTTAATTTTGGCGGATTGAATGTATCTGTGCGTCTTTTTGTATCGTTTCTTTTATTCATTAATTTTCTTTTCTTGTTCAGAGAAATGCAAATAAAGTTCGGAGGGAGAGTAATGTACATAGTTTATGGGTGTTACTTAATGAAGAGCCACGCAGTTGATTATGGTAAACAGATTCGACTGATTATTGTTTAATTACTGACACTATCTTATCCTCGATTTTATAATAACGGCGAGAGTGAACCTCGCGTTTAATATAATTCCCCAATTCTCTCATTTGTATGCTCCTTCCAATGTAATAAAAGCTGAAAGATAGGAATAGTAATAGACCCCGTTAAAGCAAACGCGACAGAGATACATTTTTTCAACCCTTGCACATTTGCCTATATTACATTTACAAAGACGCGATAATAATCATAATAATATTCGAAGTAATGTGAGATTTTGCATTAACGACCGAGACAGGTGTTCATTTTTATGCAATAGTGCTGACCCTCGGATGCTTCATTTCAGAAGAATTTCACGGGGACAATTCGGAAGGGTGATACCCGCACAGATGCAAATGAGATTGCAGAACGCTAACTAGGGAAAGGTAAAGAGAAAGCTAAAACTCGTGGGCAGACGAATCCGACGTTCAAGCTGATTCACCTAACTCGCGTCTCCCACGAATGTTCGGCAACATCTGGACGGACGTACCTGCTTCCGGCTAACGAGTCACGTTTCGTTACATTGTCGCACGAAATTGCCAATTGGAAATCGAATCGGTCACTGGATCCGTCAGGTCACGTATTTTAATTCGGGGTGCAAAATGTCGCGATGAGAGACCAAAGACGAATAAATCTATAGAAGCAGAATATTTTATATGGAATTAACATTTTTGAGTTTTAAAGCTTGCTCCAAAAATATTAGAAGGCTATGGAACAATTTAGAGCCGCTGAATTAGAAATTAATAATTTTATTACGTTTATCGATAGAACGATTAATAACTTTCAAGATGAGTTTTCGTTTTTATATAAAATTTGACTTGCCCGGGAGTCTTGTGTTGTTTTCATTGCAGAAATGAATAGGTATTCCATCAAGAGAATCGCAACTCCTAATGTATGGAAATTGGCAGACTGAAGCCATCCGTGAATTTACCAAGATGTTGTTCGTTACAGACAGCGACCACTTCTGCATCGCCTACCCAGATACTGGCATGACTAAGTAATTAAACTCGCATGAATACCCATACGGGATTCCATATTGGGCAACCATCCCTGGTATTAATCCTTTAACAGTTTGTGCGAGTGTTCGGCACTGTGCGCCGACGTACCACGAATTTCTATCCTCCTCGCCTCAACACGAAACTCTTCACAACTATTCCACTCTTACATTATACCTCATTTATATTTTTATCCTATGGTTATCTTATATTTTCCAAATGATTACCATTGCAAATGGGTACAGATCGCCGGAGAGCGAAAATAAGAATAAAACCGTACAGAAATTAACCAGGTTCGTTGGAAAATCAAGCAAGATCTCGATAACGCTTATCGAGTGTCCACCCGAGCACAGACCTCAAAGTAATCGTGCTAAACGGCAACGAGCTACTAACATACATGCAAATGTTAACGGTAATCACGCAATTACCACGGTATTGCCCCTTCGCGGCGTTCGTCCGTAATAATCCTGTATTTATGGTCGAGTCTGCGCTGCCGACGGGGGTGCTTAACCGTTTTAAATATCAGCAATTTAGCAGGCATCCCGCGGAAAGAAATATCCGTACGATCGTCGTACGTGTAATACGATGTCCGCGGTATAAAACGGTTGCCGAAAAGCTCTCTTGGTCGGGGCTCGGCGCGACGGTCGTTAAAAAAGACAGCTGGTCCTTTTCACGTGGCACGACCTCCGAGGAATCTTCAGGAATTCTCACGATGAACTTGAACGTACCGACAGGGACGAGCAGAATGAAAGAGAAAGGGAGAGAGCGTGCATATAAAAGGTGTCACGTCTCGCCTTTAAATCTTGCTACCATTGACTAGACTGCATGGAGGAGAGTCGGGGCTGGTTGTACTTGAACGCGAGAGGACAGATAGAAGGGAAGAAGAGAAGGATCGAGATTGAATCTCGTGTTGTCTGGTGGCAGAGACCTTGGCTTTGGCGGTATCCATAACCAGATTAATGGCCACGGCTGCTCGGGACACGGGAGAATGCGCGGATTGAGAAATTTACACGCCCACATGCGTACAGGAGGTGAAAAAGCCTGGCTCCGGCGTTTCTTTTCCCCGTCGAACTTGTCGCGAGATAAGGAGGAAGAAGTGACTGGAGGGAATTATAGGTGAGGCTACTTTCACGGGAATTAGCGTTGATTTATGAGGGGAAATTTAAACATTCCGAATACCGCCGGTGCTGCATTCGTTAAAGATTTTATTTGTCCGTTGCGTTCTCGTGCTGCTCTTTAACCCTTTATTGCCTGACGGTACTTTGTGGTACCACTTATATTAAAATGCTGTCATGAATTTGGTACCCGGATGAAACTTGTGAGTACGTATTACTTTTTTTCAAACCGCCTGACGCGGTATAACTTGTGACCAAATTTTGTTGAAAAATATTTATATTTAAAATTGAATAATTTGAGGAAAGTACGTAGAATGAAATGGCGAATTAGAATATAACATGTTTCGTGTCTTCAAGGGTGAAAAGTAGGTACCTGTAACTAATTCGGTGGAAAGATAGCTTTTTTTATACTTGGAAAATCTGGTGAACTGCAGAACTTGGATAAATGGGAGAAATGAGATGAACTGAAAATTGGAAGAGTCGAAAACACGATTCAAATGGAAGAAATATATTTGCAACTTCGATTCTTTATGAAACCGAAACTTTATTATTGCTCTTATCGGGTCGACAAATTATCACGTTTAATGACCTCGTAATTTCCTTCCGCGAACGAGCACTCTCGCGTTTTACTGTCGAAAAATCACGAGATGCACCGCTCGTTATCCGGGTCGTGGTCTTCAAGCTTTTTTTTTTCTTGTATAACGGTACCGACATGTACGTACACCGAATTATTATTTTTCTCTTGCACGATACTCGGCAGGTTGATGTGGTCGACTGTCGTAATTATCGTTAACGCTCATACATTCTCCACGGCGAAATGACGGCTTTACCCGGCGTATGATTCACAAACAACGTGCACTGGAACGCATTTTATCGCCGAACTCGGTCACACTTTAATACACTTTTACGTGATTGATATTTATGTATTTTTGATGGCACAGTATGTCGGACGGCCGCGGTATTCTTGGTCAGAAAAACCATTCTCCATCCTCGAGATGGATTTTTAATGATTAAAATCGAATTTTCATTGAAATTGTCATTGCGTGCTATTGTAAACATTTTATTTATGAAGGAGCAATAGTAAAACTCTTACAATTAAATATATAAAGAGTGTCGAGGTAAGAAATCTTTCCGATATATTCTGTTGATTAATTCGAATTTCTCCAGGCGATAGAACGAACCACTGTTATATTCCATGCTTTAAATTTTTCCACGGAACCGCAGATTTTTCCGCAAATACACATCCCCAGCCTCAATTACGGTGGATCTGGGTTGGCCAGCGGCTCCAGACCTCTCATTTACATAATTCGACGGAAATCATTCTGCAATGGGAGGACGAACGAACAGGCATCCAAAGCATAATCAGCCAATTTGTACTGGCCAGCAAATGCACCTAACGCAACCGTCGAGAAAACTTGAGGATCCATTGGAAATCTCGAAATAACAATATTAATATTTGTCTCCATATTCCGCCAGTACTACCTCGCGATTTTAATTCACTTTTACTCGTAATCGAACAGTAAATGTAATAATAAAAGTTCTTTCTGGAGTGAGATAAATGTTAAGATCGATAGAAATGCAAGTCTTTTACTTGCTACTTATATTCTTCTGACTTTTATACATCCCACATGCAATATTAAACTTCGTAGAACACTTGCGAATTATTATAACAATAACGCGGTCTAAAATATCTCAAGGAAATTTACCATTAGTATAATTTATTTATTTATTGCACTTGATACTGTATTATCCTTACGAAAAAGAAAAGTATTTCCTCGTACTAGACGACGAATTAATTCCACAAGAAACACCAAGGAATTTCAATGAAAGCAGATCTTCAAGAACCCCGTACAGTCTACCCACAAAAAAATCGCGCCTCCTTAAAAATTTACCTAACAAAGAGCGCACAGACCTAAGCCAAACCCCCGGCCATCCCTGTTTAACAAATCTTCAATGTCTCATGCTTTTCGATTGTCCGCCGACGGGGCAGCCGAACAATCAAGAGCCCCGCAAATATTGAAACAATGGCATGCAAATGAGCCAGCATTCACGTTGACTTTTTCCACGGCGGTGCAGCAAGTGGCAGGCTCGGTTTACAAAACAAACCGGTTAATTGCAGGTACAAAGGAGAAACGAACGGACAAAAGGGGGAAATGAGTAAGAAAGACGACACGCGGGACGTGGCTAGAAGAGGAGTCCGTCCGCTTATGGTCGTCGCGGACACCTGTGAATTCCGGTTCGTTTCGAACGTGGCCAGGCAATTTACAATTCGCTCGCGACCGCAAAACTGTGCTCACCACAGTCTGCTCGAACACACTTTTAGAGGCGAGATGTTTTAACGCCTGCAGAGAGAAACGATCTTACGATTGATTTTTTTCTTTTTTCTTGTTTGTTACGTTGACCACCCCCTACCTGCCCCCCTTTTAACGCGTACCACGAATCTTGTCCCCGGCGCATTACTCGCGTTCGAGTGTGTCGTTGCATTTGTAACACGCGTGGCGAACGATACACGTTTCGCTCGGGAACGGGTTATCCAGAATTTCGAGAGTGGTCGCCTGTACCGATTGCAATTAATTAAACGTTCGGTTGGCACTTTTCTGCCTGGTGTAATGGAACGGGAGAATTGGCTTGTTATGTATACACACACACGCTGTAAATGAGGTAAAAGGTCCCTCCAGGAAATATTCCATCGAGTCGAAAGTCAATTAATCATTGGAATGTTTTTGCGACACTTTTTTAATAGGAAAATTGGATTAGGCAATCGCAAGTCACTTTATCTGAATGTAACGCAGAATTTCATAGTTAATATTGAATTATTATAGCTAATCTTTAAAAGTGATTGGTTCATGTAGGTTTATAAATCTAGATTTTCCAGAGTGCAGGAAATTTTTTGTTTCTATTTTCCCATGTATATTTCTATGTCCTGAAACTGGTTTGTTAAATAAATATTTAAAATCTCGCTACCGGGAAACTTTGGCCTAATGCGGTACTATAATTTCGAGCAAGATTTAATAACGTAGACAAAAAGAGTGATCGCTTACGAGACAATTCATGCTGGCCGAGGTCAACGATGAATGCCATTGCGGAATTAGCCCCACTGATTGAGATAATCACGACCACTGTTACGAGGGTCAACGTGGGTCAACATTCGTCGACAAGAAATATTCGCCCTCCACGGCTTTTCTTTCGTCGAACTGCCATCTTGTCTCGAATTGCACAAGCGCTAAAATACGCGGGGGAGAATTGTTTGCCATAGTATTCATTCATATCCATCATTTTTCCTGGATAATTTATTGCATTTATTTATAAATTGTTTTACGAAAACGTTAAATCCGAACGGATTGATCGGTGGAGGAATTTAAAAGATTCGAGGGGAAGAATTTTAATTAGTTGCCAAGGCAGGAAAGCTTCTTAAGTATTCTCAATGGCCTCTCGAAGCACCTTCGAAACTCTTTAAAGCTTCAAGTGCAAGGGAATAAAATCAGTTCATTCTTTTTTTTTGTACCCTTGCTCCCCCTAGTTTCTTTTCTCAACGGGTAGCTAAATGAACTGTTCGTTACGCCTGCCGATCCTATTCTCCTTTAATTCTTTTTCTCAATTACTGGACACTGCGTGAGTAAATAGAAAGTTTGCGCTCTTCGTGCCTGGTTGGGAACTTCTTGGAAGACTCGGTAAGTCCTTCTTCGCCGTGATTATCAACGACGAAATCATGTTTTTCCTGCGAATTAATTTTCCTCGAAGAAAATGAGCAGATAATAGTCCATATTAATCCCATATTAATTTTCACTGTATTTCAAGTATATTATAAATTAATAAATGATAAACATACAAATATATAGCGTAGGAAAAGTCACACGAAAAAGTTGTATAAAAAAAAAGAAAAACAGGGGAGAATGTAGATTCAACTAGAAACAAAGAAAAAAAATTGAATACCTAATTTTTAACCAGAGAGATAATATGTGCTACCGAAATAAAATGATATATGTATACATGTATATAAATATAAATCTCTATAATTTGTATTCGTTTGTCTCACGTAAAGAATTCACATGGCAAAGCCAACCACCTCGTCCAAAACAACGCGCGTAAAAAAAAAACAGTTGTAGGGGTGAAAATAATCGAAATCTCTCATCGACAAATTACGCTCTCCAAGTCGGTCCCTTCGTCAGGATCCCTTTTTTTCCTTTCCATAGGAAGCGATCAGCCTCTATTCTTCGACCATGTCCGGCCGTTTTCCACGTTTTCGAAAACAGCCGGCCATGGTTCGATCTACTTCGACAGAGGAGGGGTTAGAACGCTGCCGAGGGTTGCTGAAGTGGAGTCTCTTGCCGCCCTTGGCAACGGTCACTTGGAAACCCGTCGAAAGAGTGGACATTCCACGAAGCACGGTAAAGGGAGACTTTTCGAGACCCTTTTCACCATCTGCAAACGGCTTTTCGGGGGTGCACACACTGGAAAACGAATTTTCTTCCTTGAAATTTTCACAAGATCCCCGCCGTATGCTCGAGGGGGTGGTCGCTGGTTAATGTTTCATCGCGATGATCCGGATTTAAATATGAGATAAATGGACCGAGATGGATGTGTTTCTCTGCTTGGGGTTTCAATTTGTTTATGCGGATGCACGGCGGGATGAGTGCGGTAAATTTACGGTGTGCGAATTGAAAGAAGCAGACGTCAGTGTAGAGATGCTTGATGGGAATTTAAATTATGTTTGCACGGGTTATTGATCGTATCCATGCTCTCGGTTTTAAGGCTGTGGGTTATTAAATGGACACTGTATATGTAAATGAGGATCAGGCTAACAGGGCATCGTTTTACAGGGTATACAGTATACATGCATAACTGGTTGTAGAAATAAACTCTGGATTCGTAATAAAAGTAAGATCATTTAAATGGATTAACTATTGAAGTGTCATAGAAATTAGAATAGATACTATAATAATTGTGAAATTAAATAATAATAACTCTGGAGTGACCTAGGCAATTTCTTATTATACCACTTATTGTTAGTTGATTAGACTAATGTTCACAATCGAATCAATCTATTACATCCGACTCTTTACAATGCTAATTTTAGCATCCGGGGTCAGAGTGATATAAAAACAATCTACCGATTTCTTTTTATACATTATATTTAGTATGCAGCATTTCCTTTACACTTTAAAAGAAAAGCAAGTTTAATGGTCTTTTAAGCAGCGATATTCTGCAAGATGGTTATCCATGCCTCGACAAGTGTGCAACCGGTCACAAAAGAACCTCGACACGAGGCACGAAGTCCTTTTCAGGTGTTCAGCAA
The DNA here is from genome assembly GCA_907165295.1 of Nomada fabriciana. Classification (NCBI taxonomy): domain Eukaryota; kingdom Metazoa; phylum Arthropoda; class Insecta; order Hymenoptera; family Apidae; genus Nomada; species Nomada fabriciana. The sequence goes on along the minus strand of OU015693.1, from coordinate 7,706,589 downwards.
TCGCGAGTACAGAATCCGAGGTGTCAATCATGAAAAGGGGATGCTCTAGCGAGGACACGCCGGAGAACGCGAGTAACAGAGAAAAAGGAAATTCCGTGCAAAGAGGCTTCCCACCAATTCACCAACACGCCGGATACGTGAGTAATTGCAAGACACAGGAACAAAAGGTCGCGGCAAAACAAAAGATTGACCCCCGGCTTCCTTGTCACGTCGACCCTCCCTCCTTCGTTCTTACGACGATGTATGATTGCGTGCCAGTTGACTCTTACGGGAGAATAAAAAGCGAATCTATTTGCACTATTTGCGTGGCTGGCATTTGATTCGTATCATCGTGACTACTGTAATTTTTATTCGTGGAAAGGGTACGCATGCAGTGAAATTCTTTGTCAGAGATATAAGAATAATAAATGCTCGCAAGGGGAAAATGCAAGTGTGTGAACTTCATTGAATGGAATTAAATTTTAGAAAACTGTTGGGTAGGAAGACTTTGGAGGCATTTTCGAAATCGGTGAATTATTATTAGATGAACCGTACATTTATGTCATCGACTGCTGATTTAGAATAAATTATTGTTTCAGTTTCTTGGATATTGTGAAAGAACATTTTCTGTCATTACAAATAATTTATTTTCACCGAGTATATGCATTTTTGCAACAATCAAACAGTTTAATTTTTTAGGGATGAACACAGTTGGCGGCGCGATGATTTTTATTATTTCTTTAACCTCGATGAAACTTCCGTATAATTCTATTTGATGAAGAGAGAGCAAATGGACTCGCTCGAAAGCTGGTGGCGGGCGTAGATTTGCTACAGCGTTAAGATAAATAAAATGGGGTTGCCTTCCGATACATCCTCCCCTTTCCCTTCCTTTTCCCCCTTCATTCGACGGGACCAAGAAACAATGAATCACGAGAACAATGACAGCCGTGCTGTGAATGCACGCCTCGTTTGCGATAACCGTGTCTCGTGAAAAGACAAACCCAACTGTTTTCACGCTGTAACTTTTAATCAATCTTATTCAAGTCCTTCCATCCAAATAGCGTTCAAGCGCGACATGAGATAGTGCAAAGAAATTTCCAAGCGACACATAATAAAGTTCAAATTAAAGTACAAACAGAAAGTGGAATAAAAAAAGAACCCTGAACAAAATACAAAATCCATGAAAATATAAATATAAAAGAAATTTAAGAAAATGTACATGTAAAAAGAAATTCCTAAACCAAACAGAAAATAATTTTTAAAAATTCCAACATAGTCCAGACCACCCTCTGTCCAATGCTACACTCGAATTTAGAATGCATCCAAACAAGTTTCAAAAACCACCACAACGAGTTCGAACTAAAACGAGAACCATTTCGCTCTCGTTCCAAATAATTCTATAAACCGATAAAACCGACAAAAGTAAACGCCCCAGATGAGATCGTCCTCCGCCACATAATTCTTCTTTGAACCACGGCTATTTCCGCCCCGATATGAAGGTGGTCGTAGGAGGGATCCAGAAAGTAACCACGAACGTAGGAGCCGTGTGCCCGATGGCCACACGTCGTATTTACGATAATTGCCCCTCATCTAACTAGCGAACAGCCTCTCCAGACGCAGAATTTCGTTTGTTCCCGCTCTCGTCCGTGCTCGAATAACGACCACCGAGATATTAACCCGTTCTAGTAGCCAGACTTCTGCCCCGAAGCGTTCCCCTGATTTACGACGATCGACGAGAGATTTCTTGCTGAGTTTAGCTCGCAAGAATAGTCCGGGTCGCGTTTACCAGCGCGGAAAATCGTGTAATGAAGTCTCCTTCCGCGCGTTAGCCCGCCCGTTATCTACACTGATCGGGCGATCGTTTGCAGTGGCCGGCAACGGATTATTAATCACCAAGCCTCAATAGTTTCTTTTTCGATGATCGGGGATCGTTTTTGTCGTCTAATGACGACGGCTGGCTATTTGTTTAGTTGCGACGATGTTTCAAGCGTACGTGGTTAACGTATACTTTGTGAATGGATCGAAATGATGGCTGGGGATGAATTATGAATGCTTCGTAGAATATTTCTTGTTAGGGAAAGGTTGCCTGATATTGGATAAGACATACGTGATTAACGTCGCGAATGGCATCGATGAAAGTGCAGAACGGTACGCGAGGTCATTAATGCATTTCAGTTTTTTCTTTTTTTTAATGGCGAAATCAGCCGCGCCTTGTATCCATCAAACTCTAGCCACTGACTGGCCAGCGTCAGTATCGTTATCGATAGGGCAGCCAACGAGCCGTGAAAGTGTCCAGAAGAGGAAGAAATTTCTCGCGACTTCCAGTAAATTTCTTGGCAAAGTAGCCGGTGTCCGATTTCCAACGCGTGTTCCATTTCCTCGGGCGAATCTATTGTTGGATTCTTTTTTAACTCATTTCTAACATCGGGTAGATTCGGTTCGTTGATCGCCAGGTTTCTTATTAACTGTTTGAGTATTCTCGTTGCCTGTAGTCGCGATTGTTTTGGAGGAAGAATTGGTACGTTTTAATCGTTTCGAATTAATTTCAACGCGGCGGAGTAACAAATGCTTCGTCGCGAGGAACAATGGGGGATTAAACGAAAGTAATGCCAGCATTTAGCACGAGCCACAGTAATGGGCCAAGTTAAATCCTAGCAGGTGGGATTCGACGAAAGATCGTTCGGGATTTAGAAGTATGCGGGCAAATCGATGGATGCCACGTCGGAGTCGACTGTGGACGAAAGACGGAAATCCATCATGACTTAATGATCGTCGAACGGTAGACGTTTCAAGGAAAACGCGAAGGGTGGCTGATCCACTGGATTTATGAACGATTGCATTGATAGTTCATTAGAGAAACGATGGTTTACTTGAATTGCTCACCATTATTGAGGACCATTATATACGACGACTAATGGTAAGGCTAAAAGTGAAATAAAATAAAAATGTTGTATAATATAGTACGGAAAAATCTTGACATAGTGCGTTAATATACGTAGTAATTTATTTCCAATTTGCAGAATTACCGTTTAAAGATACTGAGATTTTGTTGTTTCATTGTTTCGTATATTCAGCAATTTTAAATATCAATATTTCAATACTCCGAGATACGGGTTCCCTACCAAGAAGAACAGTATTACAAATACCACATATGACTAACAGTGCCCACGTTGAAAACGAAAGAAACACAGCTAATAACAAAAGTCTTCAATTCAACCAAGTCCACGATATTATTAAGACAAGTGCTACAAAACGTAAACGTTGAAACAACCTTAAGTACATTTACAAGAAACATTCTTCGTACCACAAAAAAAGGAAAGGAAAAAGGTACAAATCCCTAAACACCTTGCAGCTTAAATATTCCCCGTACGTAGCCCACAATTACTCGTCCATCAGCGGTCACACCTTGCATCCGACTCCAATTAGACCGTAGGATCCCACCTAAAAAAGAAACGCGTGAAACGTCTCCTCTCGTCTTTCGTAGTGGCGGTAATGGAGCCAACCGTATCCTTTGGACAAAAACGCGTCAGAGGAGACACCTTACACGATACCCTGCTACCCCGAGTAACGACGAGAGCCGTGGATAATAAGCAACCTGGCGCCGCGTCGTGAAGGAAAACGCCTCGCCGCGATGGATCATAAAGGATCATTTCGTCACGCGTGAACCACGATATCGCGTGACGATCCTTGCATACGATCCACGAAAAGAAACGTGACGATTTTTTCCACGGGGCCGGGGGCAGAACCTGCCGTGGTATAAACGGTCTAGCCGGCAGGCATAATTAAACTTGTCGCTTAAAAATGAGGAGCCACGAAGGAGGTGCCGTAAACAGTCGGCTTTGGGGAGGCGACACAGCGAAGTCGGTAATTAACGTTCTGCGTGGAAACCGGTGGATGCAAGAGAGCGTCGAACGCAGAGGAAGAGGAAGGAAATTCGCCGTTCTTCGTTTCGCGATTTTCCGAAGTGGTCAGGCTAATAAGAACCGAGCGGGGAGGAGCATGAATAATTTGTTAGAGTTCGTGCGTGGAAAGATGGAAGAAAGTGCGCAAGTAAGATGTATAAATAGATCTTGGTTAAGGAATTTCTGAATTCAGGAGTACTTGTTTCAATAGGGTAGCAGAAAATTTGGGACAGAGCTGATTAGAAATGAAATTAGGAAATTTTTTACGATATTGCTCAATAAAGGAATGTCTACCACGTGATATAAAAATTTGTTTAAATAAAAAATATTACTTGTAGCTCGTTCTTTTCAGCCACCCTCAATAGAGAGGTCGGCCAAAATTATAAACTCCATTTATAACGTTATCGTCAGATTGCTGTACTCGAGCGGGCCGCAGAGAAGTTTATTGAATTTTTATAACAAGATCGGCAAATAGAAAATGGCGAATTGAAACAGTTAAGAGAATGAAACCAGGAAATCCTCTTTAACTTCCCCCGATTCGTTCCTCCGTCGAGAAATTCCTTTCGAGGAAAAAAGGGAAGATAAAGAATGCCGAAGGAAAGATGCTGCTTAGCAATCCGATGACCTCTTCCGCCGATAGGATCTAAATTAAATGGCTAATTAATTGGCGGGACGTGCTTCGCGGTGCGCAATTAATTGCCTTATTTCGCGGTACTGGAATTGGCCTGCGGTGACAGCCTGATGAGAATTATTACGTCATTAGGTCACAGGAATGAGCCGACGTTGCTGAATAGTAATCCCTGGACAAATAACGTTTTCGTTCCGCTGAAAATTGCCTACCTGCCCTGAACTTGCATAATTTACGATTCCGGGGATTCGTTGTGATTATAAAAATACGTAGACCCTGAAATAGTTCGCTCAGAACATTGTTCGATATTAATAAAAATGAAATAAATATAATTTCAATATCGTACAGGCGTACAAATTTAATTAGAAAGAGAAAGCAATTGTCAAACGCAATCAAGTAATTTATTTATAAAAATCTGACACTATGAATCTCTGGACAAAAATTGTCATTCAGACAACCATGTTCTAGCTTCCAGATTAACTTAAGCTCAATCTGGCCCTACGTATTTTCATTACTGTATTCTACACTGGTATCATTGAAAACAGATTAGCAACTGCCCTTAAAGGTACGAGAAGAATGGAATGGTAGACAAGAGAGCACGCGGTGAAATCGCTCTCGTGACGACGGGGGATGAGGTTAAGTGAAAGAATAGAGTTCGCGTGATGCTTCCACATTCGGGAGTAAAAAGGATAAACGTCCCATTTCGTGGAAAGTACTTAACGAAATCCTCTCATCCGCGTGGCCATCTTCTGAAGCTGATCCTTCTCTACGGCCAGGAGGTTTTCTCGTAAAACAGCATTAATTGTGGACTTTCTACGAAAAGGGCCACCACTTGCTTGGAGAATTGTTCTTAACGACAGGAATTAAGCTTTATGCGTATAAAATAGATAATGCTCGAGATCCATTTATACTTTTTATTAGCTTATTCTATAGATCCAAGTATGCAAGTCTTACAAAAAATTCTGTGCGCGAGAATGCCAGTAGTATATGCCCGCCCGTGGTCAGACAACGAGTTCTCACAAAGTGTTTCATCACTTTTATCGATGCTTGTGTAATTTAATTCGTGAACGTTATTACTTTATCGAAAATTGGGGGAAATAGTATAATTTAAAATATATCAGTAACGTGGGCCACTCGCGATATTGAAAACCACAAATCATAACATATATTATAGTCCTCCTGGAAAATAATATATCGTAATATATACCTCTTACATTCTCTTATAACGATTTATTAATACATCCACGGAGTATTATATAATTTTTTGTCTACCTTCGCAGAATATTTCTCCGACGCTAAACAATCTAGCTTGCCTCGTGGTATCTTCGTATCTCTCGTAAATCATGATCCAATGCAAGAATGCTCGTGGCTCGTATGACCGTCATTATTTACGCATCCTGCTAGGAACAGAAAGAGGGTTGATCCATCGCGCCCCTCCGCTACTTCGTAACATCCGCCACGAGTTTTCGACGGAAGGAATCCCTTTCGAAACCTATTTTGCGCCTTAGGGATTATAGTCTCGTTCACATTCGTCGCGCTTAAAATTCGACGAGGTTTTCGTGCTTACCGAAGGACATTTCTATTCTTATCTCAATCGGTTCAAGATCTACCCAAGTTTTTCAGGATAAAGTGAATCTTTTATGTTTTCATTCATAAGAAAATTTTGATGTCCTATTAGTATTGTAGTCTGATATTATCGTATTTGAGTTATTGTGAGGCTAGAATCAATTGAGATCTCTATGAAGGAGCGAATAATAATATTGCGCCTGATGAAAGAAATATTTCAGACTGTCGGTGGATCGTAATCTATATTGCAGACGAAAACAGAACTTTATAAATTGCACTTAATGGTTCTTTCATCAAGCGCAATTGCAGTTTAATAGAATGTTCTCAATTCGAACGACACGGGACGCGGTATTGCTCAATCCAATCTTTGCTTCTTCGTGCGACAGCAACTTAATGTAACTTTAACGACGAACGAGCGGTCGACTTTGTGTACCCGTGGTAATTGCTGGAATCGAATTATTCGAGGAAAATTGTAGGCAAGAAAATCAAACTTTGACAACGGAACAAAAGATCAGAATATAGTATGTTTCTTGTTCTACTTTGCGCAATTAGACAATCGCAATGATAACTAAATATCGGCACAAAAATTGTTTGGCGAAGAATAATAATTCCACAAGAAATATAGAAGAACTTTCTTTCAACGCTTGTGAAACTAGCATCCGCGCATATTTTTCCATGGCAGACACTTTAAGTAACCGATGCGATGGCAGCGTGAAGCGGAAGTAATGAAAATAAGGAAAAAGGAGATCCGGCCGCGGTGGGAACTGGAAGGAAAAGGCGACAGGATGTTTCGTTCTTCTATCTCGAGAGCTCTTTCAAGCCACCTTCCGTGGTCGCGTTTTAACGAAGCCTTCGTTCTTTACAAGGGAGAAAAAAAAGTAACTTTCTTTACGAGCGCGGTCTTATTATCCGTGCAGTTTACGTAATTACAGACAGCTACCACGGGGAAAGGAGTCACCTCCTTTTATCCCTCGGGGAAGGATGACTGTTTACCTATTCTGAAAGAAAACCTTAGCCAGAACGGGGATCGGGGAAACCTTGGACGAGTCAATCACAAAGTCGTTCTCGTTGGAAACTTCCCTTTCGTTTGAGATAGCCACGCGAAGTTGTTTTGTTTTTATTTTCGCCTTGGGGACGAAAAGCAGAATATATTTCCAATATATTGTGCTGATAATTAATAAGCATGGTATTTTTAAACGGATCTTAGAGATAAAAAATAATTACTCCTTTAGGAAGTTCTGAAAGCTAAATTAAGGGGAATATGGCGGCGTCCAGACAGACGTGCCATTTACTATTAAATATTTCGATAATATACAGGTACGTAAATAAAAATATTATTTGTAATAATGTGGTTCTATTACCTTGTCGATGGCACTTTGACAAAAAGTGAAAATGAATCAATTTTCACTACACGATTTTCTTCCTTAAAATAGGTTAACCAATCTCCACTGCACTAGTTACAAATAATCGTGAAGATATATATTATCATAATGCTCGTAATGCGTAGAAGTGTTATTATTGAATTCTAAATTCTATTTCACCATAACTCGCCCAAATTATATACATAGAACCCTCACGAAAATACAAGATAATAGAAACAATCTAAATTCGCTGAAAATAGCAACAACTTCACCGGTTGAATCGCGTTAATCTCTCTTTAGAAAAAATTGTCCAGATTTTTATCCACGAGCTGTAGACTAATATTCGATTCGAGGGTGCGTTCTGCAGGGAAAATTGTGCGCCATAAAAAATCACGCAGGCTTGGCTCGATTCGCGTGGTAACCGGTGTGCGCTTAAAGCTGGCACTGTATCATCGCGTCCCTCGGCAATATCATTAACAATTTCGAATGAAAGAGAAAAAAGGAACGCGACCATAATCTCTGCAACAAGCGCAGCTGGCTTTTGGTGTACCGACACCGTGACACCAGGTGTCCGTGTCCACTGAATATCCCGTTTAAATTGTCCGAAACGAAACGCCACGCGATGGGCGAACCACCGTTTGGAAAAATGACAAAGGGGTGAGGGAGAACGGAAAAGGGGTGGAGAAGGTGTCGATCGAGCAACGTCTACCTGCCTATTTATTTGTCTATCGTTCGAATAGATGGCCAGAGGGGGCGAACAGACAAACCGGGGAAACGGAACGGGAAGACAGGGGCATAAATAGAGGGCGAAAGCTTGGAGAAGCGAGAAAATGAAAAACGTATAGACATGTCTGAGTGGGTAGACTCAGTTGGATGAATTCAATCTTTTTTTCTATTCTTCGTTTTCCCCCCTTTGAGAACCTCCCTTTTTTTATCAGCAGAAGATATATGTAGACACGCTTCTGATAATTGAACTACTGCATTGATTGCAGGTAAAGTATAAATAAAATTGGCAATTAATGTAGTTACTGGCCCTTAATTAAAGATATCTTGATGAATGCGTACCTAGAAAGAGACAGTTTCAGCAGAATTTCTGTTTACAGTGGGACAAGTGCAACCTATTCTTTGTATATTGTGCTTGCTCGGATAAAGGAAGAGATCAAAGAGGCCGGAGAGCAAGAACAAGAAAAAACGTCAGACAACAAGGGGAAGAACAGAAGGTGGAGGTAGTAAACGAACCGAACAGATAGCTAAGCACCTAGATGGAGATGTAATCAAAGGAGGAATAATAGGAGAAGAACGATAGGGGATGCGTAGATACAAAAAGTATCAGAGATTCGGGAAACGTGGGCGACCGGTCACGCGACGAAGGGGGGAAAAAAGGTGTCTGAATGAGATTCGGTGGATCCATTGAAACCTATCGGCCAAATAATACCCTTTGTGCATTGTGACCAGTCTCGTTAGTTACCTAACGCTCTCGTGCGCTCGTGCGTACCTCCTATCACCCTGCCAATTCTCATTAACGTCAGACGGTAAAAATAAAAGAGAGTCAGCCGTCAGTGATGAGGTGTGACGCGACTCGTCGCGACGCGACGTGCCGGCACGTGAAATTTGCGGGAGCAACGGGAACGCGTTTGAAACACGACCGAATTAATAGCAAAATCTGCGTCGGCGAGGATCGACCGGTCTTTTTACTGTACGTGCTGATATTAACCGGAATGGAACGGGGATGAATCGTGCAACGAGTTGATTTACCCTCGAAACTTCGTATCCGCGATGTTTTTCAGGGATTTAATAGCCGATACGTTGATATGCACAGGGTAATTTAATAACAGCTATGCGGCCAGCGTGTGCTGGTCGGTGGTTTGTTTGGTGCATTGCGCTAATTGGCAGGCAGCAAGTGAAGTAAAGCTGAAATAACTATGGGAATAATAGCAGAAACGGGTATTACCGATTTTCTATAGGGAATCGTATCTACGCAGTTGTGGTGTAAATTGTGTCTCTAATGAACCATATTTTATCCAATAGATAAATACAGGTAAATACAACAGTTATGGAAATCCTCGAACTTATGCGAGGTACGCATAAATGTCATTACAAAAATTCAATTTATTGCACAGGTTTTATAGAAAGTAAGTGGGAAACTTGGGAAGGGACATTTTTAATAACACTGCAGGAAGAAATATATAATGCTGATTGAATAATCTTCATGGGAAGTTCCTTTGTAAATTGATCAATGAAAGTACGTTTAAAATAGGGTCAAGTGTAATCCCCTCTATAACACACGTGAAATCTCTTGACTCTAAACTGAGAGTGAGTGGACCAGGAACGGAAACAGCTCAGTCAGCACTACTCCCAGGACTTTCTCCTGGAACCGACCATATGAGTGATATAAACGGCAGGAGGCATGCACCTAGCGCGCATTTATCGACCGAATAAAGCGTTTTCCATTCAGGAAAGGTCAGTCGACGAGTATCGTGGACACTTTACGGCATCGTAAAATTCTTTAACGATTGCCATGCAGAGAATGGACGCGAGAGAGCTTAGCTGCGAAACACACCATGCGATGAAAGAAAGGGGAAAACTGGGGTTGAAAAACAGAAAGGTGAAAAGGATCGCCGAAATGTCACTTTAATGTTGTCTGTAATGTCCTTTTCTTTCACCTTGCGTGGGACGGTCCCTGCGTTTCGTTCTTGGAAGAATACTAAACAATGTTTCCCAATTTACGTCGAAAAAACGTAGCGCTTACGGAACGCTGGCCAGATCACGGAATCCGCTCGTTTATGGCACGTTGAACGCGTTCAACGTCGCGACGGCTATTCTATCTTCTTGACAGACAGAACCCACAGGGTATAACGTCTTGCTTCAGTCGCGTGAGCCGAGCCACTCAAGACTGGAAGATGCGGAGCTGTGTAAACGCGACCAAAGACTGACTGACGCTTTATACCTCGCGGATTTCGCGTCAGGGTGCGTGGAAAGTGACGAATTAATACGTCACTGTAATGTCTGTTCTGATTAATATTTAAGAAATGATTTACAACATGGTTCTTCGATTACCTGTTATACTTGTTCCTCGCTGGTGCACTCGATTGCATGGCTTAAAAATTTATCGATTTTTCATTGCTGTAACTTTGTGAAAAAAATCGTGCGATAGTTTTCGAAACTCCTTTTATATTAAGAAACGTAGTGGAAAACTAGGGACTGCTTTCTTTTCTAAAATTGTTCGAAATCAAACAATTTCGACCTAACGTACAGACATTAAAGTTCACTTTAACCACCGTCTTTAACCTCTGTTGACTCCACCCCTGGCAAGAACAGTTCATCTAAACGGAGCCAAAACGAGTGCGTCGTTAAGCGTCGTTCGGCGATGTTCTGCTCATTTGGTATCGTCGTGAACGTCGTGTGATTGACACGCAGGGGGTCCCGAAAACGTGAAACAGAAAGGGGGACGGAATAAAGGAAGAGAAGAGACAGGGGGTGTGTTAGGGCGATTGGCAGACGCGCACGATGAGTTATCGATTTCGGTTTCGATTGTCCGCCACCCTCGTGGCCAGCGTTACTCGGTTTTGTTGCCAGCCCCGCGTGTTTCGGTGCAACCAACGTTACCATTGCTGCACCAATACAGCGACAGGTTACACGTTGATGAATTCTCTCGGCGACAATTGCTTGGTCGCTTGCGCTGTCTGCTTATCGATACGCCTCAAGTTGGGCGGGAAAAAAGTGCCCCCCTCTGTGCTCCAATTCGTACGAGGGTAACATGAAATTATGCTAATAGATGCGAAGCAAAATCACACGCATGGAAAACTTTTTTTATCGACGAGACAATGTGCGATGTGTTGGATAAGTTTTCAACAATGAGTCATGGTCTGGTTGGAAATAATCGAAAATGTACTTCAAATGAAAGAAACGAAAGACAAATTGCTAAGTTATTGTACACTTTCAGGGAAAGCCCAAAGAAAATCAAATTCCTTGGAATTAATCAGAATTATTAATGAAATTTGTCATCCATTAATAGATAATAAAATATAAGTGTCACCTTTTTGGTGAAAAGTTTTTTAAGATTTTAGATAATCGTAACATAACAATCACAAGGTACTATGACATAGTCAACGGTCAGATTCGATTCGTCGTCTGATATCCGCGCAACCTATTATCGAATGATTTGCACAGCTCTCGTGAATTTATTTATTAATCCCACGAGCGGCGTAATTAAAATGTGTACTACTGGCGGCCGATTGTAGTTATCGCGAATGATAAAATTCATATTTTATGCGTGTAATTGGATCGTTTAATTACGACGATAAATAACGAGACTGACACTCGAAAATGTCCACGCACGCGAAGCTCAACATTACTTTCTCCCTCCACCCTCCCGCTCACTCTCTCTCTCTCTCTTCGTTTCTCTAAATGGATCGCCGATGGTTATAAATACTCGAAATGATTTAGCGATATTACGATGGCTTTTATGCAGGTAATCAATTTCGATTCAGCTTCTTGCACTCCGTCTTCTTTCACTGGCGACGCGGATGCCGCGTTTTCTGTTAATGAATTCGCTGGCAACGATCAGATATCCCCGTCGCCGTTGGCAATGAATCGTTTCATACGATCCTCTGCTGGTACACCTACACTATACCGGTTCGTTTTCAACGGGTATGCTAGTTCTTACCGTTACGTTCAGACCGGGACGATTTATCATGAATTATATTTCGATTAGAGGAGATCCCCTTGATTAGTTGAAATTCTATTAATTTGTACACATTTGCATAGCAAATGCACGGGTCGCGTGTTCCGTGAGATTTACCCGAACTCGAGACGAAATTTTGCTGGATGTACAGTAGTGAATGTATAGTAGTAACGAGATGGCAATCGCAGATTGGGGGCGATAAGTTTGGATAATTAGTAAAATAAATTGAAATGGTAAACTTGTTACGACTCGAACGGAACGGTTTGGGGAATGAACTTAATGTTTTCGGTGCATGAATTTAATTGGTGGAATGTTTCAATTCAGGTTAATGGGAAGATAAGTAGGCTAGATTATGGAATATAAGAGAAAACGCGACACTGCTTTGTTTCGCAAGTTTGAATAATAATTCTGTACACGAAATCACCATTAGGCGAAGCACAATATCTTCGTGAAGAATTGGGCAACGGTCAAGGGTTAATTTAGTTTTCATGTTGCCGATTTGAGAATACTTTCAGACCATTAATCCTTTAACGACCACACCGGAGGAAATAATCACGCGTGGAAATTTGTTATCACAGCGTTCATTTTAACCTCCCGGGCCTAAACACTCTGTTCTAATTTCATCTCGATTGATACACGTCTAAGGCACTTACATATAATCTGCGTAATTTCTACTAGTATCAAAACACATGTAGATAGGAATAGCTTCAACTAATGTAAATATATGCAGTGCTTCGTAAACTGTTCCACCACCAATTTATATCGTATAATACTCACGTTTCATCGAGGAAACCATTGCAATATGAAATAACCATAGAAAATTGACGGGCCACATACCTGAAACAAAAAGAACAGAAATTCTTCTTAAACCCCGGATGAAATGGAATACAAACAGTACAATATAACGTAACGACCTCGTGATCTATCCTACATTACAATACACCGAGCAACCGGTATAAAAATTAGATAATATTTCAAGAGCTTTCATAAATCCTCGCAATATCATAAACGATCCGAAGCGACGTGCAACGAAATACTTTCATACGCTTCGAAATAAATTCTTCCCCGGCATTGTTCCCATTTTTCTCGACAATCGCGACTCGCCTTTTCATCGTGTACCCTCGGCGTAGTCAGGTCTTCTCAGAATTGTTAAGCACAGCCTTAACGGTGGGCGTTGACTTTCGAGGCCGACTCCAGTGGACGTATGCATTAACAACTACTACGGGAGGGATCCTGAAAGGACGAAGAAAGAGGAACGAACGAGACCGAACCGGAGGGAGAGGTAGAAGCCCAGACAGGGTTAAAGTCCCCGCTCAGGAACTCTAGGCCAGTGCCGTAACCACGGCTTGATAAATTACAGTATTTTTCGATACCCCGCAGGAAAAAAAAAGAAGAGGTCGGCGTCGAATATGAGTGGCGCCCTTAATGGAATCCGACGGATTACACCATGGAGAGGAACGATTTCTCTTGGGCCATACACCCCGCTGTTTCTTTTTTATCGAGTATAATCTCAATTTGGCAAGGATCTACGTTGCCCGTGTTTATGTCTCTTTTTCTTCTTTTTACTTGTGTATGTCCCTCCCGGGTAACGATTACGCCTGCACTCTGTAAAGACACGAGCAGCATTTTTGTTGGAACTCTAGCGTTCTTTAAAATCATGTTAGTCTGCGAAACTAAGCTTGAATTTGGTTTAAATTAATTTTAGTTCGGATTGTCTGTAATGGATGTTTATTAATATTTCTATTTATTTATTATTATTATTATCATATTAAAATAGGCCAATTAAAAGATTGGGGAGTATCACTAACGAGAAGTAGATTTGAATCTACAATTAATAGAGCACTTCTAGTGAAAGTAATATATAATTCTTCCCTCGAAGTACGTCTCAACCCCTCGACACAACTAGCAATAATTATTTTCGTCATCGAAATAAGTTCACAAAAAGAAAGAAAGAAGAAAGACAAGCAAAATTAGAAAAACAGGACTACTCTATAATGCAGCAGAATGGGGAAAACAGTTTCGAAGAGCCATTAGCAACCAACAGTGGCCACACACATTCCCTAAGAACCTTCCAATACCATTTATTACCCAGAGTAAAGGAATTTCTCTAAAAAAAATAAGATCCTTCCCCTGAAACACGATTTTACGAGATAGTCGAAGAGAGACACGGCTGGTGAAGAACTATTAGGGCGGCACATCACGCGGCAGCCTTATCTACTGAGGAATCTTCGTTCTTCGTCTGGTACCTAGCGTTAGGGTGGCGTTCATGGTATTGTTCGACCTTGTCGACGTCGATGATGGCGAGGCTTATCTCGGTGGACGCGCGTGACTGGTCCATGACAGAAGACAGGGGGGTGCCTTTGCAGCCTCTGAGTGTCTGACACAGTGTGCTCAGACCGAAAACGCAGAAACGTTGCAGATAACGCGCGGAGAAGAGACACGAGGCGAGAACAGGACGGAAAGAGAGACCGTGTACGAGATTACGCAGATAGGGTAAAAGAAAAAGAATGGTCAGAGGGTAGGCCGAGAAAAAAGTAATACAGGCTGACCGATTATCAAATATTTTACTATAGACATAGAACAGCAAAATAAAATATATTGCTCGTGGAAAAATTCCTCTTCAATCACCACTCCTATTTCGCAACGATACCTCCAATCACATATACATTAAAAGATGCAAATCCGCCCAAAAAATCCGTCGCAACCTCCGAATCATTACCATCAGTAGAACGACGCCAGCCCCGTTCCACCAAACCGTAAAACGTAAAAATAACCCCACAGCAGCGAATGAAAGAAAGGAGAGGACAGAAAGAAGGAACGAAAGAAAAAAAGAATCGGAGATGCGGTGTCGGATCGAGGCAGATAAGAAGGAGTAAAGGATGAGGTGCGAGGGCATAGTGGATTGCAGAAAGCGCGAGAGGGAATCGGAGAAAGGAGAGGACGTGCCAGAGAGGAGAGTACGGAGGGGTGGTGAGGGTGGAAACGTCGTCTGATAGCAATTCTCGTCTGGTCGACAACCGGCGCCGGTCGCACGCTGTATAAAACACCCTTGCGCCTCGTTGTGAGAGCATCGATATATCGATGCTGCGACTGCAATTTCCACGTCGGCTGGCGAGTCGATACCCCAGCTTTTCGGAACGTCAGTACAATGATCCAGATACTCGTACGACGCATCCGCGATTAACGTGTCACGGTGACACGTGCATCGGAAAGGAAGAGATTGGACTGCGAATAGTAACGTTGTTGCTCTATAGCGTATCGAAGCAGAAAATAAATCAAGCAGAAACTCCTGGAAGTTCCTTGAAACACTATTTATAATCACTGGTTCTTAAAACTTTGCTTCAATAGATCAGTATAATTGGACGATTGAATTATTAGGATATAGTTAGCCAGTTTTTGTAATGCTACAGGTGATGAGTTGGATGTTTGTCCTGATGAATTTTTTTTGAGGTAACACGTAGCGAGGGGAATTCTGGAAAGCAGAAGGAAGTAGGAAGCAGTGTTTGGATTACGTAGAGTCACGTTTCCATGTTTAAAAATCGGAAGCAATGAAATTAAAGAGCCCCGGATTATTTTGTAAATTGTACACAGTGATAATTTTTTCACGATGGTATCTTAATATCGCGTGACTTGCCACCCGGGCGATTAAGCATATACCACTCCTTAAACATTATTTCTTTCTTAAACGTATTTGCGTGCATCGCAACACTGTGTGTTATAAAAGAAGGAGGAAATATTGAAGCAGGTACGTACGAAGCAATTAAGCATCGCATCAATCGCGGCACGCATACAAAGATTCCCTCGGTTTCCCATTGCAAACATTAAAATGTATCACGTGTACGCACGCGATATATCGATTTTATAGCCGCGAAATTAATATCGAAGTTCCTCGACCCCAGGCTGGTCGACGTTGGGCGAGTATAAAGCGTTAATCGTCGGCGAAAGAAATTCATTTTGCGAAACCGATGATGTCGAACGTCCGGACGTCACGACGCCTGGACGTCGAAGTAGCCAATTAAAATCTCTTTGGAGTCTTTTTTAGGGCGGCTCGCCAGCATCAAGGAGGGGTGGGGGGCTAATGAATTCTGGCAGAGGGTGTCGGGACGTAGAGCCGGTTTCCAGCGTAAACGCGCGGGGCCCGACATCGAGCAGAGAGAAAGATAAAGAGAATGGGCGAGTGAGGGGGAGGGGGAGTGGGAGAGAGAAAGGTGCTGGTACAGGGATTCCTGGTGTACGGTACACCGAGCAGACAGGATCAATGCTTCCTGTCTGCTCGAGAGCCTTTAAGCAACGAGTCATTGACTGGCTACGCGTTTGTCAAAGCAATGGACTGAAAATTTTCGCACTTGCGTTTTAAGGTCGATGCTGGTGCTAGGTCTCGTCGGCGGGGTCTCGACGCGAGCACGCTGGATCGCTGTGAAATGATGCCAGGAGGAAAGTGATTGGTCCAGATCGATAGATCTGACGATTGTCAGAGGACAGAATTTTTGGTGTCCCGTGTTTTTGAAGAAAGCAACTTGCTATTTATTTACGATTTAAAATAATTCTGTGTGTGTACGAATAATTACGAATCGTGTGAAGTGAATGTTTTGCAATATGCAGAAAATACGGGGAGTAAACGTTACACTACATGAAGATGCTGCGGTGTCTGACCACGAACGCCGCTAGGCACAATCTACTTAAACACCATAGAATGCGGATAGGACATTCTCTCCATGATGATAAACATTTCCAAATTAACACAATGTTTTTTACTGCTTCTCTATCGAATTTTCCATTCATAAGAAGTTAACAAAAATAAATATTTATACAAATTGGAACCACTATAGATAAACAAAAATTTCTATTATAAATCTATGCATAATGGAGTAGAATTTTTAATCACTGCACTATCGTCTATTTAACAATAGTTAACAATAACGAAGGAACTGTTTCTTAACAATATATGGAAATTTCTCACGAGTCATGGAAAATGAATCAACTGTAGGCAACGAGAAGTAACACCGGAGAATTCGAAAAGAGACGTGGTCGTGGACGATGGGGGTGAAAAGATCGTGGTTGGAGGGGTTGATTTATGAAAATTCGGTGGCCTGAAAGCACGCCGCGGCGTGTTTCGAGCAAAGGGGGCTAGGGTTGCAAAAACCATCCACGAAACGAGGGTTGATACGAGGCGATCTTTGATCTTCGATTTCGAGGACAGGGCGAGGCGCGAATGGCTCTGCTATTGTTATACGGGGAGTTTGTTGATACACCTTCATCGGAGGTAATCTGCATTCTAAACGCGCTGGTCTGAGATCAAAGGTATCACCTTGTTTTCGTGTATTTGTTAGGCGAAGTGGATCCCATTACACATTTTAATAAGTAAACCTTCCAAGAAGGTCTCGCGGTATTGTTGCTCCTACTACTACATAACTACGTTTCATCTCGGTAATTGAATTCAGTGAACGAAATACTGCTTAAAGGATTTAATAATGTTTCGAGCGTAAGGTGATGTTTGATCAAGGATAATAATCGAACGGGCACGCTCGAAGGGATGTGACGGAGTTCTTTATTAAATACATAGACTTTATTATATTCACTTAGATACACGAGACTAACACAAGCTCTGAATTATTGTTTCATCTATTGCGCTGAGTGTATGTTCCCTTTAATAATGATCGAAAATAAGAATCGAAAATCATTTCAATTCCCATTTGAATCCCTGATACAATCAAGTTCTTTCCACGAGTTTCCTCCTACTAACAAAGAGCGTATCACTCGAACGGGAGGCAATTTTCACGTCTTCTTTGGAATCCCCTGTCCCCGTCGAGGGTCCTACAACGTCAATTAGAATATAATGGAGCCTCTTCTGTTCCCTTTGGTAGTCGCACCTTTGTGACAGATCACGATGGCGCAGACCCGTGTGCATATTCACCAAAAGTGTCTAGGGAGCCTGTACGTGTCTCCATAAATGTTAATTAACAGTGATTACGAAGCGCCCTTCCTGTTTAACGTTACTGGCAACAACCATCCGGTGTCTAGGTGCTATTGGCACAGGCCGCTGCGTGTCTGATGCTGTTAGGCAGCTTTCACGTGGACTAGCGTAACAATGAGAACGTGTCCGAAATTCGGGCAAAAGCCTCTGCATCACATTCATTTATCATTCGCCTCTTTTTTTAGCACGACGATCTCGTATTCCATTTGCTAAATGAATACACAGCTGGCTGGTATTAACCATTTCGCTAGGTTATTGAAATTCAGTAACAATTTGTTACAAATTATAGATTTTCAATGGTTCACTATCATTTTTGTACTATTGAACTTAAATAATTCTATAAATATTTTTGCATTAACAGGAAATGTAATAAGTTTAGTATCCAAGCAGTTTGCAATTTTAAAGATCATTTAGGTCGACCAGCATTTCTGAAATTAATCGAGCAGCAATCCATTTAGATGAGGTTACGTAAGGAGTCTCGATTAAAAGCGATATCTAGATATCGATCGATTAGCGTGCTAAAAATCGGAAGGCCGTGTAACGAGATAAATAGGAGAGCGATCTGGCGAATCGGCGAAAGTGTTGTTACGAAATCAATTAGGCACTGTTTGCCTGCTGATCCATAGCGAGCAACGAAAGCAACAGGAATATCGTACAAACACTGACTAATCTCGTACAATGCTTCCCCGGAATAAATAAACGCTTGTTCCATCGGACGGGGAGTCGTGTTTCGCGAAACAAGCAGCACGATTGCGATCAGCCGCCTGTAAGTCGAGAACTGTTGGGGAAATAAGTGTTAAATACCGCGTGTAACATGTCTCGTGACGTTTCGCCGTGATATCACACGTTGGAAAGCATTCCCGATTTTTATCCAACGTCTGCGACAAGGAAAACTATTTGGCTCCGTTCAAACGTGCAGGCTACTCGGCGTGATACAAACTGATTTAAAATTTAGGGTATGAAGTTAATAATTAATAATTCTCAACAGTGAAAACCAAAAGGAAAAATCCTGTTTTAAATTTCGTATGGCCCCTTCATTACTTACTAACGTATTTGCATTTTGATAATTATTATCTTTAGTATTATTGTTATCATTGCTGATGCTGTAATTGGTTATCGACAAAGGGTCACAGAAACGCAAAAATTATTTAACATGTAATGAATGTACAAATTTTTCGAGGCCAAAATATAAGCATCATTTACCAATTCCATACGGTCTTCAGAAATAATCAAGATTCGAATTATACGCAATGCGATACGAAATAACTTAAGCTATTCAAACCTCAAACAGCCATCCGCTACTTCGAAACGAAATCCCGCACAGGTTTCTATGAAATTAGTTAAGCATGCCCGTTAGTAATTAGCAGCCATCATTCAGCGCAGGATATTTTCGAGCGAGCATTTCGAAATTTCCCCGAACCGGCAGCGGGTATCGCGGCCAAGCAGGAACGGGCGTAATTAGTCGACCCTTTGAGGTTTCAAACCCTCTTTCGAGCATCGATATTAGTAGTACAGCGCACGAGAATCGTTGCTCTCCGCCCTTGCCTCTCTGTCCCTTCTTTGCACGTGGGGGCAAAGCAAGGGAAAGGGTAGTCCGCACGATGGAAACAACGCGGCTGAATTTGTTGCCGCGTGTTTCGGCGAAAACCGTTCCAAAGTTGGCAAACTATTATTGGTGTAGTCAAATGTAACTCAGCTGGAATGTATCCCCGAGACCCTAACCCCTTTCTGTTCGACGATACGTTCGCACTTAAATATCGAGAAAGTTAATACGTTTATTTGCTCAACGAATTGTTGGTGAGTGGTAATGATGTCTTGGATAGTTCCACCCAAATACTGGATGAAATTGGAAGAACGATATTTCTCGTGTATTCTTTTCTACTTTCCCAAATTAGTTCGATCTTTGTGTAATACAGTTTTGCCTATGGTGCATACGTAGAGAGCTAGTCACTGCCTCGAGTATCCTCGTCACATGCCCTGGTAAACCTAATTACAAACATAGCCTTCTACGAACGCGCCGAATAGGAAATTAGAACTTGGGTTTAGAAATAGATTCATCCGAATCAGAACTAGAGCTTTCAAATCGCGACCGAATGAGCCATGGCAATTTTCACTTTAAGTATGTAGTTTCAGAACTAAGCACTTTGCAGCTTCGTTCGCTAAACTGTTAAACATTGGCATCTGTTATGGTTTCGGTAAAAAAACAAATTTAAACCTTGTTCAATTGCCATCGACGCATTAAATTCTGTCAAGATTGAAATTCCCACAGTCAGAATCCCCAGACTATAAATATATCGAAATGATCAAAACAATCCATGAATATTAGTATAGAATACCTGACGTTATCTGCAGACATTCCACAACGAGTTAAGTAGCCGTTCCACCTGTTCGTTCGCCTAAAAGCCGATTAATTTCACCGGCTACCGAAGCAACAGAAACGGCTAACATCGACAGACGTAAACGACGCATGAAAATAATTTATGCGTCTCAGTCTTCGCGCAAATTGCTCGCTTCCAGCGACAAGTATGGTCCATGGAAATTGTTCGTAGTTTCACGGCGTTTTACACTTTAATGCGAGAAAGAGGACATTACTTGGAAATCGTCTGATTATAGCCAGCAAAATTTTCTAATACAGATATTAGAAACGAAAATCATGTATCTGGAATCGCGTTTAAATAGTTTTTAAATGACCGTGTGTACCCCGCAATCAAATACAATCAAATAGGATAATTTCCCAGCTGGACCAAGGACTTTCCTTAATCTGGCGGACGATCTTTGGAATTATTTATTTTGCCATGACAATTATTAACGACACGGGTTTCATCGTTCTATCGACACCACTTTTCCGCGTGCAACTCTGTGGCTTGCATACAGGTTCGCCAGGTAAGACGCACCTGGTGAACTTTCGACGGATAAAGTTGCATCAGTGACGCACAACTTGTGCTTCCGAAGTATACTTTGTTTCTTTAGAGATTTCGGAGTTCGACAGATTTTTCTGCTGACCAAAGTTTAATTAATTATTTCTACTTCAATGCTATTTAGTGGAATATTTCCCGAATTTTATTTACTCTTCTCAACATTCTTTGCTTTTACTTATCAGAAATTCAGTTTGCTAATTTTTTTTCTATGAAGCCTCTATGATTATATCAATCAAATTTGGGATTCTATTAATCGAATCAATTAATTTCTGAGAATTTTTAGTAGCCTAAATAGAGTGCTGTAATGGTTTGTTAATTTTTTTCTACAATCTTCTCTTGAGTCTATATCCCAATTGAGTATAATTTATGGAACGATCAGGTTTAATAGCTCGTTTAATTTTTTCCAGTGAATAAGATAAGGGCCCTTGACTGGAACGTGTACATTAATCGATAAAAAAATTTGTGCACCACTGCACTAGATTGTTCCCGCACGCGCAGCGGTACACACACGAGCTATTATTAGCCGACCACCTGTGCGACCTGAGGCAATTGCTCTCGCACAATCGGCTGCATATGTACTAGACCCTCAGGCCTGTATCAAGTCGCAGCAGGAAGCATCTGCGAAGCTAATTGTCTGCCACAGAACGCACAGAAAATAATTGCACCATCTAAAGAATACTTTACGGCCTCTCAAGTCGAAGATATAAATATAGGTTTTCGTTTTTGAAGGAAAACGTGATACCTGGTATATCAATGTAATAATGAAAATTTATAAATTAATAAAAATTAATATTCGCGCAGTACATTACAATGGCCAATCTAATGACACCAAATTCGAGATGATGTTACCGTGGTGGAACAACCGTGAATGTCTCTCGGAGGGAAACTTAAACTATGCATATTCTCGTTGCAAGCTAAAGCAACCAGTTCTCGACCTGTATCCATAAATTCCCCCGATTTAATTCGAACGAACTCGGTCCGATGCCACGATTAAAAGGTTTCATACAAACGGCCCAGATCGAGTTGAAACATTCGCATAAAGTGTTTTCAGTGTTGCGAATTACCTCGCAGAATTATTGATTTACAGAGAAGCTTTGAATACATTCATCTACGCGAACCACTTTTGAAGACAAATATAACATTAAATAATAGTACTCTATCTCAAATGATTTACTTTCCTAGCCGTATAATTTATTTCTGATAATTGATTAAAGATTTGTGCTTTTCACATAATTATTTTTGGCAACTTACTCCCTCGAAACGCTTATAAATGTTCTTCCAATTGTGCATACAATATTCATATTAGTGAACTGCAATCCCTTAAAGAATTCTTTGAGTAGAACAAAAGCACGCCAGATTAATTTAACAGTTCACCCTTCAATGCCTATTTGCGAATCAATTGACGGGTAATGAAACCGAACCCGCTACGATCGATCGTCTTAAATGAAGGCCAACGGCGCCAGGACATCAGTCGATGTTCAAACGTCCATTTTATGCGATTCGATGCAAATTCGAACGCGAAACTGCACAGTAGGGTGAGCCAATGTATTCCTCCACGTTCCCTGTGGCGTTGCCAGCGACAGGAATGGCGATAGAGCGACGAGTAATTAGGCTAATCAATCGAATCGCATGAGCCACGCACACGTGTGCACCACTGATACGTCCCTATATGACGTGGATTCATGACCATCGTCTAGACTTCAAAGGGTCAACTGCAAAGGTACTGACAAGTTTTCCCGATAACAAACACAGATGGTCGATGATTTATTATTCCCTTATATTTGCAAACGGCAATGACTCCTTCATAAAGTAAGATTTGTTCGGGATAGAAAATTGCTGATTTCTTACGTAGGTACTTTGTTAATTATTTTTACGTAACGAGCACTTGATTCTTTCACTCTAATTTTTTTTTATTAATGGATACTCGAGTTGTTTTTCTAATTTGCAGAAATTAGAAAATAGCTGAAGCTGTATCACCTCAGGCACAGAAGTTAGAATACAATTATTACTTCCACCGAACCAGAGCATTGTATGTAAAAGAAAAATGAAAATTTTACAGTTTTCCAACTCCGTTGCTATTTCCATTGCTACTAAGCATTTGTGTAAACTATACACAGAAAGACAATGAACGTGTATGCACAACGTTTCTATGCAGGGCACGATCTCATAAATTTAATTATAGCGTGACTAATAATTGGAGAGATATTGCCGT
This sequence comes from Nomada fabriciana, assembly GCA_907165295.1. NCBI lineage: Eukaryota > Metazoa > Arthropoda > Insecta > Hymenoptera > Apidae > Nomada > Nomada fabriciana. The sequence goes on along the minus strand of OU015693.1, from coordinate 7,683,365 downwards.
ATGCGAGACACACGCAAGAGTCGAGTCGCGTATCGTTTTCCACGTGAAATATGCTGGAGATGAGTTTGATGCAAGCGTAGCCCCGGACTTCAAAGGACGTCGCGACCGACCAAATCGCTTGTTTGTCGAAAACGATAGACGCCCGCTCGCACAACCACCCTGGCGAGGGTGGAATACCCGTCGCGTTGCATGGCAAACGTAATTTCGCTAATAAATGGCCAAATCATGGTGTTAACCGCCGCGGCGTGCATTCGAAACGAGCGACGGAAGTTTTCAGCGGAATGCAAACACATCCATCTGTGTCGTTTTAACGATCAAATTTTATTTTACTTTGTGACCCCTGCATCAAATGAATAACGTCGAATTACCGAGCGTTAATATTAACTTATTGATAATATTAACTGAATAAAATTGAGTGGAAAAGTATAATGTTAAATTCTGGAAGCGTCCAAAAATTTTAATACTGATATTTCAAAATGTATGAAATACGAAACAAAGTATTATGGGAACATTGTAGCTTCAGTGTAAGATGTTCCGATTTAAAACTTATAATCGTAGTCAATGCGAGCTATATCAGTTACAAACGGATCATAAAGATACAGGATAAAATCGGTTTAAAATCCGCTTAACGATAATGCTCTCCGGAGAAAATCGAAAGTGGTAGACTAGCTTTAATTCACCTTCCGCCACGGTGCAAAATGGAGCAACGCACTTCGCCAGACGTAACACGCACGCTGGTTATCGTTAGCCGGATTATCGGGTGTGCCTTTCGTTTGCAAAATAGCCAGCGACCGGATGATAATGGGACAGAGATAACCAGACTACCGGGCAAGTGTCGTCGGTTAGAGATAACATTCCACGGGTTCAGGTAGCGCTCACGAGTGGCGAGTTAACGTGTCAGACGGTAATGAAACGGTAACGCCTCGCGATTATTCGCAAAAATATTTCTCCTACGCGTTCACCGTAAACGTTTGATCATTATTTTAGATAGAACTCTCCGAGTATGAACGCCATAGGCGAATTCCATGGAATTTAATTGGAGAGCCGGTCGGCTAGATCGCACGGTGTCTGTGGAACGACGCGAGCAATGCTACGATAATCTCGTTGTTAAAGTAGAAATCAACGTGTCTCGAGCTACGTAATACGCGTGCACACGGATCTTACCTGTTCAGATTGCGGGGCCTGGCTACCTTATATTTCAATAAGGCCAGAAAACGAGCTCCGGATAAAATTGCGAAAATAAATTTTCCGTCCTCCCTAACTGGTTACGCGTGCACGATCATCGAAATGATAATACAGAAATTGTTATCGGCTCGAAAGTATTTACGATAGTTGGGAGTGTACCATACATGCGTATACCCGTATTTCTCCCCGATCGGAATTATTCCTAATTAGTGGCGGGGATACGCGTGATCTTTGGATTAATTAAAATTCGCCGAGTTGGAGCACGGACCCCAAGTACATTCGTCCTATATCGAATAACCGTATTGTACGCGTTAATTAATGCGCGACCCATGCGCGTATAATTTCAAACAGCGTATTCTCCGCGTATTATGAGTCCCTAATTAACGGAGGAACTACCGACCGGTCGATGATTCACCGTTTAATTGACGAAACTATTTTTCTGCGATAAGATCAAAGCCGATGCGACATCAAAGACGGTCTTCGAAAACGTACCTGGGAGGGTGGGCGCGTTGCGACGCCCTGGAGCGTGAGATTTCAGGCAATTCTTTTTTTTTCGTTCCACCGGGAATTCCAAGAATACCGACTCGTTTCACCGATTTTTCACCCTCTACAGTTCTGCACGTATAAACTGTTCCAACGGGTGACAGAAATATCCTGTATGTCTCGCGATTTATTCGAGCCTGCAAATTGAGTCGCTCGCGTTTTATCCACGATTATCCAAACTTTCTTCTTTTTCGACTAACGTTTGTGGAAGTAGATATTTAACAAATATGGCAGGATATATTATTGTTGCATTCGTTTCGAACTCATTTATCATATTGAAAGTAAAAAATAATATAATACACTGAAATTTATAAAATAGCCTATATAAATAATATTTGATTAAAAACAATCGCATATAACAAATATTATATTCAATTTAAAAAATCAAAGTGACTTGTTCGCCTCACAAGAAATATTACCCAACGCGTTTTATTCAATAATAACCAAGAACAAATATTGCGAAGGGAATTTTGTGCTGGACAGTGAAAAACTATTCGTCCCTGGGTAATCCCTTAAGCCCGAGTAAGGAACAATTCACAATTGTTTTTCGTTTCGGTTTTTAATTAACCTTGTAGTACTTAACTGAACAAAAGCGTCGCCTTCGCGGCAGAATTTCGCCGCGAAAAAATATCTTTAGACTGTAGTAAACGAAAGCTGGGGACAAGTTCTCGACCACGCTAATTGCAATAACAATAGACTGCATTGAAACTTTCTCCTTGCTCGACCGTGTTCTGGACCTTGAGGGGCTTCTAATTAACGAGTACACGTAGCGCTCGTGCTACATCCTCATTCAGAAATTCGTTTGCCATTCATACGGGACCGGTGTGCTAGAGAACCATGGTCTCGTTCGTCGATTTCATCGACGTGAATGAATACGATCGTGAATGAAACACATAGGCGCCGATGGGGAACTGGGTCCTCGTGCACAGGCTTTTCTGTGACAATCATATCTAATTTCATTTTTTCTACTTAACGTACAATGTCAGAAGGAGTAGAATTGGAAAAGAGGAAGAGAAATTTGTTCTGCTTATAGGACTGGAAATTTTTAACTCTTTACTGAAAGAGATGTGTAAAGTAGAATAAATGAATTGCATGCATATTAATTTGTCATAATTTAAGAAAGGCGTCATTAATTGAAATTATTGTTCACATCGAACTAATGTCACACCGAAATATTTTCGTTGCTCCTTTAATGATACTATTCTCAAATATAAACCATATTAAAATGTACCATCGAAAATTACAATATACTAGATCGCCCTGCGTTTTGTTAAGAGGCAGACAAATTTTACCTTTTACTCGAAATGGCAACCATTTGATCGTTTCACCCCCAATATCTAGTTCGTTCGTGAAATTGCGAACGATTTAAACAGAATCGACGATAATTCCATACTACAATATCCCCCGAGTGTCAAGGACTTTCGATGTCAAAACAGACAGCTGCACTTGAACAACGACTTTGACACGGGGATGCAATCGCATTGACAGCGATTATTTCCCCGCCGTTTCAATGGAGGACACAATATGAGAATGTCCATCATGAAGAAAATTCGGCAAAAATTTCGGAGGGCGAGCAGCCCTTCGTTTCGTCATACAACTCTGCCCCTGCCATCGTCGTTGACCCATTCTATTCGATTTGTAGATGTGTACGGTCTGACAAAAAAAGAAAGACAGTTCTTTATGATATTTCACCGTGCAAAATTCAACGGAACGAATTTTCATAAACATGGTATAACAATGAAACAAATATTTATTGTAAATATTATTGAACAGGAGATTTTATTTCAATTTTAGCATTTAATTATATTATGATTAATTGGAGAATATAGGTTTCATTGGCCAAGGGAACAACTAAAAAATAATTGAAGTTGGTAAAGGAAAAATCAGTAACATCTGTTACGAAATCAAAAAGACCCAAGAACGATTTGTTAGGTGGGTATAGAGTGTTCCTTATTGTTAGAGACCCTCTCTGGAAATTCTTTCACGCCTTTTAAAGTCCTTACGTGCCTCGCGATAAGAATGGACGACACTGAAGGAAATCCCTTCGATTAATGATCCCCTAGATAACCTGAATCAGGGTTATAGTCACGCACATGTGGCACACCTTATCAGGGACGTCCGGATACTTGGACCCCTTTGGGGAACAAAATTTGTCCCCAAAGAATGTTCCATCCTTGAAGAACTTTGTACTAGAAACGCTTAGAAACGAGTATCTTAATTGAAATTTCGTAACTGACTTAGAAGCACCTTTGCTCGTATTCAAAGGATAATATTAACAATAAAAACTTTGTTAGAAAAACCTTTGTAAATTTGAATTAAAATCCTTCATCAAATCATCAATACCGCACTGCTCGTAACAATTAAAATTCTACTGCCCTCAATTAGCGTATTAGTTATTAACATAAATTGAAGAATATATACGTGTAATACTGCGAAATGGAGAATACAATTTTCCAAGCAGTACTGCGGAAGACACGATCAATTAACTGGATGGATCGCCTCGAATAAATAAAATTGCTTCCCCTCGAAAGGCAAAGCAGTCGGTTTGTTTCACAGCAAGTGTGCTCTCGAGAATCGCTTCGCTTTGATCACTCGTTACTTTTCTTACCTCCACGCTTGGCACAGTCCAGCACTTCCATGCAAGAAAATAGGTAAGTCACGTTACGCCTTTATTGTGCTTTCAGACAACGGCGTCGAGAACATTTTACTTTTACACATTTTTCTTGTTAACGCCTCCGCGAAATAGAGAGAGGCCGAGAAAAGTTGCAACGGCAATCAGTTATGCCTGTTTCTACGTTGCCAGCAAGCCGAGCAAGCACTCTTCGAGCTCTTGGGGAACTTTCTCACGCGCTCACGCCAATTTTATTCTGCGAACTCTTTCTATACGAGCCTTCGATCGATTGTACCGAATTACACGATACCTAGCTAATTTTCTTTCTCGCCGATGGTTCCGTGGAAACTTCGACCAACCTCTTGGGAAAATGGAAATTGGATAAAGAAAGCAGTCCGTGAAAGAAACATCGTTACTTGGATTATTGTTTCACTCTCACTCGAATGCGATTGTAAAGTTTGGTTAAAAAAAAAGGGCCAAATTATTTCAACGATGTAAAAATGTGGAAACGAAAGCAAAATATTGCAATATTTAATTCCAGTACAGTAATAATTCTAATATTTAAATTTATATTAATGTTTGGATCATAAAGTTAATTTATCGGCGTTTTGTAGAATTATTTAAACAGTAGATAATTTCGAACGCGCGTTCTGAAATTGCCGTAAATATCGAAATGAACGAAAACGTTTCAAAAATGCATGGCGCCACACGTCAGATTTTTATATCCATCTACCTCGAAGAAATCTCTCGTCCATAGAGTATGCTAATCACAGTGATCAAACAGCGGAACTAATTAAATTAAACGCCGTAAAAAGTTTCCGGTGGAAAATTAACATAAATGAGAAGAGTCGTTTCTCTCCTTTTATCCTATAGCAGGGACGCAAGCTTGATCGTCTGTTTCACTGCTACCTGCCGTTTCGCCAAACAGAACCAGATACGACTATAAGATACGAATATCAATTTGTAATGATTGACGGAGAAGATATTATCTCTATTAAAACAGACCCGTATGCTTCCATTCGATATTTACGTTTCGATTGACTCCAACTTGTTTCATTTCCTAAAACGTTTCCACGAAAAGAAAAAAAAATTGCACTTTCTGCTTGGCAAAATGGAAAGTCGAATGCATTTAGAAAATTAAAGTCTTCTCTGCCCCTACGAGTGTCTCTCTGTCTCTGCGTAGCCGATATTTTCCAGCTGAAATTGCTCCACACGAATATATTATTATGAAAGATGAAATTTGCTAAACGAAAGTATTATACGTATGGTTTCACTCGTCCCGTGTTTTCTCCTGAAAATTTTATACGCCGTGCAAATTATCGGCTCGGACGCGTCTTCACACGCTTTCTCCGCTTTATGTAGGGCTGAAAAGTCGGAACAGCTGTTCGAGAAAAGGCCGTGTCACGAAATTTTCGCTTGCACAACAGAGTAACGTGTCGTTGCGCCCGCGTAGGAACAATCTAGACGCTGTCCACGTGATTTATAACGTTCCCGCTCGATGAATAGGGCCCTAATCAACTCTCCTGCCGCGATTAATTATTATTCATACCGGCGATACACACGCGAGCTTGCCGGACACGTGAATAGCGGACGACTTACCTTGGCGAGCGCACAACTCGATGGAATTGTTTCATTTTTTGCCGCGTCTCTTAAACCTTATAAGCAATGTTGAACCGACATTTTCATTCAGCGCTACATCAGAAATTGTCCGTGAAAAATTGCTGGTTATTCGTTTCACGTTTTCCGCTGTTTGTTTTCGTAACTTGCATTGTCGGTCCCATCAAATGTTGAATATTTATTGCCAATATTCGATTGAGACCATTTACTGTCGAAATTCAATATGCCTTGCTCGTTTAAAATTTGTAGGTATTCGATTGATATTGAATGAAAAAACGACTAGGCTAATGTGTGCCTCACAGAATTACAAATATGAAATATAAATAGGAAATAAATGGTATACGTGGTTAAATAATAATGGAAATAATTTTACACTGACAAAAATCGATTCACTATAACCTACCAAAAAATGACAAAATAGTGCATCGACCAACACCTGCCATATACGAGGAACTGCGTAAAACAGACAACACAATTAACTGAATTTTCATGGGATCCCATGCACAAAGAATATAATTTTGTACCCGATCGTTGGATCTCGTTTCCTGTCTCTCGTTAAGCTCGATCGAAAGGTTGATTGCCGCACTTCCCGCGTGAAAAAAGAGAACCGCGATCCACTTCATTCCAAAGAATCGTTCTAATTGCGTTCGTATGTAAATTGAACACCTAACGAAACGACATAAAGAATGCAGTAATAACTCGAATAATAGTCTCGAAAAAATATAGTGCTACCCTTGTTGCACAGCTCATACATGGCATTTAATATCAACGCTGGAAGCTTCTAAACATCTCGAAATGAAATTTTTTCGTCCGACCACCGGTTGGCCAGGCTAGATGAGATCGTAATTAAGAGTCGCCCCACTATCGACATCGAACGAAATTGCGCGTTCTTCATAGCACAGAGATGATCAGGCTTAAATACTTGGGTCTCCCCTAATTTCGCCCGCGTAACGATAAAAATTCGGTACAATTTAAGTTAATGTACCGCAGTGTACGAGCTCACCATGGGGAATAATGCAGGGGTCCTGATTAATCATATGCAAATGCCTGTCACGATACTGCGAAGGAGTTTAATACTTTAACAGAAAACACGTCATCGAGACGCCTCGAAAGGTTGAACGAGCACGTTAGAAAGGGGATTTCGTCACACTTTCAACCGCATTAAAAGCTGTGTTCCTGTATTATACACGTGGATCGATATACCGTGAACAGGTAACTAATTCTGATGCTATAAACTATAAAGGATTTCCAGGTGATCGAATGAAAGGGTCAAAGTGTTGTTATTATAGGTTGTGAAAATGTAAATGAATAGTGAAATTTGATACAGTAGTGATTTAGATGGGTCAGTAGACGCCTGTCTTGAGTTACTTGTACATATATTACACAGTCGGCAACATAATTAAAGGATCACTAAATCTTAGCTGAGAAGTAGTCGATCTTCGAACTGCTATAACTTCGTGGTTATTAAATGAAAATTAATTACGCCCACGATAACATTTCCACTGACTCGAGTAATTAATATTTCTGGACACTAACCGCGTTGCTAGTCAAATCTCCGAACGAATCCGCCAATAGGATTTCACCCTCGCCGCAACTGACCCTAAATACCGTGAAACGAACGAACAGGAGCGGACAAAGTGTTAAGTCGTTAGAATTACCAACGTCGTAGACGCGACACGCCGCGAAACGTCGTTAATTTAGGAATAATCGTCGCGTATCGACGCGACAGCGAAAGCTCGCGCGCTCCAATTTAATATGGAAATCCTGCTACACCCTATCGAGAAAATCAATTACGTCTAATGAATACAACATGAAGGGTTAAAGGGTTTGGCAGGAATCTGCGCGTACTTTTCCCTCGTTCGTGAGTTGCTCGAGACAGGGTGGAAATTTTCAGTCGAAATCTGATCGTCGCGGCAACGTTTCGAAGGTCGTTCGATTAAACGTGACTACTTTGCGGAATGAAGCGTTTAGATATGGCGTGATGAAGTAGTTACATAGAGGGAACAGTATGGTCAATTAATGAAATTGCAAACTCCCTTTTTGAAATATAAAACTACGATTCAAATTGCATTACATTATTCTGTGAAAACATTATGTATTCGACGATTATTCTATTAATCGAAATTCTGTAAATTATATCAACCCTTTTTTTCTATGCATGAGCGTATTTGTGGTATTCGAATTATTGTTCATTGCTAGAGTTCTACCTTTGTGGTAATAAAACTGATTAGCAGCTTCGGCGAAGCACGTGCAAAATATCGCAGTCGAAACGAACGAGGCGAAACAGAATTCTGTATTGAATGAATACACTTTGTCGAAACGTACGGAACGCGATATAATTATCGTACGTAGCCAGTTGGAAGTGAAAGAAGCCTTTTGAAAAACATGGAAATGGAATGTTATATTTTATCCAGAAACTAACGAGCTGTCTTGATTTCAACGACATACACCGCTTGACTGCTAGTAGGCATTGGTTAAAGTATTACACGCCGTGACTTATTCCACTATGCTTACATTGTGATGAATACAACATGAATGATTTAAAAGCGAGCAACAACAATCTGCGCTCGTTACGGACCCCACCGTAAACGCGGCTAACCGAATTCATGGCCGAGTGGATTAAAGAAATACGATTTGTCAAAATGCAAACAGCATTGTATTGCATTAAGGGAACGTCGGCGCAACGTCAATTTAGGTGTACAAAATGTTCAACCCTTTCGATAAATGAATTCACTAGGCGGAAAAGAAATGGACTTAAAACATCAAAAGAAATTCTTACACAGTTCCGTGCAATTAAAACTCTTCAATGATCATTTAAATAAAAATAATTCCTGGCTGAAACGATGTTCACTATATCAAAAAGAATGATTGCAAAATATTCTCTTCTTCGCAGCTGATCCTACGCTTATTTCAAGCCAGCATACCGCAACTAACTAATTTGAAAACAGTTCCACATACACGCTACTAGACGAACTACAGTTCGGACCAAGCTTCTATTTATCTAGCCAAGATTCCTCCATCATTTTATTTACCCGGAAAAGAATTGAAGTTTCGAAGGTAGCTTTTGTAGGTACAAGCTACTGCCGCAGTTCACTAAACCCAACGTTCTCCTTCCAGCCAGCGCGATTGTGTAAATACGGTCTAAGCAAACACGAGGTGGAAGTTGAACGACCGATGGAAAACGAAATAATCGACTTACCTTCGCAGGATCAGACTTCTCGGACTCGTCGTTGAACGTCTGCGAGCCACGGGACATCGTGTTCCGTCGGGGTGTCGTGGTGCCATCCTGCGAGGGGCGGACAAACTCGATTCTGCCACCCTCTACAACGATGTTAGGGGCTGGTGGAAAATTCTCTGCGTTACCGAGTGGGTCGCAGTAGCCTAGGAGGCCAGCTTTCTCCCCGTACAAGGGATGAATTTGTCTGCAACAGTCGGTAAAGATGGTTGGTTGTTACAAGGGATGAAATTGTAGATGGTGTATCGAGTCGGGAATGTCAGACGGGGGTCGCGATTAAGTGTTTTGGGTAAAGACTCAACTCCGTTGGTGGTTTTGAGTCAATTGTACGACGATACGAGCAATGAATGAGGAATGCACGGGGAACGAATGAGAATTCAATTTGAATGTATTATTGCGAATTTATCGAGCGATGAAAATAATGTCGTACGCGACGCGAAATTGCAAACGAATCGATTTCGTTGCACGACTTTTAATCAAATCGTTTATCCGCGAATAGCGGAAGTAACGAAATTAAAAAGGGATTCGCGTTCAATCGTCGTTCAATCGGTCAATGCGTCGGCCTGGTACGTACGATGAAATTAATTTGTGCAGTTTGAGGGCGGGCGTAATTTCCACGGTTTAACGTTTTCCATCTGTCCTGGCGAAAGGTAAACGAGCCACGCCGCACGCTGCCAGTAATTAAGTACGCGAATGACTTGAATTATTCAACCCGGATTGAATTGCTAATTTAAGGAAATAAATTCGCAGAAAAGGAAATTCATTCGGGGGAAACGAACATTTTTACGCTGTTTGCCGTGGAAACTGTATGAAAATTCGTTTTGCTGTTAATTGGCCGGAGACTCGAGGGCATGGAACGTTTTATTTATCGATGCTCCGTGTACGATGAAATTAATAGGAACGAAATTGTAAAATATCGTATCCGAGGAAGTTTCATTACACGTTGCGAGGGGAGCTCGTTGATACGATAGCGGTAAAATGAAAAATAGACGCTTTTCTGGCCCATGAGGTGCAAAAGGAAAAAAGCTACGCGGGGGAAATTGCATTAGCGCTAGTTGAATTTTCACGGCAGACGCGCACCAAGCTATCGCGGCTGAAAACAAAAAGAACCGTGTGTAATTTACGCTTCATTTTTTTTTGCCCTTCTGTAATGCGAGCTCGAGCGAGCAAAATGGTTCATAACGTGGCCTGTAACGTCGCCCCCGCTGTGACAATGATATACATTCATACGTGGATGTATTAACGTGTAATCTTTTCCTTCTCTTTTTTTCAATCTAATGAATTTTACCGTGCGACAAAGTGTTATGCAATATTTTCGAGTTGACTAAATCGCGAAATTTCGAGAGGGATGCACACGAGTGGTTCACAGAATTAACCAGGACTAATGAGGGTACAATTCTTTTACTATATTTAACAAACTTTATCTTCCATTGTTTACTGTATCGTAATAATCAGTCGGATGACGTAACAAACTGCAGAGTTCGTTGTGCATTCAATTTCTGGATTACAGTTTCGTAACGAGGTAATTTATTGAAGCATTTCAATTAGGTAAAATATACCGGTTAGTATACTTTTCAGATCGGTGTCAAAGTTGGCTCTGCTCCGCGAATTACGTAACGAACCCCTCCAATCTACCGGATCGACGTTAGACAAATATTTGAAACTATAAATATATAACGAATTAAAGAAACTTTATAGCCTGCCTTATAATACTTTGCGGTAATGCCCCACGAATAAATTGAACAAAAATTTAATATCTATAATACTACCAAGAGCAAAAATGCTATTACAGCGGTATAAATCACTCGATATTTACACGGATAATAGCCAAGATTTCCAAATTCAATTTTTAAGAGATAGACTTAGGGTCTCGTAAAATTCTCCGACGTCGTGTAACGCATTACACGAACATTTCAATGCAACGATAGGTAAGTACTTAGTTGAGCAACCGGAAAACTGGTCGCCATAAGCGAGTAACTTAAACGCTGACAAAGCCATTTCAATGATTATTCGCCCGCGCTATACATATAGCCACGACCGATTATGCGAAGAGTACATTTACGTATCAACGACAGTCATCTCTCGAGGATACAGGCTTTGATAGAATTACAATGCGATCGACTAATGCACCATCGATTTCAACGTGATTCTCAGACATTTGAATGGAAACTTACGTCTATTTGAAATGCGATGCTGCATTGATAACAATAATGATTGACATATTTGAAATAGTAATATCCTACCATTGCCTATGAGCTGACATATTTCTAATGCACCTCACGTGACACACAATTATATATTAGTTTGAATATCAATCCTGGCGACTGCATTCTATTTTAATTTCTGTTTAAAGTTATTTCTCCAAGCTGATTTTTAACTTGATATAGATGAACGGAGACCGGAGCAGATATCAGGTATTTAAAAAAATTGAGAAAGTAAAAAACACCGTGCTTCGAAAGAACACAAAAAAATCGTAATTTCATGAACCAGCGAGGCTAATCGGTATTTTATTCTGCACTCGCGAATTCATGGATACCCGAGAGAAGTGTAAAACCAATAGCCAGCCACTTTCCACAGAGTGGCAGATTATTATGTTCCAATAAAAAAAGGTATGGATAAGATATTGATTTTTAAAGATGAAAGGAGATGGACTTTCATTATTTACGCGGGATCGTCGTAAAAGTTTTCGCCGTGCTGAAAGCAGCATTTTAGTATGATAAAATACAGCATCGATTCTGTCGCGAAATAGAGCCACGAGAAATTCAGATGATCTTATAAATTTTATATTTAATGCACCGGATGAAATGTACTTTCACGTTACTCGCTTTTGTGAATGCCACGCCGTTTATATCTGCGTGGAATTTATTGAAATATCATTAAACATTTAAATATGTAGCAATACGCGGCCTGCTGATCCGTACCTGTAACAATGATAATTTTAATAATATTCGGTCCGTTTCTGTTTAATACTGGCAAAATATTCCCGGAAATTATACATTACGCATAAACTCCCTCGAGCGAAAGCTACACTCACAATGTAGTATTCGACACAAAGTAACGCAGAAGATAATAAGGCCTCATCGAAAATCGCTAACACATTTTAATTAGACACCACAATGGGTCGCTCGCTAATTACAACTCGCTTCGCAGCCTCGCGTCTCGTCGTTTCATGTTCTCGTCGCGGAATATTTTTCTCCTTTTCCTTTTTGCTTTCTCTGTAACGCTCTCGGGCAAAGTGAAACACACGTGTGAAAGGAATGAAGAAAAATGAAAAACAAAGGAAAGCTACACGGTTGCTCGGTAATAAGTGGTTAGCCGTAGTACCCGATGGGGTGAATCTCTCGCGTCAGGTGGTGAGCAAGGGTTCACGGGGGCTCGATTCCGTCGTAGTCGACAGAGACGAGGCTCGAAATACGACGTGTCGTTGAGGAAATAAAATAGGTGTTTCAGTGTGCACGGCGAATGGTTTATTGTGTTGCCAGGCTTATCGAACGTCAAGCCTTCATCGTGGGGCGAATCTCGACGAGTAGGGGGTGAAACGTACGGGCGTGAGTAAAAAATAGAACTTCCAGGTACACCCTTCAGGGACTACGGTTTATTAACACTTATTAACACGCGAACACGGGCGAGTTCAATCAATGAAGAACGAGCTGAATTTCGATTAATTAAATGAATACAATAGCTGTGCTCCTGATGTTGTTTCAGGAACTGTGGATATTGAATTGCATTAACATGCGAAAGCGATATAGCTAATTATCCTTGATATAATAATACGTAAAGTATTATATTTGTATTCTATTTAAATAAATAAAATAGAAGTCTCTCTACCCTTGGGAGTATGCATCACTTAAAAATTTTGATACATTATTTTTTAAAGTAGCTCTTTTGCTTTTCTCAGCCCATCTGTATATACTTATAAATAACATCTATGCCCAAGCACCCAGAAATAAATATACATGCATACTTAATTAACCACAGAATTTATCATATCTTATTTGCACGTTTAAATTCGTCGCAGTTGAATATTATTCCAAACCACAGTCCTATCAAGCTGCAAGACCTCATCGAGTCGCCTCGCAAATACAGAACAGTTCCCCGCAAGGTATTGCTCCGATTAATACGCATTACCGCATCCATACGATGTAGGTCGAAACCCTTCAGAAGGATGAACAGCCTCGACCGTCATAAACAAAGTCCTTCGACGGTGCCCGGCCAAGTTTTCCAATTAACTCGAGCTTATTACTCGAGAAATCGGGGTCGAGGCTTTTTATTTCGTTCGTTTTCAAAGGGTGAGAAAGGGTTGCAACTGTAAAGCAGCTTACCTGGGCGATGGTATGGGGCGAGGCTTATCAAGCGCCAGATCCGAGCTCAGTGGCGAATCAGGTCCGCGGACGCTGGAAGCCCTAAACAAAGAGAATTATCGTTACCACTATTTCGCGATTTTCAGGTCAATAATCTATAAAAAGAGGCGGATGGTGTCCCACGTTTGCGTCTACAGAGTTCACTGACCATTAAATGGCACGCACATGCCTGTCACAACGGCACACTACTTGCGTACCATTACGCTGGTAGACTAATTTCACTGTAACCGGAGCACACAATTCCTTCGAACACTACGCGGACAAATTCGACTTATTTCTCGGCCATGGTGTCATTACTGATTGTCAAAGATAAGAGTACTTAAAACGTGTTACGCGCTTGTTTCGATACACGCATGTAAAAGTATGATTGTAGTATCGGCAAATGGTCTATGTATTTTGTGCTTTCGTGACAGGAGCACTGGAGCCACGCAGGTGTGCAATTTCAAAGGATTCATAATGGATTTCCGAATTATTGGTCGTAGTAAGAATAGATTTTATTTATACGTGAGAGGAATATGTTATATGGAGTTGAAAATATCCTATAACTTCGAGATTAATGAACTTTGTATCCTCGTTCCTTCAAAGATTTTTTTATTTGTTTTGATGCACGCTATTTGTATATGCGCCAAGTCTGAATCCAATGTTTGTTTTAACATTTTGTATATTTGTGCGATTGTTATGGAACGTAAAATGTTCCAATGACAGTTCATAATTTGTTGATCGCTATAATTATTCCAGGATAATAAAATCTTGTTCATCGATTGTAAATTACACGGTGGACGGTTCGAATTATTGGAAAATGAATATGTCCGGAAGACAGGTCAAACGATTATTCTGAGAGTACGCTTTACAGGATATTCACCCTTCTGTACCACGTAACGCGACAGCGTTATCATAATACGTAAGTGCTTGCAGTGATACGATTATTCATCAGCATCGCAACGTCCCCAGAATCGTCTCGTAAATTTCTATTATCGCAACGTGTGCACGTTGTTTGTTACAAATGTGCACCTTCGAAGGGAGTCCAGATGAACAATTTAATAGAATCTATCTGACTTTAATTTAATCCAAATTTCATCAGGATTCGTCTTATAGCTCTACTAAATCAATTAGAATTAAATTTATTTTAGATCCTATTAAGGCACAGTTCAAGTTCAATTAGCGTAAATTAAAAATTACGCCGAATAATGTTTGGACGTGGATCAGGTAGATATTTATTTAAACTACTGCAATTGCCATACATACATACATATATCGGTCAGATGCACTGCATTGCCGAGTACCTGATATAATATATTCCAGTGGAAATATAAAATTTATTCTCTCAGGCCACACCCTGTCGGTCAGATCTGTATTCTTTGCTATTGACTCACCAAGCAATATCGGAAAGACGTCGTTCGAATCGAATGGCGATTATGCAATCGCGTTTCTGTTTGCATTTCTTCCTCCGTTATGATATTTATATTTTCGTCCCGGTGTGACGAGAATCGATATCGCGAATGTGCTGTTCGTGCGAACGAATCGTAACTCAACTTCTGGCGCCCGGCTGCGTGACACAAATTAATAAGTTCCACGAATATACGCGGCAGCCTCGGATAATTCACGCGCAATCGTACGAATTAATGTCTTTCGTTTCGGCCTGATACTCTGAACGCCGTGGACCTATAAAAACGATCCCTTGAACGTGTTTATAAATGTATTGAAAATATTCTATAAAGAAGTTCGTGATCGTTTCTCTGACTCAATCTTAACATATACTCGCCAACAAAATCAAAAGATCGCCGAATTTTTAGCCAAAACATCGTCAATTTTGAACAGCTGCAATTTCGTGAGAAAAATCGTCAGTCTAACAGTCTAGCTGGGCTCGTTTTAAAGAGTGAAGCCTCCACTATCACACCCTGCCATTGATTTTTTTCGAGGACTCTTTCATAGCAGAAAACAGTGTGGAAAACTGCAGGTGCTTTTCTTCTCTGGAAATTTACTAGCGCCGTGTGGTACACTTTTCATTCAATGGGCAATAAAATAACGACAAAACGTCACGCATCAATTTGTATGCGGTCATTGTAAAACGGAGACTTGATTTCGGTCGGGGAAAAACTTTTTCTAAAGCCCGTGGAGGCGTTTGAATTTTACATATTTTCAGAGGGGAAAGTCAACAATTTTTCGGTCATGTGTTAGGCATCCTTTAATTCTGTTTTCGAGTACATTATGATTACTCAATAATATCAGTTTGTCCCGTTTGCCAGTTTCACGATAGAATTTATTTGTTCGCCTCACGAACACTTTAATTCATTACGATCCATTTTGAAAGATCGTTTAGTGTTGCAGTCATCCATTTTCCGCGAACAAGCTATTTACTGCACGAGAAGACTTATGTGTGTCAGGTACAGGAACTTTCTAATGCGGTGATTAATGCATGGTTTTAGGCAGCCTGGATTGGACGCAAGAAGTTTGGCTCTATTGACTGATGTGCATAGTTCGAAACATAGTTCTATTATCAAATTGGTGTACCTTTTAAAACTCTACTGGACGGGAGTAATTATTTCTCTGTGTCGTAAAGGAACCACGTTCTCCTTAGTTCGAAAGACGTATAATTAATCACTACTTTACAACTTTAATGGAAAGATTTTTTACAGAACACCTGACAGTCGTAGAACATATTATAATGTTTCATTTTCAGAAATTGAACAGCAAATCAGTGTCGATAACAACGTTTGTTATTTCCCAGAAGAAAATTGTACACATAAACTAAACTACTTTGAACAAATAAAAAACTAAAATTTATTTATTCATTTCTAATATACTCGAATTCTGTAAAATTACATAGCGCCGTTCAATTGTCTATCACATAAGATTCACTGGGCAAAACTAATCGCGAGTATGATTCGATTGTCGGTTTCAAGCTTCTCGGACAGGCATTTCCATAATTAATACCTTTAAAGAGGGTAAATATATTTGAACGCTAGGAGGACGAGCGAGAACACTCCAAATGGATTGTAAGTCGGTAGAAACGTGCAATTACAGCCATCTAGTTAATTAATAATAATCATCCGTGGATCGTTCTTCGTGATAAAGCTTGTATATTATCGCGGGTTTCAACCGTGCAAGTCGTTTGTAATTATATAGGTACGTCTGTCTCTGGAGGTGGCGATCCGAGCACACAGTTAACACGTATTTATCTCAATTAAAATGCCTTGCCGGTTCGTACTGAAAACGTCTGCGATTGCTAATATGTACACCACTAGATCTTCCATTAATCAATTAAGAATCGAAGTGTTCACAGAACGTTTGTAATTAGATTTTCGGCATTCGTTCATATTTCTTCGACTTATAGAAATGTCTTCGTATCGTTAATTATCTGGGATCAATATTGCAAAATTATCATAATGAAGACTAATCAAATAATTTAGAAACCTGGGAAAAAATTCTTTGTTTACTATGTCTTTTAAACTAACAACCATTCCTGCATTGCTTAAATATTCAATGAAATACTTGAAAGTTCTCAAAAATTGTGCAAATAAAAAAGCATCAAATGAAAAAATTAAACACTGGATATACACACGTGAAGAGGGATACTTTCCATAAAATTTAAAAGCGGCGACCGAAACAAAGCGACATCGAAATAAAAGATGACAGAGTAAAAAATCTGTGCGAAAGGATTGAACAGTCTTCGACTCTCTGCTATATACATAATTGGCAAAAAATCGGATCCTATTCCAAAAGCTTCATACAGTTCGTAAATTCGCGCTGGACGTCATTATTTCTACGCTGTCGCTCGTATCGGGAACGTCCGACGTTTCTAAAAAGATTTTATTTTTCATACGTGATACACGCGGATACGGCTGCCAGAAGGAACAAAAAACGAACCGATCCGACTAGACTAGACATGCATTTTTACGATTTTTCAACCAACGCGGCTTTCAATTAATTTAATAATTTGAAGGAGAAATTTCGCAGCAGCGTTTCATGGGGTTGTACTGCGTTTTATCGCGATGATACGATGGAGCAGGAAAACAGTAAAAAAAATGGCGAGCCGTTGTTGCCGGAAGATCGAATAAATTTCACGATGGAACAGATTTGCCTCGAAGCCATTGTCCGTGTTTATTATTTTACAACGGGCAAAATTATTATTCCCTTCCATAATGTTGGTTTTCAATTATTCATATTTTCAACTAGAGAATTGTGATATTATTATTATTACTCAAATTCATTGTGTTATTTAAATGTTGTCTGCACTTGAGCAAATATAAAATTTATAAAAATGAGATGTTTAAACATATTTATTTAAGGCTTCATTAAGGTTTCATAATTTCACCAAAATTATTACACGCGTTTATCATAAAATGTATACGTTGAATATTCATTTAAGGGCACTTAGATAAGAGACTGCTTTTTCCTGCTTCTTAATCATCGATCCACCTTTCTCATGCAATGCAAAGATATAACACGAAGGTATTTGCATTGCGTGCAGGCAGATGTTGGTTTCGCACACGGTACGTCCCGGCATTCGTGTACAAAATAAAAAAAATAGCGTGTCCCGAGCAAGCCCGTCAATAACTTCCATCACGTATGTCCATCAATCTCGTTCGTTGTCAGTATCATAGTTCCTCTTATTGACAAAATAAAAGCGAGCAAATTATCCAAGAGAAACATGATTTATGGTACGGTGGCAAAATGACTGGAAGAAGCAACGTTTCTATTATAAGCATGTGTAAATTATATTTGCATGTCTTACATCTTGAAACCACGATTTTTTTATGAGTATTCAAAATAAATTACTATTAGGACAAGTAATTTTAGTTACCAACCACAGAACAACCAAACTAAATAAAAATTGCAACAGGACAGCAAAATTTGAGTAGAAAATTATTTTTGCACACGACGACTCGTTTACAGGTTTCCAAATCACGATGCAATGTAAATCTGTGCGTAGCTATGGCTGTAAACGATCACGAGGAATTGATTCACAAACGAGGATGTACGAGAGAAAAAAAACAGCCCCTCGAAAGAGGGATACAGACAGCTCGTTCGTATTTTTACAGGACCGACTGACAGACCGCCTGAAGCATTTTCATCAGGCGTACCTATCTACATACCTCTTTTAATATACCAACTGCGATCGGATGTGAATCCCGTTGAAGTCGCTTTAATTAAAATCGGCAGGAGTCCGGACGCGTTATGAGGTCCTGCTTCATCGAATTCTATGTTTCACAGATGCCCGTTAAACGTTCTGGTCAAAGATTAACCAGTTTCAGGTATTTCGACTGCAGCAATCGATTTTAAGTAGAGAAAACAAATTCTTCGTTCAGCAGACGAAATTGTTATTAAAATGTAATATAGACAAAATTTCAGGGAACTTTATATACAAATTCTGCTTCCGTCCAAGAACGCAAGAGAATAAATTATTTTCATCTTACAGGTGATTAAAGAAGACAATGTTTAACAGAAATCAATGGATTCGTTTTAAATTTCGTGCTGGAATCGGTCAAATAAAAATATTGTTCTCATTGAAAACACTGATTCCTTCGGTAGTAAAGGGTTTCGTATGGGAAAACATACGAGTTTCCGGTGAAACGAGTGACGAAAAGAAGGAGGAAAAGAAAGGAAGCAACGTGCCTGCCTTGGTGAACGAGAGTAGAAGCCGAAGAGTGCTTCAACGTGCCGCGTTTTATCGCGTGATCCATTCGCTGTTCCGTAAAGCATTTTTCCTTTCTGCATGCCCACGACGAATCACGTTGCTCCACCGAGAAAACCTAGACGACGTTGAATTCGCACAAAACGTGCATTAGCAGCGAGAAACCACGAGGTGAGTACTCTACCTAGGCCAACCCCCAGCTTCGCAAGGAAACTCTGTTCCCAACACGGTGTCGATTTAATAAGCAAAGTTTCGAAAGGAAAGTATCTCGCGAAAGTTTGTTGACTCTTCATTTTTGAACCGAGGCAGAGAATCTGCCAAGAATGTCTCAAGTATTTAAGAGAGCTCGAAATTGACTCTTGTATACGAATTACAGCTGCGGAGAAAGTAAGTAGAAATGAAGGAGCGTGTTCTGATTATAAGAATATACATGTTATTATAAAATTACGAAGTTACGTAAATATGTTTGGTTATTGATTAAAGTTTATAATTTGAGAGGCCTGGAGAAAGTCTGCTGGTACAATCGACGATTTTTCGTTTTCCCGAAAAGTTTCATAGAAATGAGAAATCAGTTCTGCCAAGTTCTTGGCGCAGTTGATACTATTGTTAATTATTCATAATAGTAGACAATCATATTTGTACAATAATTATGCATCATCATGCTTTCCACCCTAAGGGGAATGGAATGTTAGTCGTGTGAACATAATTCGTCGGGACGCAGACACGAGAATCTTAACAACTGAAGCAACAACTGACGCGCAAATTTGCAAATGGAAATACACACTGTTTTCAATCCTGCGTCGCGAATTACACGATGAATAATATGGTTTCCGTAATGCTGGATTCGTGAAAGTGACGGTATAACAGAGCCACGAAGTTACACAATCACGACAATACATATCCTGATTTTGTTCCTCAAATAAGCGTAGAACAGCGTTCCCGTGAAAAAATGTAACCACGTTTGTCGGGGAAACGATCTGTCTCAAAATTACATACAACGTAGAAATATCATCTTACTAACCGCAATGTTTATTGCATAACGTGTGTGAACAGAGACTAAACAACTTTGGCAGCAAAGCTTCAATTACAAGTATGCTACACAGCATAAATCTAACCAATGCGACGGCACAAATATTTTGATGCAATTCAAGGTCTTTAGACGCAAGTCGTATCGGTATCAAGGTGTGGAAAATCATTCGACAGGGGACCATAATTATTAAAACTGCATTTAATGCAGGCTTCCTGGCATCTATGATGTCAGGTTTATGGAATCCGCCACCCTGCACTCCACGTAGCTGAGATGGTTCGCTTGGCATTCAGGTTTAGGTTCTCTTTTCAATATTTATAACGCCATAATTCGCCTGCTTAAAATTTTGTCAGCCAAACGTCAACAATGATAATTCTAGGCTGTTTCTCGTTAGCAGAAGCTTGGATGCAACGCAAGTGGAATTTGTGGTTGTATTAGAGAAGGATATTGTGTTACGAAGACGAGATCTGAAGCTACTAATGCCCCAGCACCTGACACCGACTTCATTCGAGAAATATGCACCAAGGGTGTACCGTTACCAGTCGCGCTGCTCCGCTCTCGCAGATTATACAATGCAAAATGAACAGGAAAAGACGTTTTATCTCTGTCCTTTGTTAGTTGGATCTCGTTCTACCGTGTTACGCGACGCCCATTAAACGGAAGTTCCGGGTATTCAGATTGATTTTAATTTCTGAGGCAATTCGATGCCTGTGACGAATATTCAATTCGATTATTCCTATAACTATTAATTGTCGTACACCTGCTGCTTTAAGGTTTAAAGGGCCATAATCGCTTTTTAGTTTTTCAATGGTGTAGGCATATAAATACCTATATGTATGTAATTTTTGTCATTTAATATTTCTAAATGTCAGTTCAGTGAACTTGGAAAATAGTTCACAGAGAAACTGTTTCGGCAATTCATACTGCTATCCACTGCACCGTGCAGCTACGCTCGCCAATCAGCAATGTTTTCTCTGTACAATCTGCAACGCCGCCCCGTCATCTGGCACGAATTTTTTTTTCGCGACATTACTCTTGTTTTTTCGTGGTCTTATCAAAGAGCCCGACCATCGCGGTTTAAGTTACAAGCGGCAGAACGTTAAGTGCGAAATAACTCGCCTTCTTGGTGGCCGTTCTTGCCATGATTTTCGACCAACCAGAGATTCCCGTTGCATCTTTTTGCGATGGAAACGCGAGACAACAACTGACAAACTAGATTTCTCTGGGACGGGAATGAAACTTTCGTTCTGTAATGTTCTTAGGTGGCTGTACGTTTCGGGTCACGTATGTCTCTACAATTTTCTTTTTTTCCATCTCCCTTTTTCAAACAAATTTCGTCCACCCTTCAACACAGGGGGGAACGGTCCTCGAGAATTATGCTACCGTATCGTTTTTAACTTCGCCCCTCGCGGAAATTGGATCTGAATAACGGTGTCGCTTCGTGACAAAAATTTATTTTCGGCCCATGCAAATTTTTATTCCATACTTTCCTTACTTCGTATTATTCTTAAGGTGTTTAAAAAATGAATGAAATTTATTGGTATACTATTTTAAATGAAATAAATGTACTCAAGAATTCGCAGTTCTCCGTGAGCGCAAACGTGGAATTATTCATTTGTGCATCTTACCTGAAACAACAAAAGAAGTACATTATTACATATATGTATATTTTCCAAATTTACCTAAACAGTAATAATTTTTGTTATCAATTATCTATTTTACAGATCACACTCCTTAAATGGTCGTAACAATTTTGTCCAGCAGCAGAACAAAGTATGAAATATTATTACCGTTATTCGCCTACCGTCTTTCAATTCGCAATATCTAATTAAATGCCTCTTATGCAATTGAATTTATATAAAATAAAACGGAGGACGAAGCTATTCTTACAGAAGCAGGGCCGCCCAAAATACATTAACCATGATATTTTCATCCGACACCGCCATCAACGGGCCAATAAATGTGGCTTTTAGCAACGACGATATTTCCTTGCTACCTCACGCAGTGGAATTTTCGTTCAGCTTGTTAACCAATAGCCTGGCTAGTTTACAGCCAATCTACGAGAACGGAGTTTATTCGGTGCGACGCTCAAAATGAAACACAAGCTAGATTCGCATAAAACGCCGCTGCCAGTCGGATTAACGTTATCTGCTCCCCTGGCCGTGTTAGCGAGACATTTCAAAGCTGTCGCCAGCTTTAATAATAATGCCACCAGAGAATCGCAACACGGCCAAGTATTATGCATTTATTGCTATTCGGTAGTAATAGCCGGCATTTTACGGTGCCGTTCGTCGTTTAAGTGACAAGTTAAGTTAATTCAGTCGTGAAACCGAGTCGTATCATCCGATTCGAGTTAAAGGTTGTTACGTGGCCTCGTTGAGAGCTGATGTGGTAAACGGAAAATGATACTGATGTTTCGCACAAAAATTTGTATCCCGAGAGTTGTGTATTAATTTGTTATAAGCACTTTTCAGAAGTATTTTATTTGATATTCTCTGATGGGCAAGGACGAAATTTATTAGTACACTTTGGGAGTAACTCTAGTCAGAGGTGTGTTCTAGTTGTAAGCAATAATTGCGTCAATTATAAGCTGAATAATTGGCAACACTAAAAGCAATAATAATTATTTAAAATATTATTAGTAGTGAGATTTAGTAAAATATCTTATTTACCTAGGCCCACATGAATTATAATAAATTGTCGGCCAGTAGAAGGTAATTAATTTTCACTCGAGTCGCAGTTAAAAATTTATCTGGCAACTGGCAACGAATCGTACTATTAGCAATTTTATTCTGGATAATTAACCATATAAATTCCCTTATTTCCTCCCTTGGAAAGTTATTAGAATTTTAGCATATTCTCCCCCCCAACTTTAGCATTTCCCAACGATTGTCACGTTGCAGTTCTAGACCTCCACGAAACTTCTCCATGAGTATACACTGTCGCAGTGATATCTCGGAAACTTCCGTCAAACCCATGAATTACAGATAAGACCTACTACCTTTCGCTGAAGCCCTCTACCCTGGCCTAACCTTAACAAGAGGAGCTCAAACTCCACCAGAGAAGCAGCTTATTAAAGTAACGGCCGGGTCGCGAACATAAAATGCCACGGTGTCCCAAACGTCGTAAATCAGTTCGATACCAACGAAGCACACAGTTGGTTCTCTGGTAAAAACCATCAAAGCACAGCTTCACTCTTATTGCCAACGTAACGTTGGCTTCAAACCATTCGTTAAGGAATACTATTCGCCAACTTTTACGTAGGTACCTTTTATACGACCGTTCCTTCTATACCAATATTGTTCCAATTTTTCAAGCACACGTTCTATCACCTGTATACATTTCTAGGTACAATGTACAATACACGTAGCTACATGGTATAATAAATAATCGTAACACCGCATCCACATTATTGTCTCAAAAAGTTTATTCGTGGCATTAAATGAAACATTGTATTACTCTGGAGCAAAAATCATTCTGCAAAAATGACAGTGATTTCGTTTACTATAAAAGCCGTGACGTGTTCCTATTTCCGCCAATTCATTTATCATCAACCCATCACAGCGATGGGAATTTTGTTCACATAATCATCGACCATTACCAATTTCCCTGGATGTGAAATCACGTGTTCGTGGGATTAGCATCGAGTTCACTGGCCACGACACCGTTTAAAGGGTCGAATGCCGCACCGTATGATTCTAAGTGGTTCGTAATAGACTTTCGGGAAACGGGCGCTTTTAGAATTTCACAGGAGGGTGTGATTCACCCCTTCTTCGCGCTGGAATGCAAAGGGACCAGGGTACAGCAAGAAAAGAAGAAATAAGGGGGTCAAACGAGATTTCGGTCGCGATTCTGTATGTACGCAGCTGTCGACTGGTTAACGTCCTCGTTGTTCCTGTGCTTGTCAGCAATTTTGGTAATTGCTTCGGTTTAGTATGTGTGGCGTGAAAGGCACGGCACGAAAATCAATGGCGAGGCCTGTTCCCGCGTTACATTAAAATGCATACCTGCTTTTGGGAGCACGAGTGACACCGTAATTTGCGGAACGAAACTGTTATTATAATTTCGAGAGTTAAGGAGCACGGGGCTTGCTATAATTTCCAGGCTAAATTGCTGAATTTGTAAAGGTTCTGCAAGTTCGTACGGGCTGTGAAGATTTCTTTTGTTCGAGTTTAATTCAGAAACTAACGAGACGGAGTCAATTACATGAATTAACGACCGGTGAAACTGTAAACCAGCGTGAATAAATATTGCTCACCTATGTAACTTATTTTCCTTTCCTTTCGTAAACGTGTACACGCGTTCTTCATTGCCACACACAATAATTCTAGTATCATACTTTTTAATTTTCGCAGTGACTGTAAAAAATATTCGACACTACAATATGATTAACTTTATGGTTTGATATTTTGGTTGTTTATAAAGCAAGCAATCTGGTTATTTTTTCTAGCAATAAGTCATTTATTAATGTTAATCCATTTATCATTAAATAAATGAAAAACTTCTGCCAAGAACTTCAATGTTTATGATTTGCTAGATGTCTTTGCTGTGTGCACAAAAATTTGCACCCTGGTTAAACAACAAACGTAGCTTCGGAATTAGACCAGCTGAATTCGAAACAATATAGGGGGGCGACAAGTAGCTCGTAGCTGTTCGTTCATCGAACGAGAAACAATACCGATTCATGACACGGTATTCGCACGGAATGCAAGCTTGAAACGCGTGGCGAGTTCACAATTCGAAACAAATACCACGCCATTGAATCGTTCAATACCAACTACCGAATATCCTCATTGTGTATCTCGATTGCAAAGCATTTCCGTTTAATGAGGACAAATTGCAACAGACAGATCGCAACGATTATAACTGTAGCAAATCATTTTTCAATTATATTCAACAGCGACTTCGAGCCACCGCACACAATTTAATCAAATGAACACAGCACCGTGAAATGAACTGGATATTTGAAATAATATATTATGAACACTAGAAGCAAATATCAATCGTAGCAGCAGACATAAATCATGTCGGGAAAACTTCACCGCGGTTCAGTTATTGCGATTATACTAATGGATTTATTCGTCACTTTCGCTAAATCATAGTTTTCTTTTAACTTTCCACAGTTTCACGCGCTTTCCCTCGATAAATCATTCGACGTGACAGCAGCTAACAAACGGCGCAACTATACCGTGCACAATATAATTTATCGTTTCTTTATTCTCCACGTATCCCGCGCTGATTGCATTTCAATCGTCGCCGGACGGTGTGCATTATCATTTCTCACGCACCTGAAACACAAGAAATGATGATTCGCGTAACAATTTCACGTCTTTCATCAATGAACACAGGTATTTCAAGTATGACAAGCAACTAATTGTCCATGTGCACAGTGGGTAATAGACTTCCTGGTTCCGGCGGAATGTCCGCCCGCGTTGTATCGCGATATTCGTGCAGACACGCGCGTTGCAACGCGAGCTTCCAGGTCGTTTCAGTCGCGAGACGGAAGATCAAAGTCAGCCGTGTTAGATATTTCATCGCGGACGTCTGAGCGGCTGCCAAGAGCTCCAAATGCGTCCGTCCGAGAATTTGCGAGCGGAAGTGAGCAACTACTGGCCGGGAAAAAAGGGAAGCGCGTAGAAAGCCGAGCGGTATAAACAGGCCTAAATTTTTCGTCTCCGAAATTCGTGTAATGTAAAGAGAAGGAACGACGCTCTGCGAGTCGATAATTGAAAATGTGCATATGTACTTATATGTGTCAACAAAAATTTGATACATGCAGGTATTTGGAATTTATAAGTGTGCGAGAATGAAAATAATAAAAACACAATGGTTACAACTAGTCATGTACTAATCGTGCTACATTTCTTAATAACTTGATTTCTCTCTTTATACGCTCGCGCGACATATCATTAAAATTAATTGAGATATACATCATCCTCGTACAAATACCATATAATTTATCATTCGAAACCTGGACGATTCAATTCACTAAAAGATCTCTCGATTCGTTTCTCAACAATTCGATTGCCCAGCAATATCCATTTGATACCATTCACTACCCCCGGGTACCACGACCATTCAAACAGGCCGTAATCTCGATTTCCACAACGTGCCTTCCATAAATCACCGGCACAAACGTGGTACCGTCGAGCACACGAACGTTTAAAACGAACCTGACCACCGAGACAGCGCTATCGAACGAGGAGCAAAGTTCAGTTTTGTCGCAGGAAATTTCAATACCGCCCGGGAAGATGCGCCCGCGAAGATTCATTTCGTATCAACACGAAACTAAAGCGGTTCGCACGGCTGATCGTACGAGAATGGAGAATCGGGAAAGGGAGAACGAGCAAAGGCATCTCTCGAAGCAACTTCCCACGGCGTTCTGCACCTGCAACCACACTATTTCTGGTCGACTCTCGTGGCCGTTCACGCGTCGCTGAAACGGCGTTATATTTACCGCTTCCTCGTACTCGAGATGTTCCGCGGCTACTCCTAGTACTGGGTCAAAAGTCTCCGCGGTCGATGAGGAAGAAAGGGGCAGAACGCGAAACAAGTGGCTCGCGAGATGCACGAGTGGATTCCTCTTCTTTCTTTGCTTTGTGTTAGCTTGAAATGGAATCGTTGAGTCTTATGGCGGGACGATTGTTGAAAAAGTGTTACAATATATAACAGAAATAGAATTTATTTCGGTGGAAATATATCTTGTGTATTGTTCGATGTTTTATTCTGTTACTATCACTTTATATTCTCCATGCTATACTGCTTGTACACCAATGGGTTACAGCTGTATGAATTATATATATTTAAATATTGGACAATTGCTTCCAAGCTCTAAATCAATAAAAAGGAACAACCCCCATTGATTTTTATTTTCTTACGCCTCGTATAATGATAAGTACTACGTTTGTTAACATTTATTATCGTGATATTCATATCACGAGCGCATCATTTAATATAAATTTTTACTGTTTATTTTGTTTCAATATTATCATATCCCAGGGTAATCTAAATATGATGGAAAAGTTTTGCCAAGATAGATTTATGTATTGATACTCAAAAATATCCGGAAGAGATGAGGGAAGATGCACGAGTCATATAATATGGTAAAGAAAAGCAGAACCCTTGGAAAAACACTCTGCTCGCTACAAGCGTGATAACTACTTCCGCCGGATACGCCACTCACGAATCCTCCTTTCTCTGCCACGATTCTCCTTCGTGACTTTCGATTTTGTTCTCCCTTGATTCTTCCGTGATACAATCGCCATTCCGTAAACGAGGTCGATTCTAAAGCATTGCCTCTCACGATTGCTCGCATCAAAATGAAATTTCCAAAATGATGAACGATCTACCGGCTGGATATCTCTCGAGAGGAACACGCCCTGTCTCTTTATTGCTGCAACAAATATCCTATGTGTATGATTTAGTTTCTGTATAGCGTGTACTGGGAATCGGGTTGGTATAGTATTTCGTTGCATCAGGGATGCTGGAAATATTGAATATCTCACTTTGTTAAACTTAAATAAATTTCCGTAAAAGGGGCATCTTCTTCAGCAATGTATTATGACTACGAATTTCTATAGACACTGATATCCCCAATTTTTCGAACAATTTTTTAGTTACAGAAATATTAATGCTTTCCTTATCTCCTACTAATAATCGTTTAACTTTTTTCACTATGACAATTTCCCTTCACCTTAAAATTTTACACTCTTCTCAAAATTTCTATACTCCGAATATCCAATGATTCCAAATAATCTGTCTCCAATTTTTTTCGCGATAATTCCATTTCAACCTAATCGCTCAGACTCTCCAAAGCACAACCGATTATCTGCAAAATATTTTACCAATGACTCATGTATGAACCACCCAGCGGTATATCCTGCCTCTATTCTAACGCAGGCGAATTAACGCCTAACAATAGTCGCGACAGTAAAAGTCGGTTTATCGTCTAGCGTGCTGGTTACGAATTACGAAAACGGAGCCAACGATTCTATGGGGGCCCACACGAAAATCTCTTGAATGACTCTATTCGCCCCGTGCAACGACGATGATTGCACAAGCGAGGCGTAAAGATCGACACGCGGAAAAATCGGCAGAAACTGGTTCTGCTACAGCGATCCATCGCTTTCCGCGTCGGTGTCACAGAATTACGCAAACGACGTCGCCGTGAATGATCTACGAGGGGTCAACCGTCGTATATCGTCCGCGTTACGAGCGTAACTTTAGCTGCAACGTTTCGCAAGCCAG
The DNA here is from genome assembly GCA_907165295.1 of Nomada fabriciana. NCBI lineage: Eukaryota > Metazoa > Arthropoda > Insecta > Hymenoptera > Apidae > Nomada > Nomada fabriciana. The sequence continues at coordinate 7,654,904 of OU015693.1, read as the reverse complement.
CCACCATTAGAGTTGTTCGTAAATACGATTAACCTTTGCCCCCGAACATCTTCATTTTTAGTCGCCACTTGGATATACGGACTTTCGGTTTGTGGTATTTTATTTATTCATAAGTTTCGACGAATTCGTCGAGTGATATAGAAAACTAAGAAATTCTCAAAATGTTTTCGAACAGAAGGGGGTTGATTTTCGTTTCTCTTCTAATAGAAAACCTGCAGAAGTATTCAATATTATTTTTAACAAATTTTGTAGACCGAGTATTCCATTTCTTAAACGTTTCCTTCAATGTGAGAATTTGTGACAATTTTACTACATATGGTAAGCGACAACGATTAACCGGTAAAAGTTATTCACATGCGACTCTATAACTTATTTAGTAGCTGAGGAATGCAAGAAACAGTTCTCTGAACGTAACGAAATTCGAGTTGAAAATACAATTATATTAACTACCTCAGAGAACACCTTGCTGGAATATAGAATGTACGGAATTATTCGTGCTGTTGAATGGCGTAAAGGAAGGAAAAAATATACAGATCTCGTGGCATGCTTGTAGCCCCGAGCGGAGTCCACTTTGCAAAGCATCGCGGTAAACCCTTGCATACATCAACGGATAATTATTACCAGGCCGGGACTCGGTAACTTACAAATTACAATGGTGAATCGGTGGCCAAGCGAGGTTAATGGCTACTATATCGCGTTTCATACTATGTAAATAATCGTGCGAGGGAGATGAAATTAGAGAGGCGCTTGTGTATCATGACAATGATAACGATATGCATTCCCCTTTATAATAAATGATCGAAGCACCCACCTTAATTTTGAAATCGATCGAGTGTACCTATCTTCATTTTTTTTAATGATACACTTAAAGGTAAATAGCCCAACAATTTATCTTCTATCATCTCCTTGTTAATTACATATGTTTGTAATAATGAATTTAGTTTCATGTTACACACTGCTACCATACTTTCAATAATAAACGAGTATGTACACCTTTGAGGATATTATTAATCCATAATATTTAATCAATACAGAGTACGAAAAATAAACCAACATGAATTTCACCGATAAATGTATAAAACTGTAGAATTCCAAATGAAAATTCTGAAGAATCACACTCCGATGCACCTACCGTTCACGTGTACTACATAAATATCAGCCCGCACTGAAATCGTGAAAAACCAGCCTCAGGCCAGAGTATCGACCGATTTGTCTATCACTCACCCTCAAAAACACGTCCACTACCTACGCTGTGTAGAAACCGAACAGAGATATTGCGATTCTACCTCCCCATTGATAAACATGTCGCGCGTGGAAGTTGCAAACGGATTAACAGAAACCTTCATATCGCGTTTCGAAATAAACCATCGCATCGGTCTGCGTTACCTAAACGCGAGATCAAAGCCTGATCGTTCATTTCGCCAAAAGGATGCGCGACACTCGCCGCCGCTCGCAAACACTTGTACCTTGTCTATGAGGAATTTGTTGATGCGAATTCGCCTTACGCGCGATTAATCAGCGCTTGGTTCCATTTCATCGTGCGAGGGACCAACCTGATGCGGTGATATTTAATCTTGCCAGCCGCGAAAGACCGAGACGAATGCACCGGCTGAAATCGCGAATGCACAGAATGACCGGGTACCAGAGTGAATCCTATTCGAATTGCGGCAGATCAGAATGCGCCAGATTTTGGCGGCGATTGAATTAAAACGTAATTTCTCTAGTCGAACACTGAATGTTCCTGAAGGAATATTAGGCTGCGATTATTTTAAAAAAGCAGCCTGGTTATTTTCTATGTGCCTTATATCATTTTTAGAAATTGAGACATTAAGAAATTAGAAAGCCGATGAATTAAAAATGAGAAAATTAAACGCGTTTCAAGTCCACAAACCAGAGAAACAATAAATAGTGTAAGAATTGTAAATATGCAATTATTTGCACCGTAATAAATTATTCCTGACTTACTAACCTCATGACTTAGGTAAGAAAAGCATACTCGTCCGATCGTTGCATTATGAAAAACTAACAACTACGAGGAAATATAAATTTCTGTGTTAACGAATATTAAAATAAATCAGCGTCGATCGCCAAAGATATGAATGAAACGAGGAATAGCCGCGCTCTCTAGGCAATCTAGCCCATTAATTTTACTCCGTATCACCATAAGCGCCGCGACGATGCCTCATTATTATACGATGCATTTAACATCGCGGCGTGTACGCGCGCGTAACTCGCGCTAAAAGTAACGCACGAGATCAATCAAAGACGATGGTACTATTAATATACCTGGACGAGGTCTATTAATAAGGAAAAACGGAAGATTAGACGTTACTTGCGCGCCGTACTGAAAGGCCATTTTGCAACGGAGCTCATAGATACAGCGAAGTCTGTCAACGACGCAATGACTCACGTCGACGAGCGTTTCTAACTCAACCCTCGCGGGATTCGTGTTATATAGTAGGGAGAAGAGACGATATGATTCAGCCGGTAATTACATTCCACGGTGGTGGACAGAGTCGAATCTGAAATAGATTTTCGGGAAGACGGAAGAATGTAGCGGTCGCTGGTGTGCCTTCCTGAGCTTGATAATTATAGGGCGTCCCATTTCTCGTGAAATTTTACCGTCCCCCCATGAACACAGATCTCACTTGCTATCTATATTAGATGTCGCTCTGATTCGCATAATGGGAAGCGTAATAGAATTGAAGAAATTGCATCGACGATTTTTTAAATTCTTTTTACGTGAGAATAATTGGGCAGTTTAAATAGTAGTTGATGGGAAGTTCGACATTACTGTTATTATTATTATTATTTTAGTATTGATGTTTTCTAAAGAATTTTGTTTTTGTTCATTGTATCGCAACATCGTGTAAATGTAAATAATTCAAACATATTTCAAGTATCCTACGATTTATACAATGGTCTACGAATTTCCCAATAATTTGCTAATTGTCAGTTTCTCTCTGTATCCATTTTTCTGTTCCATTGTCACTCTATTTTAAAACACTCATATTAATCATGAAATTGGGTAACAAACGTATACACAAAAGTTGCTTAAATCTTTCAAACAAAATAAAATAAATTCAATTAAATTACTTAAATGCTGCATTGAATTATTTCGAACTAAATGCTCCAAGGTAGTCATAAATATACCTTGGAAGGAATCTATTTTGAATATGTGTCAATGTAGGCAAAATGCGTGGGTAGGGTCCCGTAAGTACCTTGTACGAACGCCAACATTTTCTCGATCCATAAGAAAACTACTGACTCTGCCATCTTCGACTTCGAACAGTTCCACGCATTGGAATTTATCGGACTCGATGTTCCTGTCCCATAACACACAAGGTACACCCCGATACACTGGTACGACATTATAAATGCACGAAAGGGGCAAGCACGCGTGGGTGTTCACCCACGCGTTCGCTGGCCATATTTGAATATTTATCCATTTGTGGATCGAGCCTCCACTACGTGGTTCACCAGCAATCGAAACACGAGTTCCAAAAGTGGAGCATGCTCGTGCTGACGATTGCACGCGAGTTCGTGGTGGTCCAGGGATTATCTGTTATGTTAAGTTGTATAATTTCGCCGACATGAATGAATTTTACGAGAAATATGGGATATCCAAGTCGACTAAAAAATAGTATTACAATTAAAATCGAGGAGGAGTAATTTTGTGATTATTTTAGAGAGTTTAAAATTGCGAAGCGAAATCTAGCAGATTTGTTCTATATCTCATGGGTCACTTTATTATTTCCCGGTGGTACTTTTCATTTGCGGACGGGAAAATTCAATATCCTAGTTAAAACTTAGTTAAGGAGGATCGAATTTTCATCCCGTTCATAATGATTAAAGCGAAAGATAGCCAAGAGGACGTAAACTTCGTTTATGCGCTATGGTGTTATAAATCAGTTGTTGAAGTCAGGCGAAAAATGAGCTTACGTAAAATACTGAATGAAATTTTTGCTAAGCTCCGAAAATATCCTCACGAAGTTTGTACGCTATCCAAAAATTAATTTTCAGCGAGTTAGAAATTTTCGTCGGGCAACGTATAACAAACTTTATCTGAAATTTTATTGTACCTTCGACTAAATTGCGTCCCACTGAAAATAGGTGAAAGGAATTTTTCTCCGACATCCATTTCACTGTGAAACTCAACGCTCGAGAAATTTCTCCAACCACAAGGCCGAACTATCCTAAAAATCCACCACATCCCCGAATCGAATATCGTGTTACGTATAAATCGTGTCACCGATATGAAATAAAGACAGAAGTCGTGAAAGCAAACGAAATATCCCTTCCAGAAATCGAGACACCCTCTCACACGAGATATCTAGGCTTCCACAACCACTCCACCAAAATGCACCCCACGGAGACCGGTGGAAATATTGCGAATGATTCGTAAAATGTTGCTCTATTTACCTCGCAAAGTGAACTTAAATTAAAAACAAAATCTAAACTTCACGCGAGATCGTATCATTGAAATCTTTATTTTACCCCTTTCTTCGTTCATTCGCCGACAGAGATTGGAATCTTAATTAAACGCATATTCACGTTGAAGAGAAGGTACGAATACGCGTGCAGCATACGACTGCAGTTTTTAATCGTTGAATAAAGTCTCGATATTATTGGTCGCCACTGTGTCGAGCTTTTTCTTAACTCCGCATGGGAATTGGTTAAGATTTACGTATCGTAAATCCATCGAATAATTGTTAAACAAAAATTGCAAATTATACTTGAAAACGGGATGCACAAACTGCGAGCAATTAAGATGATCCGGTAAGTTGCAATTAAGAAATATCGACTCCGTGTAATTCTGCAATTTCTTATGACGTAGGTAGTGAGCAAGATATTGCATATCATATTCCGATGTTGGACGAATGTCGTCGAAATGTAGAAATTTCAGGGATCGGGGACGAGAAATGAAGGAAATGAAAGTAACTGGAGGATGTTTCATTAAAAACCGATAAACAGATCGATTTATTCGCCCGCAACTTTTTTAATGGGTAGCTTTTGATCGAAGAACTGAAAGTAAACTGAAGCAGAGTGGGAAAAAGTGTGTCTTGATGTCGCAATTATCGGGATTAACAGGAAACGCGATGTTCCTGTGTAGTGTACTATAAGAAACGGCCAAAAGCTCCACGTGTGAAATATTTTCGTTGGTATTTGTGTTACTTTCACGGTGCTCGAAATGCAGAATGTCGTGCAGGCTCGTAAAGAAAAGGGACAATTAAGAGTAAACTTCTGTAAAATCGTCAATGGAAATCGGGGAAGTTCGACCTTCTTGCTCGTCTTACGATTTCTCTTCCGTTCCTTGAAACATAAAGTATAATTTTAAGCACTTGCGTCAATCTGTTTTTGTGTGTTTGTATTTGTTTCCTTTTTTTTATATCCGTGCATGATGTTTACTTATTTATCATATTTAACTATCTGTGTGATTCTGTGATTTCTATTTGGGAGTGAGAGGATTTGTTGAATTCAGTAAACTATGTTACGCAAACGTTTGAAAAAAGAGTGGGTTAAAATATATTTCACTCTCTCGATGTGGAATGTAAGAAAAATTCTAAGCACTTTGTAAATAAATGTCAAATATATTTTGCATCACTGTACAATTCTGAAAGATTCTGATCAACCTTTCTACTCGTACAAAAATTCTACCGAAGGTAAAAACTTATTTATTTAATTGCTTAATTTTTTTTAAGACGATATATATATATATATATTCTACGGTGTTATATGCCTACCTAACCTACCCACTTAAATTTCTCCATTTTCGTCAAAATCCTTTGCTAAGGGATAAAATAATAATAATAGTTCGAAATGTGTCTTGGAGCGTGAATATCGCAGGAGGTTACGTTTCTGAAACGTGACAAGCAGGTAGAACAAAGGAGGCTTTGCGAAAGATACATTACCATAAGTTCACACCTAAACGAGTTACAAAAGAACGACAAGCTGAATTTCAATGAAATTAGCATTCACTGATAGCATCGATAAAATGTATTCTACTTGTCGCCTGTGTTTTGCCCACCAGTTAGACAGCCAAAGATTTCGATCGACAGCTTCTCATTTATAGACCCGCCGTCAAAGGGAGCACGAAGTAAATTACAGGAACAACCTCTCGGCCATCTCAACGTGATCCTTTAAATCCAATTCTCCCAGTCAGCTTTCGCTCTCCAAAAGGCTCTTGTCCAGAGATCGAGTGGCTGCGCGGATAAAGTGAAACTAGCTGATTGAATCAGGACGATTAAAGGAATATAAAAGATACTCTTCAGATACTTGTCAAGGTGTCACAATAATAGAAATTGATATCTCAATGCTACTTGAGGAATTCTACTACGATAATAAATCCGTTGTGAAAAATTCTGTCGAAGAAATAACAGGAATTCTTCAATCTGAAAACACCGAATATATGAATACTATAAATATATGCATCTACCGAGATACAAATTTCAAAGACAATAAAAGGAATTGTTACCTCAGATCGTCCAACATAATCGAGACTCGAAATACAAATAATAATAAAGAATAATCGCAAGGAAAACGAAAGAGACTTCACCAGAAGAGAAATTTTAACAACACTCGCTGTAATCACGTAGCAAAATACAAAAGGTAACACCTGCGCCATAAAAATCCTACAAGCTCCCAAAAGAGACTGCTCATCCAAAGCAGCCGTACATCCTCCCGTACACCTCTTTCTCCAAACTTCACTGCAAACCAATTCAATCCCCCGGAACATTCCAGGAACAACGAGCAGGCCAGACAGAGCCAAATGGAGCCCCCAAGCTCACCAGGCTCTTCGTGGTCATTAAACGTAATCCAAGGCCAGGCTGTCGATGTCGGAGTTTCCTCGCGGTGTATCGCGAGAATTACGACGCGATCCGCGAAAAGTTTCGTGCGCGTGAAAATGTTCCGGCGATTTGTCGGCGCCTGGTCGCCCCTGGACGCGAATAATCCGGATAACAATGCGCCGAGAGACGCGTCTCTCGCTTCCACGATGCATGCGGCAGGTTGTCGGTCTCTCTGTAATTTGTAACGTCGCCCATTCGACCGTGTAACTCCGTAATGACGTGTAATGATCCCGCCGCGAGTGCCGTGACCGGTTGCATGCAGAAAGGCTCGTTTCGTACGTCGAAAGCATTGCTATGCGCGATTCCTGTGCCTTCCTGTCGGCCTCCACGAGTAAACGGCGTTGGAGTTCCACGAGTGCCGAGAATTCCACGAGCATTTGTGATCGCAGGACTGATTGTGCGAGAGAGAGAGACGCCTTGACGTAAATGCGCGTTAATGTGAAAGGGGACGTTTTGGAGATGTATAATTGGTTTTATTTTTCAAATAGCTTCAGGCTTAGACGTTTCTGAGAGACGTGTGAGATATTGTTTGATGGGTGCAGGTACATATTGTGCAAAGGGTAATTTATACGAGAATTTGATAATTGGATATCGTATTACGTTTTATGCAAATTGAATTCGTGTCATTCAGTTTCGTCCATCATTTCTGAAATTGATTACTACCATTGGAAACGTAATTGCGCAAATATTATGCAGCCCACAACAGAAAGTAACGACTCGTAATGCATAACAAGGGCTGCTTAATTTCATGCTCGTATCACTGGTAGGAACAATTTTGATAAACTTCACTGCCCACATGCATCGACATATATAAAATCGTTGAAAATTACCCTCGGCCAAATGTCTCGATGAAATTTAACTAAAGAATAAATTCTCAAGGGAATACCAGCGTTTACAACTTTACCAAATTCGCCTCACCATCGAATACCAATCCCATTGAAGCCGCGTGAAGGCCATCGACGGTGTCTAATTAGTAATTACGCTTCGCGTGCCACCTTCGTCGGGATCGTTGAACGCGAGACGAACTCGATTTCTCCTGCTATCCCAAAATCACGAAAGCGTTCTCGCCACGCCGCGAAACGAGTTATTAACGAAGCGGCGCGCACTCGCGATCCGCAGGATTAATACGGCTGTGTTAAGACCGCCAGAAGGCCATGAATAATCCTTCATCGGCGTCGCGACGGAATTCAGACGCGCGGCTTAATACGGCCGCGACCACTTGTACCTGTTTAACGTGGCACAGACTCCCATAAACACGGCGATGGTATGCGACACGAGGATAAATCGATGCGCGGGGCTTCGTGTTCCTTGCCGCCCAGAAAATCCAATTTTGCCCAGGAACGCGCGACAAATCGCGAGACGATTTGGTGCGACGAAATTGAGACCTGATCTATCGGTGTTGTCGGCCGGATGTTCCGTTGTGGGGCATTTCGATTAACTTGCGGCTATACGTAGCTGCAACTGAGGTACGAAATTAAGTGGAGAAATAGTCATGATTAGTGTGCAGTCTGTATAGAATATTTTTGAAGATCGTGCGCGGTGATTAATCAAACTTTTGTTCTGCTAGTGAATATACATTACAATATTTTAATACTGATGTTATATAAGTAGGTTAGTATTAAATATTTTTCGTTTCAGTTTTATATACAAATTTAGCAGTGCTCGTGTGACAAAAATATATTTTTGTCAGCTTTCTTACCTCCGATTTGTTTCTCGATATTTTCCCTGTTTCCACAATTTTCGTATTTTAATCGTACCATTTTTGGGGAACTTATATTTTATTAGCCAATATTAATTAATACCCATGGAAATTTTCTTAATGAAAATAAGTAAAATAATTGCGTTATATTACCTAGTGAGTTTGAAGTGCTGCAATATAGGATTAGAATAAATGATCAAACTCAGGCAGTCTGCGAGCGTGCATAAACCTATTGTCAGATCGATTTTACCATACACAATAGTCAGAACCACATGAGTACGGCATTATGCAAGGAACGTCGGAACATCGCGGGAATCTAGCCGAAAACTTTGATCGAGATGATCAAGGATCTATTCATGTGGGCCGATAATGGTGGGAAACCAATCTGATGCTTAGAAATTATCACGTTGTAGGTGCATATACCATATCTGGGAACGAACATTTCCGTGGCATTCATCTGGCTTCCAATAATACGGGGAAATCATTAGAAAGCCCCTCGAAATTCAGATAAATCTTGTTGAAGCTACGGCAAGTCGAACATAAATTGCTCGAATTTGTGCTGAAAAATGCTAGATCCTCCGATATCTGTGAGAAGCAGCAAGAAAACTGGGCCAGCCGGGCCATTATAACTTGCAGTATTACAGATTGGACGAAACTAATGCTGTTGCATCCTTTACAGACCTCCGCATTTTAAAATAAATAGAATAATTAATAAAATAATTATATGTTTCCCTATTTAAACAAGAATGAATAAAATCAGACGATGATAGATGAAATGGTTTAGTTTAAGGAACATATATTTCCACCCAGTCTTAATAACATACGCAAATAATTCGACAGTTATTTCAATGCCGTACAATTAAGCGAAAATTTTTACTACCCAACGGTATCATGAAGAAATTGTCGAGAGCAGGCTTTCGACGTCAGCGAGAACCAAAAATGTTCGTAAACGAACCGCGAAATTGGATCACTCTAGCGATTATACTCAGCAAAAGGGAATACACCGTAGAGTGTACCAGAAATTAAACACACATAAAAATCCGGATTACCTATACACGATCTTCAAGCGAACGGTAAAAAAAGAAAATGTCAATTTTTATTTCAGCTCAATTAAGATATCTGAATCAATGAATATTCGATTCGTTACAGGGTAATGGTCGAATATATGATATACCGAATATACAACAGACATAATTCTTTCGAGAAATCAACAATCTCTAGACGCCTTGCTAATTTATATATAAAGACACGTGGACGCAAACATTAGTCAATGCAATGTCGCTAGAGACAGTAGTTATTTGCCGCATCTTCGGCGATATTTTATCTAACCTGTGCCGTGAGAAAGCACCCCACGACCTTTCGCAGAAAATACCTTTTCACGTTCGAGAAAAACGATCGAGAAAACCGGGATTCTATCTGATGGAGACAAATTCCGTCGGGAGTTATAAATTAATGGCGAGCACGGAACCGACCTAAGTGAAACCGATTCGACAAAACCATTTATCTTAATTAGGGATCCCAACGAGTTTCCCGATCCTTTTTCCACCTGAAATCTGCATTCTTTGCTCCGTTAATAACGCGCACCGTTACGTGGCGTAATCAACGCAGAACTCGGAAGGGGATATTAAGTTTAAGCGATACTGCGAATATTCTATATAGGGATTTAATCAATATTTTCCCTGAGTGTAAATGACAGCAGTTTATATAATTTTTAATATATAAAAATATAATTTTTTGCCCTGGCTAATTTTACTGAAATCTAAACTCTGCACTGGAACATACAGTATGGTATAGATAATCCAATTTTTAATGTAGGGAAGTTCTGCATTCATTTCGTTATAATCTACTTGACTTGTCCAGTAGGTCGCGGGTTGATTAAAATTTTCTTTCGTTAAAGGAAATAATATCGAACTTTTATCAAACATTTTCTGACCGTTTCACATAGCGTTTGACAAATTGAATTAAAATCCGAACACCCAAGTACATTATTACTAAACGACATTAAATTAAGGAAGTATTTCTCGTTACAATTCAATGCAATATCACACGTCGGAATGACAATCAGATTCGCGACAAATGTCGCGCAAAGTGTGCATGTCGCCGCGATGTAAATTTATCCGGCGTGACGACGTTAATCGCCAAGCCGTATTACGTTCGATTTAACGGCGTCCATTAAGAACGCGTAGCAAATCGGTATGTCAACCACAAAATCGGTCATCTTGCGCTAAACCGTCTTTACGACCTGACAGCAGCGACCGCACCGCGGTCGTTGTGAACCTTCCACGAAGAAATCGCGATCGTGTGATGAATTTAACACCCTTAGACGTTATACCGTTCCAAACACGTACATATTGCTCGCGACCTAACACTATTTTACTTTAATGGTACGATATAATGTTTCAAAATACGATTAAAATTATATTTTTAAGTACTGACGAAGATAGTGCAAAATGTAATAATAATAATTGTGAATGTTGGTGTTGAAAAAAAATAGGAGTATTATAAATTTTGTTAAATCTTAAATTAGATTTTAAGCACACCTCTTTTGAAGACTTGCAAATATAAGATTTAACCGAATTTACAAACATTCGAATTTGTTAATATCACACTTCGCTGATTTTTTATATTATATCTACCTTGACGGTACATGTCGTCGGAACTGAGGATTTTTAGAATCGAGACAAAAGTAGACAGGCGAGGAACACGGAGAAATACCGCGGTACTAAAGAATTCTATTATGCACCGGAACGGTATGAAAAATGCGTGGGAATAGAGAAAAAGGAGTCGTCTTGGATCCGCGAATACGAACCTCCAGGCATTCAAGGAAATTGTAATATCAGAAAAGCTTACGCGTGACGAAACGGGAGACTCCTCGTAACATTTCTCTTCCCCTTATGAACACGAGATAGAAAAAATATAACGCCACCACTTTCATTATCGCGAGGACAGTGCAACAGCTGCGAATCTAGAATGTATATAAAAAGGATACCGTTCAGATGACCGTAGACAAATTTCTTCCCACATCTTTTGGACAATCTGATCAGATCGTAAATGAATCAACTGCATACTGTCTGATCGCGAGCAGTAAAATTTTATTCACGTCCATCACAATAATTGAGTTTCGGGGGAATGCAACGATTTCAAAAAGCATTTTCAATCACGACGGAAAATATAATGGTGGTTTGCGACAATTACGGGTAATGAAACGCAAATGCGAATCGATGGTTGGTTAAAGGTTTCCATTGTAATTAGTACGGCCATTCGACAAATTTCGAAACATTTCCATCATGCTTAAACTCGATATTCATCGACAGTCCCTCCGAAATTACAATTCATAAAACGAGTGCATTGTACTCGCGGTGCCGTTGTGTCCGTCACGTTGCACACGATATATGCATTTTCATTGAAAACACTGTGCAGTCAAGTGGGTTTTAATATTGCGCAGATTGGAATGGAAATTAATCGACGAATTCAGAGGAAGTGCATTTGTAAATATTCGTGAAACTAGCATTGGCAATTTCAACAAATAACTGTGCACCGTCAATTGAGATTCGTTTAATATATCAATTTATTCAATCAAAATATAAAAGACCTGAGAAACAATTTTGGAACCCATGCAAACGTGCCTCCAACAACAAACATATACCAATGCTAACAGAAAAAATCACAAAGGAGTCCAAACCCTTCAACCCTTTAAAACTCCAGTTTTCAAACCGTCCATTTCGACGGCTTTTCTGCAAAAAGAAATTTAACAAGGCAAAACTCATTAGAAACGATCGAATTCACAGAGAAATTGAACGGGTCGTTCATTTCCGCGTGCAAACTCCACGACCATTTCCTTTCCTGTTAACCATCTCTCTTGCACACCAATAACGCAAGCATCGGTTGTAAACTTTGACCGTCGTATTAAACATCGATCGGAACATGGATAACTAGCACGAAAATCGAAATAAACGACGAAAAACCTCTTAACTATACGAAGATCTCTTTCACGATTCACTTGAGGGTTTGAAGCTTCTCAGGAATTCGTGGCTAAGCTACGATTGTACGTCTGGCTGGTCACAGGTCACAGTAATTGCGGTGCTTTCGAAAAACGTACAGAGAGTGAAATTGAGAAAAAGAGAGAGTGGGGAGGAGAAAAAAGTGGGGAGTGACGTTTTTTAACCCAACCGCTGCGAATGTCGTTTCGTTGAAAAGTACTTGGTACAGGGATCAACGATCACAGATATTGAGAGGTTTTCCACGCAGTGATTCGAGTCCACCGTTTCCATGAAACGTTGCTTTCATCGAGTCACGACTTTTATTTCCACGCCACTCGACTTCTGCTGATTCAGAGTCGATGCAAGTTTGATGAGGAACGGTTAATCGAGTTCGAGGTCTGGACGCAGTGTGTACACGACGGTATGGTAAACGGCGTGTTGATTATGACAATCAGTTTCCGTTTAGGATCTGTATAAATCTTTATGGACGAGAATATGAATTACAGCTGATTGTCGTGGCAATACATTTTTTTCTCCGGGTCGAAAAATTTAATGATGAACACCCTGAGATTGAAAAGCCTTGGTTAGAATGAATAGAAGACTGCGGAATTTACCATGGACCACCCTGAAGTCGAAGAATCCTAATTGGTATAATTCTAGAGACCCAAAGTCCAAGATACAGTAACTGATAAAATTATTAGAGTCGCTGTATGAAAATGTATCGCTTTTTGTATTTATATAGAAGTAAAATCACAAGATCAAGGTTTTTACAATTGGGTAATTTTTAATTAACAGTTGGCCATGAAAAATACACCAAAATATTAAACTTCGATTATGTAATAATTACATTTACAAGTACTACAAAACAGTTAATTATTTTAATTGCTTTAATTTAAAATCGTCAATTTATGCAGGTGGTCCTAACACTTTGATCACACACTTATCCCTTTAAATACAGAAACAGCGTTAGCCCCAATCTCATGATCTTCAGGTTTCTACTATTATTAAATTGCAATACCATCACAATTTTCATTCACCCAGGTAAATTCAATCGCTACACCGATAATTCTCGTCAATCGTCCACATAATCGATGAAAAACAATCTATAGTTTCCCAGCGCATCGAAACAGTTCTAACCAATCTAAAACTGAATCGACCCAACAACGGCTCTTCGATATTCACAATTCACGCGGTCGTATTTCAATCAGCTCACCTGGTTCAGCACTTCCTCGTGCATTCCGCCGATATTAATGAATCAAGGCGGCCGTGCCACTTAAGCTCACCGGTCTCTGCCAACGCGAACTGTCACCAACATTATCGTTGATTTAAGCCCGCTCGTAGCCGTTTCGCGATAATTTGTATCGACCCGCGTATCGATTACCGCGACCAACAATTTTTATATAATTTCCCACCGTCGTTTACGTAACCCTCATTAAATCCGGCCGTCGATTTTTCCCAACCGAACCCCGGCGTGGCTCTCGCAAAATAGATCGCTACGGTTGCGTGACCGTATTGTCTAATCTCCCCGCATTAGTCGTTATTCATTGCTCATGTTACAATAACTAGTCGCCTTGTTCGCGGTGAGATATGATAAGATCGATAGAAAGTGCGGTTGCCGGACAGCTACCACTCGGGCCACATTGTTGCTGCCCTGGAGTCCTTGGCGTTGACACAGGCCACGGTGAAAATGGACCGCGGTTTCGCGAGGAAAGAACAATAGCTCGTTCCATTTTCGCCTTGGACTACGAAAGGAGAACCCACAGTCCGATGGGCACCGAGGTAGAGAATAATTCCGTCTGGCTGGAGCACGTCGAACTGATGGACGACTGGCGCCAGTGATTCGAGTATGTCAGTGCTGTCCCAGGAAAGGATTTTTGAGCTATGCCAGTGTTGACCGTGTTATTGGGACAACTCCCGGCGCTAATTGACGTCTATGACGCATTAGCACCTTTGCTCGTTAAGAAATCTCCGTGGGCTACACACGAGAAATGTTTTAGTTGCACTGAAATGGAGCAGGTACACGAGAGGCCCCATCGTTGGACAGCACTGACGTATGCCTATCGTATCGAATTTCTCAGGGACAATTTAACGAAAGGTACGATGGTATGTGTATGGTTGCGGATCAACGGTGTGGAAGTATTATCGGAAATAATTAGGAGACCGGCGCGTGGTTCGGTTTGTAGTACGAAGGTTACACATGCTACGGGAACGAAATGTTCAGTAAAAGCTGTTATGCAAATGATTGGAACGAAAGATAGTTAGGGAGGGAAACGGTGAGTTTAGCTGAAACGCAGCTGAATGCAACAGGAAAGCATGTTCTGACAGCATGAATTATGAGCGTGGCAAACAGCTCGACACATGACAATTAGCGGCATTTTTGTCTCTATACACGCGTCACTGCTCTGGATGCGTTAAAACTGTTCGCGTGAAAATGTGAATATCATTTTTCCCTTTCGAATTTATGGGTTCTCGCGTTCCGAACGTTTCTATTGGTAATAAATACTTCAATTAAGGCCGGGGAGGCAATCCGAGACAGCTTCGACAGTGCTTTCATAGGGGATTGATAATTAAAATAGTATTTAGAGTGCAAGAATTATCGATGTTCAGCCTTTCAGAGTGAAACACGCATCGTTAGAGTCGATCTCATGCTGTGCAAATATCCCGAGCCACTCGCTAAACAAGAAACTTCCATTTTCTCCCTAAAAATATAGCATTGTACCTCTGGTGCCGCGATAGATCATTAACTCTGCGTTAACTGTTCGACAGAAAAATCCAACCATCCTTTTTTTATCGCAAAAATAATTGTTCCTTCCTCTGCATACATTTTTTTTCTCTGTTACAGATTATCGATTATAATTTTTCATTTCACCAAATATCTGTTTTTAAGTACGAAATTCTCTGTCTTCGTGTACATACCGAGACTATAGTCCGAATCGACATAATTGATATGATCTATAGCTTTAACGAAAAACAAAAATTCCTCCTGTTCAAAAATAGATAACACACCTGAACGATAATTACATATAACACACAGGCGTACACAAACGGGTCGTCGATCGCGTGCTCACGGGAAATTAGCTTTATCGCCGCCATTAAGGTCGCGGCAATCATGGTTACCACGTGAATTGCTAGACAATAACGGCGATATTCCGTCTCGGGAACGTGATCGGTGGCGTTTCAATAAATCAGTGAACAACCAACCGTTGTACAACAACGAGACCGATGTGACGATAACGTGACACCAAAAAAAAAAATACAGAACAAGAAAAGAGATGCCAATGGATAGAATAAAGATAAGAGACGACATAGACATTATATAGTGTTCATGAATAAATCAGAAGTGTATGGGGCATGAGCCTAATAAAGTGTCAAAAGGAACGAAATCTGTAATAAATTTGTAAATAAATAAGAACAAATAAAAATCACAAGATGACAGAAGAAATTGGAATGTATATTTGCAGAGTAAGAAATTTTATAACAGGTTTTTATTTTACACGTTCCACTAGCCGTTTTCGCATAAAGTTGTTCAGTTTATTGCCTTAAAACACAGCGACACATGTGTTAGCCAGCCTAGCAAAAACATTGCATTATTCATCTTCTACTACTTCTTTTTTGTACCGAACTGTACCAGTTGGTTTTTGCAATGGCTTGTAATATTTCTAAAGGCAGAAAGCAGTACATGAAAAGTGTGCGAGTATTCAGCTGATGCGTGTGACTTTCGCATGCAATGTCACCATATTGCATACAATTTTTCGAATCACAATGCGTCCAATTCGCAGAAAGAACGATAATTAATACGCGTGTGATAACCTGGAAACATGCGTGGAATGTGCTTTGCTCGCAACGTTGTGCAATAGGTGACTGACCTTTGAATACGTGGAAATAAATTTCGAGGGACGAGCAAATTGATATTGTCCGACGAATAAAAAAAGATCGAGATTTATAAAATTGCGTATCCTTAGTTCTATTGTTTTCCTCTCACATTTTCATGTGTCGATGGTGGTAGTGTGATAGTGGTATTCTCGTCTTTAGTCTGCATTTTTAATATTTTCTTTTTCACTCCTCCCTTTCCAAATGAAACATCGTTTGACAAAACGCAATTCATAATATTTAAATGCGTGCTCTGAAATATTTGCTGGAGAGGCACAGCAGCGTGTTACACACGTATAGTTCTCATAATTCGCACTTCAATTTCTAACAAGACCATCATTCAAAAATCTAGAAATTTAATCTACTAAGCAATTCAATCTGCTTTCAAAGTTTCGAATTTCCTCGAGAGTTTCTCAATTCTATATCGCACAACAGAAAATTTCACCAAATGGTGGGAATTGGAAACGAAATTACAGGGATAGATAAAAAAAGAAATACCGACGCCAATACGATCAGAACCAGTCTATTATGCATGTGTGCACAGTGATCAACGCGAGTCAACGGGAGTTCAGTTGCCACGTAGGCAATAATAAAATCGAACACCTACGAAATGCATCGTCTTGGTTCTTCTCGTTTCAAGCGTGCCCGATCGAGTGGCAAAAAGATCGAAAGAAGAGCAACTCCGGTATCGCCTCTCCTTTCAGCCGTGCAAAAGGAGGCCGAAACTCGTTTCGGGAGTGCCCTTAGGGTTTCGTCCGGAATAATTGACCGAAAGAAGAAGCCTCCTTTGCCCGGGGACTCTCGTCCACGGATAATTTACTCCTCGCATGTCCGGCTTATCTGTCCCATTCGGATGCAAAGGACACTCCGCGTTGTCAACCGGATGGGGACCTTTAATCCGGCCAACGAGAGTAAAAGGCGTGGAAAGAAAAAAAGAAAGGTAACGCGACAAGACGCGTGCTTTTCTGCGTCGACCGATCCCTAACGCTCCCTAACTCGAGATGTATTACTACGTTTGAAACGAGGAAATTCTGGAAGCAACTTTCGCGAACGATTAATTTGTATGCTAATATTACGGGGAATTTTTTTGTTCCTTTCCCCGATGTATTTATATTAACCGCGGGAAAATTTGAAATAGGAGAGAGAAACTCAGGGACACTTGAAAGTAACTTGTCATAAGGTGCAGATTGCGTTTTGTTGGCTGTCGAGGGTGTTGACGGTTTGACGAGACAGATCTATACTTTATTTTATCGAATATTTATTTTCTGATTCACGAAATGCACACGCTGGTGAAACGCCGAGGTGAGGAATACCTGTTTCCCGGGTTGCCGTATGTATTATTTAAGGAAAGCTACGACTGGTGAGAGACAACAGGATCAAGCAGAAACGGAGACTGTTTATCTTTCAATTTGCAACGAGGATACCAAGTTAGGGAACTTTCGAAACCAGAGGAGGCAATGTTTTCACAGCCACTTTGACACATTTAACATCGGTTGAAAATACCGGTTCAGAGCAAGGTGATATATTAATTTAAGTAACAAGTTCATTTGCAGTTTACTCTAAATTTCGCGAATGAACATAAAAAACTGCCAATTTTAATCGTGGACAAACTTTTTCCTTTAAGTCAGAAAGTCAATTAAATTCTCCATCACTTAAAAAAAAGGATATAAAGGCTACAACAGAAGCCTTCTCCAGTGTCATCAAATCTGAAGCAAATTTGGAGCTCTCGAATAAAGAAAACCCTTGATCCAACGACACGACAAAAAGCCACCCTATTCTTTTGAAAGATTGTGATCGTTGAAGAAAGGGATGGACCGCTGGCGGGCCAATTTTGACGTCGAAATGGCCGTCCGGACGAGATTATCTGTCCAGGCCGATGATTTCGCGCGCGAGGAAACCCCCTATACAATATTCATGCCCGGAACCCGCACGAAAGCTTCGATAATATCGAACGATAAGAGGCAGAGAGGGGTCCCAGAAAATGTCCTGCGGCTAGTGTAAGGCGATTACACCATATTGTGCCCTTACGACGTTGCATTTATCGGAAGAAAGCGACGAGGGAAAGAGACGATACAGTTTTTGGAACCGGAAGCCTGATAAGTAACGGTCCATAAGAGAAAAGGGCGATTCGTATCGAACAAAAATGACTAACTTGCTAGACGTGGCCGAAATGGTAAATCGATATTAAATGTATTCCAATCGAATGGGATTGAAAAATTGGAACAGCAATATCCGCATGGTTATTATTGTCTTAGCCATATACGAACTAACAGAGAGACAAAAGTCAATGAAATTTTATGTAATAATAGAACTTAATTAGTACACTAACTTCGAATAAATAACTACAATTTTTTTTACACTTCACTTTGGATACTACTTTGTAATTTTAAGAGCTTACCATGTCTCCATACTATGAGAGATGTTGTATATAATAAAAATAATGTATTATATGTATTTGTCGAACATAAACGAAATTCATTTTACACGCTACCTGTAGTGACGCGAACAGGACAATGCTTGGTGAACTCCTCTTACCTGAAACATAAAATAATACTGTTACTTAAAAAGAGGAAGACTCGGTTACAAAATATCGAAATTAAAATACAGGAAACTTACTCCATAATAATTGTAAGTTAAACGCGCCATACCCAACAAACTTTACTCCGACTCATGCTCCGACTTATCCAACTCAAGAAACTCCATTAAACATTCTCCATAGAAACACTGCTCATGAATTTCCTTTCGAATTCGTCCCAACAGAAATCCAATTCACCATCAATTTTCTCGCTCTCGATTTACCTACGCAACCCTCGCGCTTCCCGATCTAACCGGTCAATGAAAATCGAATCGCCACGGTAAAAACAGAACTGACGATGAGTCATCGCCTAGAGACCAGCCCCGAGGAATCGAATCGAAAGGAAACGTCCGGTCGCGAGTTTTAGCTGCCCCTAAGGCGGACACCCGCGTGTTCCAGAGGGTGAACCGTTGGATTAATCGTAGCAGGGTAATTCGAGTGAACGAGTTATTTCGTTATGTTGCTGGAGATTGCAAGCAATGGAGTAATTGGCCCTGTGTGCTTCAAAACGGAACCTCGTCAGTCCAGAAACCTCGAAAAACACCGCGGGAAACATCCCCTGGTGCTGCAACGAATATCGATCGCTATCAGGGCATCGATTTGCCTGTTCTGGCCATTTCCCCTGACGTGCGTCGACGAATGGATAGTCGTGATCAATAAAATAGTAATACCCACTGCTAGACGAGGGAAAAGTTTTTCGGGGCAGCAGTGCATGGGGATGGAATATCGACAATTTATTCTGCGACGTCGAAGATAACATCATCAAAATATGGTGGCATTAATAAACGAAGTATTTTAGCAACGTGCTTCTTGTACATTTTGGCCTGCCAATTTTTACCTCGGGACTGTTCACCAGGCGAAAAGTTTATTTAGATATTTACGTTTTTGTTGAAGAGATGCAATTGAAATTTCGACATGGGTGAATATATTGCCGTAATAGGTTCATATTTACTATTGCTATTGAAAATTGACACCAACCTGGTAGTCAATTATTATCTTAGAAGCTTGAAGAACATAATATCCTTCTTTCATCGAAACTTCATACAATTGGTATTCGGTACTCACTTAAAATAGTCCGAACCCACTGAATAACTAAATGAAACATTGCATTTTATGTATGAAACACGAAAGAAACGTGCCATAATTCGTAAAAAAGTTTATCGATAGAACACCTATGAACGAAACTTTCTCCCAAGAATTGATCGGAGAATTCCGTCCGCACGAGAACAGAATACGTGAGCGTTGGACCACCTCAAGATCCCGATGCACCCTTTTAATCGATACACTTGCGCTGCATGTGCATCGACCTATCTATCGAGGAATCGAGCCCGATATGCATCATACGTGTGTTCGTGCGTGCACAGCCAACAGAGGCATACGTTTTACGCGAAACTACAAGCCGCTCGCGGATAGGAAGAAGCGGCTCCAGAAACAGAGATTTACTCGCGCACTTTCCGCAATTTATTGAGCGTGCTGAAAAGGGCAAACGAATGGAGAACGAATAACCGTGCTCGCGGTTTTCTCTTTTATTCGTGGCCGTAGAGAACAGCTATCGCAGACAAAAGTGAAAGAACTGAAGATATTTGAGGATTTCATTTATTTGACTGATTTTTCGCCCGGCTCAACTGATTCTATTCATTCCATTACACGCAGACTCATTATATATTGCTATAAATTTGGACTAAGGTCGACAGACTAAATAGTGTTCAAAATAGGTCCGTGGAACTAAGCACGCGATGCCAAGTTTTCGAGGCACGACCATTAATTTGAGTTGCGTAACTGCACAAAAGCCGAACCTCTTTTATTTGAAATTTAATTAAGAGTTAGTATACGCGGCAATGTTCGTAATTATACTATTGTTATTCTTACTGTTAAAGTTATTTGAGAACTCTTCACTTAACAAGTATGTAATGCATGGAATTATAAGAGAGCAAGATTTTTTTGTCAATGATATTAATGGTAAATTAAACGAGTGGGATTCGTGGCCGCCAATTAATAATTCGAAATTCGTCACGCAATCATTCGTATCGAAGACGTACATGCGAATCCCGTGTAGGAAAGGGAACAATGACCGGCTACCCACGTAATCGTGGAACGCTAATTAATGAACAGAGGCCGGCTATTCTCGTTAAACATAGAGGAGCACTATTCGAGACCACTATTTTATTTCACGACAATGGTCGACCACACGCTGTTAATTGGACAACCGAAACACGATCTTACGCCACGTGATTTTCACCTTTCGATTGTTGCACGAGTTACAGGAAACCCGTGCACGACTTACCAAAATGATTTAAATTGCCGCAGTTCGCCTCAGGTAATTGGCACTCAACTAAATAAAACAATGCACTCGACTTACAATTAGTAGCCATTAATATTACTTTCATTGAAATAGTTGTCAGTGCTATTTATTGAAAGGCAAAAAATTCATATTAAAATAAATTCGTGTAATATTTGAGCGTAGACCGAAGCATAGGCAAAAGAGATATTAAAAAACGTAACATGCATGGTTCAATATTTTCAATGGAGTCTGCACTCCGTATTATACTCCATATATTCTATATACTATATACTCCGTAATATCGCATTTACAAGATATGAAATTTTCTATAGTGCTCCATTCCACAAAAGCGAACCCAAATTTCTGACGTTTCATACGAACGCTATTCCGTCAATAACATACACGTTTCAAATATTTCAGAGCAGCATCATTTCATAGAAACCTAGGAATTTCACCTGGCCAAAAACCAATCTACCTTAAAGCCACTCGAAATCGCCGCATCTCTGCTCTAACATACCCTATTAGTTCAACAACATTAATACTACTTCCAGTCTCGTATACACGCAAACAGGCACGGTGTATGCTAACACTCCGACTATCTGCAGAGAAAAGGGGTTATATGCTCGAGGTTGGTATCGCCAAACAGAAATGCGAAAGCACCCGAGCAAGGCAATTTTCATACGGCACACGTAGCGTATTTACGAGCCCGCAGCGATTTACGCGAGCACACACGTTGTTCCATTCGAATCCGGATCATCGAGTGGTACGATCGATATCGAGCACGATCGGCCAGCGTGCTCCAAATTGCTTGCAAAGTATCCCATCGCGAGTCAAACCGTGGACAAAGCTCGGCCGGCGAATCGAGGCATCGTTTTTGAGAACGACAATTCATTCGATACACGCGCCGTCGCGACAGGGTTGTATAAATTTCGTGGCGAAACGATAACCTTTGTCGATGATGTCTGCGCTATTGGCTGTATGTATGTTTAAGGTTTCGCGAATGGAAATCGTGAAGTTAAATCTGTGGTTTATTGTTGCTTACGACTCGCTATGGTATTTGTGCCAATTATTATGGGTACATTTATTTTTGTAGTTCATACGCCTTATTGTTACTTATTTCGTACATACTTTTATATTGCCTTGTGTTGTATTATTTGATTTGGTTATATTGTCTGTATACTTTGCACGGTCCATTTATTTCATTTAACTGTGTTTGAATTTAAAGCCAGGTATACTAAGTACCTTTAAGCTAATGTTCGTTTCGGTAACTATTTTCGGTTTTATATTCTTTGCATTTTTTCAACTTCTATCAGAACACCCTTTACTGATACGTACTTCGTTCTATCTAGGTAATATCTGTTCGTGAAAAATTCCTGTCGAATATTTGATGTATTGACAATCTCCAATTACCATTCCAATTTAACTTGTCCATGTTCACAAATGAACAGTCTACTCCGACATGGAATCCCGTCACACTAGCCCAATCCTAAAATTCCTTACTTTCCATTCCCAACCAACCACCCTTATGCATTCAAGCAATCCCCATGAACCACAAATAGAAAGCAATCCGCAGCGTTCAAGCCACGAATGAATTCACACCGAGATCAAAGATCGCCACTTCGGTGGATCATTTCTCCCGGTCATGAAACGTGTTAACACGTTCGGTCCAGTTTCTGATCAGGATCGAGAACGACGAGCACAGGGCTCTCGACGGATCGTTCCTCATCCCCGTTGAATTCTATCGTGTCCAGGGGAATAGTCCGGCTCGTGGTTCTCGAGTAAAGGTCACGTCGAGCACGGAACATTTCTGCTAAGCAGATATAACAAGGCAGATAAGCGTGAACCGCGAATGATTTACGGCGAGAACCTGCGACCGGTGTTCCTCCTCGTTAAGATCGAACTGGAAACGTGTCGCGGGATTTATCCCGTCGCGTTTCTTGAGCCTTGTGTCTCGCACGCAGAGAACGGATCAAACGTGAGCCACTTTCTCCCAGCAGAGCTTCTTTACGGGGATGATTCCTCGAATTCGTGAGGCAGATTTTCGCACGAACGAAATTAGAGAATTATCGGTTTAAATTCGAGCTCGAGAAAAAACAGTGAAAATGTAAAGACCAAACTATTGCTTTAGAGTTGCATTGAAATTGGAAATCAGAATTCAGTGAACAATAAGCACAAATAGAATAGAATTTAATTTCTATTTCATCCCTGGAATACTACATAGTATTGTTCGCCCCTTTCATTTCTTGCTTCAGGCGCTAAATAAAAATCGTGTTATTATTCCCCGGAATTCCACGATTGAATTTACCATTCACAGGCATAGAAAGAGCGCAATCCTCGCGTGCTCGATTTCGAATTACGATCAACGAAGCGGTTGGCAGAGAAAGGAAACCAACGAGGGCATTAAGAGCTAAGGGAACGTGAGGAATCGAGCTTCCAATCTCCCAGGATTCTTTCTTGGCCCAGAAAGGGAGAAGTAGCGGCTAAAACGAAAGGTTCCTCCTCTCGCACGATCCAACAGAATTCTGCGCTTAGGTGTACAAAGCGACAAATAAAAAGAGAGGAAACGGCACGGCCGGAGAATTTCAGATTCACCGATACCGAAGCTCGTGCACCATGGATCCTCCCTGTGTTTTCTCGTGATCCACTCTTTCCTCCCGATCTACCAGATATCCCTGGGCTAGAAATATTTTACCAAATGCAGGCTTTCGTCGGCTCACTGACGGAAAGTATTAAAGGAGCTTCCAATATTTAATTTATATTACCAATACTTCATACGGGAAAATATTATTAAATTTTTGTTTTAATGCCTACGTGTTGCAGGTAGCTATATATTAATAGAAGAATTATGGAGGGCGGAAAAATTGTAGTGAACAAAATGTCGATAAGAATAAACATAATTTTAATCAAGAAAACCGTGTACAGGCTATTGAATATAACATTAGTAAACTAAACAAAAATTTGCCTAGAGATTCACGGATACTTGGTGCTACTTAATTATAAATAAATGTCCATGATCCAGGCTGTCTGATTAATTTCAGACAAACTATAAATATGAATTCCCCCAATGACAACTTTTTCATAACATATAAATTACATATCCAAGGAAACTATTGCACAATGCAATTGTAAAAAGCAGCAAAATTTCATCAATTGTCATAACAAAACCCGAAATAAAGTCCTTCCTATCGAATCCTAAAAAAAGAAAAACGCCCTAGACCTCCTTCACTGCCGTCATTTCTCTTTCAGTGTCAAAAATAAGATTCCCCCCGTAACCTTGACGTTCTCCAAGGCCTGGCATTCATGGAAAGTTAAGCCGTCACAAAATTTCTTCAACGACACGGTCAAATTCAATCCCATCGCGACGCATTACTCACGATGTTTGCATGCAGATTCAATCGAGTCCGCATGCGTATGGCGTTATTATTGCATGCACCGTTTCGTTGTTATGTCTTATTGCCGTCAGACCGGACGTGGTCATCGTAAAGGCCTATCTGAACATGGACAGTCGCCGTTTGTTCCTTTCCGTCCCGCGAAATGTGAGTGCACATTGAAATCGTGTTCACGGATGCATCGTTTATCGAAACGAAGAAATACCGAATAACACGGCCATTCGTTTCAAAATTCTCTGAAATATATGTTCGTTTTATTGGAATCGAGAGATTACACCGATAGCAGTGGTGACCGTAGAAGTATGTATGTTCACGAAGAAGAAAGACAATAATAGTGCGCAGAACTGTTGAAATTTTTATTTAAATGAACTATGGAAGCATAATATTTTTTGATTGCGCAGATATAGAGGTGGCTGTTACTTGTCGATGCGGATATTTATATGCTTTTGTCTTTGAAAGTTGTTCTATAGTGCGAGAAAATAAAAGTCACTTACACAGAAACGGATTCGAGAATATAGAAAATTTTGACGTTAATATTGATTGAACTGGGGAAACGGAGACTACTTTGTTTCCCAGTCAACTTTCAGGAACCTTCGGTATGTTTCACCGTTATCTCATTTAAATTATGTATCTTTAGAGGTTGCTTCCTCATGGAATGGAACTCTTCTGGAATGAGTGTAATAAATTTCCAAAATTTTTAAGCAGCTGCATCTAAGAACTATCCTACAGTAGACGCTTATATTTCCTGAAATGTTAGTTCAATCCATTACACTGTACCTTATGCATAGTTCCATTGAAATAACAGTAGTATTTTCTCGGCTTATTAGATACATTAATTTACACGCGTCTAACAAACGCCCAGTTTCGTCTATTTCACCGTAGGTGTTCTTCACTCCCGGTTAAATCCCCAAAAGAAACGATACCCCCTTGCGTCACCTTCGAATATCGAATAATTAATACGCATATGTTCTTCAACTAATAACACGCATACAGAGCTCGAAAGAATACCATTTATTATTCCAGACCAACTATTAAAACTAAATTTCTAAATTTAAATCCCGCAATATTAAAGAAATATATAAACCTGCAATATTCGAAACAAATTGTCAGATCTGCTTCAACCTAACCACGAATAAAGAGCAAACCCGAGACATAGTTGCATAGATTGCAGTAAAATAATTTTACAAATGCTTTACCTTGCCATCGCTCAACGTCGACCGAAGGTCGTAGCTCCAGTAGTATACCTGACCTGAACGTTCGTATATTAGCAGCAGCACGGGGAACAATATTCCACGAAAGCAGCGCGCAAAAAGAGGCAGCTGAACGATCCAACTGAAAAATGGAGCCATCACAGCGGGGCAATGGAAATTCCTGACGCGTGAAAATCAGTTCGGCCAAGATCGCGCAAATTGCTGGCTGCCGACTGAGAGAATAAACTTCACGGATCGAGAAGGATGAAAGCGATCCATTTAGAAACAGGCTAGCACGCTGTTCGAAGCGTGTGTTTAACCGTGTTCCGCGAAAATAAAATATCGAACGCCAAGACCATCGACCGGCCATTTACAACGATAAATATACACGTGGCGGCTAGGAACTGGCACAATAAAGCGTGAATTACATCCGTGTAATACCGGCGTCATTAAAATACTCTTCGACGGCCCACACGTTTTCACGCGTGGCAGCGGGGGCCATTTACCGCTTGCATTTTATCTGTACGCACCGCGATACGGCACAAGGTGGACGAAGAAGGTGCGAACGTTCCTAATTGGATTCAATCCTGCGACCCACCCTCCCTGCCATTTTACCCTTCCACGCCCAGTTTTCCTGATTTCTCAGTCTTTGTTCCTGGTCTGTACGTACTTATTTCTTGCGTTCCATTCACGTGGCATTAGGATGGAAAAGGTTAATGGACCTCGGTTTCCTGCTGATGCAACGTATTACGATGTACCTCCGGGGATTTGAATCTTTTATCCGGAGTAGAGGGGAGAACATTAATGGGATACAGACGAAAGGATAAAGGAAGGCAGGAAGAGGGAAAAAATGTTTTAAAGGTAAATGTATTTCTAATGTTGTCGTTGCTTTGTTTGGAGTATGCGGGAAAGCTTTTCATAGTGTCGTGAAATTTAGTCGAACTTACAATTAATACGAAGACAGATTGTTGCTCACTAATGCCACGCTGATAGTCATACAAAACATATTTTTTGCATTTTTAAGTGCATTCGTTTCTGTAACAATTCAAACACCGCAATATACAGTTAATCAGTTTAAAACAGATACTTCTGATAAAAGTTAAGAAATTCATTCTTAAATATTAAATGTCACCGAACAATCATCGAACGAATTCTTCGACAAAATATTCACCACTTCAGCTGCAATCCTCCCCACAAACCTTGCACAATGCCAACTCGAATGAAGCAGGCACAGAAAGCATTATTTCCCTGCAACCCTATCTGTATCCTCCAGAAAATAGTATAGTCTGCTGGTCATGTAACATCGGCAGGTTGTCCACGCACGGAAACGCAACCCTTTCGTTCGAACGCTAGGATAAACGCTTCTTCAGAAAATTACAAGGGGACAGGGTCAGATCCAGCAATCCGTTTGCCGGGTCAGGATTTAATAGACGCTAATAAACGCGTCCAACGCGACGGAGACGTGATCACCTTTCATTCGGTAGCTTTCCATCCACCGGAACACCCGGGGCGGCATTAATTAACAGCAATTTTGTGGCGCGGGGGTGCCGATGCACGTACACCACCGTTACGGGGTGTTACACACAGCCTCTGTGTGATCTCTCCCCGACACATCGCGAAATTCCACTGTCTATCTTTCAATGCTTCGGGGATAGGGATGGGATTAAACCGCGTTTATACGGAACATACAACGTCCACGTCCTGGAGAATTAATACCTTTAACAGGTACTACAGAGCATTGAACTAAAAACTAGTATCCTGGATGCACGCTCACGTATGCATACATATAGAGTGATTAATAGTGGCCTTGATTATT
This sequence comes from Nomada fabriciana, assembly GCA_907165295.1. Classification (NCBI taxonomy): domain Eukaryota; kingdom Metazoa; phylum Arthropoda; class Insecta; order Hymenoptera; family Apidae; genus Nomada; species Nomada fabriciana. The sequence goes on along the minus strand of OU015693.1, from coordinate 7,627,256 downwards.
AATGGTGTCGAATTTATTCAGAATATATTCACTCTGGAATTATTTTCGACTGACGAAAATTTGATTCCATATCTTCGACTTATTTTTTTACGTCGAATCAGCCCCTATTCGGTTCTATCACCCTGTATAATGATGGACATTCGTGGTTCAATAAATGTCACGCAATGTCATTCGATTAACTTCATTTCGTATTTAGATATACTATTCAGTTCCATGTTGAACTTAATTTTAATATTACAACTTCAACGTTAAATCAAAGTCTACAATACAGCTCCAACACATTTAGGTACAAATCGTGCACCGCGTGTACCACGAACGATCGAGCATCCCCACCGGTGGGTACCCTCAGAGAAAAGAACCTGCCACTTCATCAATAAACTCATCGCAGTCCAGCCAGAAACGATTCCGCAACGAGATAACAAGCTTTCGGCCATACTTCAGCCGCACCGCTGACAATCGTTCAAGCAATCGAAACCGCGTCAGGCGCAAGGGCTTCCCCGTTCGGGCCGATTATTGTTCAAAATCCGCGAATCAATTATCAGCTTGATCCCATCTCTAGTGTGTATAGTACACGGTGCTGCGTGCACGTACGTGTACCGTATTATTTATAGAGGACTGAGCCACGGAGTCTGATAGGCAATCAAGGCAGGGCGCGTGTGCGGCATTCCGCGGCTGAGTCACCAGTAGTGTATACGTAAACCAGTCCTCGAAGCCTTGACGATAGGTCGTAATAATGGCGAACCCAGGCGACGCCATTGTTTACGTGTATCCCTGGATCAGCCGTGGTACCCTCACCTGGCGAGTAGAACGACGATACACGAGCACCGATCAGATACTCCGTTACGACAAATAGAGAGATTTATTGCGCGAACGGCAGGTACGTGCCATGGATACTCGTGTTTTCCACTTCCACCCTTTGGATATCGCAAAAGAGAGAAAGGGTGGACGACGACGGAATGCATTTAGCGGATTCTTGATGGACTTGGTTCATTTATTGGATTCTTTTTTTTAATATATTCCTGAGGGTGGTTATCGAACAGGGTCAGAGTCCTTGAGATTTTTAGGGTTTCTGGTAGATTGTTTAATGTTGAAATTAAAACAAAAGTGGTTAATTATGGGCTACTTTCTTTTCCATTTAAAATGGCCCGGCATTGCACGGCGAGCTTGATAAACGTATTACATGTATGAAACTGAGATTCAGAAAACGATAGAGTACAGATGTAGTGTGGGAATTTGCGGGCTTCGAGGTTGTGCAAAATGTTTTATTCGAGGATGGAGAAATGGATATGTGTGAACACTTCCGTGTTTCAATGAAATTCGTATCTACCTGCGGGATAATCGCGAAGCTTCCGCGGCACCGTTATTTTCCCAACAAACCGTTACTAAACTTGTCATCCTCGCTCGACACGGATTGAATTATTTCAGGGAGGCATGTCGCGGTCGCATCTAACAAACTCAATTAAACGCCCATTCTTTTCGCTTCTCTCGATAGGAGTTTCAATGGAACCTGTCGCGGTTCAATAATCCTGCACTGATCAGTGCCAACTTAACTGCAACAGTCGGGCTTGGTAAAAAATTGAAATATGGTAGAAAAGAAATATTGTAGGACGATGTCACAGAGCCTAGTGCATTCCTTACTACAGAAAGCACTACAATTGTTATCAATTACGTATAAGACATGTAGATACTCTGTTTCATTGCCTAAAGATATAATTGATGTAAATAATTGAAATAGAGACATGTACATACATTTTTAGCGAACAGTTACAGAAGCTCAATTTTATTATTATGATTATTATAATTAAAGTACAGTGATATCTGATATTGTGTCTGAAATACAATGTGAATTGCTATAAATTATGCTGCCTCTTTTTAATATCACCACTCGATCTACTGCCAGTTATTAATAATAATACGTCATACGTTGTCATAATTGATATCTATCTTCGTACTTTGGGAAATTTTTATTGAATCGGTTCATTAATCGTCAAATGGTCCATCGAGACACATCGATCTGTAGACACGCGACGTATCTTGATCGATGTCGAAAGCATATTGGGAGAATCAGGATTTAATCTGGACTCGTCGATGAGACCGATACAAGAGTTATAAGCTCTCTTTACAATCATTCAACGCTCGCAAATGGTTATCGATCTTTCCATTGATCGTGTCAATCCTTATTCTAGTATCGAAAGTAACCCTCTGTCAGAAGCCAAGCCTTGAATATTTTATATTCTAAAGGATGACTCGATAGAATCTTGTGTAGATGTCATCCTGATTACCTCTTCACGTCAAGTACAAAGCAACGAAATTCGAATCGAAATGGCAAACGATTATACCGTGATATAAGAAGATTACAAAGAAGAGAAGGGACACCTTCCCAATATAAATAACAAATAAATAGTTATATTTGCGATTGAGAAATAGGGACACTTTATTAACCGTGTCATATTTACGTACGACAGCGTAATTATCGTTATTAATGTAAACGTAATAAGCCATGAAAAATATGTGTTTAACATTTTAACGACGTGTGACATTTTGTAACCCCTTGCATTTCTATTTCCATACGGGGGTACTCAAAGGAGGAGGACGCAATTACAAGTAAACCTAATTGGTCCACAGTGGATACGATTAATTCTATTGCAGCACTCCCACCAGGAGAATATTACGCGCAGATTTTAGAACCTTCCATCCCACATACAACGGTTCATAAACAAATCTATTCAATCAGCCTTGCGAAACAATTTTTCATAGGCCCTTCTTAAAAGTTTTCTGCCGACGTCACTCTGAAAGTAGCCTTCGTTACTTTACCAATAACTCTCCGCAATTTACAGAAATCCTTATCGTACCATACTTCATATTCCGCCGTTTAATCCATCAAATTTGTATTCCAATAATTCCCCGGCATTCGTATGTTCCATTAAAAAATGATTATTCGAATAGCACCGCTCTCGTCGCGAAACCAGTAGCCGACTACAAATAAAACCTGTTCCCATCTTCCTTGGCTCACAAACGCAGCAGATCCCACGAAAACTCGAGTTTCCGCTACTCGATCGTATATCATCCGACCAGGTAGCAAGACACGTTTGCACCCGTTTCTTCGAACTCATCCCCAAAAACGAATTTCTTCGCGGACGATTAATCAAACTCCTTTCAGCATCGAGCACATTACTACGTTCCCACACGGGCGCTCGTAAATTTCGAGATTAAAGGGGCACGCGTTCCAGCGTAGGACAAGCGTAATTAAGAGCAATTTTAATTGGCCCTAAGTGGGCGACAGCGACTCTTCCGCGAATCTGCATTTCGATCGCGTGACCGGTATGCTGCTGCACCTGTGTAACGAGGGGCAAGCGTTCACCAGACCACGAGGGGACGCGTAATCCCGGTTATTTTCGGCGATCGCAGAAACGCGCTGCAGTAGCGTCACACTGTCTGTACGTGGGGGCACGCGTGCCAACGGCTAATGGCTCATTCAAGACAACTGGCTGAAAATTGAAATCAAAGAGCTCGGCCCGCTGGCCATTTTCAGAACGGCGCTGGAATTCGTGTATTTCCGCGCCTATCCGCGAGTATACATCTCTGTAACGTATGTGTACCCTCTTTTGCGAACCGCGGGTGTTCCTTCTTTTGGAATTCTTGGGCGTTTGAAGGGGAGTGCAGTTTGCTTGGATTGCGCGAAAGGATAGTCGAAAGGGGAACAGTGAGGCATACTTTGATATCGAGATGAGTGCAAATGGTAATTTCTATTATTTTGCCCATGAATAGATTCATCTCGTCCGACTAAAACAGATTGCATTGAAAAAGTGTAATACTTTAATGTACTCTACGGATATCACTGTACACCGTCCTTGTTCATGTTAATGACCGTCCTTAATATTTTTATACTATTTTCCATAAATCGAACAAGGAGAACATAAGATGAAGGCATTAATATCCATTGAGCTGAGACTTGGTCGAGTGTACATATACCGAGTAGATTTTTAAACTCAGTTTTCCCGAAAATGAAGTCGCAAATGAAAAAATTGTATTTCATATTTCCGACTTATGTTTTGACGTAGAATCAGCCCCTATACGTTTGTACCACCAGTTACACGGCACCCTGCATGTTACACATAGTAATCTAAACATGAAATAACTTCGTTTGTCATAAAATCATTTTGATAACAAGCCACCGCGAAGTCTGACGTGACAGTTACCTAGGTAAGACCTTTCGTCGTTACCAGCCTTTAAATTAAAAAGCTGCCCATCAGGGAGGTGGATCGAAAAAAAGAACGATCTAAAAATGATCACCTTAAAAACAGCCAGGCCACTCTTATCTCTGTCAGAGATAAGTAGACAGCGTGAGCCGACAGCAGATTTTTCCAGACTCCGATCCATCAGGGATCTCGAGGAAACACGCGATCCTCTGAGGTCTGGCGCGACCACGATATATGCGAGCGTGACGTGATACCGGATCCGCCTCCGGTTGGACGTCGAGTATCGCATCCGAGGCAATTCAGCTGCACCACTCGGTTATTACCCGGAGTAACTTCTCTCGTATGACTCCACTCTCTCATCCCCGTTTCCATCGTCTGGCCCACCCTTCCCTTCGTCCTGGCAAATCCTGTAGTAGATTTCGTCTGTGCGACTGCATCCTCGAACGAGACCACTTCTGTTCCCCTTGATTTCTCTTCGATCGCGAGTTTCATTATTTCGTCGAAGAAATACTTGACAATAACAATCGTTCCTGTATTAGGAAACGGAATATGGACAGAGTACGGGAGGGAAATGCTATATTTTTGGAGGAAACGAGACGGTTCTTCTACTGGGGCGCAGTTTGTAATATAGAAGACAATTGGTAGATAATTTCGTGTATTGGTATGGGAAATTTATTGGACCACTAGAAGCGTTTTGGAAAAATACAACAATATTGACGACAACGAAATTAAAGTATTATGGATCTTGGCTGGAAAATTGTCGATTTTCAGACTGCAGTACCTTCGGGAAAAGTAAGCGTATCACAGCCTGCCTGGACTGATTTTTAAGAGTTTAGCCTCTACTTTCCGATACCTTAATTTATGTTTATTGAACACTCTTTTGTATTAGAACGCGAGGTGGAAAACTGAAGGTCTCTCTTTTTCGGGAAGTTGGTCAAACTCAAAAAATCTCTACAGAACTCAAACAAATTTTGTCGCGACTCAAATCGTTATGCACTTGAAGATCGAAGTCCCCCCTTTACACTCCATAACGACTGTCAAATTAAAATACCTAACTTTCCTACGACCACAATAATCGCTCGAATTATATCTAATCGCCTAAGTAACCGGTCGATAAAGCAAGGCTTCCGTGCGGAAGATGTATATAGTGAAACGAGAGAATTATTTAGCGGTTCACCACGATTCGTCCACGTTCCGCGCAGCAAACGTTCGCTGCCAGTTTCGAAATGATTATCGCAACGGACGGTAATCAAAGCCTGTATGTGCATGTTGCAAGCATCGCATCGGACCAGACATGTTCGTTAAATTAGTATCGCTCGCGGATAGAGTCTGATGGAGACGAGATAGGCGCATGCAGACGAACACGGGATCAAACCAAACAGAAACAGAGGTTGTCGTAGAAACACGAAGTTTATTAAGCAGTTTAATCTCGAATGATGATTCTCTGTTGCAACAAGAAAAGGTGAATCGCAACGTCTACGTATGTATACGTCTAATGACGTCCCTTATGCAGATATCGGTTAGAATGGTAGTATACTAGCAAGGAGAAGGAAACGGTGTTCGTTGCCGTGAACAATTCCCTGTGGTAATCAACGAAGATGAAAGTGGAATCGCAAGCGGCGTCGGGAGATTAGCAATTACGCCGTACGAAACAGCCGTGACGAACAACTGTCCGCGTCGTAGGAATAATACAATTAAGTTCAGTGCACGGGTATGATAAAGCAGCCACGTTTTCTTGATTCCTCGTCATTACACCCCTCATTACATCCCCCGTGTGTTCTTCGCAATTTAGAGAACTATGCGGATGGGACCAGCCCTGACACGTTTATGAATTAACACCGTGAACTATGTGCAATATTAGGCAAATATTTTGAGCTTATATTACGTCGTGCATAGGTATACGAAGGTGCGTTTTTTTTTCTTGCCTTTAATTAGTAAATGTAACCAATAGGGGTTAGTATTATTCAATATAAATTCCGACGTATATGTAAATATTTGATCGTTATCTTTTTAATTATTTTTTTTTCCAATCTTAAAAAGGCAGTGTTAAATAGAAATAAAATTCAATATTTATGGATACTAGGGAAAATTAAAAGCTATTTGTTTTAATTCCATTTCATTGTTAAGGTTTAATAACCAGCGGCATTTCTGTTAAAAAATAATTGATAGACCTTCGCACAAACAAACGGTTCGGTTCGTCGTTTCCGCGATAACTGAAATAAAAACAGGATAGAAAATGGACGAGTATTATCGTAACTTTGAAAACGAGAAAGTTCAATTAGTTCGCACTCGGGATTCGCAGTTTTCCTTTTCCGTAATGTTTATTGCTTCGATTAAACACAATAAGGGCATTCTATTATATGGTACACTTTAATTATGCGCACGAGAAATCCTTTGTTGGTTGCACTCTCGAGTCGAGCCACTGAAATGCACTTAAGATCTCGTGCAACCAGTCGGTCACGCCACCGTATAAAACGACTTCCGAGATTTATAGATCAAGAAATAATTGCCCTCGATATCGATACAGCAGCAGGACGCGAGGTTGACATCGAAATCGTCCGTGTTCATCCATAGAAAATCGCAACCTCTTTGAAGAATCATGCTTCGTATTTTTCCGCGTACTGAGTAAAAACTTGAATACCGTGAAACGTAATCTACGGTAAAATTGTTTTTAAACTTTCCAAAGTCATAAACGAAATTAATTATTCGTGACCATTTTTTTTTTATATTGTTTGTTTCAGAAATACAAAACACGAAATTCAAAGTTTTTCGACAATTATTTTAAACCCAACGTTTGATGTTGGGTTATTTAAAATAGCAATCTTAGAATTTAAAACGTTGTTATGTGATTCATAAAAGAGATTTTAATTAGTACGTATGTAATTAATCATTAAAGACATTAAAGACAAGGTATTGTTGCTCAAAGAGTTACGGAGAAGCAGGACGTGGTAAGCAAATCTAGAAGAGGAATACAAAGATACTGAGAAAGAGATAGACAGATAGGTGCGTAAATTAATAGGCGAACCTGTACATACAGAAGTACGGTTGTGGACAAGGCACAATGTAACGTGCGGGACACAAAGGGAAGCTGGACCGACGACACAAAGATAAATAGATAGAACCGATGGATGAGAGCAGTCAGGCTATGGTATTATTAACGCAAGAGAACCCTTCTTTGAAGAGAGGACAATGAAATCAGAGCTCGAAAATCACTCGGGATTTCATCTTGTTGCTGGTGTCGATCCCCTTATTCTCGGTCTCTTTCGACCCTCGTTTTTCATCCGCCAAAAAGGGGATCACGGTCGAAAAGTACCGTGCTCCAATTTGGAGGATCACGGATTCCTTAGAATCGTGTTCCGAACATAAACCATGGTGATATTCATCAAACCAACATAAGCTTCGAAAGGTGAATATGATTATGAACAGAAATTGATTTCGTTCTAACGAAAATTAAAAAAATCTATTACTAATATTATTGTCGAATACATAATAATTGCTACTCTTCCAAAAGTCCATGAAATGAGTAGACAAATTTTTGTCGCAATATGTTACCTCAAAATTCAAAATATCGAAACACGAAGAGTTGCAGTTTTGTACTAATATACAAAAATAACCAATTAAGTTCAATTTAATTACCTGTGGCATCATTGCATACAAATTGTTTCATTTATTCTTCGATGTACCAATTAGAATAAGAGCAAGGTAAATGATAAAATGGAAATTACAAAAGAACCAGCAATCTGCAGTATGCAGTTTTATTCAATCGATTGAGTAAGGGGAGCCAGGGCGAAATTTCAATCTCTACATTCCGAGCATTTCCAATCTACAATGAGCAGACTGTTTTTCATGGATATCTGAATACCTATCTATCGAAGTATCCATTAAATTCTGTCGAATCACCGATTTTCAAGCATCCACGGTATTCCGTCTATTCAACTGCAGGTAGGACTTCACCTCCTAGTCAAATCTGATGGTCGATCGAATTAATTTTACGCATGGAGAACGGAGAACGACCGGTTTTTTTCCGCATTCCTCCTACGCGATTGGAGTACACTGAAGGGTAATAACAGGCGAGATTTTTTTTGTTCACGTGAATAGAAAACGGAAAACGGACACCAAGTCAGGGATGAATAGAGACCGATCCTATCTAACAAATTTATTCAGATTTCCAGCGTGCACGCTGCAAACAATCTCGATTCTTGTACCTACCTGCTCCCATTTCGTCTCACGTTTCATTATCCGGCGCCGATCAAACGAAAAATCGAGTTTCTCCTTGCACCGTGATTGGATACCGTTTCACGCGCTCTTCACCGATGAAAACTATCGATGAATCCTTTGACTTGCTCGTAGTAGCTGATCCTGAGTATCCGCCGATCGAGTTTTATAGAACGAAGAATGGAGCGCGAGAATGATTAAAACTGTTCTCACGTTGAAGCACTGCACTTTTTTCATTTTATTCGTACGCAATCAACGTGTCTCTATTCGCTAAATTATTTATAATTTTGTAACAATAATTGTTGTGCTATTTGTATAAAGATGTTCTTGATTTACCTTGCTCCTCCTTTTGGTTTCAAAAGAAATGAAAAAACGATTTGGAAGATTAACAATTTTCTCGCTGGGGATATTCATCATTGAAACCGGAATTATATATGTATACCGTAACTATATTTATAATTTAAATCATGCTTTATGTATGCGTCGACAGAGTATCGGGCTAACGAACACCGATTGGCCAGCGTGTTTCGTGGCCGGGCTCACAAACCGAGATCAAATGCTGATCCCGCTAATCCCATTAGGAAACAAAGTCCGAGACCAGTTTACAGAAAGAAGGGACAGGTCGAAAACTTGTAGGCAGCGTGTATAGCTCTTTTCACCCGAGTTAAATGACGAAACACGAAGAACAGGTCCTATTCCTGGAATTCACGACAATGTCGGGACCCTTCTAGCCTCCCCAAACTAGATTCAAATACTACGGTTCAACATCCAAATAATATTCCCTTCTTAATACCTGCTTCTTTTCCTCAGTCATTTTACGTAAAAATTCTGCTTTCCTATGAAAATTTACCGGGAAATCAAATATTCGAAAGAAAATTACTACGGACATATTAAAATAATTATATAATAAAAGAATGTAATACTATCGCAAACAACGACCAGTTTCTCCTAGCACAATTCAATGGACTGTTCTTGAACTAGCCAGACAGCCGTTGCCATTAACGGACCACGCTTTTCTACGAACATTTCATAACGAGCTTCCTGGAAGATGTTCTCCGGCGAGTACCTTGAACCCTTCGCGATGCACTTCCCGAGGAAAACCGGTAGTCGTAATTCCGGTACCTCCATGTGTCGCCTAGGCTGAAAGATTCAGTGAAGAACAAACTCGAAGATGAAGCCACCGAAAAGGTAAACTGTATCGTTGACAGAAGAAGAAATACGGTAGAACATTATTAACGTTATCTCTACAGAAATTCTTAATTAGGATCAATATCCGTTTTACTAATACATTATTGTATACTGTTATTGTATAAAATATACAGATTGGAACAATAATAAATAAACTCAAAGACCTGTAGCATAAAGTAATCAGAAAGCAAAGAAATGTAGTGAAATAATGATTCTAATATGTTCTGTCACAAATATATGGAATATTTCGCATTTTGACAACGAACATCCTGCATCAAAGAAAACGGCGCAATTTACAGGTACCTATCGGCAATAACGCAGTATCGAACGTGGAACATACGAAGTGCTTGGGGACGTAAAGTACGTATTGCAATCTCTATACTGATATTAAAGCACACGGTTGGCTGTTTTTTTACGCGCTAATAAAGTCACAAATTGAACTCTGCTGGAATCCATAGCGACGTGATTCGCCGAAAGATTCTCCAGCGCCAATAATCCAGTTTGGCATGCTCGTAAGATGCCCCGTAATAAACATCCTCTTTGAACCCTGGTTCACGCAGATTAACGACAGTAAACACTCGCGATTTTACGAGCCGCGCAGGACCACTATCGGCCACGTTTTCCCAAGATGGAAATTAAAACCCGCTTCTGTCTTAGAGCCTTTGCTGTTAATCGCTTCTGTTAAAACAGTGTTACACTGTACAATATTTCATACAACATCCATGTACTTTGAAAACAATTGCCTTTTGAATGCACAGCGATAATTGGAAAGGTAAATTCGTAGAAAGTTTTCGCTTTTTGCAAAGGAAATAAAATATATAAATTGTATAAGCTTTACTAGGTATACATACTTTCAATCTGAGTTGCAGTATAGTTGCATAAAAATAGTAATCGTCGAAACTCCACCGTCAAAGTATAATAATGTTCACTGTTAACCGTTTTCTTTTTTAAACGAGACACAAGCGGTTAATTACAGCAAAGTGTACGCAGTGAAAGAGTGTTTGGGTTGGTTTCCAATTTTTCTGCTCTATAAATCAACAATGCCTTTTTTTATTCGGGCTATCTATCGTTCGTGAACAAAGTGCAAAATGATCGCACGCGCCATTCAGTTCTCACGAACCGTACAGCACGCTAGTGATTCGTGCTTTTCCCTTTAGCCGCGTAGCAAAACGGCAACACAGATAAAGTGTGCAAACGAAGGGGTGACGAGGGGGGCCAGGCGTGCGGTTACGAAGAACGATATGGGTTAACCCCAATTGCAACCCATGCAAAAGCAAAGACCTTTTGAGAATTTTGACCAACCGCACAGTGTACACTGTGCAGATATTTTTCCTCTGGAAATTGCGAACATATAGAGGGAAATAATACGTAACAATAAATAATATGTAAACAAGGAGTTCATAATAATATACTGTATAATGTCGTAGATCACTGTATTCGTCTCAGCATACGCTAGCATGATATGAATAAAAAGATACAGCGTGCCATATAAAAAGATTAACTTGACTGACATTTCGCCCACCACTGCGGCTATGAAAAAATTATTTGTACCATCTGATGTCCCTCTGGGTGCAAAACAGTTAATGTAATAATATATTTTTGATCAATTTAATCTTTGGTGACATTTCCAGCGTTTCCAGTTAAATGGATCGAGAAAATCTTTTAGACTTCAAATGTAACCAAATTTTTATTTAATAAAATGGAACCTCTGCCGCGGCAAAAGAAAATGTTTTTCACCTTGCAGTGGTAACTAATATAAAGTAAAGAAGATATCTATGTCAGTTAGCGCATACTACAAGTAATGCAATTATCGAATCATTTGAATTGAGCGAAATGCTGAAAACCTTCAAATATCTAATGGATATAAAAATCCATTATACTATACCTCTGCTCCTACAGCGCAGCGCGGTCAATTAAAGCCCGACAATACGATTCCCCGACGTAAAACACAAACCGCAGCCCTCTGAATGGACCAAAGAGCGGATAAACTTCGCGAAGTTCTAACGAGGACTTTCGTCTCGCGGAAACATAAAACCATAGTATATTTCCCTATCTCGTGCCCCTTTCCCATTCAAAACACTCGCGACTCATGCTTTCAATAACGAGCACGCGCCGTTCGTTTCCTTTACAGCTAATCGTTCGCGGTTTTTTCCCCATTTTCGTTCCAGAGGGCACGTGTTCCCCGCTCAAACCAAAGCGAAAGCGTCTGCGACGAGCAAACTAATCGACGTATGGTTATCTTATCCGTGCTCGTGTCGCTCGCGGCACGAATACTCTTCTTCCAGCCAACAATAAATTCATTACACGGCCTGACAAGCCTCCCTTTCTGCCTGTGGCCTGCGTCAGCGCCGCTGACAGACGTTTTATGGTGCTTATCTGCGAGCACGCTTCCACGTAGCCGACGATACCCGCGAACTGTGCCACTGGATGTACAGAACGGTTGCTGGTGAAATGGCTGTGGAGCTCGGCTGGACGATTACGAGATATCGGATTGGAGTGCATATGTGTTTCAGAGGATAAAGGTGAAAAAATGTGTAGCTGCTCCGTTCAAAGAGACCGGAGTATTTTAAAGAATGGTTTCTGTCGGGGTGACGGGTGCCTGAAGGGCGGATATTTTTTGGATTATATTATATTTGGTTTGGTTGTTGAGAAATTCATGAGCGAATTGAAATTTAATTTAATTAATATGATAAAGTTGAATTTTGCATAATGCTGCTTTATAGTTGGCTTCAGAATGGTTAATTTGACAGCGTATTGTTATTGAATAGAATGGGGTGTTCTACTTGGAGATCTGAATTGTGTAATTTAATTAAATTGTGCAATTGTATTATGATTGATTGTATCAACCTCGCGAAATGAAATTTTATGATTGCGAATAACCAATTAAAACACTAGTCGATACATAGACAACCAGCATTGATTAGCACTGTTCCTAATTGTTTATTTTTTGTAACAAGCAATTCCGTTTCATTCCGTATTCATTTGCAGCACGGTAAAGAAAAGCGCTGCAATTTTTGTTTGATCATAAAAATGAAAATAGAAACAAAGAATCAAAGGCAACATTCCCCGGGAGCCAAATATTGAAAACTGCACATATTTTCTTAATCACCTCGAAACAAAATATTCAGTGCAGTATAGACTTATCCTTAATTCAATTTCGCCTCTCAACACAGACGTCCTTAATCGACCCATATTTTCACCAGAAGGCCTGCATAATTCACCGTAATCCTTACATAATTCAATTACCGAGTGGCTCAGAGAAGTGCAAAATAATTCACAATTTTTTATCCTTAAACTTGACGAACACGCTTTTAATTCACCCCTACGAAAAATTCCTGAACAAACTGGTTGCTCGGTTTTCACGCGAACAAATCGTCACTGGCTTTCCAACAAACTTTCCACCAGCAACGTTACAAAATAAACGTACAAAGGGACGCACGCGTAACAAATACCGACGTACCCCCTAGATTTTTCCAACACTCATAGAAGCTCGTTGGAAATTACGCCAATTGGAAATTCTGCACGACTTTTCACATTTATTTCGCTGTTTTTGCCGTTTTTGTTCGACGAAACTTTCGCAAGGGAATGTTTGTTCAACATCGGCGAGCATTTATAATTTTCCACGAATAGCTGCTCGAGCCACGTGACAAACAAAGAAAAAGCACAATGCGGAACGCAAACAAAACGTCGGCGAATAACTCGACACGATGGAACCGCAGAAGTCGCAGTTCGAAGTCCTATCCACGGGAGCATAAAACGAGCTCGTAATCGACTGGCTATCTCAAAGTGTTCGCCACTCGAGTCGACTCGTAATAGTTTATAGGGTACGTCGTCTGGCATGCAGGCCGTACAAATAATTTAGGAAACTATGTTCTGTCTCTGGTTCAGAGATTCCTGTCTGATCGAATTTGCTAGGGTCGATTTATTCCGGCCTGGTGCGATTTAAACTGTCTCCTGGGACCATAAAATTTAATGTGGGTCTTTAATTTCCGATGGCATTTTTGGATTAACATAATACCGGTCGATTCTCATTTATTATAAGTTATTGTTATTATTCTAAACTAGTTCGATTACATTTGTAATTTTATTCAACTTCGAAATAGTAATATTCGAAAACAAAAGATGAATTTGTGTTTTTGGTTTCAGACGTATACTTCATTCTGTTCGTAGTAAGTTTAATTATAGAAAAAAAAATAGTAAAGAAATACAAGCATGTCAAAGGTAAACACTCGAAACTTCTTAAGAGTTTCAGAAGTTTCTGTACTGCATTGAATGTAATATGTATAAGAGTTGAAACATGCTCAGATTCTGTCTTAAATGGGAGCCAATTTCGCTTCCAATTGTAAATATCGAACGCTACTGAATGTTTAAGTTCGTTGACCGGCTTTTAAATGGGGCAAGCCGGTATCAATAGTTAAGTCGAGATCGATTGTCCAAACAGACTGTTCAAATAGTTTCAAACAGCGTAACTTGGAGTTATACGCTAACAGGCTACTCGCCATACATATTGATTTTTGTAGTAGAAACTCCCGTTATTGTACGGAAGATACACATCGATACTATGTAAACTTTAGTATTCTATCTAATTAGCTACCGTGCCAGGGAATTTCGTAATAAGAAAACTCGACATGCGTGTAAAAACCGGTCGAAGATTTTCTGTGTCGAACGAGAAAATTTGATGCAACTGAGCGTTGTTATTAACGATTCCTAAATGGAAGTAATATATAAGGCCATAAGTAACTCTCAATTAAAATCTAGTTTTAGAATAATTCTGTTACTCACGAATTTCGATGTAATTATAATAATTCTCGTATGTAAGTTGACCCTTACCTGTAACAGACGAAAAAGTACATAATTAATTAATTTATGCGATTAATTTCGCAACTTAACATGAGATTTTCCAAATAAATTGAATGTCCCAAGTGCAATACTGAAAATACGCAACGGGATAAATAAAATATTGCCAATAATTTTAAGGCACAACAATTCCAAGTGAGAACCGATTTCACACCCTCGAGTCTAAAAACTACCGTACTATCGTAAAACGATTCACAACTCTACAGCGGTTAATTCTCTTCCAACGCAAAATACAGTCCCCTTAAAAAATACCCCTTTCAACGGGAAAGGAAAAATTAAAACTGCATAGTCCCTGAAACATTATTCCACGAAATACAAAACGAGTACAACCACCTTCTCTAAGCGATGCATAATTCCAAGCTCGTTTATATCGTTCCATAGTAAACACCGTGGAAAAAGCACGCGACTTCCCGATCATTTGCACCTCCGTCAGGTTTTAACGTCGCCGCAATGGCATTGTCACGGATAACAATGAAAATCCAATAATTTCTTACGCGAAACCGCCACGGCCGTGTACCAGCGTGCCAAGCGTTTATGAAACACCCTCTGGAATGGCGTATTGCATCTCCGATACACGGGATCGTCAAGCAATAAAACATGTCGCCGTATTAACCAACCACCAAGTGGATGGTTTATGCCATCTCTATGACAATGAGGCACGTCTAAACGACTTGGACAAGGGAATGCAATAACAACGAATGGAAAAAAACAAAGGGACGAAAGAAACCGACTTGGAGGGAAAAGACTGAGGAACGCAAACGAATTCTACCACCCACGTGGCAATTTCATTTCTACAGGTGTGACATTAGTATTGAATTTCGAAAGATGTACGCGAATATTACGTGTTCCATGATAATTGCTGTGGGGAGTTGCTAACAGGATTGACTGACAGGTTTCACTTTCGATTCGGAATTTTCGCGTCGCTGTAAAAATCTCAATTCACATGCAACCGGTGACGTAACTCAGGTACAAGTACGTACACCGTCCACCCGAGCATGGAGATGGTTCTTCCATTGAGTAAAAATTGAAGGAAAAATTATATGGCATTCGGCACAATTCAGTAATAACATATTTAACCATATCTTTTAAATCAGGCTTTATATTAAATACGTAATTGTTTGGCATAAAATCGCTGCGGGTATTTAATCGATAACGTAGCTCATAATTATTATTTTAATATTATTTGTCAGGCGTCCAAATTTTGGTCTTCTTGAAGAAGAAATGAAGCGATATAACAGAATGACGGTTCTTGAATAATAAAGAGGAATCGGGAGGGAAAATTCGGGAACGAACAGAAATGAAAGAACCATAGATAGCATCACGATCCAGAAAGAACTGCAGGCAACAGTCAGGTACGTGCCACGCGTGTGGTCCATCTCTGACCCCTCTGTTTTCGAGGTCGGGCCCGAGAAAAAGGTACGCGTATAAGTATTCTGATGTACGATCGCCTGGTATCGTTACTCCTTCGTGGCTGCTTGACCTCTGTCCATTGCTTCGTGGCCGAATCTTCTTTATCGCGGGCCAATTCTTGTAAATATTTACGTGTCCCCTGAAAAAGAATGGGAGATGCTCCACCGACAGTGGCCATTTATAAGGGAGCCCCGTGAAATTTATAAAGAAGATCTTTTTTAAATCGTTATGCATTATTTATTGGCGAGGGTTGCATGCATGAAATACGTTCCTTCGTCTGGATACCACAATGAACAACAAAGACGAATACATATTTTCAACAGAAAAGCCGATCGGGAAGTGAGAAAAAAAGAACTGCATCTTAATTCAATATTCACAGACGACAATTAAAAACAGAATCTTCGACGAATTAAATTTCGCAGCAGTAGTGATTCAAATTGAGTCAATGAAGATAATTTTATATTTAAATTTTTCAATTAATTTTCGCGTTTCTTGTATTCTATAAAGAGAATGCACAATTATTCCAGCGAATCGCAGAGTAGAGATATCCTGTCATCGATGCATTTTTCTCTTCGCCATGACTCGACGCCTTTAAACGCATTACTCCGTCCGCTGATCCTGGAGATAGGGTTGCGTCATCGTTACACGACCAAGTGATATCTGATGTGATGCCACTAGCACCTAACGCTTCTTCGTGAGAACGCTTCCAAAGAGTAGACAGAAACACGACGTTTCATTCTTCCCCAGCTTTGTCACGAGCGTTCCCCCGGACTGCTTTCAATTTCAGGGTTATACCTGCACGCTCACGGCTGTCGGACGAGCGTAGATCGATATCGAACATCGTAAAACTTCGGACTCATATATCCTTCTGTTCTGTAAATTTTATGCCGTTCTGCGGGCAAACGATCTTAACTCTTTCGCTGTCCCTATCAGATATTGTGTTGTACATACAACTACCTGCTGCGATCCATATTGTAAAATATTCGAAATCTGTCTGCTGGGATAAAACATTTGAACTAGACGGATAGATCGATCGATTTGTCTGATAGTGTTGGAAGTTTCGTTTATCATTTTGACTGGCTCGGCTTGATCTTGCAATAAAGATTGTGTCACGCTCGACACTTTGTTTGTAATACATTGGAACGAGTGCTCTGATATTATGGGGTGCGATTATTTAGACTTTAGAAGGTCCATTTTTTGTTCTTTCTTTTGTAATATATAGCATTACATATTTTAACAGATGTGAACAATTTATAAAATAATTTTAATTTACCTCATGTACTTAATCATTGCAATAAGCGTGCGTACAACTAAAACAATTCAACTACACACAGTTTTCCCAATTTCTTATATTTCCCTTTCCAGCAGAGCACAAAATGCAACCACCATTATTCCCATTACTTGGCCACACGATTACCCGACAAGAAAAATAACCACAACAGAGAAGAGATATTAGACGTCCTGTGAGCCAGTTCAAACAAATCTAGCTCCCGTCGACGAAGGAAGAATACAAAACAGTATTCAAATATTCCTGAGTTATATTACTAACGAGAGGGTTAAAACGAGCGATAGGGTTGCTCTGAATGAATCCAGGTATCGCTATTCAGCATCAAACGTCGTCCCAGCATGCAGATAGGATAAGGAATCTGTGAACCGTTGGATTCTGTCTAATCGCTCAATCCCATCGTTCGTGGTCGTGTCGCGAGGCAACCAAACAGCAATATGAACCTCTCTAATGTCAGAGGCCGAACTACCGTTCCCGTGATTTCTAAGTAAAACCGCGAAGCGTTAAGCGTTTGATTCACGAAGCACCGTGTGGTAATTCGATTAAGCGGACAGGTAAACGTGGAACCGTAAGGATCGTACGAGTAAACGCTAGTTACTATGTACACAGAAGTAATGACCGCTTCAGCATTGAATGTTCTATTAACGTAGCAATAGATACAATCAGCCCATGTAAGAGTAAAATTGAAATTGTAGATCAATTGTCTAATATTAATTAATGTTTCATTAATCATCATTAATGTTTATATTTTCCTGTGCCTAATGTAATTATTCTTTCTCTTCAAGTATACAGTAGGATTTTCATTGTTCCAATGTACATAGTCTGTTAATTGAGTGATTTGCAGTTTTCATTATTAGCACGAGCAAACGATCGTAGCACTGATTGTGAGTAAAAGATTAAGCGATAGCTACTTAGAATAATAGTATGAAACTAGGTAACTATTACAATTTCCTTCAGAAAGTTGTAATAAATGAATACAATTAATTATAAATATGTGAACAATCGAAGAAATCGGTTCGCACTTTATTTCACTCGGGAGAATGCTAAAGCAGGTCATGTGAAGCAAAGTACGAGACAGTGAATCGATTAATTTACACGAATTCGACGGGAAAGTCGCTCCACTTCGTAGATGTTTGGAGCTGATTGCATCCTCCTGGTGAAAAAAAAAAAGAAAAACGATCCACCCCGGTTTCCAGTGAGATAATCGTGAAAAATGTACGAGAGAATTACTTTGCCAGTGGTCTAAATTAGTGGGCGGCAAAGGTTGCCAAGTAGTAGGCAGGCGATTTAATTTCAGTTTAAATGCGCCTCGCCGTGTAGAACCACTGCCAACTGTTCCAGACACACGGGCACAGGACTTTAATATTCTACGACTCATTTTACGAGTATCATTCTGGAACGGTTCCTGCCGCTCCAATAACTTTAATCCCGCGCATGTAAGATAAGACGCCGGACCTAAACTTCATAAAACGAATCGCTGACAGGAACAAGTCTGTTCCGAGACAAACAAAATCTCATGATTGCCATCTATTTCTCTTTAATTTAAATGACTGATACCCGGTGACTCTTATTCCACCGCCACGTTCACTTACACAATCGTTGCACTATATCGTCTAAACGCGGTATAATGCACCGATTGATCGTAATCATTCGCACTAGCATCTCTCACTGGCCTCAACCGTGCTTTACGTAACATAAAATCAGGGCCCGTATCGCATGGAAATCGCGTTAATGGAGAAACACGAACTGTCAGTCGACACGTCAAGCTCGTTGCGCCATGCTTAACACTTAATTTAATTCCACGCTGATGATTCAGTGCTGTTTACACAGAAATCGCTATCTACGCCTGCCAATGTGTTGCATTTTCTGCTAAAGGAAAGTTGCAAGAAATTCAGGAAATGAATCATACCTGTACAATTATTGCCCAATCACAGTTTATTAACCCTAGGATAATGATAAGGAAAAAAAACAGAAAATGCACGATGACAGAAATCTAGAGAAGAGAAATTTCGTGGCAAAGATTGCGATCGCTTAAACAACGATCTTCTCACGGCGCCGCGACGCCTCGACTCGTTAACCACAAGTAAACGCAACGACGCGTCCTATCGAAGTACCGTTCCGCGGATGAAGCTACGAATAATTTAACGCTCCTGCCGGTCTCCACGAATATGTCTTACACCGAGATTATATCACGGTGCATCCGTTACGCGGCGAACAACACGTACTTAATATGCATGCACGGCTTAATTTACATTAGCCGCTGGGTCCAGCCTGCATTATGTACACGGAAGCCAGTAGTCGGGATCGCAAGAACGACGGATGACGTCGTAAAACGAACGATGGAGCGAAGGCGCCAGATAAAGGTAGAAAGTATAGTGTTCAGACGCGTAGTTTCGAACTTGTTAAATAGACGAAAGTAATGGAAATTAGGAGGAAAAGATAATCGTGCAACGAATAAGGAAACAATTGTGCTGACAATGTGAAAGTGGTCTACAACCCTTCCAAGATAACGTTACATGTGCACTTTATATTTTCTATCATGTGAGAACATCATTTTTAAACGTTACATAATATAATTTTTCGACGAAGAAAAAGAAACCCTGGGAAAGGAGTAACACTTATCATGAAATTTCAACGCCCCACTCTTAGTTTAAATTCTACAACTATTTTTCCAGAAACGATGGACCGTCTTTATGGATCAATCTGGATGATCTGAACACTTGGCGTAATCAATGGCGCCGGTTCATCGCGAGGCGAATCGTGTTATCGGCTTTGCTCGCGTAATATTCTTTCTAAGCTGCTAATGAACCGGTACGCGCCACTCATTACACACTCGCGTCCAGGAAACAGCTTCGTGTAATGAATGGTACACGTTTTTGCTCACGGTGCATGCTTGTCGGACAAATCATCGCGGATGAACGAGCGGCGGGATGATATCGTCGTATCTACCATCTAGGCGGCAATAACTTACGAACCGGATTAAGAGACGCGTGCTATTACAACGATGTGCCTGCTCGTTTGTTCGTCGATTTCTCTTTCGTTCAAGCCAGAACTAGACTAAGAGAAAGGTATCGAAGTGCAATATCTGAGTTTTGACTTTCGGTTAACACTGTGGGTTTCGGTGGAACGTTTATTGTTTTGCTCAATGCGTAACAAATCCATAAATCGAGGCTTTTATAAAGAAACGAAACTAAGCTAAACCGCCTCAATGCAACAGAACAAATGTTATCTTATTCAGAACATATTGAACTTTATCTTAAGTATGTGGGTGTTATTTAGATACTGTTTGAATTGAAGAAAAATTTACTAAGATTTGAAAAATAATAGCAAGATTTCAAAGAATAATTCGACCGATCACAAAGATGCGGTTTATGGAAAAATACCTGAGACCCTTCCGTGAGGTACGCTCCAGTTACGAAGCTTCTCTTCAATAGAAAGATTTCTATCATATTTCAAGAATTAATTACGAGGTCGGCTATTATACTCCAATCAACCTGAAAACTAATGGCGCTCATCTGGCTGGCAAGAAAGTCTCATTTCCGTCTATGAAATTACCAGTAAAAGAAAGGCAATGAGCAAAAATATCAGACCAGCTAATGATAGGGATTAGAAGGCGAAACAAAGAGAGATCCGAGAGAAAACTGGGAACTACCTGCAAAAACTCTTCCAAGTGAATATCGGAGTTGCACAGAGTGGGATGTGAATGAATGCAGGGCGATTAGAACGTTCGTTTCCAGACTGCGCATAAAAGCTCGCAGGGGATGCCAGCTATGCTTACTGATAACTTGCTAATTAGCGGATACCTTCGCAGACCGGCTGCTCGCGAACCAAGAATTGCCGACAAACGAACGGTCACGATGCTTATCAGAAAGCGGTTAATCCTTGCACAAGAAACTGGCCCGATGGAAATATGAAAAACGACTTCGTTCCTTTCATTGCACAGTTCGTTCCTATGATTCATTGGAACCTTCGTAAGGAAAATCATTTCAGTTCCAAGGACGTTGTGGATAACCCATATGAAATTCATAATAAATATTGGCCGGCAGAAATCGCACGAATGCTAAATTAATATTATCCTCCCGTAATATTTGAATGTCCATGAACGATCGACCCTCGCAGACTTCACGCAAGATTTCCATAAACATCAAGCACCCCATCTTCCCCGAGCTATTAAACAGATGCATGTTACACGGAAGCACAATTAACATGCACGAAACACACGCGTATCACGCGATCCAACTGCGCTACGATAATTAATCATACCGCAGAAAGGTCGAAACGATGAGGCGGTTGGATTATTTCGTGCGGCCGATATGTCGGGAACCGGAGCACGTGTGATAACACCATCACGACCCCCGGCATATCGAGCACGCCGTCTCTACTCGAGGAATCACTAATAGATGCATGAACTTCTCACCTATCACGAAAGTTTAGCGGCCGGCTACCGCGTTTCCTCGAACCGCCAACGAGCACATTTCGGCGCAATTGAAAATGCCACGGCGACAAATATAGCGTATTCGGACTGGGTCAAGCGGGAGAAACTAGGTATCTGACATTTGCATTGTAGAAAAAGCTGAATGTTATTATCGTGGTGCACGCGAACGTGTCCTGACACACAAGCCTCCTGGGCCAGCCAATGGGCGTCGACGTGGAAACGAAAATGGAAACTTGAAAGCGACACCGTGCTTTCGTACAAGTAAAGCGGATCTGTCGAACGGGCCACGAAATAAGCCGGAAGGTTTTCATCCACCTGGCGAGGTAACGGATAGACAGGGGACGTCGAACAACGTTTATCGGGAAACAAGATTTCTCTCGAGACATTGACCTCAACACTTCGCACTTTAAGTAAGCTCGAGTGTCAAGATGAAAATAGCGGCATTCGTGATGAGGTCATCGACATCAAGTGCAAGCCGAGGCACGCTCGAAAACGTCTCAAGGTGGCAAAGGTCGAGCAACTAGATGCAGTAATAAAAGTCGAATGGTGTCTGGCGACGCGACGTGTCGAAGAACGTCGATTACCTGTTGCGAAAAAAGGAAAAGGGCAACGCCAGAGCTTCGTAATTTCGAGGCAAATGTGATTCGTTCTGGCTGTGGAACGTTCGCTTCCCTTCGGCTGCTTCGGCGAATTGACGCATCGAATTCATAGGATTCTATTGTATGGACATGCTGTTCGGATGGTAAAGGAAGTTAGGCCGAAACGTTCTCATCAATCGACACTTTTCAATGGGCCCTTCGAGCGGTGTTTTGTAATTACGAGATTGCGAGCTGCGTTTTACGAGCTTTCCTCGTGAAAGTTCTCCGCTGATTGGTAAGCTACAAGAAACACCTCGTCGCTTCGAAGGCTCGGGCTATAAAGCAATGCTGAACTTAACTCGAAACGCTAAAACTTCTCATTGCGTAAGAGGAACGTGGTGGGACTGCGAATGGCCAACGTGCAAATGAAGGGAACTTTAACGAGCAAGAGGACCAGCAAAACACCCACGTCTATTGTCAGGGTAAATATGAGACTTTGAGTGCACTAATTCTTGCCGTAAACGGAGGGCTACTAGCGTGAAATCGTACAAGGGAATAGGGGATTCCTGTATTAAAAAGGAAAATTTTAATCGAAAAGGACATCGGTAATGAATAATAATTCTGCAATACAAATCGCCCATTGAAAATAAAAAAATGTATGATTCCACAGATACAAAAGTCCACTTCCTATATGCAAGACATTTTCTACTTACGGTACAGAAAATCGATAAGTGAAGATTTCAGAATAAAATTACAAGCAGGGGTAAACAAAAAACAGACCTTCTCAATCACAGCACTAGCCCAGAGGTGTACGAGATGAAAATTCAAGAATATTATACACAGCACGCCATAATTAATATTTCCCCACAAAACTTTCGATGCCGTAAGCAGACTTCGATTTCCACGAGCCCAAAATTCTGAAATCCACTTTGAACCATCCCAGAATCGCGGAACCCGAATCGAAGCACTCCACGATCATCGAACCCGACCTGAACCAGCCCAGGATCGCGAGGACCACGCTCAGATGTGCAGGTCGGGTCACGATACCACCCCTTTCTATTCTCTCGGTGCTTCTCGCACGATCATTGCACGATGTACAGCATGATCTTTCTAAGACGTACGACATTTCTACTTTCGCTAAGACAGTGCAATGCGATTCAATCGACCCGGATTCTCCAATCAATTTACTTCTTCATTGAGTGCACACGAACGATCCGGCTGAAAGATCGAAAGGCAAGGTGCGGTGACCTATCGCAGTGCAGGCCAAGTAATACAGGAGCCTGACTATCGGTAGCTCGAGTGTTAGCAAGAGTGACTCATCCTCTGTAACCACTCCGGACTTCTCGTTCCTTCAACTTCACGCTCGTTTCTTTCTGTTCCACTTGGCGTCATTGCTCGGCCACGAAGCAACGCACCGCGATATCGCTTTTCCAGGTTCGTGAAGCCGTTCGTTTAGGCAGATGCGTACCTCCGCCTCGTTGAACTCATTGCATTTCCTGCTTAAAGAGGTCTGCTCGGCCAGCCAGCGCGTCTACTTAGAACGGCGTGGCGACTTCATTTTTGGAGTAGCCAACAGCAGACCGTCCACGTTACGACATCTATTATTATAAGGCAGTCTTTTCAACTCGTTGCGAATATATTGTTCGTTGCATGGGGACGATAACAGTTGCGTAACACGTTTCACAGTTTTCTTTGCGAATGACTGGGTATTGCTTTCTCGCAATGGGGGCTTCAGTAGAGGGAACGTACACTCCATTGCTTGGTTTTATTTTGGTCTCTTTTATTAATTGTATTTTATTCTTCGTTTCATGAAGAAGATTGATACCGCATATCAAATTATTCTCTGCATGTTTTATTACACGGTCCACCGTAACCCTCCGCCGAGCACAATTACGAAGAATCATATTTGTAGCTTTCGTATTCAATTTGGTACGTACACGGTTCAGCCGAGATGAGTATCTTGTCCCGAGTACCGACGATCTCCGCTTTTAAAACTGAAATCGTGATACACCGATTACTACACCCGTTACACCAGTTGTAGCGCGGCCCGCCGACGATATTTTGAGTGACGCTTAAAATTACTTCGTGCCAACTGACAAGAGGTCTGTCCTAACGCGATCTAAACTGGTTCGTGCAACCAAGATCTTCGGCAGAGTTAATTCTCACGAATTTGTTACGTTACACGGTGGATTCTGCTTCAAACGAATAGCATCCGCACCAGAACAATCAGCTTATAACATCTCATGCAAACCTGCGTGCACGGCCATCAACCCTTAAAACATTCTGTCGTCTCCCCTTTCTAAATGTCACTTACCGCGTGTCCGTTTTACTATCAATTAAATCTACCATTATTCATCGACGCGAGCCAAAAACGAGCAAACAAAAGACAGCGAAACACATTCGGAACTTTACCAAAGTCCGCTTTGACGGCACACAAATTCGCTCAGCTAAATATTCACTGTCCCGTCGAATCACCCCTTTCATTTACCATTCGAACACAATCTAGTCAACCCGTTTTAGCCGTGCAGCAATACGTCACAAGAATAATACAATTTCTCCCCGGGGAAGCTTATTACGTTTCACGCTGCTCGAACGAATTATTTTCGCGAATCGAACTAAACGATCCCGGCAGCGGTGGTTTTTCTTCTTTTTTTTCTCAAGCGTCGACAAACCGTGACGCTGCCATCGTTTATTAGAAAAAATTGTTTCGAAGTAACATGTCGACCCTGTTTTTAAATGAACGTAACCGCGTTACCAGCAGCGCTGTTCGATGATAATTTCGTACGACGTCGCTTTTCCAGAGCAGGGTTCGAGCGAACCCGCTCGACACGCACCGTCCGCTTCGTTGAACTTGTTGCGCTTCATGCTTCAAAAAGGTTGCCCGATCAACCGGTATGTCTGGTCGAGAGACATGCCGGTGTGCTTCACTCTTGGACGATTCGAGCGCAAGTTGCTGGGGATCGGGGAGCAGACTTGGTGTCGATTCTCGAGAATGGAAAAGGGAATACATAGTGGCATCGAGAAAGGTGAGCAGAGATGAAACTATGCAGATAACTTAAATAATATAGAAACTGGAGGTGTTAAAGATTGAACGTTGGCTATTTTGTTAAAGCTGGGAACGAGTATTACATTAAGTTTTAATGCTGAATATATCATAATATTGAAGATATGAGGTGTTGAAAATTCAAACTGGTGAGAATTCAAAATGAGATGTAGTATAAGTAATATTTGGATATTGCAAACATAAGCAATTTTTGTTTGAATATTCAGGGGCCAGGTGACAAGATAAAATTAAGTATGATTTGCCAAGAAACTTGACGAAAGTAGTAGTCAGTGTGAAATATTGCAGCTGACAAATGTTATTAGCGTGAGTTACGATCGAGCAGCTTCTTATCGTACGCATATTGTCAGAATGATAAGTACACCAGCTCGTTTGTAAACTGGAACGAATTTTTTCGCCGACGAGAAAATGTATGGATAACGATTCGAATTAACAGGTAGCGTTTAGCATACGGAACATATTGATCGATGGTTCGCGTCACCCGTTAGAGACGAGTAATTTGAATAATACACCTCACTGTTTAATGAAGTGCATAATAACCCTTTCAATGCTGACAAGTGTAGGTAAATTACTTTGAAACCTGTCCAAGTAGCAGTATACGAAACTGTGAGCTTTCGTTCGTGGTGTTGTGTGTATCTAATATGCGAAGAAACACGTGGATGGACACGCAAAACCGTGAAGGGGAAACTAACGTAGTTCGATTAATTAATCCCAGTTGCATGCAAGTATAATGAATGCGTGCACTAGGTTACACGAAACCAGTAATTGACGTGTACCACATAATCAAATTTATTCTTCCCGGGCGTTTATCTCCGATTGTAAAAACACATTCTTCGTCAAACAAATAACGGATAATTTTCTAGACTAATTGCAAACCTAGCCGATTTAATATACGTAATACAGTACTAACTATGGTATACTTTATACTAGTGCTTGTAGCTTTCACTGTCGACGCGTATGAGTGTACAGGGAGTCTCATAATATGTGGGTCACACTTTGGAAATATAATACATACAGTATTTGAATGTAATGTAGAACCTGCAGGTGAATGTACGTTCTGTTTTGCCTCGTTTATAGGTAAAATACCTTTTATTGTACATTCGCTGACATTTCATTACTTTTGTTGAAGATGAGTAATATTGCTATCTTGTGCTTTCACATGTGCAGCTATATGTGTCTGTAAAGACCCCTGTCATATTCTATGACAAGAATATCATACTTTCATTTGTCTTAAATGTCCGAGTAACTAAAAATTTTCATTTGCACAATTATTTTCATTATTTCATTTAATGCTGAATATGTATCACTCAATTCTTTACGAAGGCCAATTTTAATGCCACCTTAATTTGTCATGCTTCACCATTTATGTACTCTACTATTATAAATCCTTCCACTCGTTCCCAACATATTAAATCAACGAAGACACAATAATAATGATAATAATAAATTAAACTAAAAATCTTAAAAGACATGCTATAAAATGTACAAAATTTTCTAAAACTATCGCTATTGCAATCTACATAAACCAACATACTGGATCTGTTGCATGACAATATACAGTATTTACGCAGAGACAAGCTGCACCATTGATCGAACTAAAGTTCCAGCTATCTGTTATCTTCGAGCTCGATATTTCTTATCTATAGTTGTCCGACGGTCTAGCAGTTTCGCTTTTCTGCTCCGTTCTAAAAGAGCACGAAGCACGGGCACAACGACGTTCAGTGACCAACCCGTTGAATTTGCGACGGTTCAGGCTTCAAAAAGGCTGCTCGACCAGCCGGCAAGTCTAGACCGACGACGACAGGTCACTCGTGAATGGAGTCGATGGACCAACGTCGTGGCGATATTAAGTCGCGTCTACAATGGAGCAATTTTTCGGACCTGTCGTCTGCAGCCCCCAAAAACTACTAGTCGATCATACTATGACCAAAAGTTCGTTTCATTTCGCGCCATTCACTGCGGTACGTTCTGGCCCCTGTGCTCCAGTCGGATACGAAATTTTTCTTGGACGTTTGATGATATATTGTTTGAGAGATCTTCACGCCGGAGTCTTTCGAAAATTGCAAAATTGATTTCGAAGTTTCTCACGGTGTCAGGAAAACTTCACACCACTCTTGAAACTAAAACTTCGTATGAAAGATAACAATGCAGAGCTTCGAATATTCTGTATTGCACAGATGTTTAAAGGATATCAAATTTGCTTTCGATTCAATTTCAAAGTTGGAGTATTATTTACAGAAAAATTGCGAAAGAGGTAGATGCACCACACAGCAGGTAACAATTTGATCATGAATAAGAATAGCCGAATCTTTAAATCGAAAATAATTTAGAAGTACCTCTGATCACAAATCAAATATAAACAGATGGCGATTGAACACCCTGTTTCAAGAATATACAAAAGGCAGATTTGCAAGGGTGAGTAAGAACTGTCGGGGTAATTAAAGCTAATTATATCCAGCTCTTTCAATACGCACAATTTACCGCGAAGCAAACAGGCAGGCGACTGCAATCTGTTCTTCCGTTTTTTCTTGGCCAAAGTAAATAAGCCTTCCTTTGTTCCAACGACATACCACGTAATTAGAGAATGTGCCGTTACGAAATGGAAACACACTGAGAGGGTAAGAGTACATTGTAATCAGATAATCACTGTCGGTATTGTGCTTCTGTTAGGAGTATTTCGTTCTCGTTTAAGCTTTATCTAATGATTGCACTCGGGCTGAGTTTATAATAATACCCATTTTATTCCATTAAGCAACCCTCCACAAATAAATATTTTAAGTAAATAATAAACCCCAATCAGAAGAAGACGGAACTAATGCTTCTCGAAATATAATTCAACACTAATAAACGAGTGTCCTATTTCATTCTAATTTTATATCAAATTCACCTGCTTTGTAATAAACAGACGATTCAACCTAAATCCTATAAAAAAAGCAGATTAACCGCTCGCATTTGCGTTTGGGTTCCAAATTATACACAAGTAATTACCTGCCCACCCAAGAGAAAATTATCGTGCGGCAACTGGTTTAATCAATTCGACGAACATAATTGAATTTTCAGAGAACAAAAGCGCACGCTGCAGACATATTCAGAGGTCAACGAAAACGAAAGATAATTCCACGTTGAGCCGTGGAACGCGGTTACTTCGATGATTCGATTTATATACATACATATTTGAGAAGCCCCGTCTCATCCGTCTAATCGAATTAACTTCCATAACCTCGCGTTCACGAATGATTCGACCGAAATAACAGGTTACGGTGAAACCATAGAAAATTGCATTAGCGTAAAGACGTCTTTTATATTAATGTAGAACGAGGGACGATATTGCGTTCTTTCAGCGGGGAATTTTAATAAGCTCGGTGTTATTAAGCTCTTGCCTGACTGGATTAATTAACTTCCATGCGGTATACTTTCATCGTGGGAAATAGGTAGAACTCTGCGTGCGTAATGAAGTTGTTGAGCTTCTACCTTGACTGGTCTACCATTGAAGACGGTGTTCAACTTTCATTTCCACTTTTGTTTAACGCAGTTGAAGACGAGTGACAATTCAAGAATTCATATTTGCCAGAATCATTTGCGATTAGAAATTTGATTACAAATGCGTTAGAAATTTTTGATTCAATATTTGTAGAGAATTAACGTCACATAAAAGGATTCTGTTGAAGTCTAAATAAAAGCGTTCCGAAATTCACAGATCACAAACTCGTATGGTGGAATGCATTTCGAACGTTATCGAAATTGTAGATAGGAAGCGAATAGCCGCGTTCCATTCGCGGTCAATCCACGACATTAAACTTTAACCATATGTACGCTGAACAGACGCAGTTGCGGTTTTACAAACTCACACGTGACACGTTTACCATAGACGCCATAGATCCATCTGGTTTCGTGCCAGTCAATTTTATGGAACGCCGTTTCAGAAAATGGTTTTATTAAAACGACAAGTTTCTCGCAGCCAAATGAATTGACTTATCGTTCAATCGTGTGAAAATTCTACGGGATAAAAGTACATAGTATGTACATAAATAACCGGATGCGAAACATTATTATTACTAAAGTGGATACGAAAGACACACCAAAATAAATAAATACTAAATATTAAGGGCTTCAACCCTTTCTCCATTGAACTTTGATAATTGGATATACCTTTTTGTTATGGTACATCAACACTTATCATTACACATTCTCAAACTAATATATCAAACCCTAAATGAACCTGACATAAACCTAATAAAATTGATATCATTATAAACCACCATATATAAATTACACAGAATTCCCATGCAAAGCAATCGAAGACTACGCAAACGAATAACCAAAAATCCCATCCCTTCCGATCCGTCCGTTCGATCAAGCAAGACGATTCTTCAAAATCGCGACGAATTCGCGAATCCATTAATTCTACCCTCTACCTACCAGGATCATCTATTCTTGTCGCACAGCGACGTGTCTCAAATTCAAACCGTCGTTGGTGTGTTTTGAATTAACGGCAACTCTTTTGCAATATGTAACCATACAACGCCAGCAAAGGGAAATTATATATAGAAATCGTATAGCTGTCGTCGTTGCAACAACGACGTTCCCAATGACTTTCTCAGCGACGATCCCGAACAACGTTCAAGAAACATTCGAGAAACAGTTCGTGCGTTTTATCCGATGCCAGGCGACCCCGGTTATTATCTTATTGCTGGTGCTGGTTGTCGCGTGTGAACGTACGGGAATTTTCAACGGTCTATAGCGCATAAAGGAGGCTGAGGGTTTCGAGAACATATGGAATTACCAGTGGATACGATGGACGAATTGAACGCAACCGAGCAACAGCTGCTACCACACGCACAGCACGCGCTGCTTTCCCGGACAATTATAGGCTCCTCTACCTATACAAATAGCTGGTAATTTCGCAGAAAGCGAAGTACGCCGATGGATGGATCACGAATGGCACTGGATATATAAGCGTCTATCGCTGGAAATCTCGAAACTTTCGGATATATGGTTATTCTAGCGATTTCACGCGAGCAATTCGTCGGGGAACGTTGTATCGAGGGATGGAACGGAGATGGGGATGTTTAGTCTGTTAAATGCGTGGGAGAAGTGGGGATTCACTCTTCATATGAATAGTGTTTTTGGACCTTATGAGGGAAAAATAAGCTCGTAGATAATGAAATTAATGTTGATTATATTTAATCAGGACTGTAAACTTATATGTATAATGGAGTAGATTTAATAATATTCGTAATGCAGCTGGTTTTATCTCTGCGTTAAGGATTATTTTGGAGATAATATTTTACTCGATGCACAAAATAAATTCCTTGACATATTGAGATTTGTAGTAACCGAAATGAATTAATTCGTGTTTATTTCTAGCTGAGAAACAAAGTAATGAATTAATTGAATTTCTGGCTTCCTCGAAAATGTAAGTCTAAGAACCTTGAACCTAAGAATTTGTTTTTTCTTTATTTACAGTAAGCAATTGTTATTCGTCAAATTGCACAAGTGCCTTTAATCTCAGTATGTTTGCACTGCATTTCGAATAATAGTGTGAAATGGCAGTTTGACGAGATCAAAAGAAGCCACTGCCGCGACGAAGAGTAAGATGTTGGTTTTCCAGAGTAACATGCCACTGGCAGACGATGCTTCTACCTCTGAGAGAAGGTTTTCGACAACGCAACGAAGAAGAAATTGCCAGCCGGAAGAGATGCAGCTGGTATTTTTCAAATCCTAGATTTAATGGACCCGGCCAGTATAAAAATCCTACGAACGAAAAGGGCTGCATTGCGGCAATTTGCGTTCATTGAAATGTACGAAGGAGAAAACATCGTACCAGTCTGCATTCACAGAGCCATTACGAATTATTCAAACAGGCGTGGCTCGTTGTTTATTGAAAAATGATCACACCTCGTTGCGTCGTTTTATCGGGCTCGATCTATGAAATTGAATTAATAACCGCATTACACGCTGAAAGTTCGAACAGATTTTATTAAACGGGGGAAACGCGACATAACCAATTGTGTTTACTGCTATACCGTTTCCGGTCAAATTAATATTCGCCCGTTTGTTCCAAAGGGCGAATATATACACCCACAGGAATCGAGCAACCGTTTGCTGTTTACTCGAACGTTTTCCACAGCATGCTATCCCTTTCATGGCCATTTGTTTGAATTACATCAAAACTAATTATTCAATTGGCGAATTCATGTATCTACACGCAAATTTATTTCATATGAATAAAACAGTGTTCATGGCTGCGTAAATTTTTAACGTTAATTTTAATTCCTGCAATTCCTTGATTAAGTAAGGAGGAAACACGCGTATGGAATAAGTATGCGTGTCGAAAATGGAAAGCTCGTTTAGTATTCCGTATAGACTGAGCGTTAAGCGAAATATGGTACAACCATGTTCCAGTACATCAACGCAAAGTTCGCGAGATGAACTGTTTAGAAAGACTTAGATCTTCCTTAGACGAACCAATTTGACTTCTATTCGTTGTGCCGGTAGCATTACGCAGTAGCGAAATAATATAATTTACAACGCAGGTCGCTTTCCAACGACAAAGTTCGTCATTACGCGAGAACAAGGGGTTGCTAATTGCCTTGCACCTGCATCCGTCCGCGGTTGCAAGACGCGTTCTTACAAGACGTTTCGCCTCAACGAACGCTTTCGCGAGCAGGTAGGGACGGTTTAACAACTTTACCCTTATACAGTCTAACAAGCCGGGTGTTCTCAACCGACGAACATCACTAGGACATGCAAACAAATTGTACCTTTCACATGGAAATGTTTGTTGAAATACGAAAAAGATGTAGAAAATACCGAGGGAAAAATTTCACCAAAAAATATTAATACAGATTTTTGCTCGAATAGTATGCCACTTTCCTATGAATTGCATTATCATCTTGATTACAATGTTTTGATATTAACGAAAACAAACAATGCACTATAAATGTTAAAGATGATTGAAATAAAGTGAAGCGTTAGAAGTAGCTTGGCGTTAAAGTAACGAAGCATTATTTGCCTGATACGTAGATAATAGAGCACTGTAATTATATTGAAAAGTTGCTCTCCACGAAGAGAGTGTTTTTAGTGCAATTTAGTGCACTAAAAAAATTGCAAGTTGATACATATACTCCACAAAAGAAATATGAAAAATTACACGATTAACATTCTAACACACGGTGTACTAAATTTTATTTATATTGAGGAAACAATTTTTTTAAATTTAAAACAGTCCAAAAAACTCAGCAACAAGAGGATCCGTTGAGACAAATATTTTACACAAACCGTGATATTGTCCGTTCCATCATAAATTCAAGGGAGTCCAAGTTCCACACTTGACTATATACATCACAAGCCGCACGACAAATTCTTTGGCAAAAGCGTACACGCAGGCGCGCACAAATTATTCCGTAATTATTAGCGATTACAGGAGAATGTGTTGCCGGAGGAAAGCCGCAGACGAGCCCAGGATAATTTAACCAGACCGAACGTTTCAGCCGCTTTAAATATAATTTAACGAGGCGAGCCTCTCTTTAAGGCTGCAACACGCGTATTTGCATAGGCATATATGAGCAGACCATGCATGCATGCGCACAGATTGCACCGATGCAACGTACACGATCCCCGTACACCCGGCCAATGTCATACCTGTGTAACTTCTGCGGATAGCTCCTTACCGTGCTTTCGTCGTATACTCTTTGCACGTTTATTCACCATTCGGGACGCACACGCGGCAGGTGCTTTGGACCCCGATATTTTAATAAAAGAATACCCCTTCGAGCGTCGTTTTTTTATTATTGTTCGCATGGAAGCGTGAAACAAGCATAGGAGATTCACTCGTGATATTTTCAATTTTTTATGGTTGCAAAATATGCCGGCCAAAAGTGTTGGCACCCCCCAGGCATGTATACAAATATTACTAATTGTTACAAATTTTAGATACAGAATTCCAGATACGAAATTTCTTGAGGATTTAGATTACATTAAATTGAATTGTCAGTGATAGTAATGAAAATACTGAATGGCTATTTTGTGACTAAAATATTTAAGTTTTACGATGCTTTTGATGAAGTGCAGAAAAATTCTGCGAGGCTAATCAATTAAATTAAACTTTGGTAGAAATGATAGTACAGAGTAGGTGAAGGAGGAAGTTCGAAATAGAGATCGTTTGCCCAGCAAAATGAATCTTGAGGTATAAGTAAGCCATAAAGTTTCTTTAGACAGAAAGTCTGTGGACATTCTCGAGAGGTTTTCCTGTTCAGCCGGGGCAGGTGCTCAAAAAATCAGTGAAACATAACGAGCCGAGACATGGTAGACTCCGCTGCTTCTAGAACGAAAGAATTATTGCTCTTACAAAAATCAAGCAGAATGGAAGTTACGATGCAAGCAGTAATAAATCACAGGTTATTATTCCAAGCAGTAGCTGCACCTTTTTTCTTCCAACTTTTTTTCAATAACCTACAGCCATCAATCTTACTCCGAAATATTATGTTCTGAGAAAGCAAGAGCAAACGGAGAACTTCTACAAAGAGTTTTAAAAATTCGCAATTATTTGTACAGTTATTTGAAAAACAAATAATCCGCGAAAACATTTAACGTGCAGTAAATCTCAATCGAAAAAGGAGGCACGTATGTATGTATTTACAAACTAAAAGAATGCTTAAAAACGGGTTCGTAAAACATGGAAGAAAATTCAAGGCAACAAAAGATATAAAGATTCGTAAAAACAAACAAGCATATCCTGCTCTCTGAAGCTACCGCTTCGTTGATACAAATCGGTGTTAAAAAGCCGAGAGACTACGTGGTTGAACATTATGCTTCGTTCCACATAGGGTTGTCGACACACCGTACTCATTTTCTTTCTGGGAACTTCGAACGCACAGGTGTCTACACACTCGACGCCCCTTGTAACGAAAACAAATTAGAATTAATAGTCGAGCACCGGCGCCTTCGAGGGGGTAAACCGTTAAATTCTTCCCTCGAAAACATGTGTTGGAGAAAAAAAAGAGTTCCCCTATTATAGTATAGAGTCTATTTTTTACAAGAGTTCTGTCCTTTTTAATTAATTCTCACGATTTAAATTAAATAACCAAATGAATCTTCATTTTGTCAATTCGATAAGAGTATTTATTATTAGTCCAACAAAATTTCTAAAAAGAAATTAATCGACGGATTATCAAACCGCTCTCAAATCCACACACCCCATAAACCAGGCTCAATGGAGCAAAAATCGAAACGTAATTTTCCTGGCCTCGACCTCATAACCATCCTTCACAGACTACCACCAACAACCCCAAGCCACTCGAGCCGCGCTAAAACAGCACATCGTCCACAAATCTGTTCACCCATCGGCCAACCCCAAAAAGAACCCCATAATCCCCCTTTCTATCACGCCTAAAGTCGATCCACGAGCGGCCAAGTCGTATTTGCAAACAATATCTATCATCTTTCCGGGAACCTATAGAAGACAGATGCTCGCACGTTTCTTGCGGTCCAGCGCAAACAAATCGTGATTAACAATGCGAGCGGAGTGTCTAAAGGCGAGACGCGAGGACCAACGAGTCCCCGTCCTCTTTTCAGCCTCTCATCTGCGCGCTATCTATTCCGGGTTTACTAGGAAAAGCTCCTGTCCCTGGCAGCCGGGAATGCAAAGATGTATAAATACTTGAGGAGAACCGCTTCTCTCCTTTCGTTCCTTCTTCTAACCAGACCACCATCGCCATCTCTCTACCCCTTTCTCGGCCGTTCTTCCTCCGCGATGCTGGCACTCGGCGCTAATTGCCAATACGAAAAATCTGACACCGGTGGAACGCACCGAGGGGACCCGG
The DNA here is from genome assembly GCA_907165295.1 of Nomada fabriciana. Taxonomy (NCBI): domain Eukaryota; kingdom Metazoa; phylum Arthropoda; class Insecta; order Hymenoptera; family Apidae; genus Nomada; species Nomada fabriciana. The sequence goes on along the minus strand of OU015693.1, from coordinate 7,592,204 downwards.
CTATGCGTGCACGCTTTTCTGACACAGTTTAACACGTGACTCAGCCGGATACTTTCTGATTTCTCACCCTTTTTCCCGCCTGAGTTCGGCCGACCACCGAATACCTTCACGTGCGCATATTCCGTACCGGATCCTTCGTTGTGTTTGAGTATTTTCAGTAGTACGTGGTTGAGTACTGCGAGAGTGTAAGAATTCTGTAAGAACTTTGTTTTTTTTTGGAATGTAATTACGATGGAAGGCAGTACAGAGAGTTTTAGTTAGACTGTTGCGAAATTTGTTAAGTGGCCGAACGATTGGGAATGTGGAACAAGGTCTTTCTAATAGTAAAGTCATGTAAGAACGAATATGAGAATGGAGGGTGAATTAAGGAGTCGTAAAATTGAGTAGAAAATACGTACACGGATATAGGAAATGTATGATGATTACTAAAAGTAGTAGCTACGTTTTTATTGCTTAGAATGGACGGAACTTTTATACTCGCATGATTGTTCCTGATTTTTGTATGGAATTGTACCGCGTGGAGTTTTCATGGATTTATGTTTCGCACTTTTAGTATTTAGAGAATTGAACCTTCTTTGGATAAAATATTCTATCATCGCGTTGTAAACCTTGAATTCTTTAAGAACGAGACCTTGGATATAAAGCGTACTTTAGATGCGAAGTGCTTATTATCCGCAATTTTTAGACAGCACCCCTTTTAAGCTTTAAGAACAGAATTTTAAAGTCAAAGCACTTTCGCGTTAGAAGTTTCGGCATCAAGCTTTAGAGATTAAATCTTTCCGGAGCTCACTTTTTATAACAGAATTCTCAATTTTTCACGTACAATTTCTTAAGTACTCACATCATTTATATTCGCCAGTAAAAACGTCTCATAGATAGAAATTCTTGGTACTTCTCTTACCTGTAAGCAAAAAAGATATCCATTAGAAACAAATTCGTACAGGTTTTAAATTGGAAAAGAGAAATATTTTTCCGTCAAACTTTAATTTCCAATATTATAAAAAATATATAATTTGCATACTAGAGATGAACATTTCCTCGCTAACAACCTCTGACTATTAATTTGAAGTCTTTCAGTACTGTCTTGCGAACGCAGAATGTAACAGGCAGTTTTTCTGCGAGCTTCATGTTTCAAGGCGGCAGGTTTATTGCTAATCCATAACTAGCCACGCGTATAGCATCGAAAACTGTCCCGTTAAAGACGAAGACAGACAAGAAGTTTATGAAGGAAGCACCTTGAAGACGAGAAAATGCATCGACATTGAACGTGTGTGCGCGATCAGGTTAAAGGAGCTTGTTACTTGAAAAGATGAAGGACAAAGATTGTCGAAGGCCTGCACTGGAAAGACCACACATGACGCGCACGATTTACTTAAAACACCTTCAGTTAACGTAGATTACTAATTAAACCCTCGATAAAATGATTGGAGAAGCTTTTATCGAGGGGACCGTGTCGAATGTCGCGCGATTTATCTTCCAGCGAAACACTACATCGCAAGCATGACGTGCAATTACGTTTAACTGCATTTATGAATTAAAAAGCATAATACTTCTATGGAATATTAATGACAATGTTACTTAAACGGAGATACAGGAATCGGTTGCTTAGCAGATTGGTTCTAAATAAAGACTGCGGTACTATGGTATCAATGTTTACATAATTCCAATAATTCTTACATTTCTGGAATGTTTAAGACATAAATATAAAAATATCCGTAATATTTTTAGTGCAGAGAAACTTTGCTTGAACAGTTATAAACAGTAAAAGGATTAAAACAAATTGTTATTTCGGTTGGATACAAATTTCAGCAGTCTAACCCCTTGAAACGCATAAATTGCCGTGGGTGTACTGTGATACACAAGAACGAAGAAAATAAAATATAACAATTGAATCATGAAAATGCCGATCAGGAATTCATTCCTCATCGATACTCCTACTGAAAGGTATCTTTCGCAACGCTTATAAGGCGAACAATGGAATATATATTATAATGCATATAACGGATTTTTTATTCTTTGGCACGTGGAAGAACTTTGCCCAGCCGCAAAGTAGACTTCTACGAAGTTCACGTTTCGATAATACATCATAATCATTACGAAAGGGGCGCACAGTGATCTGTATTTACTGTCGGATTATATTGCACGACTGAATTAGCTGCAATGCATCACGCCTCTTAAACGATTTCACCGCCAACATGTATGTATTCACTTCCCTCGAAGTCGGCCCGGTAACTTTGTGTTCTGAATTATTAAGCAACTTCTAAGCAAAGAGGATGACAGTTCTGTACCACGCAGCTTGGAGGATTGCCACATCCTCCTTGGCATGCGGTCCAGACAGCAATTCTATGTAAGCATTGAAACGCTAACGTCGGATTTCTTACACGAGTGCATCCGTTCTGCTGACCAAAATCTCAACCTTCAAATGTTGTACTCCACCCGTAAAAACCACCTACAATGGATAACGAAACGCCAAGGCAATCCAATCAAATGAATGGACCCAATCCTTGTCGATACTACGTCAATGGACATTCTAATATTTGTTTTTAAATGTTTGACCACATTGAGAATGGAAAGGTCTCGATCACATTTCAAATGAGTAATACCTACATTTGCATACTAAACTTCGCTTCCACACAAACCGACAAGACTAGTGCTTGCATTTACTAACGCCCAATGTGTAGAATGAAGTGCTACCCAAGTGAATCTACCAGCAGTTAATTAATCGCAAGTACATAGTCGGCCACGTAGAATCTACGGTCCATCGCTCGCTCGACTTGTTTACTTACTAAAATCGAAAGAAAACAACGAAAGCCTACTCACAGTATCCCTCGTTTGCTTTACACTCTCGCCGTCCGCAATAAGTAACACGGACAGCGTCGTTCAATTTGCAGAATCAATCCGCCAAGGGAAGTTCCACGATCGTCTAACTACGCCTAGTTAAATACGCATCCTTCAGCAACGCCGTAGCCCAAGAAGATAAATCGGGTACAGACTATTTTCGCCAGCAAATTTCCCCGTCCATTACACCTCGCGTGTCACGCGCCTGCTAGCCGTGTTCCGCGCTGCCGATCCTCGTCGAACTTCACGGGAACAAGAGCAAATCGAGCGAAGTCGAGCGAAGCGTTGAAAAGAAGAGAACGATCAAGCGGATTGGCCGCGCGTCTCGCTGAGCGGGCGCACCTGCCGCGACTCGAAATACCTGAACGGGGATCCATTTGCATGGGGGGCACATGCGCTCGACGAGGATCTTGATGAGTGCACGATTGTTATCTGGAGCGAAACGTGGATGCCACACACGCGTCGGGACGCGATAAACCGATTCTACGTACTTCGGTGGTCCGACAGCGTAGATCCATGCGATTCGTGGCCTCTGTGATGTTGGATCGTGAATCGCGATAGGCGACGTACGATCGTGGAACGGGCTCGTGCTACGTCGGCTACCAGCGGAATCTTCAGAAGCGGTTCGAAACTGGCAGCTGCGCCGGTTTCGTGCGCGAACGGGGATTAAAAGCATCTTGGGGATACTAAGGGGAGTCTTAATAACAGTAATTAGCGACGGTGGCACGTAAACGAATCGCGATTTGGTCGAGTGTATCCGTGTATCTGGCGGAACTGAATAGGTGGAGCGTGTGTTATTAAAATGGTTATCGTGGCCGTTCAATCTTGGGCGGTTTGAATTGATGAATGTCCTCAAATGATAGGTCTGTGGTTTAGATTGGATACCGCACTGAAATAGAGACATCAGTGGACAAGACTGTGGCATAGAATTGTATTAGAATAGGGGCTGTCGATCGTGTCGCCGATCTACTAAGATTTATTTCAATATTTTGCGTAATGACACTACTTGAAGGCAGCTGGCGTAGTGTCAGCTGCACGCATTCGGTATGAAAGTGGGTTCGAGTTTGACTTTACAATGCATGCACTTCGTAATCTGTGGACGAATTTTCAGTAATGATAAGAAAAAATGTGAAATATCGTATTCGTGAGATCTATTCAACGACAGAGTCTTCAGTGGACTCGAATTCGGTAAGCAAAAATACTATAACCACGACCTGAATTGAAATCAGAATAAGAATTGAATACACCCTTTCCAAAAAACCCAATCGACTTGCAACGAAATTTACGATTATCATTATTATCAATCACTGCTCCCAATGAATATTGTATATCCAGGTGCCCCATAAATATTATCGAACACTCGTCGCTCGAATGCACAAAGCAACGATCAATGAAAACAGCCGTGTGTACCGTGAAACGTCTAGGTCTTTTGCAACAAGCTTATTGAATTCCTTGGCACGCAGGTAGGAATCCAACGTTACCGCGCGCAATCACCTGAATTCTCACACGTGCCCGAGCCGTTCTTCTCTGCTGAATCACGCTCGCTGGATACGGTACAGCGACGAGGAATATCGCGCCGCTGTGTCTCGTGATCCGGCATTAAACGGCCGTGCAATGAAACGCGAAAGAACCACGGGCACGTAGAGACACATTTACATAAAACACGAAACCCGTGCGTGTCTTCGTACGTCACAGATGCTCGCCGTCCGTGCTGGTTGCACGTGCACGAGGTTTGCACTTCCCGGTGCCGGACGCCACGTGGGCGACGAGAAGCATCACAAGACAAAAGGTAGGAACGAACGAGCCCCTTTTCAGTCACCGAGGGCCTATTGTAATGAGTTTGAAGGAGGAACGCGTGAAAGGCCCTCGAGAGGCTTCGTTGCAGCTAGAACTTGCAGAGTCCCGTACTCATCAGCGTCACCCTCTAATTCTTTGCATCCGGTGTTAATTTCTTTGGATGTTGAAATCGATATTTTTTTCTTAAGCAGCGTGATGAATTTTTAAAGGTCCTCGCAGACAAGAGACATTTAATGCCAATTTTTCAAATGTTTTTGTAAATACGGTAAGTAGAATGAGGAAAGGTGGGAAATGTTAGAAATATTAAAAGCTCCGTTTAGTTTAAATACAAATATTTTTACAGCTCGGTTATTCATATTTAGATAATTATATTTAGATGTAATTCAATTTGAGATCTTTGGGTAAATTGAATGAATTAAGTAAATAAGTCAGACCATTGTCGTTGGTTCCATTCATATAAAAATACAAAGGCAACTTTACGATAAATATGAAAAAGATATATTAATATTAAAACTCTAATCTTTCGTCCCGTTCTCGTATGTAACATTGAATAAAATGATTCACAGTTGGCTCGGTTTAATTAGATCACCGCGGATCAGGCTCAAAATTCGAAACGACACGACTGCTAATTTCACTTTCCTAAATACCAATCAGATATTCGTGTCCGAATAAATTAGCAAAAGATTCATTTTCGACGCTCACCAAACGAAAAGTGACTGTCGTTCAATACAATTTACGATTAATTATTAAACGACACCGTTTCGAGTTCTATAATTTTCGCGATCGCAAATATTTACTTCGATACGCGTATTTGCGTATCTGAAGCATTTTGCAAGCGTCAATAACGTTACTATCAAGAGATAAGGGCGTTAGAGGCGTAACAGCGAACCGTTACTCTGGCACATAATAAATATCGAATCCAAGAACCATTGCAAAAATATACATACATATATTCCACGGTGAGAACTAGTTTCGACCGCGTCGATAGATTTATTGGTCAATTTTGTGAACCCATTTATTGCAATCGAGAAACAAAAAAACAGCATAGAGGAACTGCACAGATTTTCCCTCGGATAAGCACGTGACTCATTACATTAATTTCGCAAAAACGAAACGCGAGACGGGACGGCGCAATCGTTCCAAAAGATCATGCTAGATTTCAAGTAATAACAGCGTGCCCCGGCACGATGTATAGATTCGCGAAACGCAGGTCACAATGGTTATTGTTACAACAAAGCATTCGTCGTACCTGCACAGAGGTAGCACACACACCTCGCCTCTCATACATCATTCGTTCATTGGCATTTTCTTCGGGACTTTACGTAATATCCGTTAATTATCTAGATACAATCTGACCCAATTAATCTTTCATGTTTCCAATGGCGCAGATAACGGCGAAAGGGGACACGTTTCACCGTGGGAACTTTTCAAACGATTATGCATCATTCCTGCAAACGAATCAATTCCCCGGGACGTCATCCCGAGGATGAGTATCAATCGAACGTTTTTCATCCTTCAATCATCCTCGCCGCAAATGTCTGCCTTGCGACCAGAAACCACTGATCGAGATAAATTCGCGGGGAAATGGGAAACATTGATCGAATTCGATTCGTGTAATTCAGCGTGAAATGAAACGTGCCTTGGTGAAATACTTTCGTTACGTGCAATCCTTTCTCGAGACGACACAATTTTTTAACACAACTTTAGCTATAACACACTAAATTACTTGTAGCGCTTGGACAATATTATTCGAATTTCAGATAGTGATTGGGAGATTTAAATGATTGACGTGAACGAAAGTTGGTATGATAATCACGAATCAGTATGATTTAAATACGTTCGAGTTTTTTCGTAACATCGAGTGAAATAATATGGGATATACTGAACAGAATATAAAGAAACGCACGGTCACGATCGTGGAACGACCGAAAAACATTGGTGGTACAACGAAGAACCAGTCGGTCCCCGCATGGTCCACCTTCGTCACGACACCTTCTTCGTGACTGGGGCGTTCTCCGTCTAATTGTGATATTGTGAAATTAATTATAAAAACGTTGACCGCGCTCGATGAAGTCCAGCCGATTTATTCTACTTGCACGCTCATCGATATTCTAAAAGCGTGGACCACTGTTAATTTGCATAATACGCTCTCTGCATGAAAATGGAGCGCGGAAAAAGTGGGACGCGTGACAAGATATCGTACAATTATTATAGCGCGGCGATTGCATTATTCTCACACTTGTACTGTACATCGCTGTGCATGTTATGCAGGTTACAAAAATTAAGAAACAACGACTTGAAAACGTAAATTAAACCCTGACAGAGTTAGTCGTTCGCGCACGCAGACATCCACGTATTTCGAGTAGCAAAGAAAATTATTCTAAACATAACAGAAACGAAGAGGAATAATTTCTCCAAATTTCAACCCTTTACTAAGACTTCGCTCGATCTCGTAGATACCAGCCGATGAACATTCTGTTTCCGCAACGCCGTGCGTCTCGAAAATAATGCTGGGTCGAGATACAAAGTGCAGAGGCGAACAATATAAAGGCCACAGCACGACAAACTATGCCCACTAATTAAAGCAGCACACAAACGAACCAGTTCCGCGGCAAGAAGGAAGCTGCACGGCACGTGTCCGCGAACGGCAATCGTTTCACCGACTTTCTACGCGTGTCTGGCCGGACAAGATCGGCGAGCCGATCAGAAATGCAAAAGTTGTCTCGAACGGTTGGACGAACGGCGGATGCTGGCACGAAGCGAAAAACCGGTGCATTGACTTCGCTATGACGTAAAAGAACGCGGCCCGTTTCTTCTACGAACGTCTGCGGGCCCTCCTTTCAATGGGAGTCACTTCGATTCACGTTTATTCGACTTCCTCTCGTGCCTCGAGACACGCGCATTGCCGTGCCACAACGACGCGACGGCTTTCTGCGGAGGTGCGAGGACCCTTTGTCTCGAGAAAATGTTTGAAGATGAAGGAACCCTAAACAAAGGGCCGCGCACCCTTTCAGACAGACACGACGGTCTTTTTAAAGGCGTCCTTGCAAAACGCATCTGCGGCATTCGAGGCGTTTCCAGTTGATCACGAGTAATGAAAATGAAAGTCCGTTTTCTTTCGTCGATTGTGAATTTTTATTTCGCTCAGCCTTACAGATTCGACGAATTTTATTAATGGTAAACGTTAATTTTTATACGAAGATATATTTTTATACGTAATTTAATTATACTGCTTCAGTAGACACTGACGTACAGCAGTTTCGCGATGCTAGTTTTGTGCATCCTCGAATGCAGATATAAAAGATCGATTTGTCATACAATATCGCGCGAATCATCTGGAAACTTCCAATAGGTTCGGATAAGTGGATTCCGATAGGGACTACCAGCGTCTTATCACGATTCATCGACGAATCATATCATATCGCGGACAGCGTTCCTTTAATCCGTCAGGAAACAGCGAACCCTTGCAACCCAGGATGCTTACGGCACTGCGCATGCACCTCCCGACCACCGCACTGACGAAGGTCAAAGAATGCAACCGGGATGGTTAATATAAGCTTCGATTGAAATGCAGCTCGCGAAGAAGACGAGGACGCCGACCAGTCTCATCTCTCCGCTTCTTCCTCCTCGAGACTTTTCTGCTGCCTGCCCTTCTTCTCGCCATTCAGCCTGCCACGAAATGCCCGGTGTGACGAAGCTATACTTCATCTTACTTCATCGTCCCAACGCACCACCGTGTTATCCGCGTATAATGCAGATGTTCACGTTCAAACCCGTTCCACTTTAATTTGTCTTGCTATACTTCATCCCGTTCTATTTTCCCCGGGTATATACACCCAGTAGAATAACTTACAAGCTTATTCGTGTTCAACGGAAGGATGCCGTTTTCATTATAGCTATCTCTTTGCCTCGTGCTTCCTTCCTTGAAATTTCAATGAGTTTTTCATTTCCACATGAGAACGCGGGTGTTTCGCTGCTCTGACTTCGGGACGCAACAAAGCTTTATTTCGTTATCCTTCACCCTTTGTTGGATCCCCTGTGTGCATTGCATCGCATCGTTCCCTTGTACCGAGCCTTTCAACGTCACCTTTGACTCTACTCACGGGTACGCGGTAGTTGGATTTAACATCTGCCGCCGTGCTACGACCAGGAAACCGCGGGACATTATTGTCCAGATGCCGACCACCATCAACAAGGCACGTGCGACGACTATTAATCCATAAGAGTACATAACATGGACAACGACGACGACGACGGCTAAAAGGAACGTACATACATATACATCTTTGATGAAGACGTACAAATCAGGAAGGACCTTGACGTTTATTGCCCCATTGTTCGAATCGGGTTCATAGGTCAATTGTACGGAATAACATCGCCCGACATTTCTGTATTAAGCGAATAGCGAGTGAAACATCTACGACAGTGAAGGGAATAGAACAATGTTCTTATCAATTATTGTTAGCCAATTTCTGGGTTTTATATTATAGGCAATCAGACCATATTGTGAGGAAAGTTTAAGTACTAAATCGAATACAACATTTTAGACAAAGAATTATAAATACATAATCTTTAACTTCAACTTCTCATATAAAATTTAATATTCCATACTTCCACCTCAGATTTAGCCGCAATAATAAAGATAAAAGCGAAATATTAAATTCCACATAAATCTCCCATGAATGCACACCAAAATAAAAAAAAGACAATCACCCTTATCAACATCCATTTGGTACGATCAGACCAATGACTATGCAGCGATCATAAATCGAAGACCATTGCTGTAGGAAGAACGCAGCACAAGATTTTTCGAGACTTCCGAAGAATGACTTGGATCAATGAATCGCATGTATCTAGAGCTGAATCAGAATCGCCGTTGCCAACGACTCGGTGCAACCGTGCCCTGGCAACGAAACGATGAATGGGCAGCGATTGGTGAAAAAACCCGGGGCCCCTTACGACTGCGACATCCAAGTGCAAGAAGCATCCAGCTCGCTACCTCCAGATTACCAGTTTATCGAAGCCTTAATCAATCGGCCATAAATTGGCAGGCTGTCAGGCAGAGTGGAAAGAGAATCGACCACCGCGGTGGTGCTCTGTCGTTGATCCATCGCTTCCGATTTCTTGGCGATAGGGGTTCCTCTCTGCCAGCGGATGTTCATTTTTCATTCGGGACCCCGACGAAACTCATTTTTCGTAAGACAACCAATGCAAAACGAGATCGTCTGCTTTCCTTTTTGTTTTCTCCCCCCTTTTTCGTCCCAACCGCTCGATTCTCCTCTTCCTATCTTGTGTTCACGGCGACGTCATTCAACGACGCACCATTACTCGTTCCACTACGCAAAGGCTCGTCTGGCTTCTCGCGAAAACGCAATTAAGCCGGCTCTGTCGCGCCATTTTTCAGCAAAGAGACACCGCTATGGGGGATGGCTCGTTAATTGTGAACCATCGAACGATATCGGCGAAAGTTCCGTGCTTCAACGGGGGCCGATCGAATAGGAAAAGTTTCTTCGGGGTGGATCCACGGCACTCCCAACGCTCCACGGAACAGAATCACGGTGGTCGTAAGAAACGGCCAACGAGCCAACAAAATATTTCGCCCGAATTCGTAGCCAGCCGAGCGGTATTGGCTCGCGCAATCGTCTATTACATCTGGCGAGAGTTATCCGTACAGAAAGTTCGGGGAACTTGCCTGTTACGAATGTTGGGGAATTCTTGCTAGATGACGGCGCGGCAGACGTGGCCCGAGGAAACGACGAGAAACGTGTGGGTGATTACACAACGGACACTCGGTTACATTCTTGACCCCGTGACGGAAACAATCGTAAGTCACGGAGGAATTCGGGTTACGGTCACGGTCTTGGAAATTAATTCTTCGTACACCTCGGAACGGTACATTCCAACCAATTTTACACGAAATTAAACGACGATGATTAGAGGGTATCCCGGGGCAATCTATTGATGTATCTATCATTGCACTCCTCTGTTGCAAATGTCACGTGGCAAGATTAAATCGAATTTAAACGCAAATGAGCGAGACGATTATGCACCTCATTCTCGGTTGAGTGTGTTTAAAATTCAAAGAAATGTACCGACGGCGCGATAGAAATAAATCTTGCTGGCCAATGTTCCCCGTTAACCGAAAGCAACTGCACTGCAGTTAGACGTAACGAGACTGAAGAGCAAATTGCTTGGACGCTCTGATCGGAATCTGCAATTTCATCGATTGCACCCTCGTCGTAAGATTGAAGAGCCGTGTCGCCTTTCGGGGTATGCGTCGTTGAAAAATAAAATCGATCAGCCCGCGTGGTACCCCACGGCCTATCGGGCACATTTATCGATTCACGTGGCTAAACAACGGCAACCATCGCTCAGCTGATCGATGAGATCGCTTGGTTCGTTCGTAGAATGATACAGGAGTGTTGGAATTCTCTGCATAATGTATGAACGAAAGGGGTACATACCTTGGTGCGAGACGACTTAGGTCAGCCGACGCTTTCGTCTAACGGAAGACGAAGTTGTTTAGGGGGCGTTTCTCTCAATTATGATAATACGAACGCCCTCCGATCGGCTCGTGGCATGTTTCAGCCCGTGAAATGTGTTTAACGTAATTGGGCGTTAAAGGGCGGAGGGAATCATTCTGAAGAAACGACTGAAATATCCATTACTAGAATTTAGGATCTATAACTTTGATTTCGTTATTAATTTCGTCAAATTAACTAGAAATGAATACTGCTATATTCTTAGGTATAAAGTCCCAGGTGTTGTATTATATAATAAAGTATGTGCTAAACGATTCTTGCATCCTTGTGCAAGAATTCTCTTATCTGAACACTACTGTCCCCCAATTAGTGGATATAACGAAAGTTCGACTGTATTCCATTCGACAAGGGCCTTTAATTGAACTTTCCTTCAATTGTACGATGAGTATCTTGCGTAACTGTGTCGGTCGATAAAATGTTACCTTTCTTTTTCTCACGCCAACGCTTGGGTGAATTAAAAGCATCACAAGGTGCGTGGTTACGAAACGAATAGCGCGAAGGTTCAATTATTCTCGCACCGGCTATCAGTCTTAATCATCCTTAGATTTCGCCGAACACTGGACTCCCCGCTCGCAATTATATCGAGTTGTGAAAGCTCGAACGAGCACCGTGGAAGCGTTCTCTATCGTAGCCATTGAATCTAAACGATTACTTCGCTGCGCCTCGCCTCTAAATCTGCGGTTGGCGACATTCCCGTGTTCGATCGTATCCTAGCAATTTATTTCTAAGTCCTGGTGCAATGTACCGCGCCACCAACGCTCGAGTTAACGTGATTCATTCAAACTTATTCATTAAGACGTTCTCAGATCAATTGGCTTATCGGTAAGTCAATTTTGACTGGGTAAATAATACGGCCTTGTGTGAAAGATAAGGCCAATGTAATCCAAATTCGAAATGAAACTGGGTGCGAATTTTTGTTTCGACGCAAACACAATATCGCGAGGCCCAAATAGACTCTGAAAATTCCAGTCATCTGTCCTGTTTCCATCTCTTGTACATCGAACGACGCAATCCATTCCCATTGCCGTATTTTCTTTGACCATTGTTCATTGCAGCGAAATAAATTCCACCAGTATCTTTTTCGAATTGTGTTTGCTCTTTCCTCTACCCCTCTTCTTGTCGTTCTTTTTCAAATTCAAATGAATCGCAAACAATCAGTTGGCCAACGTGACTGTCCTGTTAAATAATTCACCTATAAGCATTGTGCTCCCGATTGCGTAACACTCAACCGGACTAAAATACTTATCAATCGATACGACGAAGCCAAACGACCACGTGGTGCTCTTGAATTCTAAACTCGAGATTGGCAAGATTCCCAAATTCGATTTTCACATCCCTCTAATTTGCTCGTCGATCTCGTTACACTATGCTATATGTGCCGCGAGCTAATTCTAGTGGGGTCCGGAAACGTCGAGAATAATTATTCTATTTAAAGGGAAGATTCGAGGAATGGTAATAATAAATAGTGCAACGTAAAATCGAAATACATCACGTGCCCTATTTGATTTAATACGTGCATACAATAAGATACTACGGAATTTTTCTTCCAGAATGAACAATTATGATTCACGACCGATTTATTGTAATTACACTTATTCTCCTTTTCCCATACAATTTTTCTGTGATTTAATTTCCGATTTCACTATTCTTTTATTTTTCACAACCGTTTGTTAAATTCAACTTCGTTGTTGTATAAACTTTGTTTGCACAAGTGGGCTCAATTCGGTATGCTATAATCATTGCCATTTTTTTGTAACAGAAAGACCCGCAATATTCCATAAAAGTGAATAGGCAAATACGTGAAAATTTATATCGAAACGAACATAAAGTGTAGAGTTCGCCGTCCCCTAGCAAGAATCCCAGTTGCTTGAAAATCAAAGACGTATATCTCTATCTCACTAAAAAAAACGAATATTTTACTCGAATAAATCAACCAGCATATGCACCGTCCCTCCATAAGTAAACTATATTATCCTGAAATATCGGGTGACTCGCTGAGAGGATCGCCCGTATTGTTCCTCGTGCTCCATCATCGACGGGAGCATGATCGCCGTGTAAATCTTCCGCAAGATCCCAGTAAATGTCACCAAGATTTCGTCGAGTTACGTTCACCCATTCAAGATCAACGACAGTGCGCCACCTGCGTGCACGGATGCCAATGGAAAACTTCCCAGCCGGTCTCACCGTAAAATAGATTTACGACATGTACCAAAGGAAGCAGCAGAGAATATTTCGCGTACGGGGTGGCGAATTTTTCCCGAGTCCGTTTGTTTGTTGATAAATTTCCACGGATACATTGACGCGTTATTGCGACGCTGGAATGCAGATACTCGCCCCATGAACGTTATGGCTGTCGTTAATTGCGGCATTATTCAACGCGATAGCTGAGTGCTACTATAACTTCATCGATACGGAAATTTCCTGCCTAAATTTATAGTTTGTTAATGTGCACAGACTAGCGTAGTCGTTATTGAGGAATGAATAAGGTGGAAGTGTCTTTTTAAATTGTGTGTATTTTATCGATGGGTATTTTTAACAGGATCGCCTGAGTAATATTTGCAGGTGTTAGTATCTTGCATTCTAAGATAATGGAAATTGTCTACATCGTGTACAGTAATCAGTTTCCCAGCAATCAATGTGTTATGGTAGAATTGTGAAATTACATCGAGGATTGCGAAATTTTTTTACTGTACTTGTGATTTTTTCAGAGCACTTTTTGGGATAAATGTAATATTGACAAAATTAATAGTATTATGTCAGGAAACCAAAGCAATTATGACTCAATTCCTTTGCTATTTATACTTGGTAAAGGAGTATTTATGAATATAAATTTGGAAAGGATATTCTAACAGCATCTTTAAACTTTACCATAATGGAAAACACGATTAATTTAAAATTCCAATTCAATAGCACTGCGTGATCCGTGGGTTACACTTGCTGGCTTCTTTCAATCGCCTGTCGAATCCAGACGCTACTAAAAAATGATGTGCATCAACAAGGGTAGTCGAATATCTGATACCTTTCCTTCACAGTTTCCCCCTACGATATCCCAACACAATCCTTGCCTCCTCGAATGTATTAAAATTTTCAAAATGGCCTCGAGCGGATTTCATCCCTTGCACAAAGGTATACCTCCTGGAGCACCGACAGATTTAAGGGTGACTCCTACCAATGCGTTGCAATGCATCGAATATTAAGGCATCGTAGGCGTTAACCGTTTCCTATTTATGTTTTCTTTCTTTACAATCGTTGGAATTTTTTAGCTTTATAATTTCATATTTTTTAGCATTCATATTAATAGTTTGCACTTATTTTAATTACGCTTGAAAATTCCAACACCTATCGCCAACGCTTATCGCAAATTTTTCGCACAGCCGGACATATCCAACGATGGAACAGTGCAATCGGCGAATTCACCGTTCCATTCTGCCGTTGTATTAGTATAAAAATACGGAAACATACGAGCGGAATATAATCGTTTGGCGTGCGCCAGCATAGCTGCACCTGCGTGCCGCCATATAACCATAAACGTATGTAACACGGATCTACAGACGGAAGGAGAAATTATGTCTACGCGTTCCTCCAAGCGAATGCTACACGCCCTACACGCTCGTGAATATTAATTAAGGTGCATCAATTAACGGTCGTCCAATCGGGTCACCACATTGTTCGTTGAATCAGGATAGCGTACTTATGCACCAGACGTAAACTTCGACAGAAACTGTTTGCGAATGCATTTGGGAAACGTTCTCGAATGCCGGACACGTTCTTCCACGAGGTTATTCGAGAATAAAAATACGAAGTTTTATATAAATGTATTTTAATATTCACCGAGGTACCTGCAGTATTAACATTAACAATATTAAAAGGCGACTTTTATCGAAAAAATACGCACCATCTAAAAAAGTGATCGTATAAAATGATGTTTTAAAAAGAAGTTGAGAACGGGATCCTGGATATTAACATGGATCTCGATATCGTGCTTCCCTTAGGACCTCGAGTGGTACCAGTTACATATTTCTTTCTTCTTTTTCCATCTCCTTGCCTACGTTTGCACAAGGCAGATACGTTTCTGCACTTACTTCCAGGATCCTCGAGAAACGTTCGTGAACCGATAAGCCAACCCTTTTGCGGTCGGCACCTTGCAGAATCGTTACTCACTTATCGCATTTTCGAGAGCGCTAAAAATTGCACTGGCACGAGATACGCTAGAAGGTGAACAGGTGTCGACTGAATATACTCGCACAGACACACACTCAATGGAGTATTTGTGAATCGAGATTAGTGCAAAGGGTACGGTCGACCTGAAAGAATTTTTGGTATTTAAACAGTCCAGGGCCCCTCGAGCAATTTCCACGTTTTATTATTCACGGTCAAGCAGAAACGTGGATTCTCGATAAAATTGGGGTCACAGTTCAAACACCTGCTGCTAGGATCTTGAATTATAAAATAAAGGACTCTCAGGTGGATGAAATCTTCGTGAACTGCTCGACCCTTGAATTTGAAGGATTAAAATTTTTGGAGGAAGGATTCCTTTGACGCGATTAAACTCGTTTATCTCGTTTTGTATTCTCTTAGAGCATTGGATTTATGTGTCTACGCCTCGAAATTTACTTCCAACTGTCTTCTACGGAGAACGGAGAAGCTTTGCACGAATAACGAAAGCACGATAAGATCGTCAAGGAATTTCACACGTGTAAGCAATTAAGGCATTGCTAGTTCCCCGGTTAAATCTTCAAAAAATTGTTACGTCCAATTAACGAGACTACGAAAACTATTTTATTGCACCCCAAACTCCGAAGCAATTTACAGTTAACTTTATGTATAACAAATTACTCCAGAACGAGTTTTCCAAGTGCTTTCTAACTATTTATTACGACGAGCGTAGACTTAACCCATAATTAACAGGTGAGTAATCAAAACTTCGGGCTTTCATGAATTTCGACGTCCATAGGCAAAATGAACGCGATGATAAACGACACTTTTGAGACACGACTCCACCACAACAGACTTATTCAAAGAAGCTTAGTGATTCATGACGAGTTGCGGGAGACTCGTGTGACTGAAGTAAGCCGTTCTTACCCACGCGTGTTCCGAAAGAACATAATTCAACGTCGCCGAACTCCTCTCTAAATTCCCTTCTATCAACTACTTTTAACGTCGATGCATGAAATATGGAAGAAACGGTCCAGCAATTATCGAAATGGGGATACGATGAATCATTTCAAGAGCCGACAATTACCATTTAGCGGTAATTAGATGGGCATCGAAATAGTGGATGCGAAAGTGAGCCACGATTAAGGGCGTGCAACGATTCCGCGAGGAGAATCTCGAACGATTAAGGTCGAGCAACCACACAGAGTCCTTTGTTCATGCATTCCCGGCGTAAATATCGTTCGAACCGTAATACGAGACCATCATCCCCTCATTGCAGGGCTATTAAAGTAGATTTATACACGAACAGAGGGATAACGTTAACCTTTTCCTGAATCTCGCGAGCTACCAACTCGTGAATAATTTCATTTTTCATTTTGCTTGGAGTAACGAAAGAAGTACCGCGAGTTTTCGAGTGTGGTGTGATTCAGCTCTTTGAGATGAATTCGTGTTTGCCCCGGTTTGCTTTTGTGAGTTAACTAGGAAATATATAAAAACCAAAGCAAAGTTGAAAAACTTGAATTGGCCAGATATTAGAATTTCTTCCTACAATGTTATGAAGCTGATGAGTAATATAGCAATTTATAATGTTTATAGTCTTGCGCAGATTTTCGTTTAACCACAGTTATCTAATTCCGGAGTATGTATTGTATCCGATATATATCGGGAATATAAATATCGAGAGGCTCGTCAATTCCATAATTTTACCATTGCGCTGAATTTATCGTTGTGTCGCGAGGTATACGATCTCAAACGCTTTCTACACTCTAGTTCCGTTATCACGAACTTACGATACGATTATTACTCCACGTGCAATAGTCATGATAAAGCAGAAGATCGTAGATTAAGGCTGGTGCAACTATTGCTTACGCAACGTGCATTTAACACGGCGTACACTGAAAAACGATTGTATTCCACGTGTTCCGTAACACTTTAATAATGAATGTAAGTCTTTCGCCGTAACGAAAGCTTCCAGAAACAGTAAGGAATAAAAGCGAATGAGTTATTGCGAAATTCTTATACAACAACGCTGCAATGAAACAAGGTTGCATCACGTGTCTACAAATTATCCATTACATTCTATCAGAAAATAAGCTCGATAATCAATAATTAAACTTCCAAATTAAATTAGTAATACCCTTCACTGAACGTCAATTCGATTTCACAAAAACTTCTAGTCTTTGATAAACATTTCCAATAAATACGTACGCCCCATCATACGTAACAGGAATTAAAGGAATTTTAATTGCACGGGGGAAGCTCTTGTAACTACACAAAGCCCGGGTCAAGAAGGGTAAACAACGCCAGTGGACGCACAAAGCAGATTTGAAGCGCTTCTTTTCAAAGATTCGCGCTGAAAGCTGGTTGATCTCTTTCGAGAACTTAATGCACGAGACGCAAACGTTTTACGGCGAGAAACATCAGCGAAAATATTGTGTAAAATATTCCCATCCGTTTGGAACAACCAGTTTCACAACCAAATTGTCGCTACATATTGTTTTGTTGTTTTCTCGCCGCAAAAGCCAAGGTCCCAACCCAAATCTAACACGTGGTCCACGACAAACGTTTATCGTTGTAATTCACAAATCGAGGTAAGAAAGAAATTAAGTGGGCTGAAACATATTACTGTATGTTAAATCATGCCGATATAACTGTCCAATTAAAAATATTCAGAAGAATGTCCACAATATTTATTGGATCTTAAAATTAATCTGACTTCATTTCTAATTGTCGTTACATATAAAAATAAGTTTCATTCCACTAATTCGCTCTATTCCCCCGCAACTTTTCCCACAGCCAAGCGCCAATTTTCCCATCAATTTCCTGACCTACATGAACACCTCGAGTTAAATGTTCTCGGTTTCATTACTGAACGAAGAATTGTTCACGTTCAAGAAAAACGTCGACGTCGATTCCAAGGAATCGCTCGGAAATTTCTAGCACAAAGGTACGAGTCTGCACCGTGCAGAATGGTATCGAGCGTACCAACATACGACTGGAAGTCACCTTTGGGATCGGCACGCCTAAGCTCAAATGTCTTTTAAGACAGCACTCACCTAGCGAACTCTGCTCGGGTAGTAGTAGGTCAGTATTACCGAGGGCGGACTGCTGAACTATATTCGCGAACAGAGAACAGGGTGGAGCACGACGAGCTTCAACCTCCACGAGCTCACCCCAATCAATAAACCTCCAGCCGACGACATTCAAATTCGGCCAGGATAGCTCGACCGCGCCACGGTAACAAGAAAAC
Organism: Nomada fabriciana; assembly: GCA_907165295.1. Lineage (NCBI taxonomy): Eukaryota > Metazoa > Arthropoda > Insecta > Hymenoptera > Apidae > Nomada > Nomada fabriciana. The sequence goes on along the minus strand of OU015693.1, from coordinate 7,573,622 downwards.
AGCAGGATAGATGCAGAAGCTTGGTTCATTCTTAAGAAAAAAAATGGCGAAGGCTAATAAATGTCATCTTTCTAGAAATAAATAGGTAGTTAAATGTATAGAATATAGGATAAAGAGGAGAGAGAAGTAGAAGGAATATTGAAGTAGACTAAACGTCAATCTTGCTATTATTTGAAGAAGACACGAAAGTTCTTTTTTAGAACGATGACTTTTCTGGGGAAAAAGTTGAAATATCGAGGAACATCTAGAACTTTATTTTAATACGTGGTCAGAGATCGATGAAACGATAATAATCGAGAAATAGTTAGCAAAGGTAAAGATAGCGTGTGGGATATTAAGAAATATGTTGTCAGAATAAGAAAAACGATTGTATAATATGCAAATATAATGTATTGGTCGATTATATGATCTTATAATTAGTTTGTTTAAACGAGACAGTTGCAAATGAATTTTCCTTCATTTAAGGATCTCCGGTTGAAATGGTTGTTTCATATACACAAACCCAATATTATATTGTAACATCTTGTTAAATTATCCAACGTTTTAATTGATGTTCCATAGGTATATTGGATGGAGGATATATTTAGACGATGAACGAAGAGGAATGCTATCATTAAGTAATTAAAACGGGCAGTGGTAAAAATTAATTTATGGTTCGGACGAGAAAAACCGGTCGCACTGAGTTATTCATACAAATCCTGTTGTAAAGGGAATATATTATGTATCTTCCTGTTTCCCATAATTACAAAGCTTATTAGAAACTATGTACATATATTGAATAAAGAACATGCATGTATGTACATATATGTACATAGCATTGCAGAATGTAACCACACAGGATGTCTGTAAGTCTTACAATTTTTATCTACAAAAGAAACTGCTCGTACCAGAAAACACGATCCGTTATCGTGGCACACAATAAACAAGTAATATTCACGTTTCACAGTATAACACAGTTTATACTCCATAACATTATCTTCGAACTCATAAACTGTTCAATATGAAATTAAAAATTGAAAACATTGTCAAAGGGGATATATACATATACCTACTACTGGACATTAATAGTGTACACAATTTCATTATTGTTAGCTGAACAATACAGAAGAAACATTACATTTTCACTCCTAATCGTCTAAAACAAACAACCCTATCTCGTTTGCAGTTCTTCGAGATCTCCACGTACTCTTTCGTGCTCAACGTTGTGCAATATCGTAAGAAAGTAATGGACCTCTCGAAATATTCAACAGAGCTGCACCCTAGGGGCGAAATCTTATTTATTCGGTGTGCACGGGAACACGGTAGTTGCCGGTAGTTACTTGACCAGCCCTATGCTTCCCGTATGTAAGCGTTTTATCTAGATTCGCACCTGTATTAAAGTGGCCTTATCTTCGGTTTATTCGGTGAACGACAAATGGAACTACAAACGATTCAGTGTCCTTCGCAAATACCCGAGCGAGCTCTTTATATAATACACCGTTCCTAGGCGACTCGAATTCGTATCGATCCGTTCCTGACGACACACTTCTCTTATCGATAGCGAGACACGCGGTTAATTATAAGTACGCAAAGGCATTTGATCTACTTTCTAACGAAGGCATTAACAACATTCCATGATTCTATTATAGAATATTGTTCAACGATGTTTCGACTTAATTAGACTTAATTTTGTAGGCCAATATAAAAATTGCTTTTTGATTAGAATTAAAAATGGACATTAATATATTGTATAATTAAATATGTTTTCAAATAATGTTTGAAATAGAACTTGACTAACAACTGATTTAACGAATTAAACAAAATTGAAAATTCTACTTTCAGGTTGCAGTCGATTTAGGCAAACAAAAAAAAAACACTCACCAATCGAACGCAACGGGTCAGAATGACAATTTTCACCGTTTAGTCTCGCAAAATCTCTGTCTACTTGTCAGAGCAAGACAACTGTGCAAATCATGACACTGGCGAGGTGCAACGAGGCTCTGAGCGGTGCTCAGAAGATCGTATTTCGGTAGACTGAAGTGCAAATATGTAGAGGCAGGTAAGAATAGACTGACCTCCAAAAACTCTCGAGAGAGCGAGACTGCAGCAAATTGCCACCGAGGTGTACAATACAAGCAGAGCATATAATGAGACACCGTATAATGGCCTCTGTGCGCGCTCGTGAAGTCGCTCGAGACGAGGAACACGTTGACGGATAGTTAAATGTTCAATCATCGCTTTATCGTCGAATCTAGAACGACCTTCCCAGTGCTCCTTTATGCTCGCTATAAATTTCTTGCTAATGGAACAGCAGACGTGGATAATTGACTTGCAATTGACGCAAAGGAAGTTTCGTTTTCTTCAATACACTACACGAATATTTAGAAATAATCGATCTGGCGTGAATTCGTATCCAAACGAAATTCTGTGCAAAATTAATACGACAAAAATATTGCCCACTTATTTTTATTGAAAAACCAATCTATGTATCTCTTAAGTAGAATAAGCGCCGGATACTTCGTGAATCATGCTACGTACTACGAATTTTGCACACACTACTTAAATTATTAGGTAACAGAATAAGTACTTCCAGTGCTGCAGTTTTCGCTGGAACTATTTATTACCTTTTACCCGGTTCCTTGCATAATCCACTTGACTTTTTAATACTTAAACAATTGACTGCATTACACCACTCCCAGATTCGCAGCCTTTAATGTTCAACGTATTCCCCGTAAAAATTCTCTACCAACTCCACGATATAAATCCATCAAATATTTTCCCAAACCTCGGGAAAAAAATGTCGAACCGTTCCGTGGTGTTTCGTGAGCGCTGCGAGCAATCAGAGCGCCGAGTAAAAGGTCGAACCCATTGTTACGTTCAACCCTGTGAACCGAGGCAATGAAACAGATCGATCGTTGTTCCCAATGTCTCAATTAATCCAACAGTCGGGTTGAGTCGCGCCGATAAATACACGATATTCCCGTAGCTCCTCTCAGTTTTCTTACCTGTCCGCGGTATCCGCATCGAACGACTGTGAAACACGGGGGGAAAAACAGTGATTCAAACGGTAAACGTTCACAGGAACAGTAACAATTGTTGAAAGTCACACGCTAGTTTTTACGACTTATAATGAGAATAGAGTATTCAACGCGAACCAGTACAGAAGTCTGTGGCACGATAATCTCATAATAAATCGTACGGAGCGCTAAGCGAGTATTTAAAAGCAACACATAGAAGGCCGCAACGGTATCAAGAACGAAGATTTATCGAGCTATTAACAAAGTATTCGCCTATAATCTCTCTCCTAGGATGTTGCGGTTAATAGCGATGCACTCGAGCGCAGCCCGAACGGAGGGGCCCACGTGGAAATTAATAAGTATTGGTTACATGTTCGTAAAGTATCTCGTTAATAACGTAAAAATTCGACAGAGCAAACGAGAAGAGCGTCGGTTCAACGAGGTGTTCTAAACGACTGTAACGCCGCGCTTGTGAATAACTGTTTTGCACGATTCTGCTTTCGTTCGGCTGAATAGATACGGAGTGCGTCTTCAACGTGTTGGCGAAGCAAATAATTTCCCGTGGTTTATGTGGCCGATGAATCACCGCTTGGAAAATAGAGGAATCAAATGTTTGGATGATTATGGAAATGATTTCGGTCGTGCAAGATTTTTTATCAATTACACATCTTTGAATCGTTGTAACTTGGTGAAAGAAAAAGTCGTAGAACAGTATACCCAGGCAAATTTCAAAGGGTGAAGCCTCGACTTCCTCAAATTAATTTTTCGAGGATCCTTTTCAAAAAATCAAACGCCTCTACGGTATTTTTCACAACTCAAACCGCCTTGGACTTGAAGGTTACAGGCACTCCTCTGCGACGCCCACATAAAAATTGAAGCACGATTTTTTGTCGCCTCTTGCTTACTGAATGCAAAATTAATTACTATATTGATCCGTTACCACAGAATGAACGTGACTGAGAAAGTTGCGAAGCTTTAACAGCTGCTGTTAATACGACACAGCGTGGAGAACGCGGCGGAAACCAGAGAAGATTGTAGCATCTCTTTAATACCTTGGAGGCATACTGCAGTGGGTTGATTTGCCCGCGTGAATATTAAAGAAACAAAAAAAAAAGGTGAGCGAAACGCAAGGCGACGGCGCCTCAAGATCGTAAAGAGTTGTCGCACGAATTCAAATTTTAAAGGGACCCGCGCAGTCAAGTGGGTCTTAAACGTCCACTGAAGATTTTAAGAGGCGACATTTCAAGGTTAACTACGGCGCCACGACCTTTCAAATGGACACCACGAAAAAGGCGAAATCTAAGAAAAGGCCTAACGCATTGAGCGGAACAGTCATCGGGACTGATTATTAAATTTTGTTTTCATTCGAATAAAGGTAAACCGTTGATGAAGGTGCGGCGAAAAAAAAATATAAGGCTAAGAAATATGGCAACAATTTTTCAGCATATCTTTCCAGTTCGATTGTCATCGGTACACTGCTCTTGAGATACAGGGGAGCCATCCTGGAAGTCGATTGTTACTTCTGCCCGGAAGTGGTTTCGGTGTCTAACCGCTTCCGACAGAATGGGCTTTAAACCGTCCACCGGCTGCATGGGAAAAGATAATATCTCCGGAAACAATCGATCCTTCCTGTAGAAAACTTTGCATCAAGTGTTGAAGACTCCCCACATAAAACGTCATTCAAGTCGGCCCTCGAATAATACTCGATGATATTAACACATGGGACGAAACTTATCTAGATTCACGGTCGAGAAACTTGCATCGGGTCTGTTCCGACGAATTTGTTATATGATTATCTTGGGCTCTGATAAGTTCAGGTAGAAAGGTGTCTCAGTCGGACAATGAAAATTTTATCTAGACGTGCACTCGAATTGGAGTCAGAATGGCTCTTTTTCTTTTTTTTAATTCGCAAGTCGGGATTTAACTGTATGTGAATTACTTGTATTATATGATATTGTAATGAGTTAAATGGTGTTTTACGAAAGCGCATAAACATTAGAAAGTTAAATATATAAAAAATGATACAATTGGCAAGAAACATATTACATTTCTTATATTGAAAATTTGACAAACCTGGTACATTTCTATCAGTTGTTCGGAATGGTGGAAAAAGTGCAACGACTCAATACTTTTCCAAAAGGGGAATCCGGATATCCATTGGTCCAGTTATCAGCAGGGGAAAAAATGGTAGCAAGTTTGATTTGTATCGATGCGACCTCGTAAAGAACAACGCGTCATTCGAAAGTTTATCGGCGATATTTCTCACGGATGCGTCACCCTAAAGGTTCGTTATACCTCGGGTCAGTGCCAAAAACTCTCGGGAGGGCAAACAGAACGAAAAAAAAATAGGGAAATTTGAATTTTACGACTTCGAGCGCGGAACCACGCTGCGCCCTTTCTACCTCGTTTGCTCTCTGGTACAAACTCTTGGCGATACTAAATTTGCACGTGACGCGTGTGTTGCCGCGCAATTTTTACGAGCTTTTATTAAGAGCAACGGTACAGAGAGATCGCGGACAAAAGCGAACCGTCGGGGCCAGTCCGAGTATCTTTCGTCGCGCAGACGGCATTATTGTCTGACTCTTAAAAATAGAATCGTTCGAACCGTAGAAATACATTTCCTGCATCCGCTGCAGCTGGCAAAAAGGTGGTGTGTACCTTGTTACGTCTACGTTTGTAAGTTGATACAGTACAAAAAAATGGGCAGCAATTGTTATAAAATAATTGGGTACTGTCGTGTGAGAACAAAATGTCGCTTTCTATTTTCGAATTTGGTACGTGGAGATACGCTGCGAGATTATAATTGAGCGTTGCACTTCAGAAAGTAAAACTGCAAGGTCATGACACTTGACCCGAAAACCTTTTTACCCGCTGTCTCCGAGAGAGCAATTTAAACGAACCCATTTCCACAAGAATCCTTGAACATTTTTAACCATACGATAATAATTGAATGTATTTTTTCTCTTGAAATCATGAATACTCGAATGATTCGCTGCTTATCGTAGTGGCGTTGCAGTTTCTTTGATAATTTCTTTGGTCTCGCGGGGCGAGACAGTACGTCATACGAGTAATTCATACAGAAAGAGTAACGGGTCATTTAAGAGTTATTAGTTCCGCCTCGGAAGCAGAGAAACACGAAAATAGGGAACGAGTGACGGTGTAAAAGCAGCGAAGCGTATGTCTTCTGTTCCCTCGCGTGTCTCCCTTAAAACATCCCCCGCCTCCATGAATTTTGTCTAATTGTAAGAGGAAGGCTACGTTTGTAAGGTCGACGCCTCCACACAGTACACTGTTCGAGCAATTGCCACAACGAGAGGGACATACCTACTCGAACTCATTTGTAGCGTAATATTTATGTCGGCGTTTAAAGGTTTCCTTTGAGGAATACAAATATTGTTGGCCTGAAAGATTTCCAGTTCATCTGATCGTAGGATGATTTCCTAATTTAAAGCTGTGCACAGGGTAAAATTAAATATTTCAAGCATAAAATTAAAAAATTGCCCCTCTTATTTTTGGAATTGTAAGGAGGAGAAAGTAAAATTTTAAACTGCATAATTCGAGAGCTTAAAGATTCAAAGTATTTTATTTCCTATCTTAATATTACTGTAAGATAAGCTATTAATTTCGAAGGAAATGCTCACACTGACAGTAAGCAAACAATGTACGTATTTACAAATTAGTACTTCACAAGTGAAATCCTCAGAACGTGCACTGATTGCGCGTGGCGACAGTTTCACGATATTTTCGACAATGCAAGAAAGCACATATTATTACTTCGTTTCCGGGGAAGTATTTGTCACCCGTGTTTCTCGCAGCAGCGCTTTACACGCCCTGCAAGCTTCTCGCTTTTCGAATTTGTCAGGCGTGCGTCGTTATCCGAAATAAATTTCTACGTACAAAATTTTCTTGCGGTCTTACCACACTGTCAGCATACTACCCTCCCTATTGCTCCCCGTTTCTTTTTACCATCGTCATTCCACAGGATTTCGCGGAACACTCGCATGACACATTAACGTTGCAAGAAAAATCAAAACACCGTCCCGTTCCCTGAAAGCATTTGTCTCTGCGTACCACGCAATGCTTTTAACTTTCCACTCGCATTCCTTCCTTCGTCCAGAGTGCATCTACACATCGAGTATAATGTACACGTGAAAAGACTACCGTAACCAATAGGTATACAATTTTTATATGAATTCACAAATTATCCTCTTATGATTAATTTCATATAAAAATTGTGTCAACCTCATCTTAATTTGAACCGCGAGGGTAACAGTATAATTATCAATTGAACAACCGCGACAGTACTTCCGTTACCTGCAGTTACGAATGAATAATATAAAAATATCAATGCAACGAAATTATTCGCGAGATGGAAACCAGATATAGTCGCCGTGTTAAGATACCGAGCAATTAGCTGGAACGTCGACCAACGGACCCACACGACGAAGATTCCAATTTTTTGCCAAAAATACACGCGTCCTCAGAGCGAATTCGCGGTTTTGCTGGCGTTAAATCGAGCGTCTCCCGTGACCAGGCTGGAATTCGCGAATCGCGCCAACAAGGCAGAGGCGTTCTGCTCCGACTAATCTACTAATTGGAGGGTGGCAACGGGCGCACAGGGGGTTGTGGGGCAAATTGGGCTAATACAGAAGCAAACAGCATGATGCCTATAAATAGGCGGCACCGAGGCACCACCTTCGAATAGCAAGATTCATATTGTCGACGTTCTTGTACATATTTAAAGATCTGTTCACAGATCGGGACGATACCGTCTACTGGATTGAAAATCTCCATTCTCTATTTCTCGCTTTGTTATTCGAAGAGATTCTATTCTTAAAGAAATTTCTGTATTTGTAAGGTCGCGTTTTAAAAAGGTCAAGCAGATATCATTGTTGCAAAAGGTGGTACCTTTAACGTTACAATGTTTTAATTAACAATGGTCAAGTATAATACCGTTGAATATCGAAGAACAACAGACCTGACCAAAAACCTGCTTTTCATTTTCATATTGGAACTTATTATAAAGTCTAAATAAAATTATGATACTAAATAATAGTATTGTGCCAAAGATTAGCCAGGTATCCCAGGTATCTATTAAAAATCACAAATTTAACACATCAACGTAATACACTTAAGGTACAATGCAACATTTTATTTGAAGGATGCTGCGACGTGAAATAGAAAATCTCGTTACACTTCGTATGAACAGACCTTAACGCGCAACGGCGCTTCAAGCATTCAAGGGTGAAGAGGAGAAGCCTGCTACTTCTCACCCTCGAGATACGGGTAGCGTGCCACGTTCCTATAATAAGTCCTTAACGACCTTTCTAAATGCAGTCGGTACCTTCACGACCACTACCCACTATATGACAAGAGCATCCATTAGAAGGGGGTTACGTGGCCACGTAGCATGGGGCGAACAGCCCGACGAAGGGATCTCTCTCAAACCGTGAAACGACGAAGACGAACATTTTTTCCTTTCGCCAGTAACAGGAAGTGCCTTTCCCAAAGGCCTGTCCCTTTGTGTTTTCACTTGTCATAATTACGTGGCAGAAACAGACAGCAACAACGGGTGTGCAGAAGGCTTAATGCGTTTTTTCGACAGTCTGATCAAGTAACTTTAAATATTTGCTCAGAATCTCGATGTAAGTTATTACTAAGTTACAAATTAATTTATCGTTATTAAATGATGGAGAAAGACACTTCGAATGCACAGTATGAAAAGCCTGTAAAAAGACACATTGAAAATATAGAAACAATAATTTGAGTCACGAATCATCGTGTAATAAGAACGTTCGTAAATTTGGCAAAACATTTAACAGCAACGGTGAAGCGTGGGCAAAAATATCTATGGAAAAATAATTATTATGCATTGGCTTCAAACGTTTTCGTCGCTTTCCCGTTCCACGAAACCAATTGTATGGTATGCATTTTCAAGTGCCGCAATAACCCGCCGTGATGCAATGCACACGCAGCTACCTATGTAGAGTCAGAAGAGCCATATGGGGAGAATGCTTACATGTTGCACGTGCACCTGTACCGAGGCAATAATTCAACGTATCGAAGCGCTCGGGCGCAGTGAAGCTCGAGAGGCACAAACGAACATGAGAATCGTGGAGAAATCCAGAAATGACAAATTATATCGAATACTCGCGCATTCGGGAATATGTCGTCAATGTCAATTGTGTATTAATAAATAAATATCTCGCTAACAAGAGGAGGCCAAGCAAGAAAGAATTTGGAAATTTCTGACACATTTTCACTGTCCGCGACCGCATATCATAGAGTTTGCATTGTACATACGAGGAAACCCAAAGATAATTGAATTCAGGTGGAATTCAGATGGGGTAGCTAAAATGTTCTATTATAGAAGTAATTAGAGGCGATGCAAGTACATAGTACGTTTCTTACAGATACACAGGAACGGTTTTAAAAGACACGATCTGCGCTGGACAGTAACCGCTGTTCCTTATAAAGCCTTATTCATGAGACACATCATTTAAATCATCATTCCACATTACCACTTACCTACGGCCCATCGTTCGTTACGGGTGAACGATGCTATGCGTAATCAATCTACAGGAAAGCAATTCACCGATGACCAGTCGTAGACGATTAAGTCAATACTATATGGGGTCACTCCACGGTATATGTAGATGTATATGGATTTGATCGTCGCATTTAAAAAGGAAAAGAAAACAGTAACGACGCCTCGTCGCGAACGGGTCGAACGATTACGAAATAGAAAAAGAAAAAGGCAGGCTACTGCCAACTCATTCTTGAACTCCTTTCATTCATCCGGGGAATGTCGCAATCAGCATCGTGAGTTCATTCATAAAAATCCCAGTGAAAGCTCCCAAGAAGGCAATACCGTTATTTCAGCGAAAAGAAAAAAGAACTCGTAGTGAACAGTTCCTTTTCATTCTGTATGGAAGATTCAAACAACAAAAATGCATAGATTTCGTCTGAGTTCCCATCAATCCAAAGGAAAATCAAAGTACGTACTTCAATCAAGCGTTCCATTTAATAACATTTCTTTCAAACATTCTACCTTGAAAATACTTTTCACTCGAACCAATTCGTTCCGCGGCGCACGGTCGCTGTATGTTGAACGATGTTTCAACATCGTTCCAAGGCTAGAATTCGCACGACCCCCGTCAGTAATCGAGCAGAAACGGAAGTTCGAAACCAGAGCGCGTTCTTCAAGCGAAGAAAAGAACCCGAGCCGGGACAGAGGAGCTCAAGATATCCGGCGATTCCTGTGAGAACGTGCATCCCTTGCGCGGAATTTCGCACGCGACCCTCTTCGTGATCGCGAGCCTGCCTCTATCGACTAAACAGAACCGCAACTGTATATACACTGACCTTTGAGATTCGACCCGCGATGCAGGCGGCTGCGATTCCAACAGAGGAAAGGTGAAAAGAGCACGAGGATAAGTTCATCCGCCAGGCAGGCACGAAACAATAGCACCGCGATTTAACTCTACTATTTAAGTTTCGCCGGTCGCCACGCGAAACCGCAAATACCATTTGCAGTCCGGCACCACCGACGAATCTCGCGTTCCAGACCCGCGAGAAAACCGGCGTGGAATCGCGATGCGCTGGTACGAGGCGTCGTTAAAGCGCTATAAACACATCGACCGAGGATGCACGGGCGTTGGAAACGAGCCATTAAGAAACCGCGATGATTTCGTGCATGCCTCTGAATTCGCGATTCCCTGAAATCTGCGCGGCTCGTTTCGTGAATCGAACACGACACGTAAATTCTCGACGAATAGATATGGCTGCTATTAGCCGCGTTATATTAGATTGTAACGTGTAAACACGTGTAGATAGATCGACGGTGCATGGGGTGTAACGCGTAATTTACATTCTAAGGAACTGGAAGAGGAGTCAATTTTCTGGGGTCACGTTAACGAATAAGATCCCCCTTCTGTGTTAAACGTTTCATATACCGTGTACCATACACCGTGTACCATACACTGTTTATTACCTGCACTGTTTATTAAGCATACCACTACAATGATTATACCTTCTCCAAAGAGACTGTAAAGGAGCTCCATTCGAGAACTTGTAACATCCAGCGAATATAGTCCAACGCAAACAGAATTCGAAACCCTCTAACTATTTGGCACAGGTGGCCAAATTCGGTCAGCAAGGCAAATCTATTTCGCGTTTGTACTTCAACCTATGACGACCTATGTATACGTATTCTGTGCTACGCGGTCCAATGTTCATATTCTTATAGCACAGTCTCGTAGAACGCTATTATCATGGAACAATCGCTGATCCGTTTCGAGCCAATCTTCTTGCACGTATTTAAACTCATTCGTACCACCGTGCCGCGGCGAAGCAATATCAATCGATGCAATCAAAGACTTCCCAAATCGATCGGTCGACACCGTTAATTACCCGTATAAAGTACACATTAAAAAGCAAAGGAAACAAAGAATCAGCATGTACCAGAGCTTAACGATCTCTCTACCAAGGTAATTAATCTAACGATACGAATCTCTTTCTGTGGCGGGCTTTTTTTTCGTACGGACAAACGCTAATTAGAAGCAATATATTATCCGGCGTGCCTTATCAGCGGAAGAACTTGAATAATTCAAGGCATGATTACCGTCAAGGTGAACCGGTCGTAAGGTCATTCTTCCGCGATACCCGCGGCCCCTCGCAATTAAATTTATCCGCCAGAGGAGAGACCGGCTCCTTGCCAGACGAAAAGGCGTTTCCACCGACGGAATTTGTTTGTTATGCCTGCGTCATCGTGAATGCCAGAACGATAATGGAACTGCGAGCTACCAGCTCGCGCGAGAAATCCATCAGCTTCTTCTCGAACGTTCATGAAGGGTGTACAAGCTTGACTTTTAATATTCCAAACGCGATTGAGGTCGCGAACCTACTCACTTTTAATAATCCGACCGCGAAAAAGGGGTCACGGGTTTAAAAAAATTAATTTGATGCTGGTATTGTATAAGTGATAAGGATAAGCAGCGATGAATAAGAAATTATTACTGTATCTAAACGATCACTCTACATTAAATTACCAATTACATAAATTGCTTTGGGTTTGAAATACAAATTTTAAAGGTATGTATATGTGAACATTCTAAAAACGTGTAGAGTGTAGGCTGATGTTTCAAACTGTACTGCCTATTCTACTAAAAACAAAAACGAACAATTCAATCGGCTGAAATCAAATCGCGAAAAATTCTGTGCTTTCTTCTTTTCTGCACAACCTCTACCACTATACCACGTCAAAAACCTATTCTCGTTGTATAGTTGGACATTCGCGATCCCAGTCGAGTCGACGGCATTCGACTGTGAGCTTATTGCGCGCCTAGCACCTACATAGCTGCGCAGGAATTTCGTGTTCCTCTGGTGGTACGCGAAATCGTTGCAACTGCGGCTATGCTTCTGCTATTTTTATTCCTTTTAGTCGGCGTACACGCTCACCAACCACCGCGATACAAATTCGCAAAGCATTGGAGAAATTTTACACGGCACATAACGCGCCTGATATTTTTTGTTATTTTTGTCTTTTTTTTAACGTGTGTATGTTATCCCATATGCCCCCCATCATGGAAAACGTAAAACAAGAATGACAAAATATGAGTTTTTCATACATATCGGAAATGATTGAATGCTATATTTAAAATGGAGCATTTCGTTTCTCCACGAAAGGGTAGTCAGTTGTACAAACATTTTACATGCGTCTCGGTTTAACAAAACATGTTCGAAAACACTGTAAGTCGGCTCGAAACACGAATACAATCGGTGGCTCGAATATCGAGACCTGTATAAACAAGAACGACCTGCGACCATGCTTCAAATGCAATCCCCAAACGGGAAACCGGAGAACGCGGGGGTAGTATGTACTCACGAAAGTCGAGAACATCTAAACTGTTCGGGGGACATGGATGTAAAACACGCTGAAATCCCTTCTGGTTCCTATGTTTACCATCGATTACTGTCAATCATGCGGTGTATGTACTTCGTTGTCTCTTGATCACAGAAAAATCAGCAAACTTGTATTGTATAATAGTGGAACTATGGAAAACGTAAACTGACCACTTTCTGAATTTTCCCTTCGCTTGTTAAAGCTTGCCATTTAATACATTTATTAACAACTTCATAGTGGCTAAATTATCTCTTTCAAGAAATAGACAAATAGAAAATATCTTGATAGTTATGCTTGACAGTAAAAGTGCTAACTATACAGTTTTGGTAACAAGTCTCTTTGGAAAGAAGGATCGATCGAGTATAGGCAAAGAGATTCTAAAGTTAGATCAGCTCTGCATAATTTCTCTTCGACGCGACTTCGCAGAACCGTTTTGACGTTGTTAGCCAAAGATGTTCTGTATGCAGTAAAAACTTCTAGTCTCCCCAATTGGAACGAATATTTGTAAGTTAAAAGCTTGTTATTCTGGAAAACGTCCTAACAGATCTTTGTATTAGTAGACGTACGTATTTGTACACATATAAATGGCGATCAAAACTTTGACTAGACCCGAACAAAGCATTGTTCAAATAGCAATATTTCATATATGTACTTCGTATTGCAACGGGGAAGAATAAAGAAAAGTACTTATGACGACACTGTGTCTAGTGTGACCTAAATATCCAACATTGAAGTGTTCTCCAAGGGGATTCGTCATCGAGACGATCGAGGGATTCGCTTTGCTTTGAAAAGATCTCGAGGCCTTATGCTTTCCTCTGCATAGACAATATGGAGAACGCGAAATACCCGAGTAATCTCACACAGACAACATCGTATTTCCATGCACTAAAGCCTTGGACGATTCGAAAGCTCAGTTAGAATTTAGCAGCAGTGCTCCATAAGATTTCGTGCTATTTTCGAGTTTTAATTAGACCCGAAAGAGCATACTTGTATCTGAGCAACCTGGAGCAACTTCACAGGCAGAAGAAAGATATTGCGAAGTAAACAAATAAATGTCTCTCCCCGAATTAAATACGTAGATACACCGCGCCTATCTATATTTCTTCCCAAATATGACAGCTACTAAAGATACACTGATAAAGATTTAATAAGTATTATCTACCCTATTATTCTTATCCACACACGCAAAGACAGATACGAAATTCTACTAAAATTCGCATCGACCTACAAATTCCACTTTTTCTTCGGCCAGATATTGCTCTTTCGAAATATCATATCGGCCTATCTGCACGGATAATCCATCTACTCTCGACGTATCTTATTCCATTCGTCAGGGGCCATGAACTTGGATGCAACGGAACCCGATTACGCTCCTTCCTTATTTTCCGTAGCGTGACGGCATATTCCCTTTTTCATGCCATTCACAATCTCTTTAGAGTTCTTCTCGGCTCGTCTCGCATTTTTTCTCCTCCTGCCGCTCAGTGCAAGCCGGAATATCCGGAAACGAGAGAGGATTTCGCTTGATCGAGTTGCACGCTTCTCTCGCGCGACAGATATAATTGTGAATGAGATTACACCCTCACGCAAATCCTATTCAACGCTTTCACGTTGCTTGTCGTTTCGTGCACTTTCGCGAGATGGATACAGCATCGAGCCAGGAGGTAAAAAAAAATTTTTTTTTAAAAAGGGAGCAAGATTTTATCGAGTAACGAAGCGTTCGTCCGTTATAATGGCACCAATAGACTCCGTCTGCCATGTAACTGAACGCAATATTGGACGACCGGCAACCTTTTGTTCTTTTACTGGAATCTACTTCTTTTTAAATAGCAACGCGTATAATGACTATAATTTGATGTCTGAAAGAAGCTTTTACAAAGAATTTAATTTACATCCGAGTTCCTAGAAATTCTCGCTCGCTTCGTTTATCATGTGAACGCATTTTGGACTCGATTTAATTATGGTATAATATAATTAAAACGAATGATTATTAAAAAAATGAAAGATACAGTTCTACGTGTAAGATTATACCTACATATTTAACTCAAACGCAGAAGCAAGGCCCTCATACATATAAACATAATACTCATCGGTAGGCGCAGGTAGATTTCAAAGCTAATTGCAAGAAATTAAAAATTCCATAGTGATCTCAGCTTCCAGCGTTTACATTAACTTCGCCATTTTTGCATTAAACTAATCGCAATTGTAATTAGAACATGCTTCCTGGAACCATCTGAACTTCATTTCGTAGCTTTCATTAGAAGGATGAATCTTCCCGATCATTTGCAAAACACGTTGCACAAGACAACGGCGACGAATGGACAAATCAATCAGGTGCAGCGTTTCGAAAGCGTTTCGTCTATAAAATTGATATTTAATATCGAGATTATTTTTGTCAGTTAACGCTCATCTCTCCAGCTGCAAAGAGGCTAGCAAACTCATTTACGTTCATAAGCAAACAAAGCTCAATGTATCTGGCGCAAAATAGCCATTGTTCAACTTAACCACGCACGTTACGCCATCGTTCTCTGGTGTTTTAAAGCGTTCTCATTTTCTATTCTTTCCTATTCCCTCGACGTTCTCGTAACTGTATCGTATGATATACCCAACGCACTTCCTGTCGGTGAATTCCTTAACGAACTAGTTTTCAGCCGCGTTTGCATTTCAGCCGCATGGCACGCGTTTTCTCGCTCGATACACGCGGAATTCCGTGCACCAGTTAGCATTTTGACCGAACAGAGGTGCTTGATTCCGAACACCGTTAGGAAATTACTGGCTCGATAAATTTATATTGAATCAATTGAGCTAATGGAACAGAGTAGATCGTTCGTCCTCGACTATTCGCTGATTGGAAACGACCAGGTATTAATTTCATCGAGGATACACGTGGTTTGCAAGGAAAATAACATAACAACCGATCGATATTTTTCTTCGTCTTATCGATAATGTTTGTACATATAATAAGTTATTTCAATCCGGAACGCGTGTATGTATGTATATATGTATGTTGGGTGAATCTGAATACAAATTCTTACGAGACACACGGAAATGAACGAAATAAGTCGTGTGGTAAATTAAAGTAGACATACAATGGATTTAAATGGTACTCTCAAGTTGTTAAGAAACGGTAGCTGACATTCAGGAGCGTGTATAAAAGGTCGCCTTCACCGGCGCTGCAACATTTTATCGCGGATCGTACTTAAAACTCTCGAGGTCTATTTTAATAGAACAGAGCCGAGCAACACGTTCGAAGGCAAATAAACACGTGTACCTTAACGTCGGGCGTACGTTTTCGAGAGGGAACAAGTGGAAAACTGCTTGTGCACATACTGAACTCGTTGCTGCATTCATTGGGCATTAATAACTCATATGACACGTAACAACGATAGTGCAATATGCCGTTTCTACTCTATCGATTCAGATAAATTTGTGAGTCGTGCTGGGAAAATCATTTGCATAAAAATAATCGACCAGTAAAAAGTAATGTAGATAGAACAAAAACAAAAGTAATTTAAAAAACAGTAAAACAGTTACTGTAAGATTTAGCTTTTTATTTCTGCAGTGTTACAATACTTGAAACGAATATGTAAATATAATTTTCGAAGACAATTTATTGCTTCGCGCTGGTTGCAATGGATCTGTTATCTAACGAAAAGGAATAGAGGTGCCCAGCCGCAGCAAATGTCATGGTAATTCGTTTAAATTAATCCACGTAAACATGGGTATGCAAAATTACACGGCGAACTAAACATTCATTGTGTACATACACCGACGAACTCCAAGGCCCGCGGTATTATTTAGGCTTATGCAATTATGTTATATTGATCCCAAGAGTTACTCTAATTTACCAGGCAACTATGCACCCTGATGTTTGCGTGGATTATACAATAGCTCGATTTCGGTACCAATACATAGTTATCGGTTACGGTTTACTCTATGCATATTACGAGACATGAATCTCTACAAATTCTAGAAACAAATGTGTAATAATTGACTAAATATATAAGCAAGCACGATATATTTAATTAGAGTGAATCGATGTAGGTACTCAATTAAGGAAATGGTGAACATACTTGGCGAAATATTTATTCAATTGCAACAGAGGCAAAGTAATCTACTTCCCTGGATCCTTCAAAATGTCTCATTAACCTACATAAATACGCCTGAAGCTTTGCGAACCGCATCTTGAATTTATCGTCGAACCACGAGGAAACATTAATTACTCGGGAACAATAAATAACCAGATCGATCAATTTCCCGGAAACTTAATATTGCTTTCGCCAATTAATTTACCTCTCACGTCAACACAATTGTTCGTTTAATTATATAGATGTATTTATTTACACATTTACTCGGCAATATTCAATTCAATGGCAATTAACCTACATACAAAACGTCGAGAATCTCCATTTCTCCTATAATATCAGGGTACAGAACGAAACACAATTTTCACACGAAAATCCAAGCAATTGTCGAATGCAATAAATATAAACCACGAGAATAATTCGAGCAATCGTAACAGTTCAACCTAATTATTTTTACGTTCGCTATATATACCATTGTCTCCGACAATAGGGCATACGACGACGTTAAACGAACTAAATTAACGCCCACGCGAAACAACAACCCACCAACGAAAGAATCGCGAAAGCCGCCCGGATATATCTCGTATTTTTCACAGTGGAGCGAACGAGAACAAATAAAACGAGTGTACTCCTGTCGAAAAATATATCGGATGGGGATAATATCCCTTCACCATTTCGGTTCTATTCAGAAGAATTTTTCATTCAGAAATAATGTCTCTATTGGGCAGAACCACTATTCGAGTAGACGACCCCTCTTTTCAAAGCCTTTCCGCAGCTTTTTCCAGATTACTATAAAAGGGACGCGATGCGTTTACTACGAGGCGATCTTTCGACAAATATGAAATCAAGAAGCAGGTGTATTTACCTCTCAACCATACGACCAATCCTTTCCGGCAGACGAACCACAAAGACAGGCTGCTTCCCCTCAAGACGTTCCACGAAGGGGATACAGGCAAATTCCAAGGAGAGAAGAGTTGTGCGACAAATAACGAAACATTGGAATTCTTTGATCTTGACTCCCGCCACGACTATTTTTTTATACCTTTTCGTTAAACCGAACAAAGGTAACGTAAAAACACAGGTTCTTGTAACGCCGCGTCTCGTTACCGCCCGCATTATTCTATTGTTCCATTGTTCTATTGTGGCTAGTTACAGTGCGGTTATAAACATCGCTCTAACAAATTTCTTCGTGCGGCATAATATTGGCACGAATTTTCCCAGCCGTCTGGTATGTATCTACTTATAGATGTCGGCCATCGATCGACCGATTCGAAATTTCTTTCTAAATTTTATCAATGTCAATTGGGGTTGCTAAAAGTGTCGAATAATTTTCAATTTGTTAGTTGTTTAAAATACTTTCCACACACTCTCGGTGTAATTTTGCAATATCTCGTCAGGAACATAAAAAGTTGCTAAATAATTGGGAAATGCATAATATGTCCAGTTATTTCAAACTTTTAACCAGTAATGTACTATCATACATATATAGCAATACTGTTTCCATAACACACTGATGGAATACTAAGTCGACTGGAGCGGAATATAAATATTGCACTACATGTAACGTCGACAATACCCGTGGCTTGGTAATAGGGGTGATACCACGACCAGCAGTTTCGTGAAAAGAATTTTTAACACAGAATTATCGTGGGACAGTCTAGCGATAGAAAATCTTCCCCAACCTTTATGTTAATTAATATATCACATTACGTTATCGTAACTGTGTATCGTAGTTCAATACCCGGAACGGTACATCACTATAACGATATATTTTTATAAACCTCGTCCGTGTTCTCGGAAGATATTGAGAACAAGTGCCGATCAAATTATGCATTCACCTGGCAAGAGAGGCAGAAATATAAATATGTTACCTTACCTTTTCGATGGCTTCCAGCGCCGCTTGAAAACTCCCAGCATGAGTGAACCGATGTAAACGAGGCCCAGGTGCCAACGGGCTTCCGACTCCCAGGAGCGTATCAAGCAACACCACCAAAACCAATCACCACACAACCACCGATCAACCTCGCCGATCTTTCCGAAAGATCAATCAAGTCACTCGAGTCACACCATGATATATCACTGTGTACGTGCTTTCTTATTTCGCACCGGTATCGGTCAACCTGTCACTCCGCCAAACGATGCTCGCGTATTCGCTGTAAAATAATAAGGATGAACTCTGATTGGTACACTGGTTCACGCGGGAAGGGTGGCCATTTAAAAATGCAACCCCCGAAACCGGAGCACCAATTCTAGCGCCGCCAACCTCGAGTCGCGCATCGATATTCCGTTCCCTACTGTTCAGCGATTAATTCGAATCGGTTATAATTTCTTTGATATTATTTATTAGCTACTGTTGCAATATTAGAATTAGACAGAATAGACGCGATATTAATTAAAGCTTTATAAATGAATTGAAACTAACTAGATTAATTGAAAACGATTGAAGAGTTTTAAGGGTTGTTTTCACCGTAATCCTTATTGTTGCAGGCATCAACATTCTTTGAGCCATCTTTAGCAATCAGATGCTCGTGTGTTATGTTGCGATATCCTATTCTTAATCTCGTGAGTATACTATACTGATTAATGCACCCTGCTCAGTGAATTTACAATAGTTTTAGTATATGCGTTTCACGGTTAAAGTGAATTATTGAAGCTCCTCTATCGACCTGCGTCGATTTTTTTCTCGAGAGGTGGACGGTAAGAAAAGTTTCGAACGCCGACCACCAATGGAGAACCTCTACAGTCTCTATGATCCGTTAACGCATAATAGGGTCTTTGCACGTCATTACGGGTTAACGTCCTACAATCGTACGTGGGTTAAAAGGAAAAGAAAATGACATCGACACGAGAAAAAATCGGAATAAGAAAGAACGAAAGCAAACAAAGTGAATCAGCGATACTTCTCATTGTCCGTCTTATCGATAAACAATCGTGAACCTGACACTCGAAATCACCTGTATGATCAAGTCATGCTACTCGTAGTACCATACGAGCCAAATGATAAACTCGATACGAAACTGTTTGCGCGTTTGGCTGATGTGGTCTTTAGCACCGTAAATATGTATGTCTAACATAGATACAGTGGCTACGCGAAATCGATTAATTCGCCAGATATTTTACCCCCTTTGGTGGCAAACTTATTAACGAACTGGCTGTCAAATAAAGGGTAGATATACTTTTGTTACCGCAGGCATCTTTGCAAACGTCGAATATTATCTTGTATACCTCTGATTAATTAGCTGTCAATAATGTCAGCGCTAAGTAGACTCCCTGATTAACCGGCTGTCCTATATAATAAATTACCGGCCACGATAATGATGCTAATAATTAGTTACAACTTCCTCGAAAAGTTTATACCCGCCTGTCCTTGGAATCTTATCCTTCGAGTTTTCCACTGTACATAATTATCAAAAGCGAAAACTCCTCCATATCGTAACAACTTTTATTACAATCTGGAGCGCCGATACTTCTCTTTTTTTAGGTTATATAATTTAGTTGATCGTAGATTTATCAGCGACCACTGTACTCCACATTAGAGTTCGTATCTCTTTCCGAAACTTGGACGTTTTGTCACTCAGCCGTTTGTTTACTTCCAAATATGTACTAAAAGTCACCCATACCCAATCATTCCTAGCAAAAATATACACGTCCTATCGTCGAGCCAATCACTGGCGGAAAAAAAGAAAGAGTACGAACACGAACAAGCAATGTTTCGAAGCAAAACTGCGTACTGCGCGTCCTACCATGGTCGCTCAAAGACGCAGATCGATCGTCGCTTCGCGTATACACTTCGCCGCGGGATCGATATTTTCGAGCAATCTATGTCACTGCTTATCCGTCCGCGAAATACTGCATACGTACGAAGGTACATACGAAGTGGTCCAAGGGAAGCTCAGGAAGATCAACGCTTCCAGGCATTCGCGCGGAAAACGTTGCCAGCAAAACAAACCCCTCACTTCTTCCTACCTACCACCCTCCAATGAATCACCGTTTCCTCGTGGGTTGTCGCTACCTATTTATAATTTACTCGTTGCGTGCTACGCGCCACCAACATATTATACATACAATGCACACTATGCAACTTCATCGTAGATTCACTAAAGTAGAACTATCATTTCTCACCGTGCAAAGAACCGTATACCGACGTTCAGTTGATTCACAGGCACGGTTCACGACGCTACGAATCGGTGCTCCTTTATTACTCACATTTTACTCGACCCGGTGACCGCGTTTCGAACGGGGAACAACGTGAAAAACACTTAAAGCCGACGACGTATCGACGCGAGTCGCGAGTCGCGGTGAAGAGATGAACGTCGATCAGGCGGAAGTCGCGCTCGGTACACACAGACACGAACCGGCTGCGCGCCGAACTCGAACTGAACTAAAGACAGAGATGGCAGACACGCGGTACTCCTTCCCGGCTGTTCGCCGGGCTGCTCGTTCTCCCACCCTTGCTGGCTCACTACCGGCTACCCCCCACCAACCAGGCACGGCACAAGGTACTATCGATACGAAGCGCCACGGGTTACCAGGCTGATAATCAATCGAACTACACTTTTAATCAACGATGGGACCCTTTTTCGTGCGATAAATCTTTGTCGAAATTTGTTGAAATCGAGACTGAAGGGAGTTTGTGTGGACTGTTTCACTTCGTGGCACCGTTGTTTGATAAGGTTCGATTTTGGAGTATGTTTGAGTTGTTAAATGAACAGGAATAATTGGGAATTGAGAGTTGAATGGTTACATGGGAAAATGGTATTGAGTGTGGTTAAACGGTTTGATGTATAGTTTCAAGGAAATATTGAAATTAAATAAGGTAGACAGTTTGTGGAGTGGAGTCATTTTAATAAGGGGGAAGGTGGAAATGTATAAATATGTTTGGTCAGGAATAGATTACAGGTGGGGGCCTGCATATGAGTCGAGATTGATCGGGTATTCGCTCCACGTGCGACAAATTTTTCATAGCTTGACCATTGAACAGTTCGACTCGCAGCAGGTATCGTGAAGTAATCTAACGATAAATCAAATGATTAATTTTTTATTTCGTAATATTCTTTTATCCGAGTAAATATTCAAGCAAAGCAAAAAGTGGAACTAAAATTGAATGATCATAAAAGAAAGTATACATAAATATGTATGTTTCTACAAAATTGATATTATTAAATATACATATACATATGTACGTACATCACAGGATCGCACTATGAAGACTTCTGACTTCGTTCTTGCCAGAAGGTTTGTTAGATACGCGTATATATCATTGCGCTTTAAGGACAAATGGAAAAAGACAGTAAAACACGTGTTCATCATAAATTTACATCCAACACTGTCGCAATCCGCTATAGAACTGCATCTACATCCTGTAACACGGGCACAAAAAGATCGGAACAAGAGACTCAACGAGATCAACTAACATCGCATAATCCTTACGTTCGCTAATCTGATTACGAGTTAATTCATAAGTAATGCAGAATTTCGAATGCAAATATTCTTGAAGTATAATCTTTTAATCCTTGTGTTACTTACTGCGTTGCACGCATAGTCGCGGATGAACTTAATTTATTTTCAATGAAAGAATTAAATCCGTTGTATAGTTTCAATATGAAGAAATTTCTTATCACTTGCAGAAACTGTCCCGAGTTATTAATATTAAACAAGTTTTCTAACAAAAGAAGGACGATGGGAGCACCCCTTGACATTTGCGCATCCCCCGAGTGTCTTTTATATTCTTTGCAGTGCCCACTGCGAAAGGTCGCCCCGATTCCTTACTATTTCTAGAATGATATGCCATAAAACTACAAGGGGACGTCTTAATTATAATTAAACCTGAAACTATTAAAACCTTTTTAGTCCCAAGTGCTACATAAAAAAAAGTTACCAGTAACGAAATTAAATGCTTATTAAATCAGAATTCAACGTTATAAATTAAAATTAATTTCCTTCATTTTGAACGAAACTGTAATACCTCCCTCTCTGTCCATTGAAGTAAAAGAGCTGTGCTTCGCAATTAAACGTTATCTGTCCACGCTAAGAACGGATACAATGGACAGAAACTAACAAAAGCTATTCCATTCTTCCAAAAGCCCCATTTCACGTGTGCGTTTCAATACAGATAAGAGAAGAAAAAAGGCGCTACTTATTCCGCGCCATTCTTTCGCTTTGGAAAGAATTGGAATAAAAATCGTGGCAGCCTCTCATTGAACATAATACAAAATAAACTGAATCTTTGTACTTCTAATTCGACATATAAATGATCACGACAATGTTTCTTAAAATAAGCAACGATGATTTCCTTTTCATCTTCCGAATCTACCAAGAATTTTCCTCGATTAATGGAAAATCATATCCACGTTCCTACGATTAAGTAAGTGGAATCGCGTCCCAGATACCACGAAGAAAGTCCAGCAGCGATTCAACGTGCATATTCAAGTCAGTCGATGTGCCAAACTGAACTTTCCATTAGTTAACGTCCCGATCAAGTTGCTGTACGCATCCTCCTATACGTCAATTCAACAAAACGTCCTCCTTTTGTCGTGATTCTCGGTGCGGCAATCGTAACTGGTACGCACAGTTTTGCTCTGGTTCCTTGGATTCGGCACAGCTGAGCGAACTTCGGCGTTGCTCGGCCACAATCGCAGGCGATGCATCGATTTTTCCTTCATCCAACTCTGCTGCAGCCACGGTGCATCGCCTTTGCACCGTGACCGCGGTGACACTTGCCAACTTTCCTTCTAGAAGCTTTCATTCCCGTTGTCACGCCTGTGTTTATCGTTTTTTTCTGTTTCTTCTTTTTGTGAACGAAATTTGACGGAAGATTCGATTCTGGCGGACAATGGGATAGATTTCATCGTTTAGTAAAACGTAGGATTTAATTGAGACTGCGAATGCTCGTAATTCAGCCGCGTGTATGAAATGATAGTCTAACATGAAACGTAGAAATAAGGAAGCTCGACGCTTATATTTTTTTGCAAAGGGAAATTAATTTAAGTGGAATGTAGATTCTAGTAGATTTTTTTTAATTTCGTAGGATAGTTTTGTGTTAAGTTGGTTGGTTTTAAATTGAAAAGTTAAGAGGTTCGTTAAAAATATAGCTTCTAATTACCGTCGAGAAAGTTCCTTTATCCAGTTGGAAAAGGCTGAAGGAGGCAAGTAACCATTAGTGTTAATCAATTTCTGCAAGGATTTATTGCCTTTCTACGCGAACTTTTCAAGCACACTTACTGTTTCTCTTATACGCGAGAAATTTTCGCGTTGCTTCAACGCCTTTTCTTAGTGATAGGCCAAGATTTCTGGAGCTCGAGTCAGAAACAAGAACGAACGACTACATTCTTCTCCTTTTTCGAAATACGAGAAGAAACATTAAATATTCTGTTTCAACTTCTTTCTTTATGCCAACGCTGAATACAACTAGGTTTTATCCCTTTTTACAATTGAAGCAGCCGATAATCGCGACACAAAAATTATGTTCACCCTTGTTACGTTTTCAGGAGGCTCAAGACCCTTAAAAATAAAATGCGTGAGAAGAGCGAACGAAGACGAACAGATAAATAACTCAATGACATAAACGGAATCGCTACAATGTACAAAATGAAAATCGTCTTGACCATTCTCGCAATAAAATCCATGGTAACCACTATTAAAGTTAATCTAATTGTCGGTCCCGATGTAACCAAAGATTAGGGTCAGGGTGAAGTTCAATGGCGAGAATAAAAAGAAGCTGCAGGTGGAGAGGACCGGGGCCGCATTAAACAACCGCGTGACTGGTTTCTCGAGACTTCATGCTACTTTCAGACAGGTAAGTGCCCTCGGGATACACGAAAGAGCCGGGTGGAAACTCGACGTATCGTTCGGGACGAACCCGTCATTGGAAATGATCGTACCACGCGGAAGGTGCAAGTCCCCGCATCTTATTCATGATCGACTACTTCTGGCCAATCATCCCGCATCCTGAACGGGCCACCTGCAGCCACGAAGGGATACAGGATATATTTTCACCGTTCGAACGCGTTGTTACCTAATCCTTTTTATTGGTGCTGATCGATCGATCCTATCTGACCTGTTCGATTAGGGGAGCATGTGTCATATACTTATAAATGAGATTGAAATTCTAGAATGAGATTTGTGCTACTGTCGAAGACGATTAAATCGCTATTCATGAAATGGAACAAATGTGTTGAAATATAGTGCATTGTAAAAATCATGGAAAGCAAAGTAGAGGTACCGATTGTTTTGCTCTTAAACGGCGGTTTGGAAAATGTTTACAATGGACAACCACTTCGGTAATTGTGGAAGTATAAACAATCCTGGAACAAACTTGAGCAATTACCTAAAGCAGTATTATTTATTGTAGAACAGAAATCTAGTTTGGGTAGATTTCTACAGAATCTCCCCTTCGCAACTTTGTAAGCAATGCAACGTTTTATCGAGCAGGTTTTCCCGGCAAAGTTTCGGAATTACGGAAACATAAACCACGTGAATCTAACTATCTAAGTATATGCCCCCCAGAAAGATAGGAGTTGCTCAAGGACACTAGACTTTGAAGGTGCCTCAAAGTATTCTCGTGGCACTCGACCTAATTTCCTTCTCCGTCATATAATTATTAAGAGAGTGGGTGTGCATACGGCCGTTTCAAAAACAAACGGCCTCGCCTCCCTTCGATATACCCCAGTCGATACGCAAATGGATTCGGCAGTTTCAAAATGAACACATTTACACAGAAAATAAAAATTTCTTAAGCAACAAGTATCAATGAAGCATGCCCGCGAAAATTTGGATCTGCCATATAATTTAATATAATTACAAGTTTTACAATTCCATTACAAAAGAGAAAATTGTTTATAACCTGCCATATCGTGCCTGCTAAACAATCGTTCTCAATGCGCACAAGGAAATGCTGATAAGAACATTCAATCAGAAAGTGTCAAAAAATTTCAGGCCAATAGAAAAATCATCGTAGCAGAAATTAATTTCGTTTCACGCTGTGTATGAAATTAGAAATTACTTCCAGTCTCTATATCTTGGAGCGCCTTATCGCCGATCCGTATCGCCAAGCATAATTCAATCTTCTATGCAGATCGATTTGGCGTATCTGGTTAAAACGTCCGATAAGATTGGCCACGGTTGTGTCGTCCGCGACAAAAAAAAACAAAAAAAACCGAAAGCCGCAAAAGCAGTGATGGAAAAACAGAATAAAAGGGTGAAGGAAAAACGAATGAAATCGTTCATAGACGCATCGATATTCCCCGTATACATGTACATACTCTCTATCTAGTCGTTTCACTGTAAGATTGTTAGCTGCAAAAGGAACGCTGAGTGGTCGATGTCCGACTAAAAACCGGACTTGCTCTCGTTACTCGATGCCAAAGCAACGGAGCAGTTGGCTATGCCATCGTGCAGGTGGGTTGCCAGATGGCAAAGACGGAAGCAGTGAATGAAGAAACGAAAAGAAACGTTTCGGCGCCGTTTTGCGCATCGAACGAGTGCAAACGCGCGACAAGACTAATGTGGTCCCGTGAATTGAATACCAATATCAATTTCCCGCGAATCGTCTATTTTTTTATGTCTCGTCAATTGTGTCTCTGTACTGGATACGACGATTACTTTGTAAACGAAATAACAGGGACCACGAATTAACGATTGAATTATTGTGAACAGAACTGATAATTGAATGAATGAATTGCTTTCTTTTATTAGGGCAGACACTATGTTTGACAGATACGTAATAAAAAAAGGGTAATAATAAAAATTATTTATTCATGCGTATCTATTTGTTCTATGTATTGCACTATTAACAGTGCAGTGCAGTTGTCGGTTAAAAAGAACAAAATAAATGGTTCCGGCCGGGATCGAACCGGCGACCTTCTGCGTGTAAAGCAGACGTGATAACCGCTACACCACGGAACCAGATATTTGGATCTTCTATACAATAACTAAATAAATCCATGCTATTTTATAAATTTAATCAAAATAGTTTCGTAATATATTTTTTTATTCCGCAGGTCGATTCTATTATGCATCTTGAACAAGCTAAATTTCGAGAAAAAATTCCAAATCCCGCGAAACATTAGCATTTCCATATATTTGACACAAAATGTTTAAAAGAATGAATTTGAAATGAAGAAAAATATGGCTATGTTTGATATAAAATACTCTTTGATGGCGACACAGTCCTCTGAATACAATATTACAGATTTCTTAGGAAAAAAGATGTACAGCACAAATAATATATTTTTACATATGCACGAATCTCGCGTACGCACTAACAGTTCAATACAAAATTTCTTCAGTCGCGTACGTCGTTCTAATAGCGAATCATATTGTTCCTTGGGCCGAGAGCTTCAATTTCACAGGTCGTTGAATAAAATCCGTCCAACAGAAGCCGAGATAATTGAATTTGTTTAAAGATATCATAAACAAATGCCATTACTGCCACTTGTTGGCGAGATACATCAATGACCAGGGGCATTAATTAATGCCAGAGGCATAGGCCATCACCTACAAAAGGTGTGAGCATTATTCCATGGGCAGTTCATTTTTTATAGACAATTAAACAATTCAAATTGTTATTACGCCCAACTGCATATAGTTACAGTAATGGGGTATTTTTTCTCGGGTAACTTATTTGACAGCCTTTCATTTGACAGCCCATTTATTAAAAAACAACCACCAGGAGCGGAGATAACAATTTTTAAAATTTTTATCGGTAATGATATGTCGATAATCAGACATGTGGCGCCATCTCGCGTTTGGGGGCATTTTGAATGTTTTCCGCACCGCCAAAACCGAATTCATGGATTACATCGTTAATTTAAACAATTGTGTTTTACTCGGCTTCCAGGGCGAATTTTTAAAGCGGAATGGTCTTAAATTAAAGCTACGAACCATAGCTATCTCCCCCAACAGTTGCAACAATATGGCACTTGTGGTTTAAAAGTTATTAACAATTGAAATATCGGCAAAAATGCATTCCGGGCCATTTCGAATATCTCGGCTCCTGGTGGTTGTTTTTTAATAAATGATGTGTTAAATGAAAGGGAATCAAATAAGCTACCCGAGAAAAAATACCCCGTTGCTGTAACCATATTCAGTTGACCGTAATAACAATTTTATTTGTTTAATTGTTTATAACAAATGAACTGCCCATAGAATAATGTTCACAGCTATTGAAGATGTAAGTTCATACTTTTAGCTTTAATTCATGTCCTTTGGTCATTGATGTAGCTCCCTGGAAACTCGAAATAATGGCATTTGTTTATAATTTCATTAAACAAGTTCAATTATCTCGGCTTCTGGTAGGCGGATTTTAATCAACGACATCTCAAATTGATGCTCTTGGTCCAAGGAACAATCTGATTCACCATAAGATCGGCCCTCGTGTACAGCATCGGTGCAATTCTCAAACGATTTGTTGTATTGTTTATATAAAATAAATGACGTGCGCAACGCTTGTAAATCGTTTATCGTCGTATAGCAGCATCCTTTACCTTCATTTTAAGCACCCGATCATTAATCTAGCGCCTCCAGAAGTCGAGATAATTGCAGTGACCCGGAGTGCATTTTTTCCGATATTTCAATTATTAATAACTTTTAAACCACAATTGCAATTTTGTTGCAACTGTTGGAGGAGATAGCTATGGTTCATAGCTTGAATTTAAGACCAGTCCGCTTTAAAAATTCGCCCTGGAAGCCGAGTAAAACACAATTGTTTAAATTAACGATGTAATCCATGAATTCGGTTTTGGCGGTGCGGAATACTGCCAAAATGCCCCCAAACGCGAGATGGCGCCACATGCCGGATTATTGTTGGAATCGGTTACCCCCTCCCTGCGAATTGTGCAGGAGTTATGGAGCCGTCCCGTTCCCCGCATACGATGTGTCTAAGATTGTCGTTCCTAACGCAGAGTCAACAATTAGCACTCGAGGCGATAAGCCAGAGGAAGAATTCAGTCACGTAGAGCCGTGTCCACGTAGTCCTTTGACCACGTCTAATAAAACCTGCATCAGTACCAACAGAGGCTTGTAGTCATTTAATCCGCTACCTTTGTGCAGATACCTTCTCCACCACGCTGCGTAGGGCAGCGAAGAACCAGTCGAGAGCCTGCACCTGTGGTACAGACGAGCTCTTACCATCCCTGAGGGGATCGACGACCCTACATTATCGACTATCTCTGGGGTGCTAGAGCCCTAATTCCTTTTCCATGTCACGCACAACGTTATCGATAAATAGAATTTTTTTATCTGGGCTGCTGGTGATTATTTTTTAATGTATGAGGTTCTCAAATGAAAGGGAAAGGAATTAGAAAGAATCCAATGGGTATAATAATTACGGGAAAACTAGATAGTCGCGTATGAAAAGGATTGAACTGGAGCAAAATACTTGTACTTGCGTAAGAATTCATTTGCGATACATTCCTTTTAAAAAATATCGATACATCGAACTGATACTTTATAAGTGAATATCATTGGAACTGGATAAGAAATATGCACATAATATGATGTAAACAATTATATTTTGCATCGTATTTTCTGTAGCGTTTATAAAATACATAATTATCAAATTTCACTTATGCTATAAGCACAACCGTACAAATTAATGATTAAATAGAAAACATATTTACACAAATCTTTATACAATGTCATTAAAAAAATTAGTTACTGTCAAAATACTAACAGATCTACACTTTCGCCGTTACGCTCCAATTAAGCAATTAATCATAATTCTATCATTTAACAGTTTAAAAGAATTATGTACAAAACATACAAAAATTTTTTTTAAATTACTTTACGCTTTTTTTGTAAAAGACGCGTAACAGACAATTGTGACATTATACACAAAAGATACTAACTTAAAAAGTACTATCACTATGTTTTAGTTACTTGTCTACAATTCTACATTAATGCTTTTCTATATTCCTCGCATTTCAAATATTATCAAAGACACACAACTCTAATTTTCCTGTTGAAGGGAACTAACTTCTTTGCATCGCTTAGTTGCTGCCTCAACTGCTCCAATCACAGCCGATCTTAATCCATGTTTCTCCAAATAATGAATTCCCGTTATAGTGGAGCCTAATTGAAAGGAATAAAAACCATTAGAAATAAGAGATATATAAGAGGAAATACATTGGGCAATATGAAATATAATATCTTCACACCTCCTGGCGAAGCGACATCGTCTTTAAGTTGTCCTGGATGCGTGTTCGTATCTCGAACCATTGTGCCAGCCCCAATAACAGTTTGTGCAGCCAATTTATATGCGATCGGCCTCATAAGGCCCATTTTTACACCGCCGTCGGCCAAAGCTTCTATCATCATATATACCTGCATCGAACAAATAGTTATAGTTGTCTCAGACTATAAGCAAAATCGAAATAAAAATATATAATATCTGGAATCATTTAATACGTACATAAGCGGGCCCAGAACCAGCCAATGCTGTTACAGGATCAATTAAATTCTCAGGTACTTCTTCACACAAACCCACGGCGGAAAATAATTTTTCTGCTATTTCCGCTTCCTTATCACTGGCATGTTTTCCACGGGCATAAACCGTTGCACCGCAACCTACAAGGGCTGGAGTATTGGGCATCACCCTTATCACAGGTGTTCCGTTTGGCAGAGCCTAGAGTTGGAATAAAATTTTCAATAATTAATCAATTAAATATTACACTATTCTACTATAAATCTGATTGAGATGAAGTGACAATTTACCATTTCCAATGACGCCAAAGGTACTCCCATGGCAATAGAAAGTAAAAGTTTTCTATAATTCTTTAAATCTGGAAGAACTTTCGGTATAACCTGTGGTTTCACCGATAAAATGAGAACATCGCCGTAATCAATCACAGGTCCATTTGAAAACACAGTTTCCGATCCTATTTCCTGGAAACACAAATTAATGGCAACGTTAAAACTAAGCGACGTAACTTGTCGAGTGTCTTACATTAATTCGTCGATAAGTGTAGAAAATTCAAGGTAAACTAAATCCGAGAGTTGCAACACAATTTGTATAGAGTTATCGTGAGCCAAAGATAAGGCACCACACGACATTGGAAATTTTCCTAGACGCGATAATGACCGAGAAACAACAATCAAACAGATGTTCGCGGATAATCGATACGAAGATCTCAATTATGTAAGATGCAAAAGGCTTATTGTGTTATCAAAAAACTGCTTCACAATAGTTAATAAGTCATTAAATAAGCATCCGATGATTGAAACATAGTATCTCTGAATTGCACATTGAGACTGTCATCGACGTGACAATGATTGCCTACTGAATACATTAATTAATTCCATCTGAATGGTCAATCGATCTGATACACCGATAAATACATATGCCTATGCTTGAATATGATTATATTCTTATTGTGTGCGTCAGCCTTTTACAAACAGTTTTACGATATACCTATCTGTTTGTCGGGCAAGCAAAAAATATTTGTTGTTTTTCTGTTTTTTTCGAAGTAAATGCTTAGGACTGATAACAATAGCGATCGAACGATTATCTTTTATCAGTTTTATCTGTACATCTCGGAATGCAACAATGAGAAATTATTATTTTCACCTTAAATGCGTCTATGCTGCTCGTGTCGTTCGGAAGACAACTGGCCAACATCATTTCACCCTTGCTTAAACCTGCAAAACATGGTAATGATACGATTGTACGAAATATAGTAGTATTCTTAAAAATTATTACGGAAACGCTAATTCAATCGATCATATTATGAAGATCGAATAAACATGAAAATTAAACGAACGACGATAACGTTATCGGGTAAAATAATATTGTGTATGATTTTTACCAGCTCGAATAAAACCCTTGGCGAGGGCCTGGGCCATCTTGCCACCTCCGATGAACCCGATCTTCAACATCTTCGTGTTAATGTTCAAACTGATTCTCTTTCTCTTCTCCTCGCCGTCAGCAAGAAGCTGGTCACTCACTAGACAAACACAAAATGTATCGATAAATTATATTTTTAAACAGCAATATTAAAACACCTTCGTGGAATGGAGTTAGCTATACGATCTATAGAAAGTTCGATTTTAATTCGATCCTTATTAAAAGAAATTATCACTTGTTAAAATATAACTGTTAAAGATTGAACTGTATCGCGTATCAAAAATATAACATAAAATAAATCCAGGAATATTGAATGTACGCTACAGAGAAGTTTCTAATCCGAACGCTGTAGAGGCAAATGGAGCCTGACCACGATATTTACAAGTAAATCCGTTTCTGGTACTAGTTCCTCCTCATCTGGCTCGACCAAGAGATGATTTCAGTAGTTTTCTTCTGTTTTTTTTATTTATGCAATGGAGCTCGTGATAAGGTCTTATATGTGCGCTCATTGCGTATGTATATGCGACGAACCGAACGGCCGTGATAAATGTTTCAAAACGATCTCGCCGTTCCGCCAGTGAGTTATTGAACATTTTTAATGGACAAAATTATGGGTTGCCATAACTCGTCGTTGTATCGCGGTTTTGCGACAGGTAAAGATTTTCTGTAAAACCTTCTTGTCGGGCTGAATAATCGAATCGATTGTTACATAACTGCAGCTTGAATCGCAGTTATTGTGATCATTGTTGAAATAGAACGTGAACGATGGTGATGGTCGATTTTTTAGCAGCAGTGTGAATGCTTGATATGAAATATTCGTGTGAGTGACTATTATTATTGTGATACATCAAGAATGTTTCCTGCGTTGGGTATGGAATTTTTTTTTAAATAAGTGTGCAATCAAGTGATCGTATGAACGTGCTCGAAAATTAAAATAATCTTGCAACAGGGAAATTCTTGGCCGTGTACCAAAAACGCTTTCCGGAAAATTTCAATCCATAGTTTTACTGTAAGTAATTCATTTCAGCCTCAGTATTCGTTATTCCAGTCTATTCTCATAACGAAATATAAAGGAAATTATGGTTGGTGTAACCAATGAAGTACGTAACAGGACAGTTTTTTCAGACCTCTTTATTGCAGAAGCAGTCAAATATTTTTCCTCTTAATTAAAAAAGCATGAACATTTTGATTTTTGTATTGAATAAGTTTCTTTACATGAAACCATCAATACCTTCTTCAAGAATGTAGTTATTTAATTTAAAAAGTTTCACTTCAAAACATTAAAATGAATGTGAACTCAAAATAGAACACCGATTACTGATTGGAATGGAACCTATTTTAGACCTTCTAGGAAATGTTCGGCAGTGTTAGAAGAAGAAAAAATCAAAATCACGTCAAGTAAAGAACATCTTCAATATACAGTGCAATAAATAATGCTACTCGTAAGAGAAACACGATCTGAATCGTCAGCTCCAAACCGTCAACCAAACATTCCAACATTTAATACAATAATATCTTTCTTGTACATAAATATTAACTGAGTCACGAAGAAGTAACATCAGAAATAATGATTGGAAAAATGAATTCTAAGAAAGAATATTTCTTGGCTGATATGTAGGTATGTGGGTCTTTTTCCTGGTTAAGGTCTAAATATCCTTTAGACCTAGTGGACCCCTCAACACCTGTACCGCGACACCAGAATAACTCGGGTCGCAAATTCAACTACACGTAAACGACAATGTAAGTAAATGGTACACTACACGTCAAATTAACGAGGCATACATGCGTTCAAAAGTAAATTTATTAGAAGAAAGGTATCTACAATATTTGCACTCGTATGCACATAATACAATAACGAGTTGCTAGAGTACAGAGATACTGTGGCTTGATCTGGCCGTGAAATTCACGGCGTGAGTGTCCCAGGTTGTTATGAGACACCCAGCGTTGCTGCAGACCGTGTCTGAATTCTGAGCGATCTCAGAATTCTGAGTTCCCCTGGAATCTGCCTCTATCAGATCAAGAGAACCCTTGGACGAACGGTGTTGA
The DNA here is from genome assembly GCA_907165295.1 of Nomada fabriciana. NCBI lineage: Eukaryota > Metazoa > Arthropoda > Insecta > Hymenoptera > Apidae > Nomada > Nomada fabriciana. Next base: position 7,539,755 of record OU015693.1, on the reverse strand, counting down.
TATTGATGTACCTGGTAAAAGTAACGTAAACTGAAGCAACAAATTACGGATACTCGTTTTTTTCTGGTTACACATATTATATTGTCCAGGAACTCGACCTAAAGGTATTCTAGTTTATTGGCTTGGGGTAACCAACCGTGTTGACAAATTGGGGTGAAGGAAACCGTGATGACGCATAGGTAAAAATAAGGGTGTTTGGGTTGAGTCCTAAGCGGTGGTCGCATAAGTACGGAATTTTCCATTATTGCTGGAAAATCCCATAACCCTGACGAAAAGTCGAAATGCAAAATTAAACATTCGTTTAATTTTAATTAAATGTTCTACAGTTCCGGCCAGTAAATAACATCGCTCGTTCAGCAGGGATGAAGTTAGCAGTTTAAATGTTTTAACCGCTTATTGCTAAACGATGTAAGTATGACCCTCTAAGGAATTTTGTATTATGACGAAACAACATTTTAAACTATATGTATGTACGTGACAAGATTTATATCAAGCAGAAGCATGATACGCTTGGCACGTTTTATACTTTCCGATGTATCAATGCGACCTTGAATTTTTTAAATGGCATCACGTACCTTCCTTAATACTATATTCAGCTGATAAAAATGAATGAAATGACACATAGCAAGGCGATGGACTATGTTTTCAATTTTACATCGCCATTCCTGTACATTCCATGCGGGACTATTTAACAAAGAGCTTTGTTTATGTACGCAAAAGTTTCACTATTTAACAACCACCGAGTATACAAACATTGTGCTATAAACTTTCCACCAGGTTTTCGAAGCGAAATTCATTTCAAATTTCGATTAAATTGTGGGTAAAGAATTGTATTTTCCTAAAATACATTCCAGCTGATGGCGCCTAAATTAATTCCCTCAATAGAAATTGCACAGCACCAATGATAATCGTGTAATGCTTTAGTAGATAATGAAGCATTTGCACAACTATTTTCAGCGTTATATTTGCGCCCGTATTTCAATTGTTATGTTCAAACACGCCGGCGTTTGTTGAATGCAAACGAACGCGACGAGTGTGACGACATAAACAATATCACGTGCGAAAGGACTTAACAATTGATTAAAAAGCCTCACGTTTCAGTCTGTTATCACGAATCGTTCGATAGCATCGCGAGACAGATTGAATGGAAACAATATTTGTGTTTCGGTTACTCACCATTTCGGGCGTTTAATCCACGACGCACACGTCGGCCTAATCTTAAAAATTCCATCGTCTTCAAACTTGTAGTCATCTTTATTCGTCCCTTTCTTTTCCTTTTTCACGAAATTGCTGAATGAAATTAACGAGAGCGTAGTTATTGCGATTAAATGAATGGCGCCACGATAAGCTGTAAGCATATAGAATTTGTTGGAAGATTGGTGAATGTTGCTTACATTAGAGATTTCTTAGATACGATGAAACGTAAATTATAACCATAATATGTATATCCTATGATTTTTCAATTCGCGTTAAAACATTGATTAATATTTCGTGAATTTTATAAGCGAACTAGCATTGCCTTCGTGTTTCACTATTTCTTCTTACTATTTTAAGTATGTCCATGAAATTTTAAATTAAAGTGGAGTTTCTTCGATCTTTCATTAATCGCGGTAGGAAATTTTGGAGCGAATTCATAATTATAAGTTGTGGGATTAAAGTTAAAGAAATGTAATTTTGTTGAATGAAGTATCCAATAATATTTGGGAATCCGATACAAATTTTATTTATAATTAAACACACTACACTGTTTGCAAATTTTCTTTCTTAAATAATTGTACATTATTCCATTACATGCAATAATTGTATAATAATATACAATAATTGAATATTAGTTGTATTCTGTCATTCAATAAAATTATTCCATAAACAAAATTATTTGTAACCCTACAATTAAGGGTTTATAAACTATATATGACACTGTAGAAATAAGAATAATACCGTATCATTGAATCTATAAACATCTAAAAGTGAAACACGTTCCCAATAATATTGTGTACGTGTCAAGAAGCACGTACACGTGAATAATTCAGCAATTCATTCATGTACGTATCTATATTTTAATAATTATAGACTTCACATTAAGAAAATGTAATTCTTAAAAGTATGTAAATTATTTTAAGTAAAAAAGAACACTTACGTGATTTACATACTGCATAAAGCAGCTCGTGGGTAATGTTCTGATGCAAGGATTGTCAATCTTGTCAGCGATCGTGTACACGATTGTTCTCTTCGTAATTGTGCACGCTGTGTAATAACGCACACCGTCTCTGACCGCCCTTATATACCAGCGTGGAATACCGTATAGACCTCAAATGCGACTGACAATTATTGTTCCTCAGAGACACGGAAAAGTACCTATTCGGTCCCGGCCAATCACAATCCAAACACAATTGTGTCGCCCCCTTATCAGATACAGTGCCTTTCCAAGCCTAATGGATAGGACCTCGTATTATCTTTAAGCCAGGTATAGCACTATCCTGCCATAAAAACTTGTTGAACAATCTTTTCTAGTTAAATTTAGATGTTTGTTTATTTGAAATATTTCGACCCACGTGAAAATGATGCAATAGTGAAATTAAAAGGTCAATAATATGCTCCAATCACAAATGGAGCTATTAAGTATTGCAATGTTGAACACGTTCATAAACTTGTATCGATAGTAATAAGTATTGTAATATTTCGTAAGTGTTATAAATATTGGCGATGCAAACAAAGCCCGCGAGTTACAAATTATTTTTTTCACCTAACAGTGCCACTGTTGGATCAGAGATGTCGTTAACAGTACTGTTGTCTTCCACGATGGTGACACCACTGACCAGATCCATGGTTTCGATGTTACCACCCTAATGGCGTCGGGTTTGGCAGTACCCCCTGGTGGGTCTGCAACCGGTGAGTAAAATGCTCCAAAGTTGCTCTGGTCACTCAATCATGTCTTACTTATGCCTGCATGAGTATGCTCACGCATACAGAAATAAGAATTTTTTAGATTCCTAGGTAGGTAGGATGTTATTTTCGTTTAATTTAACCCTTAGATTTTATATTAGGTAGACTGGTTCCACTTTTAAGTTAGATCGTTCATCAGGCAGAATGTATTTTAACTTAATCGAGTTGTTCAGGTAGGTTTAATTTAATATAGTTTTTAAAGCAGGAGGATTTATTTTTAAGTTAGATCTTACAATACTTTTTAAGACTGCAGCGTCCATCACTGCGTTAATTTTACTTTAATCTAATTTTTAAGGAAATAGGATATATTTTTAAGTATAGAAAACTAGTAAAAAAGTATATGCAATTAATTTCCAAATAGAGCCGAACTTGTGAGACAGTAAGTTTTTTCTTATTTGAAGGACACTCAAATTTTATTAAAATATGGAATAATGACGCCGACTTACTTAAATATTTTTTTCCGTAGAACAATAGCTTATTGTTCATTACACTAAATCTAGAATTTTATTAAGAAAATTTGGTTAACAAATAGAAATCACCAAATTTAGATATTATTCTGCATATGTACTATTCCAGATAGGCATTATTAACACAAGTTTGAATAAGGCGCGCCGCGTCTGCCTCGCCACGCCAAGGAAGATACTTTGCGCCTCCGCGCGCAGCAAATAGTCCAAACTTTAATCGAAACTTAAATATACTCACAGTCCACGATGGATAAAAATATTTTACACATGCATTACTGGTGTCGTATACTACATATTACCAGCAAATGTGGGTAGCCTTAGACCCGCCAGTTTTTGACACTATCCTTGCTAGTAGCGGTTGATCGTCGCTCCGGAGTCAATGTCGAGATACACGGTCGCAGGTAGGTGCCCCCTACTACGCTCGCACGTAAAATTGGTCGTTCGTGCGTGTGTATACGGTGGCCTGCAGTAGTCGCGACGCTGCCGGGAGCAGCGGCTGGAGTGCGTGCGCGTCTGTTCTTCGTGATCCTGTCGATACAGTGTTCCCGCACAGTGTTGTGTTACTTTATTTGAGACGAATATTTATTCGCACCTCCGGGAGAAAGTGCTGGAAAAGGATTAAGATTCGACGGAGCTGGGTGTAACTCGCCATGTGACAAGATTCTGGCGACCTTGGTGGCACGGTGAGTGAACTTTTTGAATGGCATGCCCGTCGACGCTTCATTTTTTACCCACACTCGGAACGCGCCGCCGGTGTTTCTCGTACCGGTGCTTTCTCACGGGAAAAATGCCTTATTAATTGCCACGACAACGGACCGTGTAACACGCTCTGGCTACAATTACTTTCTGCCTCCGACTCGAACCCCTTTATCCTCGCATACCGTGGTGGCAAAAGGGGGGACACGTTTCTTCTCATTTCGCTCGCAACACATCGCCTTCTTGTTAACCTTTTACAGAATTCAGTAGAAATGCTGTGCGTAAAGGGGACGCGATTCACGTTGTTTCAGTTGTTTTCAACGTTCGCGTCCCCAGGGAGAGAAAGGGAATAGAGCGAGAGAAAGAGAGAATGATAGTAGTAAGATAATAAAAAAAGACTCCGTCTACCTGTACAAGTGGTAAGAAATTCTTGGCATTTACGCATACTATTGGTCTGCAGTGTTTTTTTTATATTTCATCCATGCGCCGTATTCTTCTACACTCCTGCAAATAATATATGAAAGCATTTGATCGATTCTACGCGCGACACATTGGCGCGCAGCTGTATGTATTTCCTTTTCTGTTATTTCTACCGCTTTGACGTACGCGAATGCTATATACGTGCGGAGGATATACGAAAGGCGCGCCTGCACGCACGTATATACATGTGCACGTACGATCAGAAAGTTTTCGATTAGGGGAGAAAGTATAAGTAAGATGAGAAGAGGAAGAAGACCGGGAGAGCGAATAAGAAGCCACGAAACGGCACGTTAGAAACATTTAGATACGCCGATGTGTCGAGGGTTAGCAGTGCTCGGTTTCCCCGAGCAAGGCGAATCAATATTTGGAGGGTTAGCGTCCCGACTGTCGGCGTCGAAGCTGCGGAACGTGAGTCACTCACCCCTGATTGCGAGGGAGAAGGAGAGCGGGATGACTTTTCTCTTTCACCCTCTATCCTCGTGTCCCGTACTCGACTCGAGCCGACTCCACTTGCTGTATCGCGAAGAAAGACTGCAACACCAAGACGGAAGTTGCTTGCCAGCGTTATTGTGTCACCCCCGACTGGACAGGGGTCGATCGATTTCTCTCTTCCGTTCAACTTTAGCGAACGTCCAATTTCTCCCCGATCGTCGTCGTTCGAATCGCGTAGATCTCATGACGTACTCCGAGGAATTTCTTTTCAGTTCTAACGCCTTCAGGGACGGATAATCGTAAGGGAAGGCTTGGGAAATATGTAGAAATATATTTGAAACGTTCACGGTCGAGTTCGTTGGCGAATTGAGAAGTAAAACGTGTATCGGTACTGTCGTCGCCGGATTTCACACCGGTTTAATTAAGATATTTACGAATTTTCGGATTCCACCCCGCGCAATCGTAAGAACGGAACGTTAATTTACGGCCTTTAAATACGCCCGTGCACGCATACGAGCGTAAAATATATGCACCTAACTAAACCCGTTTGAGGGAGCCACGGTGGGAACAGGTTCCATAAAATTGACCGTTCTTCCATAGGACTTTTATCTGAGGCCAGCATCTCGGGCCGCACTATGCTCCTTGTGCCGATACAAATAGAATACCTTTTCCTATATTTTTTTCGACGCTCCTAGTGGACGAAATGGAAGGCTTAACCGGTAATAGAATCGTCTTCTCTGTTCGATCTTACGACACTTTTACGACTTTCGATAGGTCCTCGTTACAAGTCTGGATCATAAATCTCGAGCTATTTAGAACGGTGTGTCGCCTGGAAAGAATTTTCCATTTCTATATTTCTGTTCATTGATGAAAAGGGAAAATCAACCAGGTCGAAATAGAGCCGCTGAGTTGGACGAAGATTGTCTACTGCTATTGCAGTGTAATCGAATGAAAAAAGGGGTAAGAATGACGCACGCAAATAATGCACGTATGACGATGGAGCTGTTGGGGTAAAGTGAAAAGTGTTGTGTTCGAATAGGCTTTAACGTGCAATGCAAGCATGACTCGAGATGTATATATCATCGTGACGCAACACAACTACGATTCAACTCGATGATTTATTCCCGCGTAACGAGTCGATTTATTTTTCTGCCTATTCGTTGTCGATCGATCCTTGCTATTTCCTGGCTACTTCATCAGATAGGATTAAGATTTTTTTCCGCGCGAAATCTTCCAGCGACACTGCTCGTGACCAATTATTATTAGAGTCAGAAGACGCTGCTGTCGATGTTTAGTTGGCGAAATCAGTGAGCCCGAGACTACACAGTACATTCGAGAATGCTAGCCGGTGTACACCTCTTTTATTTCCAATTTTACCGCTCACCGTTACGCGAATGCAGTTTCGCGTACAGTCTAACGGTGGTTGTCGTAGGTATTGTATCTGGGAATAGTTAGAATCCCGCTTCGTTTTCTTCGAACGATTTCTGAAAAATGTACCCCGCCCCCAATGCAGGATTCCAATTAAGTAATCGTGCGATCAGTTGCAACGCGAGCCAAACCGAATGAAAAGCAGTCTTGCCGAGATCAATTCGAAACTTTGGCAAATCATCTTGAACACTTGCTTTCAACATTCTTGGCAAGGTCGACGGCCCAATGCAATCGTTATTCCTCGCGGTACGCGTTTACTTGTCGATGAACGCTCAGATTCGAACGGAGTGCATCTAGATCGAATCTAATCGTAGGTTCAATTAAATCTAATGAAGAAGCACGGTGAATCCACGGTGTTGATCTTGCACCAGACTGTTCCAACCTTGCACAAGGACCGTGTACACCGGTTATTGTACTAGGTGCCCGGTGTTTCTCGTCTGTTCATTCGTCAAGCCGTCAGACGAACGAAACGTGCCCCGAGGAGAAAACGAGGATTCGCTTCTTCTGGCGGCCCTGGTCAAAAACACTTTCGGGGTATCGGGGATACCAAGCCGCCTCTTTTCTTCCAAAAAAATAATACCTCCCCAATTTTGGCCGACCTTCGCCACCTGCTCGAGCACCGTACGTAATCGTAATAAGACACGATGATGAGGCTTGGATGAACGGCAAATGGGTATTCGTTGCAAAATCGGGTAGAACACGATCGCCAGGATCGTTACGATGATGATACCACCGACAGCTTTCTCGATTCTTTCGTATTCCGTAAATTTTCGATGCGCATAAAACTATTTCAACGGCCCTGTAAAGTTCGTATAAATACTGCCAATCGTGAATAGATGGACGATACTTTTGCCGCCCGTGCAGTTACTATTCTTGTTGCTGCAATTATTTGGTAGTTAGGGGGATAACAGGGAAGCATCGGGTCACTTTACACCGGCTCTATGTAGGATTTCTGTGCAGGGATTAAATGAGATTGAATGGATTTGTAGTGTCAGTGTCAGCTGGGACTCGCTGGGTATCGCAAGATCATGAGAATTAAATTTAACGAACACTTACGACTCTTTATATTACATTGTACGGACACGGTGTAATCGATCGAGCATTCAATTTTACCGTGTGCGCCTCTCGGGATAATTGTCGGTCGTAAGGAAAAAAATCTCGGGTCGGATAATCTGATGGAAGAAGGGTGAAACGGTAAACAGTAACCGTGGCGTACATCTTCATTAACAGAGCGATATCGAGACTGGTTCCGAGGTACATAACAGGTAGCTCAACTCATCGAAATGTCTTTGCTAGTTTCGAAGCCACTGAACGGTTACATCTTCGGGGGCTTATCTATGCTCCTTGAGGAACCAGTCTGTCGACCGTCTCGACTTGGAAACACGCACCATTACCCAAAAGATTGGGACCTGGCGTTCGAAGATAATTGGTAGGTTCGAATTCCAGGCCCGATCGAGCCTCCACCCATATAATTAATCATTTCTTCGCGGAAACCGAAAAGCACCGGTGGATCCTACCTATATAGCATTGGCAACGAGAAACTAGACGCTTAAACCTTATGCGAAGCACCGCGGACAATTAATTAATCTTACGTAAACGCAGAACATTAATACAAGGGTAGAAATCGCCAGGCGAGAAGATCTTATCGAAATCGCGCATTTTCCACTAGACGGTTAACCGGAATTTAAGAGTCGGCAATGTGTGAACGAGAACGAGCGTGGAATATAAAGATCGTACACCGGTCACGGAATACATACCACTGCGGAACGTGGTTTCAACCGTTGGAGTACGACGCCTCTGTGCGACGACGCGACGTCGGGTCGGTTCGCGGCAAAAATCGTCGCGCCTTATCTCAACTACAATACTTAAACTGTATCGTCCAAAGTAAACGTTCAATTAGCCGCAGACCAGAGAACCACGTTGCCCGCGTGGACGTTCCGCTCGTCGATTCCTACTCGTATGCATTTACACGCGATATAATTCAATTATAAACAGTGCGCCAAGCGGTGTGCCAAGTACATACTACGTACATATAACTTGAATTCACCATTGACCAGCGGTGTAGCCTTAAAGTTTCACCCTTCGCGTTAACGTAAACTCATCGTGCAATCACGTAGCCCGTGTGTTTGGATGACTCGCGAGTTTTTCGCCACGATGATGGCCTATAATTTCGTTTTCCGCGGAGCACGAAGGAGAGTCCTCTGGCGACACGTTGGTCACGCACGGTACCGGTTTCTCCTCGGTATCTTGTAGCGTGAGAGATGGAAAACGTGGCCAGACGTGGACGTTGGGGATGAAAGTGTACGTCTGTGCCCGTGGCGTCGAATATTTTCGTGGCATAGCAAAGGTCAGGCGTCTTGTCCAGTAGGAACGAAGAAGCGACCCTCTGCCTACAGGCAATCGCGTCCCTGGCTATCTCTTTGCTCGCCCTTTTTTCTATCGTTTTGTTCTGCAGTCGTTTTGTTCTCCAGGCGGGTCGGCTGGTCCGTGCTCGTTGTCTACCTTCTCGTAGCTGGTTGTGCAAGCGTTGGTTCGATTGGTTCGTGCCGATGCACCATACGTTTGGATTGGACAAACCGGATCGGTTAGCCTCCGGGGAAGGAGGATCGCGAGCCGATGCCACGAGAGAGGCCTATCGTGCTCTGGCTACGGTCAACTACTAGTCCTTGCGATCTCGGGGTCCGGCGGGGCCCGGCGATTCTCTAACGCAATAAAACGAAACGGGACGAAGAAGATGCTCGTTGCGGATAGTCGTCGTCGTTCGCGACACGTATTACGTTCAGGTTTCTTCGGGGCGAGTAAACGCGTCGCCGTTATAGTCAGCTTCTTCTTTGCAATACAACATGTCGTTTCTACTCGGCCACGTATTATCCTCGGTGTAACACGTTGCTTCAAAGTCGTTCAGGACCTGTCCGTTCGGATGGGATAATTGGTTCCTCGAGATCCATTCGCGGCAGACGATTATTCAGGATGAAAGGCCGTGGCCGTGGATAGAGATGCAGCATTCAAGTCGAAAGTTTTAGGCTTTATACGGAGGACGGGGGTTGCCACAGTGAATCGTAATCGTTAATCAAGTCGTTCGAGGAATGATCTTTTAAGGGATCCAACGCGTGAAAGGTTCTAATCTCTGTAGGGTAATCTGTCTTCTCTGGATCTTGACACTTGGCTTGGTTCCGCGGGAACGAACTTAATCGTACGACGGTACAACCGTAGATTTCGTGTAACTGTTCCGCGGCAATGTTAGCGTTTTTTTATTGTTAGGAAGAATGCTTTCTTTCTACCTCTGCGGCTGGCATACTTTCCCACCGGGCACACTGTCCTAGACATTTTTTTATCGGCCGCGGACGCTCTCTGAACTCGTCTTATCTATATAACGACGGAAATCGTTGTCTTCATTATCCCCTGGCGTGATACCAGGTGCCCATGAATAAGAAAGAAAGAAAATCGCCGTTGAAGAGGTATCGCGGGGCAATGAGTGTTCCATAAAGTGCGCAGAAGACATCGTGCCCGAGCGGCTTACCTGTTTATCGCGTCTGGCAGATGCTGCATTAAAATATTACAAGCATCGAGCGGTCTTGAACGACAAGAAATGGGAACGGGAGAGGGCAGGAATTACAAGAGGCTCTCCACGCCCGGCACTTCTTATTCTTCGCCAGCGAAACGGTCATTTGAACTGCATCCTTCGAGATTACACGTTTCGATGTCCTGCACGAAGGACGCAGGCGGATATTCCCGACGCAAAGCAGCTTTTCTTTTTACGTGTACGTCGAGCGAATCCACGGGCGAATGGAACGACGTTTGTGCGACGTTCCGCGCGAAACACCGAGCATCTTCGAATCGAACGGAGATCGTCGTTGCTGAGCGCGTTAAAATTTCGATTTCACAGATTACAGACTCCTGCCGCGTTAAAGGGGGCGACAGGGTCAACGAATTTACCGTAGAAGGGAACGAACGAAGGAACGAGAAGGGTAAAGTAAACGGAAACAGCCGTTCCCACGTTTTGCGCTGGGTATCGCATTCTCACACTCGCGAAAGATATTCTGTACGGGAAAGCGGCAGAGTGAGACGCGTTTTTTCCATTCGTCTAGTCGGCGAACAAAATGCAATTAAACGAAGCCGAAGACACGCGTCCCCGGATTAATAAATTCCGCCGAGCGTAATCCTCGGTTTCTCGTCTAAATACTGTGATACCAGTTTTTGCCAGCGGCAACGTCCGAAGCCGTACATCGAGCCATCCTCCAATATTTTACGTACAATGAATTATTCAGCGATTTTCGAAATTGCTTGATTACCTTGTCCACGATCGCTTTATCGCCGACCAGTTTCGCCCGGCGTCGCCAGTGATTCACTATGTTGCACGTTTCCAACTATTTCGCGGACCATCTACCCGGCCAATCTTTCCGCACGAGTCTCGTCTCAAGGTTGCGACGATCGAACTGAGAAGCAGCACGTCCGCCTCTCGAAATCTTAGCACACCTTATTCGCGCCAGTTCTATCGTATCGGTACACGTGTTTCGTCTCTATTCATTAGCCCGTAGTCCACCGTGCGGCTACACTTTCTTTCATTAACGCACGTATCGAACGGTTCAGATACAGCTGGCGCTGAACCCCACCATTTTAACCGTAACCAATTTAAAGGTCGTCCGGATTCCAATTAACGAAGACCGTGCGGGGTGAAATAACGAAGCAATTTACTCGTCAGACAGAACATAGAATCTTTCCCTTTCGCAGACGAGAGCCTTGGGGAGGGCGCGTTGAACCGAGCGAGCAGGAAGGGAATCGGCAACAATGGGACACTTGTCCGGGAGGGCAAAGCACGAGACGAAGGAGCAGCGGCCGTTGTAAGAGGGTGGCTGCCATGGCGAGGTGGAAATGGATCCTCCCGTTGCTCGCGGCCTTCCTGAGCCTCGCCGAGGCGTACCTGACGGTGCTGTCGTCGGGTACGCCTGCAGGTAGCGTGGTGTTCGAGGCAGGTGTACCGCAGCTGGGTGGCCGACGGAAATACGAGGTGTCCAACGAACGAACTGCCTGGTTCGCGAGGAAGCTGCTCAAGGTGCACCCTCACACCGGCCGGGTCACATTGGCACGGCCGTTAAGCTGCGACGGCCTTCAGTATCCACGAATCTTCACCTACTACGTGGACTCGACCAGCTCCAGATTGGGCAGACCAACGATCGACTACTACAGCTTGCCCCTCAGGATTCTGATCACCGGGTGCGGCGGCGAGAATCGGGACCTGGCTGCCACCAGAGGATGGATGGCCGAGACATTGGCATCGTACGCTATGCCGAGCACAGAGAGGTGATTATTTTTTGCCCCGTTCTGCAACCGAATCGTAGACACAGAAGGCTACCCGCCGCTGATGTTCGTTTAGATAGCGCGACGTAATTAGACGGCAGCGTTAACGGCCACGCGGGCATTCGCGGTTTTACTGCGCTGTGATTAATTTGCACGACGCGCGGCGGGTAGTTAACGCGCCCTGCTTTACCAGGAAAGAGGCAACGGTAATCGCGATAAGGGATAATAAGATTCGCGATGCTTCTTCTTGTGCCCGCCGACAGGTTCACCGAGGTTTGCCTTAGAACGTCGCAGTTGGTCGCGGCGTTGCGAGACTTCCTTCCGCAGACTGCGCTGAAGGAGTGCGAGACGAGATGGGGCGGTGTAGCTGATCCTAGGTTCCTGATCGAGGGTGCCGCCGGGGATTTGGTCTCGGCCTCGGAGCAATGCCTGGTGGACCCGCTCTGGAAGATCTCCGTTTCCATGAATCTCAGATGCGGTATGGAGTCGCGGTTAACCGACGCTGAGCATCGCTTGAAGATCGTCTTTCATCATCGACAACTGGATGACACGGATCTCGGCAGGCGGGTCAGGAGAGAATTGAAGAACCAGTCGCCGTACTTCGAGCAACCCCTGTACGTGGCGGCCGTCGAGGAAGAAAAGGAACCAGGGGTGTACGTCACGTCTGTCCGGGCCAGAGACCCCGAAGGTGGCACAGTTCGGTACTCCATGAGCTCGCTGTTGGACGCGAGGTCCCAGGCCCTTCTCGTCCTCGACCCTGTCACCGGTAGGGTTACCACCAGAGCCAGGCTGGATAGAGAGAGCGTAGACGTGCACTATTTTCGAGTGCTGGCCGTGGACGACTCCTTCCCACCAAGAACGGGGACCACGACACTCCAGGTGAATGTCCTCGACACGAACGATCACGCCCCGAGCTTCGAGTGGCCCGAGTACGATGCTTCTGTCAGAGAAGGTGTCCCGGTGGGCTCCACGGTCGTCACTGTGAAAGCAACGGACCAGGATGCCGGTAGGAACGCCGAGGTGGAGTACACGATCCTCTGTACGACCAGCGGCAGTGGATCCTCGTCCGCTGAAGACACGTTTACCTTCAGAATCGATCCAAGATCGGGCGTGGTTACGACCCGGGCGCCTCTCGACAGGGAGAAGACCGAGATCTACACCTTACTTTTGAGCGTGACCGATCAGGCAACCCCACCTTCAGCGAGAAAAACTGCGAACGCGACGCTGGTTGTCCGTGTGCTGGACGATAACGACAACTACCCTCAGTTCACCGAGAGGACCTACTCCGTATGGATACCAGAGGACTTGGACTATACGGCCAATCCAGTGATAGCTCGAATACGTGCTACAGACGCGGACGCGGGGAATAACGCGGCGGTTCGATACGCTATCATCGGCGGCAACACGCAGAACACCTTTTCCATAGACTCGATGAGCGGCGACGTTGCCCTCGTTAAGCCGTTGGATTACGAGTCCACCAGGAGCTATAAAATAGTGATACGAGCTCAGGATGGTGGTTCTCCGGCCCGGTCCAATACGACGCAGCTGTTGGTGCACGTGAAGGACGTGAACGATAATGCGCCGCGATTTTACACCAGCCACTTTCAAGAGTCTGTTTCGGAGAACGTGCAGATCGGATATTCCATGCTTCGGATACAGGCATACGACGCCGACGAGGGTGCCAACGCTCAGATAAAGTACACCATAGGGGCCCGCGACTTTTCTGGAGCGTCCACGGAAAACTTTCCCATAACCGTTAATTCGGAGACTGGGTGGATATACACGACGAAGCAGCTCGATCGGGAGCAATGCTCTAGGTACCAAGAAATTCCACCCGACTAAATTTCACGTGCCTCGCGAGATATTGTGACACTTGTAAATGAATTTAATTTCCACAAATTTCAGGTACCAATTCACCGTCATCGCGGCCGATTCTGGCGAAATGCCAAAGTCTGCGAGCGCCACCGTGATAATCACCGTGACCGACGTGAACGACAACGATCCCTATTTCGATCCGAAAAACTACGACGCCGTCGTGTCGGAGGACGACCCACCCGGCACTCCAGTTACGTCTGTTACAGCTACCGACCCCGACGAGGACGCCAGGATACACTACGAAATCACCGCGGGCAACACCAGAGGTCGATTCTCAATTGCGTCGCAAAATGGTCGTGGTTTGATAACCGTGGCCCAGCCGCTCGATTACAAGCAGGAGAAGAGATTCGTGTTAACGGTCACAGCGTCCGACAGCGGTGGTAGAACCGACACTGCCCTCGTGTACGTGAACATATCGGACGCCAACAATTTTTCACCGGTGTTCGAGAATGCGCCGTACTCTGTTTCCGTGTTCGAGGACGCGCCAATTGGCACCACGGTTCTAGTTGTCAGCGCGACCGACTCGGACGTTGGGAAAAACGCTCAAGTCACCTACAGCTTGGACACCGATAACGGGGACCTAGCTGCGTCCGAGTTCACCATAAATCCACAAACCGGAGCCATTACAACTACTCGAACACTGGATCGCGAGCTCGTATCAACTTACTTGTTGACTGTTACCGCGAGAGACGGAGGCGTGCCACCGCTGTCCGACACCACCGACGTCGAGATATCCGTTACCGACGTGAACGACAACGCTCCAGCTTTCGAGGCGCCTCAGTATCAAGGATCTATCCCAGAAGATGTGTTAGTTGGAACCAGCGTCCTGAGGGTTTCCGCCACGGACGCTGATACAGATCTCAATGGCAGGGTGAGATTAATTCCTCCGTCTTTGATTCTCGTTAAAAGGATCTTTATTTTTATTTGCCGTTGCTTTACCAGTTGACGTCGCTGCTTTTCAGGTGAGATACGCTTTAGACGACGACGGCGATGGCGCTTTCGCCATAGATTCAACCACTGGAATAATCCGGACAGCTAAACCCCTGGACAGAGAGTCCGTTGCTAGATACACGCTTAAAGCGATGGCCTTGGACAGAGGTTCCCCTTCCCTTTCGACCGTGGTGCCAGTAATAATTAAAATAGAGGACGTGAACGATTCCCCGCCCGCCTTCGAAAACGACAAGATCGTCCTGTACATCGCCGAGAACTCGCCGATAGGTTCCACCGTTGGCGAAATTTATGCGCACGATCCGGACGAAGGACCGAACGCTGTCGTGCAGTATTCCGTGATAGGCGGCGAAGACTCGAACAGTTTCGCTCTGAATATCAGGCCGGGAGCGGATCGCGCGGAATTGATCACGCTCGAAGAACTGGACTACGAGTCGACGAGGAAAAAGTTCGAGTTAGTCGTGCGAGCCGCTTCCCCTCCACTTCGATCGGACGCGCTGGTTCAGATATTGGTGACCGACGTGAACGACAATGCCCCGGTGCTGAAGGACTTTCAGATCATCTTCAACAACTTCAAGGACTTCTTCCCGACCGCCCCGATTGGCAAGATACCCGCCGTCGACGCGGACGTCACCGACAAACTGACGTACACTATCCTCGCCGGGAACAATGCGAATTTGATCGAGTTGAACAGAACCACCGGTGAAATCCGTTTATCGCCGCAACTGAATACCAATGTGCCGCGCGTCGCCACGATGGAGCTGTCCGTTACGGATGGTATCAACGAGGTCAAGGCCACTATGACTCTTTCCGTGCGGTTAATCACCGACAAGATGCTACTGAACTCGATCACCGTGAGACTGGACGACATGACGGCTGAAGCTTTCCTTAGTCCTCTTTTGGGATACTTTCTAGACGGACTGGCAGCCATCATCCCCTGTCCCAGGGAAAATATTTTTCTTTTTAGCATACAGGAGGACGCGAATGTAAATGGAAAGATACTGAACGTGAGCTTTTCCGCGCGCAAAGTCGAACCGGGTGTGACGGACGAATTTTACAGCCCGCAGTTTCTTCAGGAACGCGTGTACCTGAACAGGGGAATATTGGCGAGGCTCGCGACAGTAACGGTACTGCCTTTCGACGATAATCTTTGCGTAAGGGAGCCCTGCTTGAATTTCGAGGAATGCCTGACGGTTTTGAAGTTCGGCAACGCCTCTGGTTTCGCGAGCAGCGACACGGTGCTGTTCCGACCTATATACCCAGTGACAACGTTCGCGTGCAGGTGCGCGAAGGGCTTCACCGGCAGCAAAGAGTCTTACTTGTGTGACACTGAAGTCAATCTGTGTTACTCGAACCCCTGCGTGAACGGCGGAACTTGTTACCGAAGGGAAGGTGGATACGCTTGTTCGTGCGCTGGCGAATTCGCTGGTGTGAATTGTGAAATTTCGCTGGACAGGGACACATGCGCGCCGGGGATTTGCAAAGGGGGCTCCCAGTGCACCATTAAAACTACAGGAGGTTTCACGTGCGAAGGGTGTCCCGTGACGACTCTAGAAAGTGTTACACCCCTGTGCGAATTAAAATCTCGGAGCTTTGGGCCTGCCACCTTCCTCACGTTTGCCTCGCTGAAACAGAGGCACCGATTGCACATCAAATTAAGATTCGCCACCGAATCAGCGAACGGCCTTCTACTTTACAACGGTCGATACAACGAGAAACACGACTTCATAGCCCTGGAGGTGATCGATTCTCAGGTACAGTTCAGCTTCTCCCTCGGCGACGAGATCACTCGAGCGAGCGCTAGCATACCAGCTGGTGTTTCCGATGGACAGTGGCACGTGGTAGAGGTCTCCTATATAAACAAAACTGTGACCATTTCCCTGGACAACTGTGACGTGGCTCTAGCTTTGGATTACGGAGACAGACTCGGCACCAGGTGGTCCTGCGCCGGAAGGAGCGAACAGGTGCTAGAGGAACGTTGCAGCATCGTCACCGAGACGTGCCACCGTTTCCTAGATCTAACAGGCCCCTTGCAATTGGGTGGTCTACCTGCGATACCGTCCAGCTTTCAAATTAGAAACAAAGACTTCGTTGGTTGCATCAGTGAATTGTACATAGATCATCTGTTCGTCGATTTGAATTCATTCGTGGCCGACAACGGAACCAACCCCGGCTGCCCGGAGAAGACTTCCTTCTGCGCGTCCACGCCGTGCAAGAACAACGGCAGGTGTCGAGAGATATGGTCCGGGTTCGTTTGCGAATGCAAGGAGAACTTTGCCGGGCCTACCTGCATCGACGAGGTCGGCAAACCATGGAGCTTCCACGGCGACGGAATGCTCAGCTTCAATCCTCTGCTGAGGCCCATTCAGCTGCCCTGGCTGACAGCTCTCAGTCTGAGGACCCGAGCGAAGCAGGCGTTCATAATGAGCGTGCAAATAGGACAGAACAGCTCCGCGTTGCTCGAAATCCGCGATGGGAAACTGGTAGCTCTGTTGGACGGCGCCGACATCATACAAACGTGGAACAACGTCGCCGACGGCGACTGGCACAGAGTCGAGATAATCTGGCAGAGCGGCCACGTCTCCTTGGACATCGATTACCGAGCTCGACCAACGTCTTCGCCACTTCCGGCGAAATTGCAGGGCCTCTACGTCGGCAGGATCCTTGTCGGTGGTCAGGAACAGTCGATAAACACAGAGTTGCCATTCTTCGACGGCTGCCTCCAGGACATTCGAATCGGTAGCAACCAGAGCGTGCTCCAACGACCCACCGTTCAGGAGAACGTCGCGACGGGCTGCAGCTCGGAGGCCGAGTGCAACGTCGACTGTCCTGACGCATCGATTTGCGTGCCGAAGTGGCAGGCGAGCGAGTGCGTTTGCGCGGCTGGCCGTGTCGGTCGGAATTGCGAGCACGTTTGCGATTTGAACCCTTGCAACAGCACTGGCACCTGCATCGAGGACACGATCTCTCGCAGAGGTTACAGGTGCGATTGCAACTCGCCAGAGTACTCCGGCGATTATTGCGAGATCAAGGCCGATCAACCTTGCCCGGCTACCTGGTGGGGCTCGCCAGTCTGTGGTCCTTGTCATTGCGACGAGTCCAAGGGCTACGACCCCGCTTGCAACAAGACCACTGGCGAGTGTTACTGCAAAGAGAATCATTATCAGCCTTCCGGTAAAAAGGAGTGCATCCCTTGCGAGTGCTATGCGACGGGGAGCTTCGGCCCTCGCTGCGATACCGAGACGGGTCAGTGTCGATGTCGAATTGGAGTTATCGGACGATCCTGCACGGCATGTCCAAATCCATACGCCGAGGTCACTCTACGTGGCTGCGAGGTGGTGTACGACGGATGCCCCAGGTCGTACGCTGAGGGTTTGTGGTGGCCTAGGACTAAGTTCGGGATGACGGCCGTGGAGGACTGCCCAGACTTGTCTGAGGGGAAAACTTCGAGGTCTTGCGATGATAAACTAGGCGGGTGGCAGGAGCCTGACCTTTTCAACTGTACCTCTGAAGCGTTCATCGAGCAAAGACATCAATTAGCCGCGCTAGAGACGAACGACTTGACTCTGAACACCTACGTAGCTGTTAAGATCGCTAGGGACGTGCATAGGGCGGTGAATATAACCAGAGAGTTGTACGGTGCTGATCTTTTGATAGCTGAGTCCTTGCTGGTCGCCTTGTTGCGGTACGAAGAGAGCTTGGTCGGATTGAACTTGACCCACAGCCAGGATAAGGATTACGTGTCCCATCTGGTTGGAATTGCTAGTAATATAATGAGAACGAAATACGTAGAGAAATGGGCGAGAATAGAAACTCTGAACGGTGACACTGCTGACAAGGTTCTGGACGCGATGGCGAATTACTTGAAGACTTTAACTGCGTCGCAGCACGACACTTTCACGAATCCCTTTGAAGTAGTTGACAGCAATGTTGGTAAGTGGGTTTCTTATTATTTTCTGTTTTCAATGGTCCACTATTTTGTAATCGGCACCGCCTTTTTTCTCACCTCGATTGATTGATCTTTTCAGTGCTAGGTTTGGATATCGTAACGTCTGAAAGTTTATTCGGGTATGAAACAACGGAATACAGAGAAGACCCATCGGCGTCCACGATTAGGCCAACCGAGGCGGATCAGAAAGTTGTCTTGCCCGACACTTCTGCGTTTTTGTCGTCGCCTGGACTGTTCGGTCCGTCAATTACATTTCCCAAGTACAACAATTACATGGCCGATCCGAGCAGATTTGATCCACATTCAAAAATACGAGTGCCTCTTAGCGTGTTAGGAATTAAGCCCCTGATGACGGGAGAATTAAATGTTAAGAAAAGTTTGGTTAATGGGAAGGCTGTGCTGAGTTACGTGCAATATAAGCAGTTAGGTGCCCTGCTGCCTCAGAGGTAAATGAAAACTATATTACCTTACTTAGCGCACGAGTTAAGTATATATCGAAACGTGTGGTAACGTTGTACATTGTTCTTTTTCTAGATTCGACGATTCTGTGACGGTCAGATGGGGTGTAGAAGTAGCAGTAGGATCTCCAGTTATAACAGTATCCGTTTTAGTTCCATCCGACAGCGGTTATGAATCTCTGACCGGGGTTCCTTTACAGTCTCCGGTTCAGATTAGTCTTTGGCTCAGCGAAAATGACGAGGTTAAAACTAGAACCAATCCACAATGTGTACACTGGAGCACAGCCAGAGGGTATGCTATCCAAATATTTTTGCTTGCGATAAATATATTGTAAATATAATTACAATAGAACCTTTTTTTCTATTACAGATTCGGCGAATGGAGTCGAATGGGTTGCACCACGGAGATCGAGGACGATTCCCTGTCCTTTGGTACCATTGTAAATTGTTCGTGCTTTCAGTTGTCCACCTTTGCAATATTGACGGACGTCCTCGACCCCGAGTACGTTCCCGAGCCGTCCCTTTTGGAAGACGTCACGAGCTACAGCGCTTTTATGCTCGCGTTGCCCCTACTATTAGCCGCCTTGCTCATTCTGGCTTTGATACGAGGCGGCGGCACGAACTCCAATAGCATACACAAAAACTTGGTGATGTGTGTCTTCATTGCCGAGATGTTGTATTTGATTGCGTTGAAAGCCAGAAGCCCTCTAGTCTCGAACGAGTTTCCGTGCAAATTGACGGCCATAGGTTTACACTATGCCTGGTTGAGCACGTTCTCCTGGACATTGGTAGACTCTATTCATCTTTATCGAATGCTGACTGAGATGAGAGACGTGAACCACGGACAGATGAGATTCTATTACACGATGGGCTATGGAGCCCCGGCTATTATAGTTGGATTGACGATCGGTGTTAGGGCAGATCAGTATGGAAACTTTTATTTGTACGTAAAGTTTTACGCAATTTTGTACTTCGACATTATCGACAGGGGCATATTACTTAATGATAAATGACTCTCTGTTTCAGCTGCTGGCTATCGATTTACGAAACCGTAATTTGGTCTCTAATTGGACCAGTCTGCTTGGCAGTGTTTGTAAACTTTTGCATTCTCATCATGTCTATTCGAGCAGCTTTCACGTTGAAAGAACACATTATGGGCTTTGGGAATTTAAGGACGCTTCTATGGCTATCTGTAGCTTCGTTGCCTTTGCTCGGGTCTACGTGGACACTGACGGTTCTTAACGCCTCTGAGAACTCCCCAACGTTATCGTACCTGCTCAGCATAGCAGTAGTTGTTCATGCATCGTTCAGTTTGATCGGTTATTGCTTCATTAATGGTAGAGTACGAAGAAATCTATATTTAAGTTTATTAAGATGTATGGGGAAGAAGTCGCCTCTGTTGGATGGTAGTATGGGCAATGGTAGCAGCAGTCAAAACGTAAATGGCCATTCGGTATGTTCAACAATATTCGACGCTCATCTTAATCAAATACAAAGAAAGCCAATATTTGTAATAATTATTAATGTTACAGCGATCTGCTTTGGCGTACTCGTCTACGTACAGCGGTGCAGAGTCCGTGTGCAGAAGGGTCCATGTAGGAGTTTCGACGAGCAGTACCACCTCCCGAAGTACAAATAAAACTGGGTCCAGTCCGTATCGTAGCGATACACATTTAAGACATACGTCAACGTCCACCAGCAATTACAATAGCGATAGAGATCCATACATGTCGTCTAGGAGTCATCGATCGGCGCCACATTCCAGACAAGGTTGTACTCACTAAAATGTTACATTAAATGGTTACTTATTCACACGACAATAATTATTGCAACATGAAATATTGCGGGGCAATTTGCAGAAGCGACAGAGCCTCGAACTCAGCGCAGAGATTCCGAATCGGATTCGGATGGATCTCAAGCAGAGGGCGGTGGAAGGAGTTTAGATCTCGCGAGTTCGCATAGCTCAGACGACGAAGACGTCACGTCGAGGTCGCACAGAAATATGGGCGTCTCGACGCAGCAACCTGTCACGCACAGTTATTTGCCTAATATTCACACGAACCCTACCGAACACTTGAACATACTTTGCTCAAACACAGAACTCTTTCCAAATATTAAACCTATCTACGCGCCTAGATGGAGTTCGCAATTACCAGAAGCCTATTTATCTGCGAATGGTAGGTACCGTTTAACCCTTTGAAACGAGGGCGCGATAGAAAAGATCGAGATTAATGATTGAAAATATTTTCTGTGTAGTAATGGATGTGCGTGGAAGTCAATGGTCCGGGGGCACCATGTCTGACAATGAAATGGCCTCGAACAAAACTTCCAGTCCGAATCCACTGCCTTATCCCGATATGAATTCACCCCAAAAAAGTCAGCCGGATGAAAATTATTCAGAAGGCGAGGAAAAGCTGCATCACCTGGGGGAAAAGTATTTATTCCCCTATACAGCCGAAGAAGATCACACGATTTCGCCAACTCCATACATGCTACCCATGTCTTCCCGCATTCTCGCATCGAGCATGAGTCACCACTCGCAAAATTCTAATCACGAAAACCTGAGTGGTTCGGAAAGGTATGGAAGCTTGAAGAGAGGCCAGACTATGCATGGATCTCAGCACGATAATCATAGTGGCTCGGAGAGATATGGTAGCTTAAAACGAGGCAAAATGACGCCAACTGTGCTGGAGGACTCGCCGGAGTATATTTTACCAATGAGCGGTAGAATATTGTCCAGCTCGTTGACCCATGATCTACAACATAGCAATGAATTGGCTGCCCTTCGACAGCAGCAACAGCAATACGAGCAGACTATCACAGAAACAGAGTAAGTAATTGATATGATATATGATCCAAAAGAATTTCTGGCGTGAAAATGAATACACTCGATTAACTGTATCTTTCCTATAATTTACGCTTGCCTTGGACGATTGAAATTAATTAGCGAAGAGGTAAGAGCTAATAGGATTACCAGACACCTCTATGAATATTCGATTGTTTGATAAGTCATTTGGAATTAAAACTACTATTGCGCTGCCTGTAATTCATATTTGTTTTACGTTTTTCAGGAAGGATACTAATGCGGAAACGTCAGTATGACTAGGACCGTACCACAAACAATCACCGTACAAAGTAATATAACGTACTATTAGCTTAAAATTGAAATGATTAAATATATATATACATATATTTTTTAGAGCAGTAGGTACTGCCCTAGAAGATATATTTTAAGAGCGGCCATGACTGTACTTACGATGCTAGCCATATTAATTAGTATGTATGTGTGAGTGCCTGTACGTACCTATATACATACGCTTGTCGTTATCTTGTTTCGTGTGATTTCAAGCTTCGGTAGAGAAGCTACTCTTTCGACTTCTTCGTTGGTTATCGTAATATTCACGAACCGGTGACAAATAGTCGGAAGGCAAATGATCTCTAGTTCATTTCATCATTCGTGTAATTAACATCACTTCCTCTAGTACCTTAATTCCTTAACTCAGTATTGTGCAATGTATACATTCCACTTCCATTTTCTATTTAGATACTATTATTTTTGTTCCCTTCTCTTTTCTTTCCCTTTTTTGATAAAGACGTTTACAATGTTTTATACATGCCATGGAAGAAGCGTACAACTGTGCCGCGCAATTTTCATAGTTTTGTATATATTTATATGAAAAGAATGTGACAAAATACATAATTTATATATATCCTTCATCTGGCGTTCGTGTTTCTCCCTTATACTCGTCTTGTCATTCATCTTGCTCGATCTCCTCCTTGTCAGCTGTTTATCAAAGTGTCTGTATCAGTTTCGTTGATAAAAATTACCTTTATTCTCATCGAAAATATAAATAAATTACAAAATATAGTCAGGTTAATATTCGGAAGATCGTTGTCTTTAACATAAAGTCAGCACGATGTCGCGTGAACGCCGAGCGCTGCCAGACAGCTTCCGTTCGAACGGATACGAATATGGATGTGTATGTATATACGAATGTGATTCGAAGCGTTTTTATCGAATTTTCATCGACTAGTCTTGGTCGTCCTCAGCACTTCGTTACCGCGTTTCTACCAAGGTACGTTATACACAGGTGGGTGTAATCCATGTCGGGTTACGCATTAGAAGATTTCATTTCGATTATTACAGGATTCTCTTACGAATAATAACATATACATATTATAATGATGTGCAAATGTCAGAGACTTTGCTGCGCAAATCCAATTAGATTCAATTGTTATGTTAACGCGTTCGCCAAAATGATGGTGAGAGTTCTCGTGGTTTTACTGATACAAATGCGATCGTGCAATCGGACTTGCTCGACTGTGGCACACGCACATCACAATTAATAAACCTAGGACTAGGAGTTTCATCGTTGCTACACGGTGCTCTCCGTATCAGACGCCATGGACAACGTTTGAAGTTTCGGTACCGAATAATTCTCGGAATGACCGTGAGACAGGAAGCGATTGGACACTCTTTCCAAGGTCGACGGAGCCGAAGGTGTGTCTTGATGCGCCTTTGGCGGTATCGGCGGCGGACTCCCCTGAAAAATTATAAACGAATAAATCAAGTACATAATAAAACGCGAACTACGGAAACGAAAGGAAGAATGAGAAGAAAAATACTTACTTCTTGACCTGGCAGAGAGTGCGAGCCCTGGAACGTACTGCTCGCAAAGTTCTCCATAGAAAGATTCAGCGCGCTTATCACAGACGGCGGTGATATATTCATGATATCGTTGCACCTTGACCGCGGTTCAAAGTCCTCGTAGCCAAAGTTGTTTAAGTTAGGCAAATGCGACTGGAAATCTAATAAGCTGGCAGTTGATATACCGCTGTCGCGGAGGTCGTTCGGTTCATTTTGCGCTTCCGAATCATCGTCTGTGCTCCATTCTGTGTTGCGTTTGTACGCTAACCGTTTTGGTGGCGCTGGCGGTACAACGTTATTCGTGCCCGAATCTCTCTTATCTGGCGCTGAAACAGAAACATTTCGGTTACTTACAATTCACATCTGCTAATGTGTTAATGAACATCTGATTGTTAAGATCAAGTAATTAAAAAATCAATTTCGAATCGACACGTACTGCAACCTCTGGGTGGCAATGGTGGAGCTGGTTCAGGACCAGGCTCGCTCCACGAGGCCCTCAAGCCAGTTTGATCCACGCCGTCTGTTGGAGTTGGTAATGAGTGTCGCAATGGTAACTTTGGGCTCAACGGTTTGCTCAGAGATCTCTGATGCGTTGGTCTAGGGGGAGTAGTCCCATAGCCCACCGATCGTGGCCGTACTTCTCGTTGAGGGATCGGTGGTGGTCCACCGTCCACCTTCGTGTAGAAACCCTCATCTTCTAGTAGACCATCGTTGTCCGCGTGACAAGCTCTCGAGCCTGCAGTTTCCAAAGTAGCTGGCCGTTGCCTCTCGGTAATCGGTAACGGTGGTAAAGGTGAACTGAACATACCAGACGGAAAGATTTAGTCTTCAAGCGAATACGAAGCCTTTTAATTTATTCAATCAGTGAAGAAAAAGGCGCAACGAATAATTACTTCACGATACTGTCCTGATGAATCGTTCTTTGTCTCGCCAATGGACCAAGACCTTGCTTTAATTGCGTGAATCTCTCGATTAATCGTTTGTGCAATGGCTGCACACCGGCTGGCGCAATTTGTCCGTGCAAATTCAATCCAGCCTCTAAAACGCTCATCTGATCGAGGATCAAACCTTTCAACCTGTTCACGTGCTGCACCATATCCGAGTTTTGTCTAGCGAATTCTGGAATAAGGAAAGCTTCTTGGTACTTAGTGATTCCGCCCATCACGTTAGCGTCGATTATGCCTTGGAGACGCATGCTAAAGGGATTGATGTTTCGATGAGGTTCGGCAGTGTACTGTGCGACAAGTCTCCTTAATTCTCTCTCCACGCTTTGCATTGTTTCGCAAGCGTATTGTACAGGTGCCAGGAGCTCGGATCTCTTCTCGTTTACCTCGAACCACCTTAGAATCCCTGGAAGCTTTGCTTCGGTGGTCAACGTGGTTCTCTCGATCCAGAGTGATTTGAACTCGTTCTCGCGATCGACCGGACCCCTGTGCAGCGGTCGATCGAAGATGAACTTCCGGACGTCGTTCACTAGATAGAAAGCGACGACTCGTTCCGGTACTTCCGCTTCGCGACAGGCCAAACTGTTCTCTTCAGGAATTGGCTTCACGTTGCATATTTGTATATCTGAAATATTGTACTCGCAGTATTGAAATGTTGCCAATTATGAGGGACAGAAGAATAGAATAAAGAATAGAACTTACATTGTCCCTCGGAGGAAAGGATACTCTCGTCGGGTGGTGAGTTTTTCATCAAGATTTGTGCGCCTGGAAATTCAGTCTGTAACCGTTGCGTGAATGCCCCTATTCGCTCGTACTCTAGACCGCGGTATATGAATAGCTTATTCTGTAAAATTGTGACAAAAGATTTGGTCGCTTGCCTCCACGAGTTAATACAAAAGCCACGCACAACAGTACTTACTCTAACGAAGAGAGGAAAACTAAGCCCATAGAAGCCTACTCTGAAGTACTCTGGTTCTGGTCGAAGCTGAGTTAGTATATTGTCCAGGAACTTCGCTTGCAATTTTAATACGTGACTCAATTTCGCGTAATCGTATAGTCTAGTCTCGTACAACACCGCCAATTCCTTGCACAGGGGAATACCCTTCTCCCAACACTTGCCACGGTCCAAGTAGTGAATTATTTTATGATATAGGACCTCCTTCCTTTGCCACTCTGGCTGCTGAGGATGAGAGTGATCAGGTGGCAGTACCGTGGAGCCCCAGCCAAGCTGATCAGCGTAGAGCTTCATCGTAAATCCGGCTTCCGTGTAGTTTTCAGCTGCTAAATGCAGGTCGTGCAGCTTGTAAATGTAACGCAGGTACATCTCCTTCCGATTGAATTCATTCTTGTAAAAATTCTGTAGAGAAAAAAATTGCTTTTCCAGTTTTTTTTTAACTTAATATGCGTTTAGGATTAAAACATATTATATCCTTTTCTACTTACCAATAAATTAACGGTGCATGACATGCGTTTGTCACGATTCTCGTCCCCTTGAATTACGCTCCTGTAATCGAGCAACCTTTCCAATAAACGCGTAATTGACGTGATGAAAGCGGTTCCACTGTCCTTCCAAGCTGGATCTTCTGATTGAACCCTGTCCAGCAATCTTTGCACAAAAATAGATCGTGATGTTATAAATTGTTGATTCACACTGAATGCATGTGGATTATTGCGAATCTCGAAACGACGAACTTACACGGCACTAAGATGCTCCCTAACGCAGCATGAAATTACAAAATCGAATACAATTTTTGTGAAATTAATGAATTTCGTTGATCAGTGGTTTTAATAATATCGAATAAAATTCTCCAAGGGAAATTCTACAATAAAGAACGATTAAAGCATTGATACTCACATGGTGTTAAATAGTTGCCTGTACTCGTCGTCACCCTTGTTCTCGCTAATCAAAATATCAAGCTTGTCAATTAATTCTGATTCCACGGATCGGAAGCTTCCACGAGCTCGTTGCTCGCACTCCATCATATCGAAGAAGATGTGCAACGTCGCCTTTCTCAGTTCGCTTTCTGGAACAAGGGTGACCTCCAAGAAAGGACCGACCATTCCAGGAATAAACTCCAGCTTGCGCTCCTTCAGGTGGGACCACATAGAGAGTATTTGAAAGCCCATTAATACTCTCATATCACCGTATTTCTCGACGATCTTCTCGCGTTTTACTTCAGAAAATTGTTCGAGCTGCAGAGACGGTTGTGTAAGATACGCTACGGCTAGGTTAAAGTACGTCGACCAGAGTTGCGAATCGAAGCTACCGTGCAAAAATCGAAACGCCAGTGGCTGTGCGAGCTCCTGCAGAGATCTCAAGATCACGTTGTTCGCTTGCATTCTAATTACCAGCCAGTCAGGTGGGAACACTTCCTGCCTGACGAGATCACGGAGAACCAAGAACACCCTCAGCAGAAAATCCTTTAGAGGTTTTCGTTCGCCAGCGTGGGCTAACTCCTCCCAAAGTCGAGCGTAATGGGATTCGTCGAGAAGCTGGAGTAGCCCTATCAAGCATGCCACTAAACACCCCAGAACGGGGCCGCTGGCGTTTATAACGATCAGAATAGTCTGTATCAGAACGTCCAGAACAGACAGACACAGAGTCTCGATATCGTGATGGATGCAGTTGTTAACTTTGTTTGCATCTCGTCCCCTTTTGTGCAAGAAGCTGAGGATCTCGCCGAGAATCTCGGTGCAGGTACGAAGCTCCTCGCGTCTTACCAGATGAATTCTTAAATGTCTGCACATTGTAACCAGCAGCAAGTTTCTGCTCTCGTCGTCGTCGCGAAACAACGCAGAGGTGGTCAGATTCTTGATGGCCGTTAATTTAGCTTGGGTAAGTTGAAGGGGTGATTCCCGTGGCAGGGAGTCGAGCATCGTACAGGTAAGCTTGGCTACGTCGAGCACCGGCAAAACCGCCACCAGTTGCTCGTAAACCGCTGAGATCGAGTAGAGCAAAGCTATCTGAGAGTGTAGCACCATTTCATATGGAATGCCCAACATTTTGTTCAATGCAGCGAACACGCAATAGAGATCTTGTTTGAAGCTGTCCTCGTACTGACCCGCCGTCGCTCTGGCGAACAACAGACGACTCTGAATGATGAACTTGAAGATGTATTCCAGAGAACGGAAACACTTTATTATAGGTTCCTGTTTCTCTGCTGCGGTCACCCAATCAGCGCAATGCTGCACGCTGCTCAGCAGGCCTTTGTACACCAACGCGGCGGCGAAGTGACCGGAAATATAAGCGTCCATGACAGGTTTGAAATGCTCGAACTTGGAATCATCGAGAAGACTGAAGATGGAGACGAGCACTTGGAAAACTAGACCCGAGTGTGCCGTAGAGTTTCCATCCTCCGTGTGAAACATAGAGAAAAGAGCGTCTAAGATGTCTTGCAAGAATTTCACCAATTCCTCGCCGTCCAGTCGTAACACGCGACCCAGCGCCTCTGAAATTCGCTCAGGATGTGCCTTCCATTGCAGTAAACTCAACAGATCGACGTTTTGCGTCAGCTTTGTGCTACAAAGCAGAGTTTGCACGAATACCGCTTCCTTCGGCGATCTCGAAAACGCTGGCGCACCTGAAAGGCAAACGGTGAAATATTTGACTCGTAGATTCCCTTGGTCTTAGAAACTGATGGATATAATCGTTACCTGCTGCATTCGGTTCCCGAGCACTGCTGGGCAACGTGAGGTAACTTAACGAGTCCAACTTGGCTCGATCTTCGCACTTGTAAATATACAACTCGTGAGGTCCATCCTGAAGTGTAGCTCCACCGGGTTCCATTAGACGCACGAAGGCAAACGAGAACAGCTTCTTGTCGTTCTTCTCGCGTGCTGTAGCAACGAAAGACAACATTCTCTGTTAAAAACGGCGGAAGCTCGTCATATAATTGAATCGTTAATGCTTAAAAGAAATGATTGAATTAACTTACTGGAACAGTGGCGGAATTCGAAACGCACGTGGCTCCCGTAGAACTTGTCTATGGGTATGGCCAATCGAACCGATTCAGCCCACGATGGACTGTTGTGATGATATATGACTAAACTTTGGTATTCGGAGCTACCCTCCATTCCAGCGGCGCCAAACAGACACTCTTCTAAAGGTCGCCCGTCTGAGTCCAAAACGAGAATAGTGACCTAGGCATACAGCATATCATTTTTTATTTATAAAACAAAAATACACGTCGTCGGCGAAGAGTATACTTTATTTCCTGCAATGCCAACGATGGTTACCTCAATATTTTTCCCCGTGGATTTCCCACCTCGCTCGAATTCACCGCGCTCTAACTTCAGGTACAAGTCGTTCCGCACGTCGCCCGGCATAATCACGTCAGAGAAACCGAGCTTGTTCGTCAGGCAGATATTCTTAAAGAGCAGCGGGTTCTCCTCCCGCACCTGGGTCAATTCACCGTGTAGAACACGCAGCGATACCACAATGCCATAATTAGGCTGACCCGGAAGCGGCGAACACTTGTTGTTACGAATGATCTGTTCGTGCAGCTGATGGAAGTCTCTTTCTTCGCCTTGATAGACCTAGAAGAGTGCAACGTCGTTTCAATTTATCGAACAGTTTATTCGCCATCAACTATTAACTCTTTCGCTACAATGGACGTATATACACGTCGCACAGTGGTCCGAAACCGTAAAAACTAAATTCAATTTTTCGATCTCCTTGGAAATGTATGAAGTTTTGTTTCTTATATGTATAGACTGAATTTGGCATGCAAACGGATTGCAGATGGTCCACTTTAGAACGATCCCATTTCTTTCTGAACTTGCTCATGTCGACTATTTATATAAATTGAATCTTCGATAATTAAGCAGAGTATCTAAGTGTGTATGCATATAGCCCCGCAATGCTAAGAAAATCTGTACTGTTTTGTACATCGAGGGCAGTTTCGTTTCTTATTCCAGCGAAAGATTTAATTGCGGGAATTATTTCGAAGGTACAAACGAGTGCATAAGTTTGTTGGTCGGGAACGTCGTACCTTGAACGTCATCTCGAGTTCCTCGGTGTGATCCTGTGTGGCTTCAGCGAGAGAGAGCACGGCAACGCCGTGAGGTCTCCTGTAAGTGGCGGTTCCCGTTTTGTTTTTGCCGGAATCGGAGTAAAGCATTCTCCCGCATCGCATCACATGTGCGACCATGTAAAGATCTCTGCTAAGGTCCGAGTTACCGAGGTCCGTGAAGATGGTACAGTTGCTGTGGATCTTTTCGATGAAGCTGGAGAAGCCCTCCTTCGATATACGCACCAGAAAACGTTCGCTCAGGTATTGATTACGTTTAGCGTCGTAAAGGGAGAAGTAGATCTCTGCGTCCTCGCCGATTGTGTGACCGAAATCCCTCATGCAGAAGTACAGGTGATGCGTCAGTACCTTCCTGTGCTCCTTTCGTCTGAGGGTTCCCCTAGCCGACGCCCCTTGAGAGTTTTCCGCGCTTTGTACGTGCTGAAATTGATCGGCCGTGGTATATATAGAAATATGTGAATGAATAGGGATGTCATTTGCAGCTATCGCGTCTGAATGGCCCGTTTCGCGATACAGTTACATAAATGGCAGTGAGTTACAAGTATAGACATTTCCATCTGACGAGGAGACGGTTAAAAATTTCATGTCGCCTGTGCGTGCGTCGAATATACCACGAGGCTGGCTTCGTTTTAATTCTCGCGGAGTATTCGAAATGGTCAGCACATCGGTTAGAATTTCAATGAACCTCAGCGATATACCGATACATATACACACGTACAGCGAACTATGCGTGCTTGACCGCTCTTCCCCTTTTCATTCCTACAATATATCGAGCTACCTTCAACGTGATCCGCCCTTTTTTCCTTTTTTTCCGATACAGAGTCAGCCGCGGTTCGTATTAACTCTGAAGCGTTGGCGCAACGAGCGACAGATTTCGTGGAGCCGGTTTTCGGATGCTCGCGGGAACAGTGGAATCGCGTTAAATCATTATCAATATGATGTGCTGCTGTAATTACCACGTGATAAAGTTCGACGACTGACATAGTATCCGGGTCCACCATATGAGCACCTTGACGGGGTACCAGATCCAAGCCCAATTTTCTGAAACATCATAAACAACACCTGAACTGATTGTGAGTAAAACAGGCAATTCTAAAACAGAAGCTTTTCCTTATTATTATCGTATCGGGGAAAAGATAATGAAACACGTAATCAGAAGCGGAGAAGTGTACTGCCCTGTTGGCATTACAATTCCCATTGCTTCGATACAAAGTGCAATGGAAATGCTGGGACTGTGAAACATTTTTGTCAGTATCATCCAGATCTTCAACCGGCCGGACGATTCTCCGCGTTGGTCTCGTCTCTGGCACACGGGACAATCAATAAGGTTGAAAAACCATCGTCGAAGATGATCGACGAATGGCATCGAGCAAAGTGAAAAGCGTAACGCACGGTCCCATTAAGTCCCAGCCATTGTATCGATTCCCGTAGTTTCTGTGCAGTGGCAGAGCGGCATATTTAACTTGCCATGATCCGGGACGGTCGCATGCCATAGGGCCGACGTGTTCTCGAACGCATTGGGCCCTTTACAGGTCCGGCTACTCCCCGGGGTCCCTTGCGTGGCCCCTTCACCTCGTAGGAATGCAGCCATGCGCTTCGACTCGCCCCGTCTCGTCTCGTCTCGTCACGTCCCCCTTTCGAAACCTTCTGCCACGCGTCCCTATGCATATCTGCCAGAAATTGCATCGATGGACACGCGTTTTCGCGTTTGAAAAGTTAATCTGGCTTTAACGAAGTCAAACGACGGTCATAAGCACGAGGTCGTTGCGAAACGCTGGACGAGACGCGTTTGACCCCCGCAGAAATAGCAGCGATAATTGTAATCGTTGATTAAAACGACACGCGTCCAGTCGTTGGTATAGGTTCACGGTAACCCGAAGCTTATACGATGCTCACTCTAATTAATTTGCAAGCAGGAAAGTTTAAATAGTAATCCTATTTCTATAATGAATTTGGTGGCTCTCTGTTAAATTAAATTTTTGGTTCATTTGGAAGCGTGAGAAAATTGGGCAATTTTATTTTGTTTGAAGTCAAAAGTATGTTAATATAATTGTAAGGAGGTAAGGGGTAGTCGCTGAGGTTGTCAAATAACATTTTATCTACAACGTGGAAGTGTGAAATTTTCCTAACACGTGACTGATCGATTAATTTCTTTCTGTCGTGAAAAACGCGTCGATCAGCCGAGCGGATATGCCCACTTAGGTAGTGGTGGCTGTTAATCGATAATTAACGTTCCACTCGAGTATTCAGAGCGCGTAAACTATGAATCTCGAAAGCATTTTGGGGTGGATCGCGAAAATTAAGTGGCACTCCAGAGAGCATTGTTCTTGCTTCTCGCCCTCTATAGAATTGCAGATTTCGACACCCTCGCAAAATACCAAAATCGGATAAAGCGTTCTGAACCCTTTCTTTAAGAAAACTTTAAGCACCCTTCTGCGCCAATTTCTCCTTCTTTAAAAACCTGTTTTATAATCCACGTTATGTCAGCATTAAAAAAGATTCCAAAGGAAATCTATAATACACTCCTTCACAAAATTGAAGGATCACCAAATTATCACCGAAAAATTATGGATATTTCAATTGTTGCAACTTTGTGAAGAAAAACTGTATGCGAGTCTATTTGGACTCGTTTCCCGAGATCCTTTTTGTCAGCATCTATCAAACGTTCTACGATCTATATTCAGCAAGTTACAGTACTTGAAAATTCGACAACCTTTCGGTAAAAATTTGGCGATCCTTTAATTTTGTATAGGAGTGTACAACAACTACTTCAATAGAAAAATTCCAATTAGCCAATCTGAATTCGAACCCGTGCCAAGTTCCCCAATTTTCCTAAATCAGATTAAAGCCCCAACGTTTATTTCCGACTAAATAGCTTTTCACACCGGGACGACCGTTGCCCCAAAGCTTATCTCCGAACCATTTACTTTAAAAGTCAGGTCCACGTTTCGCTAACACGGTACGGTCCTGAGAATCCTGAGAGGTCCCCCCTCGGGCCCCGCTTGATGGAATGCAGGTGAGGAGGCAGACTTCGATGCGTGGAGACAGGTACAGGCAATGTCCGCCGCGTGGGATCTATGTCCCATTCCAAAGATATCGGATATATTCCCTCTGGCCAGTAACGTTCGGTTCACCGCGTATAGCTGCCCTTTTCGAGGAACCGAGACGGACAGCTGGACCTTTCTTCTTGACTTCTTTTTCTCAGTCAAGAGACCCGAGTCCCTGTGGATGACGAATTTGCTGGGCCAATACCCTCTCGATTATCCTCGCAGAGATTCGATATTTGTACTGTCGCGTGAAACGATGCTTTATAGGATTTTCTAATTACTCGCATGCGAATTGCACGATGGACGGTCTAATTTAACAAACTTGTCGGGAGAAAAATTGGTTAGTGAAAAGCAAAGACAGAAATCGTACAAACAATTGTAGTTCGTAGTACGCGTGTAGTGCGTTATAACTTGTATGCATGGCAGTTTAAAATTGTTGAAATCCATCTATCTCTCGCACATCTCGTGTGCTCCATCGTAGCATGCAACTACGAGCCAACTGCAATGAATTATTGCGGCCAAAACTTTCCATTAAGGCTCCGAGCTTCCTCGATTCGAGACACGAGACGGATGAACAGAACACGAGACGGAATAGGCCGAGTTCCACGGCAGGAAAGATTCGGTTGACGTGAATTATTAAAATCGGTGTCGGGAATCTAACTAGGCACTCGGAGCGGCTCAGGCTCAGCGGGATGAAACTTTCAGACAGATTTCATCCTCTGATTAATCTAGTCTAGCCTGGATTCCAAGTTAATCCCTCTCGAGTCACGGATGGATTTGGTAAAGGGAAGATTTCGTGCAAACAATAATTGAGAGTAACCCTGTTGACCAGCGGCAAACTCTTTCAAGGTACCCGTCGCGGTGTTCGGTAACCATTCGGTAGCTTTAAAAGCTGTAATTACGCGGGGGCTGCTGCAACTTGGCAGTCTTCTGTTTCTACTCCAAACTGACAATCAATTATAAGTCTTCGTTCGTTCCGCGCCGCTCAATTAATTACTTTAATGTTCCATCTCGTCCTCCCCGTTATATACTAATTAATTAGTGCTCCAATTCTTTTCGCATGCTCATTCGAGGGACGATCAAATATTTCTTCGCCGCAAGTAATCCGAACAATCCGAAGTTCCCTGTAGACCGTTTCAAAGTACATATTTTCTCAAATTTACACTTGCTTTAATTACAAGAGAACATTATTCGTAGATTACTATCTAATTCGAAGTTATCCTCGAAGTTATCGTCGAAGTTATCCCCTTTTCATTAAAATCGAACAAAAACCAGCGCGCGAGTAGAACCATGCCAGTAGGTAATTAAAGAGTAAAGTATTATCCCCACAGGTCTGCGTCATCGTAGCGTGAATCGACGTGGTGCATGAGACAAAAAGCCAAGAAAGTCGGAGTCACCGGGCCGACGTGGTTTCTCGCGACCGTGTAAAACGGCCTTAATAGGAGTGTTTCCTGATCCCGGAACGAGTAACGAGACTCGTACGTATAGCAAAGGGTTCGTGGGAAGACGAACGTCGAGTCTGGCTTGCCCGAGGGTACACGCACACAGTTGCATGCTACGTGCACGTATATCATAGGTCTCTCGACACCACGAACGATCCGTCCGACTCGTGGCTACGGTCCCGAGTGCAGTTGCAGTTCCGTGCCGCGTCGAGCTTCAGCAGAAGATAGCAGTGGTGGTAGTAGTAATAGATGTCAGGGACAAATCCCCGAGCCCCAACGATCTCAATTAGATGAAATGACGCGCGATTAAGCGTGATTAGCCGCGAACCTTTCAGTTTTTCGTCACTGACGGACGCTGGAATTGCTGCCTCGCACGTTTCACGCGGCTACAATGGAGCTGCAAGTAACTTTCAGCCGTTGCTTTAACATTTCAGTGATGGATAAAGGTCTTTAAAAGAGCTTGGAAGCTTGAACGTTAAATATTTATATTATTAATCATTTCTACTAGTTAAATGGGGAATCCATGACGAAATTGATACGTTTCTCGTGCCGTTACGTTAGACGATGCAACGATAGTAACGTATAGGAGAAGGGATCGTGTGATAGCGTAGGTTCGATTCATAGTACGGTTGAAACGGTACGCGTTCTACCCTTAGAAACGGACCAACGGAAGTTTCCGTTCGCAAAACCAGGTGTACGTTTATTAAGTTCGACGATCGCTGGCATTCGTTAAATTTCTTTCAGCGAAGCAGCAGCGTGTCGGTAGCTGATGTACCCATTGGAACTCTCCCCTCTACATAAACGCTTCTTTCCCTCGCGATGTGCTACCTCTCTCATCGTACAGCCCTGGCCCCGAGTGTATGTATGTACCTAGCACCGTGCTACGCCGAGGCGGGGGCAAAAAGAAAAAGCCTACCTTACGGGGAATAGAGGCAGCGTTTCCCAACCTTCGGGAACCCTTCCTTGGCGAACTCGACTCCGATCCGGTCTCTCTTTTTATGTCCCTTTATTGCTTACGGAAAGATAATGGATTGATAATCCGAGGCTTGCAGCCTGACACGAAACGCTCGGGTCAATGATACTTGCAGTCGAAGGTGCACGACCTTTTAACGCCACGCATGAAGAGATAAAATTCGATATTATTTTGTACGATTTATCCGAGACATTGCGATACATATATTCGTAATATGAGCGAATAGTGGTGCAAAATTTTGATTACAAGTGCATATTCTTCATTTTTTCCCCCATGCTACAAATGGGTCAAAGTCTTGAACGAGGAACAAAGTTCTAGAGCAGTTAAAGAAGGGATACGAGACGTGCAACATTGTCGTAATTGCACTTCGACATTGGTTATTACTACAGAGTGCAATGAGTTTTATTTGTATTTGGAATGTTGAGTAATGGTCGATGAACCGTGCGACTAGTCCGTGGATTCAAAGAATTCGTTGGTTTGGGAAACCCTGAAATGCAAAACTCCAATGCGGTTACGCGATCGGGAGTTCCACCGCGTACCGCCGCGTTGCCCCACAAGGAAATAAAACGTCGAAGCAAGAGAGGAACAAAGAAAGACAGAAGAAAGAGAGGGAGAGGGCGAGAGATGGTAAAGAGAAAGGAGAAAAGAAGGAGCGCAAAGGGTAGTGCACGCGAGATGGTACCGCGGGGCACGCTCATTAGAAATAATAATAATTACTGCGACGAGGATAATAAATGTTGCCGTTTGCTCGATACCTGGCCAACTGGGAAGCAGCCACTACTGGCACCCGGTAATTAAGTAAGTGGAATACGCTTGGTCAAATGATTTGTCTCTTGTCCAAGCACGACCGACGCTATCCAGTATCCGAAACTGCTGAGTCGTTCGCGAGCAACGCCAAGTTTTCGACGAAATATCGGCAAATAATCTACTGTATATGCGGTTCTTCGAATAACCGTTACTCGCACATGCACGCCGGTCAATTGCGAAGCGTACTCGACGTTGCGTCAGATATTTATTAAACGAGGTTATGCAAATCGTGCATTTATCTAGGGGACAAGGTTACTTGGAACGGGTTCTAAATGATTTCCTCGATAGGAGCGAATGCCAGTTTTGCGACAAGGGGTCGAAAGGTTTGGGATGCGTGCCAGAAATGTGCAAGGAAATTCTAGGTCAATGGAGAATAGTAAAGCCACTACGAGATCTGCGGGAAATTGCAAGGGGTGTTTCGTCGAATGCGTTTACGCTGCTTTAATGTCAAAAATCGACGAGGCAAAGAGAAAGGAGGCCGAAAGGGGTGGGTGCAGGAGGCGAAGAGGCTTTAAAGAGCCAAAGTGAGCCTCCTCTCGCAGGGATAACAGGTTCCCGGCATGGTTACCGCGTATTCACCGAGCTGAAAACCTTGAGCTCTCCTCGAACAGAGAAAGAGGTGACTGCTCCTCTCTTTTCTCTGATGCTGCGGTTGCTCTTTGCGAACGTATGCATATATATGCGATGTGAATCGAAAATTTCACGTGGAACCCATGCAAACCAGTTTCAAAATAACAACCAAATCTACGAACTAAACGGGTCGAACGAAATCGACTACCAACGACAATGATAGAAACAAATTCCCAGGGACGATCTTCACAGTCCTCCAGTTCATCTTCGTCGGTTTCCGCGGCGGAGTCGCAACAGAACAACCGCCATATCTCCATTGGAACATCTGCGAAAACAAATGATCCGGAAGACGATGTCGGGAAATCCAGGGCAGAAGAGTAACGAGCTATGGAACCGATTCACAGTGAATCGTGGTCGCGTTGGCGATTTTCAAAGCCGGCTATACGCACCTGATAGAATCGCCCCCACGCTTGGAACTCGGCGAGGCAAGATGGCGGGGAGCGGCGGGGCCCAGAACGAGTCCCTGACTCTCGGTTCAGTTGCTGTTCGTACGCCGGGCCCCGTTCGTGCGTTCCGCGGCGTCGCCAGACCCTCGAAATTCTTTCGAAAATATTCATTTGCGGCGTCTCACGCGGGCACTGACGAAACGACAGAGAGGGAGAAAGAGTGAGTCTGATGCGCCGCGTCAGGAATTAACTTCGACACGACGCGTTCATCGTTCTTGCCCTTACCCCTTCTATCTCTTCTCTCGCCTTCGATTCGACCACCACGTTAACGAGGGTCAAAGCGAATTCGAAGCGCGTACGCGATTGACGGGGAAAACGGTGACTGGTGTGAGGTGATTTTTACGAGGCAGTGGTTGAATGGTAAAGGTGTGCGAAAAAGGAAAATCGAGAGTCAAGAATTCGGGGAGAATTTCGAGGAAGGCGACACCTCGCTAAGAAGAAAAAGCCGATCGACCAATAAGCGCGTGGTTCCCGCGCTATTGGACCGTGGGAAAACAAAACAGCCACGGGACTTTACGGGATCCTGTCGGTTTTTGGCGTGGATCTGCGGATACGGCTTGTAGCCGGCAGTGCTGAAAAGGTATTGTTCAAAGACTGTTGCGATTGCTTCTTGTTTCTCTTTCGTTGCCTTTTTGCCGAACGTTGGGCACTGTTCAGTGATCGAAAACGGTGGTGGATAAATTCGTTGAGTTTTTAAGAATACGTATGCAGAAAAGATCTTTGAGCTCGAGGTTTGTACCATTTATGTATCGTCTGGCCCGATAGTGCTTATCTCGAAGAGAGCTTTAAAAACGCTTGATGACGCCGGCTGTAAAATATAATCACGGCCAAATGTGTAGTTTGCAAATGAATGTGTTCCAATCGCGATTATCTGTTTACGTTTACGCATAAAGGACAGCAGTCTTGCGTTCCTCTGCGAAAGCGTAAACACGCGTCAACTTCTCTAAACTAGTCTAATCATTTTCTCAGGCAGCCATGTGACGTTGGAACGAATGATTTTCTACGCGATCTACCCGTATGTTCGATATACATACATACGTACATATTAAGGTCGCTCAATCGACCCCAATTGCTCGAGCGTCCTTTGAAACGTTTAATTACTCTTTCGTCGGGCTGAAACTATCGCGGTTCCCAATGTCCTCGACGAGTACAAGCTCGACCGTTTCGAGGGAAAACTCCCGGGGATGGGTAATCATAAACGCCAGGTCAGATTTTAAGTCATCCCAGGTTTTCCCCGAAATTTCAACCATTATTGCAGAAACAACCATTGTCCTACAATGGGGCAATCGTTGTCTTATTCGAATGGAGTTTCACCACCGGGACAAACACAATTTGCAAAT
This sequence comes from Nomada fabriciana, assembly GCA_907165295.1. Taxonomy (NCBI): domain Eukaryota; kingdom Metazoa; phylum Arthropoda; class Insecta; order Hymenoptera; family Apidae; genus Nomada; species Nomada fabriciana. The sequence continues at coordinate 7,501,477 of OU015693.1, read as the reverse complement.
CACTCGAAACCGACCGCGTTGTTAGACGAACGAAGTTGCACCACGATGGAGAATATGTATTCGCTAGGCGGTCGAAATTCAACTTGGCTCTAAAACTGGTGGACCGGTCCCTGGCGATACGCTTCCAGTTTCCGTCGCACGATAAAATTTCGATAAAGAACGATGGAAGTCTCGCGTACAAAGCCCCACAAATATACGATATTATCTACACTACACGGCCGAGGGAGCAGCGCGGCGGTAAACCGGCGTCTATGTACATAGGAGATTCGAGTTTACCCACGTTTCGTTAAAATTTTGACTCAAGATAATGCAGCCTCCACGATGTTGTTTCAAAGAAACGGGCGACTCTCGTCGAATGGAATCTGCATCGAATCCTATTCCAATCCTGTATTCGCTACACGTCGATCTCGCGGTTTCAATGAAAGATCCCGATGGAATAGGGGCTGTTAACCCGGTACGAGGCGCGTTGAGGAAAATCGAAAAACACGCGACTGCACGTTTCACGCGGGGTGTCCGACGCGTTTGTCGCAGAACTGGTTTATCCGGAATCCGAGTGCCGGAGGATCGATCCAACCTCCGATCCCTGGCCATGGGTTGGCACTTAAAATTTCGAGTCCTTACCAGATCACTCTGTATTACGTATTGAACCGCCTCGTCGAAAATTAATACATATCTACATACGTCTGCTAATATTTCTCGAAATTATAATTAGAAACGTCGCGTAACCCCAGTGCACTCTAAATATTTATGCGAGCCGATCGTTTGTGATTGTCATAAAAGAGTAGTTTACGCTGCACCGCGTGTGGCACTGCGATCCTATTCGTTGATGCACCCTTTTCCTCCAAGGCTGACGTATGTACGTATGCACTATGAAATGCAATACGCGTATTACAGTCAGAGGTCTCTTTTGTTTCCCTTCAGCATTCGTGTTCGCCCTACGTGCAGTCTTTCTCGCGTATCCTTGTTTCTGGGGGGAAGCAGCGGTTCGGTGCATGATTCATAACACGCGGAAAGGATATTACGCATCTGCAAAACAGATTTTTCTACGCGAGAAAGATACGGCAGAGATATTGCCTTCCGTTTCCCTGTTTCGCCACGTTTCAGCCAGCTGATCGAGCATGTCGTATCGTTCTCCTCGCGAAGTCGGGATAGAGCAAATTACACCGGTTTGGTTCTATCGATAAAACAATCGTATCGGTCCCGTTAAAAATTTACCATAATCGTGTATGTACGTCTGCGCTAGTCAGTGTCGAGATCTCGTTCGACCGAATTTTTTCTATTTTTTCCATCGACGCTACAAAGTCGCGGCGGCATTTACCTTTCACTGGATGACGAGGCAAGTGCCCTTCACTTCGATTACATTGTTCGCCCGCGATAACAGAGCCACGATACACGTACACGATACGCGTTTTCGTAGCCGCGATCTTGCTCTCCAGGTCGACACGGTCGAAACAGGCATTGGAATCACCGGGCACTC